>JAQPPZ010001316.1:1425890-2851780 GCA_028583015.1 Wollemia nobilis | reverse complement strand
TGTTTTATAAGCATTGTTATTGAAGCCATTGGTTGTGTGAAGAACTTGAACTAGGATTTGAAAAGAACATGAGTATCATTGTTATGTGAGAGTGGTTGATAAGCATTGTTGAAAACATTTTGAGTAAAGTATCATATGCTTAGACTAGAATTTGTAAGCAATGATTGTTTCATTGAGTGTTTGGTTGAGTAGAGTTGGTTGAGCCTAGTCAAGTGGATGTGTCAAGTGATTTTTTAAGTTCCATAAAATAAACTATTCTATATTCTAAATTGATTTGAGAAAGTGATTGAGTATAGAGTTGAAGCATATTGAGTCTCCAACAATTCTCTGTATGTGTCTAAAAGAGTGATTGAAAGTGATTGAGCATTGTGATGAGTATAGAGAATATTGAGTCTCTAACAATTCTCTTTATGTTTCTATGAGAATGTAAAAGTTCTAATGTGGAATTGTTGAGCAGATTTGAGGTAAGTCTTTGAGAAGACTTGTGGATAGATTTGGGTAAGTTTTTTTGGAAGCTTACAATACATAGTGAGAGAAGACTTGGATAAGTTATTGTGAGAAATTATTGAGCATATTGGACAAGTTCTAGAGAGGACTTGAGGACAGATTAGTGTGAGCTTTTATGGAAGCTTACAAGGCAAATTTGAGATAAGTCTTTGGGAATAATTGAGAGCAGAGTTTATTTATTTGTTCAAACCTTGAGTTAAGATTTGGGGTAGATCCAGTAGATTTGATTTGATATTGATTCAAGCTTTGAGTTAAGGCTTGAAGACAGATATTGAGGACATATTTGTGCTAGACCCAAGGACTATGTTTAGTACATATTCAAGGACAAATTTTGGTGTAGATTTGAGGACAGGTTTGTGCCAGACCAGAGATAGATATTGAGGATAGATTTGTGCTAGACCGACAAACTGTGTTTAGTATAAATTTTAGATAGATATTTGGAGGTGACAGAGTTAAGGACAGAGATCTCCATCCAAAGTAGGGAAGACAGGTGTTTTATGTGGATAGAGTTCCATTTACTAAATGCAGTGGAAGTAGAGGTCTTCTATAGGATCACCAGCCAGAGTAGAGATTAGGAGATTGGTGTCTCTTGTGGATAGAGATCCATGGAATTTATTTAAGGGATTGGTGTCTCCTTTGGACAGAGGTCCATAAACATTGTAATAGAGAAAGCATTCCAAAGAGATTGATAGAGAAAATTTTAGTGAAATATTTTCTCCATGGAGTAGCCCACATTGGGTGAACCACGTAAATTGTGGTGTCTCTATTATGTGTGGTGATTTGTGCATTGCTTTAATTACTAATATTGACATTGCTATCTATACATTGCATAATATTTATTGGGAAAGAAAAAGAAAAGTAAAATGTGATCTTATACTATTCACCCCCCCTCTCAGTATAATCTTGTGTTCTTCAATGTGGGCTACTCCATGGAGAAAATATTTCCTCTAAATTTTCTCAACAAATCTCTTGGAAATCAATTCCCTATTACAATATTTATGGACCTCTGTCCAAAGGAGACACCAATCCCCTATGCTCTGATTTGTGGATCTCTCTCCATAGGAGAAATCTTTCCCCTTTTCTCTGGTTCGTGGAACTTGATCCAGGAGAACTCTATCTCCTCAACTGGTTTGTGGATCTCTCTCCATAGAAGAACTCTATCTCCCCAACTGGTTCACGGATCTCACTCCATAGGAGAACTCTTTCCCCTTGCTCTGGTTCATGGATCTCTCTCCATAGGAGAACTCTTTCCCCTTGCTCTAGTTTGTGGATCTCTCTCCATAGGAGAACTCTTTCCCCTTGCTCTGGTTCATGGATCTCTCTCCATAGGATAACTCTATCTCCTTGCTCTAGTTCATGGCTGGTGATCTTCTAGAAGACTTCTGCCCCCACTGCTCTAGCTTGTGGATCTCTCTCCACTAGGAGACCTCTATCCCCATTGCACTGGCTGATGGATCTCTATCCATTGGAGACTACTATCCTCTTTGCTCTATCACCTCCAAAGCCTGCTCTCAACTCTATCTCAAATCTACACCAAACTCTGTCCTAGGTCTAGCACAAATCTGCTCTAACTCTACTCATAAATCTACTCTCAAGTCTTCTCAAAGACTTACTCAAATCTATCCTCAAGCCTTCTCAAAAGACTTGCTCAAATCTATCCTCAAGCCTTCTCAAAAATACTTGCTCAAATCTATCTTCAAGCCTTCTCAAAAGACTTGCTCAAATCTACCTTCAATGCTTCTCACAAAACTGTACCAAATATTTCCAAACCTTGCACACAAACAAAGCTTATATATTTTTCAGAAATACTTTCTTCAAACAGATATATTCTACTCAGAATTCATTTAACCTCTGGAACATATAGAGAATGATATGCACTTGCAAATATCTCAATATGTTCTACTCAATCATTAAGTCTATCACTTTCACATGTCTCACATTTATTGCTCTTTTAAAGGTAGATCTAGTCTAGCACATGACACCTATCTTCCTGATGCACACACTTGCTTTCACAAATCTGATTTCTAATGTTTGCACATTCACTTTCAATATCACTCAAAACCAATGCCCAAAAGCTTCACACAATCATTCAAACAATGAAGCACAATTTGCTCACAAACCCTAACATAGGTGTTTCCACTTTCTTTCAACAAAGATGCACAATGTAGGTCTCAAAACCTAACTCAAATATTTCCAACAATGCTTATCAAACAATCCTTTTCTCTCCACCTTATGTTCCAAAACATTCACTTCAACAAAACACTTTAAACAAGGAATGATGTGCCCATACCTCTTAATTTGCTCTTATGGAGATATGTCTTCAAAACCTATCTCACAAACAACCAATTCTCCTTGTGCCACTTCAAAGGTTAGATAGCAAGATTCTATTTCAAAATATCCACATGAATTTTCCCTCAAAAAGGTGCTCAATGAAATCTGAAAATAATGTTCTAGGACTCTTCTTTTGTTCTCAAGGATAATGCATTAAATCTCAACAAAACCCTCTCAAAAATTTCCTTTTCATAAAGCAAGAATTACAAACAATAAAATCATCTTTTACACCTTTTATCTCCCACTTTCTTAAAATAATTTCCAATCCACTTTAATGTCAAAGAACAAAGATTTACAATTTAAAATAAACTATTTACACCTTATCACTCCAACCTTTGCATATATAAAATAAATGACAACAATACCCTTAAAATATTATGCAAAATTTAATTTCCCCTTATACCTCCTATATGCCAAAACTATACACCAAATCACATCCGCAAAACACCAAGCATAGCCAACATTAATCACTTTGGAGCATACCTTATAAAAATTAAATTCCTTGTTGGCATGGACGAGAATCGACCCTCCGACCTCAAACTCCTAAGCGTAGCGCTCGACCGCTTGCGCTAGCCAAGCGGTTGAGACCTAACATGTGGCCTCCACATTTTATTTCCTGCCACCTCCATCAAAAAGGAATAAAACACTTCAAACCGGTGCTAGGGAGAATCGAACCGTGAACCTCTTCTCTGCCACACCTTACGCAGGACCCGCCTACCACTTGGGCTACCAACCCTCGCTGAAACACAATGTGCACCTCCTTGTCCTTATTCATTGCCACTTGCTCGATGAAAAATGGCATTTCGAATACTTTGCTCTGCACTCCTCGATCGATTAAGACTTGCACATTAACCTTGGTAACCTTTGAAAATGATTTAGCTCCTCCCTTTTATATGCATTCGAAGCATTGCTATGACGTCAGCGAAAACCTTTATTTACCTCCATTTAAATTTGAAATTTGGCGCCTTTTGACAATTTCAAATTTAATTTTATATTTAATATAATATTTAACTTTGTGTTAAATATTATATTATTTAACTTTAGTATTAAACAATACTTTTGCATGGAGTCCTTCGTCAACTTGATTCCTTTTAAGACCTTTGTCCAAAGCACTTTTTCATTTTCCTTTTAATAAGCCCTTTTGGCCTAATTATTATAATATTAAAATATTATAATATTTTCTCTTTTCTTTTAAAAACATGGGCATAAACTTTTGCCTTCAACCTTTTAACCAACCTCTTTGGCTTATAATATAAAATATTATAACCATTTCTTTTTACCAATTTTCTTGTATCATAATGAAATTTACCTTGCACCAAACACTTGACATCAATGACAACATAATTACTCAAAATTTCCAACAATCTCCCCCTTTGTCATTGATGGCAACCCTTTTCTAAAAATTCCTTTTTCCCTTTTTTTTAAACCATTTGATTCCAAATCTGCTCCCCCTGATTGAATGCTCTCCCCCTTACTCAAATCTCTCCCCCTTTGACATCAATGGCAAAGGGACTCCTTTGGGGCTAAAGATAAGACTCTTAGCTCAGCCCCCTCCCCACCTCCTCTCCTTGAGGTGATTAATTTTGGGGTGGGAGTATTTCTACTCCCAGCATACAATGCTCTTTTTCTTTGTCAACCTTCTTTCTCAACATACCCTTTTGATCCTTTTGAGTGTCCCTATTCTTGCTTGTCTCTAGAAGCTCTAGAAACTCTTTTCTGCACCACTTGGCCTTATGCCCTAGATTATTGCACTTGTAACACTTAATGTTGTAGTTCTTAGAAGGTGCAAATATCTTGAAGTTCCTCCTAGTGAAGCCATACTCATTTCTGTTATGAACCCTATAGTGGATTGCTTTATGACCAAATTGATTACAAGAGTAGCAATACCCTTGAAAGATATGTCCATATTTGAAGTTCCTCTTAGTAAAACCATACTCCTTTCCATGAGTCCTGCAATGCATAGCCTTGTGACCAAACCTGTTACATGAAAAACAACGTCCTTTGAAGAAATCTTACCTTGAACCCACTGGTCTCTTAGTCCTTTCTTCTTTGTGATGATCCCTGTTCCTTGTTTGTGCATTGTTTCCTTTCTTAGTGAAGCTTCTATTCTTCAACTTATCCTCATAAGTCTCAATTTCTCCTTCACTCTCTTCTTCTGAAACTTCCTCTTCTTTTGAGCTTGAGCTTGACCCTTCTTCTTGTTTCCCTTGTCCTTCTTCAAAACCAAGTCTTGTTTTGATAGATGAAGATCTTTGTGCATTGATAATCTTATCCAAAGTTTTTGAACTTTTCCCAAACTTGTGTAGCTTGTCCTTAGAATATTTTACTTCCATCCTTAGTGAAATTATCTCATGTTCTAATCTTTCACATTCTAACTCTTTTGCTTCTAACTTTTCACTCATGACCTCTTTAAGTCTCCTTGCCTTAGCTATTGAGTTTGTCAGGTCTTGTATAAGCTTTTCTTTTTCTTCCTCACATTCTTGAACTTGAGTCTTTAGTCTTGAATTCTGCTTTCTAACCTTTTTCAATTCTCTAAGAGCAACAATAAGTTCTACTTCTAGATCTACTATGCCTTCCTCTTCATTTTCTGAATCTTTTTCTACTTCTTGGTCTTCAAGAGCATCTTCATACTTTTCAACTTTACCTTCAACAGGAGCATTTTCTTCCTCTCCTATTGCCAAAAATAGAATCTCTTCTTCTTCACTATCTGAGGGTCTTTCATCACTGTCACTTGAAGCCTTGCTTCTCTTGTTAACATAGAAACTCTTCTTGTGCCTTTGAAAGAACTTATTTTCATGCTTGCCTTGACCATACCTATTTTTCTTTTCATACCTGGATTTTCCTCCTTCCTTTTTCTTATGATCCTGTTTCTCTTCACTGCTACTGCTTCCAACTTCTGGACAATTAGATGCATAGTGACCAAAATTTCCATAATTAAAACATTTCACTATTTTCATACCTTTGTGCTTTCTTGAGTCCTTCTTGTTTCTTCTACCATAGTTAGCTTCTTCATCACTTCTTGACTCACCACTTGATTCTGGTTTCTTATCCTTTGTCTTCTTTGATGCTTTGAAAGCTACCTCTTTCTTGGAGTTGGGATCCTTTACTATTCTCATCTCATAAGCTGTGAGAATTCCATGTAACTCATCCATAGTCAACTGATCAATATCTCTCATCTCTTCTATAGCTGAAACTTTTCCATCATACCTCATAGGAAGTGACCTTAAAACTTTCTGAGCAACATTGGAGTCTTCAATTTCAAATCCAAGTCCACGCATGGTATTAACAATCTCATCCACACAAAGTAAGTATGTAGCAATATCTTCCTCATATTCCATATTCAAATCTTCAAACCTTTTCTTGTGGTTTTGTAGTTTTGCCATCTTGACCTTTTTATTTCCCTCATAGGTTTGCTTCAATTTATCCCAAATCTCTTTTGCTGATTTGCAATGCATAACTTTCACAAATTTTGCTTCATGTAATCCACTCAATATTCCATTCATAGCCTTGGCATTATTCACATGCAATAGCTTACCATATTTATCTATGGGAGGATTAGTTGTAGGTGTGAACCCATCCTCAATTGATTGCCATGTCTCATATCCTTGTGCCATCAAGTAAGTCTTCATTCTTATGCTCTAGAAAGCATAATTGTTCCCATCGAACAATGGTGCCTTATTTGATGAAGATCCATTCTGAGATGCCATCTGTGTTCCTATACTATCTTCCTTCAAGCTGTTAGACTTTTTCGAAGGAACCCGCTCTGATACCAATTGAAGAACACATGCTTATACTGAGAGGGGGGTGAACAATATAAGACCAACTTTTACTTTTCTTTCCCAAACAATATTATCCAATATTATCAATGGCAATATCAATAGCAGTAATCAAAGCAATGCACAAATCATCACACACAAGAGAGACATAAATTTAACGTGGTTCACCCAATGTGGGCTACTCCATGAAGAAAATATTTCTTCTAAATTTTCTCAACAAATCTCTTGGGAATCAATTCCCTATTACAATATTTATGGACCTCTATCCAAAGGAGACACCAATCCCCTATGCTCTGATTTGTGGATCTCTCTCCATAGGAGAACTCTTTCCCCTTTTCTCTAGTTCATGGAACTTGATCCAGGAGAACTCTATCTCCTCAACTGGTTTGTGGATCTCTCTCCATAGAAGAACTCTATCTCCCCAATGGTTCATGGATCTCACTCCATAGGAGAACTCTTTCCCCTTGCTCTGGTTCATGGATCTCTCTCCATAGGAGAACTCTTTCCCCTTGCTCTAGTTCATGGATCTCTCTCCATAGGAGAACTCTTCCCCTTGCTCTGTTTGGATCTCTCCAGGTTTTTTCTGGTTCGTGGATCTCTCTCCACAGGAGAACTCTATCCCCTCTACTCTGGTTGGTGATCTTCTAGAAGACTTTTACCCCCACTGCTCTGGCTTGTGGATCTCTCTCCACAGGAGACCTCTGTCCCCACTACACTGGCTGATGGATCTCTATCCACTAGAGACTACTATCCTCTTTGCTCTATCACCTCCAAAGCCTACTCTCAACTCTATCTCAAATCTACACCAAAATCTATCCCAAGTCTAGCACAAATCTACTCTAACTCTGCTCATAAATCTACTCTCAAGTCTTCTCAAATACTTGCTCAAATATATCCTCAAGCCTTCTCAAAATACTTGCTCAAATCTATCCTCAAGCCTTCTCAAAATACTTGCTCAAATCTATCCTCAAGCCTTCTCAAAAGACTTGCTCAAATATGTCCTCAAGCTTTCTCACAAAACTATACCTTAAATATTTCCAAACCTTGCACACAAACAAAGCTTATATCTTTTTCAGAAATGCTTTCTTCAAATAGATATATTCTACTCAGAATTCATTTAACCTCTGGAACATATAGAGAATGATATGCACTTGCAAATAGCTCAATATGTTCTACTCAATCATTAAGTCTATCGCTTTCACATGTCTCACATTTATTGCTCTTTTAAAGGTAGATCTAGTCTAGCACATGACACCTATCTTCTTGATGCACACACTTGCTTTCACAAATCTGATTTCTAATGTTTGCACATTCACTTTCAATATCACTCAAAACCAATGCCCAAAAGCTTCACACAATCATTCAAACAATGAAGCACAATTTGCTCACAAACCCTAACACAGGTGTTTCCACTTTCTTTCAACAAGGATGCACAATGTAGGTCTCAAAACCTAACTCAAATATTTCCAACAATGCTTATCAAACAATCCTTTTCTCTCCACCTTATGTTCCAAAACATTCACTTCAACAAAACACTTTAAACAAGGAATGATGTGCCCATACCTCTTAATTTGCTCTTATGGAGATATGTCTTCAAAACCTGTCTCACAAACAACCAATTCTCCTTGTGCCACTTCAAAGGTTAGATAGCAAGATTCTATTTCAAAATATCCACATGAATTTTCCCTCAAAAATGTGCTCAATGAAATCTAAAAATAATGTTCTAGGACTCTTCTTTTGTTCTCAAGGATAATGCATTAAAGCTCAACAAAACTCTCTCAAAAATTCCTTTTTATAAAGCAAGAATTACAAACAATAAAATCATCTTTTACACCTTTTATCTCCCACTTTCTTAAAATAATTTCCAATCCACTTTAATGTCAAAGAACAAATATTTACAATTTAAAATAAACTATTTACACCTTATCACTCCAACCTTTGCATATATAAAATAAATGACAACAATACCCTTAAAATATTATGCAAAAATTAATTTCCCCTTATACCTCCTATATGCCAAAACCATACACCAAATCACATCCGCCAAACACCAAGCATAGCCAACATTAATCACTTTGGAGCATACCTTATAAAAATTAAATTCCTTGCTGGTGCGGACGGGAATCGATCCTCCGACCTCAAACTCCTAAGCATAGCACTCGACCGCTTGCGCTAGCCAAGCGGTTGAGACCTAACATGCGGCCTCCACCTTTTATCTCCTGCCACGTCCACCGAAAAGGATAAAACGCTTCAAACCAGCACTAGGGAGAATCGAACCGTGAACCTCTTCTCTGTCACACCTTATGCAGGACCCGCCTGCCACTTGGGCTACCAGCCCTCGTTGAAACACAATGTGCGCCTCCTTGTCCTTATTCGTTGCCACTTGCTCGATGAAAGACATTTCGAATACTTTGCTCTGCACTCCTCGATCGATTAAGACTTGCACATTAACCTTGGTAACCTTGGAAAATGATTTAGCTCCTCCCTTTTATATGCATTCGAAGCATTGCTATGACGTCGACGAAAACCTTTATTTACCTCCATTTAAATTTGAAATTTGGCACCTTTTGACAATTTCAAATTTAATTTTATATTTAATATAATATTTAACTTTGTGTTAAATATTATATTATTTAACTTTAGTATTAAACAATACTTTTGCATGGAGTCCTTCGTCAACTTGATTCCTTTTAAGACCTTTGTCCAAAGCACTTTTTCATTTTCCTTTTAATAAGCCCTTTTGGCCTAATTATTATAATATTAAAATATTATAATATTTTCTCTTTTCTTTTAAAAACATGGGCATAAAATTTTGCCTTCAACCTTTTAACCAACCTCTTTGGCTTATAATATAAAATATTATAACCATTTCTTTTTACCAATTTTCTTGTATCATAATGAACTTTACCTTGCACCAAACACTTGACATCAATGACAACATAATTACTCAAAATTTCCAACACATTCAATATGGAGTTATCAGCTCTGAGTATCTTTCGACTTAGCAAGAGATTGTGGATATCTTTATGAAACCTTTTGCATCACATCGCTACCTTGAGTTGTGTGGCTTGCTTGGGGTGAAGTAAGTTGTCCTTGGGGGGGTTTATGAGGACATATTTCTCCACATCTTCCTTCTTCTTTCTTCTTTCTTTTTTGGTAGATGGTTTTTTCTCACGTGTTTTTCATCATATTTCTAGAAGTTTTATGGATATATTGTACATGAGTACCTTATCAAGCCTTGTTGTTGGAACTCATATTTGTGGATATTCTACTTGATTGGTTTTGTTTATTTGTCCACTACCTCCTAGTATCACTTAAGGGGGGGTGTTAGAGTATATTTTAAGATACTAGGATAGTATGTGTTCCAAGATATTCTTGTTGTCATTTTGTTCTTATCCTAATTTGTTTATTTTATAGGGTTGTGATCCATTCGGTTATACCTATCTCATGATATATGGCTCATATTGCACCTCTTGTTGTACAGTGGATATTCACCCCTTCTCTTTTTTGTTATGATCGGATGGTTGATATTGTACACCCTTGCCTATTTAAGCAAGGCTTCTCCATTGAGTAATACAATCAGATTTAGAGCTTATTTTTTCATATTTTATTGTGATGTTTTTCAATATTCTTTGATATTGGGATTGGAATATTATTTTGCATTAGCTAATATTTCTTTCAGGTGAAACAAACCCTAGTTATGATATTCTTCATAAATATTGTAAAGGGTTGAATAGAACTAGTCTTGTGAGGCCTTGGGACTTCACTGCCTTATGGGTGATGAAATTCCTTACATGCAATGAGTAGTTTGATTCTTTGTCTAGACCACATCTAAATATCCTTATTCAATGTTCATATTGTATTTATTTACCTTACTGCTTAAATTTTGTATTATATAACATATCCAAAAATATTGGCTTAAACACCATAGATTAATCCAATTTATTTTCCATCACCAAGTTGGGACTAACGAAGGTAGCAGCAAGATAGGGTTGAATTTCTAGGAACAAAGGACCAAGCATCATAGGATAATAGGGGGAAGCACAAAAAAACCATTATTGCTAAGGTACTAGGGCAGTTTAGTGTTGCCAATGCTTTATTTGAGCCTAGGGTTTCTTAGATATTAGTATCCCTTGAGCCTAAACCCTTAAAATCTAGTCGAAAGAAGCATGCATCAAATAGGTATTCCTATACCCTTCAAAAATGCTAAATATCTACCAAATTCCTTGTGCCTATGCCTAAATAACAAAAACAAACAAGGACTTAGGTCAAGAAGGAATCCCAAGAGCACACTCAACCAAAATAACAACCATAGTTTTCTCCAACATCCTACAAAAACTATCGAAGTTAAATACATGAGAAGAAAATAATAAAGTAAAATGCATAGAAACCCTAGAGATTTTAGGAAATAAGAGACAAAAAATGGAAAAGGTGATTTCTCCTAAAGAACTAGATATTATCAAGTAGCTATAGTCCTTTGGTTTTGAGTATATGTTTTGAAGGACATGAGTAGAAGTAGACAAGCAAAGGGAACAACAAAGAATCCTCTACAGACACAATAATTTAGTGAAGGAGATTCATTGTCAAAAATAAAAATTCTTAGTAGCAACAGTACAAAAGCATCACCAAATACCTTAATCTAGGAAGGGAACCAATAGGAAGAGTTAGGCAAACATCAATAGGCAATGTCTACTAAGGGATCTCTATAGCCTGCATCCCCCAAGGTAATATTATATTCAGACTTGGAGGAGGAATCCTTTGAATCCACTGCTCAACAACCTTCTACACTTGGCCTAGAAATAGATCAATATGAACCATTAAAATAATATTATGTATATCTTAGTGGTTTGGACCTAGAAGGGGCTAGATTGGTCATCTGGATTTTACAAACAAGATTGGCAATAGCTAAAAAACTATTGCAATAGAGGAATGAAGAAATCACCCAACTCCAAGGCTAGTTAGTTGAGGCAAGGATCCAACAAAAGGTAATCTTATTTTCTAATCCTAAAAGTGTACATAGTATAACTCATGAGTCCTCTAAGGAGACTCCCCAAAACATCCTGGCACAAGTGGTACGTATCGTAAGATAGCAAATAATGATAAGGGAAGAGCCTCAAAATTATTTTTCAATTGGAAAATAATATGATGCATGAGGACATACCTTATAATAGGTTAAAGAGAGTGATGAGGCTTAGAAATACCTCATTTTATACAACCTTTTTGCCTTCTTTTTACACTAATTGACCATAGTTTGTTTTATCATTTGCATTAGTACTTGATTAAACACTGTAATTAGGATTAATGCAATACTAAGATAGGAAGAATGATATTATATGTTAAGATAAATAAAATAGGATATTTTATTGATTAAATATCAAGCTTTAGGGATAAAAAGGTTATCAGGTTTTGGATATAGCAATGGGAGTAGTGAAGACAATATGAAAGTTGGTGCTAGAGACAACATTATGTCTAGAATAAAAATGAATATTTTAACAAGCGCTAGATGCAGCATTGCGTAATTAGGGTTGAATGTGACAACTGATAGGCACCATATATAATAGTGCTCTATTGGCACTAGATATTAGGATGACAACATGGCTTCTAACATGGCAACAAGAGGTAACAAAGGACATTATCGAAGATTGTTGGCTTTTTATGCCTATAGGACATATAATTACCATTTAACCAAGGCTTTGTTGTTCTACTGACCTCTTGGTTTTGATATCAGCAACTAGTCAACTACCTACTAACTCAACACAATTGGAAGCCATATTTGGATGCTAACAAATCTATTTTCCATGAAAAATCATGGTAAACTGCTTTGTAGCTAGACTATGTTGTTTTCAGCTTTGTAACCATGGCATTTAATATTTAACAAGGGTGATTACTCTTAATTAGAACTTGTTGCACCTTTTTTTCTACATCTACTAAAGTAAATTTGCGAATTATGTTGTTGCAACAGTCTAATAACGAAGGCAAAGGGTGGGTCTTGTCCTCCTCATCTGTAAGTAGGGATACAATCTTATGTAATACGATTTCCAATATTGATATTATTGTTGTTATTGTTTTTTCTATAGATCTAGTCATTGTAATTTTTGTAGAAATTTATTATTATTACATAAAATCATTCACCAATATGCAAAAATATCAAATCATTCATCCACAATAACAATCCATAAATGTGAGAGATAGATAATACCCTTAAGGTAGAAAAACACCAATAATAATCCTTAATAAATGAATAACTCCACAAGATATCCCAAGGTGAGAGGCCACTTCGTGGACATAGACGATTACATAAGATTCTTCTCAATGATGATTACAATGACAAATATCTCTTCTTTATATATCCATCTTCTTATTCTACTTTGGGAAGCCTACTACTAATATAATATTATATTATAATATAATATAATATTATAATACAATCAACTTTGGGTTATGTGTGGCCCATGCCAACCCTTATACAATATAATAATATATCCCAAAATATCTATTCCTAGGTATCCTACCATGCCACCCTCCTTACAAATGTTTCATCCTCAAAACATATGAAGAAACATGATAATATGATTTGCTAAGAAATGTTAGCAATTGGTACCAATATCGATCATCCATCCATCCAAGTGAAACATTTTGATGTTGGTATACCATTTTGTTACTTGAGTATCCAAATCTGCTTTGTTGGCTCCATGCTTCTACTGCTGTATTTTGATAACTTGAATGATGGGTCCACTTTTTCCTTGATGCTGATGATACACTCTGAAAACCAGGATCCCTATGTTTTCTCTGCCAAACACTGCCATAGTTGGTGCCCTTTTGATTCCATATAGAACCATAATATTGTTGATTTGAACCATACCTCCAATATTGTTGATGCTCATGGTGGTGTGGATGGCAATATGTTGCAACCTTAACTTGATGTTCTACCTTCTTTGATTTCTCAACATTTGGCTCCATTATATTAAATTCTTCTACACATTGTCCTTTCATGTTCTCTTTGTTTGGTGTGTCCTTGTGCTCTTCTATCAAAGCTTCCTTGGAATCTGTTACTATTATTTCCATGGACTCCGTTGTTGCTACTTCTTCCATGGACTTTGTTGTTGCTACTGCCTTCTTGGATTCTATTTTAGGTTCTTCAATTTTTTTCTCTACAACCACTTCTTGATTTTCCTTGCATCCTTGCTCTTTAAGCTAAGGAATATTCTGCAATGTTATCTTCTTTTTCCTGTACCATAACTTCATAAACTTCTTTTACACATTAATTTTAACAGTACCCAAAGAATCTAACCAAGGATAACCAAGAGCAATATCCTCATCATCCATATCGATAGCATATAAATCTGAATGTAAAACATATTTATCCATGGTGATCTTCAAATATTCAAAAATCTAAACATGCTCACCCTCTAGTTGTATGTCCTTAATTTTTGTTGCTTGAACTTGCAACTTCTTAGCCAAAGAAATATTAATAAAATTATATCTGCTACTAGGGTTAATGGAAATAATAACTTGTTCTTTTTGAATGCTTCCATGAACCTACAAAATAGAACTTTTAGTTGAATTTAAACCTTTTTATGCTCTTTCTATTGTAAATCCAAGGATGTGCCTTCTACGTTCCTCTCATTATATTCCCTAACCCTTTTCTCTTTCTCCTTGAGTAATTTTATTTCTTTTTTATAGTCTTCATTCTGTTTCTTGAAAACTTCCCAATCTCCTTTTATTTCATTCCGCTCATTTTGAATTCCATGTAGTTTCTTTTCAAGATCTTTGATGACATCCATTAGGCTATCTATATAATATGGGTCCCATATACTCAATAATTCATGCTCCATTGTTTCCCAAGTTAGTTCATATTTATGGGTGCGAGGAATTCTATGATACCAAATCACAGCTTCTCCTCCAAGATAACCAGAAAGCCAATCTTTCCAAATAGGATCATGATGAAACAAGGATTTAAAATTTTACCACCAATCCCTAACATCAATATTGGAGTGTCATTGTTCATACCCTAATGCAACTAGGGTTTTTTGATAATATATATCATGCCCTAATGCAAACTAGGGTTTTATGGAAATAAATATCTTCCCACTGAGTTGAAGCTAAAAATCCACATAGACAACTAGATCTATAATTTTTCTTCTAAACAAAATAAAGTGCAACTGATTTGCTTACTCGAACTAAACAAATTTTGTCTTTTGAAAAATTCACGACTTGAAAATTTGTCACTACCCTTGTTTCGGACGGTTGATTTCAGAAGGTCGTATCTCCCTCAATACTACTCGGATTCCTTCATATGACCACTCATTTTAAAGCTCTTCAAATTCTGCACAAACAGATCCAAGAATCGCATGAATCGGATAAATGTTCATAGAGATAAATCTACGAAATTTGTCACTATCCTTGTTTCGAGTGACTAACTTCAAAAGGTCATATCTCCCTCAATACTACTGGATTCTTTCATATGACCACTCATTTTAAAGCTCTTCAAATTATGCACCAACTGATCTAAGAATCGCCTGAATCAGATAAACTTCCGCAAAGATATGGATCCTGAAAGATGAGATGTTTTTCCAAAAAAAAAATTGCCCTAATTTTGCAATTTCACACAAAAATCCCCACTTTGTCAAAATTGTTGCTCTGATACCACTTGTTGCAGAAGTTTATTATTATTACATAAAATCATTCACAAATATGCAGAAATATCAAATCATTCATCCACAATACATTATCCACAATAACAATCCACAAATGAGAGAGATATAGATATACCCTTAAGGTAGGAAAACACCAGTAATAATCCTTAAGGAAAGAATAACTCCACAAGATCTCCCAAGGTGAGAGGCCACTTTGTGGGCATAGACGATTACATAATATTCTTCTCAATGATGATTACAATGACAAATATCTCTTCTTTATATATTCATCTTCTTATTCTACTTTGGAGAGTCTACTACTAATATAATATTATATTATAATATTATATTATATTATAATACAATCAACCTTGGGTTATGTGTGGCCCATGCCAACCCTTATACAATATAATAATATATCCCCAAATATCTATTCCTAGGTACCCTACCATGAATATAATATAATATTATAATACAATCAACCTTGGGTTATGTGTGGCCCATGCCAACCCTTATACAATATAATAATATATCCCCAAATATCTATTTCTAGGTACCCTACCAGTAATACTTTTGGTTATTTAAAAATTGCAATGAAATATTGATTTGGAGTTGCTTGAAACTATTTGTTGGTGTGAGTTGAGCTAGACGCTTCCTTTCCATAATTTTATGGAGCAAGGCCCCACTCCAGGCAAGGTAGAAGGTACTTTAATGCATTTTATACGTGTTGTAGCTATAGTATAAATCATATTGCTTTTATTTCCTAAAATTTGTGAGAGTTAATATAGCTATTTGAATTAATATCACGAGAGGACTAGCTGGTAAATTAGTTTTTCAAAAAGGAAAATATTATAATTGCTAGTGTGTTATTAAAAAATGCATTATTTTATATTCAAATTTTAAGATTGCACTCTCTTTTCTTTCTATTGTAAGCACATTTATTTCTAGCATTTGATGTTTCTTAGCATAATCATCTCTCTTTTCTTCCAATAATTGTTTATTTGTTGTATTTTAGTTGCTTTAGAGTAGAAGACCTAGACCTAACCTTACCTAAACCATTCTTAGTGCATATAGCCTTTGGACACCACCTCAAATTTGATAATTAATTCAAGTGAGGCAATTATAAAACCCACTAATTACTTTTGTTGTAAGCTTTTTGTTGAAATTTATCTTTAGTGAAGAACCACTACTAACAATAACAACCAAAAACTTACACCCAACATGAAGAACCATTGCTAAAAATAATTTTTGAAATAAATGTTGGACTATATTAACCAAAAGCTTATAATTTTTCTTATTAATTTCTTCACTCAAATCAATAATTATAGTGAGTAAATATACTTGGTGGTCAATTTCATTGCTTCATAAGCCTATCGTTGTATTCTATTTGCATATCATCCTAGTTTTAAGTATAAACAATAGGAAATTAGACTTCAAGAATACTTTCATATGTGCAAAGTTGCTAGCTTGCAATAACTTTAGAGGAATCTCTTTCTCCCAAGGACAGTGTGTTAAATCAATATCACTATTTTTTTATTTAAATGAATAATCCTAGAAAGTTAAGAGAAAAGAGTCTTCTTGATTAAAAATATTGTGTTCAATTTTGTTCTTAATTTTTTATTGGAAATAAATAAATAAATACAAATAACATTACTAAATTTAGGTATCAAGATGTATATATAGATAGCTAGATAGATAGATAGATATAGTGCAAGTAGGGAGGGAGCCTTACCTTGGAGTAATTGAAAAAGCAAAGAATTATTATGAGGAAAAACTAGGTAGCATGGAAGGAAAGTAATTTATGAAAGACCTAATCGGGAGTAAGGATACCTTAACTAGAAGTGAGGATGCCCTAGTTGAGGACAAGAGAAAAAGTGAGCTATGGAAAACCCTATCTAGGTACCAAAAGTTACACTAGAAGTGATCATTGAGAATGAGATAATCAAGCATGACATAATTGTTAGTAAAAGTAGAGGATTGATATGTAAGTCCCATGGATACTGGCCAATTTTTTGAGAGATTCAAAATTGGATCAAGTGGAAGTGGAAATTGAATTCAAATTACTCCATGACTTTTCTTCAAAAAGGGTTTTTCTTCATCTCTAGTTTGAAATTTAGGGAAAAAAATAATGGGTAGTGGCCCATAGTTTAGGGAGAGAGATTTCCTATGTTTAAAACTATGGAGTGAGAATGTTTTGTGGAGATAAAAATTATTATAATTATTTTACTGTGAATTAGGTTGTTGGGCCTTCCATATCAACTTATCAATAAGGAGGTTTTGAATAATATTAACAATACTTAGGGGATTTCATCCCTGAAGAACCAATTAATAAGGAGCAAAAGCATATTGTATATACTCAGATATTTATTGTCATGGATGTTTCAAAATCTTTACCACAATCAATTAATATTAAATAGGATTCAAGAGAATAGGATCAACAAGTAGATTATAAAAATATTGCTTTTTGATGTCATAAATGTTATGAGACATGACACATGGTAAGAGATTGCAAGTGTGGTTTAGCCTTTATGGACTTCCGTGTTAGCTTATTAATAAGGAAGTTTTGAAGAACAATGACAATACTCTATGGGATTTTATCCAAGAGGGATTACCTACTAAAGAACAAAAACATATTGTATATACTTGGATATAAGTTGCCATGGATATCCCAAAACCTTTGTCTCAATCCATCCATATTAAATCCAAATCAAGAGAATGGGATCAACAAGTGGATAATGAAACATTGCATTCTAATATCACAAATATAATATCATTGGATGCATGATAAGAGAATGCAAAGCGAATATGATAGAGAAGGAGATTGAAAATATTGGTCATAAAACAAACTTCATTATAGAGCAAAGATCATACAATAGTAGAAGTTGAATTAAATCAAGAATTTTTCACTCTAAAAAAAGTGGCAAAGAAACCCCCTCTATATTATTAGATGGCAAATACCATATGGTTCATTTGGATTAACATTAGAAGAAACAAAGAACGATATATGAGATGAGGAAAAATAATGTGTAAGTTCAAGTTCAAAAAAAATTAAAGGTGCAAAGGTAGACATGGAGCAAAATTTAAAAAAAATGGTAGAAGAGATCAAATGTAATCCAAGTAAATAGCCTTAATTTTCCTCAAATAATATAAAATCCTCTCACAATTAAAATATATACTGTAAAGTTTATCCAATGCACTCTAGGGTTTCAAGAGTAGCATAATAAAGAAATATGGAGGATATTTATAAAAAATCAGGATTTTCAAGGTAGTATAAGTAATTAAAAACCATGGAAGATGGTCCTTGCACTTTAGAGTTTCCAAGGCAACATAAAGAAGAAAGGCATTGCAACAATATGGGACATAAGAAATCCACAAATAAGAATAAATTATGGTGATTAAAATAGTATCATAGAATATTAAGGGTATGAATAAGACCCTTTTAAAAAGTTATTGTTAAGGATTTAATAGGTTATTATAGTTCTCATATAGT
Source organism: Wollemia nobilis (assembly GCA_028583015.1). Taxonomy (NCBI): domain Eukaryota; kingdom Viridiplantae; phylum Streptophyta; class Pinopsida; order Araucariales; family Araucariaceae; genus Wollemia; species Wollemia nobilis. The sequence continues at coordinate 2,833,040 of JAQPPZ010001316.1, read as the reverse complement.
AGTTATAAGTTATGGAAAATGGGGAATTGTATAGCAGTTTCTACTATAGGAGCTTCAAATGCATTGCAACAATATGGGACAAATACAAATGAGATGGAAAATTGCTAGAAGCAAAAGGTAATTATGTTGTTGGTCTTGTTTACGAAAAGAAGGAAAATTCAAAGTTGGGGTTATAAATATACATGCTTCAACTACATTTACTCTTTGTAATAAATGTTGGAAAGACCTCAATTTATTAAGTCAAATTCAATTATGATTCATAATTGTGATCTATGGATTCTTGGAGGAATTCAACATAGTTCTATTTCCTTTGAAAAAGAGGGGTGGTACTCCAACATAGTCTAATTAAGGGAGGATTTGCTTCATTTGTCAACTCAAATGACCTTTGGTTGTTATTCCTTCAAGTTTTCAATATAAGTGGGATAACGAATGCATTAGGCAAACTCATATAGTAGAAATATTGAAATAGATTTTTGCTATCTAATTTATGGTTGCAAATAGAGTGGACAATCTCTTTAAAGATTTTATTATGGGCAAAGATCATATCACAAATTTATTCTCTTGAGATGTGATTTACTCAATAATGGTCATTCAAAGCCATTTTGATTTCAATATATGTGGCTTCAAGATTCTAATTCTTCCATATGGTTATGTCATGGTGGGATGAAGCAAGATTTGAAGGATCATGCATGTTTAGTTTTGTTCAAAAGATGAAATATCTAAAGGGAGAAATGAATATTTGGAATATCAAATCTGTTGGTAATAATTTACAACAAAAGCAAAGATAAAATCCCAGCTCATTAACTTACAAGAGATAGAATAAATCAATGAAATGGAGCAAGATACTTATGTGCAAGAAAAATAATTACTTTCTACTATAATGTATTGGAAAAATGTAGAGTTGTATTGGTCCCAAAAATTTAGGGAGATATGGTAAAAGGAAGGGGATAAGAAATACCATGTCTTTTCAATCTACTACCAAATTAGATTTGTCTTTTTGACGAATAAGAATATTTCTACTCTAGATGGAAGAAGCATTGAGGAAGAAGAAGATATTAGAAGGAAACATATAATTATTTCAAACATATTTTGTTAGAAGTTGGGAAAGATAAGAAAGTCCCGCGTAAGTTTTTACATAATATTTCATCAATTATCATGCAAGGATAGATTGAGCGTCTAGTGAGGAATATTTCTTGGAGATATATGAGGTAGATTTCTTTTTACCCTAATGGATTTTATACAAATTTCTTTTAAATATTTTGGTATTTGGTGAATAGCAATATGTTGGTTGCAATTAAAGAGGCCAAGAAAAAATTCTATAATAAGTGAGATTAGCACCATCTTTATTGCATTGGTTTCCAAAAAAGGCAAGACAGTATTTTAGTGATTTTCTTTCAGTAATCCTTTCCAATATGATTTATAGGATATTTTCAAAATTTATGGCAAATAGATTGAAAAGCATTTTAGATTGTGTAATCTCAAAGAAATCAAGGTGGTTTTTTCCATGGCAAACAAATTCTTGATGGTATAATAATTGCATAAAAGGCTATTAATTCTCTTTATTGCCCTAAAAAAAGAATAATTGTAAAATTAGATATGAACAAATCATATGATAGAGTTGGTTAGAGTTTTCTACATGATATTTTTTAAATTTTGATTTTGATCAAAGATGTAAATAAATTAAATGTTATTATAGCACTGCAAAATATTATATTTTGATCAATGGTTACTCCGTTGGAAACTTTCACTCATCTCATGGACTCTACTAGGGACCCATTATCTCTTTATCTATTTATAATTCTTGTTGACACATAGGGGAGAGCTTTATCAAAGATAAAAAATGGAAGAAAAAGTCAAAAGCACTCAAGTTGGAAGAAACAATCCCTTTGAATCTCGTCTCCATTTTGTTAAAGATACTTTCCTTTTGATTCATCCCTCAATCAATAAGGTGACAAAGTTTAAACCAATGTTATGATGGTATGAGAAGGTTATTGGATAGTTGATTAATTTATAAAATCTAGGATCTTTTTCATTGACACCAACCTAAATTTGCAACAAATTACAATGGAGATTTTAGGGTTTAAAGTTGGAAAATTGCCATCAAAATATCAAGGTATATCTTCCTATGATAAAGGAAATAAGGAGCATTGTGATTGAGTTTTGGATGGAAGGAAATCTTGTTAGGCAAGTTAGAAAGGTAAGTTCTTAACCATGGTTGGAAGCCTAAAATTCATAAATACTACATTACAACCTATCCCTGTATATATGATTTCACTTTCAATATTGTCAGCAAGTATGGCATGATATACGAACTTGATAAAATTTAAAGATGTTTTCTTTAGGAAAGGATTTGATGTAAATTTATGGTTTCCTCTTGTTAAGTATGATAGGATTTGCAAAGAAAAGAATATGGAAGGCATAAACTTCTAAGTTGTAGAATTATGAATTTTTTCACTAGGAGCAATACTTGGTTGGAGATTATTCAAAGATCAAGAAAATAGTTGGGCAAAAATCTATCTTCAAAAATATAGGTTTTGTTGAAGCAATAAAATTGTTTAGGAAATGAACCCTACCTAGAGGCTCAACAACATGGAACTTCATATTAAATAATTTGCAATTGATCGAGAAACATATTAGATGGTTAGTCAATGAGAGATTCCATAATTTTTTTGGTCTAATGCTTGGTTGAAGTTTTATCCTCTTATTTCTAATTGAAAATGGCAACCGCTATGTTGGCATGTTTAGCTTGTAAAAATTCAAAGGTCAAACATTATATTAATGTAAGTAACATTCAAAATCATGGATATCTATAAGCAACCTGGTGAAAGGAGAGGATATCAAACAAGCGATGAATGAGCTTCAAAAGGCACTTCAAGAGTTTTATTTACCTATTTTTATGTAGAAGGATGAGTTGATTTAGGATTTATCAAATTATGATGGACACTTGATCAAATTCTGATATAAGAATTTACAGTAATTAGAATTTCTTACTCCTTAATATTTCCCTTGAAAGAATGTTTGATCACTTGAGGCCCTCTCCAAGGCCTCAGCGTTCCTTTGGTTAGTAATTCAAAGCAAGATTCTTAAAAGTGAGTCTAGATAGAGTTGGTTAGAGTTTTCTACATGATATTTTTTAAATTTTGATTTTGATCAAAGATGTAAATAAATTAAATGTTATTATAGCACTGCAAAATATTATATTTTGATCAATGGTTACTCCGTTGGAAACTTTCACTCATCTCATGGACTCTACTAGGGACCCATTATCTCTTTATCTATTTATAATTCTTGTTGACACATAGGGGAGAGCTTTATCAAAGATAAAAAATGGAAGAAAAAGTCAAAAGCACTCAAGTTGGAAGAAACAATCCCTTTGAATCTCGTCTCCATTTTGTTAAAGATACTTTCCTTTTGATTCATCCCTCAATCAATAAGGTGACAAAGTTTAAACCAATGTTATGATGGTATGAGAAGGTTATTGGATAGTTGATTAATTTATAAAATCTAGGATCTTTTTCATTGACACCAACCTAAATTTGCAACAAATTACAATGGAGATTTTAGGGTTTAAAGTTGGAAAATTGCCATCAAAATATCAAGGTATATCTTCCTATGATAAAGGAAATAAGGAGCATTGTGATTGAGTTTTGGATGGAAGGAAATCTTGTTAGGCAAGTTAGAAAGGTAAGTTCTTAACCATGGTTGGAAGCCTAAAATTCATAAATACTACATTACAACCTATCCCTGTATATATGATTTCACTTTCAATATTGTCAGCAAGTATGGCATGATATACGAACTTGATAAAATTTAAAGATGTTTTCTTTAGGAAAGGATTTGATGTAAATTTATGGTTTCCTCTTGTTAAGTATGATAGGATTTGCAAAGAAAAGAATATGGAAGGCATAAACTTCTAAGTTGTAGAATTATGAATTTTTTCACTAGGAGCAATACTTGGTTGGAGATTATTCAAAGATCAAGAAAATAGTTGGGCAAAAATCTATCTTCAAAAATATAGGTTTTGTTGAAGCAATAAAATTGTTTAGGAAATGAACCCTACCTAGAGGCTCAACAACATGGAACTTCATATTAAATAATTTGCAATTGATCGAGAAACATATTAGATGGTTAGTCAATGAGAGATTCCATAATTTTTTTGGTCTAATGCTTGGTTGAAGTTTTATCCTCTTATTTCTAATTGAAAATGGCAACCGCTATGTTGGCATGTTTAGCTTGTAAAAATTCAAAGGTCAAACATTATATTAATGTAAGTAACATTCAAAATCATGGATATCTATAAGCAACCTGGTGAAAGGAGAGGATATCAAACAAGCGATGAATGAGCTTCAAAAGGCACTTCAAGAGTTTTATTTACCTATTTTTATGTAGAAGGATGAGTTGATTTAGGATTTATCAAAATATGATGGACACTTGATCAAATTCTGATATAAGAATTTACAGTAATTAGAATTTCTTACTCCTTAATATTTCCCTTGAAAGAATGTTTGATCACTTGAGGCCCTCTCTAAGGCCTCAGCGTTCCTTTGGTTAGTAATTCAAAGCAAGATTCTTAAAAGTGAGTCTAGATAGAGTTGGTTAGAGTTTTCTACATGATATTTTTTAAATTTTGATTTTGATCAAAGATGTAAATAAATTAAATGTTATTATAGCACTGCAAAATATTATATTTTGATCAATGGTTACTCCGTTGGAAACTTTCACTCATCTCATGGACTCTACTAGGGACCCATTATCTCTTTATCTATTTATAATTCTTGTTGACACATAGGGGAGAGCTTTATCAAAGATAAAAAATGGAAGAAAAAGTCAAAAGCACTCAAGTTGGAAGAAACAATCCCTTTGAATCTCGTCTCCATTTTTTTAAAGATACTTTCCTTTTGATTCATCCCTCAATCAATAAGGTGACAAAGTTTAAACCAATGTTATGATGGTATGAGAAGGTTATTGGATAGTTGATTAATTTATAAAATCTAGGATCTTTTTCATTGACACCAACCTAAATTTGCAACAAATTACAATGGAGATTTTAGGGTTTAAAGTTGGAAAATTGCCATCAAAATATCAAGGTATATCTTCCTATGATAAAGGAAATAAGGAGCATTGTGATTGAGTTTTGGATGGAAAGAAATCTTGTTAGGCAAGTTAGAAAGGTAAGTTCTTAACCATGGTTGGAAGCCTAAAATTCATAAATACTACATTACAACCTATCCCTGTATATATGATTTCACTTTCAATATTGTCAGCAAGTATGGCATGATATACGAACTTGATAAAATTTAAAGATGTTTTCTTTAGGAAAGGATTTGATGTAAATTTATGGTTTCCTCTTGTTAAGTATGATAGGATTTGCAAAGAAAAGAATATGGAAGGCATAAACTTCTAAGTTGTAGAATTATGAATTTTTTCACTAGGAGCAATACTTGGTTGGAGATTATTCAAAGATCAAGAAAATAGTTGGGCAAAAATCTATCTTCAAAAATATAGGTTTTGTTGAAGCAATAAAATTGTTTAGGAAATGAACCCTACCTAGAGGCTCAACAACATGGAACTTCATATTAAATAATTTGCAATTGATCGAGAAACATATTAGATGGTTAGTCAATGAGAGATTCCATAATTTTTTTGGTCTAATGCTTGGTTGAAGTTTTATCCTCTTATTTCTAATTGAAAATGGCAACCGCTATGTTGGCATGTTTAGCTTGTAAAAATTCAAAGGTCAAACATTATATTAATGTAAGTAACATTCAAAATCATGGATATCTATAAGCAACCTGGTGAAAGGAGAGGATATCAAACAAGCGATGAATGAGCTTCAAAAGGCGCTTCAAGAGTTTTATTTACCTATTTTTATGTAGAAGGATGAGTTGATTTAGGATTTATCAAAATATGATGGACACTTGATCAAATTCTGATATAAGAATTTACAGTAATTAGAATTTCTTACTCCTTAATATTTCCCTTGAAAGAATGTTTGATCACTTGAGGCCCTCTCTAAGGCCTCAGCGTTCCTTTGGTTAGTAATTCAAAGCAAGATTCTTAAAAGTGAGTCTAGATAGAGTTGGTTAGAGTTTTCTACATGATATTTTTTAAATTTTGATTTTGATCAAAGATGTAAATAAATTAAATGTTATTATAGCACTGCAAAATATTATATTTTGATCAATGGTTACTCCGTTGGAAACTTTCACTCATCTCATGGACTCTACTAGGGACCCATTATCTCTTTATCTATTTATAATTCTTGTTGACACATAGGGGAGAGCTTTATCAAAGATAAAAAATGGAAGAAAAAGTCAAAAGCACTCAAGTTGGAAGAAACAATCCCTTTGAATCTCGTCTCCATTTTGTTAAAGATACTTTCCTTTTGATTCATCCCTCAATCAATAAGGTGACAAAGTTTAAACCAATGTTATCATGGTATGAGAAGGTTATTGGATAGTTGATTAATTTATAAAATCTAGGATCTTTTTCATTGACACCAACCTAAATTTGCAACAAATTACAATGGAGATTTTAGGGTTTAAAGTTGGAAAATTGCCATCAAAATATCAAGGTATATCTTCCTATGATAAAGGAAATAAGGAGCATTGTGATTGAGTTTTGGATGGAAGGAAATCTTGTTAGGCAAGTTAGAAAGGTAAGTTCTTAACCATGGTTGGAAGCCTAAAATTCATAAATACTACATTACAACCTATCCCTGTATATATGATTTCACTTTCAATATTGTCAGCAAGTATGGCATGATATACGAACTTGATAAAATTTAAAGATGTTTTCTTTAGGAAAGGATTTGATGTAAATTTATGGTTTCCTCTTGTTAAGTATGATAGGATTTGCAAAGAAAAGAATATGGAAGGCATAAACTTCTAAGTTGTAGAATTATGAATTTTTTCACTAGGAGCAATACTTGGTTGGAGATTATTCAAAGATCAAGAAAATAGTTGGGCAAAAATCTATCTTCAAAAATATAGGTTTTGTTGAAGCAATAAAATTGTTTAGGAAATGAACCCTACCTAGAGGCTCAACAACATGGAACTTCATATTAAATAATTTGCAATTGATCGAGAAACATATTAGATGGTTAGTCAATGAGAGATTCCATAATTTTTTTGGTCTAATGCTTGGTTGAAGTTTTATCCTCTTATTTCTAATTGAAAATGGCAACCGCTATGTTGGCATGTTTAGCTTGTAAAAATTCAAAGGTCAAACATTATATTAATGTAAGTAACATTCAAAATCATGGATATCTATAAGCAACCTGGTGAAAGGAGAGGATATCAAACAAGCGATGAATGAGCTTCAAAAGGCGCTTCAAGAGTTTTATTTACCTATTTTTATGTAGAAGGATGAGTTGATTTAGGATTTATCAAAATATGATGGACACTTGATCAAATTCTGATATAAGAATTTACAGTAATTAGAATTTCTTACTCCTTAATATTTCCCTTGAAAGAATGTTTGATCACTTGAGGCCCTCTCTAAGGCCTCAGCGTTCCTTTGGTTAGTAATTCAAAGCAAGATTCTTAAAAGTGAGTCTAGATAGAGTTGGTTAGAGTTTTCTACATGATATTTTTTAAATTTTGATTTTGATCAAAGATGTAAATAAATTAAATGTTATTATAGCACTGCAAAATATTATATTTTGATCAATGGTTACTCCGTTGGAAACTTTCACTCATCTCATGGACTCTACTAGGGACCCATTATCTCTTTATCTATTTATAATTCTTGTTGACACATAGGGGAGAGCTTTATCAAAGATAAAAAATGGAAGAAAAAGTCAAAAGCACTCAAGTTGGAAGAAACAATCCCTTTGAATCTCGTCTCCATTTTGTTAAAGATACTTTCCTTTTGATTCATCCCTCAATCAATAAGGTGACAAAGTTTAAACCAATGTTATGATGGTATGAGAAGGTTATTGGATAGTTGATTAATTTATAAAATCTAGGATCTTTTTCATTGACACCAACCTAAATTTGCAACAAATTACAATGGAGATTTTAGGGTTTAAAGTTGGAAAATTGCCATCAAAATATCAAGGTATATCTTCCTATGATAAAGGAAATAAGGAGCATTGTGATTGAGTTTTGGATGGAAAGAAATCTTGTTAGGCAAGTTAGAAAGGTAAGTTCTTAACCATGGTTGGAAGCCTAAAATTCATAAATACTACATTACAACCTATCCCTGTATATATGATTTCACTTTCAATATTGTCAGCAAGTATGGCATGATATACGAACTTGATAAAATTTAAAGATGTTTTCTTTAGGAAAGGATTTGATGTAAATTTATGGTTTCCTCTTGTTAAGTATGATAGGATTTGCAAAGAAAAGAATATGGAAGGCATAAACTTCTAAGTTGTAGAATTATGAATTTTTTCACTAGGAGCAATACTTGGTTGGAGATTATTCAAAGATCAAGAAAATAGTTGGGCAAAAATCTATCTTCAAAAATATAGGTTTTGTTGAAGCAATAAAATTGTTTAGGAAATGAACCCTACCTAGAGGCTCAACAACATGGAACTTCATATTAAATAATTTGCAATTGATCGAGAAACATATTAGATGGTTAGTCAATGAGAGATTCCATAATTTTTTTGGTCTAATGCTTGGTTGAAGTTTTATCCTCTTATTTCTAATTGAAAATGGCAACCGCTATGTTGGCATGTTTAGCTTGTAAAAATTCAAAGGTCAAACATTATATTAATGTAAGTAACATTCAAAATCATGGATATCTATAAGCAACCTGGTGAAAGGAGAGGATATCAAACAAGCGATGAATGAGCTTCAAAAGGCGCTTCAAGAGTTTTATTTACCTATTTTTATGTAGAAGGATGAGTTGATTTAGGATTTATCAAAATATGATGGACACTTGATCAAATTCTGATATAAGAATTTACAGTAATTAGAATTTCTTACTCCTTAATATTTCCCTTGAAAGAATGTTTGATCACTTGAGGCCCTCTCTAAGGCCTCAGCGTTCCTTTGGTTAGTAATTCAAAGCAAGATTCTTAAAAGTGAGTCTAGATAGAGTTGGTTAGAGTTTTCTACATGATATTTTTTAAATTTTGATTTTGATCAAAGATGTAAATAAATTAAATGTTATTATAGCACTGCAAAATATTATATTTTGATCAATGGTTACTCCGTTGGAAACTTTCACTCATCTCATGGACTCTACTAGGGACCCATTATCTCTTTATCTATTTATAATTCTTGTTGACACATAGGGGAGAGCTTTATCAAAGATAAAAAATGGAAGAAAAAGTCAAAAGCACTCAAGTTGGAAGAAACAATCCCTTTGAATCTCGTCTCCATTTTGTTAAAGATACTTTCCTTTTGATTCATCCCTCAATCAATAAGGTGACAAAGTTTAAACCAATGTTATGATGGTATGAGAAGGTTATTGGATAGTTGATTAATTTATAAAATCTAGGATCTTTTTCATTGACACCAACCTAAATTTGCAACAAATTACAATGGAGATTTTAGGGTTTAAAGTTGGAAAATTGCCATCAAAATATCAAGGTATATCTTCCTATGATAAAGGAAATAAGGAGCATTGTGATTGAGTTTTGGATGGAAGGAAATCTTGTTAGGCAAGTTAGAAAGGTAAGTTCTTAACCATGGTTGGAAGCCTAAAATTCATAAATACTACATTACAACCTATCCCTGTATATATGATTTCACTTTCAATATTGTCAGCAAGTATGGCATGATATACGAACTTGATAAAATTTAAAGATGTTTTCTTTAGGAAAGGATTTGATGTAAATTTATGGTTTCCTCTTGTTAAGTATGATAGGATTTGCAAAGAAAAGAATATGGAAGGCATAAACTTCTAAGTTGTAGAATTATGAATTTTTTCACTAGGAGCAATACTTGGTTGGAGATTATTCAAAGATCAAGAAAATAGTTGGGCAAAAATCTATCTTCAAAAATATAGGTTTTGTTGAAGCAATAAAATTGTTTAGGAAATGAACCCTACCTAGAGGCTCAACAACATGGAACTTCATATTAAATAATTTGCAATTGATCGAGAAACATATTAGATGGTTAGTCAATGAGAGATTCCATAATTTTTTTGGTCTAATGCTTGGTTGAAGTTTTATCCTCTTATTTCTAATTGAAAATGGCAACCGCTATGTTGGCATGTTTAGCTTGTAAAAATTCAAAGGTCAAACATTATATTAATGTAAGTAACATTCAAAATCATGGATATCTATAAGCAACCTGGTGAAAGGAGAGGATATCAAACAAGCGATGAATGAGCTTCAAAAGGCGCTTCAAGAGTTTTATTTACCTATTTTTATGTAGAAGGATGAGTTGATTTAGGATTTATCAAAATATGATGGACACTTGATCAAATTCTGATATAAGAATTTACAGTAATTAGAATTTCTTACTCCTTAATATTTCCCTTGAAAGAATGTTTGATCACTTGAGGCCCTCTCTAAGGCCTCAGCGTTCCTTTGGTTAGTAATTCAAAGCAAGATTCTTAAAAGTGAGTCTAGATAGAGTTGGTTAGAGTTTTCTACATGATATTTTTTAAATTTTGATTTTGATCAAAGATGTAAATAAATTAAATGTTATTATAGCACTGCAAAATATTATATTTTGATCAATGGTTACTCCGTTGGAAACTTTCACTCATCTCATGGACTCTACTAGGGACCCATTATCTCTTTATCTATTTATAATTCTTGTTGACACATAGGGGAGAGCTTTATCAAAGATAAAAAATGGAAGAAAAAGTCAAAAGCACTCAAGTTGGAAGAAACAATCCCTTTGAATCTCGTCTCCATTTTGTTAAAGATACTTTCCTTTTGATTCATCCCTCAATCAATAAGGTGACAAAGTTTAAACCAATGTTATGATGGTATGAGAAGGTTATTGGATAGTTGATTAATTTATAAAATCTAGGATCTTTTTCATTGACACCAACCTAAATTTGCAACAAATTACAATGGAGATTTTAGGGTTTAAAGTTGGAAAATTGCCATCAAAATATCAAGGTATATCTTCCTATGATAAAGGAAATAAGGAGCATTGTGATTGAGTTTTGGATGGAAGGAAATCTTGTTAGGCAAGTTAGAAAGGTAAGTTCTTAACCATGGTTGGAAGCCTAAAATTCATAAATACTACATTACAACCTATCCCTGTATATATTATTTCACTTTCAATATTGTCAGCAAGTATGGCATGATATACGAACTTGATAAAATTTAAAGATGTTTTCTTTAGGAAAGGATTTGATGTAAATTTATGGTTTCCTCTTGTTAAGTATGATAGGATTTGCAAAGAAAAGAATATGGAAGGCATAAACTTCTAAGTTGTAGAATTATGAATTTTTTCACTAGGAGCAATACTTGGTTGGAGATTATTCAAAGATCAAGAAAATAGTTGGGCAAAAATCTATCTTCAAAAATATAGGTTTTGTTGAAGCAATAAAATTGTTTAGGAAATGAACCCTACCTAGAGGCTCAACAACATGGAACTTCATATTAAATAATTTGCAATTGATCGAGAAACATATTAGATGGTTAGTCAATGAGAGATTCCATAATTTTTTTGGTCTAATGCTTGGTTGAAGTTTTATCCTCTTATTTCTAATTGAAAATGGCAACCGCTATGTTGGCATGTTTAGCTTGTAAAAATTCAAAGGTCAAACATTATATTAATGTAAGTAACATTCAAAATCATGGATATCTATAAGCAACCTGGTGAAAGGAGAGGATATCAAACAAGCGATGAATGAGCTTCAAAAGGCGCTTCAAGAGTTTTATTTACCTATTTTTATGTAGAAGGATGAGTTGATTTAGGATTTATCAAAATATGATGGACACTTGATCAAATTCTGATATAAGAATTTACAGTAATTAGAATTTCTTACTCCTTAATATTTCCCTTGAAAGAATGTTTGATCACTTGAGGCCCTCTCTAAGGCCTCAGCGTTCCTTTGGTTAGTAATTCAAAGCAAGATTCTTAAAATTGAGTCTAGATAGAGTTGGTTAGAGTTTTCTACATGATATTTTTTAAATTTTGATTTTGATCAAAGATGTAAATAAATTAAATGTTATTATAGCACTGCAAAATATTATATTTTGATCAATGGTTACTCCGTTGGAAACTTTCACTCATCTCATGGACTCTACTAGGGACCCATTATCTCTTTATCTATTTATAATTCTTGTTGACACATAGGGGAGAGCTTTATCAAAGATAAAAAATGGAAGAAAAAGTCAAAAGCACTCAAGTTGGAAGAAACAATCCCTTTGAATCTCGTCTCCATTTTGTTAAAGATACTTTCCTTTTGATTCATCCCTCAATCAATAAGGTGACAAAGTTTAAACCAATGTTATGATGGTATGAGAAGGTTATTGGATAGTTGATTAATTTATAAAATCTAGGATCTTTTTCATTGACACCAACCTAAATTTGCAACAAATTACAATGGAGATTTTAGGGTTTAAAGTTGGAAAATTGCCATCAAAATATCAAGGTATATCTTCCTATGATAAAGGAAATAAGGAGCATTGTGATTGAGTTTTGGATGGAAGGAAATCTTGTTAGGCAAGTTAGAAAGGTAAGTTCTTAACCATGGTTGGAAGCCTAAAATTCATAAATACTACATTACAACCTATCCCTGTATATATGATTTCACTTTCAATATTGTCAGCAAGTATGGCATGATATACGAACTTGATAAAATTTAAAGATGTTTTCTTTAGGAAAGGATTTGATGTAAATTTATGGTTTCCTCTTGTTAAGTATGATAGGATTTGCAAAGAAAAGAATATGGAAGGCATAAACTTCTAAGTTGTAGAATTATGAATTTTTTCACTAGGAGCAATACTTGGTTGGAGATTATTCAAAGATCAAGAAAATAGTTGGGCAAAAATCTATCTTCAAAAATATAGGTTTTGTTGAAGCAATAAAATTGTTTAGGAAATGAACCCTACCTAGAGGCTCAACAACATGGAACTTCATATTAAATAATTTGCAATTGATCGAGAAACATATTAGATGGTTAGTCAATGAGAGATTCCATAATTTTTTTGGTCTAATGCTTGGTTGAAGTTTTATCCTCTTATTTCTAATTGAAAATGGCAACCGCTATGTTGGCATGTTTAGCTTGTAAAAATTCAAAGGTCAAACATTATATTAATGTAAGTAACATTCAAAATCATGGATATCTATAAGCAACCTGGTGAAAGGAGAGGATATCAAACAAGCGATGAATGAGCTTCAAAAGGCGCTTCAAGAGTTTTATTTACCTATTTTTATGTAGAAGGATGAGTTGATTTAGGATTTATCAAAATATGATGGACACTTGATCAAATTCTGATATAAGAATTTACAGTAATTAGAATTTCTTACTCCTTAATATTTCCCTTGAAAGAATGTTTGATCACTTGAGGCCCTCTCTAAGGCCTCAGCGTTCCTTTGGTTAGTAATTCAAAGCAAGATTCTTAAAATTGAGTCTAGATAGAGTTGGTTAGAGTTTTCTACATGATATTTTTTAAATTTTGATTTTGATCAAAGATGTAAATAAATTAAATGTTATTATAGCACTGCAAAATATTATATTTTGATCAATGGTTACTCCGTTGGAAACTTTCACTCATCTCATGGACTCTACTAGGGACCCATTATCTCTTTATCTATTTATAATTCTTGTTGACACATAGGGGAGAGCTTTATCAAAGATAAAAAATGGAAGAAAAAGTCAAAAGCACTCAAGTTGGAAGAAACAATCCCTTTGAATCTCGTCTCCATTTTGTTAAAGATACTTTCCTTTTGATTCATCCCTCAATCAATAAGGTGACAAAGTTTAAACCAATGTTATGATGGTATGAGAAGGTTATTGGATAGTTGATTAATTTATAAAATCTAGGATCTTTTTCATTGACACCAACCTAAATTTGCAACAAATTACAATGGAGATTTTAGGGTTTAAAGTTGGAAAATTGCCATCAAAATATCAAGGTATATCTTCCTATGATAAAGGAAATAAGGAGCATTGTGATTGAGTTTTGGATGGAAGGAAATCTTGTTAGGCAAGTTAGAAAGGTAAGTTCTTAACCATGGTTGGAAGCCTAAAATTCATAAATACTACATTACAACCTATCCCTGTATATATGATTTCACTTTCAATATTGTCAGCAAGTATGGCATGATATACGAACTTGATAAAATTTAAAGATGTTTTCTTTAGGAAAGGATTTGATGTAAATTTATGGTTTCCTCTTGTTAAGTATGATAGGATTTGCAAAGAAAAGAATATGGAAGGCATAAACTTCTAAGTTGTAGAATTATGAATTTTTTCACTAGGAGCAATACTTGGTTGGAGATTATTCAAAGATCAAGAAAATAGTTGGGCAAAAATCTATCTTCAAAAATATAGGTTTTGTTGAAGCAATAAAATTGTTTAGGAAATGAACCCTACCTAGAGGCTCAACAACATGGAACTTCATATTAAATAATTTGCAATTGATCGAGAAACATATTAGATGGTTAGTCAATGAGAGATTCCATAATTTTTTTGGTCTAATGCTTGGTTGAAGTTTTATCCTCTTATTTCTAATTGAAAATGGCAACCGCTATGTTGGCATGTTTAGCTTGTAAAAATTCAAAGGTCAAACATTATATTAATGTAAGTAACATTCAAAATCATGGATATCTATAAGCAACCTGGTGAAAGGAGAGGATATCAAACAAGCGATGAATGAGCTTCAAAAGGCGCTTCAAGAGTTTTATTTACCTATTTTTATGTAGAAGGATGAGTTGATTTAGGATTTATCAAAATATGATGGACACTTGATCAAATTCTGATATAAGAATTTACAGTAATTAGAATTTCTTACTCCTTAATATTTCCCTTGAAAGAATGTTTGATCACTTGAGGCCCTCTCTAAGGCCTCAGCGTTCCTTTGGTTAGTAATTCAAAGCAAGATTCTTAAAAGTGAGTCTAGATAGAGTTGGTTAGAGTTTTCTACATGATATTTTTTAAATTTTGATTTTGATCAAAGATGTAAATAAATTAAATGTTATTATAGCACTGCAAAATATTATATTTTGATCAATGGTTACTCCGTTGGAAACTTTCACTCATCTCATGGACTCTACTAGGGACCCATTATCTCTTTATCTATTTATAATTCTTGTTGACACATAGGGGAGAGCTTTATCAAAGATAAAAAATGGAAGAAAAAGTCAAAAGCACTCAAGTTGGAAGAAACAATCCCTTTGAATCTCGTCTCCATTTTGTTAAAGATACTTTCCTTTTGATTCATCCCTCAATCAATAAGGTGACAAAGTTTAAACCAATGTTATGATGGTATGAGAAGGTTATTGGATAGTTGATTAATTTATAAAATCTAGGATCTTTTTCATTGACACCAACCTAAATTTGCAACAAATTACAATGGAGATTTTAGGGTTTAAAGTTGGAAAATTGCCATCAAAATATCAAGGTATATCTTCCTATGATAAAGGAAATAAGGAGCATTGTGATTGAGTTTTGGATGGAAGGAAATCTTGTTAGGCAAGTTAGAAAGGTAAGTTCTTAACCATGGTTGGAAGCCTAAAATTCATAAATACTACATTACAACCTATCCCTGTATATATTATTTCACTTTCAATATTGTCAGCAAGTATGGCATGATATACGAACTTGATAAAATTTAAAGATGTTTTCTTTAGGAAAGGATTTGATGTAAATTTATGGTTTCCTCTTGTTAAGTATGATAGGATTTGCAAAGAAAAGAATATGGAAGGCATAAACTTCTAAGTTGTAGAATTATGAATTTTTTCACTAGGAGCAATACTTGGTTGGAGATTATTCAAAGATCAAGAAAATAGTTGGGCAAAAATCTATCTTCAAAAATATAGGTTTTGTTGAAGCAATAAAATTGTTTAGGAAATGAACCCTACCTAGAGGCTCAACAACATGGAACTTCATATTAAATAATTTGCAATTGATCGAGAAACATATTAGATGGTTAGTCAATGAGAGATTCCATAATTTTTTTGGTCTAATGCTTGGTTGAAGTTTTATCCTCTTATTTCTAATTGAAAATGGCAACCGCTATGTTGGCATGTTTAGCTTGTAAAAATTCAAAGGTCAAACATTATATTAATGTAAGTAACATTCAAAATCATGGATATCTATAAGCAACCTGGTGAAAGGAGAGGATATCAAACAAGCGATGAATGAGCTTCAAAAGGCGCTTCAAGAGTTTTATTTACCTATTTTTATGTAGAAGGATGAGTTGATTTAGGATTTATCAAAATATGATGGACACTTGATCAAATTCTGATATAAGAATTTACAGTAATTAGAATTTCTTACTCCTTAATATTTCCCTTGAAAGAATGTTTGATCACTTGAGGCCCTCTCTAAGGCCTCAGCGTTCCTTTGGTTAGTAATTCAAAGCAAGATTCTTAAAAGTGAGTCTAGATAGAGTTGGTTAGAGTTTTCTACATGATATTTTTAAAATTTTGATTTTGATCAAAGATGTAAATAAATTAAATGTTATTATAGCACTGCAAAATATTATATTTTGATCAATGGTTACTCCGTTGGAAACTTTCACTCATCTCATGGACTCTACTAGGGACCCATTATCTCTTTATCTATTTATAATTCTTGTTGACACATAGGGGAGAGCTTTATCAAAGATAAAAAATGGAAGAAAAAGTCAAAAGCACTCAAGTTGGAAGAAACAATCCCTTTGAATCTCGTCTCCATTTTGTTAAAGATACTTTCCTTTTGATTCATCCCTCAATCAATAAGGTGACAAAGTTTAAACCAATGTTATGATGGTATGAGAAGGTTATTGGATAGTTGATTAATTTATAAAATCTAGGATCTTTTTCATTGACACCAACCTAAATTTGCAACAAATTACAATGGAGATTTTAGGGTTTAAAGTTGGAAAATTGCCATCAAAATATCAAGGTATATCTTCCTATGATAAAGGAAATAAGGAGCATTGTGATTGAGTTTTGGATGGAAGGAAATCTTGTTAGGCAAGTTAGAAAGGTAAGTTCTTAACCATGGTTGGAAGCCTAAAATTCATAAATACTACATTACAACCTATCCCTGTATATATGATTTCACTTTCAATATTGTCAGCAAGTATGGCATGATATACGAACTTGATAAAATTTAAAGATGTTTTCTTTAGGAAAGGATTTGATGTAAATTTATGGTTTCCTCTTGTTAAGTATGATAGGATTTGCAAAGAAAAGAATATGGAAGGCATAAACTTCTAAGTTGTAGAATTATGAATTTTTTCACTAGGAGCAATACTTGGTTGGAGATTATTCAAAGATCAAGAAAATAGTTGGGCAAAAATCTATCTTCAAAAATATAGGTTTTGTTGAAGCAATAAAATTGTTTAGGAAATGAACCCTACCTAGAGGCTCAACAACATGGAACTTCATATTAAATAATTTGCAATTGATCGAGAAACATATTAGATGGTTAGTCAATGAGAGATTCCATAATTTTTTTGGTCTAATGCTTGGTTGAAGTTTTATCCTCTTATTTCTAATTGAAAATGGCAACCGCTATGTTGGCATGTTTAGCTTGTAAAAATTCAAAGGTCAAACATTATATTAATGTAAGTAACATTCAAAATCATGGATATCTATAAGCAACCTGGTGAAAGGAGAGGATATCAAACAAGCGATGAATGAGCTTCAAAAGGCGCTTCAAGAGTTTTATTTACCTATTTTTATGTAGAAGGATGAGTTGATTTAGGATTTATCAAAATATGATGGACACTTGATCAAATTCTGATATAAGAATTTACAGTAATTAGAATTTCTTACTCCTTAATATTTCCCTTGAAAGAATGTTTGATCACTTGAGGCCCTCTCTAAGGCCTCAGCGTTCCTTTGGTTAGTAATTCAAAGCAAGATTCTTAAAAGTGAGTCTAGATAGAGTTGGTTAGAGTTTTCTACATGATATTTTTTAAATTTTGATTTTGATCAAAGATGTAAATAAATTAAATGTTATTATAGCACTGCAAAATATTATATTTTGATCAATGGTTACTCCGTTGGAAACTTTCACTCATCTCATGGACTCTACTAGGGACCCATTATCTCTTTATCTATTTATAATTCTTGTTGACACATAGGGGAGAGCTTTATCAAAGATAAAAAATGGAAGAAAAAGTCAAAAGCACTCAAGTTGGAAGAAACAATCCCTTTGAATCTCGTCTCCATTTTGTTAAAGATACTTTCCTTTTGATTCATCCCTCAATCAATAAGGTGACAAAGTTTAAACCAATGTTATGATGGTATGAGAAGGTTATTGGATAGTTGATTAATTTATAAAATCTAGGATCTTTTTCATTGACACCAACCTAAATTTGCAACAAATTACAATGGAGATTTTAGGGTTTAAAGTTGGAAAATTGCCATCAAAATATCAAGGTATATCTTCCTATGATAAAGGAAATAAGGAGCATTGTGATTGAGTTTTGGATGGAAGGAAATCTTGTTAGGCAAGTTAGAAAGGTAAGTTCTTAACCATGGTTGGAAGCCTAAAATTCATAAATACTACATTACAACCTATCCCTGTATATATGATTTCACTTTCAATATTGTCAGCAAGTATGGCATGATATACGAACTTGATAAAATTTAAAGATGTTTTCTTTAGGAAAGGATTTGATGTAAATTTATGGTTTCCTCTTGTTAAGTATGATAGGATTTGCAAAGAAAAGAATATGGAAGGCATAAACTTCTAAGTTGTAGAATTATGAATTTTTTCACTAGGAGCAATACTTGGTTGGAGATTATTCAAAGATCAAGAAAATAGTTGGGCAAAAATCTATCTTCAAAAATATAGGTTTTGTTGAAGCAATAAAATTGTTTAGGAAATGAACCCTACCTAGAGGCTCAACAACATGGAACTTCATATTAAATAATTTGCAATTGATCGAGAAACATATTAGATGGTTAGTCAATGAGAGATTCCATAATTTTTTTGGTCTAATGCTTGGTTGAAGTTTTATCCTCTTATTTCTAATTGAAAATGGCAACCGCTATGTTGGCATGTTTAGCTTGTAAAAATTCAAAGGTCAAACATTATATTAATGTAAGTAACATTCAAAATCATGGATATCTATAAGCAACCTGGTGAAAGGAGAGGATATCAAACAAGCGATGAATGAGCTTCAAAAGGCGCTTCAAGAGTTTTATTTACCTATTTTTATGTAGAAGGATGAGTTGATTTAGGATTTATCAAAATATGATGGACACTTGATCAAATTCTGATATAAGAATTTACAGTAATTAGAATTTCTTACTCCTTAATATTTCCCTTGAAAGAATGTTTGATCACTTGAGGCCCTCTCTAAGGCCTCAGCGTTCCTTTGGTTAGTAATTCAAAGCAAGATTCTTAAAAGTGAGTCTAGATAGAGTTGGTTAGAGTTTTCTACATGATATTTTTTAAATTTTGATTTTGATCAAAGATGTAAATAAATTAAATGTTATTATAGCACTGCAAAATATTATATTTTGATCAATGGTTACTCCGTTGGAAACTTTCACTCATCTCATGGACTCTACTAGGGACCCATTATCTCTTTATCTATTTATAATTCTTGTTGACACATAGGGGAGAGCTTTATCAAAGATAAAAAATGGAAGAAAAAGTCAAAAGCACTCAAGTTGGAAGAAACAATCCCTTTGAATCTCGTCTCCATTTTGTTAAAGATACTTTCCTTTTGATTCATCCCTCAATCAATAAGGTGACAAAGTTTAAACCAATGTTATGATGGTATGAGAAGGTTATTGGATAGTTGATTAATTTATAAAATCTAGGATCTTTTTCATTGACACCAACCTAAATTTGCAACAAATTACAATGGAGATTTTAGGGTTTAAAGTTGGAAAATTGCCATCAAAATATCAAGGTATATCTTCCTATGATAAAGGAAATAAGGAGCATTGTGATTGAGTTTTGGATGGAAGGAAATCTTGTTAGGCAAGTTAGAAAGGTAAGTTCTTAACCATGGTTGGAAGCCTAAAATTCATAAATACTACATTACAACCTATCCCTGTATATATGATTTCACTTTCAATATTGTCAGCAAGTATGGCATGATATACGAACTTGATAAAATTTAAAGATGTTTTCTTTAGGAAAGGATTTGATGTAAATTTATGGTTTCCTCTTGTTAAGTATGATAGGATTTGCAAAGAAAAGAATATGGAAGGCATAAACTTCTAAGTTGTAGAATTATGAATTTTTTCACTAGGAGCAATACTTGGTTGGAGATTATTCAAAGATCAAGAAAATAGTTGGGCAAAAATCTATCTTCAAAAATATAGGTTTTGTTGAAGCAATAAAATTGTTTAGGAAATGAACCCTACCTAGAGGCTCAACAACATGGAACTTCATATTAAATAATTTGCAATTGATCGAGAAACATATTAGATGGTTAGTCAATGAGAGATTCCATAATTTTTTTGGTCTAATGCTTGGTTGAAGTTTTATCCTCTTATTTCTAATTGAAAATGGCAACCGCTATGTTGGCATGTTTAGCTTGTAAAAATTCAAAGGTCAAACATTATATTAATGTAAGTAACATTCAAAATCATGGATATCTATAAGCAACCTGGTGAAAGGAGAGGATATCAAACAAGCGATGAATGAGCTTCAAAAGGCGCTTCAAGAGTTTTATTTACCTATTTTTATGTAGAAGGATGAGTTGATTTAGGATTTATCAAAATATGATGGACACTTGATCAAATTCTGATATAAGAATTTACAGTAATTAGAATTTCTTACTCCTTAATATTTCCCTTGAAAGAATGTTTGATCACTTGAGGCCCTCTCTAAGGCCTCAGCGTTCCTTTGGTTAGTAATTCAAAGCAAGATTCTTAAAAGTGAGTCTAGATAGAGTTGGTTAGAGTTTTCTACATGATATTTTTTAAATTTTGATTTTGATCAAAGATGTAAATAAATTAAATGTTATTATAGCACTGCAAAATATTATATTTTGATCAATGGTTACTCCGTTGGAAACTTTCACTCATCTCATGGACTCTACTAGGGACCCATTATCTCTTTATCTATTTATAATTCTTGTTGACACATAGGGGAGAGCTTTATCAAAGATAAAAAATGGAAGAAAAATTCAAAAGCACTCAAGTTGGAAGAAACAATCCCTTTGAATCTCGTCTCCATTTTGTTAAAGATACTTTCCTTTTGATTCATCCCTCAATCAATAAGGTGACAAAGTTTAAACCAATGTTATGATGGTATGAGAAGGTTATTGGATAGTTGATTAATTTATAAAATCTAGGATCTTTTTCATTGACACCAACCTAAATTTGCAACAAATTACAATGGAGATTTTAGGGTTTAAAGTTGGAAAATTGCCATCAAAATATCAAGGTATATCTTCCTATGATAAAGGAAATAAGGAGCATTGTGATTGAGTTTTGGATGGAAGGAAATCTTGTTAGGCAAGTTAGAAAGGTAAGTTCTTAACCATGGTTGGAAGCCTAAAATTCATAAATACTACATTACAACCTATCCCTGTATATATGATTTCACTTTCAATATTGTCAGCAAGTATGGCATGATATACGAACTTGATAAAATTTAAAGATGTTTTCTTTAGGAAAGGATTTGATGTAAATTTATGGTTTCCTCTTGTTAAGTATGATAGGATTTGCAAAGAAAAGAATATGGAAGGCATAAACTTCTAAGTTGTAGAATTATGAATTTTTTCACTAGGAGCAATACTTGGTTGGAGATTATTCAAAGATCAAGAAAATAGTTGGGCAAAAATCTATCTTCAAAAATATAGGTTTTGTTGAAGCAATAAAATTGTTTAGGAAATGAACCCTACCTAGAGGCTCAACAACATGGAACTTCATATTAAATAATTTGCAATTGATCGAGAAACATATTAGATGGTTAGTCAATGAGAGATTCCATAATTTTTTTGGTCTAATGCTTGGTTGAAGTTTTATCCTCTTATTTCTAATTGAAAATGGCAACCGCTATGTTGGCATGTTTAGCTTGTAAAAATTCAAAGGTCAAACATTATATTAATGTAAGTAACATTCAAAATCATGGATATCTATAAGCAACCTGGTGAAAGGAGAGGATATCAAACAAGCGATGAATGAGCTTCAAAAGGCGCTTCAAGAGTTTTATTTACCTATTTTTATGTAGAAGGATGAGTTGATTTAGGATTTATCAAAATATGATGGACACTTGATCAAATTCTGATATAAGAATTTACAGTAATTAGAATTTCTTACTCCTTAATATTTCCCTTGAAAGAATGTTTGATCACTTGAGGCCCTCTCTAAGGCCTCAGCGTTCCTTTGGTTAGTAATTCAAAGCAAGATTCTTAAAAGTGAGTCTAGATAGAGTTGGTTAGAGTTTTCTACATGATATTTTTTAAATTTTGATTTTGATCAAAGATGTAAATAAATTAAATGTTATTATAGCACTGCAAAATATTATATTTTGATCAATGGTTACTCCGTTGGAAACTTTCACTCATCTCATGGACTCTACTAGGGACCCATTATCTCTTTATCTATTTATAATTCTTGTTGACACATAGGGGAGAGCTTTATCAAAGATAAAAAATGGAAGAAAAAGTCAAAAGCACTCAAGTTGGAAGAAACAATCCCTTTGAATCTCGTCTCCATTTTGTTAAAGATACTTTCCTTTTGATTCATCCCTCAATCAATAAGGTGACAAAGTTTAAACCAATGTTATGATGGTATGAGAAGGTTATTGGATAGTTGATTAATTTATAAAATCTAGGATCTTTTTCATTGACACCAACCTAAATTTGCAACAAATTACAATGGAGATTTTAGGGTTTAAAGTTGGAAAATTGCCATCAAAATATCAAGGTATATCTTCCTATGATAAAGGAAATAAGGAGCATTGTGATTGAGTTTTGGATGGAAGGAAATCTTGTTAGGCAAGTTAGAAAGGTAAGTTCTTAACCATGGTTGGAAGCCTAAAATTCATAAATACTACATTACAACCTATCCCTGTATATATTATTTCACTTTCAATATTGTCAGCAAGTATGGCATGATATACGAACTTGATAAAATTTAAAGATGTTTTCTTTAGGAAAGGATTTGATGTAAATTTATGGTTTCCTCTTGTTAAGTATGATAGGATTTGCAAAGAAAAGAATATGGAAGGCATAAACTTCTAAGTTGTAGAATTATGAATTTTTTCACTAGGAGCAATACTTGGTTGGAGATTATTCAAAGATCAAGAAAATAGTTGGGCAAAAATCTATCTTCAAAAATATAGGTTTTGTTGAAGCAATAAAATTGTTTAGGAAATGAACCCTACCTAGAGGCTCAACAACATGGAACTTCATATTAAATAATTTGCAATTGATCGAGAAACATATTAGATGGTTAGTCAATGAGAGATTCCATAATTTTTTTGGTCTAATGCTTGGTTGAAGTTTTATCCTCTTATTTCTAATTGAAAATGGCAACCGCTATGTTGGCATGTTTAGCTTGTAAAAATTCAAAGGTCAAACATTATATTAATGTAAGTAACATTCAAAATCATGGATATCTATAAGCAACCTGGTGAAAGGAGAGGATATCAAACAAGCGATGAATGAGCTTCAAAAGGCGCTTCAAGAGTTTTATTTACCTATTTTTATGTAGAAGGATGAGTTGATTTAGGATTTATCAAAATATGATGGACACTTGATCAAATTCTGATATAAGAATTTA
Source organism: Wollemia nobilis (assembly GCA_028583015.1). NCBI lineage: Eukaryota > Viridiplantae > Streptophyta > Pinopsida > Araucariales > Araucariaceae > Wollemia > Wollemia nobilis. The sequence goes on along the minus strand of JAQPPZ010001316.1, from coordinate 2,809,251 downwards.
CAGTAATTAGAATTTCTTACTCCTTAATATTTCCCTTGAAAGAATGTTTGATCACTTGAGGCCCTCTCTAAGGCCTCAGCGTTCCTTTGGTTAGTAATTCAAAGCAAGATTCTTAAAAGTGAGTCTAGATAGAGTTGGTTAGAGTTTTCTACATGATATTTTTTAAATTTTGATTTTGATCAAAGATGTAAATAAATTAAATGTTATTATAGCACTGCAAAATATTATATTTTGATCAATGGTTACTCCGTTGGAAACTTTCACTCATCTCATGGACTCTACTAGGGACCCATTATCTCTTTATCTATTTATAATTCTTGTTGACACATAGGGGAGAGCTTTATCAAAGATAAAAAATGGAAGAAAAATTCAAAAGCACTCAAGTTGGAAGAAACAATCCCTTTGAATCTCGTCTCCATTTTGTTAAAGATACTTTCCTTTTGATTCATCCCTCAATCAATAAGGTGACAAAGTTTAAACCAATGTTATGATGGTATGAGAAGGTTATTGGATAGTTGATTAATTTATAAAATCTAGGATCTTTTTCATTGACACCAACCTAAATTTGCAACAAATTACAATGGAGATTTTAGGGTTTAAAGTTGGAAAATTGCCATCAAAATATCAAGGTATATCTTCCTATGATAAAGGAAATAAGGAGCATTGTGATTGAGTTTTGGATGGAAGGAAATCTTGTTAGGCAAGTTAGAAAGGTAAGTTCTTAACCATGGTTGGAAGCCTAAAATTCATAAATACTACATTACAACCTATCCCTGTATATATGATTTCACTTTCAATATTGTCAGCAAGTATGGCATGATATACGAACTTGATAAAATTTAAAGATGTTTTCTTTAGGAAAGGATTTGATGTAAATTTATGGTTTCCTCTTGTTAAGTATGATAGGATTTGCAAAGAAAAGAATATGGAAGGCATAAACTTCTAAGTTGTAGAATTATGAATTTTTTCACTAGGAGCAATACTTGGTTGGAGATTATTCAAAGATCAAGAAAATAGTTGGGCAAAAATCTATCTTCAAAAATATAGGTTTTGTTGAAGCAATAAAATTGTTTAGGAAATGAACCCTACCTAGAGGCTCAACAACATGGAACTTCATATTAAATAATTTGCAATTGATCGAGAAACATATTAGATGGTTAGTCAATGAGAGATTCCATAATTTTTTTGGTCTAATGCTTGGTTGAAGTTTTATCCTCTTATTTCTAATTGAAAATGGCAACCGCTATGTTGGCATGTTTAGCTTGTAAAAATTCAAAGGTCAAACATTATATTAATGTAAGTAACATTCAAAATCATGGATATCTATAAGCAACCTGGTGAAAGGAGAGGATATCAAACAAGCGATGAATGAGCTTCAAAAGGCGCTTCAAGAGTTTTATTTACCTATTTTTATGTAGAAGGATGAGTTGATTTAGGATTTATCAAAATATGATGGACACTTGATCAAATTCTGATATAAGAATTTACAGTAATTAGAATTTCTTACTCCTTAATATTTCCCTTGAAAGAATGTTTGATCACTTGAGGCCCTCTCTAAGGCCTCAGCGTTCCTTTGGTTAGTAATTCAAAGCAAGATTCTTAAAAGTGAGTCTAGATAGAGTTGGTTAGAGTTTTCTACATGATATTTTTTAAATTTTGATTTTGATCAAAGATGTAAATAAATTAAATGTTATTATAGCACTGCAAAATATTATATTTTGATCAATGGTTACTCCGTTGGAAACTTTCACTCATCTCATGGACTCTACTAGGGACCCATTATCTCTTTATCTATTTATAATTCTTGTTGACACATAGGGGAGAGCTTTATCAAAGATAAAAAATGGAAGAAAAAGTCAAAAGCACTCAAGTTGGAAGAAACAATCCCTTTGAATCTCGTCTCCATTTTGTTAAAGATACTTTCCTTTTGATTCATCCCTCAATCAATAAGGTGACAAAGTTTAAACCAATGTTATGATGGTATGAGAAGGTTATTGGATAGTTGATTAATTTATAAAATCTAGGATCTTTTTCATTGACACCAACCTAAATTTGCAACAAATTACAATGGAGATTTTAGGGTTTAAAGTTGGAAAATTGCCATCAAAATATCAAGGTATATCTTCCTATGATAAAGGAAATAAGGAGCATTGTGATTGAGTTTTGGATGGAAGGAAATCTTGTTAGGCAAGTTAGAAAGGTAAGTTCTTAACCATGGTTGGAAGCCTAAAATTCATAAATACTACATTACAACCTATCCCTGTATATATGATTTCACTTTCAATATTGTCAGCAAGTATGGCATGATATACGAACTTGATAAAATTTAAAGATGTTTTCTTTAGGAAAGGATTTGATGTAAATTTATGGTTTCCTCTTGTTAAGTATGATAGGATTTGCAAAGAAAAGAATATGGAAGGCATAAACTTCTAAGTTGTAGAATTATGAATTTTTTCACTAGGAGCAATACTTGGTTGGAGATTATTCAAAGATCAAGAAAATAGTTGGGCAAAAATCTATCTTCAAAAATATAGGTTTTGTTGAAGCAATAAAATTGTTTAGGAAATGAACCCTACCTAGAGGCTCAACAACATGGAACTTCATATTAAATAATTTGCAATTGATCGAGAAACATATTAGATGGTTAGTCAATGAGAGATTCCATAATTTTTTTGGTCTAATGCTTGGTTGAAGTTTTATCCTCTTATTTCTAATTGAAAATGGCAACCGCTATGTTGGCATGTTTAGCTTGTAAAAATTCAAAGGTCAAACATTATATTAATGTAAGTAACATTCAAAATCATGGATATCTATAAGCAACCTGGTGAAAGGAGAGGATATCAAACAAGCGATGAATGAGCTTCAAAAGGCGCTTCAAGAGTTTTATTTACCTATTTTTATGTAGAAGGATGAGTTGATTTAGGATTTATCAAAATATGATGGACACTTGATCAAATTCTGATATAAGAATTTACAGTAATTAGAATTTCTTACTCCTTAATATTTCCCTTGAAAGAATGTTTGATCACTTGAGGCCCTCTCTAAGGCCTCAGCGTTCCTTTGGTTAGTAATTCAAAGCAAGATTCTTAAAAGTGAGTCTAGATAGAGTTGGTTAGAGTTTTCTACATGATATTTTTTAAATTTTGATTTTGATCAAAGATGTAAATAAATTAAATGTTATTATAGCACTGCAAAATATTATATTTTGATCAATGGTTACTCCGTTGGAAACTTTCACTCATCTCATGGACTCTACTAGGGACCCATTATCTCTTTATCTATTTATAATTCTTGTTGACACATAGGGGAGAGCTTTATCAAAGATAAAAAATGGAAGAAAAAGTCAAAAGCACTCAAGTTGGAAGAAACAATCCCTTTGAATCTCGTCTCCATTTTGTTAAAGATACTTTCCTTTTGATTCATCCCTCAATCAATAAGGTGACAAAGTTTAAACCAATGTTATGATGGTATGAGAAGGTTATTGGATAGTTGATTAATTTATAAAATCTAGGATCTTTTTCATTGACACCAACCTAAATTTGCAACAAATTACAATGGAGATTTTAGGGTTTAAAGTTGGAAAATTGCCATCAAAATATCAAGGTATATCTTCCTATGATAAAGGAAATAAGGAGCATTGTGATTGAGTTTTGGATGGAAGGAAATCTTGTTAGGCAAGTTAGAAAGGTAAGTTCTTAACCATGGTTGGAAGCCTAAAATTCATAAATACTACATTACAACCTATCCCTGTATATATGATTTCACTTTCAATATTGTCAGCAAGTATGGCATGATATACGAACTTGATAAAATTTAAAGATGTTTTCTTTAGGAAAGGATTTGATGTAAATTTATGGTTTCCTCTTGTTAAGTATGATAGGATTTGCAAAGAAAAGAATATGGAAGGCATAAACTTCTAAGTTGTAGAATTATGAATTTTTTCACTAGGAGCAATACTTGGTTGGAGATTATTCAAAGATCAAGAAAATAGTTGGGCAAAAATCTATCTTCAAAAATATAGGTTTTGTTGAAGCAATAAAATTGTTTAGGAAATGAACCCTACCTAGAGGCTCAACAACATGGAACTTCATATTAAATAATTTGCAATTGATCGAGAAACATATTAGATGGTTAGTCAATGAGAGATTCCATAATTTTTTTGGTCTAATGCTTGGTTGAAGTTTTATCCTCTTATTTCTAATTGAAAATGGCAACCGCTATGTTGGCATGTTTAGCTTGTAAAAATTCAAAGGTCAAACATTATATTAATGTAAGTAACATTCAAAATCATGGATATCTATAAGCAACCTGGTGAAAGGAGAGGATATCAAACAAGCGATGAATGAGCTTCAAAAGGCGCTTCAAGAGTTTTATTTACCTATTTTTATGTAGAAGGATGAGTTGATTTAGGATTTATCAAATTATGATGGACACTTGATCAAATTCTGATATAAGAATTTACAGTAATTAGAATTTCTTACTCCTTAATATTTCCCTTGAAAGAATGTTTGATCACTTGAGGCCCTCTCTAAGGCCTCAGCGTTCCTTTGGTTAGTAATTCAAAGCAAGATTCTTAAAAGTGAGTCTACAAAGAATAGAATACCATGGACTTGTTAGGTGTTCCTTGTGTAAGAAGGATTTAAAGACAAGATCATTTACTTTTGCATTGTCCTTTGCTTACACCATTTGGGGTGCCTTTTCAAAAATATAACATACTAGATAGCTCCATCAATATTGAAAGAGTTAATGGAATGTTGGATTAATTTTGTCAAAGCTTAAGCATTATATATTTCGTGGATGATTGGTTCTATCATTATTTCTTGGAATTTATGGCTTAAAGAAACAATAGAGTTTTAAAAAACAAGTCTCAAAATTATGCCCACATTTGAAATCATGTTATTAGCCTCTAGCAGATTGTTTGCAAGCATGGTGATCATTAGGAGAAGTCTTGAGTGTGGCAAAAGAGGTGCTAGTATTTTGTTCACAAGATTTGAATACATGCAAAGGGTCATTTGACAATGGAGTGAACATGAAGGATTTGTGTCTTTCTATTTTAAAATGAAAATGTCCAAAAGTTGGGTTCATCAAAATTATTTTTGATTATGGCTCCAAACGTAATCATAGAAAAAATAATGGAGGTGGTGTTTTTCAAAATAAATAAGGCAAAATTCTCTACTTACTAAAAATCATATGAAACTTCAACTAACAACTATGCATATGCGAGGGAACTTTTTACGGAGATCAAAATTGCTATTGAAAATTGATTTAAATATATTCCAATTAAGGGGCATTCATAAAATATTATTAATGTTATCAAGAAATATGGACATGGGTATTGGAACAAAAATAGCATTATTTCTAATGTCCAACTATTGTTGGAAGAGGTATCTTAGAAATGACAACATTATCTATAGAGAAGAAAACCATATAGTAGATAAATTAGCCCATCATAATTTGATTTTTGTCTTGGAGAAATTTAAAGTTTAGAAGGCAACTAGAGCAAGATTTTTTCTCTTAATGAAACCTATGTCATGGAGTTGATTGTAGAATCATATTAGCTTTAAGAAGATCAAGAATATCTTTAATAGAAAAGCAAATAAAGAATATTTTTAACAAAAAGGTGATCTGGATATGGTTTAATTAACCTAACACAAATGTAATATTTTCATACAAGTGGCCTCCTATAAAAACCACATAAAACTTATTAAAACAATAATAATAAGTATACTACAAAAAGATTAGACTAGACTGCTATTACTTACCAGAATTGCCAAGATGAACTTAAAGAGCAGCTAAGCATTATTTGAAATAGCTAGGTATAAGGTGTTTTTTTATCAATAATGAAAAAAAGTAATGTCCTTGACCTATTTGCCATGAGGCTATCAATCCTTCTAAATGGGAGGTCCCTGAGCTTGCGATAGCCATTGAAACTAATCTCAAAGACATCATAGTTGATCAGAGTGGAAGAAATTGCAAGAGATTGTATATTTAATTATTAAGGGAATTCAAAATGGAAGGGAGAAAATTGGAGGCTAATATCATTGAAGACTATATTATTAGCTTCATTTGTATAAGAGAAACTAATCTCAAAGACATTATAGTTGATCAGAGTGGAAGAAATTGCAAGAGATTGTATATTTAATTATTAAGGGAATTCAAAATGGAAGGGAGAAAATTGGAGGCTAATATCATTGAAGACTATATTATTAGCTTCATTTGTATGAGTTGAAACATGCATGCATGGAACATGGAAATTGGAGAATTCACCCTTTTTAAACTTTTTCATGCCATTCTTCTCAAACCTAACAAAATAAGAGTTCGCACATTCAATTTGATCATAGTTTCTAAAATAAATTAAAAAACGGCAAAGGGCATGAATGATAGTATAAATGTCCCCAAAAGAGATCAATTTCAGTTAAAAATTTCATAATCTTTAAGTTTCTACATTATGCTGTAAAAAGAGAAAAATCCATAAAATATATTAGTTGTGCGTGTATTATTTTTCTTGTAATGTTTATTGCCACTCCACTTGTTTTTCAATAGAAAGTGTTTCCAAGTATATGTATTCCCATTTTATACTTCATCAATTTTATGCAGATGTCCACGCTTATAGTTTGCTGACAAGGCCACACTCATTGTATCTTCAAGCATGATAAAAGCCTGCAAAACCACTTCCAATCAGTGAAACAACCCTTAACCTTCTCTTCCCTCAAGAAATGTAGCGGTCATTGGCAAGGGAAGCAGAAAGATGAGAAAAAAGAAAAGAAAAAAAAGCATTATGCATGAAATTTGTAGTAACCACATGGGAAAGCTTGCTCGATAATTTTATTCTTTTATAGTAATTTAGTAATACCTTTTGTTTCAAGTCCACTAAGCAGAATCCATAACATGCTTATAGTCTATGCAAGTCTACTTCCCTTCACCTGTAAATCTATGTTATAAAACTTAGCACCTTCATAGCCATGCTGCAGGGCATTAAGCAGACCTAGCACTAATTACCACTTCTAGCAACATGCATGCATTCTTAACTGTTGTGGAATTCAGAGTCACAAATGATCTGGGACATATGTTACTAAAATTCCAGTGCATTAGAGGCCATGCTTTACTTGCTTTATAGTGTGATGTGGTAATGGAATTTTTGATGATTATCCTGGAAAGTTTAAGGATATTCTGTGATCGATTATTCCTTTGTTTCCAGTGCATGTCTGTTGATTCAAGTCCTCTGTCTGGTTTGATGATAAGGCCAAGGAGGCAATTTTATACTCGGAAAGAAATGAGGGTGCATCCATGCATTTTGGTCCAATGGCTATTGACCTACAATACTGCCCTCACCCATTAGGAGCAGCTCTAGGATCCAAATAACCATGTTGTCAATAGGATGCAACAAATAACTCGTGAGGCAAGTTCTAGATGTTGTCCGTTTGCTTGGAGAAAGGTGCCTGCTTTAAAAAATGATTTCTTTATCAATAATGATCTTGTGTCATAAATAATTTCAGCAATGCAAAATGGCTTATTCTCTTTATCTCAACTTTAAAAGGTGTGCAAATATATTAGCCTCCAGGGATATCTTCTACTCCAATTCTGAGATGATAACTCTAATATATGCCACAGGAACAGTGGCCCATACAGGTAATGTGGCAAACATCTCCTAAGGAAATAGTAACGCAAATCACATGATGGAAGAAATGGTCAGTATGGAAAGCAAAATTTGTGCTAACTGGTTTGATAGGCTCCATCAGTGTGACCTTGATGCAACTCCTGCAAATATCATTAAGGACAGCTACATTTATCTTCTCAAGTGAAGGAAGAGTCTCCGTAGAACATCCAAAGATAAAGGAAAAAAGCCTATTAATAAATATAAGCCACTATCTATCAAATGCAGTGAAATTCCTCAACTTTTAAGGAGGAGATCCACATTTGAATCTTGTCAAGCGATATATGCATAATTGCCACGCTGTTGTAATACCACTATGCCCCTCTCAATCCCATATAACCAATTACAAAAAAATAGAAGCCACTATTTAAAAATCTATATTCTTTTACCATGGTCAAAGTTTGAGATATTGTCCAGGTCAAATTTGACACTTTCCATTATGGATTATCTTTACATATTTGAAGTATAACCAGACAAAAACTAGCATTGTTTTGCATAAGTAATGTGTGTGCATTCCTGTTGAATCAACTAAGGGAGTGACATGATTAGTGTTGAGACAATTGCTGGTCCAAAAATATACCTTATAAGATTTTTATCATAAAGTCGTTCTAAACTGGAAGCCCCAGATTCTTTATAATCATGAAATTATATCAGTTTCATATTTTTCATGCATGAAATAAATCATCAAGCATTAAAGGGAAATACCAACTTTAGGTATTTCACACAAAAGGAATAGGAGTAATCTCTTCCATTTCATTATTTGAGACCTTGAATTTACACAGATAACTCAGACTTGACCATCCTCACTAAAACAAAACAGACTATGACATAACAACATTCCAAGAAGAAGCTCTTTTTCTGTTTTTCTTGATATTGTATGTTTTTTCTGTTGTGCTTGAGGTGCAATGTCATCTCTTTTCATAACGTGAAATTTCAATCACAATGGCATTAATTACATTTTAGTGAACCTGAAAATGTTGTACATTGTGAAGATCTTTGTCAGGTTGGAAGTGATCAGTGCCTGACAGGGCCCAAAAGAGTGGCACAGAGGAAAAATCCCCAATTCAGATTGTGAGGCTAGATGAGGCATGCTTTAGAGTTATGTAGCAAAAGGTACAACACATTACCTCTTCAAGCATCTGCACAATAGATGGAAAATAGAAACAACTAAAGAGATTCCAGAACACAAAGCATTTATGTAGCACACTTGGCAATAACACCAAGTTTTGGGCTAGAGATTGCAAACATTGGGCTGCAAAATGTGCACTGTATGCTTAAGTGCTAAGTTTTGAACTAAGAAGAAAAAAAACAAAGATCCAGAAAGAAGCCAACTATTTTGGACTCTAGCTTATATACAACCATTTACATTACAGTTTTAAGAACCAGTGGGAAACTGAAACGGTTCTCCTTTCAGGAAATTACAAGTAGTTCAAGAAAAAGTTGCTGAATTGTTCACCTTGTGTGGCAGGTGGCAGGATGATCTGACAATTTGATCTGCCAGTTGTTGATCAGTTGCTAACACGTCATATGGAGGTTCTATTGGGTGAGTTCTGGTGTCTAGAGTTGGTACTAGGTGCTGGTGCCTAGAGTTACTTTGCATTCTAGCCTCGAAGCCATAGACCCTTGGCGACATGTCCAAAATGGGCACTAGTGTCATGAAGTTTGTTAATTTTAGGCTTAGCATTAGAGCTATCCTTTAAGTATGGTGCTAAGTTGTTGCATGCAAATCCAAGTGGGTGCCAAGATGCATAGGATTGTCTTTGAGTGGACTTCAATAAAAGATTGGTGCCATGATTGTTGAGGACTCAAGTTACCCCTGCGCAGTTTGAATCGATCATCCTTCCTTGAGGTGCAATGGTCCCCATTCTATCTGACTCCAATGAGAAAAAATAATGCTTTATTTAGTAAGCATATACCACTTTCCATGATTGGCAGACTAACCAGCCTTCACAATCCCGAAATATTGTCTTCCTTTAGAGAGTGCATTTGGTGATGAAGTCAATTAGCTAATCTTCTAAAGTTCATGTTACTTGTTGGATGTTGCGTTTTTGCCAGTTCTAGCAGAGGTGGACGGTATGACTTGAGACACTCTGCACTAAAAACTAGATGCATTCCAAGCATAGTGGCAAGCTGAGAACAAAGGCATTCTCACTTGCTATGTGTATTACGATGTAAGGATCATAGTACAAGGACTTAATCTTCCTAATTGTTCCTTGTTTCTTTTTTAATTTAGCAAAAATCCTCTTGCGGGACCGCCTTGGTCTAAGAAACCACGACCAGGGGGTTCTACACCGTCAAAATCACCCGAGAGTCGCGCCCGGCCCTAACCGCACCCGCATAATCAACTGGAGCCAAATCCAATCTCCAACTTGAAAACTATGTGGGATGCAACATTTGTAATGGCACTCATAATTCTTCTATTGGTACTCAATTATCTATAGGTCTTGATGATGTGCATGTTAGATGTGCTTAGAGAAAGGCTTAGCTTCGTCCACTTCCTTAGCCTAAGCTAGTGCCTATGTACTAATAGGCACTTGGAAAGCAAAAGCCAAAGGGGTGCTAGGCTGGAACCAGAGGCATGTTTGGAAGGGCCTATGTCTAATGAAGTCATGCAAGGCCCTGTTGTAGGATTGTGAATGTATGGCAACTTGTCATCCTATGGGGAAGGATGATTGTGATCGTACATCTAAAATAGATGCCCTAACATCTTATTCATTGCTTTGGTCTATCCATCAGTTTAAGGATGGAATGCAGTCAAACGGTCCATGAAGGTGTCAAGTAGATCCCGCCAATACTACCAAAGCAAGCTGATGAATTTGAAATCCCTATCTGACACTGTGGAATCCAAAATACCAAAGTATGCTTATACATGCACGAAGAACGTTTGAGCATTCTAAACTGCATCAGCACTTTTCATACATTGTACCATAATTGCCATCATCATTTGTCCAACACAAAGATGCAATCCCTACTATTTGGTTAAGGGCAGACCTAAAGGATAACCCATGATAATGGATTACCAAGGTATGAAAGCAATGAGTAACTAAGTAGAGCCCCAATTTCATATTTTTAGTTTGGCAATATTATAGGGAACACAAGATCTTATGTGAAGCTCTATGTACTAGCACGTGTGGCTAGTGAAAATGTTGATGTAGTGCCACAAGTATCTTTCTAACACCGAAGTGCCCTAGTTTGAATAGTACACCTCCCAAATTAAGTGTTGGGAAGACGTGTTGGATGGGACACAAAACTTGCCTAAGTAATAGAGAAGCCCATTGCTCATGTAGTGGCAGGTACTAACTTGTCATGTACCAATTGGTGGCATAAGCGAAGTCAGCTTCATTGGAATATAATGTCTCCCAACCAGTGAAATTAGAACCATGCCCATACTATTAGAAGTGCTTGGACCAAAGGGTACGGCTAAGACAATCAGCCGCCTAATTCTCCTTCTTGTTGCAATGCTTGATTATAAGGTGGAACTGTTGTAGTTAAGTCATCCATTTCATTGTTGAATTTGTAATATGATTCATGGCCAAGAGCCAACATTGTACGATGTATTGGATAGGCCTAAGGGCATTTCATTGTACAATGTGTTAATATTTTATTATGTAAGCCCAATGGGCCAAGGTTAACCTTGTTATGGTTAAATCTTATTATTTGTAATTAACCTAAATCCCACTTCTTATGTCGGCCTAGGTTAAACTTTAAGATATAATTAGGGGTTTTGGTATTGCCATAAATACCCCCCTCACACTCCTCATTTGTATTATCAGAGTGTTGTGCAATATTATCTATGAAAAGTTATTATTTATGGTGCCTACGGGCGCCCCCCAAATATCTATCTCCCTTTTCATTTTTTTCATCTCTTTTTGCTTTCTGTATAGAATTTGACTGGATGGATTGCTTCTGTTTGCTTTTAGAAAATATTGTGAATTCCAACATGGTATCAAAGTGGGTATTGAGCAACATCACTTGGTCACGCAGAAAGTTAACTCGAAGCCTCCGATATTTCTTTCAAGTTTTAGAGCGAATTTTTCTTCAAAGCATCATATATACCTTCAACATAGGAAGCAAAAAAGGTTCTCTTTTCCATGTTTTATCATCCATATTTCCTATTTTTTTGGAGGATTCATCTCTTCATCTTTGTCATCTATGCTTATCTAAAAATTCAAATTGCTTGAGTTCAATTTTAGACCGAAAAACTTTTGTTCCAAGGAGGTCCTAGAGTTCAAAAAGTTCTTTTGGTGCCAAATTTTGAATTCAAAAATCCAAAAAAGGTGCATGCGCATTTTTGTCGGAGGTTTGGCACCATTTCACAGGATTTGCCATTGGGGAACAACAAGCTCGACATCAACGGCAAGAGGCACCGACATGGCTAGCATGGTGCTTGCGAGGGCATAGTAGGATAAGGGTCACAGATTCTAGTCGAGGCTACACCGATTTTTTTAAAAGAAAGAACTTTGTCTAATCAACGATACGTTGACACTTCAAACATGTCAGCACGGGTGGCTTGACAACGAAACCAAGGTGGAAAGGCACATGAGCAAAGGGAGGTTTAGGGTTTGATACCTGCACCTATGTCGTTTTGCATCTGCCATGAGACCTTGGTTGGCTGGATGGCCTTCTTTAAGGAAGGGTCAACAGTTGATGCTCACCAAGGAAACCCGATTAGCGTGAAATACTTAGCTTTCAACCACCTCGGGATTGAGTTTTTGCCTTGGATTTGGATGATTTTTGGCCAACATGGTGGCTGACTTGGCATCATTGTATGCCACATATAACCTTTTTTTAATAATTTATGTAAAATTGTAAATTGAGATTATTTTTTAAAACAAATTCAAAAGACGAAATCAATAACAATTTGATTCATAAGGGTTACTTGGCCTCTGAGTTGGCCATCCCCAAATGCACTGTGGGTTGTGAAAAAGTAGCCCTCACATCTCTTGTAATCCTACAACTCATCTTGTATCATATTGCGATTTTTCTCATCTAGCACCATCGAGGTAAGGCATTGTTGAAGGCCCAACATCACCTCATAGTCAGCCTCAAATGAATCATCATAAAAGAATTTGGGGTTGAGGTAGTACCCCATTGTATCTAGTGGGACATAGAGTTGAGAAGTCCATCGTCGGTCAATCAGTTCCCAAATGGATTGTATTTGGGCTCCAAATAATTATAAAATGAGGTAATTGCCTTTTTGGCTCTATCCATGGCCTCATATAGGTATCCCATTGGTGATTTTTCTCCATCAACAAGACAAAGAACCCTCATCAAAGGCTCTGACATCTGTAATTAAAGAAGAGATTTTAGTTATTGTTAACAACTTAGCTATTTGAAATTTGGATTACAATTCGAAATTTGCAAATGGAAAAATTATTTAAAAAAAAAAACACTTAGTCTTGTACCTTGATTGCCTCATTCATAGCTGTCTAGAAGGGCTCCTCAAACACAAAATTGTACACCTTTTGGCCTTCACTAGAGAATCGATAGCTAGCAACATCTTCTTCATTCCACTCCTTGCTCACAAACATCCTCTTCAATGACCCCTTTGCATCAAAGAGGCTTTGCAATGTAATGAAGTTTGTGGCGAATTGTGTAACTCCAACTCGCACAAGCTCCCTCCCATTAGTGAACTGCCTCATCTGGAGAACCCACGCATGGTTGTAGAAGAATTTTGTAATACATTTGGCCTTATTTACAACCTTAGACAACCAGGGTAATTTCCCAATGTCTTTGAGAAGCAAATAGAGACAATGGGATGCACATGGTGTCCAAAACAATTGTGGGGAATCTCTCCTCCAAAATCCTTTGAGCGACCACATACGTCGTTGCGTTATCTATGATAACTTGGACAACATTCTCCTCCCCTACCTCCAACACAACCTCCTCTAGCAACCTAGCAAGCATTTCAGCACTCTTAACTTGTGTCTATGCATCCACTGACTTAAGGAACACAATTCCGCCTATAGAAGCAACCAAAAAACTAATCAATATCCAATTCTTCCCATCAGACATGATCTTGTAACCCTTTTTTCTCCATATCTTGTGCTAGTATTCAACCAAAAACTAGATATCCTTCACGGATCCTTGAAGCAGAAGGCCTCTAAAGTCATCGTATGTGGGCGGCTTAAATCCTAGGCTACGAACTGTGAGGATATCAACCATTCCCCACCAACATGGAGACCTTGCCACATTGAAAGGAATGCCGAAAAAATACCAACAACTTGCACAAGCCTTCCTCGCAGCCTTGTGCCCTCCTAGTTCCATGTAGTAATACCCTCAAGTATGGGTTATGACCCTAGCGTGGAACATTCCATGAAAAATGACTCCTCTATCCCACTCCCTGGGTGTGCCAGTAATCGACTCGACCCACTACGATGCCACTGAAAATGGCTAAAGACACTACTGCTACTTTCTATAGGAGGCCAAGAAGGAGTAGCCATTGCTTCGCTTGTTTTTATATTTAGTTCTTTCTTCTCTTCATAATCTGTTAAGAGGGCATTGCATTCACTCATTACTTGAGGTTCCCTCGTTACTTGAGTTTCCATTGCATTCTCTTCATAACCTGTCCCAATATCATGTATCTCCTAATGTCACCCATCCAACTTGGTTGGCCATCTCATTCAATTTCCTTACCAATGCAATCCGGTCTTTGGGAGCTAACATAGTAATATATTCACATAAATCCCTACCCCTAATAAGTTTATTGGGTTTTATCTCTATGTCAAATTCCTAATCTTAATTATTTACCCTACTCTCTTTTCTCCCAACTAACCATATAACACATATCTAACAGCAAGATGTACTACAAAGACAATGGTCTTGCTTTGAGACATGTAATACCTAAATCTCCTTAGGGCTTTTATCATTGTAAACACTTCTTTTAAATGAAGGTTATATTTTTCCTCATATAGAGCACCTATATCATAAAAAAGATCAAATGTTCTTCATCTTTATTATTCTTTTGAGAAAAACCAATGATGATACTTTCATTTGTACTGAACACATACGGTCTAAAATCCATAGAGAAACTTGGGTTGTGTTGCCACATTTTGCACAGGGGTGCCATGTTTTTGGTTTCTGCATGTAAGCTGCTCTTTTCCTTTCCTTCTCCTCATTTTCCCTTTCTTCTTCTCTCCCTTTCTTCCTCTCCCTCGCAGCTTCATTCCCTCTTCTTCTTTCCCCCTTTCCTCCCCCAGTAAACTTCAGCAGGTGTACCTTGAAAAGTTTCTAAGTGTTGGGGCGACACCCGACTTCGCAGCGAAGTCGGAGTGCGCCCCTCAGTTGGAGCGCAGTAGGTAACCCGTGCGCAGCAGGACAGGAAACGATTGAAAATCTGACTAAGTGTCAGGGGCGCAACCCGACTTCGCAGCGAAGTCGGAGTGCGCCCTTCTTCCTGGGCGCACTAGGGGAATGACCTATCAGGAAAATGGCTAAGTGCTGGGGCGCAACCCGACTTCGCAGCGAAGTCGGAGTGCGCCCTGTTCCGATGCGCGATCCGTACCAGCGGATGGAGACAGCCAAGCACCGGTGCGCAACCCGACTTCGCAGCGAAGTCGGAGTGCGCCCTTTGACCGGTGCGCAGTTCGGTGAAGTCAACTCAGAAAATGCCAAGGCAAGGAGGCCTTCCAACTGCGCTGTCTTCCTCCTGCGCAACCCGATGGCGCCCGAATTCCTGGCGAAGTTGGATAAACTGCCTTTCAAGGCAGACACGTGTCACGCTTCAGCATCCGACAAGTATCCACCTTCGGGATTCGAGCCAAGATTTGACCGCGCAAGGACAGAGTATGGGCTTCACTACCGGCGCCAGTTGTCAACATTTAAAGCCGATGTGAAGTACCACCTGCCGCACCTACCCGCATTCCTGTTGACCGAAGACTTGACCCAACGCGCTGCCACGTAGTTGTACCACCTTCAGGGACACCATGCTGCAAGGACAGTCCGGCCCGACAGAAGTCAGCATCAGCAGCTCCTCAGCCGCTCGTGTCAGCTACTGTCTTGTCTAGGACTTTGTGCCCATGAATGTAATCGGGGGGAGTTTTGGGCTATAAATACCCACCACATTTTCAATGTAAGTGGTGGAAGGGGAATATATTGCTAGGGGACAATTGTAGCTGTGCGTTTGCCTCAAATACAGACATATACTTGGCTCTGCTTACTGTCTTTTATCTTGCATGCTGCCTCTCCTTGTCATTTTTGCCTCATGTTTCTTGTGTCATTGCTTGTTGTTGTACTGAACTCTGGACTCAAGCATTTGATGGCCAGGTATTCCTGGAATGCATAGATAGAGGATACATGGGATCGGCGATAGCTGTAGTTTCGATGTATGTTTGTAGATGAATGTTGTTAGTAGTGGTGATTGATTCGTCGCCGTGCTGCTTATTCCCCCCACCCAACTCCAATCACATTTGGAATTTCTTTCTGCACTTTTATCTCTTTCTGTACCCCTTTTATCTCTTTCTGTACCTTTTTATCTCTTTCCTGCACTCTTATCTTATCACAACCCCCCATAGGAGCCGGCCTTCTCCGGAGATTGGCACGGAAGGCATTCCTTCCTCCCGGCCTTTCAATCTGGTGGGCGAATCTGGGCGCATTAACAACAAATCCTTTCCTCATGGCAGATTCGTAACCAACAGTTTTCTCTGGCACGCCCGGTGGGACCAAGGTCCCATATTTTACGAGAATTTCTAACCCGTCTCCACCTGGCACCAGCAATTTCTTGGTCTTAACCGGTGGGACATGGTAGTTTCCCGCCCCCAAACAGAATCGAAGTACTAGTGCTCGCTTCATTGTTGTTAAAAATCAGAGCACCTGGCGACTCTGCACGAACCTAAATACTCTCTGAGTCCGTGAAGACCGGTCCTAACGCCTTCATGCAAACAAGAAGGTGGCGAGCAAGGAATCCGGAGAACCAGCCCGACTTTTACGAACTTGACCTTGACGCTCCGGGCGAGCGCGTCAGGCTGGCTGATTACCAAGCTCGCGAAGAAGAAATCCAAGAAGAGGCCGAGGCTGAAATCCAAGAAGCCGAAGCCGAGATTGAACAAGTTGAGGCCGAAGAAGGATCCACCTCTTCGGATAGTTCCGATACCGAATACACTACCGGATCAGAAGCAGAAATGGCTGATCATCTGGATGAAGACGACCTCTTCCCGGCGGTGGATTCTACGGGGCCCTTGGCCCTAGTCGGACAGCAAGTTGTGCCCCCTGCTGCCTTAAAGTCTATCCCTACATACGACGGCTACGGCAAGACGGCGTATGAACACATCCAGGACATTCTTGCCCTGGCTGCGCTACACTCCATCACTGACGAAAGTGTGAAGACCCGTCTGCTAGCCCTTTCCCTAAGGGGAAAGCTTCTCTACTGGTGGAGATCGCTGCCAGAGGGATCCATCACAGGGTGGCGACAGTTAGCCGGCAGGCTCGTGAAAGGATGCAACGAGTCTGCTGATCCCTCTTCTTTGTTGCATCAGTTCCAAAGTATTCAGAGACACCCCCAAGAGGAGGTGTCAGACTTCAATATCAGGTTTGCAAGGTCTTGGAAACGAGTCCCTCGTGAACTCCGACCGAGCAGCAAGTCAGGCCGCCTACTACTACCTGAGATCTTTCAACTCAGACATTTGCCTGCTGCTGAAGGTTGCCAGAATCAACACATTCCCTGCTCTGTACGAAGCTGCCCAGCAAGCTGAAATGGATATCATCTCCATCGGCAGACTTCCACACAGAGTGCAACCGCCCATCTACCCTGATTTTCCCCGATCGCAGTATCCTTCAGCTTCTGGTTCGGAGCCGTCCACTTCAGGACAGCAACCCCAGCAGCAATGGAACCCGGCGCCGGCCGTGAACCCTTACGGCCCGCCTCAAATTCATTATCCACCTCCTCGTCCTCCACGTTTTCCAGCACTTCCTGCTCCCCCGCAGCATGCACAATATTCCACTCCTCCTCCATTGGCTGCATTGCCTCCCCCAGCTCAATTGTCGTCGCCTCCTGGCCACGATATTCAGAATCAAATCCTACAGGAGGTACGGGCTCTGGCCTCTGGCTATCATACCATGTCTAACGACATGACTGTTCTGAAAAGAAGCAGGCCCAGATGGACCTAGCTCCAAGGAGGCCATATCCGCCCCCGGCATTGACAAA
The DNA here is from genome assembly GCA_028583015.1 of Wollemia nobilis. Classification (NCBI taxonomy): domain Eukaryota; kingdom Viridiplantae; phylum Streptophyta; class Pinopsida; order Araucariales; family Araucariaceae; genus Wollemia; species Wollemia nobilis. The sequence goes on along the minus strand of JAQPPZ010001316.1, from coordinate 2,791,456 downwards.
GGATCGGCCCCCCGAGCAACATTTGCAACGGCGGCCCCCTCCGAGGAATGCTGCCATAGAGGATGAACCTGGTACTTCCGACCAGGTCAACTGGTGCACCACGTGCAACGACCCGCATGATGAAGATGATTGTACACTGCATCAGCACTACCTCCAGACCTTGGCCGGCAGCGCCATTGAGGACGAAGAGCTTTACATGATCCTGGGCGACGAAAGCAATTTCGCCGTTTCAGACGAAGTTCCAATGCCGCCTCCCGCCAAGGAAAACAAGAAGTCTGTCGAAGCTGCAGCCAAACCCCTAAAGGTGTACGCCAGAAGAGACAAGGCGCAACATGAGGAGATACCACCGTACAAGAGGCTGTGGCCCTACACAGCCAAAGATAAAACTCCTCCGGCGAAGACTCCCGCAGTCAAGCCTCCCGTTGCCAAAGCTCTTCCGGCTAAAGCTCCCGCTGCTCAGCCTCCAGCTGAAACAAAAGAACAAGCTCAGGAGAGGCTGAGGTATCCGTCTCTAACCAAGAGGCAGAGAGTTGAGGCCACTCAACAGTGCCGGACAAAGTACGAGCCGGCGAAAGAAGCGGAAGGAGCCAGCACTTCTGGCTACAGCATAGTAGACGAGTTGAAGAGAACTCCCGCGAGAATCAGCATGTATGATGCTCTTCAGCTCCCAGGCCAGGTTGATCTGCTGCAAGAATCCCTAAAAATCATGAAGGATGGCAAGCAGATACAACCCGTTGTCCTGGTGCAACCCCTGACAGTCTCAGCCACTGGGAAGAACAGACCACCTCCCTTTTATCTGTCTTTACGGATGCAAGGGTATATAGTACACAACTGCATGGTGGACTCTGGTGCTTCCACGACCGTGATGCCGAGAGCCGTCTGCGATGAAATCGGGATGGAGTACACAAGGAGCAGCCAAGGCGTGTTGCAACTAGACGGCACCCCTGTCAAGACAGTCGGTGTCATAAAAGACATCCCCATTCGGCTGCACAAAGCTCTCGACATTGTGGTCATCCAAGAGGTTGTGGTCGTCGACTTGGAACCCTACTTCGGCATGTGTCTCTCTAGGGAGTTCACTGCGAAGTTGGGAGGATATCTCTCTCTGGACTACTCGCACATGGAAGTGCCCTTCAAAGGAAGGAGACTGAAAATTTTCAATGAAAAGCCTTCCACCTACCTAGTAGAGAAGATACCCGGAGAAGAGCCTGAGGATTGCATGGTTCAGCTGACGGAGGAAGAACTGGTGACAGTGGACATGACGGAGCAAGCTCTCGAGCAGCTGCAAGTAGAAGATGAGTTCTCCTTGCGGGACTTCAACGCCGTGATTGAAACAGAGCAAGGTTGTTACACCATTGTTCAGCTTGAGAGAGTTGACAAGTCAGCAAGGAGAGAAGTGGGACCAGCACCTGAGAAGCTGTGGAAGCTTTTCTTTGACGGCGCACGATGCAGAAATGGCGCCGGTGCTGGAGTTCTTTTGGTTTCCCCAATCGGGATCCGGAAGGATTACACCTACGAGCTGGCTTGGAGCTGTACCAACAACGCGGCGGAGTACGAAGCCCTGTGCTTGGGACTGCGAAAGGCGGAGAGGTTGGGAATCAAACATCTGCAGATCTACGGAGATTCGGAGTTGGTGTGCCACCAGATCACGAATAAGTGCGCCTCCAAAAAGCACTATCTCAAGGCGTACCGAAATCGGGTCTGGGATCTGATGGAGTCTTTTGACTCGTTGAATGTCAAGGCTATTTCACGAGAGAAAAACAAGCATGCTGACATTCTGGCGTCTGTTGGAGCCAGGTACGTTCCGGCTGATGACACTATCCAGAAGCCGAAGCCGGTCCGTACCATTTACAGGCCTTCTGTGCCTGATAAGGACACCCACTGGCAGGTGTTTAGCTGTGACGAGGAGATCGTCACATTTTTGGTAAATGAAGCCTGTGCAATCGAAGGTAGAGACCCTGATGACGAGCAATATGAGGGGTTGATACAACTGAAAAATAATCATGTCCCAAAAGGACTGATTACTTTAGAGAGTCTATTTGATCAGAATGACAGAGCCATATCTCATCGGATCAAAGTAGACCCAAAGCAGTATGCCGACCTAGAGCTGGAACCTGGTAAATCAATCAAGGTCGGGACAGACTGCACCACAGAGGAACTCGAGCAGATCAGATCATTATGTCAAGAGTTCCCTGACATAGTAGCCTGGAGCTACCAAGACTTGAAGGGGTATGACAGAGAAATAATCCAGCATACCATTGAGCTAGAAGATGGCGCCAAGCCATTCCGGCAAAAGCAGAGGGCCGTCAATCCAAAAATCGAGGCCATGATGAAAGCCGAGCTCTTGAAGATGTTGGAGGCCAAGATCATCTACCCCATCAAGCATTCATCCTGGGTTGCGAACCTGGTTCTTGTGAGGAAGAAGAACGGAGACATTCGTCTTTGTGTCGATTTCAGAAATCTAAACCAGGCCTCCCTCAAGGACCATTACCCGCTTCCCCAGATCGATCAGATCCTCCATATAGTTGCTGGAGCCCAGAGATTTTCCCTCTTAGACGGCTTTTCCGGCTACAACCAGATATGGGTCAAGGATGAGGACCAGCACAAGACAGCGTTCACTACCAAGTGGGGGACGTTCGCCTATCAGCGCATGCCGTTCGGCTTATCCAATGCTGGCGCCACATTCCAAAGAGCCATGGACCTGGCCTTTCGAGAGCTGCTTAACAAAGTGATCGTCATCTACTTGGATGACATGACTGTTTTCTCTCACAAGCGAGAAGATCATGTTCCCCACCTGCGGCAAATATTCGAAAGGTGTCGTGAATTCGGCATCTCCATAAACCCGAAGAAATCTGTCTTCGCGGTGAAAGAAGGAAAGCTGCTGGGGCATGTCATCTCCGAGAAAGGCCTGGCTATAGATCCTGACAGAGCAGAGGCTCTTCTCCGCTTGCCCGCCCCAATCGACAAGAAAGGGCTACAGTCCTTCTTCGGTCAAATCAACTTCGTGCGGAAGTTCATACCGGACTTCGCACAGGTAATCAAGCCTATGTCCGAGTTGCTGAAGAAGAACACAGAATTTCTGTGGACTGAAGAAAGAGAGCAAGCCTTCGAGGAGATCAAAGCTCGCATTGCACAAGCACCGGTGTTGATAAACCCGGACTACTCCAAGGATTTCATCACGTACGCGGTGGGAGAACCGAGAGAGTTATGCCGCAATCCTGACCCAAAAGGGAGAAGATGGCGAGGAGCGCCCCATAGCGTTCCTGAGCCAAGTGATCCAGCCGCACGAAGAAAAGTACAACTTTATAGAGCGGCAGGTACATGCTGTCATGAAATCTCTCCGTAAGTTCGGGCACTTTGTCTCCCAGAGCAAGATCACCGTCTTCGTGATCCACCCGGACGTTCGAAGCTTTATCATACAAGGAGAACCGGGTCACAAGAGGGCGAGGATGGATTGCTAAAATCCAGGAGTTCGACATCGAAGTGCGGCCAACCAAGCTAATCAGAGGCCGAGCCTTGTGCCAAGAGCTAGCCCGAAGTGCGGCAGCCGAGATATCCGCCTGCGAGTGGGAGGATCCAGCAACACGCATCAACCTAGCCAACTCTTTACCCGAGGAATGCGACTGGACAGATGAACTGGTGAGATACTTCTACACCGGAAGATGTCCAGACCACATGAATGCCTCACAAAGAAGGAGGTTTCGGCTAGGTGCATTGAAGTACACTCTTCGCCCCGAGGGGCTTTACTTTAAAAACATCGACGGCATCCTGTTGCGGTGCGTCAGAAAAGCAGACCAGTCCAGGGTCCTCGGAGAATTTCATTCCGGGATGCCTGGAGGTCATCATTCTGCAAGGCCCACGGCCTTGAAAATAATCAGAGTTGGGTACTACTGGCCCACTCTGTTTACAGACGCTCATGCTATCTGTAGCAAATGTGATCAATGTCAGAGATTTGCTGGCAGGAACAGAAAAGCACCCCTGCCCCTTCAACCGATCCAAGCCGAGACTCCGTTTCAGCAATGGGGTCTGGACTTCATCGGGGTGATTTCGCCGAACTCTGCAGCGGGCCACAAGTTTATCTTAACCGCCACCGATTACTTCACACGGTGGGCAGAGGCGATCCCTACAAAGAACGCCGACCAAGAGACGGTCATCAGGTTCCTCGAAAGCTTGATCACCCGTTTCGGGGTCCCGGAATCAATAGTAACGGACAATGGTCCGGGGTTCGCAGGCGCAGTACTCACGGAGTACACCAGCAAATTTGGCATCTATCACAAGATGTCTTCCAATTACTACCCGCAGGGGAACGGTCTCGCCGAGTCCACCAACAAAAATCTGCTGAAGATCATCCGAAGGACAGTGGAGAAAAATAAGAGGACTTGGCACCTACTCCTGAACCGGGCGCTATGGGCGGACAAAATTTCATTCAAGAAGTCCATCAAAACATCCCCTTATGCGCTCGTGTATGGCAAAGAAGCTGTCTTGCCAACGCACATTGAGATACCCGCTCTTTGGATGCTTGACGAGGAAAGAAACAGCGGGGATCCGGTAGAAGACAGACTTTGCCAACTGTTGCAGTTGGAGGAAGACAGAGAGAAAGCGTACCAGGCCTTCACAAAACACGCCAAAGCCACTCAAGGCTGGTTCGCAAAAGGTACCACTGCCCGAGTTTTCAAAATCGGGGACCTGGTGCTAAAGTGGGACTCGTTCAAGGCCAAACCCGGCAACCATGGAAAGTTTGATGCCCTCTGGGAGGGCCCCTATCAGATTGCGCGGGTTAATCAATTCAATGCATATGTGCTTCGGGACATGGAGGGACATCCTCTCCCCATTCCCGTCAACGGGTTCCACCTCAAATTGTACCACCACTGAAGGCGCCCGAAAAGGCCATTCTTTGTACAAATTTCCCTTTTTGCATTTTAAAGTTTTCAGCATGTAATTATTTTAAGTTTTTCAGTTTTCCAAGTAGCCCAAGTAAGTCCGAGGCAAATGCCTGACTTCGCAGCGAAGTCAGGCAGCGCTCATCAAATGGGGCGAAGAAGGGAAGAAAGCAGTTAAAAAGAGCTAAAAATGTCTAAGTCTGGCTGCCCAACCCGACTTCGCAGCGAAGTCGGGCTGCGCCCTCTCCAAAGGGCGTAGTTGGAAAGCAGGCTACAAAGAAATACCAAGTGTCGGACTGCGCCCCAGTTGTCGGGCGAAGTCGGACTGCGCCCTAATTTCGGGCGAAGTCCGAGTGCGCTCCCATTCTCAGGCGCACCCTGGGTAATCCGATGAAAGCTGAAAGCACTAAGTCCGAAATCCAAGTTCGCCCGTGTTGGTGGGCGAAGTCGGACTGCGCCCCTTTTTCGGGCGAAGTCCGCGCTGCGCCCGTTTTTGGGGCGAACCTCGAACTGCGCCCATCTTTCGGGCGAAGTCCGCGCTGGCGAAGTCCGAATGGTAAGCTGGCGAAAAAGATTGAAGTGTAAAGCCCGTGCCGCGCCCGTTTGTTTGGCGAAGTCCGTGCCGCGCCCGTTTTTGGGCGAAGTTCGGGTTGCGCCCAAAAAACGGGCGAAGTCCGACTTGCGCCCCTTTTTCGGGCGAAGTCGGACCGCGCCCCGGATTCCGGGCGGAGCACGAACGTCTCATCACGGACGGCGCCAAGTATGGGCCCGTTGCAAAGCCCGACACGTGGCAAGGTGTGGTTAATTAATTGCAAAGCTCTTTGAAAAGTGTGCCCAATGGTGGCAGCGACGTCAGCAACGGCACAACGTCCAAGGAGGCTTTAAATGATTGCGCAATAACCAAGGATGGCGCATTTAAAAGGCAACCTTGCGCAATATCCAAGGGTGACGCATTTAAAGGGTAAAGTGCGCCCTGGGCCAACAAAGCACGTTTTTCTAAAAAAGGGCCCATGCGTAGCCGCCAAAATCACAGCGCCTCCACCAACCCAGAGTTAACTGCTTTAACTTCCTCCCTCGCGCCATTAATGAGCAGTCACCATCTACAAAAGACCTTGGCGCCAGCCAGAAAATTTATAAGTTCGAAGCTGACTCCCGGACTGCAGAGAATAAGCCTGACAAGCTCTGAAGTATTTGTCCCGGTCTCTGATTGTTTCAACGAGGATGGACAAGGGAAAAGCGCCCGTACAGGCGCAATCAAGTGTAAGTCCGCGCGAAGCTGACAAGTCTCCAGAATCTAGTGACCATGAGAGCGCAGCGCCTCAGAAGGGCAAGAAAGAAAAATCCAGAACGAAGAGGCGCGTAGCTGGTCAGACTCCGCCGCCACCAATCAATCGTCTGTCTGGATACAAGGATGGTTTGTTTTCCATCAGCATCACGAAGCTGCGTCTGACTATCGCAAAGTGGGTGGGTAAGGTTCCACCTTCTCACCACCTCGGAGCCGCATATAATTCGAATCTCCATTATTTCCTGTGCCCTCCGACTCACTGGTGTCCGGAGCTGGTTGAAGTAATTGCTGAATACTATAAACCAGCTGCGCGGCAGGTCTGCGATAACAAAGGAAGGGTGTTGTTCACTCTCTTCGGAGAGAGCATCCAGCCGGCGTTCGCCCCAGGGCTTCAGTACAGCCCAGACGCAATTATCAGAAGGGTGAACATAGAGGAGCAGACCGACAGATTTTCGCAGACGAAGCGGATGAGAGAGTTTCTTAACTCAAAGCTGAAGACTCCGCTAAATCTCGGACAGTGGCCGACTGGCCCCATACCGCTGGACCGATTCGAGAACAGATATATTTATATCGTCCTGGCATGGGTCCTTGGCTGCGACTCGAGAGAGTGGTGCGGCCGTTTCAGAGGGCAATGGCCGAGTGCATCTTGCACGGGGAGTTTTACGACTCCACGGCGCAGAAGAGCGGGAAGCGCCCAATCTTCTACGATTGGGCGGACTGGTTGGCCTACGCGATTCATGCGAGCCTAGTAAGACTGCAGCAAAGGCAGTCGACGGACTTCCGGTTTTGCTCATTCCTCACATGGCTATGCCTGTACCATATGCATTACCGGATGAACGTCCCTAACCTGAGGAAAACAAACGAGCAAGGAGAGCCACTCCCCGTGTACGAATGGACTGAGGCCCTGTACCGGAAGGGCTCGTTCTACGAGTTTAATGTCGGTTTTTTGGGCCAGGCAATGGGGCTGTTCAACCGTGGCGCGACTCGCCCACCAGCGGCTATGACAAAGCATCTGACAGACAACAAGCTTGGTGATACCTTTCGGCTGACTCAGGGCACTGTCGTCCGAATCTACGGATTCAAGGGGAAGCCGTGTTTGCTGCCCTACTTCTGCACAGACCATCAGTTCGGGATGGAGGTGGCGCGGCAAATGGACTACGTCGAAGAGGAATTTGGCCAGGGGAAGAAGAGAGGTCACATATTCAAATATCCTATGACCTGGGCCAATATTCAGGTCTTCGAAATCGGGCAGCACGTTTATCTTGAGCAAGAGCTGCTGGAGATGGGCCTGATAATGCTGCCTCAACGCTGGAAGTACGACCCAATCGGGGTCCGGGGAAAGTTCACACACATCTGTCCGAGACCCGAAATCATGAAAGAAAGAAGAAACTTGACAGGTGCAGACCTCCACTGGCGCATTCATTTGATGCAATCATGGCCACCATGGCATGAATTTTACTGTGAGGAGGTCGCTTACGATCCTGAACGGAACCCGGACCACCGAATGGAGTCAGCGGGATTCAAGAAGTTCCTCGCTAAGGTGGCGCCGCTTAACTGGCATAAGGACAAAATCCTCGAATGCTGGAAAATGAGGTGTCGCACGCAACACGACAAGTCAAGCCGGAGGAATCTTGCCGTTGATGACGAGTTTTCGGCACTATATGACCAACACGTCGACACGTGGCAGCCCCTCGAATTTCGAGTTTGCGTTCCCCGAGGCGCGAACATAAGGCATAAAAGGAGGGCTACCCCTCAGTCATCGTCAACCCCGGCGACTTCCAGCGCGACTCCTTCCAGCAGTCAGGTGGGCCCAATGCAGCCTGTTGCTTCTGTGGCAGCGCCCGAAGTGGCGCAAGGTTCAGAACGGTCAATTCCTGAGCTGGCCCCTCCATCAACAGAGAAGACGCTCACACCGCCAGCCAGTGGACCAAGTGCGGCAGGTATTTTACCAGCGCGACCCAGGTACAAATTTACCGTGGGGACATCAGCGCCTGCCGCCCCTTTATTGCCGCTCCCTTCTGGACCAGCCACGGCGTCGGGAGAAAAGAAAAAGAAAAAGGTCGAAAGGACCAAACGACCGCTGGAGCCAGTGCAGCAGACACCTGCAGAGCAGCCACAAGCAGCAGCGTCGGAGGTTGTCTCTTTAGACAGCCCCGAACCAGTAGCAGACATCCAGGCTGCAACCATTCCTTCAGCATCGGCTCAGGCGGAGCCCGCAGGTACGTCCTCTGTGCCATTTGCCCAAGTCCATGTCGGCCCTGCAAAAACCCCAACTCCCACTTCATCAGGGCAAGCCGTAGCCGCATCCTCCGCATCGCAAGCCACCCCGCCGTCCAGCGACTTTCACTCTTTTGACCAGTTTGCTCAGGACCCCAATGCCTTTCAATCCCTGAGTCAAACCCAAGAGCCTTCACCCGCGGTTAGTGCTGAAGCCGCTCCTTCATCTCCACATCTTTCGCCCCAGCCAACTGAAACCCTACCAGCGCCGTCTAGCCAAACCCCTGTCACTCCTAGGACCCGGTCGCCCTCGAAGGTTACTACCCCCTCTGGTATCCCACCTACTTCATTGTTCGCGGGAAAAATGCCGCAGCAGGCCCAGGAGCTGGAAGACCTTGATTTCATGAGCATCACTGAGGACCAGCCTCTGGCAGTAAGAGCCGCGGGGGGATCTGCCTCCTTCCTTCAAGGAGTTAAGCGCAGAAGGGCCGAAGGGATAGCTGCCCCGGTCAAACGCACAAAGTTTGACCTTGACAGTTCTGGATTTCTTATCCAGAATTGAAGAAATATCTGCCCAGGGCAAGCCTGTGGTAGAGGAAGCCGAACACCAGGCGAGGCAATTGCTAGACCTGGCTATGAAACTTGAGAAGATAGAGCACGATGGCTTCCGAATCTCCCCTACGTCCTGTCTTGCCTCAGAGTGGGCAAATGCAAGGGTAACCTTGCACACTTACTTCGCCCGACGGAAAGGATCGGAGCAGACGAGCGGGGCGCTGGACGCCTTAGAACAGGAAAGACAAATTCTCCTGGCTCCTTTTCGTGTTTTGTCCGAGCATGGGTGTCCGAGCTATGTCAAAGATGACGAGCTCCTCACCCTTGAACAGGTAAAAGAGAAATGGTTGTCCTTTGATACAGATACAGCAGAAATCGGTAACTAGACAGAGCCAGTTCAAGAAGCGCAGGTCACTCAAATGGTGGCTAAGTACTGCAAAATCAACTCTTCTCTTGGGGAGTTGGGCAAAAGATTTCACACCATTGACCTGCACGCGGTCGCTGCATTCCATGCGATACTTAGAGAAATCAGCGACCCCTCTCCTTTCCAAGCCGCAGTCTGGGACCAAGCTAAGACTGTGGTCGAACGCATCAACAAGCGAGAGGCCGGAAGCGGAGAGCCTTCTGATTCAGAAGGCGAAACTGAGGAGGCAACTGGTGAAAGTGAAAATGAAGAAGAACAGTTGCCCCAAGGGAAACGACCAGAGCAGCAGAAGACAGGGGAAGGAAGCTCCTCTGCACCCAAAGGATAAAGGCATGGTTCTTTGCGCCGAGGCAAGCTCGACACCCCGCGAGCCGCCAGGAATGTTGCCACATTTTGCACAGGGGTGCCATGTTTTTGGTTTCTGCATGTAAGCTGCTCTTTTCCTTTCCTTATCCTCATTTTCCCTTTCTTCTTCTCTCCCTTTCTTCCTCTTCCTCGCAGCTTCATTCCCTCTTCTTCTTTCCCCCTTTCTTCCCCCAATAAAACTTCAGCAAGTGTACCTTGAAAAGTTTCTAAGTGTTGGGGCGACACCCGACTTCGCAGCGAAGTCGGAGTGCGCCCCTCAGTTGGAGCGCAATAGGTAACCCGTGCGCAGCAGGACAGGAAACGATTGAAAATCTGACTAAGTGTCAGGGGCGCAACCCGACTTCGCAGCGAAGTCGGAGTGCGCCCTTCTTCCTGGGCGCACTAGGGGAATGACCTATCAGGAAAATGGCTAAGTGCTGGGGCGCAACCCGACTTTGCAGCGAAGTCGGAGTGCGCCCTGTTCCAGTGCGCAGTCTGTACAGCGGATGGAGACAGCCAAGCACCGGTGCGCAACCCGACTTCGCAGCGAAGTCGGAGTGCACCCTTTGACCGGTGCGCAGTTCGGTGAAGTCAACTCAGAAAATGCCAAGGCAAGGAGGCCTTCCAACTGCGTTGTCTTCCTCCTGCACAACCCGATGGCGCCCGAATTCCTGGCGAAGTTGGATAAATTGCCTTTCAAGGCAGACACGTGTCACACTTCAGCATCCGACAAGTATCCACCTTCGAGATTCGAGCCAAGATTTGACCGCGCAAGGACAGAGTATGGGCTTCACTACCGGCGCTAGTTGTCAACATTTAAAGCCGATTTGAAGTACCACCTGCCGCACCTACCCGCATTCCTGTTGACCGGAGAATTGACCCAACGTACTGCCACGTAGCTGTACCGCATTCAGGGACACCATACTGCAAGGACGGTCCGGCCCAACAGAAGTCAGCATCAGCAGCTACTCAGCCGCTCGTGTCAGCTACTGTCTTGTCTGGGACTTTGTGCCCATGAATGTAATCGGGGGGGGTTTTGAGCTATAAATACCCACCACATTTTCAATGTAAGTGGTGGAAGGGGAATATATTGCTAGGGGACAATTGTAGCTCTGCGTTTGCCTCAAATACAGACATATACTTGGCTCTGCTTACTGTCTTTTATCTTGCATGCTGCCTCTCCTTGTCATTTATGCCTCATGTTTCTTGTGTCATTGCTTGTTGTTGTACTGAACTCTAGACTCCAACATTTGATGGCCAAGTATTCCTGGAATGCATAGATAGAGGATACATGGGATCGCTGATAGCTGTAGTTTCGATGTATGTTTGTAGATGAATGCTGTTAGTAGTGGTGATTGATTCGTCGTTGTGCTGCTTATTCCCCCCACCCAACTCCAATCACATTTGGAATTTCTTTCTGCACTTTTATCTCTTTCTGTACCCCTTTTATCTCTTTCTGTACCTTTTTATCTCTTTCCTGCACTCTTATCTTATCACAACCCCCCATAGGAGCCGGCCTTCTCCGGAGATTGGCACGGAAGGCATTCCTTCCTCCCGGCCTTTCAATCTGGTGGGCAAATCTGGGCGCATTAACAACAAATATTTTCCTCATGGCAGGTTCGTAACCAACAGGTTGATTAGAACTAGGGGCCTTTGTAATTACATCTTTTATATCCTAAAAATCCTTCTTGCCTTGTTGAGTTCACATATAAGGGTGGCATCTTTTTTCAATATCTTGGTTATTGATCTGAATAGTTGTGCAAAATTGTTTATGAATTTAGCTACAAACTAGATTTGACCTAAGAATGATCTGATGGATGTGGGTAGAGGCAACTCTTGGATTGTTTTTATCTTGTCAATATCTATTGTTAGGTCATCCTTAGACACTACATGTCCTAAAACTTTCCCTTCCTAAATAATAAAGATGATTTTTTTTGGATTTAAGGAGATGCCATACTCTCTATACTTCTTAAAGACAGACTCTACATGTTTAATGTGATTACTTCTATCTTTAGGAAAACAAGCCAAATCATCAGGGTATATGAGTATGATTTTGTCTATTAAACCTACAAAAGTGATGTTTGTCACTTGTTGGAAGCTGGCCTTAGCATTAAATAATCTCATAGGCATTCATTGGTATGTAAAGGTTGCCCATTTGATAGTGAAAGTTGTTTTATGTTGGTCATCATCTTTAAACCAAATTTGACCCTAACAAGCCATCCAATAGCGATAACATCTATGATTTGACCACTTTCTACAAGCTCTGATCTATTGCAAGCAGTGGATAATGATCTTTTAGAGATGCATGTTTAGGTTTTTGGAATTAACACTACCTAATATTGTAGTTTTTCTTTCGAACTGGAACCAAATTGACCACCTAGGTAGAATTCTTGATTAGAAAGATAATTTGGACTTGCAAAAGCTTTAGAAGCTCTTTCTTCATAACTACTTTAATTTTGAGATTACCAGGCCTTTATTTTTTGTTGTAAGGGCTTTGCACAAGGTTCCAATTCTAAAGTGTGCTTGATGATGTTTGTATCATAAATCTTCAAATATTCATAGGACCAATCAATGATATCGCTATGTTTTTCATAGAGTTCCTAAAAAGCCATACTTCTTCTTTGATGCATTTTTACCTAGTAGTAATTTTTTTCCTTTGGTAATCTTGACTACATCATAAGAATGCATTTACTTTAATGCTAGATTCTTAGCATTGTCCTTTGGATTGAACAAGCTCTCAAGTATGATTTGTCCCTTTGGCAACTGATTAGTCTTTAATTGAATTACCCCATTTTAATGTCATCCCCATACTCATTTTTATTTTCAACATGTTGAGATTCCTTTATGAGGAATTCTATGATTTGCTATTAATTATTAAAACCCTATCATCGACCAAATTTATCGAGGACAACTAGCCTAAAAACTACCTCCAACTTGTTTGGTTTATCTCACATATCTAAAGCAAGGTTGAACCTTGCTTCCATATTAGTTCATCTACTTTGGTATTCAATTCTTGAGGGATTTGCTTTGATCTCATATGGGCTAAAACTTTCTACTAAGTCCCAAACATTGTGCTTATATGATTTGAGATATTTGTTTTTTGTTGCATAGTTTGAATTGACCTAATTTACAACCAATTTGAATCACCAAATATCTTGATGTTTTTAAACCCCATCTTTCAACCTTCCTTAAACCCATGTAAAGTGTTTCATACTTGGCCACAATACAATTGAATAGAATCCTAAAGGTATAATTCATCTGGGTACCTTATAGGTTGATGAACTAGATACCAACACCAGCTCCACTTCTAGTTCTAGCAACATCAAAAACCGTAGTTCATTTCTCATCAAGTACTTGTAGTTGTGCGTGTTCGATGGTTAGGGCTAGAATGATCATAGGTTCTTTGAATACTAGGTAATTGTATTGCTTAGACACTTCAAAATTCAGTTCCAAGTTCTCATCATCTTGGAGCACACCAAATGATCATATTGATTTTTGACATATGGTTACCTTGCACAACTTTATCCCCTATGAATTTAGGTAACCCATTCCAATTAACCACATTGTCATCATCAAGCTTGTGAAGCAAGTAATTATATGGTGGTTTATTTCCTATTTTGATAATCTTTCCATCTTGGGGTACAGTCATATGGGTATAATCCATCGTCAAGTATCCATCTCTAGACAATTTTTGTGTCCACTTCTTAAAAAATAAAATTCCAAAAATATGGAGGGAGATCAACAATTTTAACTTCTAAACAACTACTAGGCTAGAATGCTTTTTCATAGTCATGATTAAATCCTTCAAAACCGCTATGATGTTCACCCTAGTGCCATCCATTTGGATCAAATTCCTAGTAGTATTAGTTTATGGTAATCCCATATCTTCATAGATGGCTTTAGGCATTACATCGACATGGCCTTTGAGTCTACTACACATCTTCTTCATAGATAATTCTCAATTTTCAATATTACATATAATGGTGGTGACTTCAAAGTTTTTGGCCTTAGAGCATTTAAAATGTATGTCACATTGATCTAGATGTCTAAAGGATCTTCTGCCATCAGGTTTTGTTGCTCTAATAGAACTAGCTATGTTTGTTGTGGTTGTCCATTCTTGGTATAGCTCTTGTCTTGCTCCTTGAGGACCTCTTGGAGAAAATTCCTTTGTCCTTATAGATCTAGGGATTCTAACATGCTTACTTTTATTGGTGTCTTCTCCATTTCCTCTTCTATATTAAACTTGAATTCAATAGTACTACTTCCACTACATGTTGTGAACTTCTTATACTGCCTTTTGGTAATCACGCATCCCTTACTGGTAAGAGAAGGGTATTTTAGATGATTCTCAACGTCCTATTGTCCCTTATCCCCTTATTTCTTATTTTGTTTATCCCTTTTTGGGCTCTTTTCCCCTATCGACTTGTTTTTCTTATTTAGATGAGGTGCTAGCTTGTGGTGTAGTAGTTGTATCTTTTTCATTACTTTCTTGCTCCTTTTATTGCTATGTAGATGCTACTGACCCTTTGTCTTTGATGTACAATGGTGGTCTCTCTCCCTCTTTAGAACCATGGTGCTAATATTACCATCAATTTGTTATTGGGTTGATTCTTGCTCTTTTGTTGCCTTTCTTTTGCTTTTGGTTCCAAACCCTTCCTAATTAGGACATACAACTTTATTCCCAAATGAGGAATATTCACCTTTTTTTATGACACCTTAGTTGAAAAAGATGACATTATTTGGATTTGGTAAAGTTGGAATAACTTGTTCCATTGGAGTTGGAGCATAATAAATTAGTTGACTCATCATGGGCAGCTGATAGACTGCATGGTTCAGTATAGAGGATTGATTTAGTATAGGTACCATCTATCCCATTGCATTGACCTATTGAGCCTAGCACTGCTAGCAATAAAGATTAGTTTGAGAATACATAATAGACATGACACAATCTATAGGATCATGTTTGACCCTGCATGGGAAGCACCATGAAATATTAATCTTAGAATTTGTGTTCACCATACTATTTTATACTTGATTGTTACTTTATCTAGCATTTTGTCATATGATGTAATCCTTCGTAAGGTAGGGGGTCTTCCTTTGTTTCCAATTCTATTGTTATCATCCACTGTTTGGTTCCCACTGCCTCTTCTCCATGTTATTCTTATTTACTGTTATCTTCATTGTATCCACCCTTTCTTTCATAGTGATTTTACATTCATCAAGGCTTTGGGTAACAACATTGTTGTTGTTTTATGGAGGAGCAAGTAAGGAAAGCATGTAAGACTGAAAAGAAATGGATAAGGGGGTAGTTTAACCTAGGAACATCATGATGTATGTGGAAGAAGCAGTATTAGTGGATGATTGGGCATTTGGAATAGGGGAAATGGTAGGAGTGGTCCCCAGAATTTGGAAATTTTAGGTAATATGAGTGACACAGGCCATAGGCAGAGTAGGTGGTGATTTACCTATTTTAATTAACACATCTTCAAACTAGGTTGCCTCTTCAAAAGCTACAACTAAAGTGACATAGTTAACATTACAAACCATTATTGCTAAATTAGATTATAAATTTTTGATATACTATGGAAACACTTGTTCCTCATTGGGTTGAACATTTGGTGGAATTAAATATAAAGTATCATGAACCTAATGCTATAATCATGAATATTTTCTTCAGGATGTCTTTGCATAGCATTTAACTGAAACAAGACATAATCCCTATTACCCATGTTACCGAATATCCACATAAAAGGTTCTACAATTGCAATTAGTAACAAAATTATCAGGTAATCCTTTATATCATAAAACAAATTTATCTCTTAATGAATAGATAATCAAACACACCATGATATCTTCTTCTTGAATGTAGTGAATCAATTTCAACATGGAGAGCTCATTTAGATGGTCCATTGTCATTTTGGTCGCATTCCTATCAAAATATGGTAAGGCTTTTATAGCAAAGGCTAGGATGGGAAAAGGCTCTTAAGTTCAAAGGTCCTTGATAGGTCTAATCTAGAGGTGCCTAGGAGGCAAAGGTGCCTGATTGAACTAAGGTGGCTGACCATGTTACATTAGATAAGGATATACCATGTAGCCTTGATACAAGGTTGCATATGCTTGGTATGCAGGCATTTGAAGGACAATTTATTGGGGAAAAAACTAAGGATACTATTGTGTAGCATAATATTACAAAAGAAAAGGAGGATTTAGATTTTCTATGGGTGGTGGATTAGGATAGGCCAAGTTTAGTTTAGATGGGGCACACAAAATTTGAATTAGAGGAGGATTCTGCAAGCCTTGTCAAGGGCCTTGGTGATTGGGAGGAGATAGATATTGTTGTATATTTGGTGGTAACTGATTGTATGGAGGTGGCATTTGGTTTGGGAGGCAACCTGCTATCCTTGTGCCCCTATTTGACTAGTTGGAACTCGTAAATTTTGAGCCATACCTTGACTCAAGATCGGAATGTAAATTTTTCCAGAATATTGGTTGACATAGACTGTCCTGGCAATGGGGTTGCTACTTTGAAAGTATTGGCTTATTGACTAGATCTAGGTAAGTTTTGAGTCAGGACGATACTAATGGGAGGGTTATTTTGGATATCAAAAACTAGAGATCAACTTACTCTGACTTGATTATTGCATGGTACTTGAAATTGATTATTTGTAAGGTTATGCACATCGATTGGAGACCTTGTTAGATTTGAAAATTGGGATGAAGTTTGTGATACTTAAGGAATTTTATATAAAGGATTGTTGTGATTCACAGTGGGTCCTATAGTGGCCCATGCCTGATTTGGATAATTTGGAATGGCGAAGGTGTAATTGTAAGCTAGTCGAAAACTAGGAAATTTTAATTTTTGAGACACAAAGTTTAGACTTGTTTGATCAACCATTGGATTTTTTCCTTTAGATGGAGCAGGATTTTACATTGGATCAACTTTAAGCTTGTCATCTTAGTGTACCCATGTGGTAGCTTTTTTTCTTCTTTTCCCCTTTGCATTCCTTCACTTTTATCATATCAACTCAACTAGTCAAAACTTTTTGCCTAATTGCTCCATCTTCGAGCATGTATTCATAAGCCTAAGTCCTCCCCTGTACCAATATGGACGAAGTTTAGGGTTAAAAATTAAAAAATTCTGAACAATTTGATAGGCAAGAGAATCATTCTGATAATGGGACTTGAAAAGTTTCAAAGAGATAG
This sequence comes from Wollemia nobilis, assembly GCA_028583015.1. Taxonomy (NCBI): domain Eukaryota; kingdom Viridiplantae; phylum Streptophyta; class Pinopsida; order Araucariales; family Araucariaceae; genus Wollemia; species Wollemia nobilis. Next base: position 2,774,553 of record JAQPPZ010001316.1, on the reverse strand, counting down.
GGTTTAGGTGAATCACTCTAGGGTCTCCAAGCAAATCACCTACTAGACAAAACTTGGAAAGACTTTCCTTTTTAGGTGATTTGCTTCTTGATCTTTGAGTGAATCACTCCTTGATTTGGACTTGGAAGGATTATTTTATTTCTAGCCAAATTGCTTTACATGGGATGAATCCCTATAATTTTAGAACAAATCACTCCTCAAATGAAGAATTTGCAATAATTTATCAAACTTTGGAAAATCGCTTTTGCCTATGGTAAATGTAATTTAATGTCAAAATTGAAGGATTTTCTAAATTTTGAGTGTCTTTGCTACTATGTCACAAAAATTCTAGAAATTTGAGGTTCACAATAGAGTGACCACTTGCAAAGTACTTACAAATAACAAACATAGAAAATGAAAAGCATGCAAAATTAGAGGTCAAAAAAGAACTAGGATCAACTTTATCTTGGAAATCAAGCCTTTGGTTCCATTGGGCCTGCCAAAAACATGATGAATTATGGAAATTTCTAACTTATACATTCACAAATCCATTTCAACAAATTAGAAGGGGAGTGTGCCCCTCTCAACCTTCAAATGTAGGTTGGCTCCCCACTATGCTTGCTTAAATCTAGTCTAAGCTAAGCTAAACGTAGATCTAAACATAGAAAATAAATATGGAAATTAAAATGCATGAAAGTAAATTTTAGAAGTTTAGGGTTTAAGAGATTAAAAGTAAATATGATCATAAGTGTAGTAAGAAGAATGTGTGATCAATCAACAAATGAGAAAATTGAATAACAACAACATGTGAAATGGAATTGATTAGGAATGATAAGACAAAATAAAGGATAGTGCCACAATCATCATGTATCCTACAATCTAGGAGGGAAGTACCACCAATGAAAAGAAAAAATCTCATCAATTTCTCATTATTCCAAAGAAAGCAAGAGCAATTACAATGAGGGACTCAGAAATTATAGCTCTAATTCTCTCGAGGCCAAAAGATGTTTAACGGAGCCCATGGATCGTAATTATAGAAAGGTTCACCCCTAAGTTATCTTGGGTAAAAATTTCTTACTCCTAGTACTAGTAAAGATTTGGGAGTATTTTTAGCAAAAGCATGCACCTCCAAATGTTACATGCCTCTAAATATTTCTTTAAATGCCTTAGAAGCCTTCTAAAATTCTTAGTGGTGCCATTACATACCAAACGTTACTGTCAAAAGGTCTTCCTTGGGATCAATGCATTTTTTACCTGTTTTATCTTCCAATAAGCAATTCACTCTAGGAGGGAGATCAAATAACTCCTGCCTAGGAGCACTTCACTCCACTTTGTAAAGTGCTTTGCTCCATAGGAACCAATTGCATCAGTTTGAGTGAATCACGCCTCTAACCTAAGATTTACAAAATTGAGTTTCTAAAGGCTCCAATTGATTATTTTATAGATTTTGCAAGTCTTCAAAATGTCGGGAACCTCTAGGTAGTAACAAGGTTACTATGGAGTGCAAGATCGGTGGTACCCGACACTCCATTTTGTTCCACTTATATGCCATTTTTGGGCATTTTTATACTCCCTCAGTAGGAGTTGAAGTCACCACTGTGACTTTTTGAAGGCATCACTCCAATCCATGCCTTCTTCCAAACATTCAACAAGCACCTTGTGAGTTACTTCCACCTTCCGCATTGGCAACTTTGTCTTGTCTCCCTACGATTACTTCAACCTCGGCTTCGAGTGCTTCAGCCGTGGTGGGTGCCTTGACAAGACATTCCTCATTCATGGTGATATTCTTCGCCTTATCTTTCTACAGTTCCTTGACTTTGGCCTCGAATGTATCCGCCTTCATGGGCACCATGATGAGACGTTGGTCCTTCTTAGTCACAAGAATTTCTGCAATGTATTTGCTCGCAAGGATTTGTGCCTTTTTCCTCTCTTTGTTGCAACCTTTCCCATAGTGATTCAATTGCAGTTCATGGCGCCTGCATGGCAAGAAAGGGATTCGACTGTTGGTTTGATGCGCATGCTTCCAGTTTTGAAGCATGAATGATGTGAGGAGCAAGCAACATTTTGTGAAGACGATTGAAGACATTTACTACCATGGCCCTTTTAGCCTTGTTTGCTTATGGGTACTCCCTTTGCAAGAGTAGTAGTCCCTTCTCCATTCCATTGGGGCAATTTTCTACTCTTGAGCAGCGACTCTGACGATTGTATGCTCTTTGTGATCGACCATAGCTTCGAGACGATTATATGCTCCCTATTTTCGAGCAGAGCTTTCCACATGGGTCTCTATTCTTCATCAAGTTTGAGGATTTCCTTTTGGGCGCTTGCACATTCCCATATTCTCTCCCACTTTCTTGTAAAAGCATTGGAATCCAATGATTCTATGGTGAGGAGGAATGATAATGATAGCTTAGGATTAATTTTTGCCTAGGTTTATTTTTAATAAATGTTTGTATAAACGTTTCTTCTCACATAAGCTTCTAGAGCGCTGTGTTGATTAGTTGTTAGTTGATTTTTGTTAGTTGTTAGGCTATTAGTTGTAGTTGTTATGGATTGTTATCGGCCAGGATGTTATTCCAAATCCATTGTGATTTGGAGATCCTTTGTATCTCCAGTAGAATTTTCCTATAAATTATATTGGCCTCTGAATAAAAACTCAGCAAGGATTTTTCCCACATCAATTTCGGGTACTATTAGCGCTTCATTACAAATTTTGCACAAGTTTCACACCCTCTTGACGTGTTGATGCATAAAGGTGTTTTTTTCAAGTGGACAAAAGAGCACTAGAAGGCCTTTGAGGAGCTAAAGACAAAGTTGGTTTGCGCACCCATTCTAGTATTTCCAAATTGTGAGAAAGAGTTTCATGTCCACATGGATGCGTCCAATTTCGCAATTGGATGCGAGCTTGCTCAAGAGGGACAGTATGGGTTAGATCATCCCATATATTTCTCAAGTCAATACAAACGGAGAACTACAGCACTATGAAGCAGGAAGCTTTAGGGATGGTGTACACAGTACAAAAGTTTAGACATTACCAGCTTGCCAACCCTTTTTCTTTCTTTGTAGATCATCAAGCATTGTTGTACTTGATCAACAAGCCAACTATTCAGGGATGAGTTAGAAGGTGGTTCATATAGTTGGAGTTCATATTTCGAGTAGTAGTGAGATTAGGAAAGAAGCACGTAATAGTGGATCGGTTGTCAAGGATTCGCTTGGGAGAGTCTACAAAAAGTGAGATTCAGATGAATTTTCGGATGCTCACTTATTCTCAATCATTGCACTACTATCGTGGTACAAATACATGGGTGAATACTTGTCGATGAGAGAGCTGCCAAAGGATTTGATAGCAAAAAAGAAAAAAAGCATCATAAAATCAACCCCATTTCAATTGATAGCTGATTTACCATACAAGATTGGACCTAATGGAGTTCTAAAAATATGTGTTAAGGACAAAGAGGTGAATTCAGCATTGAAGGAATCTCATTAAGGGTTGGAAAGAGGGAAAATGGGGTCGGATGAGACGGCAAGGAAGGTGCTTTTGCCAAGGTTGTGGGGGCCCATACTCTATTGCAATGCGAAGGAGTTTGTGACTGCATGCGATGCGTGCTAGAGGGCTGAGAAGTTGTTAAGGAGGGACTTCATGCCATTGCACCCGTCACAACCGTAGGAGTTGTTCGAGAAATGGGGTCTAGATTTTGTTGGACCACTGAAAACCAGTAAAAAAAGATGTAGGTACAATGTGGTAGCTACTAAGTTATTGACAAAGTGGGTGGAGGCAAGAGCGTTGCCTAATAATTCCGCAAAAAACACTACACAATTCTTGTATAAGCAAGTTATTATAAGATTCGAAGTGCCTCTTTGATTAACAAGTGATCGCAAAGGACACTTTGTCAATGAGATCATTTAGAAATTGCCTACAGAATTAAGATCTTGCATTAGTTGTCTAGTCCGTATTACCCAGGGCAAAGGGGCAAGCAGAAACAACAAATAAGGTCTTAGTCACCATAATGTACAAGACATACGATATTGAAGATGTTGATTGCAAGGATAAATTGCCAACAATCCTATGGACACAAGACTACGTATTAGCTGACTACAAACCACACTCTATTCCAATTGATGTATGGATAGGAGGTAGTCATGTCGATAGAGAATCTGGTACCAAGTTTGAGAGTGGCGATACATAACTGTCTCGGTGACCAGGAGAGCTTAGAAGAGAGACCAATGACACTCATCAAGATAGATGAGAAGACGGTGATAGCATTTTGGGCCACAGACATTGCCCAACATTGGTAGAAATTGTGGCACGATAAGCACCTAAAGAAGATGAACTTGAAGGCAAGTGACTTAGTACTAAATTTTAATGGCAAGATAGAAATCAAGCCAGGAGAGTTGAAGAATAGCCTAAGGGGTCGTCTGGCCGCCTAGGCCATCCGAGTCGGAAGTGGGAAAAGGACGAAATGCAAAATCGTACAAAAACACGGTGGACCTGCCATGTGCAAGGTGACAGAAGTCGAGTTGACGAGCAAAAACATTCAGTTGTACAGAATGCAATTATCGAAGGTGAAGTGGTAGTTAAGGGGCATTTGTTGCATGCAAGCCAAGTGTCCCCTTACTACCTTCATCTTATAAATAGATGCTAAGAGCATGCACTAATGCATTCAAACGCTTAACAGTGTAGAGGAGCAAGAAGGAGCAAGAAGGAGCAAGAGGGAAGCATTCAAGGTGCAAGAGTTCACAAGCCGTACAAACAAGAGGGTTTCTGGCATCAACCATTGTGCTAAAGAATGGAGCTACATTGCAAAGGAGGAACATTACCATGAAGAAGACAAGAGTTGCATTATAGAGGCACAAGTTGTGTTGGAGGAAAGAGAAACCGCATTGGAGAAGAAGACATTATGCCGGAAGAGGTCTTTCCTACAAATCCCGCCCTAGTGCCGATAGAAATTGTTTTTCTTTTGCAATTAAAAAGATTGCAGTGGAAGCCCGAATTCGCTAGAGATGGAAGAAAGGAAGAAGGACAAATTGCACAAGGAAAAATTTTAAAGACTAGAAATGAAATGAAATATTATTAATGTCCGCGGTGGGCCAAAATAAGACCCAAGGGACTATAAGAAGTACAATAATGACTGCCAGCTAGCAGGCTAACTAAGAAAAATACAAGATCAAACCCGACAAACGGGCCAAAGAGAAAGGGGAAAGAAAAGAAAAGGGAGAGCAGAGGGGGGAAGGGCTGCAGTCCAACAGAGAGAAGTGCATGCCAAGAAGAACGGAGAGAGAGGAGGGGGGAGGGAGCAAAAAAAAATCCAGATACTGTACAGAATGTCATCTAAGTAGAAGAAAAGCGACTGAGCAGAAAAGTATGAGTTGTCTGAGGTGTGGACAAAACTGTCGTACGAATGCAAGGAAGTTATGAAGAAGGGGCCATCCAGATTTGGGTCGTCGAAGTCAAAGCCATCCTAGACCAAACCGTCTGAAGCTAAGTTGTCTAGGACTAGGCCATCTAGAGTCAAGTCGTCTGAAGAAAGAGAGTGCAAACAGTCAAAGCCTTACAAGTGACTCTAGAAAAAGGTACGCAAATGAGGAAACAAAAGGCGCGGATTGCAAGCGTGCCACGTGGAGCTATGAGTTGACACCAAGTCATCTGGAGAATGGTTGGAGCAATTGGAATTAACTATTGCCAGAAGTGAGGTCCGAGGTGTAGACCAATTGGTTCGACCAAACCCTGTAAGGGGGGTGAAGGTCCAAGGTTCAAATCTCGGGCCTCGCCGGACTAAATGCTTGTCCCTTTCTTGGTGCTTTCAGTGGCGTAAGAGGTTTAAAATGATTGTGGCATGGTGGTTATAGGGGCGGACTATGTGAAGATCTGTGTGGCAGCTTCTGAGGCAGATGGCGTAGAATACTGTGACGGCCATAAAATCCGGACAGCCTGCCCGGATTCGTGACGGCTATCGATTCCACCATGTAAATTCAAAAAAAAAAAAAAAACTATTGCCAGAAGTTTCAAAAATCCCAAGCCAAGGAAGCTAAATATAGGAGGTATGAAGACGAGGCCAAGGATTTCCGTAAGGATTAAACATGTGTTGCAAAGAATATTTCCACCTGAAGTTGTGTTGTGGCAAGGACCACCTACCCATGGAGGAAGCATCGAAGATGGCATTGCAAGAAGCCAAGAAGAACGTGCATGTGGAAGAGAGAGGGAGCACAAGAAGGATACTGAACAAGGAAGAGCGCAAAAAAATAAAGGAAAATCGAGATGAAGGTCAAGAACCAACACATCGGATGATAGACAAAAAAAAGACAAAGAACCAATAGTTTCACCACAACTAAAGAGTAAGGGGAAAGAACAAATGCATATCCCCTTAGAAGAAATTACCTGGACAATGCCTGTGGGAGAATTTTGTAGGATGTGGTGGTTGGAGCACCCAAAGGATCATCAATTGAAGATAGAATTTCAGAATGTGAGAGTGCAATTTATTTTTGCAGGTTTCTAGCTTTGATAAGGACTTCTTCAAGTTGTACCTACTAGAGATGCCACAGACTTATGATGTAGAAAGGAAGCAAAGAAGGGTGTTGCTTGGTGACAAGGAAGTGTTGGTGTCATTTTCCCCGAGTAGTGTTTGAAGGGTATTTGCTTACCGACTTCAACTAAGCCAATGAAGGAGGAAGTGGAGCCCTACCAATTGAGAAGTTTCGTAAATAAGGTCACCAATCTCAATCCATAAGAAGTGGCAAAGCTAGAAAAGCACAAAAGTGGCAAACTGAAGATGCAGCATTTGAAGTCGAACAAATTACAGTGCACAATGAATGTTATTATGTCTAGGTCATCTAGCGAATAGAGAGCCTCGGATATGCCCACTTGGCTCATACCATATATGGAAGGAGTGATGGCTGGAGAATGGTATAATTCGGCAAATTTTCTGTCAAACTACATACAAAATTTTCTAATGCAATATACAAAGAATTTTTCTATAGCTTTCCACACTATTGAATTACTTCTGGATGCAATATCACGTGAAAAGATTCAGTTTCTAGGATTGAATCCTCCACATACAATACCAGAAGGAACAACTACTGTTTTCTGTTGGGTGCATGTCCCATTGTTGAAGATTGGACCAATGGGAAAAGTAGCTTCAGGGAAGAATAAGATGACAACGAAGAAGAGGAAAGCACAAGATTCATTACAAGAAGACTAAGGTTGAGAAATAGATGCACTAGTTGAGGAGAGTGCAGACTCCGATGGAGCAAAAAAGCAACTACCTAGTGCTAAGGAGTCGATCAAGAAGAAGATGCAAAGATAGTTGGAGCGACAGTGGCAGCCAATGGGAGTGCAACTACAACAACAAAATCAACCACTGGGCCAAAGTGTTAATGTGTTTCCACCTTCAAGACCCCCATAGGATTCTACGGTGATTAGAACAGCTAGTGGAGATTCACAGAGAATCATGGAGGGTCAACATTCCAAATTACATGGATTGACCCATGTTGTAGTGCCAAGACAATCAGCACCTATTGCACAGGGAGTTTGGTGTGCGGATGAAGTAGCACAATAGGAAAAAAGAAGAATTGTGTAGTAGCAGGTGCAAGAAACATCAATTATCATAGATGTTGATGATGATATACAAACTGCAGTCGATGCAATGGAAGCATCACCACCATTGGAGGAAGTACTTGGAGGAGACTTTGTAGGTGATGTTTCGATGCCAATGAATGAGGCTACACTAGAGAGCTTTGCCACAATACCATTGTCATGGTTTGCAAATGAAGTGGAGAGGTGTGGTTCATCTCAATTGGATGAGGGACCACCAATTGATCTCACATCTATGACAACTCAGACTATGACACCAACTTCAATAGTGCCAGAGGAAAGAAGAAGAGAAGGGAAAGCAGCCTGCATCAAAGTACATTCTGTGGTAAAAAGGCCAAAGTAGTCAACCACCTGAGATTGAACCTGACAAAGTCAATGAGACGATGGATACTGTTGGATAGTGAATAGATTGATACGTTCTTTGAAAAGGTGAGTGGACTGTTTAATAGAGTCCAAAGTGAGTTCTGAGTCGGTTGTGTTGGGAATTTGTGACTATGGCAACTAAGGATGGAAGTGGAGTTGGGCAAATTGGTGAGTTGGGCCCGAAATGAAGAACAAATGAAGTTTGCATAAATCCATTAGATGCAGCCATGGGAGCTAGGTGTTGGTAGTAGTAGTTTCCAGTCAATACTGGAAGTGAGAACTGCCAAAAGGAACGCTGGGCTTGTATTGGCATCCACCAAGAATGTATGTTGAAGGAGTCATGGAGCCATATCCTGAATTTCCAGATGTCAAAACAATTAAGTTGGCACCTAATTTGGTAAAGTCGTATGCTAGGCTGAATTTTTTGGCATATCTGATGCAATGGTTAGTAGCAAGTTTGGAAACATTTCAGTAGAAAGCTGAAGGAAGAAGAGCAAGCTAACTAATTGAGGATGGTGGAAGGATAGCTTCGACAAGTGCAGAAAGATGCCGAAGCGGAGCTAGCAAAGATGAGAATTGATGTGGAGTGTATGTGGCAGGTATAGGCACAACAAGATCAGCTGATTGGTTAGCTGAAATCAAAATGTGCGATTAGAGAACAAACTCTTAAGGCAAAGTTATAGGAGATTGCTCATTGGGACCAGCTATTCAAGGAACATGATGAGCAGCCAACAGAAATTGAAAGAAAGCAAGCTGAAGTAGCAAGAAGAGAGGCTGAATTGAAGGCTAGGTTGTCTGAATTTGAGCTGAACTCACATCACTATGGCTTCCAATGGGATCGATACCAAACCTATGCGAGAAGAATGAAGGGAGAGACTAAAACCTTGAAGCTGCAGATCCAAGAGTTGGGAGGAGTACCTATGCATATGCCTTGTCCTCAACAAAGTCAGAGCCCTCAAGAACAATAGTAGTCGTCAACAAGGACGTCAACCAATCTAGAGGGGAGGACAGATAGACGCTAGTTCTGATGTTCGACCTCGTACACAAAAATAGAATAAATGCGTTGGAAGTCAAGTACATGCACATGTAGATTTGATGAAATAATTTTGATGCAATAGTTTGTAATGTTTTGTAAAGTACTAGTTTACATACAGATGATTAATGATTCATGTAGTTATCATTTAGTTGTCATATAGTTGGAAATGAAATGAAATGTAATGTATGACAAATGTAATGTAAAGGTGGTGAGGTTTCGGGTTGGTAATTGGGAAATAGTTACCTGCCACAAGTTTAAATAGGAACCCCCTCATTCATTTTCGCGGCTACACACAATGCATATACACAAATTCGTACAAGTATAGAGTTGCATGCTAGAGAGAGTGCATAAGAGATAATTGTATTGCATATAGACGTGTTGTTGTTAATAATAACACCATTCAACCATTTTCATACAAACTATGTAAACCTATTGCATGTGTTTGTATCTGATTGTCATTGTTGTAGATAGATGTTCCAAATTGTTTCCACTTATTTCTGTTTGTTGTAGATGGTTGTACTGGTGTAGCACGAGTGGTGATATTCCCAACAATGGAATGGTGGAATGACAGATTCAGGAACCAATCAAGATTGCAATCATAAGACTGTCTTCACAGTCGTACGATGTCATTGTCCTAAGACAATACAGTCTCACTTATACAGTGCAATCTCGTATGGCATAGTCTTGTACAGTCTCATCTGGCACAGTCTTGTACATATGACACTACAACAAGTTGACACCAGTATTCTTGTACAGCAACAATAGTACGGTAGTCACACGTACAATGCCCCAATCTCCCCAAGTGACAATATGGTGATCTCCAAGACTGATAGGCTTGTACGATCTGTCCCTCGTATGATCTAACCCTTGTACAGTCTGCAACTAATCTACAATCCTTCCATGGCAGTTGTCTCCCTACAACCTGCAACTTATAGACAACAACTACTGCAATATACTAACCACTGCAATCTACAACTATGGCAAACAAATACTACAGTCTGCAACTATAAACAACACTCAAGCAATACAACATACAATCTCATTAACATACATAGCATACAGAATACAGGTAAACTGGAATCAGACTGCAATGAATCTGCAAATGACAGAATTGTATTGGCATTCAATGGTGCTTGCTGTAAGCAGCAATGGCAGACTGCAATTACAATGTGCAGGGTTGCTCATCAATACTTCCACAACCAGGCCTGCATAATCATGGCATAACAATGACATAGACAATCTCCTCAATGCTCTCACCAATGTCTCTATCACATATCTACTGTCCAATGTTACAAATGAAGGAGGGGGGTTTCTATTTAATGCTTGTCCTCGGCCGTTGCCAATAATGGCTTCCCAGGACAGCACATTCAACTGCCACCCCTATTCCAACGTATGTGACATATGCAAATATTAACGTTATTGCTTAAAGTCTAATTGCAATTTATTATCAAATTGCATTACATTTCATTTCATAAGTCACTTTATGACTTTGCCATACATGCTAATATTTCACATTACATTATCACATTATTACATTATGACTTTATAACTTTATACGTACGCACATTTTGTCAAACACTTTGCATACAACTACAAAATAACCCAAATAACAAAACTAAATGCAGACATCAATTTGCCTGCCTACAATTGGGCCCTCTAGATCGAGACCCAAGTCATCCCACGCAAGGTTGAGGCCGTCTTACTTGAGACGCAAGCTGTCTGAGTTGTGCCAGGTCATTTGAACTGCAGACTAGGTCATCTGACTTTCTATGCTATGCAAAGCCATCAAGAGCATTGTGTTGTAGGCCATCTGGACTACATGTTGATGAGTTGTCTTGTCAACCTACACTGCCATTCATTCTATGTTCCTTCAACTGCAGAATACCACCACTGTGCTACATCAAACGAAGCTTCTAGAGTTCGATGAACAAAGACATGTTGAACTAAAGTCAGAAGCAATGTTACAATCACCGGTTTGTAATTTGTTGTTTTGCCAACTACAGGAGCTACTCATCAAAGGGAAAGATCTTCCCAAGAGGATGAGACGTAGAAACTAGCGACCATTCTCCAGAAATTTCCAGCTTTGAGGACAAACCTTTTTGAGGAAGGATCCATGTAACAGCTCAAATGTAGCCACGTTGGCTATCTTTATTTTGATTGGCTCAGCTCCTTAGGATAGGATAGTCGACCCTTGAGCATTAGGGTTAGGTTTTGTTACTTTGTTAAACTATAAATAGGAGAGAATATGATGTCGTTGGAACATCATTCATTCATCTAACTTCTATCACCTCCAATGCACATAAGAGACTTCACCCTACCTAAGTGGCTAGGAGACTTTGACCTCTTTGAGTGCTTTGGACAGTTTCTGAGAATTGGAATCTAAATCTGTGATACGTTACTGGATTTACTATTTCTAAGTCTGATTCTGTTGCAAATATTCTGGTGAATCCCCGTGAGTGTGGTCTACCGGCAAGGACGCCACTTGCATTATTGGTGATGTGACCCGGGTTCAATCCCCATGGTGGATGTGTATAAGAAGTATTACTAAAAAAAAAAAAATCCTGGTGAATGATTTTTCTATTGATGCTAGTCTGGAATTCACTGTTGGAATTGTTGTTTTCTTGAATTTTTTTTGTTACATACTTCTTTTTCATGTCAAATTATGGATTCTGATAAAGGATGTAAATTTTGACTAAGATGAAAATTTGTTGCAACATTCATTAGTTCAGTTTATTCCTCTTTAGGTGATCTTCTTGTGAATGGGTGACAGGATTTTCCTTGAGTTGTCGATGTTTTGTGATGGGTTTTATTCAAGCAAATGAGTCTTCCTGTAATACTTCTTGTCCGTTGATATAGTATAGAGTTTTCATAGAGCTGACTCTATTTAATGATTCCATATCATGGGATAATTTGGTAGCTTTTTGGTTTGTTGAGTTAGATGGTAAATTTGGGTGGTCTTCTAGGGTACACATGTTAATTTTTAAGTTGGTTAGAAAGTGATTGGAAAAAAAAATTCTCAAAAAATTACAATGCAGAATATTTTAGTATATGCATCTATGTTCATCTTTCAATTGAAATGCACATGTGTGACCAAAAACAATTGTAATTTTTGTTTACATTGTTTGGATTTGTCTGCCTTTGACCAAGAAAACTTGAGTGAATGTCAGTGCCCCATGGTAAAATACAACTCAAAAGATAACTGTTTACTTCAAAATATGCTAAAATTGGATCCTAGGAAAATAGAACAGTCTAATTGCGACTACTTTCTGAAAATAATTGAATCTTGAGCTCAACAGTATATATGTTAAGAAAAGCAGATCATCAAAGACTTTTCAATATTAATCCATTTTGAATTTATAAAACATATAAAGGTGTTATCAATGGAGTTTAAATCTTGCTTCTATGCAAACCAATAAAGTTACATGTCAAAAAGGGCACTGTCTTAATGCAAAAAGAAAAAGGAGATTGTTGTGCCTCAAGCACAGCATTATGGATGGGACTACTCATCATTGTACATTTACCACATCACATTGGCTAAACATAGTTAAGAGCGATAAATAATATAGATGGCCAAATTTCAATCAAAGGATGATAACAATTGAGAATTTTCTTTCACTAGTTCTTATTTGGAGGACATGGCTTGTGGATCTCTCTTTCTCCTCTCCGCCCCCTTCACCCCCGACCAAATAGCAGGTTGCTTCCATTTGTTAATGGACATTATTTGGTGATCATATTCATCATTTGTTACTATGGATAAGCAGAGTACTGCCTTCTTCTTATAATGATCTAATAATCAGGGTGCTTCTTGAATAACAATTGTACCCCAAAAATGAATTAGAGGAATCATCACTGATTGTTAAAATAATTCTGCTATGCATATCATCATCTACAGATGCATCACTATAATCAGTAACACAGACTTGGTAAATCCAGGAACAAAGAAGAAAGCTTTTGCCAATATTGTTTTTCAATAACATGATGCAATGATTTAGATCAATACAATGCAAATCCAGAACATGACCACTTGTGTAGGAATTTAAATATGGTATAACATGGAAACATTGCAATCTGATTGTTGGAACAGAACATGATTTTCATTTTACTGATTGAAGCAACACTTAATTAAAGAAAGTAAACACTAACAAATATAGTGACTTGCCAGAAAGATTGTATTGTTACTATCTACGGCAAAATGAAATTCCCATTGCAAAGTCAAAGAAAGCAAAGAATTGAAATTTGAATGTGAATAAGGAAGACCTTGAAAAAATGAAAGAAATATTCAACATAAATCTTATAGATAAGAGTGTTAAGATATTAGCATTATGCAACTACAACAAATCACTCCATAGGGGAATTAGAAGCCTAAAAACGGAAGTGAAAAACAACACTCATGAGAAAGAATCTCAGATTATAAACACACAGACAACAAAGAAATTTGCACAAAAGTAAATGAAGATGAGTTGTGCCTCAAAAAAATGCTAATTCAAAAGGATTGTAGAATATATGATCTCAAATAATGCAGGAGAAAGAGCATACAAAGTTAAGAGAGAAGTCCAAACATAAATTAAAAAAATCCAAAATAACGAAGTTTGAATCATACGACATCCTCATTATTATGACAGTTCACAAGTAGGATGGCATCAAGCATGCAATATCCAAAGTTTCAGCAAAAAATCGATGTACATGGAACACTGCTATAAAGAACAACACCAGCAGAGAGATGGCAAATCTACATGAATATGTGAAATCAAAGAAGACACCACTATGCACTAGCACACTTATCCACGACTGAGAAAAATAGAAGTAACACAAATCAATGGATGAATGTGCATGGATATAAATAAATAAATAAATTCCTACTAAATGGTCTCATCTAGAGCATTTTGTGCCCCAAGCACAACATTACGTGATGGCCTAGAGATGGAGTGTCACATCAGTGCACATTGGCCATAATACATCCAAAAGCATGTCTAAGGATGATGAATAATGTATAGAAGTCAATGGCACTCCAAAAGGACTACAAGTATGATAAGTTTATCATATGGTGATTAATAGTAGAAGGATTTAAGGGTGCAAGGCACAATCATCCCTCTCTTTTTTGGATAACAAGGTCTTCCGATTTGTACTGATTATTATTGGTATCAAGACAGCATAAAATGGATTACAAAATGGGGAATTGATGAAAGTTTTTTACCTAAAGACTTGTCAAAAATTCAAGATTCCGTACAAAAAAATAATAATAGTCATAGCTAATATATGGCAAGATCCCAATGAGAAAATGAGATTTTAGAAATGTGAGATCAATCCAATGACCACTTACGAAGAGCAAAATCACCTTCATGAGAAAACCTCTATACAAATAGGATATGTAATCAACTAATTTAGACTAAGTTCTCATCATCTTGCAATTGAAACAGGAAGACGGAAAAATATTAATCAAGAAGAGCGCAACTATTTACTCTACAACCAAGGAGAAGTTGAGGATGAGAAACATGTGATGCTAAATTGTGCTACGTACTAACAGCTAAGACAAAAGCACTTTCTGTGACATGAAGACTTGAGCAGCTTATACAAGTTACTAAGTTTACCATCTACAAGAGTGGGTGGATATCTTAAGGCTGTTTTGGTGTTTTGGACCATCACAAAATGAACACAGATAAAACCTTTGTGGATTAATATTGAAGTGATGAATTGCAGATGAGCCCCCCCAAAAAAATAGGGAAAAAGCTTATTTATCGAATCCATTTTTCTCTTTTCTTTTCCATCCAATAGACCCCTATAGGGTCTCCCATAGACAAAATTAATATAGTTCATTTAATTACATTACTGGGTGGAAGGGTGCTCCCACTTATTAATTGTTATTATATGCATGTAGGGCAGTTCCCTCTTTCTCACAATTATCATTCCATGGTGCTGTGCCTGAAATGCGACCAGCAGTAGGTGCATCCTTTAATGTTGTGCTTGGGACACAACATGATATAGTGATGCAACTACACATACCAAAAGAATTTAATAAATGATCTTAATACTCCAAGTTGAAGATTTGACTTTGAACATGGAAGCACCTTCTTGCTCATTTCTAAGAAATATGTGTGTGTGAGAGAGAGAGAGTCCAAGTTTCTCATACGGCTTCTTACTTGTAGGAGTAGGTGTGAAGGTTCTAAGGTGTGCTTTTCCCTTCTTTTAGTTGTTATTTGTCATTGTGGCTGGCTGCAATGCTTTCATTTTTCTTAAATTGCAAGGGCTCTTCCATTATCATCATTGTATCTTTAAGTTGGATAATTTAGATTCTCCAAATAATAAATTTATTCCATTGTAGATATTTGAGGGTCTTCAGAATATACATTATTTCGTGTCCCGGGCACAATATTGCAAATTAACTTAAGGATAGATCTACTCATTGTTGCACATTGGATACAATACATAGGTAAAGCATGGTTAACTATAACAGGTAACAAGGTGCATTTCTAGAGGACAACAACTACAGGGAAGTTCCTCTCATAATGTCTTATTATGTGAATCAGTTCTTGAAATGACAAGCTAGACTAATCCCTTCTCTTTCTTAGGCAACATGGCGATTCAATTTATTATTGGTTATTATTAGATAGCAGAGTGCTCACTCTTGTCAATTTTATTATGGGTAAGCAGGGCACTTCTGTCTTTCTTATAATTATTGTTTGATATGCAAGGTGTTTCCAAAACCAGAATTGTACATGAAAGTTTGAAATCCAGTTATTGTTAGTTGACAAATAAGTCTGCTGCAGATATTTTCATTTGAACTTGGAACACTATAGAGACAATTATTGTTAGTCAAATATGGATTGAATTTAAAAATCAAGCGGTAATTCCAAGCAATGAGCATTAAGTGTTTGGAACCCTTGGACACAATCACTTTTAAGAATGTAATAAACAGGACAGTAGGCTTGCAAGTGATTTCTGAAACATTGGTGCAATTGGTTTTATAAATTTATCAATTGAGAAAGAAGACCCATGATATTTGAAAACAATTTAAGTTATGAAATGGTCTCTAAATTATTGTGGTTTTTAGAAATTGATCTGTTGAATTGGTCTTAATTGACAGATATTACATAGTTAACAGAAAAGAGATTTGAAAACAGCCACCTAACATGTCACCATATTGTGTTCAATTAATACAAACATTCAGTTATACCATGGCCAAACATTAGCAGTAAACTCATAAAAGGAATCTATTGATAGTTATTGTTTTAGTATTCCCTAGACATACTTGGATATTCTGGCCTTAGCAATTAAGGCCCAGAATACATTCTCATCTTTCATGTTGTTTTCAAAAAAATTTATAAGTTCAGTTCCAACCATAGTACATTGTATTCTTAATTTATCCGATTGATTATGAACTATACAGGAACACATTCTTGAAAGTGTTAGAGAGAACATTACTAGACTTGGCCCTTTGTGCAATATTGTCATTTTGGTGGGGCAAGAGTTCCAGAGCGAAAGACACATGCAGAAGGTCAATGAAAAAAAAGAAACAAAGTTGGGGTTGGGGCAGACATAAGATGTTTTCAAGTATATGAATTTTTCTCCAGAGACATGTAAATCTATTTCTCAAACCTCTATCTTAGAAGTCAGAAACACAAAAAAGAAACAAGAATATAATAATAAAATATGAAACATAAAGACTTAAGGAAAAATGCAAATGTGATTTAGAGAGGGGCGAGAGGGACTACAAAGGATGCAGAGGAAACACTGATACAGTACATCTCGTCCATCAGATTGCTCAATTGATTTTAAATTTACCTTCCATGTTTGATTTAATTTTTTTGCAAAATGAATTTTAGTGTGATTTCCTGGATTATATCCTTTTAATAGGTTTTATGTCAAAATCAAGCCGCATACTCTAATTTGCATGGAACCCATAAGAAGCATCCTTCGTATTTACCATTAATGTGTAGCTTATGCTCTGTTTTCAACCATATCTTTCAGTTAATGTTTGAGCCCTGGGTCTCATAAGCTCAAAATCAAAACTCACTTGGTATGGATTTCCCCACCAACACTTAAAATTCTGGCTATGTAAGCAAGGGATCCTTGTAAGTAAAAGGCATAGTCACAAGATAATGCAGACTTTAATAAAATAAAAAACACACAATGACAATGTTCTACATTGAGCTTTTAAAGGCTGGCATTGACAAAAATAAGTATGTCTTTAACTAGTGACTTCTAATTACATTAAAATTCTTATTACTATGTTCTACTCCTGCAATATAAGCATGATCGTCTTTCCTTCAAGTTCTTTCCCAAATTGATGTCTACAGTCCTATGACATTTCTGTTGGCAATGCAGGTGACAAGTATGTTCGTGGCATAGAAGGTTCCCATACACATAAGGTGGATAAAGGTAAGGGACGGAAAGGTAATGGAAATGCTATTGTCAATTTTCATGAAGTTCATTCTAATAATAGTTATTAAATGATGTACTTTGTATGGATCTAATATTTTCACTGGCTATATTTATCATCAAGTCATATAATGGAATACAAGGTGGGATATGTTTTGGTGATGACAATGTTGTTCATTCAGCTTTTAAAGGCTGGCATTGACATGTCTTTAAATAGTGACTTCTAATTACTTCAAAATGCACTTCCAATTACTTCAAAATGCTTACTACTATGTTCTACTGCTTCAGTATAAGGATGATTTTTTCCCTTCGACTTTTCTCCCAAATTGATGTCTATGGTCCTATAACCTTTCTGTTGCCAATGCAGGTGACAAGTATGTTGGTAGCATAGTAGCTTACCAGTGACATAACCTAAAGAAAGATAAGGGACAGAAAAGTAATGGGTACGCTATTTTCAATTTTCATGAAATTAATTCTAATATTTTATTATGTCTGGTTAAGGTACCATGTTGTCTTTCTTTTAAATGATATAGTTTGTACAGATCTAATATTTTCACTGGTCATATTTATCATCAAGTCATGTTCTGGAATACCAGATGGGATATGTTTTGCTGATGGCATTTCAGCTCTGGTTTTAGATTCTTAATCAGATCAAAAACGATATAGTTCTTCTCACTTGCTACAACTTTAACATTTATAGTGCAACATGCTGCAAGGTCTCCAAGAATTCAAATTCGACTTATTCTTTTTTTTGGTAACTTTTCACCAGCTGTGGGAGACCAAATGTGAAGGCAATATCATATTAGGTTTTATTACTTTATTCAATAAAACGTGGCACACTTTCACCAAACCCTTGTGTAGCATATCATGAATTTTTATAGACAAGAGAAGCTTACTTGGCCTATGAATTAAAAGGCCATCTTTGTCTTTGGTTTCAAGGCTTTCCCCTGTAAGCATTAAAAGTACGCCTTTTGGGGACAGGGAAACATCTAGGAGACACAAAGACTTGAGGACGTGTTTCTTACTTTAGGAGATGCCTCTCTTAGCGAAGGATATCCCTCTTTGACTAAAGAAAATAGACCGCAGGTTTGCAGAGCATAGATTTGCAGTGACAAATCGCATACCAGAAAGTTGAAAGGATGATTCACGTTTTCATTTATGACTCAATATTTGTATCAGTCCATTTTTTATTTCTAAATTCTTTGACATCGATATCTCTGTATTTAAAATAGGCATGCCTGTATCCCCCAACCCCTGTATCCTGGTTCTCAAAATTATACCTCCATCCCTGTTCTGTTCAGCCATTTAGAATTGTAATAAAACCTTGCGTCTGCAGGTGAAAGAAATCCTTGGCTAAATTAACCATTTGTGGCCCACCATTAAAAGTTGAACCCATTTGATCCCACCAGAAAAGTAACCACATTTGAGTTTGAATTATAGATACTTGGGCCTAGACAGATTGACAAGAATGCTTTGCCATGATGGTGTTCAAAGGATCAAATTCAAACAAATACATGCAATTGATCTAATATATATAAAGTTTAGAATTTTTCTTGTATCTCTCAAAAGGGTGTTTCACTTAGATGTGACTACAAGCATTACCTTTATAATTAGAATCAGATTCCGTTTGTTTCGCTTCCCTTTACTAAGATTTAAACATTTCAAAAACAGTTTGCAGCAATCATGACAAAGGGAGAAAACGGAACCAAGAAAAAGTGTGACATAGGACAAATAAGACACACCTCTGTTCTTCATCAGCCCACTGAATGCCTCCAGATGCAGAGGGCTTTCCATCCCCTCCCCCATGTTCCCCATCACCCTTCTTTACCGTGTCGTCAAATGCATAGTCTGGCAAGGGGACACTTCCAGCCTCAATGCAATTCAAATCCTCCACCAGAGTGTCATAATGTTTCTTGACTTCTTCTGGGCTTTTCCCTCCTCCCACCATGGAAGCCACATTCTCCCAGCGGTCAGGGGTATCCTTGTCATAGATGGCCAAGGCCTTTTCAAACATCTTGTTCTCCTCAGCGCCCCACTCTGTTACAGCTCTGGACTTTTCCAACATAATTGTTGCTCAATCCTCAAACCTTACATGCATGTATTGTGTATCACAAATTCACCATTCCCAAAGCTTTCATGCACAAATCCAACAAATCGGACAAGTTGGTATATGAAATAACCAATCCAGGTGTCTTACTTGCCCGATGAAGTCCGCAGCAAAAGGGTGTGGGAGACAAGTAACGCTCACAAAACAACAACAACGACATGATAAAACCAGACACCTAACAACAATTTGAACAACAAACTCTAACTTGCTAGTCAGCAGTCATCCTATGAAATTTTGTAATGCCTAAAGTACAAAAGACCCCAAGATTCGAGTATCAGCCTATCAAACGCACGGTTGCCACGAGTATCAGCTCACTAAAGTTGTTACGATGTGATGTGCAATCTATTTTCAATTTCCACACGGTATACAGCCATTTCTTCTTCGTGCTATTAGATTCCGAGGAGACTTTGCAAAACCATTTAAATATTACTACGGTCACGGTATCAATTTCTTCCCCAACAAAGAATGCTCATTCCCTCCAAAATACTTTCGTTTTTATGTTTTCCTTTCCCTTATCAGACCAACCCAACTTTTGGCTGCACTGACTCCGTGGGTTAAAATTTTAATTAAAATTAAAATAAATGAAAGCATAAAATAATAATTATTAATATTTTTCCTTCTTCATGATGTGATTTGTTTTTATATATTCAATATAATTCAATATAGCTCTGGCCAGCTTAACTCCAGTAATGATGAATAATATGTTAAATAGCCGAAGTTCAAATGTATTATAACTCTTTATTATTCTTATGTTGTATAAAAAGTTATAGCTACTGTAAATTATATGACATTATAATTAATCAATGCAAATAAATTAATTGAATTTTTCTCTAATATTTATAAATAACAATTTTTTAAAAAATAAGGTTAGAAAAAAATAAAAATAATATTATTTGGTTTATTAATTATCATTTAAATGTTATACTGGATCCTTCATAAAAAAAATTATTTAAATTTTTTTAAAAATTATCATATAAGTGTTATGTAAAGGAGATTTAGGTTCAAACCTTTGGGGCATGCTCAATCTGGGCAAAGGTAGTAGTCTCACTTGATTCCATCTAGTCGGGGTCTCCCTCACTTTGGGTCGTGTTTACTTTGGGTCGTGTTTACGGAGGACTTCAATGATTCACCGGGTCTCTCGTGTTTACGAAGGACTTCAATGATTTGACCTCTGTTCAAAGACAGAAACCTCGAGGAGAATGTTTGTCCTCCCGTACCCAGTTGTTAAGGATGTTATCACAATAAGTTTATTGTTATCACAATACAAGCTATAATGTTTGTATTCAACCATTTTTATATCTCTAATAAAAACAATGTTTTTTATAAAAAAAAATTTAAAAAAAATAAATTTAAAATATAATTAAATATTTGAAGGTAGTAATACAAATTTTAACTAAAATATTAACAAGAGTATATTTTTTTTTAGTATTTGTATGATCTATATATATATATATATAAAAGTAGTAAAAAGTTGTTTCTTAAAATATTAAGATGATATAATTATAATGTAATACAAATAAGATCATTTTAATCTTATATAATTAATTTAAAAATTTGTATATCTCATTCTTTTATATATATTCTAAGCTTTTAAAATAAATCAATAAAATTATATAAAATAGAGCATATGGGATTGAAATAATAAGTCTCATCCATATTATATCACAATTATGTTACCACAATTTAGTTGTTCAACTACTATCATTGCACTCTAGTAATAAGAACATCAGTACAAACATAGGTATAAACAAACTTCGCAAAGATCCTATGTAAAAAGAGGCTATAAGGTAATCTTATAAAAGAGAAGAATAAGACACCACTTCAAAATTTTGATTAAGGTATGACAAGTGCAAGTTGTTCATAATATTAGACAAGTTTGACAAGGAGCGTTCCTCTCATAGAGAGGATCATTGTTGCCTTGAAAGGGTGAAGCACTATCACTAGAGAAGTAATGGTTACATCACAAGGAGTGAATCATTCCTTAAGGTAGTATTTTAAGGAATGAATCATTCTTTAAGGTAAAATTTTAAGAAAAGAGAATTTTGAAGCACATAATTTAAGGTAATGGCTTGAAAACTGTGATAGTAGAGGAATTGGAGCTATTAAATCCTCATAGAAGGAATTTAGAGGTAATTTTGTTGGTTAAGCATCAATTTTTCTTAAAAAAAATTCCAACTTAAAATTTATTAAGAGAATAATTATTTTACATTAGTTAAAAATTAGGTTAAACTTCTATTATAAATAAGATTTAAGAGTTTATTTATAAGAATCATTTGAATATTTTTAGAATATTAAAGCTAGTCCTTATAATAAAAGATTATCGAGTTAGTTATTTCACTTTGTTATTGTAGGTTATTCATGGATCTGACCATGTTGAAGTTATTCCATCACTTTTGATGATTTCTGTTGGATCAACACTCGCACAACTACAACCAAAAGATATTTTTATTATTTATCCGTATTTTACTTATTTCTCACATCTCTTTCCCTACAACATTATTTAAATTAGCTTAAATTAATTAATTTAGATAGGAGCCAACCCATTAACCTGAAGATTAGGAATTTACTTAATCCACTTGCTATGTTGACTTGTGATCTTGTAGGTGCATACATTATATTAGTCCAATCACTTGAATTTACACTATATTTTATTTAATATGATTATTTTTTATAGGTTACATTATTTGTATAAAATTATAATAATTGAAATATAGTTTTTTTTAAATAATAGTTATAATTAAAGACTAAAAAAATACACTTGATTTTAGGAGAATAAAAGATATAATAATAATTTTAATCAAGATACTAAAATTTTAACATATTAAAAAAAATACAAAGAATGAAACAATTTGTAGATATTTTTATTATAAATTAACTTGAATTTAAAAATAATTAATTGGTTAGTATTTAAAAAGATTCTACCCATATTAAATTATAACTATATAAAATTATTTCAATAATTTCATAATTAAATACAATATTTAAACCTTGCTTTCCTCTTTAAAATTTGAAAAAAAATAATCAATTAAATTAATACCATTTAATTTATTTAAAATAAAATAAAACATTACTATTTAAAATAATTATAATCAATAATTTTTTAAAACATTTATACACATACACAATACTAATTTGACTTAAATCATATTAACCATTATGATCGTCAATTTTTGTAGTACTTGAACATACTATGACTTAATTTGAATTGTAGGATTGAAATAATGCAATTGTTGGGCTTTAGCTTTTTTTCAGAAGGTCCAAGTTTTAACCCCTTGCATATGTAAAAACTGTGAAAATGTTCAACCCTAAAACTCATAAAAATTTCTCACACTAACCAAATCTAAAAAGAATAAAAACATTATAATAGATTAAAATCGATTTATTATTAAACAAATAAAATTTAATTTAAATTAAATTAAATAATAACTATTTATTAGGTGGCTAAATTATTGAATTGTTGGCATGCATTTACTTGGACATCAATACCATGTTAAATAATTATAAACAGTTGCCAATGACAGGCGAGCTTAAGTTTTTCCTAATAGTTTACTTGGATCTTCTTCATATGGGCTATTTCACAATGTTTTTTAATTTGAAGTTATATAAATTAAATATATTAAATAAAAAAACTTTGGAAAAGAAAGCTGTGCAATCTTTCCAACTCTATTATATTTGAAAATGCACATGAAACACTTAAAATATTATATATTTTCTATTTGTCTGTGAAAAGGGACTAAAGTTGAAGATCTTATTGAACCTGGAAAGCCAACGAACAACAACTATCAAACTACAAAATCAGATTCCAGCTTAAAAAGGAAACCTTTTTGAATTTGCTTGACACCAAACTTACCTAAATGGTTTTGAATGTGAATATAATACTGTTGAAACCAACCCAGTCAGGAAATTTGCATCATTCACTCTGACATTTTATTATGGAAAAAAAAAAGATATGATTGAAAAATTCTTTAATTTTGTTGGCTGTAACCAAACATTATGCTATCATAAATGGAATTGACGTTGGAGATACCTGAAATAAATATATTAAGAATTGTATTACTAAAGTCAGTGAGGTCTATTCTGGTTAACTTGTTACTTTATGCCCATGGTTTTTCAAGGCCCACAAGATTTGACATGAGTTGTTTTATTAGACAGAGATATCTCAGCAGGGTGAGGTGTGAAAAACATGAAAGATTGTGACCACCCTGAAAACAATCATATAATTATAAATAGACTTTTTTATGATTTGTCCTTTGCTTTTTCTTCCCAGGAAATGGTCGTCTTCCACAGGTAATGTTTACGTGACTGAAAATTATATCTGTTTGTCATATACAGGAATATATTGTCGATTACGAAGAGGAATCTATTTCTTGATCTCTTCATAGATATCTTTTTTATGATTTTGTTTTAAATTCTTACTAAAATGGAGCCATGCATGCGGTAACTTCAATGGCAATGGCAATGGCACTGGCACCGGCACCTTGTTGGAGGTGAATATTTCAAGAATGATTTAATATCGGTATCTTCTTATAAACGCAATCTAAATTTTTAAATGTTAAACGAGGAGGATTGTTATATTTTATCACTCAAAAACACACATTTTACTTTTAAATTTCCGAAAACACGAAGACTTTTAAAGTTGTAATAGAAAAATAAATATTATTATGTTAAAAGGGTTGGGTTTAGTCAAACTTAATATGTAAGGCAAGAATTAATATTTAAATAAAGGTTAAGTTCAAATCTTGTGTATAATTATTAAAGATGATATAAAGGTAAAAAGGTGAGTAAATTTTGAGGTTCATGAGACCATAAGTTATATAAGACAACTTTGCTAAAGATGTTATTTATTTAATATATGTCTATTCAACCAAAACTTAAGGAAACTATGGGTTATAAATATGTTGTTTATTTAATATATGTTTATCTAACCAAACTTCCATTACTAAAGTATGGTGTACAATTCTATCTTTCGTTGAATTTGAACCTTAAACCTTTATACATTATATGAAACAACTTTCATAAAGATGTTATTTATTTAATTTATGTTTATTCAACCAAACTTTCATTACTAAAGTATGGTCTGCAACTCTACCTCTGATTGGAATTGAACTTTAAACCTCTTATTTGGAATTTCAAAGTCTTAATGTTAGACTCGTTCAAATTATTATACCATAACAATACAAATATAATATAATAGCCCACATGAAATTACCCTTATATAAAATATTATTTATTCAATATATGTTTATCCATCCAAACTTTAATCAATGAAATACAGTTTATAACTCTAACTCTATTGAATTCAAACCTTAAATTCTATTACATTATTACCATGTAGTGGTATTACAAGACTATGAGTGCATCTTAAAATTGAGTCCAGAATACCATGAGAATGGCATGACTTATAAATTTTATTTTGATTTTTATTTGAAGCTAGCAAAAAAATGTTGGTTAATGGAGAGATGAGGAGCGATGGAGGAAGCGGAGGAGGAGCAAAAACGATAGGCAAGAATTTTGAACCAACGGAAGGAGAAGATCCAGAGGCAGGGTAGAATGTTGTAGCTGGAAAGGAAAAGGATTCCCTGTCAACTCGCTTTGAAAAGGCTAAAGGTACAGATCCTCCGGATAAACCCTCAGACAAAGGGTCCCACTGGGGTTCGGGAGCTGGCAACAAGGGCCCAACCTTTTTGGAAATGCTGAAAGGGAAAAAGAAGGAGCCAGTTAGTGAACTACCGCCCCTAATACCAAACAATAATAGGTTAACTACGCCAGTGGAGATTATGGAAAGATTCTTGGATATGGAGGCATCATCCTTAGTTGGCAAGTTTTTGGGAGGAAGGCCGGACATTGAGACTATTCGCTCATGGGCCGCGACAAAGTGGAAAACTTCAGGAAGCTTAGAAATCGTAGCCATGTCAAGAGGTTTTTTTATGATAAGACTCAACAACAAAGATGATGCAGAGCGCATCTTGACAGGAGGACCCTGGTTTCTAGGAAGGCGTAGCCTCTTTCTGAGGAAGTGGGGGGAGGATTTCAACCCTGAGAAGTAGAACATTAATATAGCACCCATTTGGGTCCGCTTACCAAACCTCCCAGCCCAGTTTTTTAATGAGTACTGGCTTAGTGGCATAGCAAAGATGATAGGAGAGCTCGTGGCAATAGACCATTCAACCCGAGCAAGGACTAGACTGACGCATGCCAGGATCTGTGTAAATGCAAACTTGGATTCTGATCTACCTTCTCAGGTGGAACTAGCATATGGAGAGTTTCTAAGGATTCAGCCTGTGGAGTATGAGAACAAGCCGACATTTTGTAGCGTGTGCAAAACCCAGGGCCACCTTCAAGCCCAATGTCTGACAATAACTGCAAACAAGGAAGCCACGAGCGAAGGTTTTCTGGGGAAAGCTAATGGGAGAGGGATCCCAAAGTTTCAAGGACCGCGTCTTAACTTGGAAGGATACAGACAAGTTAAGAATAACCAAGCTGACCAAGCCAACACAGAACTGGCAAAAATCCAGGAGAAAGGAAAGCAACATAATGAGGGAGG
Organism: Wollemia nobilis; assembly: GCA_028583015.1. Classification (NCBI taxonomy): domain Eukaryota; kingdom Viridiplantae; phylum Streptophyta; class Pinopsida; order Araucariales; family Araucariaceae; genus Wollemia; species Wollemia nobilis. The sequence continues at coordinate 2,748,563 of JAQPPZ010001316.1, read as the reverse complement.
CAAAAATCATAAGGTATGTAATAAAGATCCCAACTTGAACATGTTTGATATCCTAGAAAATCTAGAAGTTGAAAAAGAAAATAGTAAGGATGATACCATCAGTGTCAAGTTTCCTGAAACCCTAGACTCCCCATCCAAATCGGGACCATCCACAACTATGACAAAAAGCCCCAAAAGCTATGCTCAAAATGAAGAAAAATTGCCAGGTCATTTCAGTTTAAACATGGAAAAAATAGAGTCAAGAGTCGAAGTTGTGGAAACAAGAGCCAAGAATGTAGCTCCTAATCCGGTAGTGGAGCAAATTATCCCTTATCAGACGAGCCCAACGGTAAAAGGTTCCTTGAAGGAAAGCCCCCTGTTTAGGAACCAGATAGGAGAGGTGAACCAAAACAAGGCCGAGGATGAAGAGGGAATTGAAAACCCCCAAAATGAGGAAGAAGGTTCAAGCCCTAGACTATCACAGTATATGCCCCCTCATTTCAGTCCAAAATAGACTAGAAGCACTACCAAGCCTCCGATAGATTATGGAAGTGAAAGAAAGAAAGGGAGAATATCTACAACAGAGCACTATAGAATGAGAATCAATGAAGAAATTGCAAACGAAAAGCAAAGAACATTGTTACAGCAAGCTATTCCTGGCCAGGATAATAGCAAAATTGACAAACCCCTTTGGATCAGGGAAGGGGGCGGGGAAAAAATATCAAACAGTCTAAATGAAGGTTCTCTCATGGAATGTGAGAGGCCTAAACGGCCCACCAAAACAAAGGATGGTGAAGTCTATAAGGAAGGATTGGAATCCTACTATCATTTTTCTTCAAGAAACCAAAACAGATGCGGCACAATCAACACTTATAGCTAGAAGGATTTGGAAGCAAGGGGAAGTGGCCTTTCAACAAGGCGAGAGGAGCATCTTGGGGCCTCATGATCTTATGGGATCCTATTAAAATAGAAGGAAGTATTATTCAGGCAAATGAAAGAGTCTTAAGCGTATTATTTCATGATTTTGATACTAATAAGAATTGGATTATGTCAAATGTTTATGCCCCCACCTCTGTCCAAGGGCGGTCTGAACTGTGGGAGTTTTTGGGGCATTTGAGCCAAGCTTTTAAAGACATTCCTTGGGTGATTGGGGGAGATTTCAATACCCCCCTTTACCCATCTGATAAGAAGGGAGGATCTGGGTTACCCTCAAGGAGCATGGAGGACTTCAATGAATTCATTAACACAAATGAATTGATGGATGTAAGACTAAAAGGAGCCAAATTTACATGGAGTAACAAGAGGATAGGAAGTCACCTGATTCAAGAAAGGTTGGACAGTGTTTTTTTATCCAAGGAAGCTACAACAATGTTTGGTGATTCAACGTTACAAGCCCTTCCTAAATGCGCTTCAGACCATAATCTTATTCTATGGGAGGCATTTCAGGCTAACTCCTTTAAAAAGCCATTCAGATTTCTGTCAATGTGGGTTAAACATCCGGACTTCAAGAAACGAATAGAGGAATGGTGGCAGCAGCCTATCCAGGGAAGTGCTTCCTTCAAACTATCTCAAAAACTTAAGATGGTGAAAAACAACCTTAGAATATGGAATAAAGAAGTCTTTGGAAATATTTTTGAGAATAAGAGAGCAATGGGGGAAAAACTGAGAATAATAGAAAGCAAAATCCAAAATGGAACCTATGATGAGGCGACAAGGACCGAAGAGAAGGAAACCCTTTGTGAGTTTTATAATATTTTAGCTTGTGAAGAGATGTATTGGAGGCAGAAATCAAGGGCATTATGGCTAAAGGAAGGGGACTCTAATTCAAAAATTTTCCATGTTACCACATTGAGCAATAGAAGCAACAATAATATTAGAAATTTAACTAAGGTGGATGGATCCTCAACTCAAAACATTCATGAGATCAGGGACGAGGCTATTAATTTTTTTAGTTCATTATTGGGTGAAGAACGGGCCTGTAATGCCCAAGCAAAGGACTCTCTCCTTCAATTCATTCCACAACTCATTGATGAAATGATTAACGAGTCTCTTACAACAGTTTTTTCAGATGAAGAGATCAAGGAGGCTTTGTTTAACATGGATCCTGACAAAGCTCCCGGGCCGGATGGGTTTTCACCGCGGTTTTTCCAAGTTTGTTGGGATATTGTTGGAGCAGAAGTTATTGCTGCAATCAAGGAGTTCCAAAGTTCAAATCATATTCCAAGGGGTTTCAATTCAACTTTCATTGCTTTGATCCCTAAAGGCCCCAACCCCAAGACTATGGCTGACTTTAGGCCGGTTAGCCTATGTAATATATCCTATAAAATTCTATCCAAAGTTTTAGCCAACCGTTTGAAGAAAGTTCTACCGATTATCATTGATCCAAGTCAAGGAAGTTCTGTACAAGGAAGATCAATCTTAGATGGAGTTATTACTATTCATGAGGCTCTTCATACAACCACTCAGACCAAAAAAGCAGTCATGGCTTTAAAGTTAGACATGAACAAAGCTTATGACAGGATAAATTGGGAATTCCTAGAGGCAGTTTTATTAAAATTTGGCTTCAACATGAAATGGGTCAAGTTAATAAGAGAGTGTATTTCTAAGCCTTGTTTTTCAGTTTTGGTTAATGGGTCTACTACAGGTTTTTTTCAAAGCAAATGTGGTCTAAGACAAGGAGATCCCATAAGTCCTATGTTGTTCATCATTGTAGCTGAGGCCTTGGGAAGAACCATTAAGGCAACAGTGATAGCTGGACTCATATCGGTATCAAGGCCACGTCGCTAACTACCCCGATGACACATCAACAATTTGTTGATGATACATTGCTACTGACTTTGGCTTCTGTGGTTGAGGCAAGAAGGATTAAAAATATTCTCATAATGTATGAAGAAGCGGCTAGACATAAAGTGAATTTTGATAAGAGCAAACTTTATTTCATCAATACCCCCATTCCTAGGCAAAACAACATAGCAAGGATCATGGAATGTCATATTGCATCCCTTCCCACCTCCTATTTAGGTCTTCCCCTATTTACAGGGAAACCTGAAGGATCAATGTGGAACATAGTTCTAGAGAGGATCCAAAAAAAGCTAGCAGGTTGGAAAGGACATCTGTTATCTCAAGCAGGCAAAGCAGTTTTAACTATGGCTTCACTTCAAAGTATACCCGTTTACTTCCTATCAGTCTTCGTAGCTCCCAGCAAGGTGTATCACAAAATTGAGCAGCTTCAAAAAAATTTCTCTCGGTCAGTGGACCGAGGATAAGAAAAGGATCCATTTAGTAGGTTGGAACAAGGTTTGCAAACCTAAAGCTGATGGGGGGTTAGGATTGAGGAGAGTTGCTCATCTCAATACAACTCTGTTAGCCAAACAAGCATGGTGGTTATTGACTAAGGTCGATAATGAATGGACTGCCATAGTTAGGAGGAAATACCTCCAAGGTGTGAACTTCCTTAATGACAACTTAGCAAGTAGGGGGTCTGCTTTTTGGAAGGCAATCCTCACGAGTAGGGATCTTGTCAAGAAAGGTCTTAGATGGATTCTAGGAAATGGGCAAACAATAGACTTTTGGAAGGATCGATGGGTGAGAGCTGAGGAGTTATCCTATAATCCTCGTTTGGCTAGGATTCAAGAGCATATGGAGCAACATATTGGGAAGAAGGTTGCAAATTATATGTGGCAGGATATAAATATCAACAGGTGGAAACACATCGTAGTACAGGGTTTTGAAGCGGAGTCTAAAGAGCTTTATAACATTTTAACTCAACAAATTATTCCCTCTGGAGAGGATGAAGATCACATTGTTTGGGCTGAGACTGAAAGTGGTGACTTCACAGTTAAGTCTGCCTATAATTTGCTTCTCAATGTGGAAGGTCAACAATTTCAACCGAGTTTGGTTTGGATCAAAGGCTTAATTCCTAAAATATCCTTTTTTTCATGGTCGGTGATTCAAGGAAAAATCCTCACTATGGACAATATGTTATCCAAAGGTATGGTTATTGCTAACCGTTGCTACATGTGCAGGGCAGGATGGGAGACAACCCAACACTTGTTTCTGGAGTGTCCGATAGCGGAGTCCATCCTGGATGAACTTTTCCAAGCCTTTAGGATCTCGTGGGTTAAGCCTGCTCTTATATCCGAAGTGTTCCATCAATGGCCTCAACCCTTTGTTAGCCTAAAACTTAAGTACCTATGGAAAATCTATTGGCATCATTTTCTCTGGCAGATTTGGCTAGAAAGGAACCATAGAGCCTTTAAGGATACCATTCACAACCCAAAAACCATCCTCAACAGGATTATTGTCTTTGCGAAAGAAAACCTTAGCACCTTAGTGGATGAGAACCACTCAATTCTTCCCCAAGAAAAACAATTAGCTCGGGCCTTAGGTATTGAGGACAAACCTTCCATTCCTTTGCCCAATCCCAGAAATGGGATTTCTTGGGAGCCACCCCCCAGGGTTGGTTTAAACTAAATTTTGATGGTGCAGCCAAGGAGAACCCGGGAAGAGCTGGAGCTGGAGGAATAATCAGGGATCATCAAGGAAATCTGGTCAAGGCCTTCACTGAACCATTGGGAATCATAACTAATAACGAAGCATAAGCTAGAGCCCTTTGGAGAGGGTTGCAAGTAGCCCAAGCAACTCAAGGTAACTTGATGATTGAAGGTGATTCTATGAACATCATCAACCCGTTAACCAATGGCAAAAAACCTCCATGGAGAATCGAGGGAGTCATCCATGAAGTGAGGATCCTTTTTGCGGCAAGACAGAACAGGAGGGCTCGTCACGTGTACCGTGAGGCCAACAGGGTCAACTGACAAATTAGCCAACATAGGTGTTGATGTTGGTAGTTTGGTGACATGGACACAAGGTGTGCCACGTGAAGTGGAAAACATTATTAGTCATGAAAAGAAACCTACCCGTTAAGGAGAAAGATGAATGGGTGTTCTTTCCCCATGGAGCTGGTAATAACTATGGGGTTTCCCTCTAAATCATACCAAATTGGAAATGAAGGTAACAGGGTGTAAGCCTTGGAAGATTCTGACAGAGAATAGGAAATGGGCAAGCAACAAGTTTCACAAGTGCAAAGTTCCAAACTTCAATTCCTGTCAATGTAAGTAATGTTTACAATTATGTTTAGGTATGGGTGTGCTTTGTTAGTAAGGTGTTGTAGGGGATTCAACACAATTTCTGGTAAGAAAGTTTCAAGGATGACTAGGATCTACAATCTCAGTAGAAGGCTGGATATTGTAATAGGTTTTGGGTTAACCTGCAAAACCCGGTAATTAATGAAGACTTTTATTTACCAAAAAAAAAAAACCTTAAATTCTATTACCCTTAAACCCACTCAAGTTGTAACCCAATAACAATGTTGAGATAATATAAGATTGTTGTAATATCATGTAACTAATTGAATAAAAAATGAGTTAAGTTTAATAATTAACTTTTAAAAAATATACCAAATGTAAGTTAGAGTAAGTTAAAATTAAGAAAATTTTAAAGTCCAACATTCAACATATTAGACTAGCTCATACTCCTTTGGGTTCATTATGTATGGAGACAATCATATTGTGTTAACATTCATATGCGGGTATACATACTCTACCCTTTTAAATTCAAAACTTGGATAGTTTGTTTGGAATACCCACCCTTCTTAGTAGACCCATTAAGGCTATACAATAAATTATTAAGTTATAAACTATAGTATATTAATATGAAGTGAAGCTTTAAATTAAATTTAGAAAAAAACTTTAAAATAAAATATTAAAGGTTAGTATAATATATTAAATGGGTATACATACTCTACTTTTTTAAATTCAAACCTTGGACAATTTTTTTTTTTGAATACCCACCCTTCTTACTAGACCCATTAAGGCTATACAATACATTACTAAGTTATAAACTACAGTATATTAATATGAAGTGAAGCTTTAAATTAAATTTAGAAAAAAACTTTAAAATAAAATAATAAAATTTTAAAGGTTAGTATAATATATCAAATGGTATTAGTTTAACTAATTAGATTCACTAATTTTCAACGAAGATATCAAGGTTCAAACCTTTGCTAAAGGATGCATGCATAATCATCAATCTTGTTGTAATACCATTATGTGATTATAATGTAATAGTGGTGGAGCTTGTTTCAATCCCATATAACTGATTAAAAAAATGGATATAATATAATTCAATGAATATAGACAAAGTGTAAATCATTAAAAATTTTAAATCTAGTGATTATGGTGGATAAGCCTAATGTTGTTAGTCTCTTCCTCCTTGTGATGAATTACTTCGATTAATATTACAAATGTTATAGGAATGGTGGATGGAAGGGAGATTTTTTTGGAGAATATTACATTATTTGATATATGTTAATATACCCCCATGGTACATTTATGGTACAAATGTAAATATATAATAGATTAGGGTTTGAGTCTATAGTTTAGGAGTGTGTTTAATATTTCTTTGTATCTATGTGTCTATGTGTAGGATGTGCACAAGTGTAATTAATGTGTGTAAATATTTAAAGTAAGAATGTGCACAAGTGTTATGTAATAATGTGTGTAAGTGTGTGCACAAGTGTCATATAGTAAAGTGTGCAAGTGTGCAAGTAGGAATGTGCAAGTATTAGAATAAAGTGTGCAAGAGTAATTAAAGAGTCAAGAGTCATGTATACAAATGGCAAGTTGAAAAGCCAAGAGGCAATGGAGGTTTTTCATATGCATGGAATAGGAAAGTTTGCATCTCCTAGATATGTGAGGAGAGCAATAGTCAAATAATCTGAGAGTCACCTTTCTAAGGTTATATTATGGAGGCAAAACTCCATGTATCATATTTTTGAAGAATAGTTTGAAAAACTTATATTAAAACAAGATTATTTACAAGTTGGTATGAGACTTCTCCCAGCCTTAGCCAAAGAGAACACATGTTTACAATAGTAAAAGAAGATTTTCATTGGAGCCAGATCTCCTAAACCATATTTCTATAATGGTTGTTCAACTATTTACAACTGTAAAAGAAGATATACATTGAAGCAAAATCTCTTAAACCATATTTCTACAATGGTTGTTTGAATTAGCTAAACACTGAATTTTATCACCAACCTGCCTAGTCATATCATCCTCAATAACCATGTCACTATACCACTAAACCCCTACCTCCTTCTTAGTACCCATATTAGCTAGGAAGTCTGCCACTTTATTTAGATCTCTACTCACATAAATTAGAATCACATCATCTAATTCCCTCCACAATTCCTTAATTTGAGTGACAAGAATCTTCAACCTCCATGTCTTCAAAGCAAAATTCCTTATGCAATCAAAGCTCCTACCATTATTTAAGAATATGATTCTAGGATAATCCTCCTATAACCTTGTTTTATTGCCCAAATAGAAGTATATTTGATAGTTAAGGCTTCTACTTCATTATTTGTGGTACTTCCTAGGCCTTGCAGATCCCAATAGAGCACTATTCTAACATGGTTCCTGCAAACCACTCCAATTCTAACTCTATCGAGATTGCCTTTTGCAGCTCTATAAATATTAATTTTAATCCAACCTTATGGGGTTGGTTTGCAAGTAGCTCTGTCCTACCCATATTGCACTTCAACTTCCTTCTCCATTGTCCCTATAACAGCCTAAAATTCCTCTTTAGCATACACTACCATAGTTTTTGTGACCTTGCTCTAAATGACCTATGAAAAGGTTTATTTAAAAATTTAGCCATTTCTCTCCAACCACACTTGCCACCAAATGAAGTTTAATCCAAGCTCCCAATCGATACAAAGAGCTTTAGATTTAAATCTACCCCTCTTCCATATTTCCCAAATATTAGTCTAATTCAAATCACCATTAACTCAAATTTTATAAGATAAAAAATATCTCTCCTAGATCTGACGCGTGAATGGGCACTCAAACATCAAGTGGTCAAATTTTTCCTCACTCTTGTAGTATAAAAGACATTGATATGGACCAATGATTCCCCTACGTCTGAGATTATTAAAAGTAAGAATTCCATTATGCATGAATTGCTAGGCAAAAAAATTTACTTTCAGCCAACCCTTGGATTGCCAAATATTTCTTCAATCCTCGACCTGATATGCATGAGGAGGAGGGTCTCGAAGGATCTTATCATATTCATCCTTCACTATTTAGACACCAAAGCTCCCATAGTCCCAAGATAATTCATCATCCTTATCTATACCTGTGAAAAATATTTCTACCAAAATTTTAGTTATGATGGGTGTCAATTTTGGAGTGATTGAAATTGGTCACTCATCCAAATTCTTAAACCGCTTAAACTTATAATCCCCTAGCTAACTAGTATTGAAATAACTTTCAATTTGGACCCAACCCCTAGTTTCCATGGTTGTTTTTATTGGTTGCAGTTTTGAAAATTCAACAATGATATGTGGGTATTGATCCCATGAATCTATCCAAAATCATGCCTTCTCCCCTCTCTTCACTTTCCAAAATAATCCATATTTCACTACCTGAGATCCTAAATTTAGAGCCTACCACACTAAGGACCCATTACCATCTAAAGGGAAATGACCCACCTCATTTGTATTTACCTATCCCAAATATTTACTAGTTAAAACTCTATTGAATAAAGAAGTTGGTTGGGAAATCCACCTCAAGTAAAGCTTTCTAGCCAAAGATTTATTATTTAACTTTGATATCCTTAGTCCCAAATCCCCTTTTATCTTGGATTGGCTTACTTTATCACAACCTACTAAGGTCCATTTCCTCTCTCTTGTTACTCCTCCCGATAAATTTTTTTTATCCATCTTGTCTGAATATTTCCATATGGTATGTGGGGCAACAAGGATAGAAAATTTATAAATTGGCATGGCCTAAATGACTAAATGTAAAAAGGTTAATCTACCCCCATAGCTTAACCATTTGTGAGACCAATGATTAATTATTTCTTTGATACAATCCAAAAGATTCCTCCAGATATCTATTTTCAATTTTTTAAAATGCAAAGGGACCCCCAAGTATACCATTGGGAGAGAAGTTCTTGTGAATCCCAAGATATCTAAAATTCTATCTTGAAACCTTTGATCAAGATTGAAAAATACCACTTTGGATTTCTTATCATTGATGACTTAGTTTGTGGCCCTAAGGTAGACATTAAGTGTATCTCTAATCATTCTTTCTTCCCTGAAGTTGGCCACTCCCACCAATCTTGTGTCATCCACAAACTATAGGTGAGTCAAAACTTCCTCCCCCACCTTGATACCTATTAGCAAACCTTGTTTTCTTCTCCTAAATATAATTCTACCCAAAATTTTAGCCAATATGAGAAAAATATAGGGGGGAACAAGTATCTCCTTGATAAAGGCCTCGAGTAGCTCCAAATTGTTGTGAAGGAAGGTCCTTCATTAACACTAAGTATGTTAGAGGAGAAACTTAGCTCATGATCCATTCTATCCAATTCTAAGGGAAACCAAAGGCTACCATCATATTTTACAAGAAGCTCCACTCCACCCTATCATAAGCCTTTGACAAATCCAATTTTATGAACATTCCTCTATTACCAGATTTTTGCATTGAATGGATTGCCTCCTGAGCTAGAACCACACCATCCAAGATCTGTCTGCCCTCTATAAAACTCCCTTGCTCTAAGGAGATAATGCTATGTACAAGAGGTTTTAGTCGCTCAACCATTAAATTTGTGATTATTTTATATATGATATTGCATAAGGCAATAGGTCTATAATCTAAAATATGCACCCCTCCTCCCCTTTTGAAATTAAGGCAATGAAAGTATGATTTAATGCTTTAACAATTCTTTTACTACCTTTGGAATCCTCTATAATAGTCAATGTTGGTCATCAAATCTGCCCAGGAAAGGATTTGGGTAAGTGTATGCGCCCTAGACCTGGACCAACATTGAAAGGCCGAAGGGAAGAGATGCCCCTCGTGCCAATCTCCGGAGAAAGGCCGGCTCCTATACTAAACTACTTTGATGTTTAAGATAAGGGTGCAGGAAAGAAATAAAAGAGTAAGGGAAGAAATTTCAGTAGTTTAATGGTGGGAAAGAACCAGAAGCACGATTGCTAGCCAATAGCTTGAAACAACAGCAAGAAACACCAAGAATATAACAAAATGAACACAATATTAACTTTCCTATGTATCCTCTGGACGAGTTCCAGGATTCCCCTTCCCCTTTCATCGAAATTCAGAGTTCAGAGTAACGACGATTAGGAAAAGTGAATATAACAGAAACACTATCCACAGGCAGCATAAAAGAAAGCCTCTACAACGTTTTCCTCCCCTATGTATCCTTCGAGAAAATTTTAGGGTTCAGTCCCCAATCGCATACCTAAATCCAGAGTTCAGAATTACAGTATACAAATGAAGAAAGATGAAAGAAATAAACGCAGAAGGCAGCATACAAGAGAGAAATAGAGTCCAAAGCTCTTTAGTATTAATCATAGGAATGCAAGTTACAATAGCTTTCTAGCAGAAAGTTCCCCCCTTTTACATTACAATGCCTAGGTTTTTATAGAGGACCCGACCCTCTGAGCCATAATTACACAAAATGGAGGAGTACACCCTCGAAACCTGAGAAGTCGGCTCCTCGCGGCCCTCGTGACTGAGCTCTCAAATCTGTTACCAAAACTGGAAACTACGACCGGGTCAGCCATGGAAACTTGCATTAATGAGCCATCTGAGCATCCTTGGCTTCTGGGTGCAATACTCGAGTGGCCGCCATGCTTGTCGGGCTCTTCTTCAGAGACTGATACTTCATTTCCAATTGCCAAAAATGCGCAGCTAGTTTTTTGGGCACGTAAAAATGCATTTATGAGGCACTTGATCACCTCGAGAAAATACCCGGCTTGGAGCGCGTGCCCTTGAAGTGCTTCGCTAGTTCTTCGTTCGCAACTTCGCTTCGCAATGGACTTGTGCCGAAGCAGATTCTCCTTGATTTGCACTTCGCATGGTGGAGCTTCACAAAATAGCTTCGGGGGTGATGAGGGCCGAAGCAGATCTCCTTCACAAGATGGGCTCTTCATTACTGCTTCGTTGGAAGATGTGCCAAAACTACTTCGTCGATGAACTGTTAAAATGCTTCGCCGTGATCTTCCTTCAAAATTGTGGTTCGGGAGGATTTTGGCCGAAGCGCATTCTTACCTTCAAAAATGCTTTGATTGCTTCTACTTCAGGGGAAAGTACTTTGCATAAAGGTTTGCCGAAGCAGATGCTTCGCAACGACTTTCAGTGAAGTAGAAATGGTTCGCTAGCGGGAGGCCCGAAGTGGGTGCTTCGACGGTTTTTCGGTGAAGTGTTTTCAACGTTGCGCTCCTTCAAATCCCGCTTCGCAAGTTTCTTGCCCGAAGTAGCCTTTTGAAGTGCTTCGGGCCCGAAGTAGTTTTCATTCTTCTTCCTTTGCATTTTGCTTCGACAACACCGCTTCGTAAAACTTTCGCTTGAAGTAACTGCTTGAGGGACTTCGGGCTTGAAGTAGTTTTCTTGCCTTAGCCAATTCGGACTGTGATTTTCCTTTGACAGTTGTTCTTTTGAAATGCTCGCTTCCAAAACTTTTGCTTGAAGTAGCTACTGGAAATGCTTGGGTGCGAAGCTCTTTTTACGCCTTCTTTGAATTCCTTCTTCGGCAATGCCGCTTTGCAAGGTTTTCGCCCGAAGTAGTTGTTTGAGGGACTTCGGGCCCGAAGTAGTTTTCATCCTTAGCGATTTCTTTCGACGAAGCTATCTTCCTTAGCTTGTTCGGTAGTGAAGCTCTTTCTTCTTCATTTTATGTACAAGGGGGTGGCAGGGAAAGCCAAAATTGCTGCAATGCTTGAAAATGTTGTTTCTAAAAAAACAAGGGAACAAATTCATGAAATTGAAAGAAATACTTTACAAAAAATTCAATTTTTCTACCCCATTGTGCAATGTGACAAAATTGTCAACATTCTTGGCGGCTCATGGGGCAACGAGCTCGTCTCGGTGGGAGAACCCTTAGCCTTGATCCATTGGGCCAGAGTTACCTCCAGACCCTTCTCCCTTTTCTATCTCCTGGGCGCTTCCACTGCTTGTTCTTCTTCTTCTTCTTCTCTTCTTCTCTTCCTCTGGTGCGGCTTCCTGTGGGCGATGGGGCAAGGCGATCATGGATCCTTTTCATGGTTCGACGGACATGAGCCCAGGCACCCTTTGAGAAAGGCTCTTGATCTTGCAATGCCTTAACCAAAACGCGAAACCGATCAATATGCCCAATATTAGCATGTTTGGCCCTGGTGTATAGATCATTCAGGTAGGCTGCAATCTTGCAGTGTCTCAGAATGAAATCTATGACCTACCCTTCTATTATCGGCTCTGCCCATTCATCTATCTCTGAGACGTCACCTTCAAACTGAAGCCATGCCGGCTTAAGCTCTTCCTTGGTCAGAAGGTTCCCATCATCATCCGTGAAGCTCGGGAAACCTAAGGAAGAGAGATCCTAGAAATAGCCTAGCGATGCGCGCTGCTCATTCTCAAACATGTCCAGGAGGTCCTTCACCTTTTGTGCCTTCCTCACCTTGGAAAAGAAGGCACGAACTGTGGCTTGGGCCATGGACCAATCCCTAGCCGTCCGACTCATTGTAGCAACCTGCAAGTCTTGATATTTCGTGCTTTGGACATCAAAGGCTAATTTGAGTCGGCCTCTAGCTTTCTGAGTGACCTCATCTATGATTGGCCCTCCTTCGGTAGCGGCACGCTGTGCTTCGATGATGTAGGTCAAAATTGATAGGGCACTGGAGGCCCGGGATCTAAAATTTTTGAGCAAGTGTGAGCGGATTTCTTTGATCTTGCCTCTGTCAAACAGCTCCAAGCTTTCTTTTTGTGCAACTATTGCTACAACTGCAAGATCTTGCTTTCAACTTCCTTGGCCTTCAGATCATTCTCGACCTATCTCTGTGCTTGGTTCTCAGTTGTACACTGCAGTTGTAGTATTTGTTGTTTCAGGGCATGTGCTTCCTTTTTCATCAGCTTACACTGCTCCTCTGAATCCTCCAGCTTGGAGCGGATTCTAGCTAGCTCTTCTTCCAACTTGATGTTGGCATTTTCCGCTTCAAATCTATGCTGATTAGCGATGTTTGCATGCGCATGAAAAGTTTCGATCCTGACGTGCATGGATTCAGATTCATTATCAACATTCAAATGCTCCAGGTCCTTGGATTTGTCTTGGTAGTCATAGTCCGCTGGAGTCATTTCATCCAGGGGCTTCTGGACCTTGGGGATCTTTTTAACTTTATGCAACTTCCTAGCCTTCAAATCGAAGACAACACATTTTTCAACTTGGCCAGAGAGCGCCCTCTCTTCTTCCTCGCCTCCTTCAACATTTTTTTATATTTTTCGAGCTAGGAGTAGCTTCTCGGCTAGAGGGCATTCCTTAATTAAGGACATCTCTGATTCAAATGAGGCTGGATCTCCAACCAAAGGGGTGAATAAATATAAAGAATGAATGGGGGATGCCTCACCAGAAGGTTCGACGACAGGTGTACTAGGAGTCCCAATGAGTGCAACAATGCCATGTGAGGCAGGGGAATGAAGAATGGGGTTCGACGTTGGAGTACTACCTTCCCCTAATGGAATAGTGGCATGGGTGGGCGAAGTAGTATCAACAGACTTGTCCCCCCTTGATGACTCGAGTGGAGTGGGGCTAAAGAAGAGGCAACGCGAAGAGGTGATTGACCTTGTGAGGGAGGGAGAGACTGATGAGAATCTTTGGCCGAGACCATAGTGGACATGTGAGAGACCAAGGCAAAGGGTGGAGAGTGCGTACCTACATGCCCTTCTGGCAGAGCGGCCGTGGTGACTTCTTGTGTAATAGGCTCCTGCTCTTTTTGGGCTTCGGCACTCCCGACTTCCACGACTTCTACCTCGGGGTCTCCCTCCTGTTGGAGGAGTTCCTCCACATCAATGATGTCTATGTCTGGGACTATCTCGGCACTTGGTGGCACCGCATCTTCAACATTTGCTTCGGTCGGGCCTGATGCAGGTTGTCCGGCAGGAGCACTTGGGAGCTTCGTGCGGGGTCACTTTGGGTGGCTCGGAGGCACTTGAATTTGCTCTTGCCTCTTTCTTTTCTTCCTCTCCAATGGTTGCTCCGACTCTTCGGCACTTGTGTCATGGATTTTCGATGGTCCCTGTGGTAGTGCCTCTGGTGTAGCTTCGGCTTCTTCCTCTTCCTCTTCTTCTGAGGCATCTTTAGCTCCTTTTGGGCTTTCGCCCGATCTTGGGGTAGCTGGAGGAACAAAGTCGACGAAGGATATGGACTTCCAAGTTTCAACATTGGCTTCATAAACAATTGTGAAGTCTTTATCCGTTGTCAAGAGTCCATAGGAATTCATCTTTTGGTGATGGACTCTCATTATCCACCACTCCCTTAGTTTTTCCTCGCCCCAATTCTTCAATTCTTCCTTCAAATCATCCTTTGCCTTTCTCCAAAACGTGGAGTCTGGAGTTGGGAAGGGATGCTGGTCAGGGTCAAACTCGACCTCCATAGGGTAAAATTCATGCCAGGGAGGCAATGTCCTCATCCTCTCTAAATGCCACTCCAGATCCTTCCCATTGGGATTATTTCTTTGCTCCACAATTTTAGGGTGGGGGCAGATATGAAAGTTCTTGAATTTTAAGTGATCCCTCATCACTCCCAAGGGATCATAGAGCCATTGTTGAGGAATCTGGAGTAGGCCAAAATTGGCAAGCTTTTCCTCCAGGAATACGTTCTGCTTTAAGGCAAATACTTCAATTACCCCCATCTTGAAGGGGAAGTCACAGGTATGTGCCCATTTTCGACCGTGGCCATACACGGCGTTTGTTGCATCGCTCTGCCGAGCGACCTCCAATGCGAACTGGTACTCGAAGGGGAAGACAGGTAGCAGGAAGGGCTTCCCTATGAAGCCGAACAGGCGAATCACCAGTCCCTATGTTAATTGAAAGACATCTCCCTTCTTCTCCATTACCACTCTATCTCTCAAACTGAGGGGCACCCGAGGGCAAGAACCCTTCAACAAATGCATAGCGGGTCCCAAAAATTGTTGGTTAAAAGGATAATAAGACTCTGTCCTCAATAGGAGGGGAGTCCATTGGTACACAGGCAGAGGATTTCCATCCTTGCCGCTCGAAGAAATGGCGATATGGGGGAATTGCTTATGAACATGGTAGAAAAACAACCAGACAAGGAAAGAACAGGGTGCGAAGTACTGGCCCATCATCGAATTCTTCATGCTGGTGAGCCGCGTATGCAAGGTTCGGGCCACCCATTCTGCCCAATCGAAGAAAATTGGGTTGGTGTTTGGTCTTGAAGCATCAAGGGCATAGAATTCCCCTCTCGAAATACATTCGGCCAAAGACACCTGCCAGGGTTGCACCGAAGCATCTGTAGATAGGCCTGCCACCCATGCAATGATAGAGAAAATATCGGTGTTCTTGAAGGCCGCCAAGGGTAGAGGCATTTGGGGCAGCTTGCCTGAAGGGAGCCCACTTTTGAGGTTCTCATGCAAGAATTTCAATATGTAGTTGTTGGAGGTGAACCTCTCCATTTGTTCACTCAGAATGACATTGCGAACTGAATAACCCTTGGGTGGACCTTGTTGTGGCGCAAATGTTGCTTGCACATCTTCTTTCAAAATGGAAAACAATTTATGACCCGAAGCGTCCAACACTTGCCTGGATGCGAGCTGGTAGTTCTACGCGATAGCACAGATTAACTCTGGACAGTGGTGAGCAGGCGGGGTCAAATACTAGTAAATCTGAGAATAATATGCAGCAGCTCTCTTATTCTCTGGGGTGAGTCTGCTCGTCATAAACTCAATAGTGCATCGGAGGTCGGACACACCCTTAGAGAGCTCTGTGTCTCTAATTTTCTCCCACCCATCAATTGGTGGTTCTTCAAGTTGTTCCTCTTCAGAGTCGTCTCCTTCTTCCATCGGTTGCTTTTCTGGGCGAGGGGTGAGATTGATCTTCTTAGGTGTATGCTTTTTCTCTTCCTTGCCCTTCTTTGTTTTTTGGGGCTTGCTACTTTTGGTTCCTTTCCTTTCTCTTTGGAGTTTTTCTTCCCCATGTTGGACGTCTTACAGCAGAAGCAGGGCTTACAGTGCAGGGGACTTTGGCACCAAGAATTTCAATGCAAAGGGCGTAAGACTTGCAGATTATCAGTGAAGGCTCTTAGTCTTGCATGAACTGATGGATGAATAACCTTCTCCCTGCTAGGGCCTCACGTTTTATAGCCTTAAAAGGCAACTACCTGAATTTATGGCACCTACCATAATTAAACTTACGCTTCGGACGGAGGAGATTGCCGTGCTCTTTGATTGGCTCTGCAGCGACGTAGTACGTGGGGCCACATGCTTTGATGATTATGCCTTGCATTGGAGATGCAACCTGCTGCCACCTCGTACTTGGGCATGAGATTTTCTCTTAACCGAATCACCTCGGGATGTGCTCCACCACCTTTGCCTTAAATTCATCCGCTTCGAACTCTTTTCAAGGTTGTTGTCGACACGTTCTCCGAGACACATTTTAAATGCTTCCACTTTGGCGAAGTTGAAATCAACATTGAAAATGCTTCATGGTGAACCTTTGGTGTGGGCTATTTTTCAATGCTTCAGGCCCGAAGTAGTTCTTTCTCGTCGCGTCACTTTTTGCTTCGTGGAATACTGACCCCGAAGCTCGTCTTCTTGGAAAATACTTCGCAAAATTTCCCCGAAGTAGCTTGAAACGCTTGGGTGCGAAGCTCTTTCATCCTACTTTTCCTTTGGTGGTAACGCTTTTGAGGACCTTTTGGAATGCCAAGGTGTTCATTGGAAAGCATTTTTCATGCCTTAGTTTGAATTTTGGTTTAACCTTTTGAGGGTAAAGTGCTTCACTGTGAACCTCCTTGCAACCGCTACTTCGCATCAAAAGTCCCCGAAGGAGATTCTGGAGTATAACACTTAGCTTTTGCAATCTCGAAACAGGATGTATATACACAAATGAAAAATTATATACAAAAGTACATACACATTTTTTTTTTAGTGTTTCACCTCAGCGATGAAAAGTCTTCAGATGAAGACCATTAACAAAAATTGGTAATACCTGGCCATCTGCATCTTTGAGGATGAAAGAGTTGGCCGAATTCACCTTCATGATTTCGAATGGTCCATCCCAGAAAGCATCCAACTTGTCATGATTTCCAGGCTTGGCCTTCCAGGAGTCCCACTTCCATACCAGATCTCCCACTTTGAATGTGCGATCGGATGATTTCTTCTTGAACCAATCTCGGGTGACCTGAGCATGCTTAGCGAAGCTCTAGTAAGCCTTCTCATGATCTTCCTCTAACTGTAATAGTTGAGCCAACTGTTTTCCATAGGATTGACTCCTTCTTCTAACAGCTGCAATGCGAGGATCTCTATATGGGTAGGTAAGATGGCCTCCTTGCCATACACTAGGGCGTAAGGTGATGTCTTGATTGACTTCTTGATAGAAATTCGATCGGCCCACAAGGCCCGATCTAGAAGAAGATGCCAAGTTCTTTTGTTCGTCTCTATGAGCTTTCTTAACACCCTCAACAAGGTCTTGTTGGTGGATTCTGCCAAGCCGTTGCCCTGTGGATAGTAATTGGAGGATACTTTATGATATATCCCATATCTGTAGAGGAACTCATTGATTTTGGCGCCTAAAAATCCAGGACCATTGTCCGTGATGATTGCTTCTGGAATGCCGAACCGGGTGATCAACCCTTCAAGGAAGGCTATGACGGTCTCCTGATCAGCATGCTTCGTGGGAACTGCTTCGGCCCATCTGGTGAAGTAATCGATCGCGGTCAAGATGAACTTATGCCCAATGGAGGAGTTCGACGATATGACCCCTATGAAATCCAACCCCCATTGTTGAAAGGGAGTTTCTACTTGTATCGGTCGGAGAGGCATCGAAGCATTTCTGCTTTGGTCGATGAACTTTGACACTGCTCACATTTGCGACAAATTGCGAAGGCATCAGCGAAGAGTGTAGGCCAATAATAACCCGCTTTGATGATCTTTAATGTCGTTGTTCTTCCTATGAAGTGACCTCCAGATAATCTTGAATGGAATTCTCCTAGGACTCTCCTTTTATCATCATCTTTTATGCACCTGAGAAGGACGCCATCAATGTTTCTAAAAATAGGCCTTCGGGTGCAAGGTATATCGGGAGGACCGCATCCTGAAATGCCTTCACTGTGAAGCATTTAGATGTGAAGGACATCTGTCGGTGTTGAAGTATTCGACTATTTCACTGACCCAGTATTTCTCGTCCTCTTCTTGGTTTGTGAAGCATCCTTCTACTGGAGTCATCCCATTGAGATTCTGTAGCTTCGGCCGCTACGCTCTTTGCCAGTTCTTGACACAATGCATGACCGTGAACCAGTTTTGTAGGTTTGATCTCGATGTCGAACTCTTGTATCTTGCTGACCCAACCGGCTCTTTTACTACCCAATTCTCCTTGGATGATGAAATTGCGCACATCAGGGTGAATGACAAAGACTGTAACCCGACTTTGGGAGATGAATTGCTTGAATTTCCTAAGAGACTTCATTATTGCATGCACCTGCCTTTCTATGAAATTATATTTTTCTTCATGAGGGTTTATCACTTGGCTTAGAAACGCGATGGGGCGCTCTTCGCCATCTTCCCTCTTTTGTGTCAGGACCGCAGCATAGCTCTCAGGTTCTCCTATAGCATATAGGATGAAGTCCCGATTGTAGTCAGGGTTGGTCAGGACCGGTGCTTGAGCAATTCAAGCTTTTATTTCTTTGAATGCTTCTTTTCTCTCCTTCGTCCAGATGAATTCTGCACCTTTCTTCAAAAGTTCGGACATCGGCTTGATGACCTGGGCAAAATCTGGGACAAACTTCCTCACGAAGTTGATCTGGCCGAAGAAGGATTGAAGTCCTTTCTTGTCTATTGGGAGTGGGAGCTTCATTAGAGCCTCAGCTCTGTCAGGATCTATAGCGAGACCCTTCTTTGATATCGCATGTCCCAACAACTTCCCTTCATTGACTGCGAATATGGACTTCTTCGGATTGATTGAAATGCCAAATTCTCGACATTTTTCGAAAATCTGTTGTAAGTGTAAGGGGTGATCCTCCCTTCTTCGGGAGAAGATGGTCATGTCATCTAGATAGATAACAATAACCTTATTCAAGAGCTCACCAAAAGCTAAATCCATTGCCCTCTGAAAAGTGGCTCCCGCATTCGAAAGGCCGAATGGCATTCGCTGGTAAGCAAATGTGCCCCACTTGGTAGTGAATGCGGTTTTATGCTGGTCTTCGTCCCTGACCCAGATTTGATTGTATCCGGAGAAACCATCGAGTAGGGAGAAGCGTTGAGCTCCAGCCATCGAATGCAAGATCTGATCGATCTATGGGAGAGGGTAGTGATCTCTGAGAGAAGCCTGGTTCAAGTTGCGAAAGTCCATGCACAATCGTATATCTCCATTCTTCTTTCTAACTGGGACTAGATTCGCTACCCAAGAAGAATGTTTGATGGGATAAATTATCTTTGCCTCGAGCATTTTTAGGAGTTTGGCCTTCATCAAGACTTCGATCTTCGGATTGACAGGCCTTTGCTTCTGTCGAAAAGGTTTGATCCCTTCCTGCAACTCAATTGTATGCTGGATCAGTTGTCGATCATATCCCTTTAGATCTTGATAAGACCAAGCCACTGTGTCGGGATACTTTCTGCATAGAGATCGGATCTGCTCTAGCTCTTTCGAAGTGCAATCTGTTCCAACTTTTATTGCTTTCCCAGGTTCAAGTTCTAAATCTTGATACTGCTTTGCATTAACTTTGATCCTGTGAGAAAGTGCTCGATCATTCTGATCAAAGAGGCTTTCAAGAGTAATTAATCCCTTGGGAACATGGTTATTCTTCAATTGAACTAGCCCTTCATATTCTTCTTCATCAGGGCTTCTACTTTCAACCGTGGCTACTTCTTGAATCATGAAATTCACAATCTGCTCATCACTATCAAAGACTTGCCAATGCAGATCTCTGTCTGGGATAGAGGGCCTGTAAATCATCCTCACAGCTTTAGGCTTATGCACCATGTCTTCTATTGGAGAATACTTGGCTGCGATGGATGCTAGAACATCGGCATGTCGATTCTTTTCTCTTGGAATAGACTGCAGATTGAGAGATTCGAACTGGTCGAGCAAGTCCCATACCCTATTTCGGTATGACTTGAGATAGTGCTTCTTTGAAGTGCACTTGTTTGTGACTTGATTGCATACCAATTCGAAATCTCCAAAGATTTGGAGATGCTTTATGCCTAACTTTTTTGCTTTCTTGAGTCCTAGGCATAATGCTTCATATTCTGCTGCATTGTTGGTGCAACTCCACACCAACCGGTAACAATATTCCTTCTGCTCTCCAGAAGGTGATACTAAAAGAATCCCCGCCCCGACGCCATTTTTGCATCGAGCACCATCGAAGAATAATTTCCATAGTCCTTCGACGAAGACCTTATCTTCTGACTTGATGTGTTTCTCAGGCTTGGCGATGGCATAACATCCCATCTCGATTTCTATCATGGCATTAAAGTCTGCCAATGAAAACTCATCTTCACAACTTAACTGTGCGAGGGACTCCTCGACCAGGTCCACCTGCTCTATCCCTTCCACTATCGCATGCACAGGATCATTGCTTTCTCCTTCGGACATCTTCTCTACGAGGAAGGTAGAAGGCTTCTCATTGTAGATTTTAACCTTCTTCCCTTTGAATGGAATCTCCAAATGGGAGTAATCCATAGATAGATATCCGCCCAACTTCATCGTAAATTCTCTCGACAAGCACATACTGAAGTAGGGCTCAAGGTCAACGACTACCACCTCTTGTATAACTATGATTTGAGGCATCTTGTGTAGTCGAATAGGAATATCCTTGATCACTCCTACAGTCTTCACGGGGGTACCATCCAACTGGAGTACACCATGACTACTTCACATATATTCCATCCCTATCTCTTCGCACACTGCTTTGGGCATGACTATTGTCGTGGCTCCAGAGTCAATCATACAGTTATGTACAATATACCCTTCCATCTGTAGAGACATGTAGAATGGCGGTGGCCTATTCTTCCCTATAATGGATGTGGATAGGGTCTGCACTAGGGCAAGTGGTGCTGCCTTTCTTGCTTTGGTTATCTTCAATGATTCTTGCAATAGGTCCACTTGTCCAGGTAGTTGCAGTGCGTCGTACAGACTAATTTTGGTTGGAATCCTCTTCAGCTCATCTACAATGTTGTACGCCAGGGAATTGGGCACCTCGGGTTCCTTTCTTGGCTCATATCTGGTGCGATACTATTTCATAGCTTCGACCCTTTGTCGCTTAGTCAGCGAAGGAAGCTTGAGCTTCTCTCTAGCTTGTTCTTTAGTTTCCACCTACGATGGATTTGTAGGGGCCTGTTGGGCCTTCTCTTTGATTGGTGTAGGCTGTCGAGCTTCGTTCGGGGCTGGAGGAGGTTGTTGTCCTTTCTCATGATGAGCATGCACCTTTAAGGGAGCCATTTGAGTAGCATCCACCTCTATCGACCTCTTTCCTCCTCTGGTAAGGACTACAACTGGCTCTTCTTCACCAATTACCAGGTTGTGATTCAATTTCCTGATGACATTGACTTGACCGCCATGACTACTGCTCGCCAGTGTTTGTACATAGTGTTGGTGCAGCATGCAGGTATTCTCTTCGTGAGGATCATTACACGTGGAGCACCAATGTATATAATCGAAAGTGCTCGGGGCTTCGTCTATTGCAACATTTCTTGTCGAAGCTCTTCCTTGCTGGGCCGCTTGATCTTTAGTAAGCGCAGGTGTAGGATAAGATCTTCTCGGTAGAAACTCTTGTTGCGCTTGCTTCTTCTTCATAATGGTCATGTCATTAGACAGGGTCTGCACTGTGGAGTTCAGGGACTGAACTTCTTGCAGTATTTTAGCTTGCATGTCATCGGCTTTGGGAATAGGTGGCAATGGAGCCATTGTTGGTATTGGAGGTAGGGCAGGGTGTTGAAGTGGTGTTGGCAGTACAGGGAATGCCGAAGTGACCATGGGCTATGGAGTCAAAAAAGTGGGAAAATGAATTTATGGAGCAATGATTTGGGATACAATGGGATTCGGGTTCCAAGATGAGATCGGGAGTGCAGGGGTTGCAGAGATCTACGAAGCGGCTGCGCTTGCATACTGGGATTGATAGAAATCGGGAAGTATAGGCATCGACATCCTTTGGGGAAGCTTACCCATAGCTATTAGATCCATCTCCACCTTTTGGGCTAACTCATATAACTCTGGGAAGGTATTGATATTCGAATACCTCACCATGACACTGATATCGGGATTGAAAGCTCAAAGGAAATAGTATGTTGCAGCTTCATCAGATGGCCGAAGTCCAACTGGTATTCTTTGCCAGGTTCGAGCGAACCTAACATTGAAGTCTATGATCTCTTCTTGTGGATGTCTCTGGATCATTGTGAACTGATGCAGGAGAGAGGTCGGATCGATGGACTCATTGAAGCTTCGCATCAATTGTCCGGCTAACTGGTCCCATCCCGTAATGGTATCGGGTGGTAAAGATCTATACCAGTAGAGGAGTTTTCCTCTAAGAGATAGAACCAGAAGCTTTACCATAACGCGCTCTTCTGTGATGTCATGGATCATCGCCAGAGAAACTATGTCCTGGATGTGCTCCAGGGCAGTCTTCCCAGTTCCATCGAACGTTGGGATCTTCTTTATAGCAGCAGGCGGCACTTGCCCTTGTCTCGCTAGATTTAGCGGTCCTAAAGAATTCCATGCTGGGAATAATCTAGGCGACGGTTGCTGCTGCATTTGTTGTTGTTGTTGTTGTTGTGCCATATTTACTCTTGGATTTTGAGAAATAGGAATTCCTGAAGCTCCTCCTTGATTGCTAACAGGATGACCAATAGGAATGGAGGCACTAGGATGCTTCGGTGAGTTGGGAGGATTAGGAGGAAAGCTAGCCATTGTGCTATCAGAAGTTAGGCCTTGTTCATCAACAGCGGCCTCTTGCGAGGATGTTCCATGTAACAGAGACTCGGGGGTGACTAACCTAGATCGTTCCCCAAAGGCATCAATATCTAGCTCAAAGAACTCAGTTTCCTCTCCTCTATTCCTAACTCTCCATCTTGTTTGCATGAAGGCACAGACTTTGGTACCGGTCTTTACGACTTAAATATTCTTGGGTAAACAGAGTCGCCAGATGCTAAGAGTCTTTCGGTAATGAGAGCATCGGTTCTCACTACTACTCACAAGGTGAGACTGACCGGGTCCCACCGGGCGTGCCAAAATTGTTGGTCATCAAATCTGCCCAGGAAAGGATTTGGGTAAGTGTATGCACCCTAGACCTGGACCAACATTGAAAGGCCGAAGGGAAGAGATGCCCCTCATGCCAATCTCCGGAGAAAGGTCGGCTCCTATTCTAAACTACTTTGGTGTTTTAAGATAAGGGTGCAGGAAAGAAATAAAAGAGTAAGGGAAGAGATTTTAGTAGTTTAATGGTGGGAAAGAACCAGAAGCATGATTGCTAGCCAATAGCTTGAAATAGCAGCAAGAAACACCAAGAATATAACAAAATGAACACAATATTAACTTTCCTATGTATCCTCTGGACGAGTTTCAGGATTCTCCTTCCCCTTTCATCAAAATTTAGAGTTTAGAGTAACGACGATTAGGAAAAGTGAATATAATAGAAACACTATCCATAGGCAGCATAAAAGAAAGCCTCTACAACGTTTTCCTCCCCTATGTATCCTTCGAGAAAATTTTAGGGTTCAGTCCCCAATCGCATACCTAAATCTAGGATTTAGAATTATAGTATACAAATGAAGAAAGATGAAAGAAATAAATGTAGAAGGCAACATATAAGAGAGAAATAGAGTCCAAAGCTCTTTAGTATTAATCGTAGGAATGCAAGTTACAATAACTTTCTAGCAGAAAGTTCCCCCCTTTTACATTACAATGCCTAGGTTTTTATAGAGGACCCGACCCTCTGAGCCATAATTGCACAAAATGGAGGAGTACACCCTCGAAACCTGAGAAGTCGGCTCCTCGTGGCCCTCATGACTGAGCTCTCAAATCTGTTACCAAAACTGGAAACTACGATCGGGTCAGCCATGGAAACTTGCATTAATGAGCCGTCTGAGCGTCCTTGGCTTCTGGGTGCAATACTCGAGTGGCCGCCATGCTTGTCGGGCTCTTCTTCAGAGACTGATACTTCGTTTCCAATTGCCAAAAATGCGCAGCTAGTTTTTTGGGCACGTAAAAATGCATTTATGAGGCACTTGATCGCCTCGAGAAAATACCCGGCTTGGAGCGCGTGCCCTTGAAGTGCTTCGCTAGTTCTTCGTTCGCAACTTCGCTTCGCAATGGACTTGTGCCGAAGCAGATTCTCCTTGATTTGCACTTCGCATGGTGGAGCTTCGCAAAACAGCTTGGGGGTGATGAGGGCCGAAGCAGATCTCCTTCGCAAGATGGGCTCTTCATTACTGCTTCACTGGAAGATGTGCCAAAACTACTTCGTCGATGAACTGTTAAAATGCTTCGCCGCGATCTTCCTTCAAAATTGTGGTTCGGGAGGATTTTGGCCGAAGCGCATTCTTACCTTCAAAAATGCTTTGACTGCTTCCACTTCGGGGGAAAGTACTTCGCACGAAAGGTTTGCCGAAGCAGATGCTTCGCAACGACTTTCAGCGAAGTAGAAATGGTTCGTCGGCGGGAGGCCCGAAGTGGGTGCTTCGGCGGTTTTTCGGCGAAGTGTTTTCAACGTTGCGCTCCTTCAAATCCCGCTTCGCAAGTTTCTTGCCCGAAGTAGCCTTTTGAAGTGCTTCGGGCCCGAAGTAGTTTTCATTCTTCTTCCTTTGCATTTTGCTTCGGCAACACCGCTTCGCAAAACTTTCGCCCGAAGTAACTATTTGAGGGACTTCGGGCCCGAAGTAGTTTTCTTGCCTTAGCCAATTCGGACCATGATTTTCCTTCGACGAAGCTGTTCTTTTGAAATGCCGCTTGAATCCGCTTCGCAAAACTTTTCCCGAAGTAGCTGTTGGAAATGCTTCGGGTGCGAAGCTCTTTTTTACGCCTTCTTTGAATTCCTTCTTCGGCAACGCCACTTTCGTTTCCGAAGTAGTTGTTTGAGGGACTTCGGCCCCGAAGTAGTTTTCATCCTTAGCGATTTCTTTCGGTGAAGCTATCTTCCTTAGCTTGTTCGGCAGCGAAGCTCTTTCTTCTTCATTTTATGTACAAGGGGGTGGCGAGGAAAGCCAAAATTGCTGCAATGCTTGAAAATGTTGTTTCTAAAAAAAGCAAGGGAACAAATTCATGAAATTGAAAGAAATACTTTACAAAAAATTCAATTTTTCTACCCCATTGTGCAATGTGACAAAATTGTCAACAGTCATTACATACTCCTCCAAGTTATCCCAGAAGGCCTGAAAAACTCAATTGGAAAGCCATTTGGACCTGGTGTTTTTTTGGTACTCATTCCAAAGACTACTTTCTTTAGTTCCTCTCTATCAATGGGTTTAAGTAGGGTCTGATTTTATTCTTCATAGATAACAAAGGGTATGATAGCAATAACTTCTTTTTGAGCCTCTTCATCTTGCACCATACTTTCCTTAAATAGTTTAGAAAAATAATCCATTGAATGGAAATGCATACCTGGAATTGTATCAAAGGATTGTCCCTTCTCATCTTAAAGAGCTTCCATGTTGTTCATATGTATCCTAATACAAATAGCCTTATGAAAAAAATTTGGTATTTTTATCACCTTCTAATAACCAAGTGCTTCTTTCTCTCTATTTCCAGTAAATCTCCTCTTGGTTGTCAATGTCCTTAACTACTTTATGCAATGCATCATCCCCTTATTTGAGTTGCTATGTAACTATTCCTTACCTAAAGTGTTTTTGAATCTCATCCCATATTGCCATCAATGGATCTCTTTGGACTTGGAAGTCTATCTTGTTAGCTCGCATCCATTATTTTAGTTGATTCTTGATATAATGAAGTTGCTTGTGGAATATAAATATTGATGTCCCATATGTTGGGTGGTCATCTTTCCACCACTATGGAATTTTATTTCAAAGTTCCTCTTTTTGTAACCAAAAGTTTTCAAATTTGAATGGTTTGTGATGTTGCACCGTCTTGATCCCCCCTTTCAACAAAATGGGAAAGTGATTTGAAATTGGACCCTCCAAAATCTAAAATTTTATATTCCATTTCACAAATCACTCCTCTGAAACCAAAAAATGATCTAACTTCACCTTCTTTCTATGTAGCTCCCTCCTCTTATTAGTCCAAGTATAGTTGGTTCCAGGGAATTTAATATCCACCAAGTGTAATGCATGGACTTGGGCAATCATAAGTCGATCCCATGGGTCTAAAATTGGGGTTCCCCCTTCCTTATCTCTAGAGGATAATTTAGCATTAAAATCCCCAGCAACAATCCAATATAACTCCTCCCTTGAGACTCTCATGTTATGCATCACTTTACATTGATGCATTTGACCATCTAGGTTTTGAGCCCCATAAAAAATTGTTATTAAAACCTGCTCAACTATCACATTGTTCCTAAAATGCGATGTGAGGACACCCCTCCAAGCCATATGTTCTATTGTATTCCATTCAAGAGAGTTCCAAAAAGTAACTATCCCCCCTGAAACCCCCTGGGCAACCACTTCCATATGACCAACACCGCTCCAAAGTCTATTTACTGTTTTACAAATAATATCCAATGATATTTTTATCTCCTAGATAAGCAAAAAATATGTTTTATATTTTTCTAAGAGTATTCAAACAATAGATTGATGGGTTCTATTGTTTAAACCCCTAACATTCCATGATTGTATAATCATTGGTTACCTTGAGAGCAATAAAAATCTATTGGTCTCACTGATCCTCTAGTGATTAGTTTGTCTCCTTGAACTACTATCAATTTCTTATTTTATTTTCTACCTACTCATTGAGAGCTGATATTTTTTTTATCTCTTTTCCACTTGAATTATCCCTACAGTTGGCCTTTCTCTATTCTTTTTTGCTATATCCATGATGACATCCTTAATTATCAATTGCTCTTGGTTATGCACTATCAATACCCCTACAATCTCTGTTTGTAACTCATTGTACTCAATTACCTGCTCTAGGATGGAAGGTGAAAGAGGGGCTTGAACATGGCTATTATTTTTTTATTATTCTCATCCACTCCTTCCATGAATTTTTCTTCTTCTTGGTCCACTAGTGTCTTGAAGATCTCATACCTATTGGAGGGCTTGAGTTGGGTTTGCTCTTTACCATATTTTTTCTTTGGCCTTGTCCTTATTTTGGGTTGTTCAAAACCATCTCCCTGTGCTTATTTAACATAATAAATATTGGTTGTTTCTTTGTTGATTGTTGACTTACCCTCTTTAGGAATATTTGAAATTCCTAGAGAAGCCTCCATTTTTATGTTCAAATTGTTTGGGCAGGAAGGGGTAAATACCCATATTTGTGGTAAACTTTGCACCTAAAGGGCAATGCCTCATAATCCGGTTGTTGAATCCAAGATAGTCCTGTAAGTTTGAGTTCAACCTATATTTGTAAAGGCTATCTAAGATCCATTTCCATGCATAATCTAGCATAAATAGTGTGTTTCCTTCTATTGTATCTTTGGAAACACCCAAATATCTTCCAAGGGAATTATCGATAAACTCCAATACCTGATCACTCCAAAACTCCATTAGAAATGCATACAAATGGATCCAAATTGGAACAGTAGTGGGTTCAATTCGAGGATAAAATTTTACTCTCTAGGGCTAAAAAAATAATTATGTCAGACAATGATTCCTCTTTTATGATTCAAAAGCCCGATTTTTATCAATAAGTGAAGAAAACTAACAATAAAATATCCATTACTAATAAACCACAAAAAATACTTAACTCCCAGTTTTGCTAGACCCAAGAATGCAAAAAATTTAGGGTAGGGTGAATACCCATGAATTTACAAATCAAATCATGATTGGATCTATATAAAACTATTTCTTCTACCATCATTTGCTCAATGACAATCTTTGGCCTTGATTCTAATAGTGGCAAGCATCCATTAACTCATTGAGATGTTGATCTATTTCTAGTAGCCATAAAGAGCATTTTTAAATATAGTTTTTTGTGCTTCTTCAATCTCTGTTGGAGATTTATCCTTTAAAAAATTTGTAAAAGAACTATGTGTAAACCAAAATCAAACAACACCAATACAAAAGATAAAATAACAAAAACACAATAATAACACAAGATTGCACAAGATGAATAAGATTTTTATTAACGTGGGTGGATCTCAAAATGATACAATCAATGTGCCCCAATATGGGGTTTTACAATGCTTTTGTGATACAAATTTTACAAATACTAGGGTTCTCCAAAACCCTAGGTCAATACACTACTGGTGTCTTCTTGCTCATTCTTCGATCCAAACAAGAGTTGTGGGTGGGCTTGTGTATCCTAAAAGGGCCACCCTAGCTTCAACAACTTCCAGAAATATGATCCCTGTACCTACAAATAGAAAACAACAAAAAGATATTAGAAGCACCTATGAGGGCTCCATAGTGTGAGGCCCTCAGAAAGATAAAACAACTAAAACCCTAGATGCTGCAAAATATAACTAAAAATAAAAGTACAAGAATATAAAATAAATGCAAATAATATTCTTACCTTGTCAAAATGCTAATTTCTATCTCTGCTCCTATCGATGATGGTCACGAGGATGCTCGAATGGTGCTCGAGGGTTGTAGGACTATAGATCTACTACAGGAAATACCCAGAGGCATTCTGTGATGGTTGTGGATGCACCAGAGAGTTCCAAAAATACCCAGAGGTGTTCTAGTAGCTCTAGGGGGCGTTCAAGGGCTGAAGGAAGTGTCATAGAACCAGATCTGGTTCTGTGCAGGTTTGGCGATGGTAAAAAAGGGTGATGCGATGGTGGCGATGAAGGATGAAAGTGATGGCAAAGTGGCTAGGGTAGAAGGGCTTAAGAATTTATTAGGTGCTTAAGATTATTAGGATTAAGGGTTTGATTCATCAAAATGACTCCTCTTTTATAATCTTCCCTTGAACATGTTAGGGTTTTGATGACACAAAATGAGTGATCGAGATTAAAACATGAGGAAGGGTGGAGATTAAGTTTGGGTAAGTGGCATGGATTGAGATGGATGGATGGTTGAGATTAAAATGTGGTGGATGGCTAGGATTAATTTATATAAATAATATATATTTATATAAATATATAAATAATAATATATAAAATATATATATATATATATATATATATAATGGGTGGTTATGATTGGAGGACATGGATGGATGACAAGTGGCTAGATTTTGGTGTCTATAGATGCCCCTTTTTGTATCATGTTGCGTGAAACACAATGCGGTGCAAAAATATGAGACACCTGGTTTGGCATGATGAAGAAGCAACTTTCTTTCCTTGGAGTGCAAAGATGATTTTGAAGATAAAATAATTTGTATGTGTAGCTTACCCCCTCAATTGGTGAATGAGTGAAGAATGAATCTCACAAGCCAATTGATAGAATTGTGGATGAAAAATGTAGTTGAATGGTGTAAGTGCAAATGTATGATGTAAATGATGAAATGATGTAAATGGATGATATGAATGATGTAAAATGATTCTATTTTTGCCCCAATAGAGAAAGGGTTTTTTCCAAGTGTAGATGCCATGATCATGTAAGATGTATCCCATTATGGGAAATCAAAATCAAATTTGGTTACCCCAAGTTTGGGGTGATTCCATGTTATTGAAGAAAGTGCCTTTTGGCATCATTGAAATGCAAAGTGATGAAAATGTAAAATATCAAGAACCAACCATCCCTTGATTGGATGATTTCTAGGAGGTCCCTCCTAGTGACTATGCACAATTATTGAATGTTAAAGAGAATGATGTAGTATAAATTATCCATGTTTCAAGCCCCATGGACAAGGCCATCAATGATAGCTTTTGAGCAAATTAATCTTAGCATAGTCTCACTCAAAATATGAGGGATCAAATGTGATTTTGTTTTTGAATAAAGATATATTGGATGA
This sequence comes from Wollemia nobilis, assembly GCA_028583015.1. NCBI lineage: Eukaryota > Viridiplantae > Streptophyta > Pinopsida > Araucariales > Araucariaceae > Wollemia > Wollemia nobilis. The sequence continues at coordinate 2,718,513 of JAQPPZ010001316.1, read as the reverse complement.
TGATAATGGCCAAGTGTCCTTATGGTGATTTACCCATCTTACCAAATTGCATGGACAACCAATCGCTGCAATCGCCAAGGAGATAGAATAGACCACTAGATACAAGGTTCACTTGAAATTGTATTTGAACTTGGAAAATGTGCAAATGTAATTATTGATGGATGAAAATGATGTTGAAATGAATATTTGATGATGAGAAATGCATTGATGATTGGATTGCATGATTTTGTGAAATTTTGCATTGGTTTGGAGCATTTTGAAGCAATTTTGGATAATTTTATGACTTTTGGTCGTAAATAAAAGTTAACCACCCAAATCAATTCATGTTATCACAAATATGAATGAAATGATGGAGTGGATGATTGGAATGATGAATATGGTCATTTTGTGAAAATTTGGACCATTTTGGTGCATTTTGAAGCTTGTAAAGTGATTTTACGACTTTTGGTCGCAAGCAAAAATTAAGTATCCAAATCAATTTTTGTTTTCACAAAACATGATATGATGATGAAATGAATGTATGGATGCAATTTGGAGTGATTTTGTGGAGGTAAGCTACATTTTTGGATCATTTTGGTCTTTCTACAAATTTTGACACCAAACATCTAGCATTTAGCATCCTCAGATAAAGGTGTGGTATTCTGCAAATGTTGGTATGCATTTCAATGCACCTGTGAATGCCCATGGGTATTCCAGTGCACCAAAAATAGCTATAAATAGTTTATAGAGGTGAAATTAGATTCATTCTTTGTGTTTATGAATTCTAGAAGCTGTGTCTAAAGGAGTGAGGAAGTGAGGTGGAGTGAAGGAGTTTGGTGGTGCAAAGCTATGGTGATGGATGGTGTAGATGTGGAGGTAGGAGCAGAGGTGCATGTTGTTGAGGTAAGTGCCCTTGGCACTCTTTGTTTGGACTTGTGCAATTTTTTAAATTATGCAAATGAATGTGACATTAATGTGTTTGCATTGTGTATGTGTTGTGTTGTAGTTGAAGATCTTGGAGGCTCGACATCGGTTCTCACCTCTCATCCTAGGGGTGAGAAAGGTATTATGGGATGAGTAGTGGAAGTGGTTGGAGGATGTGGGGCTAGTTGGGGTAGCTAAGATTGATGTGGTGAGGGTAGATGAGGGGTATCTCTCTACCTTGGTAGAGATATGGGATCCAGATAGGGGGACCTTTTAGCTCCCTACTGGAGAGGTGATAGTGACACTTGAGGATGTATATCACATCCTCAAGTTACTAGTGGAGGGGTTATGTGTTGAGGTTGGACATGATAAGGGGTATGAGATGAGCTAGATATTTGGAGATTGATGGTGGGGTGAGAGTGTGAAGGGTGGAGGGATAAGGTACTTGGTTATGTATGTGGATAAGAAGTTGGATGCATTACCTACCTTAGTCATGTTCGTGTTGGCCAACATAGTGGTCTTAAATAACACTAGTTATCGGTTCCCATGGAACATGATTAGGCTGGTGTATGATATGATTGATGAGCCTCGGGTGTATGCATGGGCACCTACTTTACTAGCTTAGTTATACTAGGAGTTATATGAGGTGAGGAGGTAGGGGTGAAAGGGGTTAGGATGCAGTTTACTACTATAGTGTTGGGGTTGGGAGCACTTTAGTGTGGCTCGACCTATGGGCTTGCCTACTAAGGCATGGGATAGGGAGTAACCCTATGCTATGAGATGGTCTAGTGGTAGAGGAGGTGCAATTAAGTCATCCTATTTGGATTAGCTAGAGTATAGGGATCTATGGGTAGGACTGACATCTTCTTAGGTGCTTTGGAGACCATGGTGAGGTGCTACTTGGACTGGTGATGGGGAGCAACTATGGAGAGTTTGATAGGCTAGATGGGTGGTTGGGAGGTATAGGAGTGAGGTGGAGCTGATCCAGTTCTCATGGGTGCTAAGGTAGTTTGGGCTGTGATAGGGGGTTCTTGAGGCACTAATGCTGTATAGGCATCATTGGGATGAGATGGGTCTACCTTGTGTTGAGGCATGGAGGGTGACCTATGAGGATGATGAGGAGATAGATCTCCTCGATGTGGATGATGTGGGGACTACTATGGAGTATGATGTATGGTTCATTGCACAACCACCATGGGTACTGAGTCTGGTAGTGGATGAGGGGAATGGGGATGAGGATGAGGTAGAGGCTAAGATGGAGGAGGTATATGAGGCTCCTAGATATTGGATACCTTCGATCTAGTAGTCAAGGAGATGGGTGAGGGATGTAGTAGAGTAGACTCTAGATATTGGAGGTGATGGAGATGGTGATGGATGATATGGAGGAGGTTCTAGAGAGACCTCTAGGTTAGAGTGAGGAGGATTGGGTGAGGCTCGAGTAGCTAGTGGTAGAGTGAGATGTGAGATAGTGGCTCGAGGATGCAAGAGATAGCTCGACTATGGGTAGAGCTAGAGGTACAATGAACTATAGGTGGAGGTGAGGATAGGATCATGAGGCTCTAGGTAGAGCTACTTGAGAGGGACCATCATTAGAGACATGATGTATTATACCTTTGGCTCGAGATGGATATATCTAGGTTTTGGAGGATCGATTGATGGAGCACCACATTGGGCTACTAGATCCACCCTCCTCATCCATATCTGGGTCTGTTAGGCATAGTGAGTCTAGGCATAGTGGCTCTAGGTCTAGGGCTCCTTCAGGGTCATAGGGGTCCTCTTATAGGTGTTAGCTAGTGCTTAGATGCACTTTTTGTATATGAGCCTTGGTGCTCCATTGTATATAGCCTTTGGGAATTCATTGTACATGTGATATATATATATATATACATGGCTTTTACTTTTGTGTTATGCTTTTGTGTGAATGCATGTGTATATGTGTGATGGATGATAATGCAATGATAATGTGTATGAATGCAAATGAATTAATGCTCTAATGATCATTCATAGTTTAGATTTTACTTGACCATGTATAGCATTGTTGTTTAATCAGGGGCACCAAAATGGTGGTATGTGAAATGGAAGACTCATGTAATGATATGGATGTAGAGATATGGATGTTGATATGGAAGAAGATATGGATGTTGATATGGAAAATTGATTGTTTTGTAGAGACTCAGACATACTAGTGATATCAAACAAACTCACTAAATATTATCTAATTTCTCTAAGACCAAATGTGTGTGCAGTGAATTCATTTACCGAATCATGAGTATGGTAATGACTCGAGGTAATCAAGAACCAATGTGTGTGCAAGTGAGTTCATTAACCCATCTTGAGTAAATTGAGATGAAACCTATTATGGAGAAGACCAAGAAGCTAGTTTGTCCTTATGTGTGGTCAGAGGTCTCTTCAAGAGAGACGTGTCACCATGCATGAGCGTACTCCACTACCATTCAAGCATCTATAGCTCGATGGAGATTAGCTCCATAGTCCAAGAATCTGATCTCTAAGCTTTGGGGATTCAGACTACCTAACCGTCTGACTAGAAATGTAGTTCTATCCTTACAACTTGAGGATCTATGGTGTGTGATGTGTAAAATATTTAGAGCTTTGGGGAATTATATTCTCAATGAAGTGTGATGAGAATTTTACCCTATCCTTACTACTCTTATTTTGTTTGGAAATGATTGTGATAGTGGTGAAAACCACTATTTTTTATTTTTGGACTATGTGCATAATGGGACAAGCAAGGAATACCCTTTTCACTTCGAGGTTCAACCCAATTATGGTGTTATCTCTCTTTGACACAAGATGTTTTTAAGATGTGTGATTGTGTTTGGTTCAAGAGTGTTAGAGTCAATTCCTAGAACTCAAGATTTTCTTAGTGAAAATGTGTCTTGGTCCTAAAGAAAACTTGACATGTATTGGAGGTTTCTAGAAACACTAGGAGTGGTTGAGTGATCGAAAACACCTAGGGATTATGGAAATGTGGTTTGCAAATGATAATTTGAATTTATGGAATGGTGCAATGAAATGGATGATGATTTGAAGGTGCCCTTGATTAAGGCAACATGACTTTATTGGACCAATTATTATCTAAATTGAATAAATGACCCCTAAAATGTGTGAAGATGGTTGTGAATGCAATGTATGAAATGTAATTTGTGAAATGAAATGTGTGCAATGCAATGTGTGAAATGTAATGTGTGAAATGCAATGTTGTTTTTGTGTATTAGCCATGTATATATATATATATAAATCACATTAAGCATAGAATGCTCTCAAGTGGATGATGTTAAGTGGTTCGGGCTCTTCAACTCCCTCTAGACTGGCAAGCCTATAAGTTCCTTTACCCACTTTTTGAGTGACAATGTATGGACCTAACCAATTAGCCATGAATTTATCATGAAGATGCGATAATGCATTGGTGTTTTGTTGATTCTCTTTAAGAACAAGATCTCCTACTTGGAATTCATGTAGATGAACTTTGGTATTGTAAGCATGCTTTAGGTGGTCTTGATAAACTCGTAAATGCTCTAAAGCATTGACCCACCTTTCATCAAGAAGCGTGAGTTGGTCAAAATGTGCTTGTCTAGCAGTATCATCATCTATGAATTCTTGCAATGAAATTCGCAATGAGGGGATCTCAAGCTCAAGAGGTATAATTGCTTTGGCTCCATAGACCAATGAAAATGGTGTTGCCCTAGTAGGCATGTGGATGCTTGTTCGATAAGCCCATAATGCCAAGGGGATTTGAGTATGCCAATCTCTATGATTTTCTTTGACTAGTTTCTTGAGAATAGCAATTAAGGTCTTGTTGGTAGCCTCAACTTGTCCATTTTCTTGTGGGTAGTAAGGAGTCAAGAAACTATGTTGGATATTATATTTCTTGCAAAGTGCTCGAACATCCTTGTTCTTGAAAGACTTGCCATTGTCAGAGATGATTTTTGAGGGAATACCAAAATGATAGATGATATGATGAAGTATAAACTCCATAATTCGAGGTCCTATCGTACTGGTTAGAGGAATTACCTCAACCCACTTTGTGAAGTATTCAGTGGTTGTGATGATGAATGTATGTTGTCCTGAGGAAGGAGGTAAGATTTTTCCAATCAAATCAAGACCCCATTGTGAAAAGGGCCAAAGGCTTTGAATAGGTTGTAATGCTTGTGATGGCACATGAGTTAAATTAGCATGCTCTTGACATTGCTTACAATGCTTGACATAAGTGCAACAATCACATTCCATGGTGGGCCAATAGTAACCCATGCATAGAATACACTTTGCAATGGCCATTCCACTAAAATGACCACCACAAGTACCATCATGAGCTTCAGCTATGGCTCTTTGTGCCTCTGTAGACTCGAGATAATGAAGGAGGACTCCATCATAACCATGTCTATACAACACGTCCCCCAAGAGAGTAAAATGAGCTACCTTTTTCTTGAAAGTGCATTTAGCAGTCCATGACATGTCTGATGGGAGTGTTCCAAACTTGAGGAAGGCTATTATTTGGTTTGACCAAGGCTCATATGGCTTCGAATGGATAAAGCAAACATCCTTTTCATCCTTAGATTCAACATGAATAATTGCAGATTTAGAGATCATTGTAATAATGAGTGGTTGTACCTCTCCTATAGAGTTCTTTGGAATCAATGATCCTAGAGAGGCCATCACATCTACAAATCTATTAGTCAAACATGGCAAACTATCAATTTCATACCAATCAAATTTGGTGAGCAATTTCATTGCTACTTCATGGTAAAGCTTTATGGTAGGTTCTTTGCATTGGTATTCTCCATTGATTTATCTGAACAACAAGTTGAGAATCACCAAATATCTTGATACACTTTATGCCCATAGCTATGGCTACTTGAAGACCTAAGATTAAGGCTTCATACTCTGCATTGTTGTTTGTGCATTGGAAGTCAAGTTTGAATGATAAGGGGATAGGTATCCCCTGTGGTGTATGAAACATGACTCCAACACCTTGACCTTTTTTGCACTTAGAACCATCAAATAATAGTGTGATATCGACATCTTCCTCCGGAATGACATCTTCTTCTTGTTCAGTGATAGTGAATATCGAATCATCTAGGAGCTCAATAATCAAGGGTTGATCACTAGGAAGTGGAGCTTCCACAAGTTGATCGGCTATGACCTGACCTTTAATGGATTTTTGGCTAATGAACTCAAGATCAAATTCAGTGAGAAGCATTATCCATTTTGCGGTGCGGGTGTTATTGTAAGTGCGAGACATCATATAACGCAGAGGATTTTCGTGAGCTATGACATATGTGGTGTGACTAAGCATGTAATGTCTGAGTTTCTTAGTGGCAAAAACCATTGCTAAGCATAATTTTTCCATGTAAGCATATCTAGTTTCATAGCTTACCAATGTTTGACTAATGTAATAGACAACTTGCTCTCGATTGTTTTCATTCTTTTGTGCAAGCATTGTCCCTAATGCAAAGTCCATTGCTGAAACATAAATATGGAAGGGGACCCCTGAATGAGGAGGAGTTAAGACTGGTGGAGAAGCCAGGTATTGCTTGATATCATCAAAAGATTTTTGGCATTCATCTATCCATGAAAATATCACCCCCTTTTGTAGCAGGTGATTGAATGGCCTGCATTTATCAGAAAGTTATGCAATGAAATGATGGATCGATTGAATATTTCCTTGTAAACTATGCAATTCCTTCAAGTTTTTTGGGGGAGGCATCTCCATGATGGCCTTGACTTTGTTTGGGTCCACCTCAATGCCTCTTTTGGAGATAATGAATCCTAGTAGTTTGCTAGAGGTAACACCAAAGACACACTTTTTGGGGTTCAACCTTACATTATGCTCTAGAAGTCGATCAAAGACTTTTTCCAAGACACCAATGTGCTCTTGTCGAGTTTTAGATTTTTCCAAGAGATCATCCACATAATATTCGATGATCTTATGCATGTAATCATGGAAGATGTATGTCATGGCACGTTGATAAGTGGCACCTACATTTTTGAGGCCAAAGGGCATCACCTTGTAACAAAAAGTCCCCCAAGGTGTAGTGAATGTTGTTTTGTGTTGGTCATCAGGATTGATTCGAATCTGGTTGTATCCTAAAAAACCATCCATTAGAGAAAGCATTTCATGGCCAGCACAAGTGTCGACAAGAGTATCAATGTTTGGTAGAGGAAAGTCATCCTTAGGACACGCTTTGTTAAGGTCTCAAAAGTTAGTGCAAATGTGTATCACCCCGTTAGGCTTGCGAATGGGTACCATGTTTGAAAGCCACTCAGGATAGTCAATGGGGACAATGAAACCCACATCTAATAGCTTTTGAAGCTCTTCTTTGACCATGAGGGCAATGGTAGGATGCATCCTTCTCAGTTTTTGTTTGATCGACTTAGCATCAGAGTGCAAGGTGAGATTGTGGACAACCAAGTTAGGGTCAAGACCAGGCATGTCTTTGTAGGACCATGCAAAAATGCCCTTCTTCTTCTTGAGGAGAGCAATTAATTGCTCTTGTTCATCTATGGATAAAATTTTACCAAGTTTGACAATTTGGGGATTGTCTGCATCTGAACTAAGGTTCACATCGATGGTATCTTCAATAGACATGTGAGAACCTTCCTCAAGTTGATGGGGCATTGGGATCAGATGAATGTCATCTATGACATTATCAAACTCTTCTGACTCAACCTCTTCTATGTCTTCCTGGAAAACCTCAGGATCTAAAGGTGAAGGTGAAGGTGAAGGTGGAGGTGATGGAGGAATGTAGTTGGTTGAAGCCCTTAACAATTCCTCGAAAAGGATAAATTCAAAAAAGGATGGAGGTGAGGAAATCCGGTCCATATCAATAAGGCTCATGTCAATTGGAATTGGCTTTGCCAAATCGTATGGATTATGGAGTGGGGTGAATAAGTCAACAGGATTCATGTTGACTTAAAGGGGAAAATGGTGGTTGGAAATGTGGAGGATGGATGGATCCTTTCTGCTAGAACCGATGCTAGAGCTCTGGAAACCTGAACAACAGTGAGCAACACAAATAAATGCAATAGGCAAAAAGCCATGTACATGCAATGCAATGATTTTTTTTTGAATTTTTTTTGATTTTTTTTTTTATGTTATGTACATATATTACAAGAAAAATGGTCGGTGAGGTGGATTAATGAAATGGAGGTGGTGGTTCACCGGTTGGTTCGGCTCGCTCTTGTGGAAGAAGCAAGTGAAGGATGGGTTGATGGATGGGGAACATTCTGAGGTAATACTCATCTTGTTCAGTGAATGGAATGATGGGTGTTGATTCCTCATCAGATTCATCAGAAGCAATTGATATAACATCAAATTCTTCATAGATTTCATCTTCAGAGTCATTAGGGTGATGGACATTGTTGGAAATTTTGATTATATTGTGTTGTTATTGATGTCAAAGGATTGATTTCATAGGTTGATGTCAAAAGATAATATGTCATTGGTTGTCATTGACATCAAGGAAAATAATTCTCAAGGCACAATTATTATTCTAAGTAAGGAAGGCACAAGTTTATCTTAGAGAAAGAAAATTTGTTGAGAAAAGCATTATAATATTTATTTTTTAATATTATAATGAAGTACAAAAGGCTTAAGAGCTCTTTGGAACAATGGTTTAAAATGAAGGCAAGATATTAATATTATCAAAGGAAATAATATTAATTATGAAGGTAAGGTTCAAAATATTAATATTATAATATATTATTGAAGACAATAATATTATTTGTGAAGGCAAGGTTCAAAAGGATTAATATTATAATATATTTATTATAATATAAAGGTTTCAAATTATAATATTATTTGAGCACCAAGAAATTGAAGGTAATTCAAATTAATTTCAAATAAAGGTGGTCGACGTCATACAGGGTAAAAAGACAAGGTGGCGCTGATGTTGGACGAAGACCAAATTAAAACATATTTATACCCTATACCTAAAGTAATTTGAGTGTGTTTGAAATTCGTGAAAGCAATACTCTCAATATTCGATTCGTTGCACACGGTAGAGAAGGAAAGGGAAGGAGAGCACAATATTTTACAATGAATGATAGATATTCATGTTTGAATTGGTGCACATTAAAACTCATCTAGCCAGCTAGACCAACTGGTGGCTGAGCCGATGTGAAGGTGTTATGAGGAGGATGTTTCAAGGTTCGAAACCCATCACAGACTATTTTATTTTGCTTGGTAGAGTTCATGGAAGGAGGAAGTAAAATGTGATTGGTGCCTTTGTGCTCTCACGAGCTGCGTTGGTGTAGCCGATCATGGCCCCTTGGTTGGGTGCCTTGCTCTCACGAGGTGAGAGGTTCAAATCACATTGAGGGTAGAATAAAAGAGGTATTTATTTTTTAATTGAAATTTGATTTTTGTGGGAGTTATAAGGTTGAGGTGTCATTTATTTTTGCTATTTGACTTAGGGAGTCATAAGGGCAATAAGTGTTTTTATTTTGGCAAATATTTTAGAAGAAAATAAAAAGGGAAATTGTAGTCTTTAAAAGTATTATTTTTAATATGCAAAAGTGAGGAGTTATAAGGTGTTAAATGGTTTAATAATTGTGTGTATTTCTGCATGGTGAAATAAATTTTAAAGGTGTTGTTCTTTGATTAAAAAACCTTGTTTTGAGAAAGTAAAAAGAGTATAGAGCAATATTTTTGTGCATAATTTTTGAGGAAAGGTTTTTGTGATTGTTTTGAAAAGAAGATTGGCTAACCTCTTGAGGTGGCAAAAAGAAAATTATATTTGAGACAGGTTTTGAGAGCACATCTTCATCAAAGCAAGTTAAGAGGTATGTTGATATTATTCCTTCTCTAAGGTGGTTGGTTGAACAAATATTTTATAATTTTAAGGTGGAGATAAAAGGGTTGATTAGTGTGTATTTTGGAAATATTTGAGCTAGGGTTTGAGAACAAATTGTGCATCATTGATTAGTGAAATTGGAAATACTTGAGTTAGGGTTTTTGAGAACAAATTGTGCATTATTATTGAAATAATTTGTGAAGAATTTGTGCATTGATGTGAGTGACATTGAATGTGAATGGGAAAGTGTTAGAGACCAGTTTTGTGAAGTGAAGTTATACACTAGTTTGATTTAATTTGAAAGGGATTTGCAAGAGGTAGAGATTGGATTGGATGAATGCAATATTTGTGAATGTGAAGAACATATTGGGTATTTGATAATATCATTCTCTATATGTTCAAGAGGTTAAATTAATTCTAGGTAGAATATATCTGAACTACCTAGTTGAAGAAAGCATTTCTAAAAGAGATATAAGCATTGTTTGTATGCAAGATTTGGAAATGTTTGAGCAGGTTCTATGAGTAGCATTGAGGTAGATTTGAGCAAGTCTTGTGAGAAGACTTGAAGCAACATTGAGGTATATTTGATCAAGTCTTGTGATAAGACTTGAAGCAACATTGAGGTAGATTTGAGCAAGTCTTATGAGAAGACTTGAAGCAACTTTGAGGTAGATTTGAGCAAGTCTCGTGAGAAGACTTGAAGTAGATTTGGGTAGTAATAGATAGCAGATTTGGATAGATTTGTGAGTAGAGTTGGAGCATATTTGTGCTATCCTTGTAATGAGGTTTGGTGCATATTTAGACAGATTTGTAAGTAGAGTTGAAGTAAATTTGTGCTAGCCTTGTAACAAGATTTGGTGCAGATTTGGATAGATTTACGAGCAAATTTGGAGAATATTTGTGCTAGCCTTGTAATGAGGTTTGGTGTACATTTGGTGCATATTTGAGGCAGAGGTTGTGATCAAAGTTGGAACATATCTGTGCTAGTCTTTTAACGAGTCTTGGTGCATATTTGAGATAAATTTGAAAGCAGGCTTTGGAGAAGACCAAAGTAGAGGGGATAGAGGTCTCCTAGGGAGAGAGATCCAAAAACTAGAGTAGATGGGATAGAGTTATCCTATGGAGAGAGATCCAAAAACTAGAGCAAAGGGGATAGAGTTCTCCTATGGAGAGAGATCCATAAACCAGAGCAAAGGGGATAGAGTTCTCTTATGGAGAGAGATCCATAAAACAGAGCAAAGGGGATAGAGTTCTCCTATGGAGAGAGATCCACAAACCAAAGTATTTGGGATTGAGATCTCCTTTGGATAGAGGTCCAAAAAAATTGTAATAGGGAATTGGTTTCCAAGAAATCTATTGAGAAAATTTATAAAATTTTCTCCATGGACATAATCCACATTGGGTGAACCATGTTAAATTTGTGTCTCTCATGTGTATGATGATTTGTGCATTGTTTTGTTATTACTATTGATATTACATTTGATAACATTAGATAAAAGTGTTTGGGAAAGAAAAGTAAAAGTTTACCTTATACTGTTCACCCGCTCTCAATATAAGCTTGTGTTCTTCAGACATCTCCTTTTGAATTCAAATGTAAACTTTGAAAATATTGTTCAAAAGAAGTGGAAGAAATTGGATGATAGTCTAAACCTGAACGATCATGTGCTTATCGATATGAAACATTGATGATATCATGCATTCCCTGTTAATGTCATCCTAGGCCATGTCCTTGCCAATTAACTATATGAAAATATCGAGATGGAAAATCTGACATGTGATGTATATTAGTAGGACTTGGTTGTTTGGGATCATCTAGGGAAAATAGATTAGATGATGAATCAATACCCCATACAAAAAATTAATGCTATTGGGCATTGAACCCATGTTGTACACCACTCCTATAGATAAGGGTTATGTAGGCCCAAAATGGCCACATCCTTAGTAAAATTTTTGAAAATATTTTCTAAGGCATGAAGATGCTCCCAACCACTCAGGATATAGTGTATTTCAGAGCGGCCTAGCGCAAGATGCTCCCATCCGCTCAACACTTAGTATTTTTTCATTGCATCATAAGCAAGGTGTTCCACGCCACTCAATATTTAGTGCATTTTATAGTGGCCCAACATAGATGTTCCAATCCACTATCAAACCAAGTCAAAGATGATGTCAACATCCTCCAAAGAGTGGATTAGTGCATATTATCCTATCCCATGCACTAAAGTGACTAAGTATCGAAGATGTTCCATGCCATTGAGTTCCACGTCTATTCTAGAGTGGATTGGTGACATGCTCTACACCGCTAAAGCAAGAGGTCAAAATGCCCAAAGAGAAGTACAAGGGAGCGGCACAGCACAAAGCAATATTTTACACTATTTCTTGAGCGGATTGGTGACATGCTCCATTCCACAGTCAACTTGGGTCAAAGCTTGAGGAGTGGATATCGAGGAGCGGATTACAACATATGCTCTACGCCATGGATGCGAAAGGGAAATAAAGCAGTTTGAAGAATTAAGTGAGCAGATTGGCGACATGCTACATTCCGCTCAATACTTAGTGTATTTTTCATAGATGCTCCATGCCACTGGCCAAAGCAGTCCAAGCTGATGTCAACATTCTTTTTAGAGTGGATTGGTGACATGTTCTACGCCACTCATCTGCAGAGCATTATTAAAGTTTAATCATGGCCATTCACGAAGTGCATCAACGGTGGAGATCATGCTGACATTTTCTTGAGTATACAAAGGTAGATTCTTGGCAAATGAGAACCAGTTGGTTTGAGTAGGTAGATGAAGCATCCATGGAGCCAAGAACCAAGAACTTGGGTAGTTGCAGATCTATGGTAGGATGAAGTCCTCAAGAAAGATGAATGGTTTAGATCTTGTTTCTAATGGCCTGGAGTCTAACTACCATTACAGAACCAGCAAGTTGTAGAGCCGAGCTACCATGGCATGCGACATCGAGCAGATTTCTCTAGACTTTGAAGGTGAATGAAATGATGCCACCATAGCATTCTGTTGATCTAGCATGGTCTAATCCTTGTAATGTTCCACCTATTTTCTTTCATTGTAAAACTATATATAGAGGTCGAACCCTCGATTTTCAGGGTCAGCTCTAGAGTGTTTGCTTGCCCTACTATGTAACATCTTTTGCAAATTAATGGAAGGAGCATTACTTGGATTTTTGACTCAAGAACTATCATCTTTGATATCTTTGTTAAGAGGTTCAAGTTGTGAATCACATTTCTGTCAATGCTATTATGGTTAGTTCATTCCACTGATATTGGATTACTAGTTGTAAAGCAATTGAAATATTTTCATAGTTAGATTTGTGCTTGCAAGAGGTTTATTTCTATTAAATCTAGATACTAATCTATTCTGCTAAATTGGATTGTTAGTATTGTGGATGTTGAAATTACTTCTTGTAGCATATCTCTGCTTATTCTTTCTTGTATGAAGATTACTCTATTTTGGGTGTTGCTAATCTTGAGTGTGGGACATTGGAAATAATTTGTTGAAAGGTTTTCCTTATGGATGCCTATGTTGTTAGCTCTATCTGGCCACTATTTTACTCATAACTTCTTAACCCTAAACCCTTTTCTAACCCTATCTCTTAAAACCATTATTGAGCTTAATTGAGTCAACACTCTATCAGTTGACAAGGAACCAACCTACTCTGGAGGTTGGGCTAGAGCAATCTTTAGTCCATCCAATGTTGAGTTTTGAGCTGTGACTAGCGGGTGCAAGCCTAATCAAAAATCTAGAAGATAGACAGTTGTAGTATCAAGTTTACTTGATGTCAATTCAGATCCCAATAGTTTTGGCATGCCCAGTGGGACCTATTTACAAGAAACACTAGAACCCATCTTATTCTTTATTATCTATATCTTTTCCTGAAGGAATCAAGATTTGGTGAATTGTCTTGACCTTGTTAAGTGGTGAGCAAAAAATTCACCTAGTGACTCCCTGGTCTACGAAACCAAAAAATTATCCCTGTAGCTTGTAGTATTTTCATGAATACTAGGGCATCCACAAGGAATAACCCATAATCCTTTTTCTACTATGAGCTCCCTTTTAGAGGGTCTACTATCATAAGAGATTTAAATCAAGATTTTCATTTAGATGAAACTCCCCCTAAGGTACATCCTGTAGTACCCCCAAGGCCACCTCCAATAGGAAATACACCTAGGAACATGGCCCAAAACCAAAATCAAAATGCAGTTCCAAATCAGCCCTTACAAAAGTATCCTAGCTGGAATACAATTGGTCCCCTTAGATTGGCCCATATGCATGACATCCCTCAGGTTGTGTCTAAGGCAATTCCCACCTATGATGGATCTGGTAAAACTGTATATGAACATTGCCAAGATATTCTAAATCTGGAAGCAATCCACAACATAAAAAATGAGGATGTTATTATCAGAATCCTAGCCCTATCCTTTAGAGGAAATATTCTACATTGGTTTAGGACCCTAGAAGACAATACCATTATCTCATGGGCAGATTTAGCAGAACCCTTTGTGGAAGAATTCAATGAGTCTACTGATCCTTTTTCCCTCCTCAATCAATTCACATCCATACAAAAGCATCAACAAGAAACTATTTCAGACTTCAACTTGAGGTTTAGTAGGACTTGGAAGAGGATTCCTCCTAAATATAGACCAGCTTCAACCCTCACTTTCATATATTATATCAGAGCCCTTGGATCAGAGTTAGGTCTACAAACCCAACAAGCTGGAGTATATACCTTTCCACAGGTCTACAATGTAATTGTCCATGCTAAAAATATCCTCATTAATGTGGGAAGACTCCCCCCTAAAGTTGTGTTGCCCTACAATTTGGAAACCCCCAATGTCCAAGGTCAGAAAACTACATCATCTTATATGGATCCTCCTCCTTTGTCATCTCCATTTCCATAGATGACCCCCATTCCTCACTCAAAAGTATCACCTACTGTAGTTCCTTTCCCTCCACTTCCTTCTCAGATACCCCAAGAATCCTCTATGCTCCTTGATATCCAGAATACTTTGAAAAATCTCAGCAACAAGATGAACTCAATGGAGAAAAGAGAGATAGAGAGATCTCAACAAAGGATATTTCCTTATGTCAACAAGGATCAAAGACCTGGTCCCAGCAATAGCATTAGAGTCAGAGTAAATGTGATGCAAGAAGATCCAGAATGTTCTTCTAAAACAAGTCTAGTGAATGTATGGTGTCTAGTGTGCAATGATCCCCATGACTCAGAATCTTGTGTTATGTACCAACACCATGTACAATAGGCTATGGAGAAGGCAGAGAGAAATCATAAAGGAAGAGTGAATATGCTCTGGAAACCAGATCAGATCATGGTTGGAAAAGATCTTGATGAGGATGGACCCATTTCTGTCATGACAAGGTCAGGCAAGAAGACAATGCAGGTTGATCCACAAAATATGGGTCAATTTTAGGTCCCCTCTCAAAAGAAGAAGGATCCACCTACCCAAAGCAGTGATACATTCCCTATCCCCTAGGCCAATGAAAAGAGAGACATGGTCCCTAAAGGCCAAGAAAAGGAGGTCAGTTTTCCCAAGAGGTTTGAGAAGGAAAATGAGGGAGATAGAATGAGATCCAAGAATGAAGCCCAAGAGAGGCTTAGATTCCCCTCCATTACCAAGAGGTAGAGAATTGAGGCCACACAATAGTATAAGAGAAAGTATGGTGAGCTAGAGAGAAGGTCTAAGAGACCCACCTCTACCAAGTCAGAGTATAACATTATGGAGGAAATGAAGAGAATACCTTCCAAGGCTAGCTTATATGATACCCTCTTCATTCTTGGCCAAATAGACCTATTGAAAGCTTCTCTGAACAAATATCCACAAGAAAAGTAGGCCACCACAATCCTCAACATGCCCTCTAGGAAAGACAAGATGTCTCCTGCTACTTTAAAGAACAAGCCCCCTCCCTTTTACATTTCTCTGAGGATGGAGGGGTGGATTATCTACAACTGCATGATCGACTCAGGGGCTTCCACCATAGTTATGCCCAAAGTAGTCTATGAGGAGATGGGGATGGAATATACCAGATCCTACCCTGGAGTTCTACAGTTAGATGGGACACTAGTGAAGATAGTGGGAGTAATAAAATATGTCTTGATGAGGCTACATAGAGCTCCAGAGGTAACCATCATGCAAGAAATAGTGGTGGTGGATCTAGAGCCTTATTTTGGCTTGTGCCTTTCAAGAGAATTCACTGCAAAATTGGGAGGATGCATGTACATGGATTATTCTAGCATGGTGATCCCCTTCAAAGGGAAGAGGATAAGAATAACACCAAAGAAGCTTGTGTCTTATCATATTGAAAAAATTGAAGAAGACATGTGTAATCTCACTCCTCTAGATGAATTTGAACTAGTGGATAGTTTTGAAGAGCTAGAGATTGAAGATGAGCTACCTTTCAGAGAGGATTATAGTCAATTTGGGATAGGTATGGGCACATATAGCATTTCCATAGAGATAGAGAAAATAATCCCTGCTATATCTAATCAGTTCCTTGAGAGAAATAGAAACCTGGACCATGCACTTTGATGGTGCAAGATGCAAAAATGGTGTTGGTGTTGGTGTACTATTACAGTCCCAATCAGAAGGGACAAAGAGTTTCATGTATAGGCTAACATGGTCATGCACTAACAATGCTATAGAATATGAGGCTTTATACCTTGGGCTAATGCAGGCTGAAAGCATGGGCATCAAGATATTGAATATATATGGTGACTCTAAATTGATTGTCAATCAGGTAAGAGAGAGGTGCAACAGTAAGCACCATTACCTGAAGGCATATAGAAATAGGGTATGGGATTTGATGGAATCCTTTGATGCCCTAAATATTAATTTTATTCCCAGAAGATAGAACACCTTGGCTGATTCCTTGGTAGTAAGGGGAGCTAATTTCAACCCTTCTACAGATATAGGAGTTACAAAAGACAAAGGGATCAAAATGATTTTTAGGCCTACAATACCAGACAAGCAGATTTTTTGGTAGGTCTTTGAAAGTGATGAACAGATCATTGATTTCTTGGTGAGAGAAGCCTGTCTATCTACCATTCAAGAGGAAAATCTAGAAGAGATAGACCAACAAGATGTCATCCAACTTAAGAACAATCATATACCTAGAGGGTTGGTTACTCTAGAAAGCTTGTTTGACAATGAAGATAGGAAAAGGATCAAATCCATGGAAATCAATGAAAATATCTACAAAGAAATTGAAATTGAAAAAGAAAAGAAGCTCAAAGTTGGAGTCTGATGTTCTCTAGAAGAAGAGGAGGATATCAAAGCTCTATGCCTAAAATACCAAGACATTGTAGCTTGGTCATATGAGGATCTTAAAGTATATGACAAGAAGGTCATCCAACATACAATTGAGCTAGAGCCAAATGCAAAACCCTTCAGGAAAAAATAGAGGCCTGTGAATCCCAGAATCGAAGCCATAATGAGGGAAGAACTATTGAAGCTACTGAAGGCTAAGATCATCTATCCAATCAAGCATTCAACCTGGGTAGCTAACTTAGTACCGGTAAGGAAGAAGAATGGTGACATCCTCTTGTGTGTAGATTTTAGAAACCTCAATCAAGCATCATTAAAGGACCACTATCCCCTCCCATAGATCGATCAAATCTTGTAGATTGTGGTGGGAGCAGAGAGGTTCTCACTATTAGATGACTTCTCTGGCTACAACCAAATTTGGGTGAAAGATGAAGATCAGTTTAAAACAACATTCACCACCAAATGGGGCACTTTTACCTATCAAAGAATGCCTTTTGGGTTGTCTAATGCAGGAGCCACATTCCAAAGAGCAATGGATTATGCCTTTGGAGAGCTGATCAACAAGGTCATTCTAATCTACTTAGATGACATGACTATATTCTCCCATGATAAGCAAGACCACCTGGCACATCTAGAGCAAGTATTTTAGAAGTGCAGGGAATTTGGCATCTCTCTTAATCCTAAGAAGTCATTTTTTGTAGTTCATGAGGGAAAGTTGTTAGGCCATGTGGTCTCCAAAGAAGGTATGGCCATTGATCTAGATAGAATCAAATCCATCCTTGCTCTTCCACTACCCATGAATAAGAAAGCTTTACAGTCCTTCTTTGGTCAGATAAACTTTGTCAAAAAATTCATCTCTGATTTTTCTCAGAAGGTGAAACCTATCTCAGAACTGCTGAAGAAGAATGCAGATTTCAAATGGACTGAAGTGAGAAAGCAAGCTTTTGAAATCATCAAGCAATCCATTGCTACAGCTCTAGTTCTAGTCAACCTAGACTTCAGTAAATATTTCATTCTTTATGCTTATGGAGCTGAAGAGAGCTATGCATCAGTGCTCACCCAGAAGAATGATGAAGGAGAAGAACATCCCATATTATTTTGGAGCTAGACTCTTCATGAATATCAGGTCAAGTATAATTTTATTGAGAAACAAGTATTTGCAGTAATGAAGTCATTGAAAAAATTAGGTAATACTTGGTTCAAAGTAAAACCCTGGTCTATGTGGTTCACCCGGATGTGAGAAGTTTCATTTTACAAGGTGAACTAGGAGATAAAAGAGCTGGTTGGATTACCAAGATCCAGGAATATGATGTGGAAATTCATCCTACCAAGCTGGTCAGAGGTAGAGCACTATGCCAAGGTTTGATAGAAGCAATGGTTTAGTAGAAGTGATAACCTGTCAGTCAACAATAGAAGATCAGACTGAAGAACTACAGTCAGGAGAATCAGACTGGGTGGATCAGATGACCAAATACTTTCTGACTGGAGTGTGTCCCTCTAATATTAATCCATCATAGAGAAGAAGATATAGGCTTCAGGCTTTGAAATATGTCCTATTTCTAGAAGGTCTATACAAGAGAAACCTTGATGGAGTCCTCTTAAGATGCTTAAGAGATGATAAGAAACAAAAGGTCATAGAGGAGTTCCATGGGGGATTATCTAGAGGACATTTCTCAAGAAGAGTCACAACTTTGAAGATCATTAGGGAAGGCTATTACTGGCCTACCATTTTTGCTGACACCTTCAAAGTTACAAGAGCTTGTGATGAATGCCAATGATATGTGGGAAGAACAAGGAATGCATCATTCCCCCTCAAGCCAATTCAAGTTGAAGAACCTTTTTAGTAATGGGGGTTGGACTTCATAGGGGTTATCAATCTAAATTCCTCAGCTAGGCACAAGTACATTCTGACTACCACAGACTACCTCACCATATGGGTAGAGGCCATCCCCATAAAGAAATCAGACCAAGAGGTGGTAATAGACTTCATGGAAAGCTTAATCACAAGGTTTGGTGTCCCAAAAGCTTTAGTGAGTGACAATGGACCAACATTCATAGGAGCTAAATACATTGAGTTTACCAGCAAGTATGGCATCACTATAAAAAATACCTCTAACTACTACCCCCAAGGGAATGGATTAGTAGAATCAACTAACAAAAATCTGCTAAGAATCTTGAGAAGATCATTAGAGGGTAACAAGAGAAGTTGGCACCTACTATTAGAACAAGCTCTATGGGTAGATAGGATCACCATAAAAAAGTCCATTAAGACCTCCCCTTATGCCTTAGTATATGGTAAAGAAGTAGTATTACCTATTCACTTGGAAATTCCAGCCCTCAAGTTGATAAATATAGAGGATGAGTCTAAGCAAAATCTAGTTGAAACTAGGTTGACACATTTACTACAGCTAGAAGAGAAAAGGACTCAGGCATATGAGGATTTCCAAAAGCATTCATTTGATATCAAGGCATGGTTTGACAAGAAAGCCAGGATCAGAGAGTTCAAAGTTGGAGATTCTGTCCTTAGGTGGAATGTAGAAAGAGCTAAGCTAGGGCACCATCAGAAGTTTGATTCCTTCTAGGATGGTCCTTTCAAAATAGTAGAGGTTAAGGAGACCAATGTTTTCCAACTTGAAGATCTTGAAGGAAACATACAATTGATCTCGATCAATGGTTTCCATATTAAAATCTACTTTGATTGAGCTAAGTTCATTGTAATATATGTACATATTTTTGTATCATATCCTTTTTCCTTTACTTCAAAGTTTTCATTTTGGTAAAAAGTGTTATAAAAAAAAAGAAAATTTTGCTTCAAAAAATTAAGTTACAAGTTGCAAAATAAACTAAGGTAACAATAAAATACAACATGTGTTCCATGCCACTCTTAAATAAGCTAAGGTGGTAGTGGATCACAACATGTGTTTCATTCCACTAAAGTTCATGACCATTCTAGAGTGGAAAT
The DNA here is from genome assembly GCA_028583015.1 of Wollemia nobilis. Classification (NCBI taxonomy): domain Eukaryota; kingdom Viridiplantae; phylum Streptophyta; class Pinopsida; order Araucariales; family Araucariaceae; genus Wollemia; species Wollemia nobilis. The sequence goes on along the minus strand of JAQPPZ010001316.1, from coordinate 2,698,541 downwards.
TGGACACTTGCGCTATGCCACTCTCCAAAGAATAAATAGCTACGAGTTGTGATGTGAGTTTTCCGCGTCGCTTCAAAGGAAAGAAATATGATGAAGGGCATCATAGGTTCAGCAAAGTGCTTCATGCCATAACCAATCAGTGATCGACATAACATCTCTAATCACCAAGATGCATGCGTTTGAATTGAAAAGCATGCAAATAGATAGTTTCTCGTAATGACCACATTAATGGTGGAAGGTGTACATGCAGTAACATTTAAGAGTGTCCAAAGTGCAAAGCTCATTCATTTGGTAAAAGCAATGTCTACCTAGCAGAAAGAGCAAGGGAGTAGTAAAGCATTGTTTGCAAATACCAGATAAGACTACTAAGAATTTTCACGAAAATGGCCTAGAAGAGACCCTAAAGTATGTACAAAAAAGAAATGCAGAGCTAGAAGGCTACGTAAACCATATGAGACAATTGGTAGATAATTTTATGACTCAAGTAAGGAGAACCTTCTTAAGAAGAAATTTTGAGTTTAGGTACTTTGAAGGAAGGCCAATTTGACTTCAATGCGTATAAATGAGGAAGATGAGATTCCCAATACCCCAATTCCAATTGAGCAGTTCATCAACCTAGAACTTTACTCCATGCTAGCTTGTTTAGAGGGTTTGGATTCTGACCAATATGTGAGGGATTGGAAAATAGCTACTGCTTACTACATTTTGAATGAGAGAATGTATAAACCTGATGTAGATAAGGAAGGTATCAAGGCCATTTACTTTGATTGGCTAACTTTCCTTGCCAAATGAATGCATGAGCAATTGGTAAGGATGAAAAGGGATTCAGAAGCTCCCTCTTTTTGGCACTGTTCAAACTTGGTCTGGATGTTCTATGTCATTGTAAGGTAGATGATGCCCTAGATTCTAGTGAAAGAGAAAAATGATAAGGGAGACCCTATCCTTGTATATTATTGGACCGCTCACTTGAGGAGCATAGAGTCTTTTTACAGGTTTAATCTAGAATTCCTAGGGCCAACTTTGAAAATTATGTATGGGAAATGCCCTAGGTTACCACCTCTGACCAAAGAATTGTTAAGAGTACCAGGCATCGAAGAAGGGGACTGGTATGTTCTCATAGAGGGCATGATTATTAGACTTTATGGCTTCACTGGTAAGCCTTTTCTGCTACCTCATTTCATCACTAATAGATTGTTGGCCCTAGAATATTTGAGGCAAGCAGATTTCATTAATATGAATTATGGCTCTAGTAAGAAGAGAAGATGTTTGTTGACTTACCATAATGTTGATGATATAACTATTGTCAGAAAGGGTCAGGGTGAACAAATCACTCAATATTTGGATAGGTTGGGCCTATTTTACATCCCACAGAGGTGGAGATATGACCCCGATGACAAATTCCTAAAGAGGAACATTGCCCTTAATGGAGAGAAGGCCCACAAGTTTGAAAAGACCTCAAGGCCTCATTTTGAACAAGGGAGGAATAACAAAGAAAATGCCCCATTAGATTGGAATGTTGCCAAAATGGAACAACTTCCCCCGTGGCTAGACTTCTATGAGAAGATAGTTGATTTTGATCCAAATAGCAATGAAAGCCACCAGTTGAAGGAGTCTAAGATCAAAGAGCTTGAAAATAAGAAGAATTGGGATGAAGGCAAAATCGTAGACTGGTGGAGAATGAGAGTAGAAACTGGCACAGATAAATCCAGATTTGGGCGAGTAATAGATGATGAGTTTTCTGAGAGATATGACAAGAATATTAAAACCTGGAAAGCTAAAGGACCCTAAGAATCTGGTACTAATTTATAAGAAGACACAACTAGGGATAGATTCTCCTTCCCCACCTTCACAAGAGGAAACTCAGGAGGTAGGGGTTGACACTCAATTAGCTGCTATTGAAGCTCCTAAAACATTTGAGCCCTCAATAGAACAACTGGAGAAATACCCTATAGGGGCCCAACTAATGAGTAAAATACATTATTCTGATGATAGGGTAGTAAACATAAAAGTCATTAAGATAGTTAGTAGGCCCAAGCACCTAGCCCTGGGTGGAGAGCCCCCTAAGACTGAGATAGATTGGAATAAGAAGGATGAAGACTTTGTGTTCACACCTGTGAGTTTCACTACCATAGCCACAGCTGCACCGAACCCTATTATTGAAGATGTATTGCAGGAGGGGCCTTCTGAGGAGGATACAAAGAGTGACAAGTCGATAGTATTTCAAGTTTTTAAGAGAAAATCCAAAGATGCACTGGAAGAGACCTAGAGGGAGGTTTGTAAGAAATTAAAAATGGATAAGGGGAAGAGTGTTGAGAAGACCCCTATTTTAGTTGTAGAGAAATTGGTACAACAAGTACAACAACAAAGTGCAGAGGTGGTTCTAGAACATCCTACATCTATAGGTGAAGGTACGATTACTATCCCTTCTTCTCCTTCTCCTCCTCTTTCCCTAGAGAAATCTCCTTCCCCTTCTCAAGAAAATATTGAAATAAAGGTGCCCTCTCCCCCTCATAATTCACCACCTATCTCATCAACAAATACAGAGGGCCAAACCAATCCATCTCCTCCATATTCATCTAAAATTCTAGTCACATCATCCTCGGTCATCCCACCTTTGCCATCACAACCTCCAACATCATCTGAAACATAGATTGTTTCATCCACACCCACTCACCCTTCTTTGAGTTTCATTTTAGTTCCCATGTCTTTCCCCATTGCAACCACAAAAATAGTCACAGACTCAATTGTGGTCACTACCACTCCATCATCATCAGCTATTGAATCTACCCTTCCATATCTTATAGCTTCTCCTCCTCCTACAAGTTATCCCACATTGGCTTCTTTGCAAAAGGAGAAGGATGTTTCTCAGAAGATTCAAGATTTTTGGGTAGAGAAGTTGTCCAAACCTTCAAAAATAATGGCTATGAAAAGGAGCACAATGTCTGTTGACCCAGTCACAAGGCAGAGAGCATCTAGATCTATTATCCCTTTGGTGAGTAAGCCTGAAATAGAGATGATTGTGCAAGACTATCGTCTAGAGGAATATACTGAAGACATTGAGCAACTACCTATTGAAGATGAGTTGGTCATAGCAAAAGCTCACTTAGAGACTTTCTATGTCAAGATTGATATATACAAGGAGAAAGTTGGAAAGCTGGAGCAAAAAATAGAAAAATTGGAGAAGACTGTCAACAACCAAAAATAGGTAGAAAAAGTTGTCAGGAATGAAGTGAAAAGTTGGCAAAATCAAGAGGCCATTAAGCTCAAAGATCAAGTTGAGGAATAAAAAAGAAAAATGAAGAACATGCCAAGGAAATACAAGACTTGAAGCATCAACTTCAAATGGAAAAGGCCAAGTCCTCAAGCTTCTCAAAAGTAGGAGTGAAGAAGGTAAGAAAAGAGCTTTGGTCTAAAGTTTTGGAGAAATGCTCTGAACTACAACCCATCATAGATTATATGGATGATGCTAGCCATTTTCTCCAGAATACTCAAGAAGACCTGGACAAGTTCACTCAAGAGCTACAGCCCATGGTTATTCTAATAGAACAAATCTATAAACTGTCAGATAGTAGGCTTAGTGAGACTGCTAAACCAATCCCCAACAAGGAATGGAACATTTCTAGATTGGCTCCTAGAGTTGTAGTGAAGAAGAATAGATTGCTTCAGAAGGCTTGGTTGTTATATGATAAAGTGGAAAACACAATTTGAGATGTGGTGGACATCAACCAAGAAATGACTCAGTATGGCTTTAAAGGACTCTGGCTTGAGAATAATACTCTATTATCAGAAGATGAGATCAAGAAGAGTGTAGCTTCAAGCATCCAGGATGAATCTAAGGTTGATGCCTGGAAGGAGCCAATCGATCAAGAACAAGTCTCCAAGATGATAATTGATTTAACTAGACTCAGAGATTTGATGGAGGACTTGGTGAACAAGGGAAGCTCCACAAATTATGAAGATACTATCGAATTGGAGTTTATTCATAAGTAGCTTAAGGAGACTTCTAACCTTTCTGAAGTAGTTTGGAACCAAGCCTTGTAGACTCTTAAGCTGATGATCCAATTGTTTGGGACCGATGCTGAGAAAAAAGATAAGGAGCAAGACTCACTAGAAGAAGAAGAGGTTGATCAAGATCAGGAAGACAATGGTGAGGAAGAAGCTCATCAAGAAGGGGAGGAACTAGATAGGGTTGTTGAAGACCCTCAAGAGGCACAAGTGTAAAGTTTTTCTATTTTTAATATTTTTGTAGTCATGTAAAAGTGTTGTATTTTTTGTTTTTGATCCTGACATTGTCAGAGGACAATAATAAAAGCATGAGGCCAAAGAGTAGAGAATGAAAGTTTCATGAAGGTATTCTGATCATTTTGATGAGGCTTATAAGGGAGAGCAGTGCTATGTTTTGCTTGACATAGAGTAGTTTTGAAGGAGCGATGGATATCATTATTTCCAGTATGATCTCCATATGAACCGTTATCCTCTGGGTGGCTTCACAAAGTTTTTAGAGGGTAATGGTCATATAGAAATTATTCTATGAAGCATTGCTTGAAGATTTGTATTTTTTGACTCCTGATGCCCAATGGATAAGACTCTGAGTTCATTGGCTTTGCAAGCAAATCCACCCGAGAGGCACTAGAATGTAGGCCCAAAATGACCACATCCTTAGTAAAATTTTTGAAAATATTTTCTAAGGCATGAAGATGCTCCCATCCACTCAGGATATAGTGTATTTTAGAGCGGCCCAACGCAAGATGCTCCCATCCACTCAACACTTAGTATTTTTTTGTAATAGCATAAGCATGTGTTCCACACCACTCAGTATTTAGTGTATTTTGTAGCGGCCCAATGTAGATGTTCCAATCCACTGTCAAACCAAGTCAAAATGATATCAACATCTTCCAAAGAGTGGATTAGTGCACATTCCCCATCCCGCACACTAAAATGACTAAGTATCGAAGATGTTCCACGCCACTGAGTTCCATGTCTATTCTAGAGTGGATTGGTGACATGCTCTATGCCACTAGTCAAAGAGGTCAAAATGCCCAAAGAGAAGTACAAGGGAGCGGCACAATGCAAAGTGATATTTTACACTATTTCTTGAGCGGATTGGCGACATGCTCCATTCCATGGTCAACTTGGGTCAAATCTTGAGGAGTGGATATCGAGGAGCGGATTACAACATATGCTCTATGCCATGGATGCAAAAGGGAAATAAAGTAGTTTGAAGAATTAAGTGAGCGGCCTGGCGACATGCTACATTCCACTCAATACTTAGTGTATTTTTGTAGATGCTCCACTCCATTGGCCAAAGCAGTCCAAGTTGATGTCAATGTTCTTTTTAGAGTGGATTGGTGACATGTTCTATGTCGCTCATCTATAGAGCATTATTAAAGTTTAATCGTAGTCGTTCATGAAGTGCATCAATGGTGGAGATCATGCTGACATTTTCTTGAGTATACAAAGGTAGATTCTTGGTAAACGAGAACCAGTTGGTTTGAGCGGGTAGATGAAGCATCCATGGAGCCAAGAACCAAGAACCTGGGTAGTTGCAGATCTATGGTAGGATGAAGTCCTCAAGAAATATGAATGGTTTAGATCTTATTTCTAATGACCTGGAGTCTAACTACCATTACAGAACTAACAAGTTGCAGAGCCAAGCTGCCATGGCATGCGACATCGAGTAGATTTCTCAGACTTGGAAAGTAAATGAAATGATGCCACCATAGCATTCTATTGATCTAGCATGGTCTAATCCTTGTAATGTTCCACCTATTTTCTTTCATTGTAAAACTATATATAGAGGTCAAACCCTCAATTTTTAGGGTTGGCTCTAGAGTGTTTGCTTGCCCTACTGTGTAACATCTTTTGCAAATTAATGGAAGGAGCATTACTTGGATTTTTGACTCAAGAACTATCATCTTCGATATCTTTATTAAGAGGTTCAAGCTGTGAATCGCATTTCTGTCAATGCTATTATGGTTAGTTCATTCCACTGATATTGGATTACTAGTTGTGAAGCAATTGAAATATTTTCATAGTTAGATATGTGCTTGCAAGAGGTTTATTTCTGTTAAATCTAGATACTGATCTATTCTGCTAAATTGGATTGTTAGTATTGTGGATGTTGAAATTACTTCTTGTAGCATATCTCTGCTTATTATTTCTTGTATGAAGATTACTCTATTTTGGGTGCTGCTAATCTTGAGTGTGGGACACTAGAAATAATTTACTGAAAGGTTTTCCCTGTGGATGCCTATGTTGTTAGCTCTATCCGACCACTATTTTACTCATAACTTCTTAACCCTAAACCCTTTTCTAACCCTATCTCTTAAAACCATTATTGAGCTTAATTGAGTCAACACTCTGTCAGTTGACAAGGAACCAACCTACTCTGGAGGTTGGGCTAGAGCAATCTTTAGTCCATCCAATGTTGAGTTCTGAGTTGTGACTAGCGGGTGCAAGCCTAATCAGAAAGCTGGAAGATAGACAGTTGTAGTATCAAGTTTACTTGATGTCAATTCGGATCCCAATAGGTGGGTCACATGACTGACCATAATCCTTAATAGTTTGGATGTTGAGTGATGTGATTGTGATGTCTTGGACCACGTATTCACAAAACCAATATTAGTGAGGTGGACCTCAACTTGGAATGATGTGGATGTGGATGTAGAAGTGAATGTGTAAGTGGATGTGGAAGTGAATATGGAAGTGGATGTGGAAGAATCAGGATTGGTTTGAGGCTAGAATTACATCTCACAATCCATTAATTCAACTTGTGAGACATTAGATGATGTAGAGGGAGGTGGATTTAGCTGAGGTGGTTGTTGAATGGGTGATGATGTGGAAGGAATGATGATGGAGGATGCTGATGTTAATGATGTGGCTAATATGGATTGGGTTTGACCACATGTGCATGTAGTCAAAGGTGATGAATATGGGGGTATGGAGGTGGAAGCTTGATGTGGAGTGGTGATAGGGAGCTCCTTAGGAATATGATATTTTGATGAAGAGAGGGATTGTGTGGTTGATAAAGTCAAGAAAATATGAGTGGAAGGAAGCATGGATTCATAAGGATTTGAAATGAAATTGTAATATTTAAATGGTTCAAAATCCATAGGTATGCAATGAACTTGGCCCTCATGTACATATTTTAAGAATTGATGAAGTATAGAAGGGACACATCTCATTTACCTCATCCAAGGACATCCAATGAGTCATTGTACACCATGGAACCTTCCAAGATGTGAAACATTTTGTGCAATATTTTTACCCCCACTTTGATGGATAAAATGATACTGTCAACTATGGAGTAGAGAGCATCATTAATGTTTTTAGGGTGAATGCGTATTTGGTGATGTGGGATGGTGGAATATTGAGGTGTTGGAGAGTGGATGTGGTGATGATATTGATAGAGGAGCTAGTATCAATAAAAACTTGTTTGAATGGCTTCCTATCAATTTGAGTCATGATGTGCAATAGAGGGTCCACCAATTTTGATGATATTGGTTTGATTTTAAAATTATAGAATGTAATGGAAGGCTCCATACATGTTCGAATGCTCCCCACAAAATTGCTAAAGGTATTAGCATCTTGATATTGAAGTTCAATGGATTTTAAAATATCCATTAATGCCTCATGATGTGGGGGAGATTGTTGTATAAGCTCATAAATAGATAGTTTAGTTGAATCCATTTTAAGGCTAGTGGTTAACCGGCTACTCAGAGAGATGATTGGTATTTGAGGGTGATTGGGAAGATGAGTGGGTGGATATGGATGACTTGGAATATGAATGGGTTGTAAAGGAAGGGAAGAGAACTATATGGGAGATGATGAAGTGACAGGTTGAGACACACTTGTCTATGGTTCTACGGGTGATTGAACAGACTATTTTTGTGCAATTTATTGATTTATACACTATTGACCTCAGGTGACTACATGAATAACACCCATAAAATATTAGTAATATTTAACATGGTTAACTTGATTAGGAGGAGTCCTGTTATTTGAAACTCCTATTGTTGGTTGCACCTCCTCATGATGAGGAAGTTGTGTTTTATATATGCCAAGGTTTTGGTTTTGTTGAGCTAAGGGACTATCAAGCTTGATGGCCCCTAAGTCAATGGTATCTTGCACTATGTCTTTGAATTTATAACAACTATTTATATCATGCCCATTCTTCCTATGATAAGGGTAAAATAAATATTCCCTATAGTGTTTACTATGCTTGATAGGGTCATCTAGTTTAACCTTAGGTAAGCCAAGCTTGTTTGTGTCATACAACGTACAGAATATTGAAGCATATAATTTGGATAATGGAGTGTATTGGCGGTTTTTTTGAATAGATTATCAACATTGGTGATTTTCCATAGTTGGTGTTGTGTTTTGAACTAGTTGTGATGGTGGGGGAACCACTTGATATGCAATTTGTTGTGGTTGTTGTTGCATGGGTTGTTGTTGTTGAGCCATTACCTATTGGCTCATGACCACTTGATTGACTTGATTTTCTTGATTGGTTGGATTGGCTTGATTTGGCTTGGATTGGCTAGAGTAACTACCTTTGTATTGGCCCTTATTTTACCATTCTTTATTTTTTGGCTTTAGCACACCTTCTTGGATTTTGATCTCCTTAATTATGCTAGCCTGGGAAAGAGCTTCCTCAAATGATCTGTACTGTTGTAATTGCAATAACCAAGAGATGGATTTTAGGCAAATCTTGGTAAACAATCAGGTTAACTCCTCCATTGGTAGAGAGAATGGCAATTTTGTGATAATAGTCCTCAAATGGTTACCAAAATCATATACTGATGCATCATCAAATTATTTCAATCCATACAAGTCAGACAATGATTCTTTCTTTCTAACATTAAGGGAAAACCTTTTGAGAAATTGGTCAACCAACTATTCAAAAGTATAAATACTATGATGAGGTAAATGGTTGTACCACTCTATGATATCTCCCCCCAATGTCTGAGGAAAATTTTAGAGCATTAAAGCATCATTAATTTGTATTTTGAAATATGAGTGGATGAATGTGCTCACATGCTCTCTAGGGTCCTTAGTCCCCTTGAATTTTTCAAATTTTGGTATTGTAAAATCTATCGGATATGGCGATGATGGTACCAAAAAGTGAATTGGTTGATTGATAAGCTATCTTAAATTTAGCTTTTGGTTCATCATACCAAGAGTATGTTGCATCAAAATATCAATCTGTTGTTGCATTGCTTGAATTTGAGGATATTTCCTAGGTATGTGAAAGCCCTGAATCACTTGATGATTATGTGGAAATGAAGTGGTGAAATGTTGAGGTGTGATGAAATTTTTATGATTTGATGGACTGGATTGAATTGGTGATCTTGATGATTAAATGATTGCAAATGATGGAATGGAGATGATATTTGAGGACTATGAATGGACTGACTTATTGGAATGGAATGGGTATAAATTGATAGAGGTGTGGGAATGGAAACCATAGAAGGTTGTGATATCCATGATGGATTTGATGAAAAGAATGTAGGTCGAGGCTTAAGATTTACTAGTTGTACTTACTATTGGGGACAAGACTGAATTCTCTATCACTCCTTAAGTAATTTATTAAGGTATTTCCATGCGTCTTGTATGGCCATATATGAAGTAGATAATGTGGATATGGTTGGAATGGATGAAGTGGGTAGAGAATAAGTTGCAATAGGGATTGCAAATGAATGAAGGGCAGTGGAAATTAGCATTTGTAAAGTAGCAATGGATTGCCATAGATAGTGGTATATGAATATGGAATGGAAGTGATTTTAGCACATGACTGTTGTGGAATGGACCAATGCTGGGAAGGTGTATATGACACCTCAAAAAGAGGGTTAGTATACACCTAGGTGAAATTGGAAGGCTACAAATGGGTAAGTTCTTATTGAAAATAAGGATCATGCATGGGTAGACTATTATTTTGTTCTATAACATAGTTAGTGGATCTTTGAAAATATTCCACTTTGGACATGTCTATGTGGGTGATGTTATAATCTATGGGAGATGATAACTTAGTTTCTAGAATGGGTATATTGGTGGCTCTGTGTAATATATCAATGTTTGAAGGTATACACAGTGTGTGATGGTCTCCTAGACAAACCAAAATAGCTTATCTGTATCACACTAACAAGGTTAACCATAAAAGTGGTGGGTGAATAAGTGGAACACTCCATGGATGAAGTGGTTTGGTTGGCAAGGGCTTGACTCAGAATATTTGCTTGGCTTTGGGTTGAAACCATAAGCTAATGAGTCATATGGGGTGGTGAAGTGTGTGGAATGTGTAGAAAGAAAATGCAAATGAAGAACACATATAATCAAACAAGCAATTTTAATCCTATGCTTTGCAACAATTTTTTTAATCTCATATATATATATATATTGTTTTATTTTGTGCGGTTTATGTGTTGTAAATGTGCTAATATGAATTATGCAAGGTGAAATATATGGTTGGATGGCAAATGAGATTATTCCCGGTGATGAAATCTAGAAATTTTTCTCATGGGTGACTGTATCGCTCCAAATGTTTTGCACCCTTACCTTCAGGCTATAGGATCTATGCCCGGAAGGGGGATGTGAAAAGGATGGGACAATACCTCGGACTAAGAGGCCCTTTGAAGGTCCCGCATCTCGAGGGAGGTGTATAAGGGTGAATTTTTGACGGATGGTGGGTTCACCAGGAAACTTTTGAATGGCAGTTTCCATGCCTAGGTTGATAGTGTGTTTGATGTGTTCATTTTTATGCTTGATCATTCAACTCCTAGGTTTTGTCGATATGAATCTAAACTATTCTATATGCCAATGCGGATTTCAATGAATACAAAAAATAAAAATAGATGCAAATTATAGAGAATAAGCTAACCAGAAGAATTCATACCTGATTCTGGATGTATTATGGAGATTTTGAGTCTTGTAGCAGTTCAGATCATCTCAGTTTGCACATTATCGTCTGATATTTCTTGGGATCGTCTCAAATCATAGAAGGTCTTTTCAAATAGGACAGAATCACCTGAAATCTAATGAATTCGTCAAACAAATCTGTCAAAAACTTGCAATCACAAAAACAGACACAAAATACCAAATATGCAAATGCAAAAGTAAGGGATAATGATAGAAATAACATCAAACTTACCTAAATAATAGTGTCTAATAACAAATGAGGAAATGCAGTAAATTTAATGATTGATTTTACTTTTATCATGCAATTATGCTAAATGAGGTGAACTCCAAGGTGCATAAAACATAATAACTTAAAACAGTGTAGAAATATGTTATGGAAAATGCAAAAAAGCTTAAGAAAATGCGAACTCTAAACTCAGACTGCCCCCAATCTAGACTACAGTCAGGGTCGCTTCCAATCGTACGAAATCGTCCAAAATCATCCGAGATCGTCTGCGATGACCCAAGCTAGCTTCGACTAAAAAATAGTAGAATTCTTGTAATAAAAAAAATGCAAAATACCAAAATGCAAGCAATAATGCGAGGGAATGAGGATCTAACTCTGCAATGAAATCCTGTCAACAAAGGGGTTGGAGGTTCAGGGAGAATCAGCAAGAATTAGGCAGGGAGGTAGGGGGATAAACTAGAAAAATCCTAGTTTATATATGATTAAAAAGAGGTTTGGGAGGTTGGGGATCATCCCAATCTGGGAGATCTCCAACAGGGAAATCTCCAACTGAGCAGACACGCTTCTACTCGAGTTGGAGAGGCTATTGAAACAGAAGCTAATTATGAAAATTCAATTTTGGGATGAAATCGTTTGGACGTTCTATTCTAGATGAATTCGTCAGATCAGGAATGATTTCATCTAATCTGTGACGATATCGTCCAATGGTCAAAAGAAATCCTAAAAATGGTGTGGAAAACGGGGAAAGTAGGTAAAAGGCGATTTAATGGGCAGTTTGGGGTTGAAATTCAAATTTAATATTTTATCTTTTTTTTTTTGATAATTATGTGTTTGTATTTATAGCGGGTTTTAACAAGGATCCCAAAACCTGATTACATAAGCAATGGGCCTAGGGCATCAATCCCTTGAAATCGAACACCAAAACAGAAATCCCGCCCAGCGATAACAGTAAGCATGAAATAATCCCTCTCGGCGGGAAACAAACAAATAAGAAAAAAGTAGTTTTGGAGATCCCGCCCGGCGGGGAGTAGCCAAAAACCACCATCGAGAAGATCCCGCTCAGCAGGAAGCAAAGAAAAACCGTTACAATAAAATCTTGCCTCGCGGGAAGCAGTCAAAACCACCACAAACAGTCCCACCTAGCGGGAAGCAACAGGGAAATCCCGCCATCCGAGAAACCGACAGAAAATAAAGGATCCCGCCTCGCGGGAAAACCGACAGATTTGGCGGATCCCGCCCTATGGAGAAACCATCCCGCCCATCGGGAAAACATTCAGTTCAGCGAGAGCCATCCTGCAGGAAGCCGACAGCCAGCACAGAGAGGATACAGTCCATCAAGAAGTGACCAGAGAGTTGCACCACAAGGAACCCACCCCAGGAAAACAGAAGAGGATCCCAACAGCAGGGACCAAGAATCCCATCCAAGCACAGAGCCTGTCGAGGATTCACAAGAAAAATGGGGAAGCTATCCAAACCCTAAACCGTCACCTCCACCGCACTGAGAAATGCAGGGGACCAGATCCACACGAATCACTTGCAAAAAACCCCAGGGGGAAGCCTGAGGGAAAAAGGGAAGGGATCCCCAACCAAACAGGGATCCCTAGGAAGCACCAGTCCGAAAAAACAACCAAGGAAACCCTAGCCGGCCGGGAGGGGCGCAGATAGTGGAGAAGGATCTCCCCCAGGAGATCATCTACAAACAACCACTCCCCGGGAGGGATGACCTGGGTTGAGCCAGGGACTGGGCAGAAACCAGGAGCCATGGGAGGGGGAGCAGGGGAGGGACCAGAGCCCTCCCCTCTCAACCCCAATATTTTATATTTTTACTAAGGTTTTAACCATGCCAATTTTAGGGTGCTACATTTTGCCCCCTCTTTAGCGAATTTTTTGAAGAAAATGCGTTAAAGACGAGTTTTTCCCGTTTTACGAGAAAGCAAAAATATACTCAATTTTTTAGACGACGATTCTTGGTCGAATCGTACGAATGCTGACTTATGGTGCCCCCTCCGTGTTTTTACCCAAATCGAACGTTTGAGGTAAAAACGCGGAAAAGCAAAAAATTAAAATGTTGACTTTTTTAATAAAATTAAGAAAAATAGGGTAAAACCCTAATTCATTTTACTATTCATTTTCACTGGATATGATGTACATATATTTTGATATATGTATATATGTTTTTGATGATATGACTTGTTCATATGTTTTTATGATGCTTTATTGTTTGAATTGTTTGCTTATTGGATTGAGGATTCATATAATTATGTCGTTTTGAAATATTATAATTTTGATGTCATGTTGTAAGATTTTAAATGAAATAATCTGATGTAAACAATTGGTGGTTGTGGTGTGATTTGATAAAAAATAAAAGGGACTTCTAACAATAATTTCAAAGGACATTGTCGCTATTATAGACCATTTCATGGAGTCGCCGCTCACTCGGTCGTCAAGCTAATCCCAGGATAGAAATATTGTTAAAAGTAAAAGAGTGCTTAAGAGACTGTCTTAAGACTTTGTGTTGTAATGATGGAGATAATGATGGTTTGATGATTTGTTTTCAGATTTTCATAAAAATAGTATGCATGAAAAAAAATATGATGTTGCTAGGCATAAATTCCTAAGTGTGATAAAATTTTGAACAATTCCTTTAGAATTTATACCATGGGTGCAATATTGAATTTTGAACATAATGTCATGAAATAGAATAGGTGTTTGTTTGTTTGTAAAGCATAATTGTGTAACATAATGATGCAAGTCACATGTTTTGATGAATTTTGTTTTAAAATAAAGGGAAAAGAAAATTAGAACGATGGTTTGCGCTAGGCATAGAATTATAGGTATAAACTTATACCATCATCGCGAAATCCAAAGAAGAAAATAGATTGTTGGTTTTATTGCAAGATGAATTTTTTTTTTTGTGATGTTTGATAAACAGAAAATAATAATATGATGAACATGTTGTTTGAACTCTTTTGGCAATTTTGTGACACAATGTAGATAATTGTTTTTAAAACAGAATTCTGAAATAAGAGGATGAAATTATTCCAAAAAAGAATTACTGGAATATTTTAAATTATCTCAAAACAAATGTAGGTTTATAAGGGATCCTCATGTGCAAATGTGAGTTCATTACCGATCTTGATTTATCATAATGATACAAAATCTCTCAAATACAAATGTGTGTGCGATTGTATTGTTCATTCACCAATTTTGAGCAAGATAATTTGATACAAGTAATTTGCCTTGACCAAATGAATGTTTGTTGACCATGATTTATATGCATGTAACCATACCAGACTACTATGTAAGTTAGGTTTATCAAGAGCTAGCTAATCCATAAGTTGACATAGGTCTGTACAAAAGAAGGTCGCTAATGTGACAGACATATCGCCACGCTAGGATTTACCCAAGGCCAAGCGGGTTGGGCACAAACCACCTGTTATGGGGCTTACCTCACAGTTTTCGAATAATTGAGAATTCCAGGGATTCAAGCTCATTCACCCTTCTTTTCTTTTCAAGGGGTAGGGAAAGGAGTTTATTGTATTTTGCTTTTGCTTTTCACTTTTGCTTCTTTTTTTTTTTGTACTTTTGTATTTTTGCTTGATATTTGAGATAATGCTGAAATATTGTTGTGATGATTCAAATAACCTTTTTCTTTTTCTCTGTTTCTTGAACTTTTCTTTTCTTCCTATGCTAGGGATACTTGCTCGGATTATCTGTAGAGCAAGGGATTTTTATTCTGGGTAGGGGTGAGCTTGTCCTTTTGTCAATTCTCAAAGATTCTAGACCATGTGCATGATAGGATAGCAGGGGAAACTTTTCGCTCAGGAAACCATTTCTACTATGTAGCATCATATCGAATGTGCAATGAAATCATTTTAATGTGAAGAGATATACTTGGTTCAAGTAAATAACAAGATCAGTTCTCTATGCTCAAAACTTTATTTAATTCCAATGTGGACTTTGATATAAGAGAGATTAATAATCATACCAAATAAAATCAAGATATTTATTCATGTGAGTGTGAAAGTGCGGGATTCCAAATAAATGCTCATTTATCCAAAATAATTGAAAATATAACTGCAATACTTCAAGAATTGACAGGTATAAATATAAAAGATGTTTTTGAAGATTTTGACGATTTTGATGTTTTTATATATATATATTATTATTTTTGTTTTAATTTATGAAATTGATGGTATATACAAGATGATCTATATACACTATACAAGGTTATTTGAGTATAGCATGTCTAAGGTTGCTTCAAAATCAAAGGAGGTTTTGAAGGATAATTTGGTTGTGTTGAAGGTAAGAACAAAAGGTGATGAATAAAAGGTAGTGATAACAAAAGCTTTGTTATAATGTAGAATAATGTAGCAAAAGATTTGACTTTTATATGTGTAAAATTGATCATGTTACAAAATAAAATGTCAGAAGGATAAGAAGGTTCTTCATTCTTATCACTATCTTCCAAGTCTTGATAAGATGGAGGGAGCATATGTGAAAGATATGCATGGGTGTTATTTGGTAAACAAGGATGATCATATATGGATGAAGAAAAGTGATGGATAGAAGATAATTGTGACAATAGAGAATGTATAGAACTTGATGTTTCAACCATTAAATATTCTTCAAATGGTGTTGGGTCACCATGTATGGTAACAATTTTATTTGCAAGTTCAAACTTCAAACATTGGTGAAGAGTGGAAGGGACAACCCTCATCGTATGAATCCAAGGACTTCTAAGAAGTAGGTTGTAAGGTGAAGGGCAATATGCTACATAAAACAAAGTATCCAGGATCTTGGATCCAATATTGAGGGGAAAAATTATAGTACCTTGAGCTTCTTGAATTTCATTGTTAAAAGATTTTATAATAACATTTGATTCATTAAGATCTTCTTCCTTTGATTTGAGTTTTTGGAATAATTGATAAGTGCATAAATTAAGAGAGGAGCCATTATCTACCATGATAGTTTTAACAGGTGTTTCTTTACTAGATCCTATAATGTAAAGATAGTAGTCTTCTTGTGGAGTAGAGGAAGGAATATCCTCATCATAGAATGAAATATGGTTAACCTCAAGAGGGTTTACACCATTAATTATGTTCTTAGAGAAAATATGATGAGGAACAAATTGTTGGCTAGGTATCTTGAACAAAGTTTCCTTATGAGAACTTTGTAATACTTCTAAAAGGGATATCTTTGCTTGAGGATTAATCACTTGTTGTTGGCTATCAAAGTGGATTTCAGATTGAGATTTTGATTCTAAAGATGAGCTTTCTATGCTTACATTCCATTTTGGATCATTCTCTAGAGCCAAAGATAGTTTTGAAGGTTGGTCAAATGAGGAATCCATATCTTGAATATCAGATTGAATTGATTGAACTTGAGGTTGCTCATTTGTAGTTTCTGTTACAATATTAGTAATATCATCATGATGGGACACATTAACATGCAATATTTGATTGGTTTCCTATTGTTGATAATTGAATAGGGGTTCTTGGGAGATCCCCATGTCTTGATTGATTATTGGTATTTGTTGTGTAGGAGTTTGATAGTTTACTAGAGATTTATAATCAGTTGTAGATTGTAATTCCTTTATATTAAAAAGACCCTCATCAATCAAATCTTGAATTGCACATCTTAAATCTTTACAATTTTGTGTCATATGTCCATCTACTCTATGATATTCACAATGTAGCTCAGGTTTAAACCAATCTGTTGTGGTATCAAGTTGTCTTATGGAAGGGAGTTCAATCTTATTTGTATCAAGTAAATGCTTGAGAATTATATCCATTGGTTGATTGAGCTTTGTAAATGTACGTGATGAAGGTTTTCGAGAGGTTTTTGATATGTGCCTTAGGAGTTCAGTCATAAAAGGACCTAATGGTTTCTTACCTCTCTTTTCTTTGTTATGGGTAGAATGATGATAAGAAGATTGTGAAGTATGATGTGAGTGCATGGTAGGATTGGAAGAATAAGTATTTTCTTGTTGAAATGGATGTGTTGTATTGAAAGAAGAATATTGAAAGGGTGGTGGAGGATTATATGTGGATTGATAGACATAATATGGATATATGGGAGAATAGATAATATCGTTATGAAGAGGATTGGAAAAGGGATTATCCTGTTGGGTTATGGATGAAAAATGAGAAGAGTGTGATGGAGGTGATGTTGAATAGGGATGAGGTTGGTCATAATCAACAAATGTATTTGGCTGAATTCTTCTAACATTATTAATGGGCTCATATTGATTTGAGTAAAAACTCATGGTTTATTTAATACTTCTAAAAGTAATATTTAGTATCTATTATTTAGAATTGAATATAAAACATACAAACTTGAAATGATGATTTTGTTATTATATATATATATATATATATTTATATATATATACATATATTTTTTTTTTTCAAAAGGTTTTTAGTTTTCACGTCGGGTTCACCAAAATGTATCGCTCCAAATTTTTTGCACCCTTACCTTCAGGCTATAGGATCCGTGCCCGGAAGGGGGATGTGAAAAGGATGGGACAATACCTCGGACCGAGAGGCCCTTTGAAGGTCCCGCCTCTCGGGGGAGGTGTATAAGGGTGAATTTTTGATGGATGGTGGGTTCACCAGGAAACTTTTGAATGGCAGTTTCCATGCCTAGGTTGATAGTGTGTTTGATGTGTTCATTTTTATGCTTGATCATTCAACTCCTAGGTTTGGCCGATATGAATCTAAACTATTCTATATGCCAATGCAGATTTCAATGAATACAAAAAATAGAAATAGATGCAAATTACAGAGAATATGCTAACCAAAAGAATTCATACCTGATTTCGGATGTCTGATGGAGATTCTGAGTCTTGTAGCAGTTCAGATCATCTCAGTTTGCACATTATCATCTGATATTTCTCGGGATCATCTCAAATCATAGAAGGTCATCTAAAATAGGACAGAATCGCCTGAAATCTGATGAATTCGTCAGACGAATCCGTCAGAAACCTGCAATCACAAAAACAGACACAAAATACCAAATATGCAAATGCAGAAGCAAGGGATAATGATAGAAATAACAACAAACTTGCCTAAATAATAGTGTCTAATAACAAATGAGGAAATGCAGTAAATTTAATGATTGATTTTACCTTTATCATGCAATTATGCTAAATGAGGTGAACTCCAAGGTGCATAAAACATAATAACTTAAAACAGTGCAGAAATATGTTATGGAAAATGCAGAAAAGCTTAAGAAAATGCGAACTCTAAACTCGGACTGCCCCCAATCTGGACTACAGTCAGGATCGCCTCCAATCGTACGAAATCGTCCGCAATCGTCCGAGATCGTCTACGACGATCCAAGCTAGCTTCGACTAAAAAATAGTAGAATTCCTACAATAAAAAAAATGCAAAATACCAAAATGCAAGCAATAATGCGAGGGAATAAGGAGCTAACTCTGCAATGAAATCCTGTCAACAAAGGGGTTGGGGGTTCAGGGAGAATCAGCAAGAATTAGGTAGGGAGGCAGGGGGATAAACTAGAAAAATCCTAGTTTATATAGGATTAAAAAGAGGTTTGGGAGGTTGGGGATCATCCCAATCTGGGAGATCTCCAACAGGGAAATCTCCAACTGCGCAGACACGCTTCTGCCCGAGTTGGAGAGGCTGTTGAAACAGAAGCTAATTATGAAAATTTGATTTTGGGATGAAATCGTCTGGACGTTCTATTCCAGACGAATTCGTCAGATCGGGGACGATTTCGTCTAATCTACGACGATATCGTCCAACGGTCAAAACAAATCCTAAAAATGGCACGGAAAACGGGGAAAGCGGGTAAAAGGCGGTTTAACGGGCAATTTGGGGTTGAAATTCAAATTTTAATATTTTATCTTTTTACTAAGGTTTTAACCGTGCCAATTTTAGGGTGCTACAGTGACTATAGTTTCTAATGGCAGAGATTGACGAATGGAGATGAAGCCCACCATTGCCAATTCTCAAACAATGGTTGGTGATGAAATCCAACTCACTGTTTTTTATTGTGAAACATGCAATGTGTGTGATTCATTTTAAAATTTATGTTATCTATTGTGTTCACTCAATGCTAAAAACACATCTATTTCACTCATCTAAGATAGAAGCCAAAAACATCAACACTAAGCTCCTCAAAAGAACTTAGGGGTACACAATTTAAGACCCACCCTAAATCATCAAGTGATTCCAATAGTGGAGGATTCACCCAATTCTTTTGCCCTAAATCATGAAGTGATTCCAATAGCAAGAGTATGCTTAAGTATTGTGGTCTTATTCCAACTTTTGAAAAGTAAAAACAAATAATTTTCAACTCTATGATATAGCTAGTAATGTCTTTGTAATTTCAAATGCAAAACAATGAATTAATACCCCAAAAACAACAAAAATCTAAAATAAATGTGATCTATAGTGAATGCATGAATGCAATTTTACTCTACATGTAATATGTATGATGGATATAAATGCCTAAAATGTAGATAAAATGTAATTGCTTTTAATAGAAACTAAATGATTTTCTTTTTGTTAATTTTACTATGAAAAGTAAGAAAATGAAAATAAAAATGGGTTAGGGTTTGAAGTAGGCTTACTAGAAAGCCTACGTATTTTTTTCCCACTTTGTGAAATGTACCCCAGAGTCTTTAGAATGTTGTAGGGTGTTTCCTAAATACTATAGGGCATCCCTAAAACACTACAAGACATCTACATGATCTTCAATTGAATTCTACAATCTCCCAAAACCCTAGTTCTTCATGAAAATCACACGATTGAATCCTTAGAACCTGCAAAATGAAAACAAAAATAGAAATTAGTGACAAATTTAGTTATCATGAAGAACCATTTGGGGGGTCCCATCATGATCACCATTTTGTAAACCGAAATCAAGCAACACCAATACAATAGATAAAATAACAAAAACATAGTAATAACACAAGATTGCACAATATGAATAAGATTTTTATTAATGCAGGTGGATCTCAAAATGATACAATCAATGTGCCCCAATATGGGATTTTACAATGCTTTTGTGATACAAATTTACAAATGCTAGGGTTCTTCAAAAACCTAGCTCAATACACAGTTGGTGGCTTCATGCTCATTCTTTATCCAAACAAGAGTTGCAAGTGGGTTTGTGTATCCTAAAAGGGCCACCCTAGATTCAATAGCTTCTAGAAATATGATCCCTATACTTGCAAATAGAAAACAACAAAAATATATTAGAAGTACCTATGAGGGCTCCACAGTGTGAGGCCCTCAAAAAGATAAAACTACTAAACCCTAGATGTTGCAAAATATAACTAAAAATAAAAGTGTAGGAATGTAAAATAAATGCACAAAATATTCTTACCTTGTCAAAATGATACTTTCTATATCTACTTTTGTTGATGATGGTCACGAGGATACCCGAACAGTGCCCAAGGGTTGGAAGACTGCAGATATACTACGAGAAATGCCCATAGGTGTTTTTTGAAGGCTACAGATGCACCAAGAGTTCTAGAAATTCCTAGAGGCATTCTACTGGCTTTGAGAGGCATTTGGGGGTTAAAACGAAGTGTTTTAGAACCAAATCTGGTTCTATGTAGGTTTAGCAATGGCTAATATGGACGATGCGATGAGGGTGATGAATGATGAAAGTGATGGTAAAGTGGCTAGGGAAGAAGGGCTTGAGAATTTCTCAAGAATTTAAGGATTAGGGGAACTTAGGAGAGCTTAAGCATTAAGGACTAAAGGGTTTTATTCATTAAAATAACTCATATTTTATAATCTTCCCTTGAACATGTTAGGGTTTCGATGACACAAAATGAGCGATCAAGATTAAAACATGAGGAAGGGTTTGGGTAAGTGGCATGGATTGAGGTGGATGGATGGCTAAGATTAAAACATGGTGGATGGCTAGGATTAATTTATATAAATACACATATATTTATTAAATATATATAAATATAATATAAAATATTAATATCTATATATATTAAGTAAATACACACACACACATAGATATATATATCTATATATATATATATAATGGGTGGTTGTGATTGGAGGACACGAGATGGATGATAAGTGGCTAGATTTTGGTGTCTACACTATGTCTCTCTAAAAGAGGATCTGGAGGTGTCCCCATTAGGCCCTCCTGGGAAAACAATCTTATCTTCAATTCTACAACAACCAAAAATCTCTTCGACTACCCAACTGAGTAGCTCCATGTATCATATTGAAGAATTTATTCAAGCATTGATAATATTGAAACTTATATATAGTTTGAGCAATTATATTGTAAGTTTTCTTCATGTTAGTACATGAATCATATTGGCTATTTATTTTCCATATTATTGTTATATACATAAAAGTAATTGTAGACACCTAAAACGTGTCATGTCGATGGCGACTACTCATATGGACATGCTACAAGACCATATGGAAGATCTTGGACAAACTCCAAGATAGAGCAGTGGTTATAACCACTCAATTTGGGCTCTTTGGTATAATCAATTTGAATCATAGCCCAAACTTGTGGTCTATAGGCTGAACCATGGCTGAGGCCTACGGTTTACAAGTCTGGACCATAGCTATAACCTATGGTCTTCACTGAAGTTTAGTTGGCCTTCATCCAAGCTAAATTAGTTTGAATGGCCATTTTTTCTAGAAGAAGGTGGTTAGAGGATGAAAGCTTCCAATCCAACTATCCTAACCACCCCTTCTTGATCTTGGCTTCTCCATGAAGCCACCCCTAGCCTTGGGACATCCTATAAGTACCCATTTCAAAATAGAGAAAAATAAGGAGAGCATATAGAGCATTTTGATAGCGAAGCACTGTCGAAATATTGATCAACGAAGCATTGGAGTTTAGAGCAGTGAAGCCCTATCAAATTGTGGAATCACTTGAGTGCATAGAGAGAGCTTTTTTTCATCACCATTGTCAATTTGTCAAGCATCATGAAAAATTAGGCCATGGATGCCCTAAGGACCTAGGAGACCCAAGAAAAGCTAATTTAGGTAAATGGAGACCCTATTCATTGATTCAACCACCAAACCTATTAGAGGACACCGAAGGTGACCCTTGAACATCAATTGGACAAGGAGGTCAAACCCACAACCCTTGAATTTGGAGGGTAAATCACTTGGTTGCTCACCGCGGACTTCAGCTGCAATTTATAGTGTAGACCGCTCATCAGAGCTGTGGCTTGCAACAGAGGTGAATTTTCCTTACTATTTTTTTTATAGTATATTTAGATAGGATAGATTAATTATTTTACTACTTTATTTGTTAGATTAAAGACTTTGACTTATCGGGTTAAATATTTGATTAGTTTATTTTCATCTTGGCAAGTAGGACTTAATCAGATTTTTTTAATGCTTTAATGCTTCATTTTGTATAATGTATGTCATAGATTGATACCTGTATTTCTTATTCACATATTTCCATCAATCTTGATAGGATTTGCATATGTTTAACATAGCTTATGCACTTTCTTGATTTTATGTCATTATGCAATTCTCACCCCATTTGTCTTTAAAGGGCCTCATCATGAGAGGTTTCCTATGCTTTTGATATTGTTGTGTTGTTTCTTGATCGTAGGATACAGGTTTCAAAGGAGCTACAACCATCTATTTCCTTCCTCAACATGAAGAAGAGGGTTTAATCCACCCTAGAGTAGTTCGTGTCATCCTGAAGGGCACTTTGAAATCACACCTACCCTTGAGAGGGAAATAAAATACATCCTATTGTAAAAATTGTATCAATATGATTATCCCTAAGAGGGATGTACTTGTAATCTGAGTTTGGCATTGAAATATAATGGAATAAAGCATATTTTATTGATCATTTCATTGTCAATTTCTTTTTCTTGTATGCATTTTTTGTCAATTCTTGCAATAGGATACATTAGGTGTGAGCCTTTTTGGTGGTTATAGAAGGTGATCATGGTAGCACCTCGTAAAAATAGACATCTAACTGTGTTTCTTATATTTTTGGAATTGTAGGTATAAACCACAACTATCAGCTGCAGGCCAATAATTGAACCATAGGTACAATAAATGGTTTACAGTCTGAACCGCATATCACACCTACGGTTTACATCTAACAGAGTAGACAACAAAAAATAGAGTGCAGATCGGATGAGGACCTAAGGTAGGCCCCATTTTCACCCTCTGTGTTTTTTATTTTATGTCTGTGTTTTCCAAAGAACAAAAATTGAAACATAAATTTACTAAGGCTAAAATAAACTGAAAATGGATTAGGTCCTTAGGTTTCTCTTTCTTAGTTTTTGATAGGTACTGCTAGGAACATCGGATCTCTGATTGCAGTCCACCCTAGTATATAGCGTGCTATATTAAAACTTGTGTGTTTAGGGTGCATGTGTGAGGCCCAAGTAGTGTCCATTATCATCGTAATATGCATTGTCTAAAGGAGCATCTAGAATAGCTTACATTTTCTAAATTTGAAACGTTATTTCATTTGCATAACATATAGAAAATGAGCATGAGTGCTATATGATGCATTTCTTTTATGTACATTAAAATGAACCACACACACCACATTTCATTTAAACATCAGTGGCATTGGGCTCTCACATCCAACCCATTTTATTGAGACCAACAGTGGATGTCATTACCACTTGGTTGGCTCATTTGAAATTGTATTATCGAAACCCGCTCGTGGCCAAGGCTGACCGAAGAACTATCCTATCCTTGTAAAATAGCATGCACTCATCTTCGAAAGATTGTATCGCTATGCACGGTGTGCTTTGGGTGAGGGTTGGTAGTACCTATGCTACCTCATTGAGTATGGACTTCACTACCATATTCAGCTTGTGTGAGTATATAGGTGAAAACCTTTGAACAAATTGAGTATAACATCAACTTTTCAAAACACGATAAGGAGTTCTATACTGATACAACAAATCATTGAAACAACATCAAACAGTATAGGGCTCATTTTTAAAAATTAATATGAGATAAACACCATTGTATACCTTGTTTGCTTAATAAAGAACAAATCTAGACATTAGGTGCACCATGATGGAGACATGAGGCGGTTGGAAAAGGTACAATCTTGAAGCCCATGGCCAAGCCCCAACAAATTCACATTAGCATATGTCGAATCCTTGCCCACATGTGCTCCTTGAACATTGTTCAATGAGCATTAGAGGAGATAATTCGATAAGGGGGGAACCTATTCAGCATACCCCCAATAGAGGAGGTTCTGTGCATTCCTCTAGACACAGAATAGAGTAGGGAGCCTCTCAGCATGAGGGCATTCCACTCGAAATCCATTACCAGGATCACATTGTACATGCATCCACAAGATCTATTGAATAGTATGTTATACAGGGATCCAAGTTGGTACCCCTACATCATAGGTCTATAGGAGGATTTATGGCTCCACCTTCGAAGTATAGATGTGATCGAGACCCACCCATTCAGGAGCATGCAGATAGGACCACCACTGAGCATAGGCCTGTGCAGACTCCCACACATGGTGAACAACGAAAGATCATTATTAATATGGCTAAAGTGGGAGCCAAGGGCACACCACCACATGAGCGGTGTAGATCCAAATAGTTAGATGGCTTAGGTAGCGTCCTTGAGTAGCTAATATATAAGCCTTCAGCTCCACCCATCCATGCTCCAAGTAAGTGTAGTGGGGGTTCTATTAGGACTGATAGAGAACATGGAGAGACTTCTAAGCACCCTCATGTGACACATACATCATCCATACATGGTGGCACAGAGTAAAGAGCTTAAAAGGACGCTAATGTCGTCTTTATAGACAAGGGCAAAAGCATCACAAATTAGTCAGATGGGTACAAAACCCATAAGGTCGCTCACACAGAGCATGCATACCAGAGGCTTGTCATGGCCAATGACCTTGATAGATCACACAAACTTGTATATGAGCAGCGATGATAGCTCCTCCAAGATCAATTGGAGGATGCTCACCTAGAAAGACAATGCATTGAAGAGGAGAATCTTCAATCGCAAAGGCTCATCAGACAATGACTATATGAGCAATACATGCATGAAGAATGCATCCTTGTCCAAAAGGAGTGTGTAGAGTAGGAGGATAGGCTAGCCAACGCTGGTCTATATACTTATGCTGAGAATAGAGAGCGCATTCAGAGAAAGGCTTTTTTACAAGCTGATGCGCAGCAAGAGCGCTGAAATGCTCATACTCATATTAGTGTCCAACAAAGATAATGACCACCATTGTTCAAACATGAGGGATAAAAAAATATGAGGATGAAGATGGAGAGGAAAACAATCAAGAGTATCCTGAAGAATCCCAAGTTGAGGAGGAGGAAGAGCAACGACCTCCACCTCGATAGAGGAAGAATGTACCTCCGAGACCACCCTCACGTTAGCTTAGGGAGGAGGACTTCTTATCCTTAGAGGCTTATAAATCCCTAGCTGAGAAGGTAAATGCGATTGAGAGGCAAGGAAAAATACTTAAAAATCTAACATTAATAAAGATTCATAATGAGCCTTTGGACCCCTCGATACCTGCTCCAGCATACCCTGAGCATTTTGTTATGCCCAGTTTAGACAAATTTAAAGGTGACAAAGATGCATAGGAGCATGCCACGAGATTTTTGGCTGCCTGTTTCCAAATTGCTAGTAATAATGCCTTAATTTTTCATACATTTTTCATGACCCTTTTAGACCCAGCCCAAGAGTGGTTTAATCAACAAAAGAGGCACAACATTACCAATTTTGAACAACTGGATGATGCTTTTCTTGAACTCTTTTCTTTTAGAATCAAGAAATAGGCTATCCTTTTTGATTTGGCTGCACTAGCTTAGTGCAATGATGAGCCAATTGAACAATACAAAAATAGGTGGAGAATATTGATGGCAAAGCTACAATTCCCTATTCCTACTATGGAATTGATCCGAATGTTCACCAAGAGTTGTGCCAAGCACATATCGCTACTGTTGCAACTGTAGCAGTATCCAAAATTCGAGGAGGCTTTGGTGCAAGCCAAGGTAATTGAGAACATCAAGTTGCAGGAAGGTAATTTGAAGCTTAAGAACAAGGAGGGGCCTAAGAAGAGCTCCATGAAGCAAAAGGGCAAGGAAGACCACATCAACTAGGTAGTGCTAAACATCCAGAGAGAGGATAAAGGGCAGCAAAAATAGAATTATCAAGCCCAACCTCCTACGTAGTACGAAAAGAGTAATAATAACTATAAGGACAAAAACAAAGAACAATGCTACCTCACCAATTCATGCCGCTAATAGAATTATTGACTTCAATATTCCACCAGTTATACAAGGCTAAGGTGATCAGACTGCCCGAGGTTAAGCTAGTCGATCCGAATCAGCCCAAGTCGAAGGGATATCAGGACGACTTATTTTGCATCTACCACCAAGCGAAGGGCCATGACATCGAGGTATGTTAGTCCTTCAAGCATATTGTGCAAAACATGATTGAAAAGGGCAAGCTTATAGTACCAAGTAATCTATAGGTACCTGACAACCAGAACATGGGGATTTACAAAAATTCATTACCAAACAATGAGGCACCACGTAACAACATTGACCAGGTCAACCAAGTGCATGTCGAACCACCTACCTAAGGGTTCATAGGCATGGTGAATGTTGTTACAAGACATGGGATATATGAGCAACCGAATCAACCATGTGCTCCCAATAGAATACAAGCCACGCTGAATTAGCAACCGACATAGAATATTCCAAGTCCACCAATGAGACCAGTGGTGACCATACGGAGCAGGTTAGTCCAAAATCTATAGACAACTCCTGCAAAGTTGTCTATATATGAACTAATATAGTAGTCCCCTAGGCATAGGGAGACTCTTATGGATATTCTAAGGTCCATTGAAGTACAGTCTTAGGATGCACAAGCATTTACCAATTTTGTGGGACATGTACAGCAGTGCTAGGAGCCCATGATCCAATTTTATGATCATAAAATTAAGATGGTTCCTACAAATACGGTTGACCCATTGTTGCATATTATCATGTGCATCAATCATGTACCATTCAAGAGGGTCTTGATCGACACTTGTTCGTTGATCAACATAATAATGACCAAGGCATTGAATCATCTAAATCTACCAAAATCACACATTGTGCCCACCACATTCATGTTGAAAGAGTTTAATGAAACCCTATGCTCGATGGTTGGCATAAGTCCTACCTATGTAGGTAGACCTAAAGACCATCTTTGTGATGTATCATGTGATTGAGGGGGCCATGCAATGCAACATCCTACTCGGGAGGCCTTGGATTCGTGAAATGCATTGTGTTCCCTCTATACTACACCAATGTGTAAAATATCTACATGAGGGATGGGTTCACGTAGTGTCGTCAGACGAAGAACCTTTTAAGTTCATGAATATAGTAGATTTTCCTAGGGGTTTCATACTCCCATTAATGCACCTGTATATCTAGCCTGCATAGTTGATTAAAAATCTAGGAGATAAACCAAAAGTATGTGCTCAACCATTGATATTTGTGTCACACAGATCTAAGTGTACTACTACTACTTCACTGAAACCAACTGCATCAGTGATGCTTTGGGATGATAGGAAGTTAAAGGAAAATATGAGCAAAAGAGAGAAGAAGCAAAAGCTCAAATCAATCACTAAGGAGGCTCCCATCCCAATGGAAGTGTTGAGAAGCAACACACCCCCACTGAAAAATAATTTTCCATCCTTTGAAAACATTGAGCTTTCATTTTGCAGTAGGGACCCTCTTGATGATTTTCAGTTTTAATCCCAGATTTTTACTTGCCTCTTTCTTCTTCAAGTTTTGCCTGTGTCAAAGCATCCAAGTTTTCTTGCATTCTGGCTTTGTTATCTCAGACTTCACTTTTTACATGCTAGAATCATTCATGGATAAAGAAAATCTTACACCGGTACGAAGAAAATGCAGAAAACAGATAGATAAATTCATTAAAAATCAAAACTTTCCTTTTTTGGAAGTGTCGCGATATCGCGACGGGTTTTTGAAAAATCGGCTAAGTCAGAAATGCGTAGCGAAATCGCGACACTTTCCAAAAATGGAAATGTCCGATATCGCCACATTCCATTTTTGGAAATGTCGCGATATCGCTACCATTTTGGAGAGAGAAGGCAAGATCGTACGAAACGTCGCGATTTCGCGACATGTCCGAACGAAATCGCGACAAGTCGCATTTGAGAGAGAGAAAACGAAGGCATGAATGGTCGCGATTTCGCGACATGTCACGAAATCGTGACAATGGAGAGAGAAGGAAAGTCGTACGGAACGTCACGATTTCGCGACATGTCGCGAAATCGCGACATGTCGCATTTTCGCGGCTGCAAAGTGAAAAATCGACTAAGTGTGAAAATGGTCGCGATTTCGTGACATGTCGCAAAATCGTGACATGTCGCATTTTGAAAGGAAGAAGGAAGGGGTTCGCGACATGTCGAAAATCGCGAGGCAAGAAGGGAAGAAAAAGCGATAAGGCGAGAAAGGGTCGCGATTTCGCGACATGTCGGAAATCGCGACAGTGTCGCGGTGAGCAAGAAAGGGTCGCAAGGAAGAAAGGCGTCGCGATTTCGTGACATGTCGCGAAATCGCGACATGTCGCATTTTCGCGGCATGAAAGGAAGAAAAGCTGCTAAGGCAAGGAAGGGTCGTGATTTCACGGCTGGAAGGAAGAAAAGTAGCTAAGGCAGAAAAGGGTCGCGATTTCGCGACATGTCACGAAATCATGACATGTCACGTTTTCGAGGCTAGAAGGATAGAAGAGTGCCGAAGGGGGAGAAGGGTGCCGATTTCGCGACATGTCACGAAATCGTGACATGTCGCATTTTCACGACAGTAGCGCAAAAGTTGCCGAGAGGAGAAATGGTCGCGATTTCGCGACATGTCACGAAATCGCGACATGTCGCGGTTTCGCGGCTGGAACAGTTGAAAGACGCCTTTGCCAGAAAGATGTCACGATTTCGTGACATGTCACGAAATCGCGACATGTCGCATTTTCGCGACCCTGCCAGCAGAGAACCAGAAATGCAAGACAACTGGAAATGGACACGTGTCACGATTCTGTGACACGTGTCAAAGCACTGCGGGCCACGTATCAGATTAATAAGGCCGACATGCAAGTAAACTTTAGGGTTTTTAATCTGATTCAATAATTAAAGTTCTGATTTAATATTTTAAAAATACTAATCCGTCTTTTGTTCTTTCATGCAGGAAGCCATCTGGCACTTACGGGATAACGGAGAAAGGGCCATAAAGACAAAGTCGAATGCAAATTAATCAAAGACAGCCATATTGAAAGAAAAGTTGCTGTGTCATCCAATTTTTTCAGATCTGGCTGCAAAGAGACTTTACGGTGACTAAGCAGCTGCCCATAGTGGAATATGTCGGAATTGGCCGGGAAATGAAAATATATGCACACAGTTGTCGAATTTTGCCGGTGAATGCATTTAATGAAGATTTATGGCAGAATTAATGGCGTGCAGATATTTTCAACTCACGGATGGCTCTACGGAGATGAAATGTCGGAGAAGTGGTGACTCATCCAACTTACCCGAGGGAATTAATGAGGGCATTTATTTACAGTTGCGGGTGAATGCAAGTGGCATTCGAATTCTATCTTCTCCATTTATGGCAAGTGACTGCACTGATTTGCAGAATGGTTAAGTTTTATCCGGACTTTGTTTTAAATGGCTTTATATTGTAAAACCCGGGTCCTAGGGTTTGAGATGATAAGATTTAGGGTTTGAGAGGAAGATATTTCTGAAAAGATCAGGGTCTGTCCTGAGTCTATAAATACTTCTTCTCAATGTAATCGCAGGAGGCGGAGACTTAGAAATAAAAGGCTATTGAAGCAATTTCTTGCAAATTTTGTGAAATATTTTATTTCTGGACTTGGAGTTGATGTGCTTTTGTTTTCTGTGATAGCATGGCCAGGAGCCTAATCTTTTGCAGATTGTGATAAGTTCATCTTCTTTTGTTATCCGTTTCATTAAAGTTTATTAGATATATGTCGTAAATCGGTGTTATCAAGATTAAATATGTTGTTAGGCTTCATTTGTTCTATTGTATACTAGGGAAAATTATAGATTTAAGGTTCAAGTTTGTTCTAATTGCTCTGTCCTCACTGTGCGAGCTAGGCTGCCGATGAAAGATATCAATTTTAACCGACTTCCCTTCGGTTTATAATTTTCTGTTAGATCTGTTCCATCTCTGCCTTCTGCTCTTAGTAGAAAGTGATCTTAGAAAACTGGACACTTTCTTCTTTGATTTGTTCTGTTGTGAAGCTGATAGTATAAATAAAATTGGTAGTTTTGTTTTACAGTTAAATTGGATAAACTTCTCTTTTTGCCTTACCCTACCCTCTTTGTTTTACCGTGAAATGATCCATTTTTATTTTCTTTATTTGTCTTTTATTTAAATCATCGACCCATGAGAGCTAGATCAAAGAATTAATTTTAAATCTGATTGTCAACAAGTGACAACTTCTGAACATTACTGAGCAAGTTCAGTGAGCCCGTTGTAAGGTACAGACAGTCCATATTGAAATCTATTCCAGAAGTGAAAAAGAGTGAATTGACATTCGACCCGACTCTGTAACTCACACCTTGGATAACCAGCTAGATCCTAAAGTGAGTGGGATTTATCCCGTATAAGTGTTATCAGAGTTTTGTGCTCATTCTTCACAGGGTGTGTATGAAAGTCGGACCAACATTTAAAAATGGCGCTAGAAGGAGGGCCATAGTGAACTCCGATCAGTATTGTAAGTTGTCGATACATATTTGTAAAATTGCCGTAAAAGAAGACCTCAAGTTCAGTACTCTGTTAAGAACTGTAAGTTTGTAAGTGCTTGTGAAAAGTTGGATTCTACATACAGGGTAACAAGGTCCCACCCTAGAGCTGGAGAGCTCCTTGTCCCTGAATTAGAAACTCCGAGAAGAAGTAGCCTCAGAAGGGCTAAGTCTCTGTCAGAAATAGTTTTATCACCGCTGATAGTTACTCCAACCACAACTCAGAATATCACTAACAACCAAGTAGTGATGGCAAATTGGTTGGGCTCCACTGCTTTGAATATTTCGGGTATTGCCCATGACCTCGCCCGAAATCCGAAAAGATATCTCCCCGGATATAAACATGATGGGACAAGAACCGCAGAAGAACATTTGGTTGCATTCAAGAATGCTTTGAAATTATTAAATGTACAAAGATGAGGATGTTGCCTGTAGACTATTCCCGTTCACTCTCCAGGAGGGAGCTTATGATTGGTTTCTAAACCTCACTAATGATTCTGTCACCAGCTGGAATGACTTAGAAAAAGTTTTTGTGTCACAGTTCGGAGAAGTGATAGATCCTAGTATATTGTACCAACAATTTTCTGGCATCAAAAGAGAATTAAGTGAATCTATCAGGTCTTATAATGTTAGATTCCGGAAAGCTTATGGTAGACTTACCGGGTATTATGTACCGAATGCCGACCTGGCATTAGAGATCTTTAGAAACTCTCTGGATCCCATGACCTCTGTATTTTTGAAGAGAGATCCCACTCGTTACTAATTTGATAGAAGCTTATAAAGAAGCTTTGATTCTGGAAAGACAGCTTGGGACCCCAACCCTTAAATGCTCAAAGAAGTTCCTCCGGTTGCACAAGATGCCCTTGTGTTCAATCCTATTCCACATCAGGTAATGTTGCCAGCTTGTCGGACTTTACCATCAAGAAATCCACTGGCTGTAGCACCTGTTGAGAATGTACAAGACCCAGGCAAAGAGGTTGACAATGCAAGAGTGGAAGAAGTCTCAAAGATTGTTCGGAAGCTGGCCAATGATTTCTTGAGTTTTAAAAGGCAAGTTTCTACTGGGGACAACTCCAACAGATATTCATATCAACCAAACAGATTCAACAGGCCCCCATATGAACCTAATAAATATTACAAGGGCAAAGGCCATGATGTGAACATTTGTGATTTAGCTCGCCCAACCGGTGCAGTAATACATGCCACTTCACAAGCATGGGGAGTTGGATTGTCTGGAATTTTGCAATGCATTTGAAGCTTTGTCTGGAGATTTGATCTCCCCTAAAAATCAAAGAACTGCTGATGGCCCAAGTTCATCCGGCCACAGTGCAGCTATGGTCCTGGATTCTTTCACTTTCCCGGATGAATCTGAGAATGTAGTTGAAATGCCTATGGATGAGGTGCAGGCTTTCCAACAGTATGTAAGAGATAATTACAACCTGAGAAATAGGAATCCGGAGCCTAATACTACATCAACTCCTCCGGACAACTCTCACAATGTTCCTCCCGACCCCTCTCCAAGCAATAATCCATCTCCACCAAAAGGAGGGAATTTGAGAGGACCAGATGCTTTTGTCCCTCCACTTAACAAAGGATATAACATAGTGGAGGATATGAAAAATATTAAGGCCAACATTACTCGCATGAGTCGGCACAGATTTCAGAGCAGAGAGACAATCCGATAAAAACATACTCGGCCCTCGCTACTAAACCTCGTGGACAAAGGAAAGAAAATAGCACATGCCAATCTAGCCATGTACAAAGAAAAAACTGAAGTTCCCCCCTTTTTACTGACCGTCCGTATTTTTGGGAAGAACTTACATAATTGTTTGGTAGATTCAGGTGCATCTGCAAATGTTATGCCTTTGGCCATTTGTCAGCAGTTGGGTCTCACCCCAATGAAGTCTGAAAGGAGAGTTGTCCAATTGGACAAATCAGAGGTTAAAGTTGTTGGAGAGCTTCAAAATATTCATATCCAATTAGCATCTGAGCCAAGGGCTCAACATAAAATTGAAATTCAGGTTGTAGATATCCCTGTGGGGTACGGGATGCTGTTGAGCAGGGATTGGTCGAGATCTCTGAACGGATACTTGGCAACAGATTTTTCACACATGTGGTTGCCGTGGAAAGGAGTGGCAAATCAATTACGGGTTGAAAGAGAACCCATGTACAAGCATACAATTACAGAATACAATGCAGAGAATGAAACCGTAAATATTGCAGAGGTAGATATTGGAGTCTACAATTTAACAATCGGGCAAAATAACAAGTTTAATAAAGCCCATCCTCGTACATACTAATGAAGTTTGGACACTTCATGTGGATGGAGCTAGATCTAAACAGGGTTCTGGAACAGGGGAAGTCCTCAAAGGGCCTGAAAGTCAGACATATTTTATGTCTTACCGCCTGCAGTTCCCGTGTACAAATAATTTAGCAGAGTATGAAGCTCTGGTATTAGGTTTGAAGTTTGCTTTGGACAAAGGAGCAAGAAATATTAAAGTTTTTACTGATTCAGAATTAGTGGCAAATCAAGTCAAGGGTAAATTCCAGTGTAAAGCATCTTATTTAAAAGGATACAAACATCGGGCTTGGGATCTTGTAGAAGACTTTGATGCTTTTAATCTGACACATATACCCAGAGAGCAGAACTCCCATGCAGATGTCTTGGCTTCTTCAGCTGCAAGTTTAAAGCCATTGGAAGAATTTAAATGGAACAAGTTTTCAATTGAGTTAGTCCCTTGTCCTTCAGTTCCAAACAATATAGATAATTTTCAAGTTTTCTCTGATGATCAACAGATTGTAAACTTTTTGCAGAGTACTAACACATTTGAAAATGCTATAATTGATGAGGGCCAAAGGGATACCCCACTGGAACAGTTAGATGATGACAGGGGAATAATGAGGTTGAAGGACAACAGAATTCCAAAAGGAATGGTGGAGCTGGAGCGGCTCTTTGATGTTGACAAAATCAAGCAAAAGGTGAATTCTGAGGATTATGTGGGTGCCACAGACAGTGAGACTGAAGACCTGAACATAGGGACTGAAGAAGATCCCAGGCACATCAAGTTGGCTAAGAACTGTGATCCAGAAATAAAAAGAAGTATGATTGATTTTCTTCACAGGTCCAAGGATGTTATGGCCTGGTCATACAAAGACTTAAAGGTATTTGATCCTA
The DNA here is from genome assembly GCA_028583015.1 of Wollemia nobilis. Classification (NCBI taxonomy): domain Eukaryota; kingdom Viridiplantae; phylum Streptophyta; class Pinopsida; order Araucariales; family Araucariaceae; genus Wollemia; species Wollemia nobilis. The sequence goes on along the minus strand of JAQPPZ010001316.1, from coordinate 2,664,453 downwards.
AAGTTTACACTCACATTATACCTTTAAAAGAATTCTGCAAACCTTTCAGGCAAAAACAGAGGCATGTCAATGCTCTGTTAGAGCCCCTCATCCAGAAAGAAGTAGAAAAGCTATTGAGTGCAGCCATTATTTTTCCCATCAGGCATTCTACTTGGGTGGCCAATCTGGTGCCAGTCAGAAAGAAAAATGGAGAGATCCGCCTGTGTGTGGATTTTAGAAATTTAAACAAGGCATCTGAAAAAGATAATTACCCTCTGCCCTCCATGGATGAGGTGCTGCAGATTGTCAATGGTTCAGAGATGATGTCTTTCCTGGATGGTTTCTCAGGGTACAATCAGATATTGGTTGAGAAGGAAGACAGAATGAAGACTGCTTTCACAACTAAGTGGGGAACTTTTGCTTACAAGAGGATGCCATTTGGATTAATAAATGCCGGAGCTACATTTCAACGAGCAATGGATCATGCTTTCAAGGGGCTTATGGGTAAATGCATTGTTGTTTACATGGATGATTTAACAGTCTTCTCTAAATCTCGGTTTGACCATGTAAAACACTTGGAGTCTGTGTTTAATAAATGCAGGGAGTTTGGCATTTCTTTGAATCCGAAGAAGTGCATTTTTGGTGTAACAGAAGGAAAGCTCCTTGGGCACTTGGTCACAAAAGATGGCATTTCCATGGATCCGGGCAGAGTTGAAGCCATATCCGGCATACCATTTCCCAACTCCAAGAAAGAGTTGAGGTCCTTCTTTGGAAAAATTAACTTTGTCAGGAAGTTCATCTCCGGTTTTGCAGAGATAGTCAAGCCAATGAATGACATGCTAAAGCAAACTGCTCAGATTGTCTGGACCACAGAAGCTAAGACGACTTTCCAAGAAATCAAGACAACCATAAAACAAGCACCAGTTCTGGTAAGCCCAGATTTCAGTGCAGATTTTTATCTGTACACTTTCTCTTCTGAACATACACTTGCTGCAGTTCTGACCCAACGGAGAGAAACTGGGGAACATCCAATTGCTTTCAAGAGTACCAATTTAAAGGGGGCTGAGCTAAAATATTCTCATTTAGACAAACAAGCTTATGCCTTGGTAAGAGCGGTTAGCAGGTTCAGGCACTATATATTAAGAAGCAGAATTCATGCTATAGTTCCAGACCCAACTGTTAAATACCTTCTAAGTCAGAATGAATTGGGTGAATTGAGGGGTAATTGGGTTACAAGGCTGCAAGAGTATGACTTAGAGATTCGGCCTGCTAAATTGATCAGAGGACTTGGTTTGTCCCGACACATTGCCGAAGTACCTGTACGGGAAGAAGTTAATCAGTTAAATTCTGAATCTGATGACTGGTATGGGGATATTACTCATCTGCTGCAATTTGGAATTTGCCCGTCTCACTTGAACAGAACCCAAAGGAGAGCATTAAAACTGAAAGCTGCTCATTATCTCCTCAAAGCAGGTAATTTGTACAGAGAGAATTATGCTGGCATTTTCTTGAGATGCATTTCTCCGAGTGAAGTCAATGAAGTCATGTCCAGTTTTCATGAAAAGTTAGGGGCAGTGGCATTCATCGAGATCTCGCTACTACGCATAAAATATTGAGAGCAAAGCTATTATCGGCCTACACTATTTAAAGATGCACATCAAGCATGTAAGAACCTCGCCATCGGTGCCAAACTTTTGCAGCCAAAGAGGCCAACCGGGCTCTCCCATTGCAACCTGTTGTAATAAATAAACCTTTCATGAAGTGGGGACTTGATTTTGTGGGAGTGATTAATCCAAATTCTTCAGCAGGGCATAAGTATGTTCTGACAGCTACTGATTACTGCACAAGATGGGTTGAAGCAACAACCACCACAAGAAGTACAACTCATGAAGTGATTGAATTTCTAGAATCAAATGTCATAACTAGGTTTGGGGTTCCTCCGAATTTGGTGTGTGATAATGGACCAGCCTTCCAATCATTGGAGTTTGCAGAATGGGCATACCATATGGGGATAGTTATCAGATTCTCATCCAACTATTATCCCCAAGGCAATGGACTGGCTGAGTCCACAAACAAGAATTTAATGAATGCCATCAAGAAATCTGTAGCAGATAAACCCAGGCAATGGCATACATTATTGAAATATGCACTTTGGGCTGACCGGATAAAATATAAAGTGGCTCTTAAAACTTCTCCTTTTGCTTTGTTGTATGGTACCCACCAATTGTTCCCATCTCTCCTGAAGTTACCTACTTACCAATTTGTCTTAGATTATTTTGAGGATCAAGATGATGCAGAAGCTCATGTTTTAGATCTAACTAACTTGCAGGATGAAAGACTCCAAGCCCTGGAACACTTCAGTAGGCACCAAGAAACCGTCAAGCGTTGGTTTGACAAGAGGGCCAAAGTGAAAGCTTTCAGACTGGCAGACTTGGTGCTTCTATGGGACAAGGCCCATGAGAAGAAGGGTAAGCATACAAAGTTGCAGCCACTATGGATAGGCCCCTACCAGATTGCTGAGATTCTGGGTAATAATGCATTTCGATTACAAGACCTTGATGGTAATTTTTTGGACCTCCCTGTTAATGGTCAATACTTAAAACATTATTTCTCAGTTGTTCCATCCAATGTATCATTTGAATGAGTCATAAAGAAGTTGTAACATGTGTATACATTGTAAATAACTCTGCAAGTTTTATTTTGCTTTAGTTTAATTTTAATGTCTGTACAGTTTTAGTTGCTTTTCTTTAGTTTAATTTTAGATGTCTTGTAGGTTTGTTTAATTATTTTAATTTATCTGTGTAGTTTTTAGCTTTAGTTTTAATTGCTGTACTTTTTAGTTGCTTTGTTTTAATTTGTTTTTAAATGTCTGTGCAGTGTTCTTTTTATTTATTTAATCCTAATTTGTCTGTGCAATTTTAGTCTGTCTTGAAGTTCTGTATTTTATTTCCTTTGTAAATAACCCTGCAGTTTTAATTCCTTTCAGGTCTGTACATTTATGTATTCTATTTCCTGTGCTGTCTGTACAGCAGTTGTTTTATTTTAAAGTTCTGTATTTTATATTTTATTTAAGGTCTGTGCAGTTTATTTTCTTTGTAAATAGCTCTACAGTCTTGTTTTATTTCATTTCCTTTAATTGCTCGTACGTTTTATTTTGTTTCCTTTGTAAATAACCCTCAGTTTTGTTTGTTGCTCGTACGCTTTATTTTGAAGTCTATGCAGTTTTATTTTATTTTGTTTTTAAAGGCCTGTGTTTATCCTTGGAAGTCTGTACAAAGTTCTCTGGCTTTTAAAATTCTGTTCTTTAACCTTTGCCTGAGCATTCATAAAAAGGTCAGCCTTCCAAAAATTGTTTTTATTCTAAGCTGATCAATCCAGTGTTCATTATCACAATTGTGAGATAGTCTGTTTGAACTGAATAGTGGAACTATTTTTTTAGTCAGAACAACAGTGGAAGGATGATTGGATTTTGTGTCTTGCTTGCCACAGTTGTTTTAATTATAAAGAAACTGCTATGCTGTTTGGTTGGAGGAACTCCCGGGGAATCCAAGAAAAGTTGGTTATAAGAGGGGACTATGATTCATGTAATTATTTGAGTATCCATAGAGGCTATCAGTGCCTAGGCTGAAGCAGTTCCAGATTGATGAAATATTAAAAGAAAATTGTTATTCTTTCTAAGGCTTTTCAGATGTTGATGTATTTCAAAAGAAAGAGATGAAAGTTGAATTGGCACTCTATTATTTCCAATATATATATAAAAAAAAAAAAAGAGAGATAAAAAGAAAAAGAAAAAAAGAGTTATATAATGAAAGAGGCAGCCAAGACTTCAAAAGATGTTTTTCTTCTACCAAGTTGTAGATTCTACCTTACAGTTGTAAATTTGGGTCGTGTAAATCTAAAGGGTAACTCTGTCGGGCTGTAAAAGGCTAAACTAGTAAACAGAGCTCTACTCGGTTTCCCATTTTACAATCTAGAAAAGCTGATCAATCCAGAGTTCAACATTCGATCCAGTCATTCTTGAAGAAAGTTTTATACCCTTGTAATTGCACATCGAAATCTTCCTTAAGTAATTCAGCCTAGTATGTCCTTGGGAAATTTTAACAACTATCAGTTAGTAGTCAATTTATTTTGAAGAATATCTGTGGCAAGGCAAGATGCATGGTCTATGTTGTTTTGAAACTAGAGTCCTGGGTTCTAAAATAATGCTACTATTTTACCCGCAGATATCGCCATTTGTTGAGAAGCAACACACCCCCACTGAAAAATAATTTTCCATCCTTTGAAAACATTGAGCTTTCATTTTGCAGTAGGGACCCTCTTGATGATTTTCAGTTTTAATCCCAGATTTTTACTTGCCTCTTTCTTCTTCAAGTTTTGCCTGTGTCAAAGCATCCAAGTTTTCTTGCATTCTGGCTTTGTTATCTCAGACTTCACTTTTTACATGCTAGAATCATTCATGGATAAAGAAAATCTTACACCGGTACGAAGAAAATGCAGAAAATAGATAGATAAATTCATTAAAAATCAAAACTTTCCTTTTTTGGAAGTGTCGCGATATCGCGACAGGTTTTTGAAAAATCGGCTAAGTCAGAAATGCGTAGCGAAATCGCGACACTTTCCAAAAATGGAAATGTCACGATATCGCTACCGTTTTGGAGAGAGAAAGCAAGTCGTACGAAACGTCGCGATTTCGTGACATGTACGACAAGTTTGAGAGAGAGAAAATGTAAGGATGAATGGTCACGATTTCGCGACATGTCGCGAAATCGTGACAATTTGGAGAGAGAAAGAAAAGTAGGAAGTCGGATTTGGAATGTCGAAATCGCGACATGTCATTTCGGAAAGTGAAAAATCGACTAAGTTGAAAATGGTCGACGATTTGCGACATGTTAAAAGGAAGAAGAGAAAGTGATTGTGACGTTCGCGTGGAAGAAGCGAGGCGTACGGACTGTCACGATTTCGTGACATGTCGCGAAATCGCGACAGTCAGTCAATGCAAGAAAGGAGAAATGAACAAAAAAGTAGCTAAGGCAGAAAAGGGTCGCAAAATCATGACATGTCGCGTTTTCGTGACTCGCAGGCAAGAAAGGGTCACAAGGAAGAAAGGCGTCACGATTTCGCGGCATGTCGTGAAATCACGACATGTGTTTTCGCGGCATGAAAGGAAGAAAAGCTGCTAAGGCAAGGGTCACGATTTGGAATGTCAGAAATCGTGACATGTCGTAAGGAAGAAAAGGTAAGGTAGAAAAGGGTCACGATTTGTGACATGTCGGAAATCGTGACATGTCGCGTTTTCTGTGTGAAGGAGAAGAGTGCGAAGGGGAGAAGGGTCACGATTTCGTGACATGTCACGAAATCGTGACATGTCGCATTTTCGCGATAGAAGTTGCCGAGAGGAGAAACGGTCGCGATTTCGCGACATGTCAGAAAATCGCGACATGTCATTCATGGAAGGAAGAGGAGATGTCGCGATTTCGTGACATGTCGCGAAATCGCGACATGTCGCATTTTCGCGACCTTGCCAGCAGAGAACCAGAAATGCAAGACAGCTAGAAATGGACACGTGTCACGATTCTGTGACACGTGTCAAAGCACTGCGGGCCACGTATCAGATTAATAAGGCCGACATGCAAGTAAACTTTAGGGTTTTTAATCTGATTCAATAATTAAAGTTCTGATTTAATATTTTAAAAATACTAATCCGTCTTTTGTTCTTTCATGCAGGAAGCCATCTGTCACTTACGGGATAACGGAGAAAGGGCCATAAAGACAAAGTCGAATGCAAATTAATCAAAGACAACCATATTGAAAGAAAAGTTGCTGTGTCATCCAATTTTTTTAGATCTGGCTGCAAAGAGACTTTACGGTGACTAAGCAGCTGCCCATAGTGGAATATGTCGGGAATTGGCCGAGAAATGAAAATATATGCACACAGTTGCTGGATTTTGCCGGTGAATGCATTTAATGAAGATTTATGGCAGAATTAATGGCGTGCAGATATTTTCAACTCACGGATGGCTCTGCGGAGATGAAATGTCGGAGAAGTGGTGACTCATCCAGCTTACCCGAGGGAATTAATGAGGGCATTTATTTACAGTTGCGGGTGAATGCAAGTGGCATTCGAATTCTATCTTCTCCATTTATGGCAACTGACTGCACTGATTTGCAGAATGGTTAAGTTTTATCCGGACTTTGTTTTAAATGGCTTTATATTGTAAAACCCGGGTCCTAGGGTTTGAGATGATAAGATTTAGGGTTTGAGAGGAAGATATTTCTGAAAAGATCAGGGTCTGTCCTGAGTCTATAAATACTTCTTCTCAATGTAATCGCAGGAGGCGGAGACTTAGAAATAAAAGGCTATTGAAGCAATTTCTTGCAAATTCTGTGAAATATTTTATTTCTGGACTTGGAGTTGATGTGCTTTTGTTTTCTGTGATAGCATGGCCAGGAGCCTAATCTTTTGCAGATTGTGATAAGTTCATCTTCTTTTGTTATCCGTTTCATTAAAGTTTATTAGATATATGCTGTAAATCGGTGTTATCAAGATTAAATATGTTGTTAGGCTTCATTTGTTCTATTGTATACTAGGGAAAATTATAGATTTAAGGTTCAAGTTTGTTCTAATTGCTCTGTCCTCACCGTGCGAGCTAGGTTGCCGATGAAAGATATCAATTTTAACCGACTTCCCTTCGGTTTATAATTTTCTGTTAGATCTGTTCCATCTCTGCCTTCTGCTCTTAGTAGAAAGTGATCTTAGAAAACTGGACACTTTCTTCTTTGATTTGTTCTGTTGTGAAGTCGATAGTATAAATGAAATTGGTAGTTTAGGTTTTACGGCTAAGTTTGATAAACTTCTCTTTCTGCCTTACCCTACCCTCTTTGTTTTACCGTGAAATGATCCATTTTTATTTTCTTTATTTGTCTTTTATTTAAATCTACTGACCCATGAGAGCTAGATCAAAGAATTAATTTTAAATCTGATTGTCAACAAGTGACAACTTCTGAACATTACTGAGCAAGTTCAGTGAGCCCGTTGTAAGGTACAGACAGTCCATATTGAAATCTATTCCAGAAGCGAAAAAGAGTGAATTGACATTCGACCCGACTCTGTAACTCACACCTTGGATAACCAGCTAGATCCTAAAGTGAGTGGGATTTATCCCGTATAAGTGTTATCAGAGTTTTGTGCTCATTCTTCACAGGGTGTGTATGAAAGTCGGACCAACAGGAAGTAGAGGAAGCACAAGACATAGCCAAGGAGGTACCTCAACCTACCTCACCTGCATCGTCAATAGGGTCATCCGCATCGCGAGTGACAGTACATATCGCCAACACTGGATTAGGTGAGTACATTATGTAGAACGTAACCTTTGAACTAATTCTGGAGACTGTGCAAGATATGGGTTGACCGTCTGCTCATCATTATCCAGTTGGATCGGTGGTTTTGTTGGGAGATCCACCTAATCAGACTAATTTCATCTATGCTGGGCTAGATCAGCTTCCAATGTGAGAGCCCATGGATGAAGATAGTTACGAAACTTTTGTAGTAAATATTTGTTATTTATCCAACCCGGAGTACTCCATGCATATTTTTAAGTTGTATCACTGGCATGGGTACGGTTTGGGTCTATTTGAACAAGGGTAATGAACTCCGTTCGAGCCATGTTATCAACTAGAAACTGATAGGTTTGGATTGGGGTTATAGATACAAGGACAAGATGATTTGCTTGTAGCATCCTTAGATCACTTGTACCTAAGTCTAGGGGACGATGTGGACTTCAACCGATATCATCCTAATATTTCCAAATTTTGGAGGACTAACTAGATGGTATTTTTCATCACTTCTGAGCCACTTGAAGAGCATCATGAAGGGATACTAGAGCAGACTGATATAGATCAGAACCCCAGAGGCAACCTAGGTCATCAAATCCATAATGCACTGACGACATAGGTGTGTAGGGGCATAACCCCATAGTTTTAGGCGATCTCAAGTCAGGAGATCTTTACAACAATGATGGAGAGTAGTCCACCTTCGAGATAAGTGGACCAGGTTATGATGTTGATAGCAAATCCTCAAGCAACGATAAATATAAGGAAGAAGCTGAGGGGGGATATTTAAGGCCTTTGTATACACATCGCCTACTACCTACAAAGTCGGTACATGTTACCAAGGATATCCCTCCTAATATTGATCATTTGGGGAAATATGTAGAGCTATATTTTTTGGCAGTGTCACACTTACGATATAATTATCTAGTTTTTCTAGACATTGATGACAGTAATAAAGAAGTCAGATTCATGGGGCCGCACTTGCCAGAGTGCCCCATAGGAGTAGGAGTGAATGATGGGTTTTGGTTGTCTGATAGTGATGAAGAAGATGAGTTAGAGAGGACCTACCTTGGTCCTCCTTATTTGTGTTATCATCATCAACCCATCGACATAGATGAGGTCTATCGTCAGTTACATGTCGGTCCTCATCTGAGAGCAAGACGATTAAACCTAGATCAAATTTATCAATTGGTTAATCCCCTTCCATCGACCTACATAGAGCTCCATGAGCCAAATGATCCTGTGCATAGGGAGGATCCAGTTGTCCATGATCCTCATAGAGAAGATCCCTTTGTGCTTGTGCCATTAGAGCCAGATAGTGGGTATGAGGACTACATCAATTATGTAGAGGTTGGTCCATGTGGTCCTAGAGATCAATTCCATTCCATAAATATGGTCTCCATTGATTTGACCACTCCACTTTGCAATCCAGCAAATCCGTCCAAACTGTTGTATCTTAAAAAAGATGCAATTGATTGGGATCAAGCTGACTCACCCGTTGAGCCCGAGGATTTCTTCTTTAACAAATAAATGTTACAACCATTTCATTTTGTGCTAGGCTATGCATATGATTTCTATCATGTTGAAAATGCTTCCAAAATGGAACCTATCAACCCGAATGATGACATCCATTTGATCCCTATGTCTCATCAGCTCGAGGAGGGATCGCATATGTCAATAGAGGAAACTTTTGAGGTGGATATCAATAATTATCCCACCAATTCAAAGAAGGTTAAATTTGGAGAGAGTCTCACTCTAGATGAGCGGGCCACTCTCATCCCTCTGCTAAAAGAGAGACCAAATACATTTGCTTGGATGTATAAGGATATGCCAGGTCTAGACCAAAAATTGGTTACTCATAACCTTTCACTAGATTTGATGAAGAAGTCGATCAAGAAAAAGCTTAGAAAGATGCATCCAATAGTAGCCTTAATGGTGAAAGATGAGCTATAGAAGCTGTTGGATGTAGAATTTGTAATGTCCATCGATTATCCAGAATGGGTGTCCAATATGGTACCCATGGAAAAACTTGATGGAAGGATCCATATTTGCACGGATTTTAGAGCCCTAAATAAGGCAACATCCAAAATTTCATTTTTGTTGCCCAGTATTGATGCTCTCGTAGATGCAACTGTAGGTCACAAAATGCCCTTCTTAATAGACGATTTTTTTTATTACAATAAAATTTGGATTAAACCTGAAGACCAGCATAAAATCGCATTTATAATGTCATGGGGAACATTTTGCTATAATGTTATGCCATTTGGCCTCAAAAACATTGGTGCCACATATCAATGGGCCATGACATACATTTTTCATGACTATATGCATAAAATTCTAGAAGATTATATCGATGACTTGTTGGCCAAGTCATTACTACGAGAAGATCATGCAAAGGTCTTAAGGAAGGTCTTCGATCCCCTGATAGAGCACAATGTCAGGTTGAATCCTAAGAAGTGTGTATTTGGCATAACTTCTAGAAAACTACTAGGATTCATCGTCTCTAAATGAGGCATCAAAGTTGACCTAGCGAAGGTCAAGGCTATCTTGGAAATGCATCCTCCCACTAAAATTAAAGAATTAAGAAGCCTTTAAGGCAAGGTAGCATCGATAACATGATTCATAACTCAGTTATCAGATAAATTTTGACCCATGAATCGATTGCTACATAAGGGAGTCCCATTCAATTGGGATGAGGATTGTCAAGTAGCCTTCACTGAAATAAAGCAATACCTGGTGACACCGCCAGTGCTGGCTCCACCAAGGCTAGAGGTACATTTTCTACTATATATATCGACAACTGACTTTGCACAGGGAACCATGTTAGTCCAAAAGAACATGCAAGGCAAAGAATAGACCATATATTATATTAGTTGAACCTTGGTGAGCTATGAGCTCGGGTATGCATATGTGGAAAAACTATGTTTAGCAGTGGTGTTTGCTACAAAGAAATTATGACACTATATGTTAAGTCATACGCCATATGTTATATCCAAAAAAAATTCTTTGCAGTACATGATGAGTAAGATGTATCATAATACACGTAGCCAGAAGTCCATTAAGGGACAAGTCATAGCGGATCAATTAGTTGAGGCACCACTACCAAATAATAGGTCTCTGAACATAGAGCTTTCAAATGATACAGTATTCATCATATCTAAAGCTCCCAAATCCAAATAACCAAAGAAAAATATTGATATGACTTTGTTCTTCGATGGTTCGAAGTGCTAGCAAAGGAGGTGGTGTAGAAATAGTGTTTTTCACACTGCAAGGAGCTCCTATGCCCTTGTCATTTAAACTAGAATTTTTGTGCACCAACAACAACATTGAGTATGAAGCCCTACTACTGGGCCTCCACATAGCCATCACCATGAATATTAAAATATTAAACATCTTTGGTGACTCCTTGTTCATAGTAAATCAAGTTAAGGGGATCTTATAGTGTCGATGTCCCATATTGAAAGCTTACAAGGATCTTGTTGATATATATCTGGCTAAATTGGAATGGTACAACATTGAGGCAATCTCTCAATCATCAAATAGGTTCACAAAAACCATGACCTCTTTGGGATTCTTAATCCCTTAGAATCCATCTACTGATTTTACTACCATTCATGTTAAAATGTTTTCACACCTGTATGCAAAACGCGAAGCCTTTGATAATATAATGTCAATCAACATGATCAACATAGATCCAAAAGCCAAATGGTTTTGTCCAGCTAAAGAATTTCTGAAGAAGGCACCCTAGGGGTTGTTAACCTCTCAGAGTATGATGGGGAGTGATAACACCATTCACCATAAGGTTGTTTTCTAGTCTACATTTACAAAAGCAAATACGCAAGGGGAGCAAGTTGTCTTAGAAGTCAAAGCTGAATCTTATCAAAACTAAATGTCACAAATCCATGACTTCCTGAAGCTTGGTGCAATCCTAGAGGGATTATTGCATGCTGTGAAACACACATTTAAATAGAAAGTGGCTAAATATATCTTAATAGGATACATATTGTACCAACGAGGCTACGATGGAGTTCTCCTTTGTTGCTTAGAGCCCCAAGAGGCATCATGGGTGATTTCACAAGCTCATGATGGTATGTGCAATGGCCATTTTAGTGGCATGGCCATCGTCAAGCGCATCCTTTGAATGGGATACTATTGACCCACTATGGAGAAGGAGTGCAATGTGTATGTCAAGAAATTTGCCAAATGTCAACATCATGCTAATCTTACGCACTTGCCATCGTAGGCCTTACAACCCATCAAAGTGGCTTGGCCATTTGCTTAGTGGGGACTAGATCTTATAGGCAAGATCTCTCTTCCGTCATTAGGATGACATACATTTATAATCATGGCTACTGAGTATTTCACAAAGTGTGTGGAAGTAATACCATTAACAACGACAACTAGAGCTCGTATAACAGAGTTTATACTGGAGCATATCATAAGTCATTTTGGGATTCCATCCAAAATAATATCGGATAATGGAATGTCCTTCAAAAACAAAACTATGAGAGCTTTGACATATAAATATAGAATCAAACATAGTTTTGTGACTCCATACTATCTGTAAGCAAATGGGTAGGCTAAAGTTTCAAATAGGATAGTGGTGGCCATCTTTAAAAAGACGATCCAAGAAAACCATAAAGATTGGCAGATGTAGCTGCCCCTTGCATTATGGGATTACAAGACTAGTATTCGGATGCCCACTAGGACAACACCATTCTCACTAGTATATGGTGTTGAGGCCATTATACCATTGGAATTGGAAATTCCAACTCTACGCGTCGCATTAAAAGAGTTCATCTATGAAAACACCGTGCGACAAGCTCAACAAGCTCAACTGGATCAACCGACATTGCTTGATGAACATCATGTGAATGCCCTGGAGCATCTCTATGTTTATCAAGAGCGACTCAAATGATATTACAATATAAAAGTCCACTAGAGAGACTTTGAAGTTGGTTATCTTGTCTTGAAAGAGAACCAACAGAACTCTAATTTACCACTAGATATGCGAGACAAATTTATGGCTAATTAGCTAGGACCCTATATCATATCTAAAAATATTGGTTCGGGTACTTATCGCCTAACATCACTAGGAGGTGTTGAAGAGATTGAACCTCTCAACATCATCCATATTAAGGCATTTTATGCTTGAGAGCATAGAAAAAGGCTTCGAGGGTTTGTTTATAACCACTCGGTCATCCTAAAAGGCTCCAAACACTCTCATAAGTAGTTTGGTCAATCAAAAAGCTCCAAAGGTGTCTATAAGCCCTTTTGGTCAAACCCCAAAAAGCTTTGAGGGTTTGCTTAAAACCACTCGGTCATCCCAAAAGGCTCCAAGGGTTCCTGAAACCACTTGGTCATGTCAGTCAAAGGCCCCAAGGGTTTGTTCAAAACTGCTTGGTCATTCTAAAAGGCTCCAAGCTCATCCATGAGTAGTTTGGTCAATCAAAAGGCACCAAGAGTTTCTAAAAAATTGCTTGGTCAACCAAAAAGGATCCGAGGGTTTTCCTTAAAGTCGCTCGGTCATCCTAAAAAGCTCCAAGGATTTTGTTGAAAAATATTTTGGTCAATATAAAGGCTCCAACGATAGTTCCTCGCTATTTGGTCACTCATAAAGGCTCAAAGGCATGTACTCACCGTTGGTTAGATATGAGGATCAAAACTCATAAAAATTATAAAATCATTAAAATCCAAAAATATTTGGTAAAGCATAAAATCCAAAAATATTTGTATTTGAATTTTGCATTCACACATGCATCCGCTGCATTATTGCATTGCATATGGGCATTCATGATTCATTGAATTCCATAGTAGGAGGGATTATGTTTGTTAATTTCATAAAAAAACACCATGTTTGTATCTAAATCATGCATATCTGTAATTATCATGATCCATCATTCATGTGAGTAATTGTGTTTTTCAACACAACCTATTTTGTTGCTATGGATAATATACTAGGGTTTTTTGGTCATTCAACCATACCTAGAGGTTTTATCAAGAGTTGATAGAAATATTGCTTTGATTTTGTAGTTGAGGTCTAGTTAGTATAGCCCTTAGCATATCAGAATCCTATCACTAATCAACAAATTAAAACAATCATAACAAGGACTAGGGGAAGATGAAAGTCGCGAAGCAAGACTAGGTATCCTGAGGTGAAAAAGAGTTATTATTGCTTATCCCTATGTGCGGACGGTATGGGAAATTTTTATAGTTGGAAAAAGGACAGGTTAGTTCCCTATTCAGAATCCCTTGCTTACGATAAAATGAGCAACATCCCAGAGTGATATCCCACATCAATCCTCAAGATTGATACCCTATATCGATATCATAGATCGACTTCTCAGATTGATATCCCATATTGATATCATAAGATCAATATCCTCATTAAATATACCAAAAATAGTTTCCCAAAGTAAATCCCAAAGGAAGTTTTTGAAGAAAATTATCACATGTAAAATGCCTAAAAGTGAAGATCAAATGAAGATAAAAAAATAGACTCAAATCAAGTTCAAAGTGAAGATCATAAATCAAAGTTCAAGTGGAGATCAAATGAATATCCAGATACAGTTCAGAGTCAATATGGAATCGACTCCCTTGCTTCACCACATATGAGCAAGTATCCCAAAAATTGAAGGATAGAAAGGAAGGAGCCTGAATCCCTGGAATTTTTGGCACTACTGTACCTTACGCATGACGATATGTTTGATACACTTGAATTTTGTTTGTGTGCAGACCAATTTTTGAATGTGGAGGAGCTAGCTTTAGGTTTCCTACATTTCCTGGTGGCTTATTCCAACTAAAATATAAACTTGGGATTGGATAAGACATTTGTGGAACCCTTATATTAGCAATGGGTTGAAAGAATCCCACCTAACATCGGGGAACACTTGTGTCTTATCTTAATATACTCATGTGCACACACAAGGATAATGAACAGTTAGGGCCTATACTAGCAAAAACCTTGCTCTTTAGAAGTCTAGTATGGTTAGTATGCAAATTTTGATAAGTCTACTAGGGTGTTTGAGTCTCATGGAAAACCTCAAAAATTTCTCTAATAGCAACAAAATACTAAATATCACAAACCATATAAAATCATCAAACTGCAAAGTATCGAGTCTATGATACATCATTATATAAAGCACAATCAAGATATAGGATAGATACCAGATGGATATTAGAAATAATATTTAGATGGCCACTGACTATATTGTGCATATTTTTCAAACTTGCAAAAGAAAATAGAATGACACATTATATCATTCACATCATACAACTTCATACCATTGCATTTCATATATGGGTGATTAATTGATTAAATTCTTATTATGAGGATTTCCAATTACATTCATGATTTTTATACATTATGTGGTGTCATCCATTAGATTGATAAACATAATTGCATTCATTCCTTATGTTTTAAGTGATTAAAGTATATAGATTCATTTACATTAGATTACCATAATGTAAATAATGCATTACATATATTGCATTAGCATATCATGACATCATCATAAAATAAATGCATGTAATAAAGCAAAATCAAATATGCATAAAAGTAAATATCGTATCTATATGCATCTATCATAAAATCGCACATCTAAGCATCTAGATCACTGCATATCATCATCATCATAAATTAAATAGCTATCTAGTGCATGTCATCCATACATCACATCATATAGCATCAAATTGCATCCATGTGCATAACATAAATAGAAAATTAAAAACATACACAAAGACACATAATGAGCCATAAATGATAAAATAATATATATATATATATGTGTGTGTGTGTGTGTGCAAAAGAGTACATCAAGAGTACAAAATTCTCATAGGCTACAATCGTGTAGGTCCTAGACCTTACACCAAAAATGATACATATACAAAAATGTATCTTGGATCTAGTAGAGCCCTAGCTCTGGCCTACTCCTCCTAAGCTAGAACTTTCATTGCCTCCCTCATCTCTATGCTCTAGAGCCTGCTCTGCAGTAGGCTATGGTGCCTACTGTGTGCCTTTATGAGGGCCATGTGTGCCACCTAATCCAAAGAGACATAGCACCTGGTATATTGGTATGTCTATGCGGTGATACCTATGACTAGATATCATAGAAGACTGATTGGTCTCTCTAGCCCTAATATGGGAGTTGCCTCCATGTGTGCTAGAGAACCTGTGTCCTCTTGGTCTTGTGAGTCCGCTGGCTAAATCTCATTGTGGACTACCTCGTAGTCTTGGATTTGGTCCTCTGAGACCCTACAACATGTAAATCCTTTGGGACCTCCCCACCTATCAACCTAATGTGATCCTCTAGCTGGTCTACACGAGCTACCCTGGATGAGTGCCTAGCATTGGCATCCTCCAACTGGTCTTGTAAGCATCGAATCTTTGACATCGGGTCATGACTGCCTGGTAACAATGATAATGGTGTAGTTGGAGGTCCCAAAATAGCCTAGGAGGATGAAGGATCCTCCCTCTATACCTTGAGCAAATCTCACTTTGCAATAGCCTCAATTCGCTACACCAGTGCCACATCACGTGCACTAGTGAGATCATGGACCTGAGTCTCTGCCACCATAGCCCACATTGTAAGACCCGTGATCTACTCTTGATCCTCTACTAGCTACCTATCCTTGTGATCCAACTTCACCTCTAGAAGGGTGATAGAAGTATCTCGCTACAACTACTAAGTTTACAGCCTCCCGACCGAACTCTACAAGTCCATGATCTAAGCTAGGAGTTGTCCTACCTCACTATCAAGAGATGCCTCGCCCTTATTGAATCCCTCAACCTCCTCCTCAGCCTCTACCTATATAGCCTCCTCTATGATGGCCTCTATACCCCATCTACCCTCAGTTCGCTGGTGCACCCTACACCCGTCTAGATCGACCTCTACCTCTACCTAGTCATGCACCCTACCTAGAGGCCCTGATACCTACCACTGTAGAAAGGACCACCATGTGTCATATGCTGGGGTGATCCTAGCACTATCATCCCCAAACTCCTAGAAATTGTCAGCCTCGTATCTAAGTGTCGTAGGCTAAATCCATGATAGGTGCGTATCTGAGACTAGACACCTATAGACAAAAGGAATCTTTAGGATATCCTGCACTAGGCCAAACTGCCACAAGATGTGAGAGTAGAACTAGTATTACCTAACCTCAATATTATGACTGAGTAGCCACCTGTCTCGACGAGCCTATCATACTTGCTCGTGTTCCTATAGCTAGTCTGGGCAATCCATGTAAGAGAACCACTCAATATCATCTAGCCTAAGCACTACAAATCGTGCAATGTAATGATCGACATTGCCAACATGGGTCCTGCTCTAGAATCCCTCCTCCTCCTGAGGCCAGCACATTGTGTAGCACTGATTCTGATCATCGATGGTAGAAATGTGGAGGGGCAGCTCTACGGGATGCTCTATCCTAATATGCTACCAACCCTAGATCTATAGCAGCAGGCTGCAACTGATACCGCGATGACTCTGACTAGTGATATGATACAAATACTAGTAGAGCTATCCTAATAAAGTGCTCCCCCAAGCTAGGAGTAGTGGCTAAGCAATGGAGCTTTGAGTAACTCTCCTAACACTGGCTAGGAGGTTCTAGGGAATCCTTGCACATGAGGAGTTTGGAAGAACAATCTGCACCACTAGGTGCATGAATATCGCCTCTCTCATAGAGAAGATGTGAGGACCATGCCAATATTTGATGTGGAATCCTTCGAGGTCAATCATGCACTGAGCCTCCTGGCTTCGGTTGCTGAAGATAGCATCAAATACAGGCCCCTTACTTTGAGAGGAGGAAGAGGTGATGGCCTCGCCATCAATAGGGATCCTAAAGATCTGATAGATGTCCTTGAGAGTGATGGTCATCTCACCCATGGGTAGGTGAAAGGTGTTGGTCCACACATTCCAGCATTAGGCCAATGCAGTAAAATAGGTCTGATCTACCCTAATAGTAGGTAGATCTAAAATGTAACTGAAGCTGATAGCTCCAAACCATGTCCTCTCTCCAAGAGTGAGTTGTCTGTAGAGATTCTTCAAAATTTTTGGCTCATGAGCTCTAGAGGTCAACCTCTGAAATAAAAGCATTGTATAAGAGAAAATATAACTAAAAAACAAGCAAAAATAGATAAAAAATGACCTTAAAAATGTCAAAAACATTTAAAATTTGATAAAAATATAAAAACATATCACAAAACATTTTGAAAAATAAAAAAAATCAAATAGGCAAGTCATAATTGCATTAAATGATATTAATTGCCTATTAAACCTTAGAAAAATTAAAAAATTGATAATTTTTTTCTAAATTCCACGAACCGCGGGTCAACCCTGCGGTCCGCATGCGGTCAAATTTTGACTATTGGAATTTGAATTCCAACCATATCTGATAGCTATGGTCCCCAATATGACAATTGGAAATTGTATCTGTTAGCTACGATCTAGGAAGAATACCCATTTTGGGTCCCTTCCTAACCTCACTGACCAAAAAAATTAAAAAACTAATCTAACCTAATCTAGTGTGGGGTTCATTACCAATTGTTTAATGAAATTGATTTACCACATTACTTAATGTGGTTCATTTTAAATTGGTATTGATTATGAGGACTCTATTTCGAGTTACCTTGCATGCTCTGCGGCCCTTGCTAGTCTATGGCTATCCAAGATCCACCATCGGGGTATAGGTGTGAGGTATGATCAAATTTTAGGTAGCATTTTGGATCAGGGATGTCTTCTACCTCTCACAGCTCTCACAAATGCAGTTGATTTCAAATAAAATAATGAAAAATTCAAATGGTAAAGACTACTTATAGGTCCTCCTAATTTCGACGGATTGCAGTTGACACCTGCGGTCCCGAGATTAGGGTTTTTCGCCCATGGGTTTCCCAAAATTTTAAAAATTCAATTACAAACTGTACTCGCGGTTCGCAACTAGCATTAAATTTACTCAAACCCCATCATGGGAAGGTCTAAAATGACAAATTTATGACTCCTAATGGATAAAATTTCAAAAATAATAATTAATATTGCAAATGTGGTGATGTTCAAAGCACCAGGATCGATCAATAAATCAAAATTAACAAAAAAATCAAATAATTAAAAGCCAAATGCGCCTCATTTTCAGTAATTTATCCTATACACTTGGTGTTTGCAACGACTTGCAATCCATGCAATTCGAAAAGATGAGTAAATTACTATAAGGACATTTGGGACAAAAATTATCATCGTCGATCTTATATGCTTCATTTCAATCCCTAAGAAGGCCTTCGAAGTTGGACTGCTCCATAGGAATGAGACGTTTCATGTCATTTCTCCTATGACATCTTTTTAGCAAATCATCGATAACTTGATTCAACATAAATCTAATTGAATTTTTATCATTTTGATCCCCTAAGATGGCTATTGCAGCCCGACTACTCCATGGGATAGAAATGTGCAAATACTATTACAGTTGCAATCAAAAGCTGAACTAGGCCTAGCCAAGGCATTAAAATGCTCCAATCTAAATTTTTTCAGATCATTCATTATGGTCAAGCGAATTCGTCACTTCATACATTTTTAGTTCCCTCATCGACTTGTCGCTTGAGGGGGTAGTCATAATATCAAATCATAATCAAAGTTAGCAGAAGATCCCTAAAATTGTAGATCCCTTGATCTTGTCAAAATTGTGTTCGTCCTTGCAAATCATTGTCAACAACTATCATAAGCTTATCCCTTTGCTTGGGGAAAATAGAAAATATGATAATTAGTTTGTAACTATCATCCTTTCAGTTATATAGGCCTAACTTGTATTGTAGCACCAAAGCTACTCGAATGTCTGATGACGAGTGCAAACTCTTTCAAGTTTAAGCCTCCAAAGAGTTGGAAGCAATGATTCCAAGATGTGCTTTTTTGCAGGACCTAGGGCATCTAATGTTGATCCGACTAATGATCATCATAGAACCTTCAACATCATTTTAGGAGGTCTATTTTTTCTCAGTGTTTTTTGATCTCACAACGCATCTCAAAATGGGCATCTGTAGACACCTAAAACGTGTCATGTCGATGGTGACTACTCATATGGACATGCTACAAGACCATATGGAAGATCTTGGATAGACTCTAAGGTAGAGTAATGGTTCTAATGACTCAATTGGGGCTCCTTGGTCTAATCAGTCTGAACCACAACCTAGACCTATTGTCTATAGGCTGAACCATGGTTGAGGCCTATGGTTTACAAGTCTGGACTGCAGCTGTAACCTATAGTCTTAATTGAAGTTCAATTGGCCTTCATTCGAGGAAAATCAATTTGAATGGCCATTTGTTCTAGAAGAATGTGGTTAAAGTATGAAATCTTCCAATCCAACTATCCTAACCACCCCTTCTTGATCTTGGCTTCTCCATGAAGCCACCCCTATCCCTAGGACATCCTATAAGTACCCCTTCCAAAATAGGGCAAAATAGGGAGAGAATATAGAGCATTTTGATAGCGAAGCATTGTCAAAATATTAATAAATGAAGCATTAGATTTTAGAGCAGCGAAGCCCTATCAAATTATGGACTCACTTGAGTGCATAAAGAGAGATTTGTTGTCATCACCTTTGTCAAATTGTCAAGCATCATGACGAATTAGGCCAAGGATGCCCAAATGACCTAGGAGAGCCAAGAAATGCTAATTCAGGTAAACGAAGGTGCTATTCAACAATTCAACCACCAAACCTATTAGAGGACACTGAAGGTGATCCTTGAAAATCAATTGGACAAGGAGGTCAAACCCACAACCCTTGAATTTGGAGGGCAAATCACTTGGTTGCTCACCGCGGCTTTCAGCCATGATTTACAGTGCAAACCGCTCATCAGAGCTGCAGTTTGCAACAAAGGTGACTTTTCCTTATTGTTTCTTTTCTAGTAGATTTAGATAGGATTAATAATTTTACTACTTTATTTGGTAGATTAAAGAATTCGACTAGTCGGGTTAAAGATGATATTAGTTTATTTTCATCTTGGCAAGTAGGACTTAATTAGATTATTTTTATGCTTTAATGCTTCATTTTGTATAATGTATGTCATAGATTGATAGTTGTATTTCTTTTTTACATATTTCCATCAATATTGATAAGATTTGCATATGTTTAGCATAGTTTATGCACTTTATTGATTTTATGTCATTATGCAATTCTCATGCCATTTATATTTAAAGGGCCTCATCATGAGAGCTTTCCTATGCTTTTGACATTCTTGTGGTGTTTCTTGATCGTAGGAGACATGTTTCAAAGGAGCTACAACCATCCATTTCCTTCCTCAACATGAAGAAGAGGGTTTACTCCACCCTAGAGCAGTTCGTGTCATCTTGAAGGGCACTTTGAAATCACACCTACCCTTGAGAGGTAAATAAAATACATCCTATTGTAACAATTATATCAATATGATTATCCCTAAGGGGGATGTACTTGTAATTTGAGTTTGGAATCAAAATATAATGGAATAAAGCATATTTTATTGATCATTTCATTGTCAATTTCTTGTTATTGTATGCATTTTGTATTGTTTTTTTCAATTCTTGCAATAGGATATATTAGGTGTGAGCCTTTTTGGTGGTTACAGTAAAGTTATTTAATATTGGTCATTTATATTAAATTTCTCTAATATTTGAGACTACTAAAGATTATGGATATTAAGACTTGTGATAATTTGGCTAAAAATCCAAAAAGATTATTTTAGACATAGATATCCTCAATCAAGAGGTACTTATTTACCAAATACATTAAGAATTTTCACCTTGTATCATTTATATTTTTGTGTTCTTATGACAAAGTCACATTAGACCAACCTCAAGAGTTCATTGAAAGTTAGATGTTGTCAAGCAAAAGGTACAAGATGATAGGAACCTTTAGATAAAAATAAGCACATCCATAAAAGTAATGTAGAATTTAACAAAATTGCAATAAATGAAATAACAAAAGTGCTTAAGAAAATATTGAATGGAAATGCGAAAAAAATTATTAATAAAGAGAACTGATATCAAAGGCCTCTTCAAGGGGGAAACATCCTTGAAGGAAAAGCTTCAATACAATTTGAGAAAAGATATGTTACATTCTATTTCCACCGTTACCTTTATATAAGATCTTATTTACCCTAACCCTAATGCTCAAGGATCGGTCCACATGCAAGGGGGACCCAAACTAGTAAATCTTGCTTACAATAAAAGCAACGATTACATCATTACAAAATCTTGCTTACAATAAAAGCAACGATTACATCATTACAAAATCTTGCTTACAATAAATTAACAATTGCATCATAACAAGCCCATATGCACTTGGCAACCAAGGTGCAATATACATCCACACTCAAAAATTACATAATGATTTTAGGATAGGGTCCTAACATTACCTTCCCCTCCAAGAAGCTTTGTCCTCAAAGCTTGAGATGAGGAAACTATTGTTAGAATTTATGAAGTAAATCTAATGTGGCATCTTCTATATATAATCCATGTCATTATACTAAACTATTAATGAGGATTTGGTAGTAGTGTGTGTGTTTGTCATTCCAAAATATTTTTTGGTTCTATTATGATCAACCCTTCTAAATCCAACTTGGGAAGTGTTGATTGAACCTGTACACAACTTCCAAGGACCTTATTTAAGAAGGAGATAAAAAAATAGATCATGGAGGGTGGAAATTTGAGCTTGTAAGCTATGGGCCCAATCTTTTATAGCACTTGATATGGCCCATAGAATCTAGTTGCTAACTTATGATGATTTATTGTATGACTACAAATATAGGAAAACCATATCCCTTATGTTAAAATTGTGTTTCAAGTGGTGTTTATCATCTTGTTGTCTCATATGGTTCTACGCCATCATCAAATTGTACTTGAGATTTTAGAGTAGTGCATGCTCCCAAAGAGTGGAATCTACTGCTTGAACTTTAAAACTACCTAGAATGCATGATGAAAGTGATGAGGGAGGGTTTCCATAAACCACTTCATATGGTGTCACATTGATCATATATTTATAAGAAGTATTGTACCAGCATTTAGCCAATGGAATCCATTTTATCCACTAATGCTTAGATGCAAAGCAACAGAGATATGCTTAAAAGCACTTATTAACATTTTTTTATTTGTACATATATCTAGGGTGGTATGCCAAGCTCATTTTGAGTTGTATGCCCTAAAATTTGAATAACTCCTACCAAAAATAACTAGTGAAGATGGGATCACAATTAGAAATCATGGATTTGGAAATTTATATAAAAGCAAAAAATGAAATCAAGGAATATATGGTTGACCATTAAGGCCATGTGTGGGTAGGCTAGAGGATGAAAGTTAGCATACTTAGAGAGATGATCCACCACCACAATAATGACTATTTTACCTCTAGAATTTGGAATCCATTCAATAAAATTCATGGAAATATCCATCCAAATAGTTTTTAGAATAGGAAGAGGCTAGAGTGTTTCTGGTGTGCATATGGTTTTCTATTTCATACAATAACAAGTATCACATTTTTCCACAAGAGTTTATAAATATCTTTTCATTCCTACCCAAAAAGGTGTGTTTAGCCCATGCATAATTCTTTAAGAACAAAAAATGTTCTATAGTAAGAGAAACATGTATTTATTTTAATATATATTTACAAAATGGTAAAATTGTAGGAATAACAAGGCGATCTCAGTATCTCAAATTTTGCCCATCCCATGTGTATCCTAGACAAGCGCTAGGATAATTTTGAATTTGCTAAATTAAAGCTTGCAAGGTAGAGTCTTGGGTCATATTTTCTTGAATTTGGTGGTTCAATTGAGGGATTTTTATTGGGATGGCACACAATAGACCTTGATATTCATGTTGATATGATAGTGCATCGATAATAATATTCTCCTTGCCCTTAATCATTTCATAGTCATATCCTAGCAGTTTGGTGACCCATTTTGTTGTTCATATGTGGAGACTTGATACTCAAGAAAATAATTAAGATTATAATGATATATTTTGATTAAGAAATATTTCCCAATAAGATAATATCTTCAGTTGTTGAAATTATATAATATCTCTATTATCTCCTTATCATAGGTTTATTTACCCAAAAAAATTTCCTAATAAAGCCATATTAGTCAAAGCCAATGGTCGCTCTTCTTGTGTAAACATTGCATTATTTTTTCTTTCTAAAGCATCACTTTCAACCATAAAAGTCTTGGAAAAATTAGACATTATTAGCACAAAAGTAGATAACATAGCTTGTTTGAGGTGTAGGAAGAATAGTTCAACTAGTGTTGACCACATAAATCAAAATTTCATCAATACTGTTGTTAGGGGAGATGCAATCTTCTCATAATAACAAATAAATTTTTTATTATAGTTGGTGAGGCCTAAGAAAATCCTAAAGGCCTATGAGAGTGTGTGTCCTAGGCTAAGCCTGTATGGTTGTAATTTTATTTAGATCCACCTTAACCCATTTCCCTAAAATTATGTGGCCTAGGTACTCCACTTATTGCATTCTAAAAGAACATTTGGACTGCTTTGTACACAATTGGTTATAAACCATGAGTTGTAAGGTTTGGTCCATATGTTGCAAATATTCCTCAAAAGTGTAACTATAAATTAATATGTCATCAAAGAACTCCAAAATAAATCCATGTAAAAGGCCTAAAATATTGTATTCATGGGACTCTAAAAGGTGGAAGGTATGTTGCTAAGACTAAAAGGTGTGACAAGGAATTAATAATGATCTTCATGCATTAAAAATGCTATCTTGGAAATATATTCTTCCTTAATATAATATGATGATATCTTAAACATAGATCCAAATTTGAGAAGAAGAAAGCACCATGGAGCTCATCCAACAACTCATGAATGAATAGAATGAGAAATTTGTCTTTGATAGTAATTTTATTGTGTTTATAGAAATCTACACATAACTACCAAGACCTATATTTCTTACAAACAAATATTACTAGAGAGAAATATAGATTAAAACTTGGTTGAATGACCCATTCATCCAAGAATTGTTGGACCATTCTTTCAATCTCAATATTTTACACATATGGGTAACTATAGGGGTAAATTATGGATGGTAAGCTACCAAAAATAAGCTGGATGGCATGATCATGGTGATGTCATGGTGGTAATATTTATGGTTTTGAAAACATAGATGGATGTTCATAATTAGTTGTAATTTGGATGGCTAAACTATATCATCAGGAGTTGGTGCCTATATTGTAAATTATTACACCACTACCCCTTGAGATGATTTATTCAAAAGTTTTTCCATTTTATGGAAATTGATAAGTTGGGTAGAACCTGCAAGTATACCATAGAGAGTGTATTACTTCCCTTGTAGAGTGAATTACATCCAAATCTTAGAAAAATCCTAAACTATTGTGCCTAGTGTACAAATCCACTAAGTTCCCAACACAATGTCACATTTTCCTAAAGGAAGGGAAAACATGTTTGCCTTATAGTTGTATTAATCAATATGCACCTTTACATTTCTATATTTTCCCTTGTATGACAATGTTACACCATTGGCTACCATGAATTCAAAAGACTTGCACAAGTGTTTGTACCAATATACTCTTTTGGCCATTCAAGGATCAATTATATTATGTGTACTATTTGAATCAATGAGTTTTAAATCATTGACCCTTGAAGTGCTCTACCACTTTCATGGTTTGGGAAATTGAAATCCTTGTTAAAGCATGTACTAATATATACAATGGTTGATATTTTATTAATTTAACTTCTTTAGGTTGATCCTCTTCACTATGGTACTCATATTCATTGTGATATTTCCTAGTGGAAGGGTTATCCATATCGAGTAAATATAATTTATATTGCATGCGCTTGTGGCCTATGGAGTATTTATAGTCATAGTTGTAACATGGTCCTTGTGCCCTTCATGTCTCCATTTCTTATTGGATAATACATTTGATTGGGGGTAGTTTTTTGGTAGATTTTGATGTTGTCTAGGATGGAAGATAGGGTTAAGCTTATGGAGGTTTGTAAATATACCTTTAAGCTATGAATTTATCTTTAGCCAATCAAGACAAGCCTACTATTGCCATCATTATTTTTGGTTTAAAAAACCTAGACCCACTAATGAAACAACTTTGGAAAATTCTTCACTCAAGCCCCTTGTGTGGTTTGTCAAATTTTCAAACTATGTTTGATAGTCTCAAATTATTGTCTCTTTCAACTTGGTGAGAGCTCTAGTAAAATCCTCATACTCACTAGGTCCAAAACAAGTGAGTAATTGGGTCTCAAATTCTACCCAAGTGAGATGCAGATGCATATTCACCAACCATTGGTACCATTGAATGGCTTCATGTTCAAAGTTGAAGGATGCTATAGTGAGCCTTTATTCCTAGGGAATATCATGAGGAAAAAATATTTGTCCCAATACAACCAATTGGTGGGGCCCTCTCCATCAAATTTGGAAAAATCTAGCTTTGTATTCTATGATTGATATTATTGGGTAAGGTATTTCATGCTCTACTCTCAAAACTATTTTCTTGACTTCTAGATAAATTGCTTTATAGGTCACCATATTTAATATTTAGACCTTGTATACAACTCTTAAAGTCATCTATTTTATCTAATGTGTGTAGTTTAGAGAATAAATTATTTCACTCTTCTTGTTGCTTTATAAATTTGCTCATCTATTCACTCTATTTATCTAATTGGACACCTCTAGAAGCTCTAACTATTTTTTGTTGGTACCCTAGGGTTCTTGAAAAGCTTATAGGTATTATATATGATAATAATCGACTCAAAGAGATGATCATAATGGGATAATACCATAAAATGATAAATTTTAGCCTCCAATAAAAGCTTATGGGAGCTATATATCAAAACAATCAACTCAAAAAGATGGTCATAAAGGACTATACCATAAAATGATTATTTTTTGCACTTGTATACTCCTTTTTTAGCTGATTTCTACCAACTAACCACTCTAATTATTGGATTGGGTATTCTTTGAACTTATCAAACTAAAAACTGATAACTAACTACTCCAAAAACTGAAAATTGATTTTTCTAATATATTCCTTGCACTTTTAATTGTATATTCTCTATCCCACCATTTAAATTAAAAGGCTCTTAAAAGGAGGGCCCTTTTTAAAACAGAGGGGCACTCGACCTTTTGAAATAAAATAACTATCACAATTGATATTCAAGACCCCATTAGTCTATGATAGGTGTAGTCTTATATATAGTAATGATCAAATTTGATTTGAGTTTTGGTTGAAAAGGGACTAAAAACAAGTTCAATGGGGATATTTAAGCCAAGGTGTGTTTAGTTTCATGGGCTCTCTAATATATAATCTTTGGATATGATTAGTGGTAATGAAAATATATTAGGGCTTTAACTGTAAAGGGTTCCACCATACCCATAGCTGCATTATACATTTTTTAGTGTACTATGAGAGTGACTTTCCAGGGCTAATTGCTTACTAGTGCATCAAAATATTATATGACCAATATCTTCCTATGGATGAAGATTTCTCCTTGTCCTAGGGGGTCTCTTGTTGGAATCTAGAGCATACTTTAGAGTATCTTCCCTAAAGTATATAGGTTCTAAATATTTAGAATTCATTTAAATATAGTTGTACCAAATTTACTATTTGAGAGGAAATAAATTTTGTTTGTGAGAACATATAGGGAATTGTTTAGAGTGTTTCTAAACATAGTAGGAGCAAGTAAGATCTCCATAATTGTAGATATTTCAAATTGATTGGAGCTATAAAAGCATTGTAATTTCTTATGATTATGAATATAATGAGCATACTTTCTCATTTTTGTATCAGAGCATGTTTTCTCAGATGGATCAAAACCTGTGGAGAGTGGTGTGAAGAGATCTGAAACACACACTTTGCTAGAGAAACTCAAGTGGCTAGCACTCAGCAGAGTTGCAAGGAAGAGCTCAAGAAAATCATTAATATATCACACATATTGAGGTATTTTCTTATGAAAATTTTATGTTTGTTAGATAATTGTATAAAGATGATGCAGTAAAAATTTTAGGTGATTTGGAGTAATTTGCTGATTTTATTAGCATTCTAAGTTTTTTAATAAAATGGTTGTATAATATGCAATACAGGGTATTTGGTTCTCAAATTTTGGGAGAGAAATATTATTTAGATAAAATCATAATTCAGAAAAAATTTTAGGTTATTTGGATCTGTATTGATCGATTTGTGTGAATATTTATTTTTTCTTCAAAAATCCTAGATCCGAAATTGTGATAAAAAGGGAAAAAGTAAATGATCACATATTTTTCACCTTTGTAAATTTTCTTCTAAAATTTATAGGGTTTTTATATTATCATCTCAAGAATATAGAGTTTAATTTTCAAAAATTTTGGAGCTGTATGGATTAATTTATGTGAAAAACATTGAGGTTGTCTAAAAAAAACTCTAAGATCTAGAAAGGGAAAAAGTAAATTGATCACATATTTATCATTTGTGTGAATTTTATTTTGAAATTTAGTGGATTTTCAGATATGTATATCAGAAGCCTACAGGAAAAATTTTAGTTTGTTTCAATCAGTATTGGCTGATTTATGATAAATTTTGTGCTTGAGACTTTGGTAAATAAAAAGAAGCATGTATTTTTGCAATTAGAGGTTAATTCTGAGAGATTGACTTAATAGGTTGAGTCAATTGAGTAAAATAAGATCTTCTATTGTTATTTATTGCAAAAAATAATTTTATTAGAAGCTATCTATATTATGTCAAAGTTTTTTTATTACCATTAATGGCTACCAATAACAATCTTCCCATTCCCGAATTTAATGGTTAGATTACGAGTATTGGTCCATGATGATGAGGACCTTACTTATTGGAAAAGGGATATGGGATATAGTTGAATAAGGTTATGTAGAACCTATAGATTGGAAAACCTTGAGTGCAATATATAAAACCAACAAAAAGGATACCCAAAAGAAGAATTCATCTGCCCTCTATCATCTTCAAGCTGCTTTGGAGAAGAGCATCTTTCCAAGGATTGCTTCTTGTTTATCAGTCCAAGAAGCATGTAAATCCTTGAAGTATAGCTATAAAGATAGAAATCAAGTGAATCAAGTGAGTATTAAAACCTTGAAGAGGAATTTTGAGAATCTAAAAATTCAAAATGATGAAAATGTAGGTGATTATTGTGTTAGAGTGAAAGCCATTGTAAACAAAATGTAAACCCTTGGAGAAGACATCAAAACTGAAGTAGTGGTGAAGAAAGTATTGGGAACACTTATTCATAAATGGAATCATATTGCTATCATTATTGAAGAGTCTAAATATTTTTCTACTCTAAATTTTGATGCTTTAATTGGTTCTTTGATGTCTCATGAAGAGAGATTACAGGGTTCTACTTCATCAAGCTTTGGAGGTGATGACAAAGCATTCTCATCCAAGGAAGGTGAGGCTTATGGAAGAGGAAAAGGTAGAGGACAAGGAAGAGGTCAAGGAAGAGGACAAGGAAGAGAAATATAAAGAGGTAGAGGTATATCAAGAGGTGGAAATCAAGGCAGAGGAAGACGTGACAAAAAAAACAAATCTTGTTACAATTGTGGTAAGGTTGATCACTTTTCTAGAGATTTTTGGTCCAAGAATTGTCAAGAAGAAAAGGATAACTATGGAAACTATGGATAGGACGAAGAAACTTCCACTTTGTTATTTTCCTATGGATAATCAACTCCAAGTCATTTGACTGGCAAGGAGGAACCTTGCTTCTTTGAAGAAGATTTTGAAGAGTCTTGTGAAGGCTCATATGAAGGTATGTCTTTTGAAGAATACATACATTATTATGATGGTGAATTATTACTTGAAGAGGAAGACATGTTTGAATAAAAGAGTGATGATGCACTTCTTATTGAAGAGAAGAAAGAATATAAGGAATCCCTTCATGGAAAATATAATGAGAAAGAGGAGCCGTGTATAAATTTCCTTGGAGACATATCTTGTAAAGGCATGAAAAATTGTAATAGTCAATTATTTCTTTTAGGAGGAGAAAAATATGAAAAGAAAAATTGTACTAATGAATTGTTTGCAGGAATGGCATGCTTGGAAAACATTCACATTGGTAGCAAAGAGGATGAATGTCTCAATGGAGAGACAATTGCTCAAAGGCCTTGTTGTAAAGACCATTCACTTGAAATGGATGTGTTATTTCTTGAAAGAACAAATGAAGTGATGTGGGATGTTGATCCACAAGAAAAGTTTGATAAAGAGGAGATGAGAGTTATTAGCTCCATGCTTCATGAAGATCACTCATCAAGAGTGATAGAAAATGATGAGATAGAAACAGAAAATGAAAATGAGATTGCTGATTTTCTTGTTGTAATGGCAAAGGAAACATCACTCATGAATGAAGATCACTCACTTGGAGTGTCTACATTGAAGGAAAATAGTTGTCTTGAAAAGGCAACAATGTATGATTGTTTGAATGAATGGTGTTTCAACACACCAACATGGATTGAACAAAGGAGAAATATTAGTGAATAGTTGATGGTTACTC
The DNA here is from genome assembly GCA_028583015.1 of Wollemia nobilis. Taxonomy (NCBI): domain Eukaryota; kingdom Viridiplantae; phylum Streptophyta; class Pinopsida; order Araucariales; family Araucariaceae; genus Wollemia; species Wollemia nobilis. The sequence continues at coordinate 2,634,651 of JAQPPZ010001316.1, read as the reverse complement.
TTGAAGCAACATACAATGAAGGAGAAATGCCAAACAATTGCTTTATGGGAAGCATAAAATCTAATCACATTGAAGGTAATATTTTTGTGATTAATGATTTGAATTTTGTGAACAAGTATTTGAATAAAGGATGAGAATGTATTTCAAAGGCATTATTGGAAAAATATTGTCTTGTAGAGACATATTTGGATGAAGTTATTTCATTTGCAAAGGACATGGATAGCATGATGATGAAAACCATGGATATGTGTTGGCTGTATTTTGTGTTTAAAATTCCTTGGAAGGAATCATGTAAATCCATAGTAAAGAGTGAAACATTCTGTGAGGAGCAACAATTTGTTGTTGCATTTGTAACTAGCTATTGTATAGCTAAATTTAATTTGAAAACATATGATAAGAAAAATATGCTAGATTGGTTAGTGAGAACCAATACTTGTGGTATTATGGGTATGCCATAATTTGAAGGAGTTTTTGATGAAGGGGGATTAGCTCATCAAAAGAGAAACTCGGTTACTTGCAGGAAGAAGAAACACCAAAGGAGTTGTGAAAGCTCAGTATATAAAGCTGATCAACTCTCAACTTTAAGGGGGAGAATGTTGGAATCTAGAGTATACTTTAGAGTATCTTCCCTAAAGTATATAGGTTCTAAATATTTAACATTCATTTAAATATAGTTGCACCAACTTTACTATTTGAGATAAAATTAGTTTTGTTTGTGAGAGCACATAGGGGAATTGTTTAGAATGTTTCTAAACATAGTAGGAGCAAGTAAGATCTCCATAACAGTAGAGATTTCAAACTGATTCGAGTGATATAAAAGCATTATAAGTTCTTATGATTATGAATCTAATGAGCATATTTTCTCATTTATAGGATGAGAAGGATCCTTGTACAATTATCATTGAAGAGAGGTTTGATGAATAATGTCTCATGAAGGAGACAAATGGAGAGTGTATTTTGGAGAATGCACCTACAATTCTCATGGTAGAGAATAAAGAAGTTTTTTGGGATGATGATGAAGAAGAAATGTTCATGGAAGACCATTAGCTCACTTATCTTGAAGACCATTCACTTGGAATGGATGTGTGCTCTCTTGAAAGAGCAAATGAAGTTATGTGGGATGATTTACCAAGTTTAGAAGAGGAAGAAGAGATGAAGGGCATAAGTTTTGTGCTCCATGATGAAGATTATATTATGGATGAGATAATGAAAGAAAAAGATAATGATGAGGAATACTATCTCAAGGAGGAGATATAAAATAGTGAGATAGTCATTAATGGACTTCATGATGTATTGGAGGCATCATAAAAGGAGATTTAGAATTTCCTTAAAGAGGAAATTGTGGATGAAGATCACTCACTTGGAGTGACTACATTGTAGAAAGAGAGTTGTCTTGAAAAGGCAACAATGTATGATTTGCTTGAATGAATGGTGTTTCAACACACCAACATTGATTGAACAAAGGATGAGAACTCTTAGTGAAGAGTTGATGGTTGATATTGAAGCACCATACAATGAAGGAGAACTGCTACAAAATAGCTTTAGGGAAAGCATCAAATCTACTCATGCTAAAGGTAATGTTTTTATGATTAATGATTTATTTGTTGTGAGCAGGAATGAAAAGAAAAGCGATTGTATCATTGAGACAACTTTTATGAAGAGTCTTCTTGGAGAGAATATAGTGATGGAGAACTTGGGTCACATGGATAAAAATGATGTGTTCAAAATTCCTTGGGAGAAGGATTGTTGTAAAGTCATTGTTTTGAGATAATATTTGTGTGAGGAGCAACTTTATGTTGCATATGTAGTTGGTCATTATATGGCCATATTTGTTGTGATATTTTGTATGGAAATATGTGAAATAGTTGTATGGTATAATCATATATGTGAGATGATTAATTGTAAATACTCACGTGGAGTATTTTTTAGTGTTGAAGATATAAAAGAAGATCAAAATGTGAGAGCATGGTTTAAATACCATAATGATAAAGATTTAAGAGAGTGGTTGCTGAAAACCACAAGAGCAGATACTTTTTTTTAAGGGGAATCTAATAAAAAAAAGAAGGCACTCAAGCATTTGTAGGAAATCCCACATAAAGAGTGGAAGGAGTGCCACCACAAGTATTTTGCAAATTCTAATTTCTTGATTCAATATTGGAGGAAATGTAAGAAAAATATTTTATTCTAACTCTGTGATGCTTAAATAACTCTTGCATGAGTGTCTTTAGCATCAAGGGGGAGAATGTTGGAATATTCAACATTGTCCTAAATATCTAAGTATTAAGTTAATCTTTAGGTTAGCTTTTTCTAAGTTAGTGGTTAGTTTAGCTTTGAGGGAATATAAAAAAATAAGTTAGAGTTTACTAAAATAGTGAATGAGTCATATAGATTAATGTGCTATTATCTAGTTCTTCCAAAGAACTATAAATGTAACCTTTTTTTACATGAAATATAATGTTCATTGAGGAAATCTCATATCCCTATATATGTGAGGGAATATGGGAGCTCATAGTCATGTATGGGTGTTGTCTAAGGCCTAGGTTTGGAGTTTTATCACCCCTCATTTCACTAGATAATTTATGAGAAATCTAACTTAACCAAAAATGATAACTCCTTTTTGATATTTTACAATGACCGATAGAGTGTTTCTAACCTAATGCACTAAAAAAAGAAAAAAATATAGTTTTTTGTAAGGTATTTGAGCAAAAATGAGCAAAATGAAAAAAATTACCAAATAGGAAGGACAAGAACTATTGCTACTATTGTGGAACATGGCCCTAGAAAGAGCTATGACACTACTTGATAAAAAATTCAGATAAAAATAAGCATATCTACAAAATTAGTATAGAATTTAATGAAATTACAAGCAATAAAATAACAAAAGTGCTTAAGAAAATACTAAATGGAAATGAACCAAACTTTACTAATCAAGAGAACTAATACCATAGGCCTCTTCAAGGGGACAACCTCCTTGGAAGAAGAGCTTTGTACAATTTGAGAAAAGACATCACGTTCCATTTTCATCCTTACCTTTACATAATCTCTTATTTACCTAACCTTAATGCTTAAGTGTTAGTCCACATGCAAGGGGAACATGAGATAGAAACTCCTACTTACAATTAAAGTAATGGTTACATTATTACAAACTCTTTTTTATAATAAAGTAACACTCACATTATAATAAGCACACATGCACTAGGTTCCCAAGAAGAAACATACAACCACACTAGAAAATTATATAATGATGTTAGGATAGGGTCCTAACACAAGGAGTTACACCCTATCCCATCTAATATTTGATCTTGTTAATGATCAAGTCATATAATCATAGCTAGGAAAGTCCAAAAAGAATCAAACTAATCCATAAATTCCAAAAAATAAGGGCATGTTCAGTATTTATAGAATGCTTTATCTTTGAAACAACCAATCTAACATTTCATCAACTCTTCTAGTGTTAATTGAACAAAATAAATTTTTTTATTTTCTTGATAAAGAAACCTCAATTATTGAAATAAAAAGGAGGATAACTAGATAATTTAATATTTTTAAAATTTTATGGACTAATGGGATGTTGGACAAGTTTTTATTAAATAAAAATAAGCATTTATTCAAAAAATATGATGATGGTTGGTTTTAATAATCGTTTACCAACCCATTCAATCACAATTAACTATATACTAACATTCCTTCCTTATTTTATCATGTTCTAAATAAGGAAAAGAACACCAATAACTATATTAGGAAAAATACAAGAACCCATATTTTCTAACACTTGATGAACTCATACATACACACAATTAATCAAAGATATAATTAGGTCATGAACTAGGACACACACAGTAGTCCACAAATTACATTAGTTGTGCATAAAGATAAACTTAATTGTTCACCACACTAAACACTATCAAGGATAGGGACAAAGATGACTATCCATAATTTTACATCATAAGTGGATAGGGACACTTGACACCCATATTCTCAATTGTAAGCAAGGACACACACATTTATTTACAAAATATATGTGATTATGGACACACTCAACCAATCATAGTTATATCACTCCTCTTATGAATAGTAACAAACACATTCATTTGTAAGATCATATATATACAGAAGTACACTCTACTATATACAAAATTGGGGCCTCCTCTTGTCTAAAATGAAACACTATCTCTAGCAGATAATACACTCTAAGTTTAATTTATAAAATGAATCATAATTGGGTCAAATGTATGACCCCCTCAAAACTAAACAATATATTGATCGTGTGGTATTTATATCATTTGTCATCATTCTCTTCAATAGGATGGTTGCATTGGGCTTGAAAAAATATTTTCAAGGAATATATGTAAGGCAATATTTACAAAGATATATTTATGCAAAATACTATGTTTAAAATCTCCTCAAAACGTTGTTCTATCCTCCAACATTGCCTCATCATTCAAGGTTGTAAACACAAAACTTAATAAATTTTCAAATTTATTCCTTAAATAAGATTTTCTCATTTTTTTAAATTAAAAGAAATATCCCCATTTCTTTAATATAAAGGCAAAAATACCTTTGAATATGTGCTCCAAAATATGTCATATTCACCACATGTCCCATAAGTGACATCCATTATGTGACACTAGATATTGTGTGGATAACTAAAATATATCAATGTCAAAAATATACACTCACAATCCATGTGGGATAATTAATCTAGATTCCATTTAATTTCCAAATGAATATATAATGCGCTCTCTCCAAATTAATTACTTGAGAATATGATGACGTCTATCTTAGGAATATATTTAAATATTCATCATTGTCATATTTGATATGATTGTTTCAATATAGAATATTATAAGTTTTATTTTTGATGCTTATAATTTTGATGATATTCTCTACATTTCACTCATCAAAAGAAGTCACAAAACATCTCAATGATATCTTAGCCCTTTAACTATGATTGATCTCACATTCAAAACTATACCTAGATTTGTATAGATAACATTATTGATGGATGGTTTTCTTTAATTATGACAACCATGGTTTATAGAACACCACTTAATATCATACATCTAAATCACATTTCAATAATAATTTTGGAACCACTATCAAATTATCTATGCTACCATTATTTCTAAATGTTTACTTTTTATGCTTACAATTTATCATAGCATGCACATACCTCACTTATCATAGCTAAATATTTATTTTTACCATAAATTATCACGTGTACATCACAACCTAGTAGTGTCCATGCTTATATGTATTAAATATTAATTCTCTTACGCTAGACCTTTCATACTGACTAGTGTCTTAAGCCTCCTACAAGGTTCTCCATGGAAAAGCTATTCAATAAAAAACCATATAAATTTTATACTTAATAATTTATTGTTCATGTCTGCATGCTTTTAAATAGTAGCATCTAAATAAATAAAGAAAATATCCGTATGCATATATGTAACAAGCCATTTCACCTTTTCTAAGATATATTCCAATGACAATGATTTTTTCATAAGTGGGATGCACACCTCCATGCATAAAAATACAAAATATATTAGCATCCACTTTGATGTCTCTACAAATATACACAAAAATGCAAAATATCTAAGCATGCACTTTGACGTCTATACAAATATCATTATAACATTTTATTTTTGAACAACAACATAGGATGTCTCACTTCAATGCCTTTGAAAAAATCTCAGCTTCAATTGTAGTTTTATTTGGATGATACTCTTTGCTATTTTTCATCATTGGGATTTCTTCACTTCACATGATAATATGTGAAAGACAAAAACTTGCTAGATGATGAATGAAATAAAAATATAATATCTCTTACAGTCGAATGCTTAATTTTTTACCAAGACATATTTTTATCTCATCTAAAGTAGCTAATGAAGAAATAGTGCTTTAGTTTCTAGAATAAATCATCACCATATTTGTAGCACATGTCGCCATAGTCATAGAGATTGCAACTTACTTCAAGGGGTCAAAGGTGATGAATTTTACCATCAAATATAATTACTTACTCAAGACATCATCCAATTACTACCATCAAGATAATGACTTGGTCAAATCAACTAACAAGAACATCATAAGAATATTAAAAAGAACCTTTTTGAAGTCATAAAATACTAGAATATTAAGTTAAATTTGGCATTATGGATGGACAAAGTGACACCAAAAGCATTTGTTGGATCATACCCTTACAAAATTACCTATGACAAGGAGGCTATTCTACCAATTAATTTAGATATCCCTTCCCTCTATATGTCATAATACCTCAAATTGGAGGGCACTGATATTGATCCAAGGCCTTCAAAAGGATCGTATAAAATTAGGAAGCCATAAAAAGGTGGTTTGATAAAGGACTTGTAGAAGTGAAGTCTAAAGAAGAATGCTTTTTATTCAAATGGGAGGAGAATCAAGAAAAACTAGGGGCACACCAAAATTTTAATTTCTTATGGAATGGGCCCCACCAGATTGTTAATATTGTAGGTCTAAATACCTATAAAATTACCTCCATGAAAGGGGTAATTTTTCCTATTTCTATAAATAGGCAACATCTCCAATAGATCTAGAGATACGAAGTCTAGCCAAAACAATACGTATGTATGTTTAGTAGTAGATATTATTTAAGAAAATATATTTTCATTGTACTCCTATATATCCTACTTCTATCATTTCATTTTCCTCTAAACATTTCTTGTCATTTTCAAGATCTTCCATTTCTTCCCCTTGTAGTCACATCAGTTGATAGCTTTACTAGATTACATTGATTTTATTAAAAAAACAAAGGTAATATGAGCAAGCCACTTGTATTTAAAATGCTTGCTAAAGGTGAGAAACATACCCATCCTTGTAATTCAATCCAACCACAAATATAGGTATGTTGACCCCTAATAGGCCAATAACCTATCTAAGTAGCCCCTACACAAGGTCCATGTGGAAAAGGGACTATAAATCCCTTTGAAACTTATTGTGGACTAGATCCCACTAATGCACATGTGATTGACTCTTGGTTCATTGCTAAGCCCAATCCACTCAAGTGACTTGTTCGATTTTGTTAGCTTGTTTGTCTTTTGAGGAGGATGAGGTAGAGATTCACTAAAGGTCACCCATTAAAGTCTACCAAAACCTTCTAAACCAAAATCTAGCCAAATATTGAGCAAAGTGCATAAACAAATCCAACCAACCTTTGCAAAGTAAATCAAGAAACATAATTTTTTAATTTCAAAACAAAGAGCTAATTGCTCAAGTTTAGCAAGCAAATCACTTGAATTTTGTAGGCAATTTGCTCAAGCCTTCCTAATTTTCCTAGGTGCTTTTATGAGTGATCTGATCAAATTTCACAAGTAAATTTCTTGCTTATTCCAAGCAAATTTCTCCCTCTATATTTTTTGAAAGTGCTTAAAGCGATCAAATAACTTCATTTTTATGAGTGAATCACTCTAGAATTATGAGTGAAATGCTACTTTTTCCAAAAGTGATAAATTCTACCTTTCTTTATAGATTTTCACTATCAATCCCATTTTTGGACCCATTTCTTGTCATGGATACCACTTCCATATCCACCATCCCCTCACTACTTGAAGCACAACCAAATTCAAAATCTTTCACTAATGTCACCCAATATACTACCATTCTACTTTCACTCATTCATGTAGTATTGAGGGAGGTCAAACCATAAGATATGTAAATGAAGAGACTAGGATCCTCTTCTCCAAAGAGACTCAAGGAATACTATGATGATCCATACTAGAGGGTAGAGGAGGGTATTTACACACATCCCATTAGGCAAGTAAGAAGGGATTCTCTTAGAAGATTCAATTTGGGCCCATAAAGTGATTATTTGAGTATTAGTTGGATATGGAATTTGGGGTTAGCTATAAATCTAGTACCCCAAGTATGGAGTTGCTTGGAGTTGATATAGATAGTGGTAGAGAGGTATGACTCCATAACCCAAAGCTCTAGAATCACTTAATAGACTAAATATGCATTCTATGTGAGGGAGGGAGTTATAAATATGATTTTGAAGGTAAATTATGACATGACTATATGGATTTGTTGCAACCCAAAGACTCAAAATTAATTTCACTATAGGCACACCAACACCTACTAGTAGGATTTCTTAATACCATACCTAAAGGAACCCAACTTGCCAATCAGATTCAACATCCCATTAAATTTGGATTTGTTTAAGGAGGATGCTCAAATGGGGATATCTAGAATAGTCATAGTATTAGGATAGATGATTTATATAAAGCTTTATGATGAGCACATATCCCTAATTCATGCTAGCCAAACCTCTATAGGCCATTTATAAATGATTGACTATGCAAAATATATTTGAGATAAGATGAAGAGTAAATTGAGAGATTTCAAGGAGGAGATAAAGTTCAAATATACCTCAGAACTGCTCTAGTAATCCTACATACAAAAATATATGGTTCCTCATATTATAGCTAGAACAAGTGGGGGATGATAGAGAAACTTTTTTTGTTGTAGAATGTATAGACATACCTTTTTGAGAAAAAGGAAAGGCCACCTATCACTTCTATGATGAGGTATATAAATCCATTATGGAGAGGTTTAGAGGAAATGTGCTAATGTTATCATATGAGACATGAAAATTTTTTAGTGGTGGATATGGGATTCCAAAATGTGCATGGGGTTTCTAGCCTTGGGTGAATTCCCTTCAAGGTCATCCACACTCAGACAGGAGAGCACTAAATTTAACTCAACATTGGTATTACACTTTTATGTAGTGTTTATATTTGGTGGGGAGAGACTTAGGTTCACCAAGGGCTTATAGGATTCCCTAATATAGTTTGTTGTGTTCAATTTAACAAACATCAAAGTTTTTATTATTTTGAGAAATGATGCACAATATGACAATGCAATGCAATGTGAATACAAATGCAAAATGCAAATGCTATCTATATGTGATTTAGCTTTTTATGATTGTTATCTATGCTATATAAATAAAATTATATTTATTCCTTTTAAGAGGAAGGTTACAAGGGATATGCAAACACATGACTTATTTGAATGTAAACTATATACAATTTGAATTAAATACCTAAAGAAACAAAAATAAAATGCTATGATAAAATTATTTTAATTTTACCCTTATACAAGTGTTTTGCAAGATAAATTAAAATATAAACAATTAATCAATAAATAATCAACCTATGCTAATTATTAAAAACTATAGAATTTCAAGTACCTACTTGTTCTAGTGCTTGGTGCAATGTCATCTACACACTAATATGTCTCCTGGTAAATATGTTGCATAGAAATCCTACACTTGTCAAATTTGTTAAAATCTACAAAATAGATAAAAAGAGAGATGGATTATGATTTGGGGACCTTCCAAATAGCAAGAAGCATGCAAATTCTTGATTGACATATTTAGATCCCATATTTATGGACAAACTAAAAAATGATAAGCTCTGGGGATTGATGCTGAGATATTTATGGTGAATATGCCACCTAGAAACCTTGTAGCCAATAAATTCATTAAGATGATGAAATTAAATTAACAATGGATAGGAAATAAGATAGGGGTTATCAAGACTACTAAAATGATGTATAGAAATAAAATTGAATAACTGGATGCTAGGCCAAAAATGAGATTTAACTTTTTATAGATAAATCATAAATATACCTCTTGTAGTATTCATAGATGGTATATTCGCTTTAGGGACTAGGAAGGAAATGATATCAAATTGTAAAACTAGGGTTTGGCTACCTAAGTGAATACGTTTCCTAGTTTAGATATAGGTGGAAAATTTGCTAAAAAAGGTAGAGGAAAAATATAGACCATCAAGGGTTTTGAATATCCTTTTACTAGTATTTTGGGGTCTTAAGGGAAATTCTACAGTATCTTATAAGCATCCTGAGGTGCCTATAAAACTTAAAGATAATATTTTGAAAATGCAATGATTAGATCTAAGCATCAAAAATGCAAAAATGCATGTAAAGGATTATGTCATAAAAATCTTAATGAAAAATGAAACTAAATCACAATGTATTAAAAAACGTATCACCCCTTTCCTTCCTTGAAAACCTAAATTTCTTAAAGATTTCGTGATAAAATTTTGGTAGCACTTTATTACACAAGCATGGTGTTAATTTTGATAGAGTTTTAATACAAAAATTCATACTTTTTGAATGACATCCCAAGGGGCCAATTTATAGAATTTTACCCTCCTAAGCATATCCTAAGTGGGAGGGGCAAGGTGGCTTGGTAGATGAGTTGATTAGCTACTAATTGCTCTTGAGTGGTTGTTGATGGGCTAACAAGATTTTCTATAATCAATTGACCCCTTGATTAGATCCAATTTGGGTAGGTGGAAGAATGTGGAGAAAATTTAGCCACCTTCCCCCCTATCTATTGATTGCCTACGACTACAGAGGGGTAGGTAGGAATGATTTACACCCTAAATGGTTGTTGTACATGTAATCGAAGTTTTTTTGCATCGAACATATATACAATACCTATACGAATATGCCACCAACATATTTACTATCTCAAAAAACTAAAAAAAATGACCATTAGGGGTCAAATCTAGTAAGGAGCTAGAAAAATTGAATTGGTTGTGAATACACCAAATAGAAAGCATGAATTCATTGTTGTTGGTTTTGACTACAAATTCTGAAGTTGAGTCAATTGCTATGGTTGATTTGATTTTTTTGTAGATTTGCATCAAGGATTGGCATAAACAAGGTGGTCCAGTTTTAGGAATATTCAATTACCCCTTTTTATGCATTTAAATTTTAATAAATACACAAAAAATAGCTATAGATACCTCTGATTTTTAAAATAATGAGATCATCAGGCTTTTATTAATTGATATGGGGTAGAACGTATCAAAACATTGTTTACATGAAAAATAAAAAAAAATTCTAATAATTTGCTAGGTAATTATTTTATCAAGATCAATGAAAGGTTTAAACTGATTCTTGCCCTTAGCCTGGGTGCCCCCTCAATTTTTTGAGGGAGAAAATGAGGTCCTAAAGTAACTTGAATGGTTTTGATAAAAATTTAGTGGTAGGAAAATTTTACTCGAATAGGGTAAAATAGGGTGAAGGGGTGTAGGTAGGAGTTATTTTCACCACATGTGAAGAGAGAAAAGGGGTTTTGGAGAAAACCCAAGGTTTCACAAAATGTCATATCAAAGCCGTCCAACTCATAGTCTGGACCTAGTACTAGGTGGAATAGGTCCAAGTGGGACCTAGGGAAAGGTATATGATTTTTTCATCTATAACTTTTTCCTATTTTTTACTTTTTAATATCATGCCATCACAATCAACGTATTCACTCCACGTGGTGCAAATATGCCATATTGAATTTACCAAGGAGGTGGCATATTCACAATTTTTGGTTGGTTGGTAAATTTACTTTTGGTTAGAAAATTTTCTACTTGACTAATTCATTCTAAGTTGGAAAATTCACTAAGGGATAAGGAGAGAATAATTATATGATTTTTATAAAGAAATCTAACTCCATTATGTTTTTACTTTTTCTTATGTATGTAGGTGTTGGATGTTTTAGAGTGTCAGGATTAATGTTATGTACTTTATGGTCAATAATAGAGATGATGACACCCACAAAATGAGGTGTCCTAGATATGGTGGGGTTAGAAAATCTTGTGATGATGCCCAATATCAATTTGGATCATGTGCTCTTAATTGATCTAGCAAAGTAGTGGCATTTAAAGTATGCCACCTTTATTTTGTTAATAGGTGAGATACCAATGACATTAGATGATATCTAGAGGATCCTTATAGTACCTTTTTGAGGTAACCAAATATAGAGAAGCCATAATCAGGCTTGGGCCATCCAAGGACTGTTGAGATGGTATGATATTGATATCAATATCATATATCAAGCAACGCTACTAGATCAACTTACAATTCTACTATATGTTATGGTTTTTGGTTTATTGGTTGGAGACGCTAGCAAGAGGTTGTTGCATTAGGGATGGTTTGGGATCATTATCCATATGAGATACAAGCAGGTAAAATTTGCATGCGATTTATTTATTTTGTATCGATTGTACCAGATCATCCACCTTGTTGTCTACAAGGATGGAAAGAGTTTAGTTTACTATATTATCTTACATATTTGGGCATAGAAACACTTAGCTATTAGACAAATAGTTGGGCTACCTATAGACCTAGTTGAACCACAAGTTTTGATGGATTTTAAGTTGGATTGGGCCCATAATATTGGTATGAGATATTTTATAGGAGTGATTATGACAGTACAAAGGGTCATTGATGACCTACAATCAGACCAACCATCATGTGTACATCCAATTGTTTAATCTCCCTCAAGAACTCCTCCTTAGTTAATGGTGCATGGTATACCCAAAGGTAATGTCCATTCACCACTAACTTCCTCCTTGAATCATCAATGGGAGAAAGAAGCACTGCTCCATATCTGAAAACTTCTTCAATCAAGGGTCCTTGCCTCCTAGTCTGCAAAATCTCATTAATTTGTACTTGAAACAATTCAACACCAATTCCCAAAGATGTTAAAAGCATTAGTAACTCAATTTCAATAGGAAAATATGGTTTTTTATCATAAACCAGTTCATGTAGTGTGAAATTGAGTATGTCTAATATATGATCAATAAATGGAAAATGGTCCTTATGTGTGAATGTATTCAGTTTTTGATAATATTCACACATTCTCAGTTTCCCATTTTTCTTTGGAATAATAACCAATGGAGGAATCCATCGGTTATCAAAAATTGGACAAATGGATCTAACCTTCAAGAGTTTCTTTACTACAGTTTGGACAATATCTCTTAAGGTAGACTTTAATTGCATTTGCAGTTGTTTCATAGGTTTAACATTTTCAATACATATCCTATGAGTGCATACATCAAGATGAAATCTTGACATACCCTTATATTTCCATGCAAAAGGATTGAAATAATGTTTCAAAACATCAAACAATTTTGCTTTTTGTTTATAAGTCAGCCAGCTAATAATGTTCAAGAATTTTCTTGGTTGTACTTCAATTTGTTTCATTCCTAGGAGGACAGAATTTACCCCTTTGTAATTGCTTACTAAGGAGTTTAATGGAAGTAAACTATCTATGTGCAGATTTTCTAGTTTTTCTCTTTTATCCAAGGCTACTTTTTGTGTGTCTGGACTAAAGGGTTTTTGTGTATCTCCATTGACTTTTATCTCTTCAAGCTCAGGTAAGGTCTTGTTTGAGCACAATTGGATACTGCTGCAGTCAATAACATTTTCTACGATGTTTTTACCAGATTCAGCTACATAGACAGGGGCTACCTGTCCTATTTTATTCAGATTAGCCACAGGTTGGGCTGGAGGTGGTGGTTGATTTACTTCCTCTGTTGGTTGTTGTTGGGATCTCTCTTGAGAAGAACTTAGACTAGGCAACAAATTTTGCATCTCTAGGATATTTCTGAGTTGTGGAAGTAAATGGCATTTATCAGTGATATGTCCTTGTGAACAAATGCTACAAGTAGCTGATATAGTTGTTTTGTTCAAGGGATAATTTTGTATGTCTGCCATGATGTCTTCCCAACACCTAGTACAAATTTGTTTATACTACCCTGATGATATGGATATAAAAAGGGCAGTTCAAGCAAATGGCTTCCTCTAATTTTTTTCAAGAGATCTTATACTTCCTGACAATGAGGATGATGAATGTCTTTCAATTTTATCAGGAACTTCAAAAACAAATAATTCAACCCCTAAGTGTGAAGATCACCTTCCTGTGGTTTCTTGCTTGTTTTCTAAATGGACTAAAATGCAACTATCAAAAATTATTATTTATACTAGTTATGATATTCAGATTTTACTCTGAAGTTCACAACTTAGCACAATAATAATTATTTGACTGTTGTTACCCTCTAACAACACCGTGTTCCCTGGCAACGGTGCCAAAAATGATGAGTGTCGTTGTTCATTCATCATTTAATCATTATGTGTGTCAATCCAGGGCGGTGTCCAAGGCTATATACGAAAGAAGGATCCAACACGGTAAAGATTAGTTCATTCAGAAAACAAGCTTTATTGATGGATCAGTTAGCATTTGGGGGGTTTTTTGTGACCTCTAACTCCTAAGAATTGAAATTAACTCCTATTTACCTTTGCAGAAATAAAATTGCAGGAAATGAAATTGCAGAATCTGAAAATGACAGAAAATGAAATGTTGCTAAATTGAGAGTGACAGAAAAGTAAATTGCAGAATTGAAAACACACACACACTTGCATGAAAGTAAATCAACTGGAGAATTTAAAAATAGAATTTTAACTATTGCAAAACCAAATCAACAATTACTACAAAACTAAAAAATGACAAAAATCTGGAAATTGCTGTGAAATGCAGAAAATGTTGTCAAAGGCTAAAAACTGTGTTGAAAACTACTAAAGAAATGGAAAACTGGCAGAATTCTGCTAATCTGCTGTAGCAAGAAATCAACAAGAAATTCTATCAGAAATTGCCTTCCTCTAGCCCTGCAAGTGGCCCTTGCTTCCAAAACCAGAAGAAGGTGAGAAGTTATGCTAAGAAAATCTAGATGCTAATCATCAACCTCAAAATGCCAATTGATATCTGAAGATTGCACCTTTTTATTCAATCTAAAACTACATTACAGTAATGCAAGAAAAACCTACAAATTACTATTCTGCTACAAAGAAACTTCACTCTATGCTAATTTCGGTATTCTATTGCCTATCTATCTATATGCTCAACCATCTAGGAGCTTTCTTATTTATAATATAATGTTGATATGCTTGGTTACTGATTTGTAGGGATTTACAACTGATTGCATAATTGTTTCCTAGAATGCAGGAATTTGCTTTGTCAAAACTTTATCCATTCATCCTTGTTGGGTTGCATTTGTTGAGGAAATCATGTTAAGATGAGTTGGGACAACCTCCTGGTCAATTGCCAATAATTTCCTCCACTGATTTGTCACTTTTTGACCACTTTCGATTGTTCCTGCGCTATTCCCTATTCTTGCGCCGCTTATTCCTGTGCTACTCCGGAATAACAGGTAGGTGACAATTCATTGCTTATCTGTGCTCCAAACGCATAGGGAGGAAGTTGTTGACTGTTTGGATTGTTTTCCCTTATCTTGTACACCCTTTTGCATTGGTGGCACGTGCTGGAGTGACTGATTCCAAGCCCTGCTGTATATGTACAACTGGCTAGAATTTGCATGACTGTGTCCTACTTTTACCAAATTTCTTGCATTTTAGCCTTTTGACTTGTTGCTTCCATTTGCATCACGTGGCAGTGTTGTCAGGTGGAGAAAGAGTCATGCCTATTCTCCCTCAACTGTTTCCAAGCGTTTACCTCTTCTTTATTTGACAAATTCCATGCCTTCCT
The DNA here is from genome assembly GCA_028583015.1 of Wollemia nobilis. Taxonomy (NCBI): domain Eukaryota; kingdom Viridiplantae; phylum Streptophyta; class Pinopsida; order Araucariales; family Araucariaceae; genus Wollemia; species Wollemia nobilis. Next base: position 2,619,275 of record JAQPPZ010001316.1, on the reverse strand, counting down.
TCAAAGTGACAGGTGGCTGGAATTTGTATGGACTATGACCTGCTGTTTCCAGCTGCCAAAACATGCCCAGATGCCCTTTTGGAGTGCTCATAACTTGTTCATCGTAACTCCATTTTTTACCAAATTGTGTCCACGTGTTCTTGGTTATATGAACAACATTGGGTTTAATTTTCAACTCTTAATTCCTCAGGAATTACTCCCTGCACCGTTGTCAAGTTGGCCTTTAACACAGATTTTTACCATTTTAGATGTCAAAAAGTGTGAAACTGCCATTTTGCAGGCCCCATAACTTCCAGGTTACTTGTCCATATGCCTTCAAATTTGGGTCATGTTTTCTCTATATTATGAAGTACCATTGGTATGAATTTGGTACCTTAACTCACTCTGGATCATTCCCAGTAGATCCGCCAATGTTCCCTTTAACGCAGATTTGCACCTGTTAATAGCTCCAAAAAAGACTAAGGCATGAACAATGAGCGCAGGAATGAACAATGAGCGCAGGAATGATGTAACCTTCATAACTTTTTATCTATAGCTCGGATTGACTTGCTTCAAAAAGCAAAGTTGTAGTTCTTGATGAGAGGAATCTATTCATGCCATCAGAATGTAATTGCAATACATGTTTTATTTACTACCTAATCAACTGAAACAATGCATAAAATGCTAAAAATAGTCAAAACAGAGGTATAATGTTCCAAACATAAAATCATGCAAACATGTAACAAATAACATATTCTAATCACTATTTGGCACTTTAACTTTGTCATATTTAATATTATGGTAGTTTTTATATGTCAACCATAGTGTAATAATGAGGCATTTCTAGGCCTCATCATGCCTCAAAAGCCTAATTATCAGGCCACACTGGGAACTATGCCAAGGACAACCAAAATAGTCAAGGGAAAAATCAACAACATCACCCTAAGTGATAGTTCACACCCATTGCAAAGTCTATGGAATTGTTGCTGACTGCCTCCTAGCAGCTAATGTGATTCACCTTCCTGAAAGCCATCCTATCGATCCAAATGCACCAAAGCTCAAAGGGTACAAAGAAGACCTATATTGCAAATTTCACAGGCAAAATAGGCATGATGTGCACATATATTACAAGTTTAAAAAATTGGTACAAGACATGATCGATAGGAAGGACCTTCAGGTAGACAACCCTATCACACCAAACAACCAACATATTGAGGTCTTCAAAGATCCCTTTCCTGCTCATACGGAGCAGACCAAACCAGTACCCTAGGTGAATGAGGTTCACCATACCCCCCCTCAGTAGGGGTACGTCGACATGATCAACATTGTCATGAGTAAGCTCACCCAGAGCTTAATAATAATGTCTGCCCAACTCTCCATCTATGAGCTGATTCAGTAATCGCAACATCATAGAGAGGCTTTAATGGATATCCTTAAAGCCATAGAGATTTATCCCTAGGATTCTAACTCCTTTAACAATTTTGTGGGGCATGTAAGGTAGTGCACTGAACTAGTAATCACCTTTTGAGAATATGAGCTTAAACTAGTTCCAAATGATATGGTGGACCCTCCCTTGCACATCGTCACATTTGTAAATGAGACACCATACAAGAGAGTGTTGATAGACATCGGGTATTCTAGAAATATTATCATCACCATAGATTTCAAGCACTTGAAGCTCTCGATATCCCATTTTTTTGCATCTACATACATCCTTTGAGCGTTTAACGATGTCATATGCTCGACGGTTGGTATGATTGTCCTACTAATTTAGGTAGGAGAAAATACCATCTCAATGCTATGCCACATACAAGAGGGTGATATGGCATACGATATCCTGTTAGGTAGACCATGGATTAGGGACATGAAATGCATCCCTTCCATTGCTCACCAGTGCCTCAAGTACACTCATGAAGTGCAAGTTCATGTCATCCCTATGGACCTAGAGCCCTACAAGTATTGTAACATGGTACAACAACTCCCCAAGTCAACCATGCCATCAATACACCTGGATTTACAATTGAATAAATCTAGCTAAGGTTTGACCCCCTCATCATCACATGACATACCATCCTCATTGTTGGAACCTCCTTCGATGCCCACCGGACCGACGGATCCTTTGTTGAGGAACCCAGGGAAGAGCTACATCAAGAGATAGATGATGAATTAGATCAAGTATCATTCTCATAACTCTTCTATCTATAGTCTTAGGTGATAGTGCACTTGGCTTCCATTGGATTAGGAGAATACATTGTTAGGAATGTCACAACTACCCCTACTATAGAGTCAATGTAATACATGGGTCGACCTTGTCTTCCCATAGGCACTATCATGCCCCCAGGTGTCCCCCCTAATCAAACGAATTTCATAAATGTGGGACTTGACTATGGTATCGAACCCTACCAACATCAGGAGGAGGATGAGGAGCCCTTAATAGAAGACATCAACTACTTGTCTAACCCTGACTTCACCTTGAAGTACCTTGACCTTTGCAATTGGCATGGTTATGGGTTAGGCTTGTATGAGCAAGGCACGCGGGTTCCATTTCAACCCTAGTACTAGATGCCATATGATAAATTGGGATTGGGACATAATCACCCCTTGCCCTTGGATGTTCTCACAGATGGTTTGGAGTACCTATACCTCAACTATAGAGACGAGTTGTCTTGATATCCATTTGCCAACCCTAATTGCGTCTACTCGTTGGGGGACTATTTCCCTTTGCACTTGGGATATGATGAACCACCTCACGATGATATCCAATCCTATGAGAGAGGTGAATGTTCATACACTTTTTCCCATAAAAGTGAGGAATAAGATCTAGGGTCCCCTTATGAGTGGACATCAAATGATGAGTTGGACTATAGAGTTGCACCGATTGACTCAGATAGATTTGATGGAGAATACATGTAGGTTGTCCCTTGGAATGGCAATGATGAATACTATATGTGTATGTTCCCATTACAAGATCCCATTTGGTGAAAACTTCTACCTCATGAAGAGCAAGTTCACCCATAGCCACACCGACCACCACCTATCATTCCACCACCTCCGTAGCCACCTCCTCAGGTCGTGCAGCATCCAGATGTTCATGATCACCATAAACTGCCTAGGGGAAATCATTCATCCATAAATATGATTTCCATAGATCTGTTTGAGCCCCTACAAGATCCTAATAACCTCTTAAAGCAATTACACCTCAACTTGGGGGTAATCGGCTTTGATTAGGGTACCTTACCTTCTAAGTATTGGCCTTGCGATGAGATTCTACAACCATTTAATTTTTTTTTGAGGTCAACTCACGATGTCTTCCATGCTGATGAGGAACCCAAGGTTCCCATTGATGATATAAATCCATTAGATGACATCCATTTGATCCCTATCCCCACCAGCTGGAGGAGGGGTCACATATGTGAATCGAACCTATGATTGACAAAGATATCAGCTCAGATCTAGAGAATCCATAGTATATCAAGCTAGTGGAAATTCTATCCCCTGAAGATCAAGCTGATTACATAGCCCTTCTCACCAAGAAGGAAGATTTTGCATGGTACTATAAATACATACTAGGACTGGATCGAAATCTAGTCACCAACAATCTAAATTGACCCCAAGGCCAAGTCTATCAAGAAAAAGCTAAGAAATGTGCATCCAATGGTGGCCTTGATGGTCAAAGACAAGCTACAGAAGCTATTGGATGCCAAGTTTGTTATTTTTGTAGACTCTCTACTATGGCTATCCAATATGGTTCCTATCAAGAAGCCAGATGGGAGGATTCGCATTTGTACTGACTTTTGAGACCTAAACAAAGCGAGTCCTAAGGATGATTTCCATTTTACAAGCATCGATGCCCTGGTATATGCCACAACGGGCCACAAAATGTTATCCCTTATGTATGGTTTCTCTGGGTATAAATATATTTGTATCAATCTAGAGGACTAGCTCAAAATAGCGTTCACAACACCCTGGGGGACATTTCGCTACAAGGTCATGCCATTTGGCCTTAAAAATTTTGGTGCCACCTACCAGCGTGCCATGACATACATCTTCCATGACTACATGCATAAGATTTTAGAATATTACATGGATGACTTACTGGCTAAATCCTTATTACGCCATGAACATCTTAATGTCTTGAGCAAAGTTCTAGATCACCTCATTGAGCACAACATGAGACTGAACCGCAAGAAGTGCATCTTCGACATCACATTTGGGAAGCTCTTGGGATTTATCATCTCTAAGCTAGGCATTGAAGTAGAACCCAATAAGTTCAAGACCATCCTCGAGATGCCTACCCTAACCATGATCAAGCAGCTCCAAAGTCTATAGGACAATATCACGTCCATCAAATGCTTTATAGTGCAATTGTCGGACAAGTGTCACCCCATGAACAAGTTGTTGCACAAGGGGGTCACATTCCATTGGTATGATGAGTGTCAGGATGCCTTTGATGCCATAAAACAATACTTGGCTTTGCTACCAGTGTTGGCACCACCTAGACTAGGAGTGTTGTTCCATTTATACATCTTAGCCATTGAGATCACACTGGATGCCATGTTAGCCCAAAATAATGAACTGCATAAGGAGCAGACCACTTACTACCTCATCTGTACCTTGGTTAGTTATGATATCAAATACATATACATTGAGAAATTATATCTAGCAGTGGTTTTTGCCACCAAGAAGCTACGACATTACATGCTTAGCAATACCACATATGTTGTATCTAAAGATAATCCATTGCACTACATGATGAGCCGCACTTATCATAGTAGTCGCATGGTGAAATGGATCATGTTGTTGAAGGAGTTCAACCTTGAGTTTGCTGGACAAAAATAAATTAAGGGTTGGGTCATCATCGATCAACTTGTAGAGGCTCCTCTCCAGGATGATCAACCTCTTAGTATGGAGCTTCCTGATGATGGGGTCTTCCAAATACTAGAATCACCAAATTTTGACGAGCCTAAGACACAGGTAGATATGACCCTATTTTTCAATGGCTCCAAATGCGAGCAAGGGGGTGGCACAAGAATCATGTTTTTCACACCGCATGGGGATCCCATACCCTTTTCATTTAAACTTGATTTACCATGCACCAACAATAATGCTGAGTACGAAGCCTTGCTCATAGGTCTTTAGATGGATGTCACCATGAAAATCACCAAGCTTAACATTTTTTGTGATTCCTTGCTCATTGTTAACCAGGTCAAAGGATCTACCAGTGCAAGTGCCCAGTTTTGCAAGCTACAAATCCCTTGTGGATAAGATCCTAGTAAAATTTGAATGGTATAACATCAAGGCAGTACCTCAATCATCTAATAGTTTTTTGGATACAATGGCCTCTCTAGGGTCCTTGATCCTGCAAGACCCTACAGATTAGATGACTACCATTCAGGTCAAAATGCTCTCGCAATCTACGGTTGAGCGCGAGAATGCTCAAGTCATGTTAAAAGTCCACTTGATGCAAATTGAAACTCACCAAGAGAGATTCTCACACATTCATGAACACTTGAACCAAGTTGATTGGGGGACTTTGTTCCCTCAAGCTCCTTTTGATAGCGATGTAATGCTATTATTACATGTGCTCTCCTGATCATATTTTGCTCAGGATGAATTGCAAGAGGGATAAGTCGTTCATGCACTCGAGACTTCCTCATAATAGAACTGGTCCACATAAATCATGGAATATCTAAAGCATGCCGCTAAAAGAATACTCAGATGGAAGGTGACCAAATATTTCTTGCTAGGAGATGTTTTGTACCATTGGAGCTACGAATGGATCCTCCTTCACTGCTTACAACATCAAGAATCAACTTAGGCAATCACCCATGCACACAATGGTACATGCAGTGGCCATTTCAGTAGCATGGCCAAATTTAGAGCAAGATTGCTGCACATACATGAAGAGGTGCATAAAGTGTCAGCACCATGCTAACTTGACACACGTATCTTCTCAGGTCTTGTAACCTATCCAATCGGTGTGGCTATTTTCACAATGGGGATTGGATTTAATAGGGAAAATATCCCCTGCATCCTTGAGCCATCACATGTTTATTATAACAGCTATCAATTATTTCACTAAATTTGTGGAAGCAATTCCCCTTACCACTATGACAATACCCCACATAGCAGAGTTCCTATTACTTAATATCATTTGTCATTTTGGTATTCCATCCAAGATAATTTTGGATAATGGGACATCATTTAAGAACAAATATGTGTGTGCTTTGACAGTAAAGTATAATATCCAGCACAACTTTTTGACACCCTACTATCCATAAGCAAATGGACAAGCAAATACTTCCAACAAAACATTGATTGCCATTCTCAAGAAAACTGTCAAAGAAAATCACATAGATTGGCATACACAAATGGCCCTTGCTCTATGGGCCTATTGCACTAGTATTTGGATGCCCACTGGGGCTACTCCATTTTCTCTAGTGTATGGTGTTGAGGTAGTCATGCCTCTAGAGATCAAAATTCAATTGCTGCACATATCCATGCAAGAGTTCATTGATGATGACACCACATGGTAGGCTCACCTAGATCAGCTTACATTGCTTGATGAACGTCGTATTAATGCTCTTGAACAACTACATGTTTATCAAGAGTGACTTAAGAGAGCCTACAATATGAAAGTTTACCTAAGATAATTTTAGGTTGGTGATCTCATTTTGAAGGAAAACCAATAGAATTCTAATTTTCTGTCCCATATGTGGGACAAGTTCACAGTAAACTAGTTAGGTCCCTATGTCATTATTAGTCAGATATGACCTAAAACTTATCACCTAGCCTCCCTTGAAGGTGTCGAGGATCCTAAACCCTTGAACATACTTCATTTGTGGCCATTCCATGCCTAGGCGGTCCAAAACCATCTAGGTCACCCCAAAATGCTCCAAGGGTGCCTACATCCCACTTGGTCAACCTAAAATACTCCTAGGCGGTCTAGAACCGTCTAGGTCACCCCAAAATACTCCAAGGGTGCCTACATCCCGCTTGGTCAACCTAAAATTCTCCTAGGTGGTCTAGAACCATCTAGGTCACCCCCAAATGCTCCAAGGGTGCCTACATTCTGCTTGGTCAACCTAAAATGCTCATAGGCAGTCTAGAACCATCTAGGTCACCCCAAAATGCTCCAAGGGTTCCTACATCCTACTTGGTCAACCTAAAATGCTCCTAGGAGGTCTAGAACCATCTAGGTCACCCTAAAATGCTCCAAGGATGCCTACATCCTGCTTGGTCAACTTAAAATGCTCCTAGGCAGTCTAGAACCATCTAGGCCACCCCTAAATGCTCCAAGGGTGCCTACATCCCGCTTGGTTAACCTAAATGCTCCTAGGTGGTCTAGAACCATCTAGGTCACCCCCAAATGCTCCAAGGGTGCCTACATCCCACTTAATCAACCTAAAATTCCCCTAGGTGGTATAGAACTATCTAGATCACCCCCAAATGCTCCAAGGGTGCCTACATCCTACTTGTTCAACTTAAAATGCTCCTAGATGACCTATGACTATCTAGGTCACCCAAAAATCCCCAAAGGTATCCATAAGCCCTTTGGTCACCCCAAATATCCCAATGGACCCCAATAAGCCCGTTGGTCACTTGTAAATCCATATATATCAATCAAAAATCCAAAAACATCATAAAAATATAAAAAATACAAATATATAGCATTGCATCACACTACATCCCATTGCATTATATCATTGCTTGCATCTAGGCATAATCATCATTAGCACTTTACATCTTAGAGTCGATCATACATATCTAGCACCATGACTGTACACTAGTCATCAATCAAAATCAAGGTTATGAAAGTAATCATTAACCTAGTTCAATGTTTCACTTATCATTTTCACTTGCACTTTCCATATTTCATATTTGTGTCCACCCCTTCACCTAGTCGTTTGTTTTAGAATGTCATTAGGGTTTTTGGTCACTCAACCATCTCTAGCTTCTTTTCAAGTTTTGTAGAAAGCTATCTTGATTTCTAGGAGGTAGAGTCTTGCTCATATTATGCCTTGTGTACATCATATCCCAAACACATTTACACATTAATAATCCAATTTTTGTACAAAGAAAGATGAAATCCATGAAGTAATCTAGGCTACCTTAAGCTAAAATGTTATCCTGCTCACCCCCCTATGCGAATGGTTCAAGAATACTGAGAGTTGGCAAAAGGACAAGCTCTTCCCTACCCAATTCCCCAAAATAAATAGTGGTTTTCACCACTATCAAAAATCCCAATTCCCACAAATCCCCATCCCAAAAAATACCAAAAAAAAATCAAAGAAATCAAAAGTCAAAATTCAAAACTCCCAAAAGTTCAATATCAAAATCCCCAAAAAGCAAAAAGAAAAATAAAAATAAACAGTGGTTTTCACCACTATCAAAAATACCAATTCCCACAAATCCCCATCCCAAAAAATACCAAAAAAAATCAAAGAAATAAAAATTCAAAATTCAAAATCCCAAAATTTCAATATCAAAATCCTCAAAAAGCAAAAAGCAAAAGCAAAATAAACAGTGGTTTTCACCACTATAAAAAATCCCAAATCCCAAATCCCTTGCTCAAAAAAAATAAAATTCAAAATAAACAGTGATTTGCATCACTACACGTGAGCAAGTATCCCAATAAAATTGAAGAAAATAAGGGAGTTGAACTTGAATCCCTGAAACTCTCAGCAATCAAAAAACCATAAGGTGATCCTCATTACAAGTTTGGTGGATAGCCTATCTATCAATGGTAGTAGCCTCCCGTATGATGATATGTCTATCACATTAGCTTTTGGGTGTGTGTGTAGACCAATGTTTGCATGTGGATGAGCTATCTTTTGGTAACCTAGATTGCCTAGTGGTCTAGTCTTACTAAGTACAGAACTCAAGATTATGATGTTCATAGAGTGATCCTCATTATAGGTTTGGTGGATAACCTATCTAGAAATGATGGTATCTTTATGTGTCTCGCAGGAATGAACTCACTTGCACACATAGGGATCTGAAATACCTGGGTCATCCTAGAAAATTCATACCTCATCAAAAAGTCTTGCATAGTTAGTATACAACCTTTGATCAAGTTAGCTAGAGTGTTTGAGTCTCATAAAAACCTCATCTACATTCTCTAACATTTCATTCCATTGATTCCATTTAATCACATTACAATAGTTCATTTCCATACATCCATTACACAAAAACAAAAATAGTACAAAATACAAAAAGAAACAAAAATAAGTGTTAATGTGTTTTGTATAGTCTATGGTGCTAACATAGTGTGTCAAATCATTAGCCACAGTCCATTTTATCAATCAATCACATATCCCATCTCACTGTGCATCCACGCATATAGATAGTAGCAAATCCAACCAAATCAAAATACACATGCATACATGATATCTATCTATCATCATTTCATTGCATCCATATGCATACATACTACACACTTAACATATAATCACAAATCAATACATACATTCCATCCATATCATAAAGCAATAAACAAAATACATGATGACCACACCAAAATATCATATATATCTATGGGGAAAAATGTGTACATCATAGTTTCCAAAAATACTCATAGGGTATAATAAATTAGGTCCTTAGACCTCACAATACTAAGCATCCAAAATCCCAAAAAATTAACCATAAGAGTCTCCATCACCATGATCACGTAGGATCGATGCAATGACTCACACTGCCACCTATAGTCTGGGTCTACTAAGACCCCGCATGCCTGCTACCACCCACCCTGTCATCCCTGTTAGCCCTCCACCTAGTAGAAGACTACACTATCTCACTCTATCAAGACCAGTGTGATCTTCTAGTCTCCCCATCATATGGAAGATGCCCTCTAAGGCATACCATCTCCATATCCAGTATATTCACATAGGCCTATCTCTGCTTCCCCTGTGACTGGTATATCTCCACGACTAACTGCAACCGAAGCACCTCTACCCATAGCCTCTCTTCCTCCCAAATTCTAGACCCTTCCTGCCTAGGACCCTATCCTCTCAATTGTACCTACAAAGAGGATATCTTGGCTTGGTCCTCCTACACCTGGACCCATAGGAGATCCATCTCCTATTTAACCTTGGATAACTCATCCTATAGCTCTAGATATTAGTCACCCTATAGACCCTATTATACCTATTTCCCAAGAACCTCTACATCCATGTCATCACCCTAATCCCCCAAGTCCAAGAGATATCCCTGCTCACCACCCTCCACTTGGTCCTCCTCTAGAGCATCTAACATCATATCTTTCACCACCCTAGTTACCTCACCCCTAGGGCCTCTGCACCTTGCTATTGATGCATCATCCACCATGAGTCATACTCCTCTGTAGTCCCATCATCATCCACATTAGGCATCACTACCACAAGATCTGACTCCTCACTCACCTCCTCAACTATCGACCATAGCCATGTCCTCTCATCTTCGTGGTGCTGGTACACCACTAGCTCCTAGAGAAGCCCCTACCATAGCCCAAACTATAGCATGAATTGAGAAAATAAGAATTACACCTGCTTGATCCCATGCTATACAATCAACCATTTACCCTACCTCACCCACTGAAGCTACTCTCCAGCGTCTGCCTAGACCTAACAATCCTTGTATGATCACCACATCACTTGCCCTGGTGCTAGTCATGAGAACACATCCATGTAATGATCAACATTGCCTACATGGTGATGGATCTACCCTCTCTCCTAAACCCTCTACCATAGGTTACAATATCCTATCTCCCTATCTACTAGCTATGTCCAGGTCATCCACGGTAACCCATGTTGTCATGCCACTGCTATGTGCTGCCATCCCCAACACTATAAAAATAAGCTACACCCTAAACCCTTCCACCGATGGTAGTGGATCTCATACAAATCATCATAAAGTTATGCCATTAGTGTAGTCCCCCATGCCATCACCAGTGGATCCTCCTTGGTGCACCCCTCTAGTGCGTACACCAGCTCTAACAGGTTCTAGGGGAACCTGGATCTTTTGAGTCTAGGAGGAGGATATTGGAGATGAGAGTCATCAACAGTGCATGCCTCACCTCCAACACCCCCTCCTCATGCCAATACCCCACCAATATTATTACATTATGACAATTCATCCTCACCACATTCACATCCTTGAAAAAATACCTCGTCAATACTGCACCTCTCAGGCCGTGTTACGTAGAGCGGATCGATCACCCTTCTATCAAAATTTGCATAATATGATAGATTTCCTCTAACATCACTGTAATATCCCCTATAGGTAAGTGGAAGGTGTTTGTGCAGGAGTCCCATAAGCTGATTAGAGCTATCAAATAGGCCTAATCACCTATCACAGGCTCCAACCGGGTAATCTGCTTGAGCCCCATGGCATTAAGCCACTCCCAATCAACCTTAGTCAAGGCATCCCGGGTGGTCTGGAAGAGCTTTGGTGTGCGATATAGACTCTTCACCACCTGATGAAGAAATAAATAAATAAGAGCAACATTAAGCTGGCATGCATTGCGCTTCACAATAAACCCCATCATGGCCCCAAAAAAACTACACAACTAATCCACTATAACAATTTAAAACTACAAAAACAAAATATAAAAATTCAAAATACAGCATGATACATCTACCCTAGGATTTCATCCCCTATCCCGTGATGTGATATGTTTAAAAAAAAAGTACACAATTTTAGAATACATGTTACATCTACCATAGGATTTCATTCCCTATCCTGTGATGTGATATGTTTTAAAAAACAAAATATACAATTTCAGAATACATGTTACATCTACCCTAGGGTTTCATTCCATATCACGTGATGTGATATGTTTTAAAAAAATAAAATATAAACAAAAAAAATCAAATTTAACATATTCCAGTTACATTAGGGTTTCACTACCTTTCTCGTAATCTTATATGTTTAAAAACAAGATTCACAACTCGAAATTTTTGGTATATTTTAAACGAGAGAAAGTTGAGTCACCACATACCTGCTTCACACTGGCTCCTTTATTATATCCCTCTGCTTTCTGACTCATGGTGGCCGTAGATTGATTTTGACAGTGCTTCGCTATAGAAAATGACCCTCCTCTTCCTCACATCTCAAATCGCCAGAGAAAACATGCAATAATGAGCCCAAAACTTGCACTTGGGGTTTATATAGGCCTACAACAGTCCTATTCATCCCATGGTGGGATGAAATCACATTTTACCGTTCATCCCACCTTGGGATGAATACCAAATTTGTATTCGTTCCACCCTGGGATGAATACAAAACCCATAGATCAAAACAACTTCAAGTGCACCAAAAGGGTCCAAAAACCCACAAAAACAACTCTATTTTGGTCAAAAATTTTGTATCAGTCAAGAGGCAAATAATAACATCCCTATATGCTAGGAAAGAACCATAATTCAATCCCTAATAAAGCCAGTATGGACGGACTGCCCCATGGGAATGAGGTTTTTCATTCCTTTCCTCTAGGAAGCTACAAAGAAAAGGGTTCAAAACCCTCCAAAAACATGTCAAATCTGATGGAATTCATTTAGGGTCAATATGGAACACAAATTTCTCATGGAAACATGGAAAAGTCTTTACTTTCCTCTCCAAGAAGGCCATTATGGCCAAATCGCCCCATGGGAATTAATTTTGTAACTCCTTGCTTCTAGGAAACCTCCATAACATCATTCAAATCCTTTCAAAACTATGCTATTTTTCAATGTGTACAACTTAGGGCAACCATCACCAAAAGTCATTTGGTTCAAGTGACTCATCACTTTTCTCACGAGTCATTCCCTCATCGACTCGTCACTTGAGGGGGTAGTCATACTCAAGTCAAATCAACAAGCACACACTCAATTATGCAAATGGCGTTCGTTCAACGAATCATTGACAAAGACAATCACACTCCTGCTTGGGGTAGCAAACAAGCACAAAGCACCAAATTAAAATACTTGGCATTTAGTAAGCATGTGTAACGTTGAGAATACCTACATCATGACTGAACACCATCCAAGATAAAGCAAATTCCTTAGCTCGTCAGAAGCAAGGATTCAAGAATGCATGCTCTTTCCAGGATTGGGGCATCTAAAGTTGGTTAGGTTATTGAGTAGCCCTAATAATTGAATATTTTTAGTCATCTATTTTTTCTCAACATTGTGTTGCACACAGTGTATCCCAAAAATGGGCATCTGTAAACACTAAAATCTGGTCAATCCAATTATGTTACCATCACTAACGACTTCATGACACACCAAGGCCCCCCTAGGGCAGCCCTCAGGAGGTATACAGTGGTCCTAACCACTTTGTACAAGGTTTTGAAAGGTTCTAGGCCACTTTTGGAACCTTTTGGACACCCTTCTTCTATTCATTCCACCTTGGTATGAATACAAAACCTATTCATCCCACCCTGGGATGAATAACAACATTCATCCCAGGGTGGGACGAATAGCAGGTTTGACTGGAAAAAATTAAAATCTAGAAAAATGGTGCCTGGAAATGGTTACATTTTTTGTCCACAAATTCCTAAAAGTCAGAGCACGTAGCATCTTAATGCTTTAGCCCATGAGGGAGGACAAATTGGGAGATTCTCTTCCCCCTCCAACACATGTCACCCTAGTGGTCAAGTGGTGCTTCGTGCCTCGCATGCCCTTGCATGCCTTTTGACCCATGAAGCCTCCTTAGGCTATAAAGTGGATGCTTTTCCACACAATAGAGGAGGATATTTTTTAGTACAAATCAATGGAGTGCTGCTAATATTTCCTTCCACCATTTTGTACCCATTTTCCCCTCAAAATATCTACCTAGAGAAGGAGGTTTGCGAGTGGACTAGGAGGCACAATTTGTTGCAAAAACTGATTTATCCGACTGAATTCCCTCATACAATTTGATGAAATTACATCCCATAGGGTTTTGGACCATTCCCTAGTGGAATTTGTGGCAAATTTAGGAAGAATCAGTGGGTGTCCCACCCCCGGGCGCCCCCAATTTGTGATAGTCCTATTCGTCCCACCCTATGATGAATAGAAATATGTGCATAATTTTGAGACTATTTTTATTTAGTTATTTTCTAGATGTTATTATTATGCTTCAGTTCAAATTTTATGTCATTCTGAGCTATATTGGTCGAGATATTGCATTTTTAGTATTTTGTAGGGTCTCATGCAGGTATCCAATGGTCATTTGAGAGAACCCCTAAACTGTGACTAATATTGCAAATATGATAAAATGGGTTTTCTTATAATAATATTTTATGTATTCTTTTCAATTTTTATGCATTTTTGATATGCGTAGGATTAGGAATTGTTTACTTTTGGTTTTGTAGGTTGTGAACAATCATTCAAATTTTGAAGCCCCATCAGATGTAATTTTGGTGTAATTTCTAGTGATATCTTCCCAAAACCTTCTATTTTATATCCCTCTACAATTTCATGTCATTTGGAGTTTATTTAATATGTTTTATCATTATTAGTTGTTTGGCCCCTGTGGGGATTGCATGCTTTCTATCACACACACTCGTTATTTGATGTTTCTAGTTTCCTTGTGTGTAGATGTAGGTCATTATAGTGCATTGGTAAGGATCATAAGACATCTGGACTAAAGACACAAGTTGTGGAAAACTTGGCCTGCCCACCTCGATTGTGGGTAGGAGGAGAGACATTGGATGTGCACCCAAATTTCTTGAAGGATTTCGATCCTTGGGCACCCAAGTTGTAAAAATTTGTATCACCCATTTTGAGCCCTTAAGGGGATGCATTGTAACCTAGATTTGATTCATCTGATTAATAAGAAAACTACTTGCTTTGCTTTATTTCTTGTTATTCATTATCTTTCCACTCTACTTGCATGCTTTCGTTTGACGCTCATAAGCAATAGGATGTAGATACGCATATCGTTTATCATCATTTGGTGCAACATTTTGCCTACTTCATCTTTCAACTAGATTCCATATCTACTCCCTCTCACTGAATTCTCTCCCCATTTGACATAATTGGCAAAGGGCTTCTTGGGGCTAAAAATGAGACACTTAATCCAGCCCCCTCACCTCCTCTTTTGAGGTGATCAAATTTGGGATGGGAGTAAGACTACTCCCAACTTACAATGCTCTTCTTCTTTTTCAACCTTATTTTTCCATACCTTTGTAGCCATACCCTTTTGAACATTTTGAGCATCTCTATCCTTGCTTGTCTTTGAAAGTTCTGGAAACTCTGTTCTACACCACTTTGCTTTATGCCCAAAATTATTACAATTGTAACACTTGATGTTGTAGTCCTTGGAAGGTGCAAATGATCTGAAATTTCTCTTGGTGAAGCCATAACCATTTCTGCCATGAACCTTGCAATGTATAGCTTTGTGACCAAAACAACTACATGAGTAGCAATGGCCTTGAAAGAAATATCCATCTTCAAATAAGTTGAAGTTCCTCTTAGTGAAGACATAATTACTCTTTATATGAATTCTGTAATGTACAACTTTATGACCAAGCTGATTACATGAGTAAAAATAACCTTGGAATAAATACTCATCTTGCCTTTATCTCATTATTCTTTCTTTGCTTTTCCTGTGATGATCTCAATTTTTTGATGGTGCATTGTTTGCTTCCTCTTGATACTATCATCTCTCAACACATTAGCATAAGTATTAGGTTCTTCTTCAATCACTTTTGGTTATTCTATTTCTTTTGAACTTGAGCTTGACCCTTCTTCTTGTTTCCCTTGTCCTTCTTCAAAACCAAGTCTAGTCTTGATAAATGGAGATCTTTGTGCCTTGAAAATATCATCCAAATATTTTGAGCTTTTCTCAAACCTATGTAGCTTATCATTATAATATTTTACTTCCAACCTTAATGAAACCACTTCATGTTCTAATCTCTCATATTCTAGTTCTTTTGCCTTTAATTGTTCAACCATACCTTCTTCAATTTTCCTTGCCTCTTCAACCTTAACTTTTAGGTCCATGAGATCTTGTAGAAGCTTTGCCTTTGTTTTCTCATCCTCTTGTACTTGAGCTTTCAATTCTAAGTTCTCCTTTTTTAGTTTTTTAGGATCAACAACAAGTTCCTTTTCCATATCAACTATGACTTCCTCTTATTTTTTTGGATCTTTTTCATTGTCTAGGTCTTCAATTTCATCTTTCTCCTTTTCTTGATCTTCAATAATAGGAGCATCTACTTTCTCTTTTTCTTGAGCCTTCAATCTTGAGATCTCCTTTCTAACCCTTTCCAATGCTTTACGAGCAAACTCAACTATGATTTCCTCTTCTTCTTGGTCTTCAACTATAGGATCATCTTCATTCTCTTGTGCTTGAGCCTTCAATCTTGAGATCTTCTTTCTAATCCTTTCCAATGTTTTATGAGCAAACTCAACTATGACTTTCTCTTCATTTTCTAAATTTTTCTCTTCTCCTTGATCTTCAATAGGAGCATCTTCCTTTTCACTATCGGAGAGACTTTCATCACTACTATTTCCAAAAAATATCTTCCTCTCATACCTATCTTGATTGTATCTATTTTTATTTTCATATTCACTGCTACTAAACCCAGTTTTTGAAAAATGATATACAAGGTGACCAAAGTTACCACAAATAAAACATTTGAGTATTCTTAGTTCCTTATTATTCCTTTTTACAAAGTTAGCTTCTTTTCCACTTTCTTGGATTTCAATTATTGGAGCATCTTATTTTTTTCATAGTTGTGTGTTCCTTGTAAGATCTTCCTTCAAGCTATTAGGCTTCCCTGAAGTAACCCACTCTGATACCAATTGAAGAACACAAGCTTATACTGAGAATGGGGATGAACATTATAAGATAAAATTTTTCTTTTCTTTCTAAATTTTTTTTATCCAATGTTATCAATAAAAATATCTTTCCAAAGTAGTGTTAACCAATATCATCAATAGTAGTAGCAAATCAGAGCACATATCATCACACACAATGAGATACATAGATTTAACGTAGTTCACCCAATGTGGGCTATGTCCAGGGAGAAAATATTTCTTATAATTTTTCTCAACAAATCTCTTGGGAACCAAATCCCTATTACAATGTTTATGGACCTCTATCCAAAGGAGAAACCAATCCCATATGCTCAAGTTTATGTATATCTACCCATAGGAGAACTCTATTCCCTCAACTCTAGTTTGTGGACCCTTATCCATAGGATAACTCTATCCCCTCAAATTTGGTTCATGGACCTATATCCACATGATAACTATATCCCCTCAACTCTAGTTCATGGACCTCTATCCACAGGAGACACCTCTTCTCTCAATTTTGTTTCATGGATCTCTATCCATAGGAGACACCTCTCCTCTTGGCTCTGGTCTGTTTCAAAGCCAAATCAATACTCTGGTCAAATACTACTACCAACCTTCACACAATGCTTGAAAAAATTAGCAACAAAACCTACTCAACTCACTTCTCCAATTTGCATCAAGCCTACTCACAAGACTTACTCAAATAAGAAATAAAATCTGCTCACAAATATTCCTAAATATTCACCAAGCCTACTCACAAGGCTTGCTCAAATATTCTCTCAACTCTTGCCCAAACCTGCTTCAATTCTTCTCACAAGACTTGCTCAATTCTACCTCAAACCTACTTCAAGTCTTCTCACAAGACTTGCTCAAATCTGCCTCAAATTTATTTCAAGTCTTTTCCTAAGACTTTCTCAATTTCACCTCAAGCTTAATTCAAGTCTTCTCGCAATACTTGATTAATTCTACCTCAAACATATTTCAAGTATTCTCCCAAGACTTGCTCAAATCTGCTCACTTATCTCTAGTTAAATCTATTGTAACACACTCAAATCTTGCTAATAATCCATGCTTTGATCAAAGTACTTCAGAAATATTCTACCCATAATTATTTTTCGAGAACACATAGAAAATGATATGTAATACAATTTCACATTATGTTCTTTCCAAATATCAGTCAAGCCCAATGCACAAATTGCTTCAAAAAACTACCCTATAACCTTTGTAAATTTATCTCAATATCAATAAAAGTTAGTGCATAAATTTACTTCACAAAACTGGTCTATTCCCCTTACAATATCAATCACAATGATGCACAAAAATCTTTTCAATACTTTACAATAAGATCATCAACCTTTCAATAATTTCCACATTGACTTGCCCTTAATAATACTTCCATCATATCTTATTTCTATTATAGCAAGAAATCACACATGATAAAGCTTTTGAACATAAAGTATCCACTTATATCTCCCATTGTTAGGTCAATAAAAATACCACAATAATTTATCTCAAATACCTACTTATGCCTCCCTCTCATAAAATAAACCATAATACCACCAAATAAGAACATCTCTCTATACCTGTTGGGCACTGAATTGCGTTTAAGCTTTACTCAACATTGTAGTTGTCTATCTTCCTATTTTCTATTCAGGCATGCACCCGATAGCTTCAGCTCAACACTCAACATTGGTATAGACCGGAACAAAGTCCCCGATCTAACCTCCAGAGTAGGTTGGTTCCTTGTCAACTTTAAACAAGATGTTGACACTATTATACTCACTTAGGGTTTTGAGATTAGGGTTAGAGAGAGAGGTTAGGGTTAGAAAAGTGGATAACAGTTGGACGGATAGGTTAACAACATTGATACCACAACAAACAACTCCAAAAATTATATCAGAACACATTACTTAGATCAACATTATCACAAATCTTGAGCACCCTCACACATTTATAAGAACAATAGAGAAATATTGAAGAGAACAATTCCAATACCCTAATAATGATAATCCAAATAACATAATTAATCACTATCCATATTTTACAAAAATATGCTCCTAACAATATAGAACCAATCCAAAGCAGATTTCAATTACTCTATTAGTCAGTAAGCCTATCAAACCAACTATTTAAGTATTCACAGAAATGCAGCTTTAATATTAGAACCTCTGACATCAGATGGTGAAGACACAAGCTTTGAGGTAAAAATAAATGTAATGCTCCTTTCATTAACTTCTAGAAAATTCATAGTGGTACAAGAAAACACGCTAGAGCCGACCCTTAAAAATGAGGGTTCGACCTCTATTTATAGTTTGTAAAATTAAAAACAATATGGAACATTACAAAGATTAGTTTTTCACAACTCAATAGAGAGTTCTTAGCTGGCATCATCTTACTGGTTCAATCCTCGAGAAATCCACTACAAATAAACCACCATGGCAACTGGAAACCTCTGCAACTTGTTGGTTGTTGGCTCGAACTGGAGTTCTATTGTTGGAGACCTCATCTGCATCATGGATATTTCTTGGAAACCTCCTATCACCGTCGATCTACAACCGTCTCTGGTTCTGGTCTTCTTGAAACCCTCGGCGCTTCGGCTTCCTTCTCCAACTAACTGTTCTTTAGTCCTGGTGAGAAAACTTTTATTTTATTTCATTCTGCTCAGCAATTCTCAGTCATCGATCTCTTCCATCGTAAGGCTACGATCTTTTGAAATAAGCTTTGATAAATGACAAGAAGAGATCATTATGCCATTCCACTTAAAAATATATTTGATGATATCATCCTCTTCACTTCAGAAACCTCATAATGCCATTCCACATAAAAATGCATTGTAGGTAGGGTGGGATGAAATCCGCCACTTATTTCTTATTCTTTAGTATTGATGCTGAAGTGAATCCACATAAAAATCTGATGACATCACATTTCTCTTGAAAATCCTATGGATTCCATTCCGGACTCAGATAAGAGCATTAGTCATGAATTTCAATTTTGGCTCCACCATAGTGTAAACAACCATGTTTCCATTCCGCACTAGCTTTAGATAAACATTACTTGTCACCATTCCACTACAAGATTAGACAAAATTATCTTTGTATGAATCCACACAATATTACATCATCTTTCACCTTATGTCACCATTCTGGGCCAAAAACTCTATGAGTCTCCTAGAAATAGTCTTCCAACACTTAGCCGCTTTGAAAGATTTTACAAATACAAAGCGATCACCAATCCACACAACTTTTATGCTTACGTCACCTTTCTCCAAAGAATTTTGCGGATTCAAATCCTTTGTTGCTAATCCAGAGTCAAAAACAAGGGATGCGATGCAGATTTTCACTAAGTGCAAAATTTGACTAAGTGTGGGTGGACTTCTCTCCTTTGTCATGGATCCGCTCCGAAATACATTGGAATGCATGTGGAATGGAGCTTTCATGCCTTAGTAAAATTTTCAAAAATCTTCTAAGCATATGTGGCCATTTTGGGCATACATTCTGGCGCCTCTCGGGTGGATTTTCTTGCAAAGTCATCGAACTCAGAGTCTTATCCATTGGGCCTTGGGAGTCAAAAAAGATACTTATTTCTAAAAATATGCTTTAAAGAATAACTTCCATATAAACACTACCCTCTAAAAATTCAACAATATGCTTAGAGGGTAAAGGTTCATATGGAAATCATGCCAAAAACATCATGGCTCATCCACTTATAATGAGACTATACCCAAAAAAATGTAGGCCTGTTGCCTTTGTCTTCAAAAATTAGGTGTAACTCTACTCCTCTTATAAGGCCTTATTGAAAAATGCCTTTACACATAGTCTATTGCTCTTCTGCCTCTGTAGGCTTCATGCCTTTATTGCTCATTTTTGATAATTTTCAGAGCAAAAAACAAAAATGCAAAACTCATGCATATGTACAAAAACAAAAACAAGCTAAGTGTGAGCCCCTTCCAGGCCTGTAACCGCTCTATCTTGCTCTTCTCCTTCATGGGCTTCTTCCTCATTCTCCTCTTCTTCTTCTTCTTCTTCTTCTTCTTCTTCTGGAGAAGGTGGTTTCTGATTCCTTCCTCCAGAAGAATCACCAAACAATCGAATCATCAATTTCAGAGATTGTAAAGCCTGTTTCTAGGCTATTTCAGAGGGATTTGATGTCTCTTTGAGCTGCTTATAAACATATTGCAATTCTCCAATGTCCTCATAGTTAGCAGCATTCCCTCTGTTAACTAGATCTTCCATGAGATCTCTCAATCTGGTAAAATTAACAATTAATTGGACAACTTGCTCTTGGGGTAGTGGCTCTATAAGAGAATCAATTCCAGATTCATCCTACAAACTTTCATCAATGCTTTTCTGGATCTCTTCCATGGATAGCAAGCTATGGTCCTCCATCCATAGGCCTCTGAAGCCAACTTGAATCATTTCTTTATTTATATCAACAACCTCCCTAATCATACCCTCAATTTTTTTGAACAACAACTAGGCTCTCTACAGTGCCCTATGCTTTTTAACCACTATCTTGGTGGTAACTCTGGTGAGATTCCATTCTTTATTAGGAATTGGTTTAGTAGAGTCACTGAGTCTGCTATCAACCAACCTATACATTTGTTCTATCGAAATCACCATGGGCTGCAACTCTCCAGTGATCTGATCTAGATCTCTCTGCACATTTGGGAGCAAGCGGCTGGCATCATCAAGATAATCAATCATGAATCGAAGCCCTGCACATTTCTCTTGGACTTCGGAGAGCATTTATTTTCTAACCCTTTTCAGTCCAACTTTAGAAAATCCAGAGGCCTTAGCCTTTTCTATTTGAAGCTGCTACTTTAAACTCTGAATTTCTTTCACTTGTTCTTCATTCAACTTCTTTTGCTCTCCTAGTTGATCCTTGAGTTTGTTGGCCTCTTGAAATTTCTCTTGCCACCCCTTGACCTCCTTTTTCAGAGCCTTTTCAACTTCCTTTTGATTGCTCAGAGTCTTCTAAAGTTTTTCAACTTTTTTCTCCAGTTTATTCACCTTCTCTCTGACCATATCATTCTTCACATAGAAGGTGTCTAAATGGGCTCTAGCCATAATCAACTCATCTTCTTCAGGAAGTTTATCAATATCTTCTGTGACCTCCTCCACTTGATAATCTTGAATAGTCATTTCATTTTTAGGCTTATTTACAAGTGGAGTCATAGATCTAGATATTCTTTGTTTGGCCACTGGGTCAACATACATACTTCTCCTTGTGACAACCATCCTATTGGAAGACTTAGAAAGCTTTTCAGCCCAGAATTCATTTGCTCCTTGTATGGTTGCCTGCTCTTTTGGAAAAATAATAGAACTTGAAAGACTAGCAGCCAGGGGAGATGGAGATACCAAAAATGATAGGGTAGACTGAACTGTTGACAATGGGGGTGTGGGAGTGCTCACAATAGCTTCTGTAATAATAGTGGACTCTGTGACTATTGTTGTTGTTGCTATTGGAAAATTCATAGAAACTGACATAAGACTAACACTTGAATGAATGGTGGTACTTGGAACGTTGTGTCCCATTGATGGTGGTGGTGGAAATGATGAATATGGAATGATGGGAGATGATGAAGTGGGAACCTTAGATGTTGGAAGTGGGATTTGGGGTGACTGTGGGGGAACATGAGTGACTATTTCTTCAGTAACAACCAAGGAAACATGGGATGGACTATGAGAGGGAGAAGGTACCTTTGTAACATTTTCTTGACCAGAAAGGGAGGGAGAGTTCTTTGGGGATTCAGGAGGATGTAGAGGAGAAGAGGGTTTAGAAGCCATACCTTCACCTACAGATGTAGGGTGTTCTTGCTCCATTTCTATTTCTTGTTACTACTCTTGGTGAGTCAATTCTTCTACAACAAAATCAACTACCTCTTTTGCAATCTCCTCCATATCCAATTTTTATTTCTTTGAAATTTCTCTTTCCTCTTTCTAGAACTCTTTTAGTCCTTCTATGAACCAATTGAAAGGTAGCCATCTCACTCTCAGATTCCTCTTCTGATTCATTTCCTTGCACTACTCCAGAAAGCAGAACTTGCTCAAAAATCGGATGCAATTGTACTGATGTTGCAGGGGTAAAAGAGAGGGGGGTGAACTTGAAACTCTCATCCTTCTTCTTCTAATCAATATCTATGTCTAGAGGCTGACCTCCTAGAGCTAAGCATTTAGGCCTAGATACTATTTCAATAACTGGAGTACTGACAACCCTTTCACTAGAATATTGCATTTTGCTCATAAGTTGAGCTCCCTTAGGAAACTTGTCCCTTTGTTCGGTGGTAGGATGAAAAGTTTTTGAGACTTCAGCTACTTTCAAAGGAGTCTCCTGCTCCTCTACTAGAGCTTCTTGATCTATGGGTGGAGAGAGATATTCAGAACTAGATGGGGGCTTTTGAACTGTTAACACTATGTTCCTGACATCCTTTTACCTCTAGGTTCCGATATTTTCATTATATATTTTTGAAAACTCTTTATCAATATTCATTCTGTACTTGGACTTAGGTTTTCCAATCTCAATCCTCATCCTCCACCAATATGATATCTTCGCTACATTCCACTACTCTTCTTCCTCAGCTTCTTCAGCAACATCTTCCTTGGGCTGAGGGTCCTTTTTCTTTGCAGTTTTCCCTTCAATGTCTCTGATGGTGGCTTCTGTAATCCGATGACTCTTCTTATTATCAGGGTCGAAATCAACAATCTGTTCATAGAAATCCAACCATGGAGGTAGTTGACCCATTTTTGCAACATTCCACTCTAAAAGAGTGGTCTCATCATTATTTCTTCCTTGCTCGTAATGAGCCCTAGGCCTCTTTTCGAACTTGTAAGCCTTCTCTCCATTTAGGGCTACATTTCTTGTAGTGAAGATACCATCAGGGTCATAACTCCATCTTTGGGGAATATAAAATAGACCTAACCTATCAAGGTATTGGTCAATTTGGTGGCTTTGCCCCTTCTTAGTGATGGTAATATCCTCCACAATGCGGTGTGTAAGCAAATATTTTCTCTTTCTCCTAGAACCATAATTCAAATCAATATATTCTACCTACCTCAAATATTCTAAGGCAAAGAGCCTTTCTATAACAAAATGTGGCAGGAGAAAAGGTTTACCCATGAAACCATATAGTCTGATAATTGTGCCCTCGATCAAAAAATACCAGTCTCCTTCTTCAACACCCTTTGCTCTCAGAATCTGCTCAGCCAAGGGTGGCAATCTAGGGCACTTTCCATACATAATTTTTAGGGCGGGTCCAAGAAATTCTAAATTGAATCTATAATAAGACTCACTGCTTCTCAAATGATTTATCCAGTAATAAACCAGTAAGGGTTCCCCATCATTGGTTTTGTCCCTGACTAGAATCCAAGGCATTCTGTCCTTAGTGGCAGCATAGAACATCCACACCAGACTTGAGCAATGCCTGAAACTAGGAGCATCAGAGCCCCTTTTCATACTTACTAACTGCTCATGTATCCTCTATGCAAGAAAAGCTAGCCAGTCAAAATAAATCACCCTAGTCCCTTTTTCTCCCACATCTTTCTCATACATCCTTTCGTTAGAAATACAATAGGCCACGACAATTTTCCAGTCGTATACCATTCTATCAGAGTCTAAACCCTCCATGCAGGCCAACATAGAAAATAGTTCGAGGTTTGCAAATTTCTCAATAGGAATAGGAACTTTAGGTATTTCATTTCATTTTTTATCCTAATGAAATTGAGACGAAGCCATTTTTCTAATAGACTCTCCTCTTTGTCTCATTTTTCCAATGAGATAAAACCCTTGCTTGTTTAGCTATGTTAAAAGGTTTTGGTTTTAATGGAGGTCCTACTCCTATGGTGAAAATATTATGGCAAAGGATTCTTGGTAATTGAAAATAGGGTTTCGCCCTCAGAGGTTTTTATTATTCTATTGTAGAATCATAAAATTTAATTATTGCAGATATTAATCTAGGTAAGGATGAAAAAAATCATAGATGTAGAAATAGAGATAAGAAAGGATTTTATAGCTATAGTACCTTCATAGATGCATAACTTTCTTCTAAATATGGGATTCAAATCCTCCTCTAGAGGTCCTCCTTACTCTTGTCATTACTGTATCTGCAACTCGTCTGGTCTAACACACATGTGCTTGCAACTTTGCTCCCATCTTCTATGCTTTTGTGAGTGCTTTCTTAGGAGCCATCTTGATAGTAATAAGATTTTGTTCTCTCTGTAATTTGTAGTAGAAAACTTTAGAGTATCTTTTCACCCTTCACTGCTTTGTGAATGCAATTGACTAGAAAATGAACTTTGTGTGTGTCCTTTTGGTCCTTTAATTTCCTAGAGTGTGTGTATCTTCCACCATTAATGCGGCTATTGCATGATCTCCCATCGACACACTTTCCAACCTCCACTCATTCCCTTTTGGTAGCTCAATGGTGGCATTCTAAATTTTCATTGGCTAAACATTCAAATTATGCTGCCACCTCACTATGCCTCTTTGGCTATTCTTTGGTTCGAGTGAGAGTTCGTTAGCATTGATTGTGGGGTCTTCCTTGTATTTCCATGTGGCATGGTCATGAAATTGCTACTTTGGATTTGAAACCGGTGAATTAAAGGTATCTTTGATTCCATCGATGCTTAGCAAATTTTATGCCTGGGTCTTTACCTTGGTTCCGCTCCATCGTGTTTTAGCTTTGAAAGGTCCCTGGATTGGAGACACTTTCGCTTCTTTCGATTTTTGACTCACTTCATTGTGCGGGATAAAAACATTTACCCCAATCCATGGAGATCCTTGAGTATTTTGATGTGGATTCAAGCGCTCGTCATTCCGGAAGAATTTACATGCATTCGAGTGCGGAATGGAACATTGTTGGATACTTTGTCACCACTTAGTCATTTTTGCAAATTTTTCCTTTTCAATAATTTTTTAAAGAAGACTGATTACAAAGTACAAAAAGAAGTTAAAATACAAAGTGCAGAAAGAAGGGGAAATAATAATACAATGTATATACATATGTTACAGTGAGCTCATTTTACACATAGTAGAGCTTGAGATGAAAACCATTTACTGGAATTGGTTGTATGTTTCCTTCGGATCTTCCAGCTGAAACACATTGGACTCCTTGGCTTCTACTATTTTGAAAGGACCATCCCAAAAAGAATCAAACTTTTCATGCTTTCCTAGCTTTGCTCTATCAACATTCCACTTGAGAACCGAGTCTCCAACCTAGAATTTTTTGAATCTGGCCTTCTTATCGAACCATGCTTTGATCCCCGAGGAATGCTTTTGAAAATTTTCATAGGCCTGAGCTCTATTCTCTTCCAATTGCAGCAAGTGGTTCAACCTAGTTTTTATCGGATCATCCTCTGAATCTTCCTCTGTATTGACAAGCTTAAGTGTTGGGATCTCCAAATGAATGGGTAACACTACCTCCTTGCCATATACTAGTGCATAAGGAGAAGTCTTGATGGAATTTTTTATAGTAATCATGTCTACCCATAGAGCTTGGTCCAACAACAGGTGCCAACTTCTTTTATTTCCTTCAAGTGATTTCCTCAAAATCCTTAACAGGTTTTTATTGGTAGATTCTGCAAGTCCATTACCCTATGGATAATAATTTGAAGTATTCTTAAGAGTAATGCCATATTTTCTAGAAAACTCAATATACTTGGCTCCTATGAAAGTTGGGCCATTATCACTTACCAAGGCTTCTGGAACCCCAAACCTTGAAATCAAATTTTCCATGAAATTGATCACAACATCTTGATCTGATTTCTTGGTAGGAATAGCCTCTACCCATCTGGTGAGATAATCTATGGTAGTTAAGATAAACTTATGCTCTACTGAGGAATTAGGGTTGATAACCCCTATGAAATCTAGCCCCCATTGTTGAAAAGGCTCTTCAACTTGTATGGGCTTGAGGGGGGATGAAGCATTTCTTGTCCTTCCAACATACCTCTGGCATTTGTCATAGCTTCTGGTGACCTTAAAAGCATCAGTAAATATAGTGGGCCAATAATAGCCTGCTCTTATGATTTTCAAAGTTGTAGTCCTACCTGAGCTATGTCCACCAGCTGATCCTCCATGGAACTCTTCCATGACCCTTTTTTGTTGATCATCCTTTAAGCATTTTAGAAGAATTCCATCCAAGTTTCTTTTGTACAGGCCTTCTGGTAGTAATACATATTTCAAAGCATGAAGCCTATATCTCCTCCTTTGGGATGTATTTATATTGGGGGGACATACTCCAGTTTGGAAATACCTGATCATCTGGTCAACCCAATCAGAATCTATTGTTTGTGCTTCTTCCATCTGATCTTCATCCACTATTTGGCAAACTGTCATCTCCGCTAATGTTGCAGCCTCTGTTAGACCTTGGCATAGGGCTATGAACCTCACCAACTTGGTGGGATGTATTTCTACATCATATTCTTGGATCTTGGTAATCCAACCAGCCCTTTTATCTCCTAGTTCACCTTGTAGGATAAAACTTCTTACATCTGGATGAACCACATATACCAGTGTCTTACTCTGTACCAAGTACTGCCTGAACTTCTTTAGTGACTTCATCACAACAAACACTTGTCTTTCAATAAATTTATATTTAACTTGGTAATCATGAAGTTTCTGGCTCCAAAATAATACAGGATGCTCTTCACCTTGCTCATATTTTTGAGTAAGCACTGAGGCATAACTTTCTTCAGCTCCATATGCATAAAGGATAAATTTTTTACTAAAATCTAGATTTAATAGTACTGGGGCTGTCGCAATAGATTTATTGATAATTTGAAAAGCCTATTTTCTGACTTCAGTCCATTTGAAATCAACATTTTTCTTGAGTAGCTCAGATATAGGCCTTACTTTCTGAGCAAAATCAAAAATGAATTTCTTGATAAAATTGATCTGGCCCAAAAAATACTGCAGAGTCTTCTTGTTTGTAGGCAAAGGGAGAGCAAGAATGGATCTGATTCTATCTAGATCTATGGCCATACCTTCTTTTGATACCACATGACCTAGCAACTTTCCTTCATGGACCGCAAAGAATGACTTCTTAGGGTTGAGCGAGATACCAAATTCTCTGTATTTTTGAAAAACTTGCTCCAGGTGTGACAGGTGGTCTTTTTTATCATGGGAAAACATAGTCATATCATCTAAGTAAATCAGAATGACTTTGTTGATTAGTGCACCAAAAGCATAATCCATGGCTCTCTGAAAAGTGGCTCCTGCATTGGACAGCCCAAAAGGCATTCTCTGGTAAGCAAATGTGCCCCATTTTATGGTGAATGCGGTTTTATACTGATCTTCATCTTTTACCCAAATCTGATTGTATCCAGAGTAACCATCTAGTAATGAAAACCTCTCTACCCCTACCACTATCTGTAAGATCTGATCAATCTATGGGAGGGGATAGTGATCTTTGAGGGATGCTTGGTTAAGATTTCTAAAATCTACACACAAGCGTATGTCACCATTATTTTTCCTTACGGGTACCAAATTAGCTACCCAGGTAGAATGTTTTATTGGGTATATGATCTTAGCCTTTAATAACTTCAATAGCTCCTCTCTCATGATGGCCTCGATCCTTGGGTTCACAGGCCTTTGCTTCTACCTAAAAGGCTTTGCATCAGGCTCCAACTCAATAGTATGTTGAATTACCTTTTTATCATACACCTTAAGGTCTTCATATGACCAAGCCACAATATCTTGGTATTTCAAGCATAAGGCTTTAACATCTTCGGCTTCCTCTGGTGAAAATTTAATTCCAACATTGAGCTTCTTTTCAAAATTGACTTCCACTTCTTTATAGATTTTTTCACTGACTTTCATGGTTTTGATATTTTTTCTATCTTCATTGTCAAATAGGCTCTCTAGAGTGACCAATCCTCTAGGGATGTGATTGTTCCTTAGTTGAATAACATCTTGCTGATCAATTTATTCTGAATATTCTTCTTGGATAGTGGAAAGACATGCTTCTCTCACCATAAAGTCAATTATTTGTTCATCATTTTCAAAAACCTGCTAGAAAATTTGCTTGTCTGGTACTGTAGGTCTGAAAATCATTTTGATTCCCTTGGCTTTCTTGATTCCATAGTCTACAGAAGGGTTGAAGTTAGCTCCCTTTGTTTCTAATGAATCTTCTTGAGTATTCTTTTCTCTGGGGATAAAATTTAAATTCAGGGCATCAAAATATTCCATCAGATCCCATACCCTATTCCTGTAAGCTTTTAGGTAATGATGCTTACTGCTACACCTATTTCTTACTTGATGGACTATTAACTCAGAATCACCATATATGTTCAAAATATTGATGCCCATGCTTTCTTCTTGTATCAATCCGAGACACAGAGCCTCATATTCTACAACATTATTAGTACATGACCATGTCAATCTGTAGGTAAAGTTCCTTATCCCTTCTGATTGGGACTGTAAAACTACACCAGCTCCCACACCATTTCTGCATTTAGCACCATCAAAGTGCATGGTCCATGTCTCTTTTTCTCTCAGATATTTATTGGATATAGTAGGGATCTTCTTCTCTGATTCATTTGAGATGCTATATGTTCCCATACCAGTTCCAAACTGACTGTAATCCTCTCTGAAAGGTAACTCATCCTCAATGTCCAACTCATCAATGTTTTCCACCAGCTCAAATTCTTCAAGGGGGTTAAGATTACACATGTCTTCCTCAATATTTTCAATATGATAAGCTACTAGTTTTTTAGGTGTTATCCTTATTCTCTTTCCTTTGAAAGGAATTACCATGCTAGAATAATCCATGTACATACATCCACCTAGTTTTGTAGTAAATTCCCTTGAAAGGCATAATCCAAAGTAGGGTTCTAGATCAACCACAACTATTTCTTGTACTATTGTCACCTCAGGGGCTCTATGTAGCCTCATCAAAACATATTTTATGACTCCAACTATCTTAACAGGGGTCCCATCCAATTGTAATACTCCCAGACAAGATCGGGTATACTCCATACCCATCTCTTCATAGACTACTTTAGGCATAACTGTAGTTGATGCTCCTGAATCTATCATACAATTTTGGACTACCCAACCCTCCATCCTCAGGGATATATAAAAATGGGGGCTTATTATTTAAAATAGTAGGTGACATTTCTTTCTTTTCTGAGGGTATACTAAGGATGGTGGTGGCCTGCTTATCTTGTGGGTATTTGTTGAGAGAAGCTTTAAGTAGATCAATCTGGCTAGGAATGAACAAAGTGTCATAAAGGCTGGCTTTCGATGGGATATTTTTCATTTCTTCAACAATATTATACTCAGATTTGGTCAGGGTAGGTCTTTCAAACCTTCTTTCTGGCTCACCATATTTCCTTTTATACTGCTGAGTGGCTTCCATTCTCTACCTTTTAGTAATATATGGGAATCTAAGTCTTTCTTGAGCCTCATATTTAGATTTTATTTGATCTCTTTCATTTTTCTTATCCCATCTCTTAGGAAGACTATCTATTTTCTCTTTACCCTTAGCTTGGGGAATTGGGAAAGTATCACTGCTTTGGGGAAGGGGATCTATCCTTTTTTGAGAAGGGACTTGGAACTGCCCCATATTTTGGGGATCCACTTGCAAGGCTTTCTTTCCAGACCTTGTCATAACAACAATTGGACTTTCTTCATCCAGTTCTTTCCCAACCATGATTTGGTCAGACTGCCATAGCATATTAACTCTTCCTTTTTTATTCCTTTCAGCTTGATCCCTTGCTTGTTGAACATGGTGTTGGTACATCACACAAGACTATGAGTCATGGGGGTCATTGCATACTAAACACCAAACATTTGCAAGAGTAGTATCTGAAGAACATTTTGGCTCCTCATATGTTGCATTCACCCTGACCCCAGTACTTGTACTAGGACCAGGTCTCTGATATTTGTTCACATATGGAAATCTCCTCTATTGTGACCTTTCTTGGTCCCTCTTTTCCATTGAATTCATTCTATTACTCAGAGTTTTTAGAGTATTTTGTATATCAAGGATAGCCGAAAACTCTTGAGATGGTTGAGAAGGAAGGGGAGGAAAAGGAGCTGTAGAGGATATTGGATTTGGTTGAGGGATTGAATTCATTTGTGGAGATGGAGATGATAAAGAAAGGGGGTCCATGTAAGAGGGGTTTGTGGATTGAGTTTGGCTATTAGTGGTTTCAGAGTTGTAAGGCAGCACGGTTTTGGGGGGTAATCTTCCCACATTAATTAGGATATTTTTGGCATGAACTGTTGCATTATAAATTTGGGGGAAGGCTTCTACTCCAGATTGTTGTGTCTACAAGCCTAGCTCTGATCCAAGGGCTCTAATGTAATACATATAGGCCAAACATGCAGTTGGTCTAGCTGTGGGAGGTATTCTTTTCCATGTTCTACTGAATCTCAAATTAAAATCTGAGATAGTCTCCTACTGAGATTTTTGCATGGATGTAAATTGGTTAAGCAGGGAGAAAGGATCAACAGATTCATTAAATTCTTCTATAAATGGCTCAGCTAATGCTTGCCATGAAGTGATAGTATTGTCTTCCAGAGTTCTGAACCAATGTAATATCTTTCCTCTGAAGGATAGGGCAAGAATTCTTACAATAATATCCTCCTCTTTTATGTTGTGAATTGCTGCCAGATTCAAGATATCCTGACAGTGCTCATAGGTTATTTTCCCAGATCCATCATAAGTGGGGATAGCCTTCGATACAACCTAGGGAATGGCATTCATTTGGGCTAATCTTAGGGGACCAACTGTATTCCAGCTAGGGTATTTTTGTAATGGTTGATTAGGAACCATATTTTGTGCCATATTTCTAGCTGTAGGTCTTGTTGGATTTACTATAGGGTTTTCCTCAGGAAGCTCTTCTTCTAAGAGGAAGTCTTGATTTAAACTTTGGGTAATAGTAGACCCTCTATAAGGTAATTCACAATAGAAATAGGAGTTAGGGTTGTTCCTTTTGAAAGACCTGGTATACATGAAAGGACACTGGTCTATAGGGGTTTTCCTTTTCTGGGTCTAAGGACTAGGGAGTCACCAGGTGAACTTGCTCTTCTCCACTTTCAAGGTCAAGATAATTCACCAAATCTTGATTCCTTCGGGTTGAGATAATAATAACTCATATGATGGGTTTCGTGTTCCTTGTGAACTGGTCCCACCGGGCATGCCAAAAATTGTTGGGCACTGAATTGCATTTAAGCTTTACTCAACACTGTAGTTGTCTATCTTCCTATTTTCTATTTAGGCATGCACTCGATAGCTTCAGCTCAACACTCAACATTGGTATAGACCAGAACAAAGTCCCCGATCTAACCTCTAGAGTAGGTTGGTTCCTTGTCAACTTTAAACAAGATGTTGACACTATTATACTCACTTAGGGTTTTGATATTAGGGTTAGAGAGAGGTTAGGGTTAGAAAAGTGGATAACAGTTGGACGGATAGGTTAACAACATTGATACCACAACAAACAACTCCAAAAATTATATCAGAACACATTACTTAGATCAACATTATCACAAATCTTGAGCACCCTCACACATTTATAAGAATAGTAGAGAAATATTGAAGAGAACAATTCCAATACCCTAATAATGATAATCCAAATAACATAATTAATCACTATCCATATTTTACAGAAATATGCTCCTAACAATATAGAACCAATCCAAAGCAGATTTCAATTACTCTATTAGTCAGTAAGCCTATCAAACCAACTATTTAAGTATTCATAGAAATGCAACTTTAATATTAGAACCTCTGACATCAAATGGTGAAGACACAAGCTTTGAGGTAAAAATCAATGTAATGCTCCTTTCATTAACTTCTGGAAAATTCATAGTGGTACAGGCAAACACGCTAGAGCCGACCCTTAAAAATGAGGGTTCGACCTCTATTTATAGTTTGTAAAATTAAAAACAATATGGAACATTACAAAGATTAGTTTTTCACAACTCAGTAGAGAGTTCTTAGCTGGCATCATCTTACTGGTTCAATCCCTAGGAAATCCACTGCAAATAAACCACCATGGCAACTGGAAACCTCTGCAACTTGTTGGTTGTTGGCTCAAACTAGAGTTCTGTTGTTGGAGACCTCATCTGCATCATGGATATTTCTTGAAAACCTCTTATCATCGTCGATCTATAACCATCTCTAGTTCTGGTCTTCTTGAAACCCTCGATGCTTCGACTTCCTTCTCCAACTAACTGTTCTTCAGTCCTAGTGAGAAAGCTTTTATTTTATTTCATTCTACTCAGCAATTCTCAATCATCGATCTCTTCCATCGTAAGGCTACGATCTGTTCGAAATAAGCTTTGATAAATGACAAGAAGAGATCATTATGCCATTCCGCTTAAAATATATATTTGATGATATCATCCTCTTCACTTCAGAAACCTCATGATGCCATTCCACACAAAAATGCATTGTAGGCAAGGTGGGATGAAATCCACCACTTATTTCTTATTCTTTAGCATTGATGTTGAAGTGAATCCGCATAAAAATTTGATGATGTCACATTTCTCTTGAAAATCCTATGGATTCCATTCCGGACTCAGACAAGAGCATTAGTCATGAATTTCAATTCTGGCTCCACCATAGTGTAAACAACCATGTTTCCATTCCGCACTGGCTTTAGATAAACATTACTTGTCGCCATTCCACTGAAGGATTAGACAAAATTACCTTTGCACGAATCCACACATTCTTACATCATCTTCCGCCTTATGTCACCATTTCGGGCCAAAAAACTCTATGAGTCTCCTAGAAATAGTCTTCCAACACTTAGCCGCTTTGAAAGATTTTACAAATACAAAGCGATCACCAATCCACACAACTTTTATGCTTACATCACCTTTCTCCAAAGACTTTTGCGGATTCAAATCCTTTGTTGCTAATCCAGAGCCAAAAACAAGGGACGCGATGCGGATTTTTACCAAGTGCAAAATTTGACTAAGTGTGGGCGGACTTCTCTCCTTTGTCGTGGATCCGCTCCAAAATACACTGGAATGCATGCGGAATGGAGCTTTCATGCCTTAGTAAAATTTTCAAAAAATCTTCTAAGCATATGTGGCCATTTTGGGCATACAGTACCTTATCTGCTGCCAAAAATAAAACTTACTCATTCAAAACATCATGCATGAGACTTGAACCTAGGTCTCTTTTCTCTAGGACTTATAAACACAAAGCAAGCCACTCCAAATACACTATCTACTGAGTAGTACTTCTTTTCAACCTGTAATTTAGGGCTTCATCATTATTGTAACCAATCAAAACTTATACCTACGTTGTCCCCCAAATCAAACAAATTGCATAATCTCTATGTTCTTACTGTCCAAAATTGTGCATTGGAAAATGTGAGCAATTCACATCTTGATCACTTTGAAGATTTAAACCTACTTTTTGCAAATATATTTTGTGATGTATTTGTCTTTTGTTCTGCTGATCCGACAGGTAAAATATAGTATCACCTTTCCTTCTTTTACTTAATCAATTTATCATCAACATAATGAATATTTTCTAGCTTATCACACACTGATGTCTTCTTATTTTCTCAGGTGTTGCAACTATTATTTTCAAGAGCTCTTCTATTTATTTTGATGTCCAACAATTTCCTAACTTTTCTCCTTTTTCCACATTGTAAATTTCTCACAAAAATAACAACAAAGACTTTGACAAAGGGCATTGAAAGGACACAATGAAAGGGCAATGAAAAGGTAGCAAACTCACTCTCTTTAGTAGACAACGAATGATAGTGAAAACCTCTCTTAGTAAAGTAACAAATGACACATAAATCACTCTTAGGGCAACCAATGATAGATAAAACCACTTTTTATCAGGGCAACAAATGATAGATAAAACCACTCTTTATCAGGGCAACAAATGATACATAATACACATTCTCTCAAGGAAACAAATGATAGATTAAATACTTTCACTCAGGATAACAAATGATAAATAAACCACTCTCTCAGTTTGCAATAATCATCAAAATACATACTCTCTTAAATGGCAGTGAGACATCAATGAACCAATCCTCCAACTAGAAAATGAACATTATCAATAATACTCTTTATAAAATTAACAAATCATCAATGAGTCAATCCTCCAAATGGGCAATGAACATCTACAAAAATCTCCTCTCAAATATGAGGAAACCAATCCTTCAAATGGGTAACAAACAACAACAACAATCTTCTCTCAATTGAGAACGAACCATCAATGAATCAATCTTCCAAACAATAGCAATAATCCTCTCTCAAATGTCAGTGAAGCATCAATGAACCAATCCTCTAAAAAATAGCAAAAATATTCTCTCAAATGTTATTTGTCAGTAGCAAACCAATTCTCCATCAACTCTGCAAACTAATTATTTTAGGGTGCAACTTTAACCAGCGAACGAGTTCTTCTACAAAGCAATGGTGAACAAAATCTCTTAAAGTGCAACTTAACCAATGAACAAGCTCTCTCATATCATGACAACGGATCAAAAATCAAAATCTTTCAAGAGGTGATGACGAATTGGCATTAAGCATCACTCAAACAAAAACCTAAAGTAGCATAATCTTGAAACTCATATATATACTCTTCATGTGGTACCCTACCAAGTAAGCCCATCTCTTACTATGTCCAAATATTAAAATATGGGATTTAAATATTTAATCTCTTATTTCCAAACCATCACTTTAATATTTAAAATAAATATTAAAGTATACTTTGCTCTTAATATTTAAATATCAATTTAAATATTAAAGCATGCATTTTGTCTCATAAACCTTTGAAGATACATTTACCTTGCAGTATATTACATCATCATATTATCATTTAATGTTAACAATCTTTGAAATCTCAACAACCTTAAACACCACCTCATCAAAATTTAGTATCAATGACAACTATTAACACCCTTTGACATCAATGACAACCCAAATATTCCAATAGTCTCCCCCTTTGTCATTGATGGCGACCCTTTTAAAAATTTTGTTTTCTTGTAACAGGATTCCATATCTGCTCCCCTTGAGAAGCTACTCCCCCTCACTGAATTTTCCCCCCTTTGACATCAATGGTAAAGGGCTTCTAGGGGCTAAAAATGAGACACTTAATCTAGACCCCTCACCTTGATCAGAGCCTATCTTTAGGGGGTTTTTTTAAATGCAGGAGCCTATCTTTAGAGGGTTTTTTTTAAGGATTTTTAAAATAATTTTTTTATTACTAAAAATGGAATTCTTTGACACAAAAAATAATTTTTCGAAAATGGTAATTACTAAAAAAGACAATTTTTTTTGAAAATATAATTTGCCGAAAATAGTAATTACTTAAAAAGGTAGTTTTTTGTGGAAAAATCAATTTGCCGAAAATAGTAATTTTTTTATTTTTAGAGTTTTAAGCTTTAGGGTTTTCTTTTAGAGTTTTATTTAGGGCTTCAAGCTTTAGGGTTTTCTTTTAGAGTTTATTTGGGGATATATATTCCCTTTTTATTGCATTGTAAAAGGAGAAAGTGAATCTAGGAATGAGAAAAAAAATTATTTATTGGTTTATTTCCATGTACTGTAGTTTTTATGTGAATGGAGGGTTTTACTAATTATTTCCATTTATTACAGTTTTTATATAAATGGAGGGTTTTACATATTATTTTCATTTATCACAATTTTTATGTAATGGGAGGTATTTTGTTTTGACCTCTTGTAGCTAGATTTACATCACACCTCCTCTTTTGAGGTGATCAAATTTGGGATGAGAGTAAGAATAATCCCAACTTACAATGCTCTTATTTTTCAACCTTATTTTTCCATACCTTAGTAGCCATACCCTTTTGAACCTTTTGAGTATCTCTATCCTTCCTTGTCTTTTAAATTTTTGGAAACTCTGTTCTACACCGCTTTGCTTTATGCCAAAAATAATTGTAATTGTAACACTTGTTGTAGTCCTTGAAAGGTTTAAATGATTTAAATTTTCTCTTGGTGAAGCCATAACCATTTCTGCCATGAACCTTGCAATGTATAGCTTTGTGACCAAAAGGATTACATGAGTAGCAACAGTCTTGAAAGAAATATCCATCTTCAAATTAGTTGAAGTTCCTCTTAGTGAAGCCATAATTACTCTTTCCATGAATTCTGCAATGCATAAATTTATGACCAAAATTATTACATGAGTAACAATAACCTTGGAAGAAATATTCATCTTACCTTGATCTCATTATTTTTTGTTTGCTTTTCTTGTGATGATCTCTGTTCTTTGATGGTGCATTGTTTGCTTCCTCTTTGATACTATCACCTCTCAACACATTAGCATAAGTCTTAGGTTCTTCTTCAATCACTTTTGGTTCTTCTATTTATTTTGAACTTGAGCTTGACCCTTCTTCTTGTTTCCCTTGTCCTTCTTCAAAACCAAGTCCAATCTTGATAAATGGAGATCTTTGTGCCTTGAAAATATCATCCAAATATTTTGAGCTTTTCTCAAACCTATGTAGCTTATCATTATAATATTTCACTTCCAACCTTAGATAAACCACTTCATGTTCTAATCTCTCACATTCTAGTTCTTTTACCTTTAACTGTTCAGCCATACCTTCTTCAATTTTTCTTACCTCTTCAACCTTAACTTTTAGGTCCATGATATCTTGTAGAATATTTTCCTTTAATTTGTCATACTCTTGTACTTGAGCTTTCAATTCTAAGTTCTCACTTTTTTAGTTTTTCAGGATCAACAACAAGTTCCTTTTCCATATCAACTATGACTTCCTCTTCTTTTTTTGGATCTTTTTCATTTTCTAGGTCTTCAATTTCATATTTCTCCTTTTCTTGATCTTCAATAATAGGAGCATCTACTTTCTCTTTTTCTTGAGCCTTCAATATTGAGATCTATTTTCTAACCCTTTCCAATTCTTTATGAGCAAACTCAATTGCGGCATCCTCTTCTTGGTCTTAAATTACAGGATCATATTTATTCTCTTATGCTTGAGACTTCAATATTGAGATCTTATTTCTAATTATTTCCAATGTTTTACGAGCAAACTTGATTGTGACTTTCCCTTTATTTTTAAAATTTTTCTCTTCTCCTTGATCTTCAATAGGAGCATATTCCTTTTCACTATCGGAGAGACTTTCATCACTGTTATTTCCAAAAAATATCTTCCTCTCATACCTGTCTTGATTGTGCCTATTTTTCTTTTCATATTCACTGCTACTAAACCCAATTTTTGAACAATGATCTGCAAGGTGACCAAAATTACCATAAATAAAATATTTGAGTATTCTTAGTTCCTTCTTATTCCTTTTTACAAAGTTATATTCTTTTCCACTTTCTTGGATTTCAATTATTGGAGCATCTTCCTTTTCTTTCATAACTATGTGTGTTCCTTGTAAAATCTTCCTTCAAGTTGTTAGGCTTCCCTAAAGTAACCTGCTTTGATACCAATTGAAGAATACAAGCTTATACTGAGAAGGGGGGTGAACAGTATAAGACAATATTTTGCTTTTCTTTCTAAAATAATATTATCCAATGTTATCAATTGTAATATATTTCCAAAGCAATGTTAACCAATATCATCAATAGCGATAGCAAAGAAATGCACATATCATCACACACAATGAGAGACATAGATTTAATGTGGTTCACCCAATGTGGGCTACATCCACAGAGAAAATATTTCTTATAAAATTTCTCAACAAATCTCTTGGGTACCAAATCTCTATTACAATATTTATGGACCTCTGTCTAAGAGAGAAACCAATCCCCTATGTCTAAGTTTGTGGATATCTATCCATAGGACAACTCTATCCCATTAACTTTAGTTCATGGACCTCTATCCACAGGATAAATCTATCCCCTCAACTCTAGTTTGTGGACCTCTATCCCATCAACTCTAGTTCATGGACCTCTATCCATAGGAAACACCTCTCCTCTCAACTCTGGTCTACTTCAAATATAGCTCAATAATCTACTAAAAAAATGATCCAATCCTTCACATAAGGCTTGCTCAAATCAACAACAAAACCTACTCAACTCATTGCTCCAATCTGTGCCAATCCCA
This sequence comes from Wollemia nobilis, assembly GCA_028583015.1. Classification (NCBI taxonomy): domain Eukaryota; kingdom Viridiplantae; phylum Streptophyta; class Pinopsida; order Araucariales; family Araucariaceae; genus Wollemia; species Wollemia nobilis. Next base: position 2,580,559 of record JAQPPZ010001316.1, on the reverse strand, counting down.
CTCACAAGGCTTGCTCAAATAAGAAACAAAACCTGCTTATAAATCTTACCAAATCTACACCAATCCTACTCATAAGGCTTACTCAAATTTTCTCTAAACTCTTGCCCAAACCCGCTTTAAGTCTTCTCACAAGACTTGCTCTATTCTACCTCAAACCTACTTCAAGTCTTCTCACAAGACTTGCTCAAATCAGCCTCAAATATATTTCAAGTCTTCTCCCCATACTTGCTCAATTCTACCTTAAACCTACTTCTAGTCTTCTCAAAAGACTTGCTCAATTCTACCTCAAACCTATTTAAAGTCTTCTCCCAAGACTTGCTCAAATATGCTCACTTATCTCTACTCAACTCTGCTCTAACACATACTCAAATATTGCTCATAATCCATACTTTGATCAAAGTACTTCGGACATATTCAACCCATAATTCTTGTTCAAGAACACATATAAACTGATTTGCAATACAATTTCACAATATGTTCTTTCCAAATATCACTCAATACCAATGCACAAATTGCTTCACAAAATTGCCCTATAACCTTTGCAAATTTATCTCAATATCAATCAAAGCTAGTGCATAAATTTTCTTCACAAAACTGGTCTATTCCCCTTACAATATTAATCACAATGATGCATAAAAATATTTCCAATACTTTACAATAGTATCATCAACCTTTCAATAATTTCCACATTGAATTACCCTTAATAATACTTCCATCATATCTTATTTCTATTATAGTAATAAATCACACATGATAAAGATTTTGAACACAAAGTATCTACTTATGTCTCCCACTGTTAGGTCAACAACAATGCCATAATAATTTATCTCAAATACCTACTTATGCCTCCCTCTCATAAAATCAAAAATAATGCCACAAAATAAAAATATCTCTTTGTACCTTATCTGCTGCCAAAAATGAAACTTCCTCATTCAAAATGTCATGCATGAGACTCAAACCTAGGTCTCTTTTCTCCAAGCCTTATCAAGACAAAGCAAGCCACTCCGGATACACTATCCATTGAGTAGTACTTCTTTTCAACCTATAATTTAGAGCTTCATCATTAGTGTAACCAATAAAAACTTATACCTGTGCTATCCCTTGGATCAAACAAATCGCATAATCTCTCTGTTCTTACTGTCCAAAATTGTACATTAGAAAATGTGAGAATTTTCATAGCTTGATCACTCTAAAGCTTTAAACCTCCTATTTGCAAATTTATTGCATGATGTATTTTCTTTTGTTTTTCTGATCCAGTAGGTAAAATACAATAACACCTTTCCTTCTTTACTTGTGCAATTTCTCATCAACATAACGAATATTTTCTAGCTTGTCACATACTTATAACTTCTTCTTTTCTTGGGTGTTGCAACTATTATTTTCTAGAGCTCTTCTATTGATTTTAACATCCAATAATTTCCTAGCTTTTCTCCTTTTTACATGCTACAAATTTCTCACAAAAACAACAACAATGACTTTGATGAAGGGTAGTGAAAGGACACAACAAAAGGGCAAAAAAAAGGCACAACAAGAGGTAATGAAAAGGAAGCAAGCTCACTCTCTTTAGAAGACAATGAATTATGGCAAAAACCTCTCTCTCAACAAAGAAACAAATGACATAAAAATCACTCTCTCTTAGGGCTACCAATGATAGATAAAACCACTCTTTCTCAAGGTTAAAAATGATAGATAAAACCACTCTTTCTCAGGGCAACAAATGATAGATAATACACTTTCTCTCAAGGAAACAAATGATAGATTAAACACTTTCACTCAGGACAAAAATTATAGATAAACCACTCTTTCAGTTTGTAATAATCATAAACATACATACTCTCTTAAATGATAGCGAGACATCAATGAACCAATCCTCCAACTGGGAAATGAATAGTAGCAATAATACTCTTTCTAAAATTAGTGAACCATCAATGATTCAATCCTCCAAATTGGCAAGTAACATTAGCAAAAATTTCCTCTCAAATGTAAACAAACCAATCCTCCAAATGGGCAACGGACAATAACAATATTCTTCACTCAATTGTCAGTAAACCATCATCGAATCAATCTTCCAAATGGCATCAACAATCTTCGCTCAAATGTCAGTGAAGCATCAACGAACCAATCCTCCAAACAGTAGTAATAATCTTATATCAAATGTTATTTATTTATTTACATGGTGGAATCAGTATCCACCACAAATTCAAGCAGGTTGTCTAGCTTTTATGGCCACCAAAGTATTTTGCGTTGTCCACCTCGGAAGCCGCCACACAGATATTTGCATAGTTCACCCCTATAACCGCCATGCTATTGGAAATTTGAGTTAATTTGAGGTATTTTATGTTGTCATTGATGTCACATGGATCACATTTGGTTTTGGTGGCAAAAATATTTCATAAATAAGCATTTATGATATTTTGGAAAGCATGGCTATTTACAGGGTTTTTATGAAAACCAAGGCAGGCAAAATAAAAGGTTTTATTTAAAACCATGGTGGGCTTATGTGGAAAGGGCTTTTCTTAAAAGCCAAGGTGGAATTTTGTTTCATCGAAAAAGGACCTCCGGTGATGAAGATATTAAAGTTTAAAGTTTAAGTTTAAATTAATGGAGGGCCGACCTATGTGCAATTAATGGAGGTTGGCATATATATATATGTAAAGGTTTCAATTTATTTTGAAAAGGGGCATATTATATATCGTCGGAAAGCTTATTTTGAGGGCTATTTGACTAACTTATTTAGAAGGAGAAATAAGGTGTGTGTAAAGAGATATTTCTGATTTTGCAAAGGGGTTCCAAAAGTGAAGTTTGCCTTGTTCTTTTTCAAGAGGATTAATTCTTTCATGAGGTGACAAGGTATGCAATATTGTGATTTATTTTATTTTATGGTATAAGTGGTTTTGGGAGTGAAAAGGTTATGCAATGTTTTGATTTATTTTATTTTATGGTACAAGTGGTTTTAGGAGAGATAAGGAAGTTGTGCAATTAAAGGCCTTGGTGATGATTATTGAAAAGTGGAGTAATGTTGATTATTTTGTGATCTACTAACCCTTGTGAAGATTGGCAAAAGAATTTTGTGATTGTGGCAGATTTACAAAGAGGTTTTTTCATCTTCATAAAAGGTATGGGCACATTCTCCTATTGATTGTTTATGGTGGTTGATTTCTGAAATATCATTGGAGGGAAAAGGATTGTTTGTGGTTTCCTTTTCGAAAGTGGTTGGTTGAATGCTTCAAGGTTTTCTGAATTGAGAGTTGTGTTTAAACCTTGTTTGATAAGCATAGTTGTTGAAGCCCATTGGTTGTGAAAGAACTTGAGTTAGAAAAGAACATGAGTATCATTGTTATGTGAGATTTGTGGTTGAGCATTGTTGGAAACATTTGAGTTGGTTGATACATACTTGGACTAGGGTTGTGTGAGAAAGAGTTGTCCCTTGTGATGATTGGTTGAGTTGAGTTGATTGAGCCTAGTCAAGTGATGTGTGAAGTGATTGTTCAAGTTCTATGAAATAAACTATTCCATCATTCTATGTTGAGTTGAGATTAAGGTTAGAACATATTGAGTCTCTAAAAATTCTCTTTATGGTTCTATAAGACTTGAGTTGAGTTGAGGTTGACTTGAATTGAGTTGAGAGTGAGATTAGAACATATTGAGTCTCTAACAATTCTCTTTATGCTTCTATGAGATTGATTTGAGTTGAGTTGAGATTGATTTGGGTTGAGAGAGTTTTGAACATATTGAGTTTCTAAAATTCTCTTTATGCTTCTATGAGTTGAGTTGAGATTGATTTGGGTTGAGAGTGAGATTAGAACATATTGAGTCTCTAACAATTCTCTTTATGCTTCTATGAAGTTAATTTGAGTTGAGATTGCCATTCATTGTTGAGTTCATTTTGAGTACTACTTGAGCATGATTGATTGAGCCTTTGAGAAGGCCTTTGGGATAGATTTGAGGATAGTGTTGGATAGTTTTGATGTTGTTGAGCTTGTAGAGTAGTTTGGGCAAGTTCTTGGTGAGCTTGCTAGAGCATATTTGGGCAAGTTCTTGGTGAGCTTGCTAGAGCATATTTGGACAAGTTCTATGTGAGCTTGTTATTCAGTTTTGGACAAGTTTTGTGTGAGCTTGTTAAGCAGGTTCTGTGTGAGCCTATTGAGCAGGTTCTTAGTGAGCCTATTGATAGAGCTTTGGAGGTGATAGAGTACAGAGGACAGAGTCTCAGTGGATAGAGATCCAGTAGCAACATAGTTGAAGATAGATCTGAGTGAGGAGTCTTCAAGTGGAGAGAGGTCCACCAGTTAGTGCAGTAGAGAGACAAAGTCTTCTAGAAGATCACATAGCCAGAGCAGAAGGGGAAAGAGTTCTCCTATGGAAGAGATCCATGAACTTGAGATTAGGGGATCAACATCTCCTTTGGATAGAGATCCATAAACATTGTAATTGGGAGTGATTCCCAAAGAGATTGATTGAGAAAGTTTTAGTAAAATATTTTCTCCGTGGAGTAGCCCACATTGGGTGAACCACGTAAATTGTGGTGTCTCTATTGTGTATGGTTTATGTGCATTGCTTTGATTACTGCTATTGATACTACTATCTTTACACAACATAATATTGAATTGGAAGAAAAAGTAAAAAGTGGTCTTATACTGTTCACCCCCCTCTCAGTATAAGCTTGTGTTCTTCAATTGGTATCAGAGCGGGTTCCTTCGAAAAGGCTAACAACTTGAGGGAAGATTCTACAAGAACACACATGGCAAAGAAAGGCAAAATAAGAACCATGAGATCTAAGAAGAAAAATGAATCCGATCTTGAAGCTCTAAGAAGGGAAGAAGAAAAATCAGTAAGATGTCTTGAGTGTGGTAAGCTTGGTCACATGGCATTTTATTGTCCACAAAATGGGTATAGCAGCAATAGAGAGGAAATGGAACTTGACTGGATTTTCAAAGATATTGTTTCTCAAAAGGCAACATTCAAGGTTTCAAAAGAAGAATATTCTGCTTGTGGTCAACTCGATCATGTCTCAAGTTACTGCAATGGCTTCAGTGATAGTGAAGATGAAATGGAACTCAAGGAAGATAGGCACAATCAAAATAGTGAAGATGAATGCAAGAATAAAAAAGAAAAGGAAAACATGTATGAACAAGGCAGGCATGACAAGAAGAGCTTGTATATGGAAGAAGCAATCAGTGCTTCTAGCAGAAATAATGAAAGTCTCTCAGTCAGTGAAAAAGAAGAAGCTCCTACTGAAGATCAAAAGTAGGAATCTCAAGTAAGAATTTATCATGAAGAGAAAAATAGGCACAATTATGATCATGAAGAAAAGAAAGTGTCAGAACAAGCTTTTGAAGAAATGAAAAGAGAAAACTCAAGACTAAAGGCTCAAGCACAAGAGGATGAGAAGATAAAGGTAAAGCTCCTACAAGATCTCATTGATCTAAAAATCATGGTTGAAGAGGCAAAGAAAATTGAAGAAGATATGCTTGAACAATTAAAGGTAAGGAAGCAAGAATGTGAAAGATTAGAACATGAAGTTGTTTCCTTAAGGTTGGAAGTGAAAGACTCCAAGGATAAGTTGCACAAGTTTTGGAAAGGTTTCAAAGCACCAAAGGTCCCATATTTCAGGTTTGGGGAATCACACTCAAAAGGAAAGGAAGTTCTAAAATATGAAAGCAAGGAAGCACCTAAGATTTGTGAGGAAAGTTCCAAAGTTCCTATGGCTCCAAATATTCAGTTTGGTTCTTGTTTTGAGATAGGTGAATCAAGTTCAAAGGGAAAAGAAATTATTGAAGAGAAAGGCAAGGAAGAAACTAAGGAAGAGGTTTTAGATGCTACAAAGAAGGTTCAAGAATGCAATGCACAAGTTGAAGATGATCATAAGGATAATGGTCAAGAAAGGTATGAGGAACCAAGGCATGAACAAAGGGTTTTTCAAGGATATTGTTTTTCTTGTAATGGATTTGGACACAGGCTATACATTGTAGGATCCATGGATCAAAGAAGTTTGATTTTTCTAGAAGAAACTTCAAAGGAAGAAGGTATGATTTTTAGGGACATTGCTTCTCATGTAACAGGATTGGTCATAAAGATTTTTAGTGCAAAGGAAATGAGCAACATGGTTTTGGTTTTAGAGCTACACAATTCAGAAGTCATGGTTATAATGGTCATGAAAATAGAGCTTCACAATACAGGGTTTAGGAAAGGAATGGATATGGAAATTATTTCAAGAATAATTTTAGGACATGGGCACCAACCAAAGGCTACAATATCAAGTGTTTTAATTGCAATAACTTTGGGCATATTGCAAGATGGTGTAGGACTCAATTCCAAATAAGTTCAAGGCAAGAAGGTCAAATAGGTTCTAGACAAGAAGATCAAGTAATTCATCAAGAGAAGGATATCATAAAAATATGGAAGGAAGTTGATAGAGGAAAGAAACAATGTGATATGGGAGTAAAAGTACTCCCACCCCAAAATTAATCACCTCAAAAGAAAAGGGGTGAGGGGGCTAAGCTTAAGAGTTATATCTTTTAGCCCCATAGGTGTCCCTTTTGCCATTGATGTCAAAGGGGGAGATATTTGAGTAAGGGGGAGAGCATTGAGTTAGGGGGAGCAGCCTCCAAAGAGAGTATTGAGTTAGGGGGAGCAGCCTCCATAGAGAGTATTGAGTCAGGGGGAGCAACTTTGATTCTCAGAGATGGTTTTTGCAGTGATTGTGGTGTTTGCATTAGAGGTGTTGCCATCAATGACAAAGGGGGATATTGTTGGAAATTTGAGTTAATTTGAGGTATTTTATGTTGTCATTGATGTCACATGGATCACATTTGGTTTTGGTGGCCAAAATATTTCATAAATAAGCATTTATGATATTTTGGAAAGCATGGATATTTACAGGGTTTTTATGAAAACCAAGGCAGGCAAAATAAAAGGTTTTATTTAAAACCATGGTGGGCTTATGTGGAAAGGGCTTTTCTTAAAAGCCAAGGTGGAATTTTGTTTCATCGAAAAAGGACCTCCGGTGATGAAGATATTAAAGTTTAAAGTTTAAGTTTAAATTAATGGAGGGCCGACCTATGTGCAATTAATGGAGGTTGGCATATATATATGTAAAGGTTTCAATTTATTTTGAAAAGGGGGCATATTATATATCGTCGGAAAGCTTATTTCGAGGGCTATTTGACTAACTTATTTAGAAGGAGAAATAAGGTGTGTGTAAAGAGATATTTCTGATTTTGCAAAGGGGTTCCAAAAGTGAAGTTTGCCTTGTTCTTTTTCAAGAGGATTAATTCTTTCATGAGGTGACAAGGTATGCAATATTGTGATTTATTTTATTTTATGGTATAAGTGGTTTTGGGAGTGAAAAGGTTATGCAATGTTTTGATTTATTTTATTTTATGGTACAAGTGGTTTTAGGAGAGATAAGGAAGTTGTGCAATTAAAGGCCTTGGTGATGATTATTGAAAAGTGGAGTAATGTTGATTATTTTGTGATCTACTAACCCTTGTGAAGATTGGCAAAAGAATTTTGTGATTGTGGCAGATTTACAAAGAGGTTTTTTCATCTTCATAAAAGGTATGGGCACATTCTCCTATTGATTGTTTATGGTGGTTGATTTCTGAAATATCATTGGAGGGAAAAGGATTGTTTGTGGTTTCCTTTTCGAAAGTGGTTGGTTGAATGCTTCAAGGTTTTCTAAATTGAGAGTTGTGTTTAAACCTTGTTTGATAAGCATAGTTATTGAAGCCCATTGGTTGTGAAAGAACTTGAGTTAGAAAAGAACATGAGTATCATTGTTATGTGAGATTTGTGGTTGAGCATTGTTGGAAACATTTGAGTTGGTTGATACATACTTGGACTAGGGTTGTGTGAGAAAGAGTTGTCCCTTGTGATGATTGGTTGAGTTGAGTTGATTGAGCCTAGTCAAGTGATGTGTGAAGTGATTGTTCAAGTTCTATGAAATAAACTATTCCATCATTCTATGTTGAGTTGAGATTAAGGTTAGAACATATTGAGTCTCTAACAATTCTCTTTATGGTTCTATAAGACTTGAGTTGAGTTGAGGTTGATTTGAGTTGAGAGTGAGATTAGAACATATTGAGTCTCTAACAAATTCTCTTTATGCTTCTATGAGTTGATTTGAGTTGAGTTGAGATTGATTTGGGTTGAGAGTGAGTTTAGAAAATATTGAGTCTCTAACAATTCTCTTTATGCTTCTATGAGTTGAGTTGAGATTGATTTGGGTTGAGAGTGAGATTAGAACATATTGAGTCTCTAACAATTCTCTTTATGCTTCTATGAAGTTAATTTGAGTTGAGATTGCCATTCATTGTTGAGTTCATTTTGAGTACTACTTGAGCATGATTGATTGAGCCTTTGAGAAGGCCTTTGGGATATATTTGAGGATAGTGTTGGGACAAATTTGTGGACAGTATTTGGGCAAGTTCTTGGTGAGCTTGCTAGAGCATATTTGGACAAGTTCTTGGTGAGCTTGTTATTCAATTTTGGACAAGTTTTGTGTGAGCTTGTTAAGCAGGTTCTGTGTGAGCCTATTGAGCAGGTTCTTAGTGAGCCTATTGATAGAGCTTTGGAGGTGACAGAGTATAGAGGATAGAGTCTCAGTGGATAGAGATCCAACAGCCAACATAGTTGAAGATAGATCTGAGTGAGGAGTCTTCAAGTGGAGAGAGGTCCACCAGTTAGTGCAGCAGAGAGACAGAGTCTTCTAGAAGATCACATAGCCAAAGCAGAAGGGGAAAGAGTTCTCCTGTGGAAGAGATCCACGAACTTGAGATTAGGGGATCAACATCTCCTTTGGACAGAGATCCATAAACATTGTAATTGGGAGTGATTCCCAAAGAGATTGATTGAGAAAGTTTTAGTAAAATATTTTCTCCGTGGAGTAGCCCACATTGGGTGAACCACGTAAATTGTGGTGTCTCTATTGTGTATGGTTTTTGTGCATTGCTTTGATTACTGCTATTGATACTGCTATCTTTACACAACATAATATTGAATTGGAAGAAAAAGTAAAAAGTGGTCTTATACTGTTCACCCCCCCTCTCAGTATAAGCTTGTGTTCTTCAATTGGTATCAGAGCGGGTTCCTTCGAAAAGGCTAACAACTTGAGGGAAGATTCTACAAGAACACACATGGCAAAGAAAGGCAAAATAAGAACCATGAGATCTAAGAAGAAAAATGAATCCGATCTTGAAGCTCTAAGAAGGGAAGAAGAAAAATCAGTAAGATGTCTTGAGTGTGGTAAGCTTGGTCACATGGCATTTTATTGTCCACAAAATGGGTATAGCAGTAATAGAGAGGAAATGGAACTTGACTGGATTTTCAAAGATATTGTTTCTCAAAAGGCAGCATTCAAGGTTTCAAAAGAAGAATATTCTGCTTATGGTCAACTCGATCATGTCTCGGGTTACTGCAATGGCTTCAGTGATAGTGAAGATGAAATGGAACTCAAGGAAGACAGGCACAATCAAAATAGTGAAGATGAATGCAAGAATAAAAAAGAAAAGGAAAACATGTATGAACAAGGCAAGCATGACAAGAAGAGCTTGGCATATATATATATATATGTAGAGGTTTCAATTTTTTTTGGAAAGGGGGCATATTATATATCGTCGGAAAGCTTATTTTGAGGGCTATTTGACTAACTTATTTAGAATGAGAAATAAGTTGTGTGTAAAGAGATATTTATAATTTTGCAAAGGGGTTCCAAAAGTGAAGTTTGCCTTGTTCTTTTTCAAGAGGATTAATTATTTCATGAGGTGACAAGGTATGCAATATTGTGATTTATTTTATTTTATGGTATAAGTGGTTTTGGGAGTGAAAAGGTTATGCAATGTTTTGATTTATTTTATTTTATGGTACATGTGGTTTTAAGAGAGATAAGGAAGTTGTGCAATTAAATCCCTTGGTGATGATTATTGAAAAGTGGAGTAATGTTGATTATTTTGTGATATACTAACCCTTGTGAAGATTGGCAAAAGAATTTTGTGTTGAGTGTGGCAGATTTCCAAAGGGGTTTCTTCACTTCGTAAAAGGTATGGGCACATTCTCCTATTAATTGTTTATGGTGGTTGATTTCTGAAATATCATTGGAGAGAAAATGATTTCTTGTGTTTCATTTTCAAAAGTGGTTGATTGAATGCTTCAAGGTGTTGGCCATTTTGTATTCATTGGGAATTTTGTATAAAGTGATAATATATTTGCCTCCTTTATTTTATATGCAATTAATTTGGATAGTTGTAATAATTTTCAGAAATCCAATGCATTTGAATGTATTAATGGAGAGATGTCCTTCAAGGTCCAAAAGAAATGAAGAGAATGAGTTTCATAAAAAACTTGAACGAAATCGCCAAAAAATCTTATGTATTGACGTTCGCCCTTCCTTAGGGGCGAACGTCCCTTTCGCCCTTTCTAGGGGTGATTCTCTTTTGAAAGCAGAATGGCAAAAATTAAAAAGGGACAATTTGTGTTCGCCCTTCCTTAGGGGTGAACGTGTCGTTCGCCCTTTCTAGGGGTGAACGTGCCTTGGCATCACTTTGAGGAGTCACATGCCCAAATGAAATTACGTTCACCCTAGTCGAGGGGTGAACACACCGTTCACCTCTCCTATGGGTGAACCACCTAGCGATGATGGAAAATCACGTTCACCTTCCCCTAGGGGTGAACGTGTCGTTCACCCTTGAATTGGGTGAACCTATTTGTATCAAGATCGTGCACGTTTGAAGGGGCGAAACTAATGTTGGGCGAAGATAAATCGAATGAATGGGACTTTGGTCAAGATGTTGAATTTGGCATTAAATGAAGGACACTCTCAGTTACTCCATTTTGTGGATCATGAAGAGGAAGGCGAAGGGAAACGAGCCTTCATGATTTCCAATGTATCAGAGGTGATCCAAAGAATTTAATATTTTCTCCTAACAGGCGCACCTCCGTCCGAAGTTTGGATTTTCAAGAATTTGTTCCCCTGGCGAATGGATTTTCCAAGAATTCAAGGAGGATTTTGCTGATTTTGTCTTTGATTCCCAGACATTCTTCCCTCATTTGTATTAAATGAAAGAGGTGAAAACCTCTATAAATACTAGGTAAATTTCATTGTAAAGGGGGGGTTAGACATTTTGCAAGAGATTTCCTTAAGCTCTCTGCATTAATAGAAGGCATCAAACTTCTGAATTTGTGAGCGGTCTTGTGTATAATTATTTTCTGTGTAGTGTGCTTCTATTTCCATTCGCCTATCTAATTTGCTATTGAATTTAAATTCTGTCATTGGATTTAAAGTTGCTAAGGAGAAAGTGAATGTTGGAGTACCATTTTGATAGTTATTATGGCAATATTGTGAGCTTGTTCTATTTCGTTTCCTTTCATGAATGCTAATTTGTGCTTGGGTTTTTTCCTTGCTAGTGAGTCTAACACCAATCCTGCACTTCGGCCTGTGGCCATATTTCCCATTTCTTTCTGTTATTTCTAATTTCTTTCCTGCATCTCTAGTCTTTTATCATTGTAGGATTTAGTTTGGGAACCAGCCCTCTCTGGAGATTGGCACGGAGGACATCTCTTTCCTCCGACCTTTCAATGTTGGTCGTATCTAGGGTGCACAAACACAGTTTTGTATGATTAGGCAGATATTTGACCAACAATTTTTGGCACGCCCGATGGGACCTTTAAGGTTCCACTTTCAGCAGCATTAGGTTTGGTGTTCACCTTCCTGCTTGAGATTAGAACATCTGGCGACTCAATTTTTACCCAGAACTCCATAAGCGTGAGGACGACGAAAGCTGTTTCTCATGAATACAAGATCAAAAGCCAAAAATCCTGATAATCAGATTAGATTTTATGAACTAGACATTCAAAGGCTAGGAGAGCATCCTCAAATAGCCACTTTTCGATGAACATCTTCACTTCCTCATATCTCATCCATACCATCTATTTCATCTTCTCGGTTAGCTGGTGTGTTTTCTGCCCCTGTAAGTCCTGTAAGCACTGCCACCAGTTTCCCTCAACCTCCGCCTAGTACAACCACTAACGTCCCGAGGCCTACTCCTCATATTCCCATCCACATGGCTCAGAATCCTCCACCACATCAACAACTTCCAAGGTAGTTTTCGGCTTGGAATAGCTCAGGAGCACTGAATTTGCAGGCACAAAATCTCGTACCTCAAGCTGCTCTGAAGGCTTTACCCACATATGATGGTACTGGAAAAATTGCATATGAGCATATCCAAGATGTAGCCTCTCTTGCAACTATTCATGATATAACTGATGAGGATGTGATGATAAAACTTTTGGTCCTATCATTAAGAGGGAAATTGTTGTATTGGTACCGATCTTTGCAGTCGGGTACCATTACCTCATGGGATCAATTGGCAGAGTTGTTGATTAAGAATTTCCATGAACAAGTTGATCCGTATTCTCTGTTGCACCAGTTCACCTCAATCCAAAGACATCCACAAGAGGAACTTGTAGATTTCAACGTCCGATTTGTGCAAAGTTGGTAGAGGGTCCCAGATGGGTTATGACCAACTCATGAGCAAGCAACATTTTATTATCTTCGAGCACTCAGTACCGATATTGGTATGGCGGTGCACCAGGCCAATGTGACTACATTCTCGGATCTCTATACACAAGCTCAAAAGGTCGAGTCAGATTTGATTGTTGTAGGTAGGCTTCCTCCAAAGGCGATGATGCCTATCCTCCTTGATCTGCCACAATATCTTTACTCTAATGCATTTTTGTAGCCTATGCCATCGATGTATCCTGTCCCTTCATGGAATTCGGGCTCCCCTCAAGTAGCTCCTATCCCTGTTCCATAGTCATCTGCTATGAGCTTTCCATAATTTCTCATCTCGTCAGTAACATCACAACCTTCATCCATTTCTTTTCCAACATTGCCAGCACCTCCCATGCCCTTACCATTACCTGCACCTCCAACGCCCTTGCCATTGCCAGTGCCAACTCCATCACCCAATACAGATCCTCTCACGACCTTGTTACAAGAAGTAAAATCCAATAATGCGGCTTTAAGGATGATATCTAATGAGCTTACTACTATGAGGAAGAAGCAGGTTGAGGCTGAGTTCCGATCAAGAAGGTTTCAGACTCCACCAATAACCCGAGAACAAGTATCTACCAGCAAGGGACCCAAGAAAAACACCATGATCCAAGCAAATGATGAGAGTAACGTATCCGAAAGGACATATTGGTGTTCTACATGTAATGATCCTCATGGTGAAGATACATGTATGGTACATCTGAACTATGTTCAGACATTAACAGAAAGTTCTTCGGGTGGGCAAGTCAACATGATTCGAGAGATGGAGTGTAATTGTATGGTGTCATCTCCAGAGCAAGTTTCAGTCCTTACTAGGTCTGGAAAGAAGCCAGTGACTGTTGATCCTGTAGACTTGCAACCTTTGAAAGTACCTACGGCTCCAAAAGTGCAGGAAGAGAAGCGGGCATCCCCGACAAAGATTCCTGATGCTGATAAATCAAAAAACTCATCACCTGATCAAGCACAAGATAAGGCGCAAGTTCAGCCTTCAACTTCGCAATGCATCGCTACTACTCCATTTCCTAGTGAAACTAAAGAGCAAGCTAAGGAAAGACTCAAGTATCCTTCATTGACAAAAAGGTAAAGAGTAGACGCTACGTAGCAGTATCGAGATAAATATGAGCGGCCCTTAGAAGAAAAGGTCTCACCTGCTCATGGCTACAGTATCGTGGAAGAAATGAAGAAAATCCCAGCAAGGATTAGCTTGTATGATGCATTGCAATTACCTGGGCAGATTGATTTATTGCAAGAATCTCTGAAGACCGCCAAAGATCAAAAGAAAGATCATTTACAAATAGTCTTGGCTCAAGCGCTCCCCACTTCAGTGATAGGTAAAAATCGGCCTCCCCCATTTTACTTATCTTTGAGAATGGAAGGGTGGATCGTGCATAATTGTATGATCGATTCTGGTGCTGCCACTACTGTCATGCCAAAGGCAGTATGCGAAGTAATGGGAATGGAATATACAAGAAGCAGCCCAGGAGTATTACAATTGGATGGTACGCCAGTTAAGACTATTGGAGTAATCAAGGACATTCCAATAGTGCTCCATAGCATGCCATAGATTACCGTCATCCAGGAAGTGGTGGTTGTTGATTTAGAGCCCTACTTTAGCATGTGCCTTTCAAGAGAATTCATAGCTAAGTTGGGAGGTTATCTTTCCCTAGATTATTCACATTTGGAGATTCCATTCAAAGGTAGGCGAATTCACATTCATAATGAGAAGCCCTCCCCTTTTCATATTGAAAAAATAGAGGAGGCAGAACAAGTCCCAGGCACGGTGAACATGATGACCGAAGAATTGGAAGAGGTTGGCTTGGTTGAAGAAATACCCCAGGAGCTTCGCTTGGAAGATGAGTTTCTGCTGATAGATTTCAATGCTATGATTGAAATGGATATTGGTTGTTATTCAATTCAGAAGATGGAGAAGTCCCAAGAGCAAGTCCTTGAATCCCCAGAACCTATTTCGCATTAGTTATGGAAGTTGTTCTTTGATGGCGCTCGATGTAAGAATGGTGCGGGAGCAGGTGTTGTGTTGATCTCCCCTGAAGGCATACAAAAAACTTACTCCTATAGATTGACCTGGAGCTGTACAAATAATGCGGCTGAATATGAAGCGCTATGCCTTGGCTTGAAAAAAGCCAAAAAATTGGGAATTGAACAACTGTATATTTTTGGCGATTCTGAGCTTATTGTTAATCAAGTTACAAATAGATGTGTATCAAAGCAACATTACTTGAAGGCTTATCGCAACAGAGTATGGGATCTTTTGGAAGCATTTAAAGCTTTGAATATTCAGGCAATTCCTCGGGAACAAAATAGACATGCTGACATTTTAGCTTCCTTGGGCGCTAATTATTCTCCTATTGAGCAAGTGGTTCGCAAGCCCAAGATAGTAAGGGTGATTTATAGACCTTCCATTCCAGATAAGAGCCTCTATTGGTAGGTGTTTGATAATGATGAGCAAATAGTGAATTTTTTGCTAAAAGAAGCTGCCAACATAGAAGATAGGATTCTTGTGGAAGAAGAAAAGGAAGGAATGATTCAGTTAAAGAATAATCACATTCCTAGAGGTTTGATTTCACTAGAGAGTTTATTTGATCAAAGTGATAGGGCTGATAAACATAGGATTAAGGTGGATGCTAAGGAATTCAGAGAATTGCAGTTGGAGCCAGGAAAAGTTATCAAGATTGGTACCGATTGCGAATCAGATGAGATTGAAGGCATTAGAAATATGTGCTCCGAATATCCAGACATAGTAGCATGGAGTTATCAAGACTTGAAAGGATACGACAAGAGCGTGATTCAGCACACTATCGAGCTACAAGAAGGAGTTAAGCCTTTTCGATAGAAGCAACGCCTTGTTAATCCCAAGATCGAGGTTCTCATGAAAGCAGAGTTATTGAAGATGCTTGAGGCGAAGATCATATACCCTATTAAGCATTCCACCTGGGTGGCAAACTTGGTTCCTGTAAGGAAGAAGAATGGGGACATACGTCTATGCATCAATTTTCAAAATTTAAATCAGGCATCACTCAAAGACCACTATCCTCTGCCTCAGATAGACCAGATTCTTCATGTCATGGCTGGTGCTCAGAGATTTTCCTTGTTGGATGGCTTTTCTGGGTACAATCAAATTTGGGTTAAATATGAAGATCAATACAAGATGACGTTTACAACTAAGTGGGGCACATTTGCTTACCAACGGATGCCCTTTGGACTTTCAAATGTCGGTGCTACTTTTCAGAGGGCCATGGACGTCGCCTTTGGTGAGTTGCTAAATAAAATCATTGTAATTTATCTTGATGATATGATGGTGTTTTCACATTGCAGAATGGATCATGTTTTCCATCTAAGGCAAATATTCAAGAAATATCAAGAATTTGGGATTTCTATAAATCCGAAGAAGTCAATTTTTGTGGTCAAGGAAGGGAAATTGTTGGGCCATGTGATTTCATAGGAAGGATTGGCCATAGACCCTGCACGAGCTGAAGCGCTCATGAGATTGTCATTACCAGCTAATAAGAAAGACTTGCAGTCCTTCTTTGGATAGATAAACTTCGTGCGTAAGTTTATTGCTGATTTTTCCCAAGTCATCAAGCCCATGACCGAGCTCTTGAAGAAAGATATTGAATTTAAGTGGATAGAAGCCAGGAAGTGAGCTTTTCAAGAAATCAAAGAGAGAATTACTCAAGCGCCAGTATTGATCAACCCTGATTACTCCAAAGACTTTATACTTTATGCAGTGGGTGAGCAGGAGAGCTATGCTACAGTGCTAACGCAAAAGCAACATGATGGCGAAGAAAAGCCTATCACTTTTCTAAGCCAGGTTATAGCACCACATCAAGAAAAGTACAACTTTATAGAGAAACAAGTTTATGCAGTGATGAAAGCCTTGAAGAAGTTTCACCACTTTGTTTCTCAAAGTAAAACTATGGTTTATGTCATTCATCCTGACGTTCAAAATTTCATCATTCAAGGAGAACTGGGTGATAAAAGGGTCGGATGGGTCTCGAAGATCCAGGAGTATGATGTAGAAATTAAACCGATGAAATTGGTTCGTGGACGCGCTCTGTGCCAGGAGTTGGCCAAAAGCGTTGTTGTTGAGACAAGTCGTGAAGATGTAATTTGTGCAAATAGTGCAACAGTCAACAAAGAATGGACCGAGGAACTCATTGAGTATTTTGTTTTTGGAAGGTGTCCTAGCCACCTTAACCCCTCATAGCATCGAAGGTTTAGATTACAAGCGCTCAGGTATGTACTGTTGCCCAATGGCTTATATTATAAGAATATTGATGGTATACTTCTTAGATGTGTAAAATATTTTGAGAAAGAAAATATTCTGGAAGAATTCCATTCTGGGCTATCAGGAGGGCATTATGCAGGTAGGCCTATGGCTCTAAAAATTATTCGGGTAGGGTATTATTGGCCCACTTTGTTCATCGATTCACATAAGATAAGCCAGCGGTGTGACAGTTGTCAAAGATATGTGGGTCGAGTTAGGAAAGGAGCATCACCGCTGCATCCGATCCAGGTGGAAGCGCCCTTTCAGCAGTGGGGTCTCGATTTTATAGGAGTTATTGATCCACATTCCTCTGCGGAACATAAATATATTTTGACCATGATAGACTACTTTACCAGATGGACAGAAGCTATACCCACCAAAAAAGTAGATCAGGTGACTGTTATTTCTTTTATGGAAAGCCTTATCACCCGTTTTGGCATACCAGATTCTTTAGTCACTGACAATGGTACTCCCTTCATTGGAGCCAAAATTATAGAATTCGCTAGTAGATACGATATTTACCTGAAAACCTCTTCCAATTATTACCCACAAGGGAATGGATTGGCTGAGTCAACTAACAAAAATCTGCTTCGGATTTTGAAAAGAATAATGGGTGACAATAAGAAAAGTTGGCATTTGTTATTAAATCAGGCGCTTTGGGCTGACCGCATTTCAGTGAAGAAGTCAATAAAAACCTCCCCGTACGCTTTGGTGTATGGGAAAGAAGCTATCCTTCCTACGCATATTGAGCTCCCTGTGCTCCAAGCATTGCAGATGTTCCAAGATGAAAACGAAGAAAATGATCCAATGGAGGCGAGATTGGCGCAATTGTTGCAATTAGAAGAAGAAAGGGAGCATGCTTACCATACTTTCATAGAACATGCTGCTGAGATGAAGAAGTGGTTCAAGAAAAGAACAACTGATCGAAGCTTCCAGGTGGGCGATTTGGTATTGAAATGGAACGAAAAGAAATCAAAGCCAAGAAAACATCAAAAATTTGATGCAATATGGGAAGGACCTTTTCGAATTTCTGTTGTCACTTCTTCTAATGCATTCCGACTTTGTGACATGGAAGGGTATGAGCTCCCTATCCCAGTGAATGGCCTTCATCTGAAGGCTTATATTTCATAAGGTTTCAAATCAAAGGTAACATCCTGTATATATGTAAATATTTTTGTGTTTTAAACAATTCTGCATAAGTATAAATATGCTTCTAAAAAAAAAAATGATGATTGTTAAAATTTCGTTCGCCCAAAAAAAGAACTCAAGATTGGCAAAGAACTCAAAGAGCTTCGCATGCGCCTTTTGAAGGAGGTGAACGTCATGTTCACCTATCTCTAGGGTGAACGCACTTTGATGACGTCATCAGGCGAAAGAAGAAATTTTAAATAAAAAAAAATGGAAGAAAAATAAGAAAGGAAAAAGCATGAGAAAGCCTGCTTTTCTTTTTTTAGAAAAAATGTCATTTTTTTCAGGAGGCGCGCTATGAAATTTTAAAAACACATGCGCTACATGGAAGAGAATATTTTTTGTATGGAGACAAGAATCGCCCATGAGTTCATAAGCACGAGAGAAGGTTTTTTCGAAAGCATATTCAGGATTACGTGGCGATAATCGGAAGTAGTGGGCGATAAATTCGAGTAATGATTTTTGAACGTGGGAAGCATTCGAATTGAGTTTTTCAAGGTAGCAGTCAGAATTGATGATTGAATGAGTAACGGCTGGGTTGGTTTCCCTAACAAGCTTCTAGTACTAGGGCACATTTTTCTATAAGATTGCGTAGCGTAGAGGGCACATTTTTTTAGGAGGATCCGATGATGAATCAGAGAAGAGGATTTTTGCACCTTGGAAAGGACATTTGAGCAGTTTTCAAAGAATATTTCTCCTCGAAGATGCGCCTACATTTAATTTTGTAATTACTGCAGTAGTTGGTAGCGACTCTATAAATCTTGGGAGGTAAAGGGCTAATTTTGTTTTTTCCCTGATTTTAAATCTTTTGCTTCTCTGTATCCTGTGCTTCGAAGTGTAGAGGAATTTTTGAGGTCTCGGAGTAGGAAATTGTAGAAGAGTCATCACTTTTTGTTTAGCAAAATGGGCAGACATAGTAAAGAACTAGAAGAGGTGTAGGAGGTCGTAGAAGCAAAGCCCGCTAAGAAAAGAGAAAGAAGTTCGAGGGCCAAGAAAGCCTGGAAAAATGATTATGTTGGCTTGGATCCTTATGAAGATAATATGGCTGAAATTGGTGATTGTTTGATCACGCATAAAGGAGTTGACCGGTTGAGGCAAGAGGTCGAAGCTATAGTGAGTCAGGGAGTTTCCTACAATAGTTGGCTCACAATGCCTCACAATTCATAGCTTTCATGGTATCTTTGTTCACCTGTGCATCCATGCCCCGAGCTTATTCAGTTAATTGCACAATTTTATGACTCCTCTACTAGGGCCATCTGAAATGCTAGACAAGAGATTCTATTCACGATTACACCGGATGAGATCCGAGAGGCTTTTGCCTATGGAGTAAGCACACCGAATTATGCAGTAAACAAAAAGATCCATATGGATGAACAAGAGGATAGGTATGTTTCCACAGTTACTATGAGATAATTTATGGAAACTCAGCTTGTCAAAGATCCACAGATGGGGCAGCTATCGAGTTTGCCTAAACTTCTTTCAGAATTCAAGTGCCAGGACATCTATTCCATGCTTGCCTGGATTGTTGGGTTGCCCTCAGATGAAACGGTGCATAAATGGCAGGCAGCTATGGCTCAATGTATTTGCAAGGTGGAGTTTTATTCGCCCACTGCTATGAGGCAGGGTGGAAATCCGATTTATTTTGATTGGGCCAAATTTATTTCATGAAGAATCAATTCGTAGTTACAGAGATTGTAGGAAGGGAAATCTAGATCATTTCGGTATACTTCGTTGCTAGTATGGTTCTTCTTCTTTCAGATGCAATGACATTTTTCTTTTATCGTTGTTATGTAGATGGGCGAAAAGAATGAGCCTCTACCGGTTTATAAGTGGACTCAGGTGTTAACGAAGAAAGAGTCCATCTACAACTTTAATAGCTGGTTTTTGGGCCCCACCATTGAATTGCTTTGTGGCAGTTGCGACCGAGTGCCTCGCGACTTGAGAGATGTTGTTGTTTCGAAGCAGGAGGGTGACATATTTTTGCTCACTCAGGGCGTGGTCGTTCAAATTTTTGGATATACAGGTAAACCATTTTTGTTGCCTTATTTTGCTACTATGCACATTTTTGCAATGGAAGTTGTGCACTAGATGGATTATATCAATGACATATATGGCTCTGGATGAGGAAAGAAGATAACTTGTGCTATGCCTTTCAAGTTTGGAAGTATAGAAGTGAACCAGGTTGGGAAAAATCACCTTCTGATGGTGGCACTTCAAGACCTAGGATTAATTGAGTTACCGCAGCGTTGGCGCTATGACCCACTCGAAATTTTTTGGAATTTATTAAGGCGAAGTCCTTTCATTGTTGCCCACGCCCAGATATTCAGAAGTGGCAAAATAATTTTGATGGGCCAGACATGAACTGGCATATAGAGAAGATGTCCTCCCTTCCTCCATGGCATGATTACTATGAGCAGGAAGTGGAGTATAATCCAAAAAAGAATGCAACACATATTCCTCCTCCGGGTTTGTTCACAACTGTCCAAGAAGCGAATCCTGATTGGACGGAGGAGAAAATTATGAATTGGTGGGTGATGCATGTTCATAGGAGGAAGTCATATAATGCTTATGGGATGAAGCTTGATACCCAATTTTCTAGAATTTATGATAAGTTTATGAAATCTTATCAGCCCATTGCTTTTGCCACTATTTTATCGCAAAGTTTTTAGCAGTCTGAAAGTGGTGAAAGTGAACCTGAGGAGGAAAGTCCTATAGTTGAGGATGACATCGAGGATGAAGAAGAAGAAGAAGAACAACAATATGTTTTCCAAAGGTGATCTCAAAGAATGAAGCACCCTCAGGAGGAGGTTCCCACACCCAAACAACCGATGGCACCTCCATTTCCTAAAGTAGCTAAATGGCCTCGCACTGGCGCAACTACTACTTTCACTATTACAACACCTATGTCTTCAGGTACTATGATTTCTATTGTGCCAAGTTCTACAGTCACCTCTATTCCGATAGCGAAACCTTCACCCAATGTTGAACTTCCTACTTTTGTAGCACAAATATTTCCAATGGCGTAGCAAGAAGAGGAAGAGCAACTTTCTGAAGATTCTCATGTTGAGATTTTGAATGAGGGGACAACCCTCAATGTTGGTGAACCGGAGGTAAATCAAGAAGAGGAGGTAGTTGCACAACCTCCCCCATCTACAGAACAAGTGGTGCTACGCCCCAAGGTACATCATATTTTCCCTCTTCTTCCCTCTCTCTCATCGAGCACACAATGATTTCTTCTTCGGTCCCATCTGTTACATTTTTGTCTCCTCCACTTTCTATCTCTCCACCTTTTGGTAGTTCTTCCATTTCATTTTCCATGGTTCCCTCTTCCACTTCGACTTCTTCCATTTCTGAAATCGTTGTTGCTCCTTCTTTCATTCCCGCTCCTTCGTCTTCCATTTCTTTTAGTTCGTATGCATCAGGGGCAAATCCTTTTTTCGTCCCCTTCCCTCAGTCATCACTTCCTCCACTATTATGGCTGTTAGTACCCAAGTTCCATCTAAAATTAGTATAACTACAGTTGCACCTATGTCTTCCACTCCATCCACCCTTTCTCTCCCTTCCACCATTCTCGTATCCATTCCTTCACTGCAATCTGTGTCATCCGTGTCCACTGGGCCTGGTCGCCCAAAATTTTTTGTTCCATTTACACCATTTTTGGAGCTATAGACTATCCCAGATGTGCAGGTAGCCCGCAAGCAGCCAGACATTGAAAAATTAAATCGAGCGCATCTGAGCTCTTCCCAATGGTTGAAGAGTATGCGATGAAAGGAAGCTTTGGCACTGGTGCATCCGATCAAGAAGGTGGATTTTGATCCAATTGCCAAGGAGGCTCATATGACAACATTCACTCCATTGGTTCAGAAACCTCAAGGCGAGTTGCAGCCTGAAGATTATGTTTCTGAGACTATCACTGAAGATCTGACGTGGATTGATCCCATTGAAAAAATGGGTAATATGCAAGTAGATATGAGTTCATTGTATTTGCATGGGGAGCATTTTAAAGAAAAATATTTTGAAGTGCAAAATAAGGTGCTGGAGCTTGAAAGCGCCTTGGCCAAGAGCAGGGCAATAGAAGAGAAGACAACCACTAAAAATGAATATTTGCGCAATCAAGTCCAGGTGCACTTAAAGGAGCGTGATGCTGCTAGAATTGAAATGCATAATCTTCAACAGCAGGTCGAAGAACTCAAGAAGCAGCTTGAAGCCAAGGCCGTACCTATTGTAGGATTTTTGCATGATAGTGTAAGAGACATTCGCCTTCGCTCCGTCCAAAATTCTACCAAGTTGGCCGCACAAGCCGTCAAGGTGTTGCAGTATTTATGGGAAGCAGGGATACAAATCCAGCTTGGGCAACAAATGATTGATTCAGTGGAGGAGTTGCTTTCACCCTATATGGAGACAACTGTGAAGATACAAGCATTGTTGAATACGTCTCTAAATATTCGCCCTCTTAGTGAGATGGATTATGCCTGGTCCCGAGTGCGAGTAACCCTATGAAGCTATTTTTAGTGCATGGACCTTGTAAATGAAGGGCGGGCTATCCTCAATACTATTGAGTGAGAGCATACTATTTCGATGTCTCATTTTGAGACTATCGATCGGTTGGGTTTCACTACCTTCCTGGATGAATGGGGTGAACCTCTTTCGATGGAGCAATTGCAAGAGCTCTGGAGTGCATTCATTGAAGATACTATGGACATTAATGCCTTGACTGATCCCCTTACTGAAGTGCAAGTGTTGCCTCTGATTGAAAAGTATACACGTTTGGAGTTGTCTCTTTATGAATTAGCCTAGCGTTCGAAGCACCTCAACTTGATGGATGTGCAAAATCTTCGCTTCGTTTATGAATCTCTCAACGTTCCCTACTTATTTACTACTGAAGCTTGGCATGATGTTGTTCGCACCTACGAGGCCCTTTCAGAGGTTATCATAGAGCAAGAAGAGAAAGCAATGATGGATCATGAAGTAGCGGTGAAAGTGGTGGAAGAGGCTGAACGTGCGGAGGTACTTCACGTTGCAGCCATGGTAGAATAGGAAGAAGCAGAACGCGTGCAATAGGCATCCAAGAAGAAAGCTTCCACAACTAAGAAGGCAATAGCAGCTGGAAAAAGAACTCTGCACCCAATGGATAAAGGCCTGGGATCACTTGCATCCATGCGAGTTGGATACCCCATGAGTCACCAAGAAATGTTGGCCATTTTGTATTCATTGGGAATTTTGTATAAAATGATAATATATTTGCCTCCTTTATTTTGTATGCAATAATTTGGATAGTTGTAATAATTTTTAGAAATCTAATGCATTTGAATAATCTGAATGTATTAATGGAGAGATGTCCTTCAAGGTCCAAAAGGAATGAAGAGAATAAGTTTCATGAAAAACTTGAATGAAATCGCCAAAAAAATCTTGTGTATTGACGTTCGCCCTTCCTTAGGGGCGAACGTCCCTTTCGCCCTTTCTAGGGGTGAATCTCTTTCGAAAAGCAGAATGGCAAAAATTAAAAAGGCAACAATTTGTGTTCACCCTTCCTTAGGGGTGAACGTGTCATTCGCCCTTTCTAGGGGTGAACGTGCCTTGGCATCACTTTGAGGAGTCGTGCACCCAAATGAAATTACGTTCGCCCTAGTCGAGGGGTGAACACACCGTTCGCCTCTCCTATGGGTGAACCACCTAGTGACGATGGAAAATCATGTTCACCTTTCCTTAGGGGTGAACGTGTCGTTCACCCTTGAATTGGGTGAACCTGTTTGTATCAAGATCGTGCGCGTCTGAAGGGGTGAAACTAATGCTGAGCAAAGATAAATCGAACGAATGGGACTTTGGTCAAGATGTTGAATTTGGCATTAAATGAAGGATGCCCCTAGTTACTCCATTTTGTGGATCACGAAGAGGAAGGCGAAGGGAAACGAGCCTTCATGATTTCCAATGTATCAGAGGCGATCCAAAGAATTTAATATTTTCTCCTAACAAGCGCACCTCCGTCCGAAGCTTGGATTTTCAAGAATTTGTTCCCCTGGCGAATGGATTTTCCAAGAATTTGAGGAGGATTTTGCTGATTTTGTCTTTGATCCCCAAACATTCTTCCCTCATATGTATTAAATGAAAGAGGCGAAAACCTCTATAAATACTAGGTAAATTTCATTGTAAAGGGGAGTTAGACATTTTGCAAGAGATTTCCTTAAGCTCTCTGCATTAATAGAAGGCATCAGACTTCTGAATTTGTGAGCGGTCTTGTGTATAATTATTTTCTGTGTAGTGTGCTTCTATTTCCATTCGTCCATCTAATTTGTTGTTGAATTTAAATTTTGTCGTTGGATTTAAAGTTGCTAAGGAGAAGGTGAATGCTGGAGTACCATTTTGATAGTTATTATGGCAATATTGTGAGCTTGTTCTATTTCGTTTCCTTTCATAAATGCTAATTTGTGCTTGGGTTTTTTTCTTGCTAGTGAGTCTAACACCAATCCTGCACTTCGGCCTGTGGCCATATTTCCCATTTCTTTCTGTTATTTCTAATTTCTTTCCTGCATCTCTAGTCTTTTATCATTGTAGGATTTAGTTCGGGAACCAACCCTCTCTGGAGATTGGCACGGAGGACATCTCTTTCCTCCGGCCTTTCAATGTTGGTCGTATCTAGGGCGCACAAACGCAGTTTTGTATGATTAGGCAGATATTTGACCAACACAAGATTTTCTAAGTTGAGAGTTGTGTTTAAACTTTGTTTAATAAGCATTGTTATTGAAGCCCATTGGTTGTGAAATAGCTTGATTTAGAAAAGAACATGAGTATCATTGTTATGTGAGATTTGTGGTTGAGCATTTTTGGAAACCTTTGAGTTGGTTGATACATACTTGGACTAGGGTTGTGTGAGAAAAAGTTGTCCCTTGTGATGATTGGTTGAGTTGAGTTGATTGAGCCTAGTCAAGTGATGTGTGAAGTGATTGTTCAAGTTCTATGAAACAAACTATTCCATAATTCTATGTTGAGTTGATATTAAGGTTAGAACATATTGAGTCTCTAACAATTCTCTTTATGGTTCTATAAGACTTGAGTTGAGTTGAGGTTGACTTAAATTGAGTTGAGATTGATTTGAGTTGTGAGTGAGATTAGAACATATTGAGTCTCTAAAAATTCTCTTTATGGTTCTATAAGACTTGATTTGAGTTGAGGTTGACTTGAATTGAGTTGAGATTGATTTGAGTTGAGAGTGAGATTAGAACATATTGAGTCTCTAACAATTCTCTTTATGCTTCTATGAGTTGATTTGAGTTGAGTTGAGGTTGATTTGGGTTGAGAGTGAGTTTAGAACATATTAAGTCTCTAAAAATTCTCTTTATGCTTCTATGAGTTGAGTTGAGATTGATTTGGGTTGAGAGTGAGATTATAACATATTGAGTCTCTAAAAATTCTCTTTATGCTTCTATGAAGTTAATTTGAGTTGAGATTGCCATTCATTGTTGAGTTCATTTTGAGTACTACTTGAGCATGATTGATTGAGCCTTTGAGAAGACCTTTGGGATAGATTTGAGGATAGTGTTAGGACAAATTTGTGGACAGTTTTGGGAAAGTTCTTGGTGAGCTTACTAGAGCAGTTTTGGATAAGTTCTGTGTAAGCTTGTTATTCAGTTTTGGACAAGTTCTGTGTGAGCTTGTTATTCAGTTTTGGACAAGTTCTGTGTGAGCTTGTTATTCAGTTTTAGACAAGTTTTGTGTGAGATTGTTAAGCAGGTTATATGTGAGCCTATTGAGTAGGTTATGTATCGCTCCAAATTTTTTGCATCCTTACCTTTAGGCTATAGGATCCGCGCCCGAAAGGGGGATGCGAGAAGGATGGGACAATACCTCGGATTGAGAGGCCCTTTGAAGGTCCCGCCTCTCGGGGGAGGGGTATAAGGGTGAATTTTTGACGGATGGTGGGTTCACCAGGAAACTTTTGAGTGGCAGTTTCCACGCCTAGGTTGATAGTAGGTTTGATGTGTTCATTTTGTGCTTTAATCATTCAATTCCTAGGTTTGGCCAAGATGAATCTAAACTATTCTATATGCCAATGCTGATTTTATGAATACAAAAAACATGAATAAATGCTAAACACAGAGAATATGCTAAATAGGATAGAACATACCTAATTTTCGGATGTCTGATGAAGATTCCGAGTCTTGTAGCAGTCCAAATTGTCTCAAATCATATGTAATCATCTGGAATTACATAGAATCATCTCAGATCTCAGTAGGTCATCTGAGATTATATGAGATCATCATCGATCTGACGAATTCATTAGACGAATTCATCAAAAACCTGCAATCACAGAAATAGATACAAAATACCAAAAATGCAACTACAAAAGCAAGGGGAAATGATAGAAATAACAATGAATTTGTCTAAATAATAGATCAAAATAGCAATTAAAAGGAAATGCATCAACTTAACAATTTATTTTGGCTTTATCATGCATTTATATTAAATGAGGTGAACTCCAAGATGCATAAATACAATAACTAAGACAATGCATAAAGAAATGCGAGAAAACAATAAGGAAATGCAAACTCTGGGCTCTGATTGCCCCCAATCTGGACTACAGTCGAGATCGCCTCCAATCGTACGAGATCATCGTCGATCTATGACAAGATCGTCCAAAATCATCTGTAATCACCTGCGATGATCCAAGCTTGTTCCGGCTAAAGAACAATAAGATTCCTACAAGAAAACTTGAAATATGCAATGCAAACAAAAGTATGAAGGTGTTCTAAGGCACAAGGAACTGAATTTGCAAGGAAATCCGTCAGCTAGGGGGTTCAGGGGGATAAACTAAGAAAGTCCCAGTTTATATAGGATTAGGGAGAGGTTAGGAGGTTGGAGATCATCCCAATTTGGGAGATCTCCAACGGGGGAGACTCTAACTACATAGACACGCTTTCTGCCCAGGTTAGAGAAGTTGTTGAAACAGAAGCTAATTATGAAAATTTGGTTTTGGGACAAAATCGTCTGGACGTTCTGTTCCAGATGAATTCATCATATCTGGGATGATTTCATCTAATCTACGACGATATTGTCCAACGGTCAAAACAAATCCTAAAAATGATGCAAAAAATAAGGAAAGCGGGTAACAGGCGGTTAATGCGCGGTTTGGGGTTAAAATTCAAATTTTTATCTTTTTATTAAGGTTTAACTATGCCAATTTTGGGGTGCTACATTTTGCCCCCTCTTTAGCAAATTTTTTGAAGAAAATGCGTTAAAGATGAGTTCTTCCCATTTTACGAGAAAGCAAAAATGTACTCAATATTTTAGACGATGATTCTAGGTCGAATCGTACGACTGCTTACTATGGTGCCCCCTCCGTGTGTTTACCCAAATCGAACATTTGAGGTAAAAGCACGAAAAAGCAAAAATTAAAAAAATGTTGTTTTTAAATAAAATTAAGAAAAATAGGGTAAAACCCTAATTCATTTTTACTATTCAGTTTTACTGATTTTAGAGCTCTGTAGACAAAAAAAATGGTGGAGACAGCACACCGATCGACAGAGGTCCGGCGCGGGCTACGGGTAAGGATCTAATCCTAGTAAATTAGGTTTGAATTTAATTTGTGCAATTTTTTGTTTGAAATTTTGATTGTTTTGGGGCATCGCGGCCGTTTTTAGGCCGTCGACGTCGAGACGAAATCGTCCTGATTTCGTCGAAATCGTCCCTAGATCGTCGATTTTGTCGGAGGGCGAAATCGGCAAACTAGGGGCGATCTCGTCCAACAAGGGGCGATCCCCCAAGGTTGCGAAATAGGAGATGATTTCATCCTACAAAGGATGATTTTTCCCAATTTAGGATGATATCGTCCAATAGTGGATGATATCATCATTTGATGAAATTAAGCTTGGTTAAAATGTATTTAATTTGATTTTAATGATTGGTTGATTAATGAATTTTATTGTTTTATTGTTTGTTTTGTAGAGGGGATTACTAAAGATTCGAGAATGGAAATACGATGGGTCGAGATGACATAGCCGCGCTCGATAAAGTGGAGCACGAATGACTAGCACAGGTCAGTTTGCAGCATGTGGCAGAGATGCCACAAGTATCAACGGACATGGGGCTACTGATAGCCCTAGCAGAGAGGTGGTATCCGGGGTCGTCCTGCTTTCGATTATCGATAGGGGAGATGGCTCCCACACTAGAGGATGTATGGAGGATCATGAGGATCCCCATACAAGGATGGTTGATGATGCCTATGGCCAATCAGGGCTAGGCTATGATGAGATTGATCGGAGACCCGAGCTTCACCCTAGAGAAGGGCGAAGTGAACATCGAGTCTCTAAGGCAGATGCCTAGGGCATCTAGGCTGACTCAAGTTTTGGTTGGGGTAGTAGGTGGCTTACTGCTATGCCACCAGAGCGGGTGTAGACTACCGTGGCTCCTCTCAAATGTGGTCTACGATATGAGAGACCACAGATACAAGTTTGCATGGGGTAGCTTTGTACTATGTCGCTTGTATAGGATCCTGCATGGGGTCGTATACAAGGGAGGCCGATGTCTAGTTTTGACATCACTACTACAGGTTTGGTGTTGGGAGCACATCATGGTGCGGAGGCCGATAGGGCTCCCACTGACAGGGGTTGACCGGGAGAGGCCCCGGGTTTTCTACTGGTGGTTATAGAGGGGGTCATAGCGGCAGATAGATCTGTCGATGTCACGGAGGTTGTTGGATGACCTCATCCTGGACCAGATCACCTGGAGGCCATGGAGAGAGCATCCAAGGTGGGCAGAGGATGGGCAGGAGCTGGCTCACATCAGGCGAGTCTACTGGCTATGGATGGAGCGGGGAGAGGTAGAGCTCCATCGCTATGATCGAGTTCTATGATAGTTCGGTCTACAATAGGGGATCCCTTCTCTCAGGGATTATGAGTACTCCTAGACTATCTAGGATAGTACCACGTTGAGCGGGGCTCCAGACATGCAGCGGTTCTGGAGTCAGGACGTAGATGATGCCCCCATCCAGCCAGTGGATGGTGACGACGTTGGGGTTATATATGGCTATGATGCCTAGTATGTAGGCATCCGCCCTCCTCGGATGACGAGGGTGCAGGGTCCAGTGCACGTCATGGTGCGATGATTGGGGAGGCGACGTCAGGCTGCTATTGAGGCAGCACGAGGTCATAGTGGGAGAGAGCAGCGACGGTCTCCATAGGAGAGATGCTAGAGGATGGGTCGGGCACCATAGAGACCTCAGGAGATAGGGAGGAGGGAGAGGGGAGTCCCTTCTCAGTAGGGGGAGAGACCACCATCACCCGATAAGGGCAAGGGTGTCGAGGTAGGGGAGAGCAACGAGACGATGGCTCTCCGGGCTGAGGTTGCCCACCTTCGAGCTCAGGTGCAGACACTACAGGATGAGGCTACATGGCTTAGGGCTCGGAGCAAAGGGGTGAGCACTCGGGATCTGGCATGGTCTATTGCTCAGACCACATTCTACCAGGGGCTATACTATCACATGGTTCCAAAGGGACAGAGGGTACCACTGCCAGCCCCCATTGCAGAGCCGGTCATGATGGGATCATCGAGGACATCCTCACGATCGATGGTGAGGACCCGGGACACAGCCCGGACCTCTATGGGACCACCTCCTCCACCTCAGGGTGGGAGAGGAGATGAGGCTGAGAGCTCGAGGGCTTCTCGAGGCTAGCTGCTATAGAGGGCAGATTGTATTATTATTATTTTTTGAGGGGATTGAGTATGCCAGGGTTTTGATTGTGGCATACCAATCTAGATGATGTATAATTTATTGAGATATATATATGGTCTTTTTGATGATATGACTTGTGTATATGTTGTTTTATGCTTTAATTTTGGATTTGTTGATTGATGATTCATGTAATTATGTCGTTTGGAAATAAATTATAATTTTTTATGTCATGGCATAAAATTGTAAATGAAATAATCTGATGTGAATAAATTGGTTGTTTTGTGGTGTGATTTGATGAAAAAATAAAAGAGACTTCTAACAATAATTTCAAAGGACATTGTCACTGTTTATAGACCGTTTCATGGAGTCGCCGCTCGCTAGGTCGTCAAGCTAATCCCAGGATAGAAATATTGTTAAAAGTAAAAGAATGCTTAAGAGACTGTCTTAAGACTTTGTGTTGTGATGATGGAAGTGATGATGGTGATGATTTATTTTCAGATTTTCATAAAAAATATTATGCATGACATATTAAAGAAATATGATTTTGCTAGGCATAAATTCCTAAGTGTGATAAATTTTTTGGAATAAGTCCCTAGGAACTATACCATCATTGCAAAATTGAATGTTGACATAATGAAATGGACAAAAATGTGTTCGTTCTTTTTAAATCACAATTGTGTAACATAATGATGTAAGTCATATGTTTTTTATGATTTTTTTTTAAATGAATGGGAAAATAAAATTAGAACAATGGCTTGCGCTAGGCATAGAATTATAGGTATAGACTTATACCATCATCGCGAAATCCAAAGAAGAAATTGATATTTTAGTTTTATTGCGAGGATTGATTTTTGACTTTTGATAAACAGAAAATAATAATATGAACATGACTTTATTGATTATATTTGTGTCATATGTTGTTTGAAAACATTTTGTGATTTTTGAAAACAATGTATATAGTTGTTTTTATACTAAACAGATGTGCTGAAATAAGAAGATAAAATTATTCCAAAAAGAGTTGCAGAAATATTTTACATTATCTCAAAGACAAATATAGATTTATACGGAACCCTCATGTGCAAATGTGAGTTCATTACCGATCTTGCTTTATCATAATGATACGAGAATCTCTCAAATACAAATGTGTGTGCAATTGTATTATTCATTCACCAATTTTGAGCAAGAAAATTTGATACAAGTAATTTGAATTAACCAAATAAGTGTTCCTTGACCATGATTTATATGCATGTAACCGTACCAGACTACTATGTAAGTCGGGTTATCAAGAGCTAGCTAATCCATAAGCCGACATAGGTCTGTACAAAAGAAGGTCGCTAATGTGACAGACATATCACCACGCTAGGAATTACCCAAGGCCAAGTGGGTTGGGCACAAACCACCTGTTATGGGGCTTACCTCATAGTTTTTGAATAATTGAGAATTCCAGGGATTCAAGCTCATTCACCCTTCTTTTCTTTTTAAGGGGTAGGGAAAGGGATTTTATTGCTTTTTGCTTTTTTCTTTTATCTTTTGTTTTGTTTTTTTTTTTTGTATTTTTGCTTGGAACTGAGACAATGCTGAAATATTGCTGCGATGGTACAAAATGATATTTTTTGTTTTCTCTTTTTCTTTGAATTTTTCTTTTGCTTCCTATACTAGGGATACTTGCTCGGATTGGTTGTAGAGCAAGGGATTTTTATTCCGGGTAGGGGTGAGCTTGTCCTTTTGTCAATTCTCAAAGATTCTAGACCATGTGCATGATAGGATAGCAAGGGAAACTTTTCGCTCAAGAAACCACTTCTACTATGTAGCATCATATTGAATTTGCAATGAAATCATTTTAATGTGAAAAGATATGCTTGGTTCAAGTAAATAACAAGATCAATTCTCTATGCTCAAAACTTTATTTAATTCAAATGTGGACTTTGATATAAGAGAGAGTAATAATCATACCAAATAAAAGCAAGATATTTATGTATGTGAGTGTGAAAGTGCGGGATTCCAAATAAATGCTATTTTATCCAAAATAATTGAAAATATAACTGCAATACTTCAAGAATTGATATGTGCGAAAATAAAAGATGTTTTTGAAGATTTTAAGGATTTTGATGTTTTTATATTTTGATTTTAATTGATGAATGGAAAGAAGAAATACGATTACTATTTTTTGTTTGAAATTTTATATGAATAACTAAAAGGAAACAATATGCAAAATACACAATATATACAAATGATGAAAATGACCAAATGTTATGCATAGTAACGCCTAAGATGCATAATGTTCATAGGTTCTTTAAGATATTTACCATCTAAGGTAGCTAATTGATATGCTCCCGATCCAAATTTAGCAGTGATGACATATGGTCCAAGCCAGTTGGGCTCAAATTTACCTTTAAGGTCTTTAGTTGCATTAGTATTTTTTTTATTTTCTTTTAAGACAAGGTCGCCGATCTCAAAGGATCGATGATGAACTTTCTTGAGGTATGCTCTCTTAAGCTTGTTTTGGTAGGCACGAAGATGCTCCAAAGCATTGATGCATTTTTCATCTAGGAGTTCCAGCTGACTAAATCTGCCAGCATGATATTCATCTCCTACTTCAGTATCTTGAAGTAGTAGAGCTAAAGAAGGAACTTCTAATTCAAAGGGAAAAAAAACTTTAGTGCCATAGACCAAAACAAAAGGTGAAGTACCTGTGGGGGTGCGAACGCTAGTTCGATAGGCCCACAAAGCAGGATATAATTGGATGTGCCAATCTCGACCAGATTTATTGACCAGTATTTTGAGGATTTTGATTAATGTTTTATTAGATGCTTCTACTTGGCCATTACCCTGAGGATAATAGGGAGTGGACCAATGATGTTGAATTTTATATTTTTGACATAATTTTTTGACATCTTTATTTTTGAAACAAGTTCCATTATCTGAGATGAGATTTGCAAGAATTCCGAACCTACAAATAATTTGATTAAAAATAAACTTGGAAACTTGGGTTCCAGTGCAAGAATCTAAGGGCATAGCTTCAACCCATTTCATGAAATACTCAATGGCGGTTATGATGAATTTGTGTCCATCAGATGACACAGGGTTGATTTTTCCAATGATGTCTAAGCCCCATTTTGAAAAGGGCCAAGGAGATGAAATAGCCTACAGTTCTTGTGCAGGTGCATGGACAAGTTCAATGTGTTTCTGGAACTTGTCGCAATGGCACACATAATCATGTGCATCATTCTCCATGGTAGGCCAAAAATATCCTATCCTAAGGAGCTTCTTAGCAATGGCGCTACCACTAAAATGCCCCCCACAAGATCCATTGTGGGCTTCATGCAAAGCTGATTTAGATTCTACTAGATTCAAACATCTCAGTAAGATGCCTTTAAAATATCTCCTATACAAGGTATTACCAATAATTATGAAGCGACTTGCTCGTCTACGTAATAACTAGCGTTGGTTGCTATTACAACCTTCAGGGAAGGTCCCATTTTGCAGAAAATTAAATAAATCAGTGTACCATGGTTCAGGAGTAGTTTCGTTGATTAGAAACACATCCAAAGGTTCTAAGCATGATTTGCTTGAAGTGGGTTCCTAGAGTCGACAAATAATGATGGTAGCATATTCGTCATCTAACTCCAAGGGCAAAAGAGATGCAGCTGCAGCCATAGCGTCAGCCG
The DNA here is from genome assembly GCA_028583015.1 of Wollemia nobilis. NCBI lineage: Eukaryota > Viridiplantae > Streptophyta > Pinopsida > Araucariales > Araucariaceae > Wollemia > Wollemia nobilis. The sequence continues at coordinate 2,547,203 of JAQPPZ010001316.1, read as the reverse complement.
CACGGTTGCTAGTTCGAGGAATAGCTTCCAAGGTAACTTGATCAAATAAAGATAATAATTGTAAGACATACGCTTTATATGGGTGTAATTTATCATCTCTGGTTTGATAAACATCATTGATTTGATTTATGACAAGTTGAGAATCATCGAAAACCAATAAATTTTTAATTTTCAGTGCCAAGGTAGCTTGTAATCCAAGGATTAGAGCCTCATATTCAGCAGTATTATTAGTGCAAGCAAATGTTAATTTGAAGGACAGAGGTATAAGATGTTTCTATGGAGATATTAAAATAATACCTGCACTAGCCCCACTCATGCATCGGGATCCGTCAAAGTATAGGGACCATTGCTCAAGATGGTCTACCTCTAATCTAAGGCATTCATCAGGAAGCTCAATGATGAGGGGATGGGTAGACTCTAAGGGTGCAGCAGCTAATTGGTCTACTATGATTTGACCTTTGATAGAATTTTGTCCTATAAACATGAGTTCAAACTCGATTAGCGCAAGAACCCACTTGGCTGTGCGACCAGATAAGTACGGTCGACTCATGAGATATTGTAAAGGATCGAATTTAGCAATAACATATGTTTTTTGACTGAGCATATAATGGCATAGTTTTTGTGTAGAAAATATGACTACGAGACATAACTCCTCTAATACCATATAATGAGTTTCATAACTAATTAAGGTTCTGCTGATGTAATAATTAGCACGCTCTTTCTTCTCATCATAAAGTTGAGCTAACATAGCTCTTAAGGCACAATCTAAAGCAAAAATGTACAAGATAAATGGATGATCAAATTTAGGTGGGGAAAGCACCGATGGTTGAAGGAGATATTTTTTTAGGAGTTCGAATGCTTCCTAACATTCGTCGTCCCAATGAAAAGAGACATATTTTTTAAGAAGCTTAAAAAAGGGTCCGGTTTTGTCTGCCAACTTGTCGATGAAGCAACGAATAGCTTGAAGTTTACCTTATAGACTTCATAATTCAGATATATTTGTGGGTGTAGGCATATCAGTGATAGTCATGATCTTGAGAGGGTCAATTTCAATGCCACGTAAAGAAACTATAACCCCCAATAATTTACCGGACTTAACTTCGAATATACATTTGGCTGGATTTAGTCGGATAAGATATTCCTTTAACCGGTCAAAAACTTTTTCAAGTCATCTAAATGGTCATCTTATTTAATGGAATGAGATATAATATCGTCTACATAATCATGTAGAATATCATGCATCATATTGTGAAATATATAAGTCATGGCTCGTTGATATGTTGCACCTACATTCTTTAAACCGAATGGCATCACTTTCCAACAAAAGGTTCCCCAAGGGGTAATAAAGGTTGTGTTGAGTGGTATTTTCACCCGGTTGTGAAAGTACACTCTCCTTTAGGATTTGGGTTCCAAATCCCCTCTTGCAAAGAAGTTAAACAAACAACTTCTCCAAGGTCTCCGTTGTATTAGCATTTGCATATGTGTATTAGTAATCTCAAATAAAGATATTCAATTTAAATGCTTGGAACACCTTAGTGATTGCAAGTAACTGTAAACAAGGGGCAATGTTGATTTATTTCACCATGAAACTTTAGTGATTGTTCATTGTTTTTTTTGGATTTTGATATTTTTTAAATGTTTATTTTAATGCTTGAAAAGTTAAAACTTCTGAAAAATATAAAATGCAGAAAAATGAAAATGAAATGCAAAAAACTGAAAATAAAATGCATTCAGTATGATGCTATCCTATTTCGACAAAACCGAAGATGTGAGGTCTCCATGCATGCAACCTAACCTATTGGACTTGCAAAACAAGCACAATCCCCATAGGCTAAGTGTTGGTTCCTAGGGTACGAAATAAAATTCAGATTTCAAATATTCGCCTAATGTAACCCAAAGAAATGGCATCAACATTATCTATAAATTCGAAATCTAAAAAGATGAAAGAATAAACATTAAATCCATAGCATGCAAAGAAAATCTCCTTCTTTCTTGCCCACAAGATGCAAATTTTTGAAAACTTCTGCATTAAAAATGTGTCATTTTACAATAGCAAAATTTCTGGTTTTCCCAAACCAGTCCATGGAAGAAAAACGACTTAAACAGGTCCAGAATGGCCTTATCGCCTTCAAGTCTGCAACTCTGCTCGCCGTAATTTCCAACCCATGTCCATGAAGAGAATGGCAACTAGGTCCGAATGGCCTTATCGCCTTCAAACTCGCAAGCTACTTAGATTTTCCACCCCCTTCTGGCCTCTTTGAATGGCGTATTTAAACTTGTGAAAACATTGCTTCCTTCCCTGACGGTTCGTTTCATTTTCCGATGGCTGTTCGTTTCACCTTCCCTGACTGTTCATTTCACCTTCCTTTATGCGTGTGCTTTGCTTTCCATTTTGTGGCCCTTTGCTGCGTTTTCTCCACATGGGCTTGCGTCCGTTTCCCTCCGTGTGTAACGACCATCTTAAATGATTTCAAATCATTAAATATTCCTTATGTAACGCTTTGTCTTATTCATTAGATTTTGTCCTTATGTCCACGTCACTATGCAGGTCCGTTACCTTGGCGAAAATGGAACATGTCGCGATATCGCGACACTTCTTGCTTTCTCTCCTTTGTTGCTTTTGAATCGTGAAAATGTAACATGTCGCGATATCGCGACACTTTTGTAGCCCTTCTTTTGTTGTTTTTAACCATGAAAATGCAACATGTCGCGATATCATGACACTTTTCTTTCTCTTTGCTTTGAGTCATGAAAATGCAACATGTCGCGATATCGCGACACTTTTTTCTTTCGGAAAATGCAACATGTCGCGATATCGCGACACTTTTCTTTCTTCTTCTTTCTTTGCTTTGAATCGTGAAAATGCAACATGTCGCGATATCACGACACTTTTTCTCTTTGGCCGTGAAAATGCAACATGTCATGATATCGCGACACTTTTTTTTTGGCCGAGATGGAGCAACATGTCGTGATATCGTCGACACTTTTTCATTTGATATGCATGGAGCAACATGTCGCGATATCGTGACACTTTTTTTTTGGCCGCGATGGTGCAACATGTCACGATATCGTGACACTTTTTTTTGGCGCGATGGTGCAACATGTCGCGATATCGTGACACTTTTTCTTTTTGGGCCATGATGGTGCAACATGTCGCGATATCGTGACACTTTTTCTTTTTGGGCCGTGATGGTGCAACATGTCGCGATATCGCGACACTTTTTCTCCTTGTGGTATTTTGCTTTTTTCTTTGAACTTTAGCCTATGGGCCACTTCGGTCTTCTTAGAACACATGCAAAAAATGTGGGTCCCCAATTTTGGGGTACGTTGTGGATCAGCCACAACAAATGGCGACTCTACTGGGAAATGCTCCTGAGCATTTCGGTGAGAACTCAACCTGAAAAACACACAGACTCAAATACAAGCGTTAGCAAATATCCCAAGAATGAAACTTAGATGAGAAATACATGAAGCATTAGAATTATTAAGCATCAGCTCGGTGTGTGCAATGTGCTTCATTCCCTATCGTTTGAAATTGATCAACATTCCATTGTCAGTTTCACTTATGATTCGTATGCAAGGCTATGAATGATTTGTGCAGGATTTGATGTATGATGAATTATGCTAGAGATATAACAACCTGCTTTGCAAAGGCTCAGACCTTCTAGTATCATGAACAAACATATCAAAACTGTCAAACCCTCTTAGGACCAAATATATGCATACTGAATTAATTTATTAGATCCCAAAGTTGGTTATGTGTCACTACCATCTTGAACCCATGTGCAGGTGTAAGTGAGATCAGAGCTTTGGGGAATAGGATTCCCAACCTAAGCGAGATGGGAATTTAACCCTATCCTTACTACTCCGATCTGGAGTTCATTACCTCATCTTGAACAAAATGATTTAACCTGTTATGGATGAAATTGTCAGGCTAGCTCTGTCCGTTTGAGCAGTCAGTGGTCTTGCTTTTAGACAAGACATGTTGCCACGCATGAGCATACTCCACTGCCAGCCAGGCGTCTATAGCCCCGGTGGAGATTAACCCCATAATCCAGGATTTGACTTTACTTTGATTTCTTGGACCTTGGGGATGACTACCCATCCTTGCAAGGGACATGTAGTACGATCCTTCCAATCCAATATTAATAAAGAAATGAAAAATATTTTCTTTTGAATTTCAAGTTCTTGAGTGGGCAAAATGGAAGCTTTGGGGAATCGGATTCTCAACCTAAGCGAGATGAGAATTAGACCCTATCCTTACTACTCCATGAAGGTCAAATCGAGCTTTGGGGAGTTGGATCCTCAACCTAAGTTCGATGAGGATTTAACCCTATCCTTACTACTCCGATTTTAGGCTTTAAGCACTATGGGAGTGGTGAAAACCATTATTTTAAGGATTATGTTGCATGATAGGACAGACACGAAATACTCCTTTCGCCTCACCTTTTCTTCCAAGTATGGTTTTGACCATTTTGCTCAAGATTCTCTTTAATATGCGTAGAACGTGCTTGGTTCAAGATAGTTCGGGCATCAGTTCCCAACCTTAGGATCCTTTTAATATATGTTATGTAATAACCCTAAGAGGATTCGACACCTTTTCAATGATTGCACATGAAATGAAGATGCAACTGAGATGGAATGTATATGCAATGCGGAATGTACATGAGATATGAATGCATTGCTCCTTTTGAAATGCGGATGAAGTATACCACCTACTTTGCCATAATTTATAAAACTGACAACTTCCTGCATCATAAGTTCCAAATGATATTCTTTAATGTGTTTGCAAAATTCGTGGAGCTTTCTGCAATACAATTCCGATGTTTCATATTCTCCTAGTCTTAGTCAACATTCATAAGGACCTAAATTAACAAACCAAAAATGTCCAAAGGACCAACACACAAAACTTAAAACCAAAATGAGATCTAATCCAAAACCAAAACACGAAAACCAAAAGTATATACAATATAATACAAGATGATGCAAAAATTTGGATTATCATTTTCCCGGATCCCAAACCTGATTAGAGCATTCCAAAAGACATATAATATGATACACATGCCGAATGTGGAAGGAATCAAACGAAAACAAGATTAGACCAAACCATGCAACCAACTTCAACTTTCCTCTCTCACCCCACCAATTAGATTTAGTTCCATTAGTATTCTCATAGGTGAGATTCAAATTACCAGATTGATTAGACAATGGTTGATTTTCAATTCTTTCTTGTCTATTCTTTAAGGTGCAAATTTCATAATCCCATTCATGATTTAGAACTAGGCTTTCTTTATTCAAAATGAAATTTTGTAAGCAAGAGCCTATTTCTAAAAATTTCAAAGCTAATTCATTTTCCATGTTCTTAGGCCAATCAAAATTGTGCAACAATTTACAAGCATCTAGGATATTTACTAAATGGGGATCATTAAGAATTTTTATCCTAGATTCAAGAATTAATTGTTGATGAATTTGATTTAGCAATTTAAGTGCATCAAGCTCCTTTTCATTCATTAAAGTAAGGTTATCAAAGGTGTGGTTAGAAATTAATCCTTGTTCTTCATTCACCTTCAATGGCATTTCATCATAAATATCATTTGAATTATACAAATCTTCACCAAAATCTTGGATGTTTGGACATAAAGGTTTAGATTTTACCTTTTTCACATTTTCATTTACCAAAACTTGGTGAGGATTTGCAATTTCCTCTTTTACCTCTTGGTCTTCATATTCTTCATTGATTACTTGTTCATCAAACATACCAAAATTGGGCACCCAATTAAAAACATGCCCATCCTTTTCAACCCTCAAATATTCTTGGTCGAAGTGTATGTCAAGTAACTCATCTTCATGATCAATCGCTTTCGTTGCTTCCAATAGATCAACCACTTTGTCATTTAATTCCAATTCTTTGTTCACTATCCCTGGTATCTCTTCCAAAACATCCTCAAATTGCACAGGAGTTGTAATATCTTCCTTTGAGTAGGCGATTATGTTGTCCTGTATATCAATTGGCACACAAGTTTCATTAGCAGTTTTGGAGTGAGTGTAGTCTTCCCACTTCTTCCATGAATCATAGTAGTCATCCTCCAAGTTCAAATTGTGACGTTCAACTACTTCTTCTTCATCTTCTGATTCATCAACATGTTTCTCATCCAATTCATCTTCACCTTCCATAGATGGTCCAGTTATTTCCAAAAGTGGGTTATTTCTTGAATTCAAATTGGTAAAGCTATCATAATCCAAATTTGTAACCCATGATTCAATTTTATCACAATTTGGAAGGTGTGGATCCTCTTGGTCATCACTCTCTTGACGATATAGAGTTTCCACCACCAAAATGTTGTCCTCCCCTTGTTGATGTTGGGATGGACCCTTATTTGGCACAAGTTCCAAATCATCCACTTGAGCTTGGAGACAATGGGTATACATAGCAATTTTGGGACAATTCCTTTCATTATGCTCCTTTGTATTATGCAATCTACACCCCTTTTCCCATGCAAAATCAGAAAGATTAAGAATGGAACTAGAGTGACTTGGTCCTGTAGAAGTATCTATCTGATTAGCAATAGGGGAAGGCACACCCCCATTGTTTGGCTTCGTATTCCACTGTCTCCCTCTATCGTTGAAATTTTGATTTGGGTGAGGGGCATGGGATTCATACTTCTATTTTTGAACCAAATCATTACTCAATTTGTGAACCATATTTTTGAGTTCTTCAACCTCTGAATAAATCTCTTTTGGTTGAGCTATGTTATTGCTAGTTCCAATAGGATTTGCGTAATTGGTGAGATCTTGACTTAACATTTGAGTTGGATTTTGAGCCACTTGATTTGCATAGGGATTCACACTTTGAATCGAAATTGGATTGGGTGCGTAAGCGGGTGTTGATGAATATGGTTGTTGATAAGGCAAAGCATTTATGCCTGATATTTGTGGTGCCATGATCTGATTCATCATAGGAGCTTGACCATATGGACCATATTGTCCTACCATAGGCATCTAGGAAAACCCATAACTCTGTGGTGTCATTTGTTGCTCAATGGTCATAGCTTCATTGTAGGCTAGAGCAAGCGTGGTAACTTGAGGATTTCGCCTTGCAAACATTGTCGTCATAGGATCCAATGCCCCAAAATATATTTGCAAAGCTACTGCGGGATCAATGGCAAAATGTCGAATTGCTCTATTATAGCACTTCTAAAATCTCTGATTAAAAGTTCGGATTGGCTCATCCTGGCCTCTTTTGCATGTAATGAACTGATTATAGATGATTGTGGGATCTAATGGTGACCTGAATTGGTTGACAAAAGCATTCTCCATTTGCGTCCATGACGTAATGGAACCAGTAGGTAAGCAAATATACCATTCGTAAGCCACTTGGTCTAGGCTCATGGGGAAGAGTCTACAAGCCACATCTTCATGTTGAACTTGCAATCTTATCAAAACATCCCTATAGGCCTGAATATGTTCTTCTACGGTCCTTGGGCCATCCGATTTGTATTTGGGCAAAAATCTCTCTATATTCCTAGGGATCTCGTGAATATCCCCTGCAATATTCAAAGGAATGTTATTGGCTCCGTACCAAGGAGGTGGTGGAGGTTGGGCCATTTGATTCAAAATCGATGATGATAACCCTACAAGAACCTGACAAAACTCTCAGTACCTCAAAGAAAACCTGCGACACACAGAAAATCCTGCAATTAATGAAATTCAAAGAATAACCTCAAAACCAATTTGTTAGTCATGAATAAAAGAAGGAACCCTGACAAAGCAGTATTCTAAAAATGTAAGTTAGTTTCTGATTCACCAGATCGCATATGCGCAAGTGAAGAGCATACTCCTAGTGTTGTAGGCTTTCTGATTCACAAGATCGCATTACGCGCAGGTGAAGAGCATAATACCGACAACAAATACATTTTAGACAAAATAATTCCTTACAAATAAGCATGAAATGACTAGCAAATATCAAACATGTAACGTATGAATAATCATGTTAGCATCAACCAAGAGGTGTATCCATTAAAATCGAATGAAAGTAATTGCATGGAGACAACCTCGTTAGTCAAGAATTTTTTTTTTTAAATCAAATCAAGACACATTATTCCTGTATGAACAATCAAAAGCGTTAGAACAATGCATAGCAATTCATGTCCTCCTTTTAACACTACAAGGTTGTATTGTTAAAAGAGGGCTAAAGATAATAATCAATAGGGCATGAAATATTCAAAATTTAAATCCCTATAGCATTTAAATCACTCTAAAATAAAACAATTCAGGCCCTCCTTCTAGCGCCAATCTGTTGAGTGGTATTTTCACCCGGTTGTGAAAGTACACTCTCCTTTAGGATTTGGGTTCCAAATCCCCTCTTGCAAAGAAGTTAAACAAACAACTTCTCCAAGGTCTCCGTTGTATTAGCATTTGCATATGTGTATTAGTAATCTCAAATAAAGATATTCAATTTAAATGCTTGGAACACCTTAGTGATTGCAAGTAACTGTAAACAAGGGGCAATGTTGATTTATTTCACCATGAAACTTTAGTGATTGTTCATTGTTTTTTTTGGATTTTGATATTTTTTAAATGTTTATTTTAATGCCTTGAAAAGTTAAAACTTCTGAAAAATATAAAATGCAGAAAATGAAAATGAAATGCAAAAAACTGAAAATAAAATGCATTCAGTATGATGCTATCCTATTTCGACAAAACCGAAGATGTGAGGTCTCCGTGCATGCAACCTAACCTATTGGACTTGCAAAACAAGCACAATCCCCATAGGCTAAGTGTTGGTTCCTAGGGTACGAAATAAAATTCAGATTTCAAATATTCGCCTAATGTAACCCAAAGAAATGGCATCAACATTATCTATAAATTCGAAATCTAAAAAGATGAAAGAATAAACATTAAATCCATAGCATGCAAAGAAAATCTCCTTCTTTCTTGCCCACAAGATGCAAATTTCTGAACACTTCTGCATTAAAAATATGTCATTTTACAATAGCAGAATTTTTGGTTTTCCCAAACCAGTCCATGGAAGAAAAACGACTCAAACAGGCCCAGAATAGCCTTATCGCCTTCAAGTCTGCAACTCTGCTCACCGCAATTTCCAACCCATGTCCATGAAGAAGAAAAACCAGTCTACGAAAGAAAAACAGCCCAACTAGGTCCAGAATGGCCTTATCGCCTTCAAGTCTGCAACGCTACTTGCAAAGTTTTCCACCCCCTCTGGCCTCTTTGAATGGCGTATTTAAACTTGTGAAAACATTGTTTCCTTCCCTGACGGTTCGTTTCATTTGCCGATGGCTGTTCGTTTCACCTTCCCTGACTGTTCATTTCACCTTCCCTTATGCGTGTGCTTTGCTTTCCATTTTGTGGCCCTTCGCTGCGTTTTCTCCACATGGGCTTGCGTCCGTTTCCCTCCATGTGTAACGACCATCTTAAATGATTTCAAATCATTAAATATTTCTTATGTAACACTTTGTCTTATTCATTAGATTTTGTCCTTATGTCCACGTCACTATGCAGGTCCGTTACCTTGGCGAAAATGGAACATGTCGCGATATCGTGACACTTCTTGCCTCTTGCTCTCCTTTGTGCTTTGAATCACGAAAATGTAACATGTCACGAATATCGTGACACTTTTCCTCCTTGCTCTCTTTTTGCTTTGAATCTATGCAACATGTCACGCGATATCGCGACACTTTCTTTCCCGACAACATGTCGCGATATCGCGACACTTTTCTTTTCTTTCTTTGTGACGAAAATGCAACATGTCACGATATCGCGAACACTTTTTCTTCTCTCTTTCTTTGCTTTGAATCGTGAAAATGCAACATGTCGCGATATCGCGACACTTTCTCCTTAAAACATGTCACGATATCGTGAAACTTTTCTTTGCAACATGTCACGATATCAGCACACTTTTTCATTTTTGTTATCCTTTTTCTTTGGAAATGAGCAACATGTCACGATATCGCGACACTTTTTTCTTTGGCCGCGATGGAGTGCAACATGTCGCGATATCGTGACACTTTTCTGTCACGATATCGCCTTTTCTTTGTAGATGGCCACGATGGTGCAACATGTCACGATATCGCGACACTTTTTCTCTTTTGGGCCGCGATGGTGCAACATGTCGCGATATCGCGACACTTTTTCTTTTTGGGCCGCGATGGTGCAACATGTCGCGATATCGCGACACTTTTTCTTTTGGGCCGCGATGGTGCAACATGTCGCGATATCGCGACACTTTTTCTTTTTGGCCGCGATGGTGCAACATGTCGCGATATCGCGACACTTTTTCTCCTTGTGGTGTTTTGCTTTTTTCTTTGAACTTTAGCCTATGGGCCTCTTCGGTCTTCTTAGAACACATGCAAAAAAGGTGGGTCCCCAATTTTGGGGTACGTTGTGGATCAGCCACAATAGGTTGTTTTAGCCTGATCTTTAGGAGCTATCCTGATTTGATTATAACCAGAGAATCCATCCATTAGGGATATAATTTTGCTCCCAGCAGTAAAATCAATGATCTGATCCATGTTGGGAAGAGGAAAATCATCTTTAGGGCATGCAACATTAATATCTCTAAATTCTATACAAATCCTAACTTTGGTAGCTTCTTTCTTAGTTACTGGAACTACATTTGAGATCCATTCAGCATAATCAATGGCTTGTATAAAAATAACCTTCAAGAGTTTTTCTAATTCTCCTTTGACTAGTAAGGCCACTTTAGGATGCATTTTTCTAAGTTTTTGTTTAACAGATTTAGCATCCGGATGGACTACTAGGTGATGCATAACTATAGAAGGGTCTAATCCTGGCATATCTTCATATGTACAAGCAAAAACATCATATTTTTTAAGGAATGAAATGTATTTATCTTGTTTTTCTTGGCTCAATTCTAATCCAATGTTGATTATGTGAGGGTTATCTTCGGTTCCAATGTTAATTTTTATAACGTTTTCAACTTCCATATGTAGATCTCTCTCAAAATTAGATGGGGCGGGTGAAACGCCTAATTCTTGTAATTCTTCCAAAGTTAGCTTGGATAATTCATCTTGAGGAGCCGTGGCCTCAAGCTGGGATACACTAGGTATAGAGCCATCAAAATAAAATCTGTTATGTAAAAATTCCTCAACGGAGACATCATGGAAGATATCCCCCTCCAACTCATCATCGAATTCAGCAATCATCTCAGGGTAAGCTATGGATAGCATATTGCATGTAAATGGATTATCCCTTAAACACAAAGCATTGTGTTTATCCAAATAATCTTGGTAACATATGAGATGGTCATCATCCTCGAATGGGAAGGGCTGACCTTTACTAGAAAATAGGCCCACACCACATCGGGCAGGCCAAGGTTCTACCTCAAAAGGTTCTTTCATACCATTCTAGAAAGGTCCCAAACCTTTCCCTTTATATCCCAATCTAAGCATTATATGCTTAGCTTTAATATACTCATTAGCAAAATAACAATGAGCATAACCCTCATAATGAGTCTTGATGTTTCTAGGTATTCTTCCCCAGTCATATCCCTTATAAATAAAAGCACAACTCCCGACTTGGTAGATACTTCCCATAGGTTGTGGGAGGCCCAAGGTACAAGGAGAGGGTGGCAAATTATTTAAAATAAGGGAATCTTGCATAGCAACGTTTGTTTTATCTGATACAAGAATTTTAGATAAATCGGGTAAGAGCTCGTCAGTAAGAGTGTAAGAGGTAGAAGGATCATTTCCTATGTTTTCATATGTGGGAAACATGCCTTTGATAGGCGTAGATGTTGTAGAGATGTCCATGGACGTGTCTAAAGGTATGGAAGTTATAGGAGTAAAACAAGAAGCATTGGTTGTAGGTTTAGGATCCTTTTGGGGTCCTAATGTGGTTTGTTCGGAAGATGGTTGAACTATATGTAGAGGTGTAGTTGGTGGGGAAAAATTAGACGATGTTATGAATGTGTGTTTCACACGTTTAGGCAGATGATTAGAATTAGGATGTGTGGATGACAGAGTAGGGCAAAATTAAACTCCAACAAGTTCTGCAAAAGCACACATATCAAAGGGTCTAGGATCATCGTGAATAGTAACCAACTGATTTTTAAATTCGAATTTAACACACTGATGTAAAGTTGAGGGAACAACTCACATCGCGTTGATCCAAGGGTGACCTAAGAGTTTATTATACGATGCAGGGCAATGTATAATAAACACGATCATGTCTAAGGTTCAAGGACCAACTTGCAATGGGATAATAATAACTCCACATGTTTCTTGTGTTTTGTCATTGAAGGATTTTATAATCATATCAGTTCTTTTCATTTCGTCACTTCTAAACCCAAATATTTGGTAGAAGTCAAAAGTGCATATGTTTAAAGATGAACCATTATCAATCAAGACTCATTTAACTGCTACATCTCCAATTAGGGCAGTAATATATAAGGGGTTATCCTTATGTAAACTATGTTGTGGTATATCTTTATCCCAAAATTCAATACAATCGACTTCTCGAGTTATGATAGTATTGGACATGGCTTCAGGTGGAATATTTTGTGGTACCATAATTTGGCTGAATGTGAGCATTAATTCATCCCTATGGGTAGGAGAAGATCTTAAAAGGTCTAAAAGGGAAATTCTAGTTGTAGTATTTGATAATTGTTCATTAATATTATAAGGAGGTTTAGGTTGAACATTAGGCACATGATTCCATTTATTGGGATTTTTCAAAATGAATGGAGCTGATCCATCGTTCTGAGTTTGATCATGTTGAGAATTTTGAGCCTATTGTCGAGTAACAACTTTGATGGTACCTACAATATTATTTTGTGGATGATGAATGGGTCTTGGTCTAGCGTTTATGGCTTGTTCATTAGAAAGTAATTGTTGAGACGATGGTCGAGTCGTGACTCTTCTTGGAAATGGTTCTTCTCGAATCATAGAACTTGTGATAGGTTTAATAGGATCTGATTCATCTTCAGAACTATTCGATTGATTTGAAGTGATTTCCATGTCACTTTCAGTCTCATATTCAATATCACTAAGATCACGTATCTGAATTTTATGTAGAGGTCTGGCCGTAACCATGGATAAAGTGGTGTCAAAGATTTGCGGATCATGAACAGGTAAATGTCCACTAATAGCTCCTACATATCGAGTAGGAGGGGGAACATTATGATGCTCAATTTGATTAGCCATATCTTTACCATGCTTTGGTAAAGGATGTTGAAATATGTCCAATGATTGATTGGCATTCTGATTCTGATTTTGGGGGATGTTCTTTTAAGCATTATTAGGAGGATTTTATTTAGGTTGAAAGGCTTGCACCTCCATCTCATTGTTATCAATCAGCTCTTGTATTTTATGTTTTAATATTTTACAAGAATTGGTAGCGTGTCTAGGTCCTCTATGGAAATCACAGTGTAAATCAACCCTATATCTAGGTATAGTTGGATCAGGTTCTAGGATATTTGGCAATTGGATCATTCCTCATGCTAGTAATTATGGGAGAATGGTTGATAAGGGTTGATTTAACCTAGTAAATTCTTGGGGTGGTTTATCAGGAGGTTTTAGTATAAATTTCTCTATTGTTTTCACAACATTAACAGTAGTGATATTTCTACTATCAGTGACTCCATCGCCCACAACTTGTTTATTTTTATATTGATTTATGGATGTTTTCTCATCATCTTTCTTTTTAAGTTGACCTCTCCTAACAAGAGCATCTTCCACTCTTCGAGCTAAATCTATAGCTTGGTCGAAGGTGGTCAAGGTAGCAGTTGATAACTCATAGTATAGTTGTTCTTGTAAATTATTGATAAAGATATCCAACATTTCCCAATAAGGTAACACAAAGTGCAATTTTCCTATCAACTATCTCCATCGAGCTAGGAAATTAGCAAAACATTCATCTTTGTCTTGTTTTAGGTTTTAAAAATATTTAATGGTTACATGCCTTTCGATGTAGGCACTAAATTGATGCACAAAAGACTCGGCGGTCTCTTCAAAATTTCTCAAAGAATGAGTGGGTAATTGATAATACCACTCCAATGCCATCCCTCCTAAACTTTTTGGGAACATTTTTAGTAATAACAAATTATCATGGGATATACCATGACACGCTATCCAAAACATACGAAGATGCTCTATGGGATCTTCAATTCCTTTATATATAGGTAGGACATGCATAGGAAAGTGTTTAGGATATGGTTGTGCTACAACTATAGGATCTAGAGGAAGACTACATATTTCTCAATAATTGTACAAGGGATGGTCGGGATCTATCTGGTCCATGCGGGAGACTAATTGTTTCACCATGGCTTCTAGATTACCAGTTTTTCTATCATATTGGTTTGGTGGTACATGAGTATGGGATTTGTGAGCATAGGATGGCATGACATAAGGATTAGATGCTATATTGCTGTTATGCAAATGGTTAGTAGGAAGAGTATTATGAAGAAGATTTGTTGTAGCATTATGTTGTACCCCAGTTTGTTGGAAATTGGTGTTTGGTTTTGTTTTAGGCTTTTGTTGATTTGAGGTATGTTGATTAATAACTTGGCAAAATAAAGCAGTGAATGATGGTTTCTTTTGTGTGGGAATAACCCTAGGCTTGGTAACAGGCTCTCTAGATGGTTGGGTAACCTGTTGTTATTGCATGTTCTGGATTATAGCAGCCATATCCAAATTGGATGGTCTAGCTTGATCACTTTCTTGATCAATGAAGGACAAGGGATTAGTGCATGTGTGATATATGTCTTATAGGGTTGCTTGAGTGTCACTAATTTTATCCTTGTCCATATGGATTGCTTTATTAAGAGTGCCAATATTAGTATTGAGGAACTTCCAGAAATGTTCCATGTTCTCAAAAGTAACTACTCCTTCCAAGGATATTTTAGGAGATGAGGATCCTTCCTCTCTAACAATTTCTCTTTGTTCATTTGTGTCAACAAAATATTCTTCTTGTTGGTCTAGAGTTCCTTCTTCCTGAATTGGGTCTTCAGGAAGGACATCTGATTTATTTACTTTTTTTCCTAACCAATCTTCTTCTACTTCAATTTGTTTTCCATTCTTGAGTCTAGTCATTATGTTGAAATTTATATTTTAGCAAATATATATATTAATATATTTGCAACAAATTTTGGAGGTATATATTTTAATTATATACCTACTATACTGCTTAAAAGAAAATGTTTTCATGGTGAGGGAAGAAAGTAGAGAGGGGAGGGCTCTGGTCCCTCCCTTGCTCCCCCTCCCATGGCTCCTGGTTCCTGCCCAGTCCCTGGCTCAACCCAGGTCATCCCTCCCGGGGAGTGGTTGTTTGCAGATGATCTCCTGGGGGAGATCCTTCTCCACTATCTGTGCCCCTCCCGACCGGCTAGGGTTTCCTTGGTTGTTTTTTCGGACTGGTGCTTCTCAGGGATCCCTGTTTGGTTGGGGATCCCTTCCCTTTTTCCCTCAGGCTTCCCTTTGGGGTTTTTTGCAGGTTATTCGCGTGGATCTGGTCCCCTGCGTTTCTCGGTGCGGTGAAGGTGACGGTTTAGGGTTTGGAAAGCTTCCCCCTTTTTCTTGTGAATCCTCGACGGGCTCTGTGCTTGGACGAGATTCTTGGTCTCTGCTGCTGGGATCCTCTTATGTTTTCCCGGGGCGGTTTCCTTGTGGTGCAACTCTCTGGTCACTTCCTGATGGGCTGGATCCTCTATGTGCTGGCTGTCGGCTTCCTGCAGGATGGCTCTCGCTGAACGGAATATTTTCCCGGTGGGCGGGATGGTTTCTCCACAAGGCGGGATCCGCCAAATCCGCCGGTTTTTCGCGAGGCGGGATCCTTTCTTTTCTGCTGGTTTCCCGGATGGCGGGATTTCCTTGTTGCTTCCCGCTAGGCGGGACTGTTTGTGGTGGTTTTGACTGCTTCCCGCGAGGCGGGATTTTATTGTAACGGTTTTTCTTTGCTTCCTGTTGGGCGGGATCTTCTCGATGGTGGTTTTTGGCTACTCCCCGCTGGGCGGGATCTCCAAAACTACTTTCTTTCTTATTTGTTTGTTTCCCGTCGAGAGGGATTGTTTCATGCTTCATTGTTATCGTTGGGTGGGATTTGCTTTTGATGTTCGGTTTCAAGGGATTGATGCCCTAGGCCCATTGCTTATGTAATCGGGTTTTTTTTAGGGGTTACGATTTCTGTAATAGGCTTATACATAAAGCCAGGAGGCATGATGCAAGGCTGATTTTGTACATAAGGTTTTGGGATCCTCTATAAAAACCCTTTTTTAATCTACTATAATAATTACCAAAAAAAAAAAAATGTTTTGATTTTTGTTTTTTTTTTGTTATGTTTTTGTTTTTATGATAATAAAGACAACAAACAACACACTAAATGCAAGAAATAATAATAATAAAAGAATGATTTAGTTTTCTATAAATAGTTTATAGATGTCATTGATAGGATCAAGTTCATCAGGAGTCATGAAATGCTCCTCTTCAAATTGGAAATGATTTTTTAGGAACTTAAAAAAATGTGCTATGGTGATGTTATCTACTTCTAACTCTGTATTGTAAAAATAGAGCTCATGGCAATAATCTCGGTATAACACAGCTCTAGGAACTCTATTCCATCTCTTTCTATCCGTAAGAACAACCTCTTGATCCTCTATATGAGATATAAATTTATGTACTACAACTGCATTGTCGAGGTATTCCTCAAAGGTGTACAATTCAAAAGACACAAGGGCTCTTTTATCTGCTAACCACCTATGGCAAGCTCTTTGAAGCTCATGATACAAGGTCACTTGATCAGGATCCAGGATTCTATCTAGGACAAACCTCTTGATTTGCCTAAGTTTGGTTGATCTATATTCAATGATATTCAATCTCCTATTAAGTTCGTCCCATAAAGGTTGAACCCTATTTTTTTGAGGTACTCTAAGTATAGAAGTAATCTCTATAGCTGCTAATTGATTCTCAATATTAATGGTGACAACTCGTATTTTATTATAATCTACCATCTAAATGTGATATGCAATCTTTGGTTCTAAATGCATTTATGTTTTGTTTTTGGATTGTTTTCAAAAGGTTTTTAGTTTTCACGTCGGGTTCACCAAAATGTATCGCTCCAAATTTTTCGCATCCTTACCTTCAGGCTATAGGATCCGCACCCGAAAGGGGGATGCGAGAAGGATGGGACAATACCTCGAACTGAGAGGCCCTTTGAAGGTCCCACCTCTCGGGGGAGGGGTAT
This sequence comes from Wollemia nobilis, assembly GCA_028583015.1. Taxonomy (NCBI): domain Eukaryota; kingdom Viridiplantae; phylum Streptophyta; class Pinopsida; order Araucariales; family Araucariaceae; genus Wollemia; species Wollemia nobilis. The sequence continues at coordinate 2,529,989 of JAQPPZ010001316.1, read as the reverse complement.
AAGGGTGAATTTTTGATGGATGGTGGGTTCACCAGGAAACTTTTGAGTGGCAGTTTCCACGCCTAGGTTGATAGTAGGTTTGATGTGTTCATTTTGCACTTTAATCATTCAATTCCTAGGTTTTGCCAAGATGAATCTAAACTATTCTATATGCCAATGCTGATTTTATGAATACAAAAAACATGAATAAATGCTAAACATAGATAATATGCTAAATAGGATAGAACATACCTAATTTCCTGATGTCTGATGAAGATTCAGAGTCTTGTAGCAGTCCAAATCATCTCAAATTGTACGTAATTGTATGGAATTACACAAAATCATCTCAGATCTCAGTAGGTCATCTGAGATCAGACGAGATTGTCGTCGATTTGACGAATTCATCAGATGAATTCGTCAAAAACCTGCAATCACAGAAATAGATACAAAATACCAAAAGTGCAACTACAAAAGCAAGGGGAAATGATAGAAATAATAATGAATTTGTCTAAATAATAGATAAAAATAGCAATTAAAAATAAATGCATCAACTTAACAATTTATTTTGGCTTTATCATGCATTTATATTAAATGAGGTGAACTCCAAGATGCATAAATACAATAACTAATACAATGCATAAAGAAATGTAGAAAACAATAAGGAAATGCAAAGTCTGGGCTCTGATTGCCCCCAATCTGGACTATAGTCGAGATTGCCTCCAATCATACGATATCATCATCGATCTATGATAGGATCATCTGAAATCGTCTGTAATCGCTTGCGATGATCCAAGCTTGCTCCAGTTGAAGAACAGTAAGATTTCTGCAAGAAAACTTGAAATATACAATGCAAACAAAAGTATGAAGGTGTTCTAAGGCACAAGGAACTAAATTTGCAAGTAAATTCGTTAGCTAGGGGGTTCAGAGGGATAAACTAAGAAAGTCCCAGTTTATATAGGATTAGGGAGAGGTTAGGAGGTTGGAGATCATCCCAATTTGGGAGATCTCCAATGGGGGAGACTCTAACTGCGTAGACACGCTTTCTACCCAGGTTAGAGAAATTGAAATAGAAGCTAATTATGAAAATTTGGTTTTGGGATGAAATCATCTGGACATTCTGTTCCAGATGAATTCATCAGATCTGGGATGATTTCATCTAATATGTGACAATATTGTCCAACGGTAAAAAAAAATCCTAAAAATGGCATAGAAAACAAGGAAAGCAGGTAACAGGCGGTTTGGGGTTAAAATTCGAATTTTTATCTTTTTATTAAGGTTTAACTGTGCCAATTTTGGGGTGCTACAGGTTCTTAGTGAGCCTATTAACAAATATTTAGAGGTGACAAAGTACATATGATAGAGTCTTAGTGGATAAATATCTAGCAACAACATAGTTGAAGACAAATCTGAGTGAGGAGTATTAAAATGGAGAGAGGTCCACCAGTCAGTGCAACAAAGAGACAAATTCTTCTAGAAGATCACATAGCCATATCAGAAGGGGAAAGAGTTATCCTATGGAAGAGATCCATGAACTTTAGATTAGGGGATCAACATATCCTTTGGACAAAGATCCATAAACATCGTAATTGAGAGTTATTCCCAAAGAGATTGATTGAGAAAGTTTTAGTAAAATATTTTCTTCATAGAGTAGCCCACATTGGTTGAACCATGTAAATTGTGGTGTCTCTATTTTGTATGGTTTTTATGCATTGCTTTGATTACTGGTATTTATATTGCTATATTTACACAACATAATATTGAATTGGAAGAAAAAGTAAAAAGTGATCTTATACTGTTCACCCCACCTGTCAATATAAGTTTGTGTTCTTCACATGCCACAATCATTTTAAACCTTTTACGCCACTGAAAACACCAGGAAAGGGACAAGAATTCAGTCCGATGAGGCCCGAGATTTGAACCTTGGACCTTTGCCCCCCTTATGGGGTTTGTATGAACCAATTGTTCTACACCTCAGACCTATAATCTTCTCTCAAATGTTAGTTATCAACAACAAACCAATTCTCCATCAACTCTTCGAACTAATTGTTTCAGGGTGAAACTTTAACTAGTGAATGAGCTCTTCTATGAAGCAATGGTTAATGAAATCTCTTAAATCATAACTTAACCAATGAATGAGCTCTCTTATATCACGATAGTGGATCGACGAGCAGACTCTTTCCAAAGGTAATGATGAATTAGCATTAAGCATCACTAAACCAAAAACCTGAAGTAGCATCATCTTGAAACTCATATATATACTCTTCATGTGGTACCCTACCAAGTTGGCCCATCTCTTACTTTATCCAAATATTTAAATCTAGTATTTAAATATTTAATCTCTTATTTTCGAACCATCATTTTAATATTTAAAATAAATATTAAATTATACTTTGCTCTTAATATTTAAATATCAATTTAAATATTAAAGCATGCATTTTGTCTCATAAACCTTTGAAGATATATTTGCCTTGCAATATATTGCATCATCATATTATCATTTAATGTCAACAATATTTGACATTTCAACAACCTTGGACACCATCTCATAAAACTTTAGCATCAATGACAACCCAAATATTCCAATATTATCCCAAATTCTTATTTTCAAGAGCTACTTCTTCTTGCAATATTCTACCTTGAGCTTCTTCAGCTCTCTATAATAGGGATTCTCTAGCCTTATTCTTCTTTATCCTTCCAAATTTTCTTGAGACCTCTTCTCTTGAATCTTCAAATTTTGTAGCTTCTCAAATATTCAATAATATTTTTCTCAGTTCTCTTCTATCTTCAATATTTAATATTGTAACTTCTAAATCTAAAAGTTCTTCAATGGGACCTTTTTCTTGGGTCTCCTTCTTGATCTACTTTCTACTTTCTTCAATATGCAATATGTAGTCTTCAATATTCTATGGGGATATCCTTCTTGGGTCTCTTTAATCTTCTACCTCCAATCTCCAATGGGACCTTCTTTCTTGGATCTCCTTAATATTCAACATCTAATTTTTTGCAATAAAGAACTAATCTCTACATGAGGAAAGCAAATAGACTTTGAGGCAATCAAATATGAAATTCTTCTCTATATATTATAGGAAGCTTCTCAACTTCTGAGAAATAATTTTTTGCAACAAAAACTTAGATAGTAGCAATTAAATTCATGCAAATATCTAGATCTCTATAGATCAATAAACATCACTAGTCATCCTTCAAACTAGTAGAAAGAGTTTTATGCTGAGTCCTAGTCTTCACTGTTAGAGAATATTATATTATTTGGATCATGTAAATGTACCACATTTGGTAAAAAACTAGAGAAATAGTTTAATTTAGAGTAAATATAGTTATTTACTTCAAGTATTGTAATAAATGCACAAGTGTCAAAGGTGTATGTTGTAAATGTAAAATAAGTCCACTTGTACATTAGTTAAATATGTAGAGTAAGGGATAAATAACCTGTCTTATATATAAAGGCATCATAGTGAGTGTTTTAGGGAGCATATGTAGTAGTCGTATAGGGGATCATATGTAGTAGTATAGAGAGTGTGTAGTACAATGTAGTCCTTCATATCCTCTCTTAGAGTGTCAATGTCCTCCATTATGTAGCATTACACTATTTTTATCACTTCTATTAATGGTATAATTTTGAGTTATTTTTAGATATCAATCTTATTATTTTATTGCATATTATCGTGCCATTAGTTTATAGATATCTTAGATTATTTATCTTGCATCTTGTGGTTACATTCCTTACATTATAGATTAAATTTATAATTCAACAAGGATACTAAAGGAGAAAGAAGCCAAAAATTACTACCAAATCCAAGATATTTGAAGAATACCTCAAAAAGGCTCATTCAAATATAGGTTTTTGTTGAATCTTCAACAAAATACTGAAGGGTTCTTAAAGGAAAACTCGACTATGATTTGGGGGACTTCCCTACTAATGTTTTGAATTTCAAGAATATCATTTAAGTGCAGATATTAATAGTGAAAGAGACAAAAATCAAGGTAGTATTACTAGTTGTAAACACTTCAAAAATTATAGAGTCCATCCTAAAGCTTAATCAAGTCACCTACTATAGTTTAAGGGAAACAAGTTAGAGGGTTTTTTGGAGCTGCAAAAGGTGAGTTAAAGAGTTATTTTGAACAAACAAAAAGAGTTGCAAGTTTATCCAGTTAAAGATAAAAATAAGGTGAGTCTAATAACCTAGGAATCCTTCATCTACAAATAACATTAAGGTAAGCAACTTGAGTGCAAAGAGGTTCATTAGTTGAACTTTAATTTGGGTTATAATCCAGATCCTTTAAAGCACTATTTTAAGTTCTTTAAAAGTTGTAAAGAGAAGGTTGCATATTGTAGTCGTCAAAGGGAGTGTAGAAGGAACTTATTGAAAGGTTTATACCTACACATTATAATAGGAGTCAGATACATATCATATTCCTATTATTTAGTTACAACAAAGAAGACTACATTAATTTACAAAAATTATAGTGCATTTAGAAGCAATTACTAGTGCATTATTTAAGGTTCATTTGAAGCAGTAATAAGGTGAGATAAATACTGCACTATACTAAGTTTATTTTAAAGAGTTTTTTAAGATGCACTAAATATATTAAGTTACAAATATTCAAGGTGCACTAAGTATTTTAAGTTACAGTGAAAATTAGTGCATAGTATGGTTTACTTTGATGGTTCATTTATAGGAGTAATGAGGAGAAACTATTATTGCACTATATTAGTTATTCAAATTTCTCTAAGGATTATTAGTTAAGGTGAAAATTAGTGCAAATTTAAACCTCTAAAAATTAGTTGCATTGTTAAGAGTTGTAGGCAACAAATCCTCCTCCCAGAAGAAGAAGTGATAAATGGATTTGCCCAATTTTGATAGTTTTGACAAGTTTTGTAAATCGTACAGGTAGGAGTAAACCATACATCCAGGAAGGAAAACCATACAAGGTAAAGGTAAATCATACAAGGCGCAATGAAATGAAGTGAAATGCATAGGAAATGTAATTTTAGGTTGTAATTGCGCATGTATTTGATTATTAAGGTGTTAGACTTAGTAAAAGTCTTAATTAATGCATTTTGTTATGCATGGGCAGTTGTAAATAACTAATTGCCTCAGGAACCACTTTGGAATGGCCTGGGAAATATTATATAAGGCCCCATTTTCAATTTTGATGGTCTGGACATATATTGAATATAATCTGATAGAGTTGGATTCTTCTGGTTAATCTAGCAAGTGTTAGGAGTTAGACTATGCTCTGAGAGAATGATTGTATGTCATTACTGAATAGAATGAATAATAATCATAACTCATGGCTTCTCTCATGTGTTGTATGATTCTAGAATGGTTGAATAGCAATTGATGGTTTAGTTCTGTTGCATGTACTTCTGTTTGATTGTTTTGGCTAATTTATGCATTGTTGTGGAATAATGGATGGAACCGACACTGGTGTAGCTTTGTGGAATGATATGGAATGATGGTAATATCAAGGAAGATGTATTGAACCCTATTGTATGATTTTTGGGCATCACCATTGGATTTACAACTCTCTCAAGCCCCGTTGATATGTTTTGCATGTTATTGGAAAAGGATTAATTACTACATTAAACCCTTACAAAACCTATCTGAGAGAGATTGGTCCATTAGAGTATCCAATTTGGCACTTGGATGTACCTTCATTTTATACATATCATACACCAGAGTTCGTACAAATCGTACATAAGATAGTTACCCGATTTGGTAGTTTATGCGATTGGAAGAAACTTACCCGATTTGGCAGTTTGGGAAATCGACTTGTTGAGTTACAAAATTGTGTACGGAAGCCTGCAAAACTGAATCTGAAGGATTGGTTGAGTGTGGAATCATACAAGCTCCATCACTGTATGATTTTGGATCATACAGTGTGTCGATTTGGCTTCCGTACAAGTTGTTCATTGGGCATAAACTAGTAGTTTTAGAGACCGTACGGTCGTACGATTTGGTAAACAAGTTGGGATTAGTAAATTGACCATATTAAGCATTAGAAATCACCTCCCCATTAGGAATAATACACCCCTATGCTACATTTGGTATCGTTGCCTTATCGAATCTGGCATTTTTGTTAAAATGGGTCAAATTGACAAAGTAAGAATACTACAAATTTGGAGGTGAATGATAGACACCAATGTACAAAGGTGTAGGAGATGGGAAGTACAAGAAAAAATTCTAGTAAGAAGGAGCATGAGGATTTCTCAAAGAGATAATGCAAGTAACTCAGACCATAGTACACATGAACCAAAAATAGAGCAAGTTTGGACATCTGAAGAAGGAGACTTTGAGGCATTATTGATAGAGATAGAAGAGGAGGTACTAGAACCACCTAGCGTAGAGGCACGAGTTGATAGAAAGGTAGTGTAAGAGGATGGAGAGTGGATGGTGACACCTGAGAAAGTGATAGAAGGGTTGCAAGGGAGTGTAGAGGATGGGAGTCAGGCACCAGAGCAATAAGGCACGAGGTCTCAGGAGGAAGGACCAAGACCATCTCCCTCACATCAGTGAAGGAGGTCGTGGAGTGAAGATGCACGTGAGTTTGGTCAATGATTGGTGGGATAGAATAAGATACCTCAGATAGAAACTTTTGATGATGATTGTAGTAAGACACCCCCAAGGAGGAATCAGATAGAGATTCCATGGGAGACCTCAAGTGATAGTGATGATTCTCCAAAGATGGCTAATAAGGCAGCCAAGCAGAGATGTCCACCTTTTATAGGTGAGGGTAAGGAAGACCCCACAAGACATATCAGAACTTGTATAACCATTTGGAGGGCAAATGGTGTAGATCGACCAGATGATTGGGTAACTTTATTTCCTGCTACCTTGAGAGGATTGGCGATCGATTGGTATCTGAAAAGGGAAAATACTATAGATTTTTAGACTTGGACTCAAGTGAAGGAGAAATTCATTGAAGAATTCCATCCTTTGAAGGATGATGGAGACATTGTTACTGAGATTTGCATGACGAAGCAAAAGTAGGATGAAGATGTAAAATCATACAACCGTAGACTAAAGTAGTTAGTAGATAAGATGCAGATGCCTCTGGTAGATGTCTTGGTAAAGTGGTGGTTTGTATATGGATTACTACCAAAATATAAGAAAAATATGAAGGTAGTACCATCAAAAATGTATGAAGAAGTTGTGAAGCATGCAAAGAATTTTGAAAGTGAATCAAAATAGACGTATACAGGAATTTTATCTCACCCCAAGTCTAATGATTCAGATAGTGGAGAAGATGACACTATATAGAGGATAGTAGCATCATTTCATCAGGAGTTCGATAAGATCATGAAATAACAAAAGAGAAAACCTGATAGGAATGACATTTGGTGCACATAATACAAGATTGAAGGGCATACAAATGTAAAGTGTCCATGAAATGACTATTGTCACATCTGTAATGTGATGGGACATGAGGTAATGCTATGTCCATATAATGCAAGAGTACATCCATAGGTCCTGACAATCCAGGAGTAGGAAGAGAAACATAGAAGACCCTAGGAGGTGGGCAATAGGTAACAAGTGGTGGTTATAGAAATAGCCAGTGAGGTGGAAGGCCAAACCAGGGCAATCGATAAGGAGGATAGAGCCATTTGTAGTATGACTCAAAAGGGAGGCCGATCATACAGTGTCACAATTGCCAAGAATGGGGGCATTTTACAAAAAATTATCCTTCACCTCAGAGGCAGGAAACATCGCAAGCAAGCACTACACATATGTGTAGGTGGTGTGGTCCGGGGAACCATAAGGAAGCAAATTGCCCAAAGTAGGTGAGTTCAAGTAACCCATAGAATGTAAATTATTTAGACATTGAGGTTCCTCAAGTTAAGGAGGAAACCCAAGAAGTTTTAGCCATGACAAGAAATCAGGCTAAAAAGGATAAGTATCTAGAGCCAACAAAGGAAAAGTAGCGCTAGCAAGTAGCAAAGAAAATACTACAGGATGAAGCACAAAAAGCTAAACAAGTGAAGTTAGCTGAAGAAAAGGAACTAAAAAATCCATCAAAGAGAAGGCGATTGTGCAGAGTCTGGCAGCATAGGTTTTGGACACTATAGTAGAGATTAAAGTGTTAAACCTATTGGAAGCTATTCCATCATTGCAGAAAGTAATGGTGGAAGAAATACAACCGCATAAGGTGATGGAAGTGCAGAGCCAACCGATTTAGGAGAAGGAAAGAAAATATCAATTTATGGATCCAACTATATTGATGATTGATGTGGGAAAGAAACCCGTATTAGTTCATATGGAGATCCTAGGGCACAAATTGACACAAGTTATTATGGATGGAGGATCCAATGTCAATGTGCTACCTGAAAGAACTTGGCTAGAATTAGGTACTCCATCTCTATGGGCACCGAGCTTTCGATTATATGGTGTTGACCAGTATGGTATCGAGACAAAGGGAGTCTTGATAACACAACAAGTGGTGATAGCTGACCAAGAATTTGTCTTGGATTTCATTGTGATTACTATGCAGAAGCCTGCATATGATGCTCTATTGGGAAGAGGATGGCTATGAGTAGCCAAAGTTAATCACAACTGGGAAAGAATCAGATCACTTTCAAGAAGGGATAACATAAATATATGATTAATCTAGCTAATCAAAAAGTTAGTGAGGATGTAGCTATGATGGATGAATCAAAAAATTCCTCAGGAGATGAAGGGTATGAACTTGATGGAGAAGGAATGTTGTACCTGGATGAATGTAGTGAAGATGAAGCTAGATCTGATAGTGGACTTCTTCATTGGAAAATGGAGGAGTACAAAATTTTTAGCCCAACTACCTCTGTATTGATTCAGAGGAGATCAAGGAAAAACAAGATGAACCAAAAGTCAGCTAGGAACCTAAGAAGGAGGTAGAAGAGAAATGGACATTTCCAAAAAGTTTTGTAGAGTATATAGTAGGAGATGTAGAGATTGATACAAGACTAACACACCCAAATAATGTAGAGAAAGCAGTAAGTGAGCTAAAGAATATCAAATATGAAGGACCTCGGATAGTGGACATCAATCTAGGAATGGAGGAGGAACCTAGGATGATTCACTATGGTGATGATTGGAACCCTGTACTGAAAGCGATGGCTTTTAAGATATTCTTGGAATATAAGGATGTCTTTGCATGGACATATAAGGACTTGAAGGGAGTACCACCTGAGTTATGTGTCCACAAGATTACACTAATGCCTGGAGCACAACCCGTAAGGAGGAGACCATATAGAATGAACCCAAAGTATGTTGCATTAGTGAATGCAGAGATAGAAAAGATGTTGGAGGTAGGAATCATCTTCAGGGTGACAACTAGTGAATGGGTATCACCTATAGTGATCACCTTGAAGAAGGAAGTGGACAAGATCAGAATATGTGTGGACTTTAGGAGTCTAAATGTAGTAACTATTAAGGACCCCTTCCCTATTCCCTTCATAGATTCTATCTTGGAGGAAGTCACAGGACATGAGATCTATTCATTTTTGGATGGGTTTTTGGGTTACAATCAGATAAGTATAGCTGAGGAGGATAAGTTGAAGACCACATTTATTATGGAGAATGGCATCTATACGTACAATCGAATGCCATTCGGGCTCTGTAATGCCCCAACTACATTTCAGTGCATCATACTGTATATATTTGATCAATTGGCAATAGGGAACTTCAAAGCATTTTTGGATGATTGGTCCATTTATGGGAAGATCAAGGAGCATCTTCCTGCCCTCAGTGAATGTATGAGCAGGTGCAAAAATGCACAAATATCATTAAATCCTGGGAAATGCTACCTGATGGTACCATATGGGAAATTGTTAGGACACATAGTGTGCAGTGAAGGATTAAAAATAGATCCTGATAAGATCCATGTGATATTACACATGGAAGAACCATACGATGTGAGTTCACTTAAAACCTTCTTGGGATCGATGGGATATTATCAAAGGTTTATCAGGAACTATGCACATGTATCCTACCCATTGGATTCATTGATGAAGAAGAATGTTCCTTTTAGATGGATAGAGGAGCACCAAGGAGCCTTTGAGGAGTTGAAGGCTAAGCTTGTGAGTAGCCCAATTTTGGTGTTCCCAAACTGGGATAAGGAATTCCATGTCCATATTGATGCTTCAAATTTTGCAATTGGATGTGCTTTAGCACAAGAAGGATAGTTTAGGCTAGATCAACCTATTTTCTTTGCTAGTCACCTATTGTCAAGGCTAGAGAGAAATTATAGTACAATAGAAAGAGAAGCTTTGGGAATGGTATATGCAGTCTAAAAGTTTAGGCATTACCTATTGGTGAATCCCTTTGCTTTCTATGTAGATCACCAAGCTCTATTGTACTTGATAAATAAACTAGTGATACAAGGATGGGTTAGTAGGTGGCTCATCACCCTATAGGAGTTCGTATTCTGAGTAGTAGTGAGACCTGGTAAGAAGCATGTCATTGCAGACCAGTTGTCTCGGATACGATCAGGAGAGCCTATAGGAATAGGAGTTTTGGATGAATTCTTGGATGCACAATTATTCACCATCAATGTTGTTCCATCATGGTACAAGTTGATTGGCTAGTACCTATCCATAGGTGAGTTGCCACAAGAAATGATGACAACCAAGAAAAATAAAGTGATCATGAAGTCAGCACCCTTCCAGTTGATAGCAGGATTGTTGTATAATATGGGAAGCGATGGTATCTTACGAAGATGTGTGATGGAAGAAGAAGTCAAAGTAGCATTGAAAGAAGCTCATGAAGGCTTAGCAGGAGGGCACATGGGACCAGATGCGACAGCTAGGAAAATATTACTAGCTGGACTATGGTGGCCCACACTGTATAATGATGCGAAAGAGTATGTGAAAGCATGCGATACTTGTCAAAGGGTAGGAAAGCTAGTAAAGAGGGACTTTATGCCATTGCATCCATCACAACCCCAGGAACTATTTGAAAGGTGGGGATTAGACTTCGTCAGACCATTGAAGACATCTCAGAGAAGGAAGTGTAGATACATCGTAGTAGCAATGGAATACTTGACAAAATGGGTTGAAGCGAGAGCATTACCTGATAACTCAACAAAAAGTACAATGAGATTCTTGTACGAGTAGGTAATCACAAGATTTGGTATTCCACTATAGATAACAAGTGATCGAGGAGGACACTTTGTCAATGAAATCATCAAAATACTGATGATGGAGTTCAGGATTTTGCACTCATTGTCTAGTCCATACTATCCTAGAGCAAATGGGCAAGTGGAAGCAACAAACAAAGTCCTGGTATCTACTTTGTATAAAACCTATGGAATAGAGGGAGTAGATTGGGAGGAAAGGCTACCATCTATTTTGTGGGTATATAGAACAAATTTTAAACCTACAATAGAGCATACACCTTTCCAATTGATGTATGGATAGGAGGCAGTGGTGCCAATTGAATTCTTGATACCAAGTTTGAGAGTCACGGTAGAGCATCGCTTGGGTGATCAAGAAAGTTTGGAAGAGCGACTGACAACACTGATCAAATTAGATGAAAGAAGAGTCATGGCACAATGGGTGATTGAGGTAGCTCAGAAAATAAGGAAGGCATGGCATGACAAACATTTGAGGAAGTTAGAACTTAGTCCGGGTGACTTGGTTCTAAAGTTTAATGGAAAGAGGGAAATCAAGCTCGGTAAGTTGAAGATGTTATGGCTTGGTCCCTATAAAGTGGTTGAAGTAATGAATAATGGAGCAGTCAAGTTGTAGAACTTGAATGGGATGGAGGTACTCGACATTGTAAATGGCTCAAAGTTGAAGCCTTACAAGGTACAATGCTTATTCATTTCTTTAGAAGAGATTGAATGATGAAGATGAGCAGAAGCTCAATGAAGGACTCAAGATGAGCTAGGTCCATCATAGGAGGAGCCTGACATGGGACTCACACACTTATTTGTAGAAGGGGAGGAGACACGACCAACCATAGAACAACAAGAGTTGGCACCTCGACCCAGAGAAAGAAGAAGATTGCGAGTACATGTCAGATTTATGGATGGGACCGAACGAGTAGAAGAGGAAGATGAAGAATGGATTCCTCCAAATGAAAGAGGACATCAGGAGATAGTACTATTACCCAAAAATAGGGGAAGGCAAGAAGAAGCACCCCAAGTAAGTATAAATATGATGTATCCTCGGGTAGAATGGAGGGAACTACCCCAACAAGTGGAAGGATGAAGAAGGATACGGTTAATAGTATGATACGAGGATAGAGTGGACACCTTTGAAATGGAAGTTCTAGAAGAAGATAGGAATGAGACCATCGATGAAGAATTGGTTGGACTTACTCCATTGGCTCAGATAGGGCTATTATAGTAGAGAATGCGATTACAGACTCAACAACTACAAGAAGAATACCAAACGTTGCGAGGTCATAATGCAAGGTTGAGAGAACAAACCATCCAGGAATTGGATAGTACAATATGAAGATTGGATGAACAAAGAACAACTAGGCTACAAGAGCTAGAAGGAGAACTTGAGGATGATGAGGGGATAACTCCAAGAAGTAGTGTAAGAAATGATGGAGCGAGCACAAGTTCGCAAGTACCACCAAGTGATCCACCAATGATGAATGAAGATGCAAAAATATTGTGGCGAGACATTGAGGAAGCAACCACATCACCTGAATCACAAGGCCATGCATGACTGGATTTGAGTGACTCTAGTAATGAAGGAATGCCTTGGCTAGTAAGGGAACCTAGCATAGAAAGTAGTGATGAGGATGATTGCCCAGGGAACCCCTAGAATCCTCGAGATAATCATGATCCCCCAACATGTACAACAACACAACGACAACTAGGGAGATCACAGGAGCATCAAACCAACCTTGATCCACAAGCATATATAATAGCCCATCGATAGTTGAGAAGACAAAGGAGAGAAGTACAAATATTGGAGAGACTGATGAATTTACCAATATATTGGGTAGAATAGAGAGAAGAGAATCAGAATAACTCAAGTTCTGAGATAGACTTTTCTGACGCATATAGAGAGGTCTTGGCAACTTCATCTCCACAAAGAATCTTCGAGGAAAGAAGATGGAGACATCACTTAGCACGTGCAGATCATAGAATCAGAGCACTATGACAATTATCACCAAGTACAAGAAGAAGTAGAAGTCCACTAGCCAACATTGAGTTGGTAGAGATAACTCTTGATAATCGAGCAATGGGAGGAAGGAATAGAGAAGGACCCCTAAGGCTTCAGCCAAGAATGGGAGGAGGTATTCGACTATGAAGTGAGCAAGGACAAGGTGATGTTACAATTAGAGGAGGAAGAGGATGAGGAAGGTTTTGACCCCCTACTCCTAGATGGCTAGGAGATACACCTTTAGCTTGTATGAACTAGACAAGGAATCTATGAGGGTTACCATGGATGAGAGGAATCTTACCTAGCCCTGCAAGGCAGTATCCATTAGGATGACCACCACTAATCTGATGAGGACCTCAAAGAGTGGTAGGTGGTAGAGGATTACTCCAAGAAATGGAGGAATCACCATTGGTATAGAGAAACCCGATGTCAAGAGGAATAGGATGGGGAAGACACTCACGTGGGAGAGGCCTTGTTGGTAGAGGAAGAGTACATTTTGTAGATGAAAGGAACCAAGGACAACTAAGGATCTGATCACCAAGTCTAGAGCTAGAATTGATCCGAGGAGATAGGTAGAGAAGTCACTTGAATGATAGTAGAGTAGTAAGGACACCGCTACCAAGGGATCAATCACCTATGCGATAAGAGGAAAGGACACTAGGTGAAGATACTCCAACTTGTAATTGTACAATTCCAAATTGTACACATGGTATGGGAAGGCCAGGGAATTTAGTAACATCACAAGTGGAGATGAATCAACCTAGAGAGCAAGTGGCGCTAGGTGACACAACCACTCAGAATGTCATAGTCGAACCTCCAAGAGAAGAATCCGATGGGATCATACAAGTGAATGTCACTGTATGATTTCCATGATGGTAAGTGTAAATAGGTTAGGAATGAAAAAAAAAGAAAAAAAGAAAAAGAAAAAAAATAAAATGCCTTAATTGTGAAAATCCCTCGGGATGCAATTAGGAAGGAAGTGGGTTGAAAACCGAAAATGATGACCTCTTCAAGAGAGAAAATAGACAAAATTTCTCTAAGTGATAGATTGTACAAATCAAAGATGAAAAAGCACAAGTGATAGATCGTACAAGCCAATTTTTGAAGTCAAAAAGCATAAATGAGAGATCGTACAAGGGAAATTGGAAAAAGTACATTGGAAATCATACAAGAAGGCATGTTGTATGATTTAGGTCGTACAATGTATGATTTCAGGCACAGTTGTATGATTTTCAACCATCGCATTAAATGTTCGCATGTGTGGATCGATGAGTTATCGAAAAAGAGCGGGAAAAAGTTAAAAATCGCATGGAAAGTGATGAGTTGTCAATCATCCAGGCAAGGAAGATGAAGAGACATGCAAAATGGCACAATTTTAAAATTTGAGCGGTTAGGGTTTGGAGATAGTTTAAATAGAAGGCTTACCCTAGCAATTTTTAAAACCATACAAAGAAGAGTTCAAATTTTTTTAGGAGAATGAAGGTGACAAGCATGCAACTAAATGGAGGCAATCTGTTAGTCTCACAATGACACTGAGAGGGGGTGAATCAGTGTAGCTCTTTAAAACTTAAATCTTCAACACTCAAAGCCAAAACAATGAAAACATAAAACCAAATAAAGCAAGTATAACAAGAGAACATCACACAACACAAGATGTACCGAGGTTCACCGATTTGGCTACATCCCAAAAAATGATTGTTTGGACTCCCATACAAATCTAGCCTTTGCAAAGCACCAACTTTACAATCAATTTACCAGCACCCACTGGAAGGAGCACCAACCCTGATTTATCTACACCAATAGAAAGGAGCACCAACCCGATTTATCTGCACCAACGAAAGGAGCACCAACCCCTCTACCAAGCACCCACTTGATTTTGATATTGATAATAAAATGACATATATGAATGTCTTCACTAAAACCAGAACCCTCTATGGTCTGTAAGCTCAAAATCTAAAACTTTCTATTTCACCCAGTATAACATCCCTCTCTCTGCATTACTCAAAATTTGAATCTTCTCTTCTCACAAAAAAAATTGATTGTTCTCTTAGCTCGTTCTACCAATTGCTAAACGCTTTCTGGGTATTGTGCAACACTTTGTCTACAAACTCCTCTCAAAATTTCAGCCAAAATGGATATCATATGAGAAAGTTATGCCCAAAATACTGAAGTGACATTTTTCACCTCTCTCCAAAAATCACGGATTTTCACTCTTTATTTTTCTCCACACACACTTCTCTCTTCACAAAATAAAGTCCCCACTTTTCAATAAAATCCCTTGTCACTTAAAAAGCACACACTTGCATTATTTTTCCCTTTTCAATTTTAAAAATATTTTCTTTAATGAAGCTTCTTAAAACAATATAACTTCCTTTTTTTATTTTGAGAAGGCATTTCGTCAAACACGTCACATGCAAAGAATTGACACCTTACTCGTTCTCTTACTTCGGAGCCACGTGACACCTCAAACCAAAAATGAAAGATGCTCTATTTGATGCCTTGAAGGTGTAACAACATAAAACCAAAACTCTGGCGACTCTGCAAGGTCGAAACGACCAACTAAAGGATTTTGCACAAGTGGAACAAATTGACATAAAAGTGACTTGTACCATTTTTGCAACAATCATAACTCTCACCTCGTAACTCTGTTTTCTCTAAAATTTGAAACGTAGAATATCTAAAATTCTGAATACATCTAGTATGAATATCACTACATAAATCCTTACGGTTCATCTGTACCACCTCCATGAAAACTATTGACACACTTTTTCCAAAAAGAGTGTTTTTGTGAGTCTTGCAACGCTTGTAACATTCACCTCGTTTCTCTATTTTGGTGGAAATTTGGAACACATGTTCTTGAAGATAACGACCACCTCTAGTTCAAATTTTACTATCAAATTCTTCTCGGTTTGCTCGCAGTGCTTCTGACAAAACTACCTTTTTTGGCCTGTACAACCACTTGCCAAATCATCCGCCAAGATACCAAAACGTCACCGATCAATCCAAACACTGTGTTGACACCTCCAATACTATTATGAACTATTTCCTGACATGTTGGCATGTTCCAAACTGATCCATCCTATCCAACTACGCTCGTGATGACTTTTGCAATTTTTTGACAACTTCTTGATGATTTTTTCAACTTTTGCAAATTTGCACGAACAACTTGTAACAACTTCACCCGAACATCAAAAACATCCTCATAAGCATTGAAAATCACTGTACATACTCTAAAAAACCTTCAAAAACTATCCACTACATCAACTTGTCCATCTGAGTGTGTTGACAACAATGACAATATTGTCGTTGCACCTTGCTCAACAATCTCCCCCTTTGGAATTGTTGGCAACACACGCACAATTTCCTGTAACTCTTCTCCCCCTTTGACAACAAGACCAAAGGGCTACTGCAAACTCCCCTGATTCCATGCACAACATTCTCAGGCAAAAATTATTACACTTAGCAAAAATCACAAACATGAGCAAAAAGATAAACAAATACACAAATGCTCCCCCTAAGAATGTGGCCCCAATAGCTAGTCAATTCTTGGGAAGTGTGACCACTCCCAATTTCTTGTGAAGGTACTCAAAGACTTCCTTGGGCAATGGTTTGGTGAAGATATCCACTACTTGCTCTATTGTTGGAACAAAATCCAACTTAACCTCACCTTCCGCAACTTTCTCCTTCAAAAAATGATATCGGATAACAATATGTTTTGTGCGAGAATGCATAACCAGATTCTTTGAGATGTTAATGGCACTGGTGTTATCACACTTAACTAAAATTGGCTCACTAAAATTAATGCCAAGATCCTTCAGAGTTTGTTTCATCCATAACACCTGCGTACAACACGTTGTCGTTGCAATGTATTCTACCTCTACTGTGGATAAGGAGACTGACTCCTATTTCTTACTGTGCCATGCGACCAACCTGTCTCCAAGATAGAATGCACCTCCATTGGTACTCTTCCTGTCATCTACACATCCTACCCAATCTACATCTGAATACGCAATAAGGGTGAAGTCCTTACCTTTCGGATACCATAACCCATACTCCATAGTACCCTTGAGGTACCGAAGAATCCTCTTCACTGTTGTCACATGAGTCTCCTTGGGACTAGCCTAAAATCGTGCTACCATGCATACTGCCTACAAAATATCTGGTCTAGTAGCTGTCAAGTACAGTAAGCTCCCAATCATAGATCTATACATAGTTTGATCAACATGTGGAGATTTGTCATCCTTGCTCAACTTGCAACCTATCGTCATGGGAGTGCTAACTGGCTTACAATCCTCCATTGTGAAATTTTTAGCATCTCTTTCAAATATTTAATTTGAGAAATAAATATACCCTTGTCCTTTTGATTAACTTGCAATCCAAGAAAATACGAAAGTTCACCAATCATTGACATTTCAAATTCTTTCTGCATCTTATTTGCTAAATCTTTACACAACTCATCTTTGCTACTGCCAAATATGATATCATCTACGTATACAACAAGAACAATATGATGACCATTTTCTATTTTGACATACAAATTACTATCCACCATACCTTTCTTGAACCCTTGCTGAGTAAGATAATTGTCTAGCCTTGCATACCATGCTCGGGGTGCCTGTTTTAAGCCATATAACGCTTTCTTCAACTTGCAAACCAAGTTGGGATCATCACCAAGCTGGAAACCATCTGGCTGCTCAATATAAACCTCTTCTTCAAGTTTCCCATTCAAAAATGCTGATTTCACATCCATTTGATAAACTTTGAAATTCTTGTAAACTGCTAAAGCCAGAAACATTCTAATTGCCTCTAGTCTGGCCATAGGTGCAAAGGTTTCCTCAAAGTCAATACCTTCAACTTGTGCATAGCCTTTGCATACCAATCTTGCTTTGTTCTTGACTACCTGTCCGTCTTCATTCAATTTGTTTCGAAAGACCCATTTAGTATCGATTACATTTTTATTTGTGGGTCTTGGTACTAACTCCCAAGTCTTGTTTTTCTCGATCTGATCTAATTCTTCATTTATTGCCTTTACCCAACTTTCATCTTTGCTTGCGTCAGCAACATTTTTGGGCTCAATGTTGGATAATAAAGAGTAGTTACTTACTAATCTTCTTCTTGTCTGAACACCAACTATGGGGTCTCCAATTATTTGCTCTCTAGGATGATCTTTCTCATTGCCTATTTTGAATTTCTTGTTTTCTTCCACTTCTGAATCACTGTTTGAATCCTCTGAGTCAATTTTTGGTTTCTTTTCCATTTCCTTTTCCTCATCTCCTTCAATGACCTCTTCATAAATTGGGTAGTTCTCTTCATAGCTAATTACTCGTTCCCTTCCTTCATCAACTTTAACATCGACACTATCCACAATTTTCCTTAGCCTCTTGTTGTAGCATTTGTAAGCTTTGCTTTTTGATGAATAGCCAAGAAAAATACCTTCATCCACTCTATCTTCAAACTTACCAAGGTTTTCTTCAGTTCTTTTGATGTAACACTTGTTGCCAAAAACTTTAAAGTATCTTGTTGTTGCCTTTTTACCGAACCACAACTCATAAGGAGTTTTGCTTTCATGCGTCCTCAACATGCACCTATTTTGGATGTATACCGTAGTATGGACTGCCTCTTTCCAAAATCTATCTACTACTTTGCTCTCAGTCAACATAGTCCATGCCATTTCTTGCACTGTCCTGTTCTTTCTTTCTACCACACCATTCTATTGAGGTGTCCTGGCTGCTGAAAACTGTCTCCTAATGCCATATTTTTCACAATACTCTATGAAATCCTCTGAAATGAACTCTCCTCCTCTATCTGACCTTAAAAATTTAATCCTTTTTCCTATTTGATTCTCAACTTGGTTTTTGAAAACCTTGAACATCTCAAAATCTTCTGATTTATGCTTCAAAAATAGTACCCATGTCATCTTGGAATAGTCATCTATACACAACATGAAATATTTGTCACCGTTTATGCTTTGCGTTCTCATGGGTCCACATAAATCAGTATGTACTAGTTCCAAAGGTTTGCTTGTGTAGTACTCTTTTGTTTTAAATGAGACTCTAGTTTGCTTCCCCTTTTGACATGAAGCACAAATGCTATTTGATGGTTTGCCAATGGTGGGAATATCTCTCACTGCTTTCTTTGAGCTAATTTTTACTAGATTGTCAAAACTGATATGACCGAGCCTCTTGTGCCACAACCAATTCTCTTCTTCCTGTCCAATCAAGCAAGCTCCTTCTGAAGTCTCTGAGAGAGTGTACAGGTTCCCAGATGTCCTTGATCTAGTTGCTATCAACTTCCCATTGTTTGCCTTTCTGACTTCACAACCTTGCTTCTTAAAGATCACTTCATGACCTCTATCACAAATCTGACTTACGCTCAACAAGTTATGCTTCAGACCAACCACAAACAAGACTTCTTTTGACCTGATTTTTCCATCACTAATCTTAACTGAACCTCTGCCAACTATCTTAGCTCCATCATTGTTTCCAAACTTTATTGAACCACCTTCATATTGCTGCAACTTCTCAAATTTTTGTTTGTCACCTGTCATATGACTGGAGCATCCACTATCAAGTATCCATGGTGTGGATTTATTCTGCGCTTTAAATGTCATCTGTACGATCAAGGATTCCTTTTCTTCCTTAGGTCGCTCTTTTTCTTTCCACTCAGGTTTGATTACAATTTTGGGCTCTTGTTTTGGCTTTTCTTTTTTAGTAGCTTGTGCATGTTTTTCGGGAAATTTTCTATTTTGTCTTATTCCATTTGGCTGAAATTTTCTTCCCTGAAATTGATTTGATGCAAATGTACTTCGACAATTTCTTGCAATATGCCCAAAATTATGATAGTTATAACATTCTCCTGCATAATCCATCAAAGGTGAAAAAGCATTTCTATTGGTAAAATTCCTTGGTCCTACATTATACTTGCAATCTGAGATCTTATGTCCATAACCATTGCATTTAAAATAGTAACCAGAAAAGAGATGATTGAACCTGGGTGGTGGTCTTTGCCATGTTGTCGTAGGAGCCATAAATCTTCTTCTTCTTTGATGTGTGACATTGGTGAAGCCATCATTGTCAATTCTCCTTTCGTGCCTTGCATTATTGCTTTCCTTTGCATGATTCATTTTTGCTTGATCAACCTATTTCTTCTCTTCATTCTTTGTGGATTCTTCATTTATGGCCTTTGATCCATTTGACGATTCTCCTTCATCAAAACCCAAACCAAATTTGATGCCTGTAGTCTTTTGGTTATTTATGATCTTATCCAGCTTCATAGAACTTTCTTCACGTTTGTGATAACAACTAATTTTCTGATTCATCTCTTCTAGTTGCATTCTTAAACCAACAATCTCTTCTTCTAGCTTGCTGCAATAATCTATTTTCATGGTTATTTGCACTTCGAGATCTTCGAAGATTTTCTTGGATTCTTCTATCTGTACTTTCAAATTTGTTATGATTTCATTTGCATCCTCAAGCTTTCTTGAAATTTTCTTATTCTTTTTCTTTCTATCTTCAATTCATCTAGAGCTACAATTAGTTCCTCTTCCAAATTCACTTCTGCGTCAATTTCTTCTTCATCACATTCCTGTTCTTTTTCTGGTTTTTCTTCTTTGAGTGCCATGAAAAGAGCTTCACCTGTTTCCTTTTAGAATCCTCACTGGAGCTATCTTCTGATGAACTGACATTCTTGGAGATGAAACTTTTCTTCTTGAAGTTGCCTTTTCTGAAATTTATTTTTTTCTTCTAGTCACTTCTTTCTTCGTGCGATCCTTCATCACTTCTATTCTTCTCATTAAGTGGACATTTAGCTACAAAATGCCCAATGCCTCCACAGTTGAAACATTTAAATGGTAACTTTCCTCTGTATTTTCCTTTTCCCCTTTTTAGTTTTTGAACAAAGTTTGCTTCCATTTCATCTGATGTCTCTTCTTCCTCGGATTCTTGTTTTGCTTTCATATTTTTATGGGCTTTAAAAGCAGCTTCTCTGTCTATGGGTTTAGATTTTCCTATTCTCATCTCATATGCAATCAAAGAACCATGCATCTCATCCATACTAAAATAATTTAGATCTTTAGCTTCTTCTATAGCTAAAACTTTAGAATCAAATCTTTGGGGAAGGGATCTTAATACCTTTTTCACGATGACAGAATCTTTGATTTCCTCGTCGAGTCCTCTAATCGCATTAATGACTTCATTAACTCTCAGCATATATGCCTCTATATTCTCATCGTCATTCATATTTAATACTTTGAACTGAGCTCGATGTGTTTGTAACTTGGCCTCCTTGATCTTAACGTCTCCTTCATGAATGCTCTTCAGTTTGTCCCATATTTCCTTTGTCATTTTACAACCCATAATATTTACCAGTTCGCTGTCCACTAATCCACACATGATAGCATTCTTTGCTTTTGAGTCATTCTCAAATAGTTTCTTACTAGCAGCATCGGTTGGAGAAGTGGTGGGTATTGTGTATCCACTATCTACTGAATCCCAAATGTCGTATCCCAAAGCACAAAGATATGTCTACATCTTGAGTCTCCAAAATGCGTAATTAGTTTCATCAAACAATGGTGCTTTGTTTGATGAGAAGCCTTCACCACCTACCATTGTGTCACTTCCAAGATCACCCTAGCCGGTTAAGCCTATTCAGGAACCTCGCTCTGATACCAATTGTTAGTCTCACAATGACACTGAGAGGGGGGGTGAATCAGTGTAGCTCTTTAAAACTTAAATCTTCAACACTCAAAGCCAAAACAATGAAAACATAAAACCAAATAAAGCAAGTATAACAAGAGAACATCACACAACACAAGATGTACCGAGGTTCACCGATTTGGCTACATCCCCAAAAATGATTGTTTGGACTCCCATCCAAATCCAGCCTTTGCAAAGCACCAACTTTACAATCAATTTACCAGCACCCACTAGAAGGAGCACCAACCCCTGAGTTTATCTGCACCAATAGAAAGGAGCACCAACCCCTGATTTATCTGCACCAAAGAAAGGAGCACCAACCCCTCTACCAAGCACCCACTTGATTTTGATATTGATAATAAAATGACATATATGAATGTCTTCACTAAAACCAGAACCCTCTATGGTCTGTAAGCTCAAAATCTAAAACTTTCTATTTCACCCAGTATAACATCCCTCTCTCTGCATTACTCAAAATTTGAATCTTCTCTTCTCACAAAAAAATTGATTGTTCTCTTAGCTCGTTTTGCCAATTGCTAAATACTTTCTGGGTATTGTGCAACACTTTGTCTATGAACTCCTCTCAAAATTTCAGCCAAAATGGATATCATATGAGAAAGTTATGCCCAAAATACTGAAGTGACATTTTTCACCACTCTCCAAAAATCACGGATTTTCACTCTTTATTTTTCTCCACACACACTTCTCTCTTCACAAAATAAAGTCCCCACTTTTCAATAAAATCCCTTGTCACTTAAAAAGCACACACTTGCATTCTTTTTCCCTTTTCAATTTTAAAAATATTTTCTTTAATGAAGCTTCTTAAAACAATATAACTTCCTTTTTTTATTTTGAGAAGGCATTTCGTCAAACACGTCACATGCAAAGAATTGACACCTTACTCGTTCTCTTACTTTGGAGCCACGTGACACCTCAAAAAAAAATGAAAGATGCTCTATTTGATGCCTTGAAGGTGTAACAACACTGAAACCGAAACTCTGGCGACTCTGCAAGGTCGAAACGGCCAACTGAAGGATTTTGCACAAGTGGAACAAATTGACATAAAAGTGACCTGTACCATTTTTGCAACAATCATAACTCTCACCTCGTAACTCTGTTTTCTCTAAAATTTGAAACGTAGAATATCTACAATGCTGACTACATCCAGTCCGAATATCGCTACATAACTCCTTATGGTTCACCTGTACCACCTCCACGAAAACTACTGCTGACACACTTTTTCTAAAAAGAGCATTTTTGTGATAGTCTTGCAACGCTTGTAACAATTTTTTGACAAATTCCTAACGATTTTTTCAACTTTTACAATTTTTCATGAACCACCTGTAACAACTTCACCCAAACATCAAATACATCCTCATAAGCATTGAAAATCACTGTACATATTTTGAACAAACTTCGAACAACTATCCACTGCATCAACCTGTCCATTTGAGTGTGTTGACAACAATGAAAATACTGTCGCTACACCTTGCTCAACAACAACCACATGGACAATAAATTCACTAGTAAGCTATAATAATATGTGATCCATTTTTAAATTCACACTAGGGAGAATTTTCGTATTTGAAGAAATCAAACTGAAGAAGGAATAAGGAAAAAAAGTGAGGGTTTGACTCCATTGAGGGAAGAATTTGAGTTTAACTGGAAAGAAAGGAGGGTTTGTAGTGGAAGACATCTAAACACAAACTATGTTGTTGAAAAAAATGTACTTAGGGTTCGAAGAAGTGGCTAATTGGAGTTGGAGCAAAAAAAAATTGTAGAAAAAGAGGAAGTTACAAACCCTAAATCATATAAAAGTAGCCAAAAATGAAAGGGAGAAGATCATACAACCATATTTAACAACCATAAATTTTTGTTTTTGAGGATAAATTATGCCAAGGATGGAAAATTTGGAAAATTGCTCCCAAAAAACATTGAAAATATAGATCGACGTATTTCGGCAACTGGGTTGGAGAGAAATCATAGAAGGAAAGTGAAAAAATTAATTTTCAGGTGAATAAGGGTTTGAAAAGATGTACTATATGATTTTGTGATAGAGTGTACAGTCTCAAGAAGAAGATTATGTGATTTCAAGCAGTCTTTGGGCTATTTTTAGCCATTTGGAGCAAATCATATGGAATTATATAGATTCAATGAAGGGAAGCAACTGGAGAGGGATATTGTACAAAGCAGTACATCCTTGTATGATTCTAGGTTGTAGTTGTATGATTTATAAAAAATAGAATAGTTTGAAGACCGAATAGTGAAATATTGAATAGTTGTATGATCTGGAAGGGTTGCTCATAATGAAATCATACAATAGTAAGAGGAAGAGCATATTATATGATTTGTAGTAGATTATATGATTTTTGACACACTTCCAATTGTAGAATTGGTGATGTTCGAGTAGTACGATAACCAGAGGTATGGCAAAAAAATAATTTCAACCAAAGAGTTTGGATGCTGATTAAGAAGAATTATAGCCAATACGGTGGAACAGTCACCAGAACCTCTACACGAGAGAGAGTTATGGCCATGGTAGTACCAAGGATGATAGTTTTAGTCCCACGATTGGCATGGTACTTGTACTTGGAGAGGGGGAGGATATAGGCCATGGAGAGATCAGAGGTACTAGAGGGCTGACAGAAGGAGAACACCACCAAGATATCGAGAGGATAGGATGGTATGAGAAATGGTATTGAAGAGGGAATTGAGTAGTGAGGTACATGTTCCAAATCTAGATGATAATCTGAGTAGCAGACCTAAGGAAGGTCAGGTGGAAATAACGAATATCTCATTTGTACAACATGGAGGAGAAACATGTAGGAGGTGGTGGAATAATGAACAAAACAAGAACCACCCCTAGAGAAAATAGTTTGAGGAGGCTAGTGTAGCTATAATAGTACAAGTTCCACCACACCAAAAGATCTTCTACAATTATCTATTGCAGATGGTTCAGGTGTATAATCCTACAACCAAAAATACCTTTGTGAATGTGGGCAAGAGGTCGATGAGAATGGAAGTTATGGTGGATGCATTCAGGAAGACATTCGAATTGCCAACATATGGTACAAAGATAGTAAAAAATTTGGTTGATATAATTGAGACATATCGAATCATCACTTCATTAACCAATGTGATGTCACAACTGATGTAAAGGGGTGTAGGGACTCAAGGAATTAAATAGAGCCAATTGAAAGGGGATGATTGGCCATGTGATATGAATATTGTGATGTCTTGAATGTTAGAAGATATATGGGCCATAGAGATGACAATTAAGATGGATCGGTATGTAGAAGTTATCACCAAAGGAATCTAGTATGATTGGGATACTGTTGGAACAAAATCTGCCTTCGGTTAATAGTGTTGCACCTTAGACTTTGCCAACATTGAATAGACAGATCTTGCTTGAGATCATCTGTCTAGTTTCCAGAGAAGGCTGGTTCCTTTGAGTTTTTTAGAGAAAATGGGAACAAGAGATAAGGGAAATATAGCCTAAGCTAGAAACTTTTCTCACGGTACAAATTAGACAACATCAAAGACAGATTTACTTACTTCTATCCAAAGCATTTAAAACACATTCCCATGCAAAAATTATATAATTCCATATATGATTTCTGATATTTCATTTAGCATGCGTATATATTAGATTCTTATTCCAGCAATATGATTTATGTATTGCAAAATTTCAGATACAAGAACAGACTCAATTTACAATTCAATATTGTAAGCAGAAATAAAGAACATTAGTACATACACTTGCACGATATGAACCAGAAGCCAAAGCGAGACACGATTTTATTGCTTGTATTCAAAGTACGTACACACAGTCTTGTAAACGTCCAAGAGATGACCCTCTTTCTGGTTGACTCACTCCTACTTATACCCTAAAAAGAGTATCTTCTACTACGTACTTTTAATTTCTTCAATCAATTATAAGTAATTGTTTGCAGTTTCTAATAATACACAAAGGATTTCTCGCAGATTGGATAAATTTCCTTTTGGCTAATTTTAGGTGAGCCTGTTATTCTGCAATCATTCAGCAGACCTGCCAAGTTATAATCAACAAACAATTCTTCAGAAATCAGCACCTGATGTAGTGCATGTCCCCAGTTTCCAAAAATATACTTTATTCCTTTACAGCTGGCATGTCGCGAAATCATGACATTGTCTCCTATTTTGCTCCTCTGTCGCTTCTAGCCATGAAAATGAGACATGTCACAAATCGCAACATTCATCTCTTCCTTTGCTCTTTTGCTGCCTCCAGCCGCAAAAATGAGACATGTCACGAAATCATGACATTCATCTCTTCCTTTGCTCTTTTGCTACCTCCCACCATGAAAATGAGACATGTCATGAAATCGCAACATTCATCTCCTATTTTGCTCCTTTGTCGCTTCCAGCCGCAAAAATGAGACATGTTGCAAAATCATGACATTCGTCTCTTCCTTTGCTCTTTTGCTGCCTCCCATCGTGAAAATGAGACATGTCATGAAATCGTGACATTCGTCTCCTATTTTTCTCCTATGCCGCTTCCAGCCACGAAAATGAGACATGTCGTGAAATCACGACATTTATCTCTTCCTTTGCTCTTTTGTTGCCTCCCGTCATGAAAATGAGACATGTCACGAAATCGCGACATTCTTTCCTTGCTTTACTCTTCTGCCGCTTCCAGCCATGAAAATGGGACATGTCGCAAAATCGCGACATTCTTTCCTTGCCTTGCTCTTCTGCCGCTTCCAGCCGTGAAAATGAGACATGTCATGAAATCATGACATTCTTTCCTTGCTTTGCTTTTTTGCTGCTTCCAGCCGCAAAAATGAGACATGTCGCAAAATCGCGACATTCTTTCCTTGCTTTGCTTTTATGTTGCCTTCAGCCACGAAAATGCGACATGTCGCGATATCGTGACACTTTTGCCTCCTTGCTCCATTTTGTTGCTCTTAGCCGCAAAAAAGCAACATGTCGTGATATCTTAACACTTTTTCCTCTTGGCTCTTTCTCTTTGCTTTGGACTGCAAAAATGCAACATGTCACGATATCGTGACACTTTTTCCTCTTTGCTCTTTCTCTTGCTTTTAGCCGCGAAAATACATGTCGCGATATCGCGACACTTTTTCCATTTTGGCCGCGACAAAGCAACATGTCGTGATATCGCGACACTTTTTCCCTTTTGCTTTTCTTTTTTCTTTGAACCGCAAAAATGCAACATGTCACGATATCGCGACACTTTTTCCTCCTTGTGGTGTTTTGCATTTTATTTGATATTTAGCATATGGGCCACTTCGGTCCTCTTGGAAAATATGCAAAAAGGAGCATCAGATGTTTTTCTGTAGTTAGTCACTTTTTGACTAACATTCTTGGCACCTTCCGAGGGATTTTTTTCTTGCAAAAATTTTGAACCAGGCCTTTATCCATTGGGTATCGGAGTCAACAACGCAGTTGTAAAAATAATCTTTCAGAGAAAGACAAAGAACATAGGAAAATGCACTTAGATCAAACATGAACATTACCTCACAAAAACTCCCTTTTTACCTTAGTATCTCTATTAAAAAAAAATGTTGACTTCTGATTGGCTGCGACTGAAAATATTTTTTTGTGTTAAGGCCGAAAAATGGTAATATTTACAAATATTGTCTGAATATGCTTATATTATACTGTACATATAATTCCTTTTTTGCTTTTGCCTAAAATACTTAGCTCCTTTTTTACGCACTTCTCTGATCTGGTTCCCTTCCTATTCATCCTGCAGATCCCGACTAGCTGAGCAATTCATTTTAGGGATTAAGAAATCTAGTACCGATTCATCATTTTCAAAAACTTGCCGAAAAATATTTTTATCAAGTACTGAAGGCCTGTATATAAGTCTATCAGTTTTAGACTTCTGAATAACATTACTTACAGGACAAAAATTAGCTCCCACTGAAGCTAACAAATCTGCATGGGTATTCTATTCTCTAGGGATAAACTTTATATTTAGGGCCTCAAAGGCCTCTAAGATATCCCACACTTTGTTCCTGTAAGCCTTCAAATAATCCTATTTACTTATACCTTTTTTGGTGACTTGATTCACAATAAGTTTTGAATCTCCATAGATGAGTAACTGTTTGATTCTCAATTTCTCAACCTTTCTTAACCCTAAGCATAGGGCCTCATATTCTACTGTGTTATTGGAGCAACTCCAAGTCAACCTGTAAGAGAAAACCTTTTCCTCTCTAGTGGGAGAAATCAAAACTATTCCGGCACTAGCTCCATTCTTGCACCTAGCCCCATCAAAGAAAAGCTTCCACAAATGATTCACAGAACCATCCTCTTCTAGGGAGGGTACCAATTTTCTTTTTGGTTTCTCAATAGAATAGTTTCCTATTTTTGTTTCTATCATGGCATTAAATTTTTGTAGAGAAAACTCATCCTCAGCTTGGAGCTCTTCTAATGTTTCTTCCATCAGGTCTTCTTCTATTGTTTCTTTAGTCATCATATTTACACAATCAGTTTCACCAATCCTTTCTACATGAAACGTCGATGGTTTCTCATTAAAAATATTGACCCTTCTACCTTTGAAAGGTATCTCCAAATGAGAATAATATAAGGATAAGTATCCTCCTATCTTTGCTGTGAACTCTTTGGATAGACACATACCAAAATAGGGCTCCAAGTCTATGACTACTACCTCTTGTATGACTGTCATCTGAGGCAAATTATGTAGCCATATGGGAATATCCTTTATCACTCCTACAATTTTTATTGGAGTACCATCTAACTGTAGGATGCTTGCACTGCTCCTAGTGTACTCCATTCCCATAATATCACATACTGCTTTGGGTATCACAGGGGTAGCAGTGCCTAAATCTATCATGCAATTGTGGACAACCCATCCTTTCATTTGAAGGGATAAATAAAAGGGGGGGGCCTATTCTTACCAGTGGTAGATGTCAAGTTCATTAGAACCATTTTTGAAGATGATGCAGTCCCACCTCTATTTTTCATTGTCTTTTGGGATTCCTGTAGGAGATTGATTTGACCTGGGATTTGAAAAGCATCATACATACTTGCCTTAGAAGGAGTATTTTTCATTTCCTCCACTATATTGAATATAGGTGAATCAACTATCCTTTCTCTTTCTTTGGCAAAAGTTTCACATTTATTTTTGTATCCCTGGGTAGCTTCAGTTCTTTGCCTTTTTTTCAGTGAGGGGAAACTCAACCTTTCCCTAGCCTGTTCTTGGGTTTCATTTTCCCCTTGAGGAAAAAATTCTTTGTGTGTTTCTTGCCCTTGAATTTTGGCTGGAAACTGATATTCTCTTTCTTGAGGGAGACTTCCTTTAGGATTTTCTTTGGGAACTTCCTTGGGAGTAGGGGAAACATCCAATGGCTGAAGCTCTTTAGGGTCTGCTTGCAGTGGTTTCTTACCTGATCTTGTCAAAAATGAAACATGTTCTATTGTAGGCATCATGAAGTTGTGGTCCTCCTCTCTAATTATATTTACATGACTTTTCATTTTTTCTTTACTCTTTTCAACTGCTATACTTTGTACATAATGCTGGTGTATTATACACAAACTTTCCCCATGTGGATCGTTACATGTAGTACACCAAGAGTTAGAATCAGTGGGAGGCTCATCGGCCTCCACTGTCTCATTTGTATATACCATGCTCGGTATTACTTGTCCCCTATTGCTTGATTGTGTTGCATCTCCTGTTACTTATGGAACCTTCTTGGCGGAAAACTCCTTTCAACCTCTCTCTTTTTCATGGATGCCATTTCATTTGACAATGCCTTCATTGTATTAATTATGGTCGTGTATTGATCACTGGGGGGAGCTAATGCAAGGGGTGTGGCTGGTAATGCATGGAATGCAGGAGGTGCAGCTATAGCTGGGAGGGCTTGCGTTGATGGGAGTACAGGCATTTTAGAAATTGATGCTTGGGAAAAATTTGGTAAAATTGGCAATAGAGTTTTTGATGGATATCTTCTTGTAGTGATGAGATTAGCTTCACCCTTTGCTGCCTCTACATAGATCCCAAGAAAAGTGGTTACACAGGGTTGCCTTATTATCATACTGAGCTCTGAATCAAAAGCACTTAGATAATAGCATATAGCTTGTTCTTTTGTGGGCTTTAGGCCTTGCAGTACTCTATCATAAGTTCTGGTAAACCTGATGTTGAAATCTTGGATTTCTTCTTGTGGATGCCTCTCAATGATAGTGAATTGATTCAACAATGTGAAAGGATCTTCATGTATATTGAATTCATCGACCAGAAGATCGACTAGTATTGCCTAAGAAGTAATGGATCCAGCAGGAAGCGCTCTGTACCAATAGAGCATCTTTCCTTTCAAATATATAATCAAAAATCTGACCATTACATCTTCCTGAGTGATGTTATAAATAGATGCTAGCGCTGAAACATCTAAATAGTGCTCATCTACTATTTTTCCTGTTCCATCAAAGGTCGGTAAGGCTTTTAATGCAGCTTATGGAATTTGGTGGTGTGTTCCCAAGTTCAAAGGGCCATTTTGATTCCACACAAGATGCGATGGGGCAAGGGTAGCTGCCATGATTGCTAAAGGAGTTACAACTACTATGGGATTGCTCACAGATGCTCCTACATCGGGTGTTAAAGAGGTGCTAATGGTACCGAGTGGATTTGATCGTTCAACTAGCACAGGGTGTGATTTTAGGCTTTCAAGATGTAGTTCAAAAAACTCGATAGGTTCTTCAAAGTTTCTAGCTTGAGATCTGGTTATCATATGGCTATATAACCAGAAGGTTTCTAGACAAGGTCTTTCTTTTATGGTCTAAAATGCAACGGAGTTGTCAGGTGGTTTTTCTTGAGATTTTCAAAAAAATATCTTAAGGTAAAACACCAAAAATTATACAATACTGTGGGATTGCTGGTCCCACCGGGCATGCCAAAAATTGTTGGAACAAAATTTGCCTTCGGTTAATAGTGTTGCACCTTAGACTTTGCCAAAATTGAATAGACAGATCTTGCTTGAGATCATCTGTCTAGTCTCCAGAGAAGGCTAGTTCCTTTGAGCTTTTTAGAGAAAATGGGAACAAGAGATAAGGGAAATATAGCCTAAGCTAGAAAATTTTCTCATGGTACAGATTAGACAACATCAAAGACAGATTTACTTACTTCTATCCAAAGCATTTAAAACACATTCCCATGCAGAAATTATATAATTCCATATATGATTTTTGATATTTTGTTTAGCATGCGTATATATTAGATTCTTATTCCAGCAATATGATTTATGTATTGTGAAAGTTCAGATACAAGAACAAACTCAATTTACAATTCAATATTGTAAGCAGAAATAAATAACATTAGTACATACACTTGCACGATATGAACTAGAAGCCAAATGGAGACACAATTTTATTGTTTGTATTCAAAGTACGTACACACAGTCTTGTAAATTTCCAAGAGCCAACCCTCTTTCTGCTCGACTCACTCCTACTTATACCCTAAAAAGAGTATCTTCTACTATGTACTTTTAATTTCTTCAATCAATTACAAGTAATTATCTGTAGTTTCTAATAATACACAAAGGATTTCCCGTAGATTGGATAAATTTCCTTTTGGCTAATTTTAGGTGAGCCTATTATTATGCAATCATGCAACAGACCTGCTAGGTTATAATCAATAGACCATTCTTCAGTTTTCAGCACCTAATGTAAGTGCATGTCCCTAGTTGCCAAAAATATACTTTATTCCTTTACAGCTGGCATGTCGTGAAATCGCGACATCGTCTCCTGTTTTGCTCCTCTGCTGCTTCCAGCCACGAAAATGAGACATGTCACAAAATTATGACATTCATCTCTTCCTTTTCTCTTTTGCTGCCTCTAGCCGCAAAAATGAGACATGTCGTGAAATCGTGACATTCATCTCTTCCTTTGCTCTTTTGCTACCTCCCGTCGCAAAAATGAGACATGTCACGAAATCACGACATTTGTCTCCTGTTTTGCTCCTCTGTCGCTTCCAACTGCAAAAATGAGACATGTCATGAAATCGTGACATTCATCTCTTCCTTTGCTCTTTTGCTGCCTCCCGCTGTGAAAATGAGACATGTTGCAAAATCGTGACATTCGTCTCCTATTTTGCTCCTTTGTCGCTTCCAGCTGCGAAAATAAGACATGTCATGAAATCATGACATTCGTCTCTTCCTTTGCTCTTTTGCTGCCTCCCACCATGAAAATGAGACATGTCACGAAATCGTGACATTCTTTCCTTGCTTTACTCTTCTATCGCTTCCAACCGTGAAAATGGGACATGTCACGAAATCATGATATTATTTCTTTGCCTTGCTCTTCTGCTGCTTCTAGCTACAAAAATGAGACATGTCACTAAATCATGACATTCTTTCCTTGATTTTCTTTTCTGCCGCTTCTATTCGTGAAAATGAGACATGTCGCGAAATCACGACATTCTTTCCTTGCTTTGCTTTTCTGTTGCCTTCATCCGCGGAAATGCGACATGTCGCGATATCGTGACACTTTTGCCTCCTTGCTCCCTTTTGTTGCTCTTAGCCACGAAAAAGCAACATGTCACGATATCTTGACACTTTTTCTTCTTGGCTCTTTCTCTTTGCTTTGGACCGCGAAAATGCAACATGTCGCGATATCGCGACACTTTTTCCTCTTTTCTCTTTCTCTTGCTTTTAGCTGCAAAAATACATGTCGCGATATCGCGACACTTTTTCCTCTTGGCTCTTTCTCTTGCTTTTAGCCATGAAAATGCAACATGTCGTGATATCGCGAAACTTTTTCCTCTTGGCTCTTTCTCTTGCTTTTAGCTGTGAAAATACAACATGTTGCGATATCGCGACACTTTTTCTTTCTTGTCTTTTGGCCGCAAAAATGCAACATGTCGCGATATCATGACACTTTTTCCCTTTTGGCCGTGACAAAGCAACATGTCACGATATCGCGACACTTTTTCCCTTTTGGCCGCGACAAAGCAACATGTCACGATATTGCGACACTTTTGCCCTTTTGGCCGCGACAAAGCAACATGTTGTGATATGGCGACACTTTTTCCCTTTTGGCCGCGACAAAGCAACATGTCGTGATATCGCGACACTTTTTCCCTTTTGGCCGTGACAAAGCAACATGTCGCGATATCGCGACACTTTTTCCATTTTTCTTTTCTTTTTGCTTTGAACTGCGAAAATGCAACATTTTGCGATATCGCGACACTTTTTCCTCCTTGCGGTGTTTTGCATTTTCTTTGATATTTAGCATATGGGCCACTTTGGTCCTCTTGGAAACTATGCAAAAAGGAGCATCCGATATTTTTCTATAGTTGGTCACTTTTTGACTAACAGATACCTACCTAGAAAGAAATATGCACTAAGTACTGATGAAAAGACCGAAGGACTTTGGGATGAAATTCCATGCCATTGGATTATTTTTAAATGCTATTACAAAAATGGGAATCCACTTTCAAAGTTTGATAGAACCTAGGAATGTAAGGGTAGGACAACCAACCATTTTATGGTGGGCAAAGTCAGTACCTATTCAGAAGGAGACTCCAGAGAAGTATTGGACAAAGAAATAACAACATGCCACTAAGGTACAAGAGGATACTCATTCAAAGGATGAGGATGTACACCCCTAAAGAAAAATGTCTAGGAAGTTGGAACCTAAACTGGAGCAATAAGAAATTTAGCAATGGTAGTAAGAGCAACCATCAGTTCAGGAAAGGGAGAAAAATTTGGGGAGACAATCCAGTCCAATACAAATAAGGACAAGGAGGCAACAAAAAATAATGGCAAATAATACTAATCCATAAAAATAAATCGAGACTATACAGAAGGATTAGCAAGAGAAAAAGAGACAGTTAAACTCAGAGGAGCTGGATCTGCATGAGTGGAATTGGGTAGAAGCAGAGAAGATACTGGAATCTCCATAGATCTTCCAACATAATGAATTTGAAATTTTAGACCCTTTAAAATTATGGGATGACATAGAGGTGGGCAGATAGCACAAGAAGTGGCAGTCACTACCCAGGAAGAAAATGAGGAAATCAAAGTGAGAGTGGAAGCTTCATAGGAAGAGTCTAGGAAAAATAAGAAGCCCCATTTCAAATTCATGATGGGAGAAGTTCAAAATAAAATAATCCAAGTGATGTGCAAGAAGAGGCAAAAACATCACAAGAATAAGAAAGACCTGATGGAAAATTCATAGCAATGGAGACATAGCAGAATTAGGAAGAAGAGCAGGTGACTAAAGAGCAATAGGCAAGATCCATTGAACATAAATAAGCCCTAGAATAGATAGAGCAACAACAATATCAATAGAATATTATGAATATAGAAGATGATATGGAGGTGGATAATATAGTGGAACAGACTCCACCAAGAGAAAAGATAAATACAGAGAGAGCACTACTAGAGCTCGGGGGAAGCTCTAGTTACCACATGGAAGAGGAGGAATAACAAACTCCTATAGATGAGGGACTGTGGAGAATGCAAAAAAGCTACCTTCTGAAGGTATCATATTTTGACAAGATTAAAATTGAGGAGGTGATGCAGGAAGTAGAAGATGATGTGGAACATATCTTCTCTCAAATAGGCAATGCCATAGTTAGTGCCAAATTATAGTTTTGTATTGGATGCATGGGATAATTGAAGTTGTGGGAGAAATAAGTATCTCTCGAGTTGGATAAAATAATATAATGGGTGAGCAATGAGGAATGTACAAGGAGAATTGCATACATTCATGTACAACACCCATGGAAGTTACCCAGGGCATAGGTAACCACGATGTTGGGAAGAGATAACTTACAAGATGGAGTGAGAACCAAATATAGGCAACATCCAAGGTTGTACCTAGATAGAACCAATCATTTGACTTATCCCATGAATACAATGAATTTGGAACATAATAGGGTTACTACAGGATTGTCTATCACTCTAAGGAAGTTGAACTTCCTAACATATTGGATAAAGTGGTTGAGCATCAGATTGGAGTAGATTTATCAAATCAAGGAAGGTCAGAAGGAGAAGATGGAAGCCACTTGAAAGGAAATGATTACAATGGAGGAAGAATTACAAAAGTGTAAGGCTATGGTAGAGGAGAAAATAAAGAAATTGGAAGAAAAATTGCTAAGCACCAAAACTGATTTTGAGGCCAGACTTAGCTTACTTGAAGAAGAGAAGGGATAGGTCTTACAAATGATATAAGATAGGATTAATGAGTTGGAGGCTTAACTCAAAGCAAAGGATGTACAGGTGAAAACACAGTTGACTAAAAAATATGAGAAAATTATGACATAGGACAAGAAGATAGAAGAGTTTATGAAGGACAACAAAATATATAATAATATGGTCCTAGAGAAGCAAGCACAATTGAAGGCTAGAGAAGATATTGTTCGTGCCTTAGAAGTTAATGTTGACCACCACCTGAAGACCATTATAGAGAAGAATGAGGAGCTTAAGGTGGTAACCTAAATAGAAGCTCATTTATAATAGAAGTTGAAGAAGAGTTCCACCAATCATGAAAAGCAAATGAGGGAACTCCTGAAGACTGCTGAAGAAAAAGATGATTACCATGGGGCGAAAGCAATGGAAATGGGAAACTATGCAACCAAGTTGAAGAAAAAACATGCAATTATTCAATCCCAAGTGAACAAATTGAAAGAGGTGGTTGCAAATTACGAAGCATGACTAAAAAAAAGGATAATTCAATGAGGACACTGACCAAAGTAAAGGGGAGGGTAGATGTAGGCGGAAAATCCTCCTACCAGAAGAAGAAGAAGTGATAAATGGATTTGCACAATTTTGACAGTTTTGACAAATTTTTTCAATCGTACAAGTAGGAGTAACCAATACATCTAGGAAGGCAAACCATACAAGGTGAAGTTAAATCGTACAAGGTGCAATGAAATAAAGTGAAATGCATAGGAAATGTAATTTCAAGTTGTAATTGCACATGTATTTGATTATTAAGGTATTAGACTTAGTAAAAGTCTTAATTAATGCATTTTGTTATGCATGGGTGGTTGTAAATAACTAATTGCCTTAATAACTAATTTAGAATAGCCTGGGCAATGTTATATAAGGCCCCATTTTTTTATTTTGATGGTCTAGATATATATTGAATATAATCTGATAGAGTTGGATTCTTCTAGTTAATATAGCAAGTGTTAGGAATTAGACTAGATCTAAGAGGATGATTGTATGACATTACTGAATAGGAATGAATAATAATTAGAACTTAGGGATTCTCTCATGTATTGTACAATTCTAGAATGGTTGAACAACAATTGATGGTTTAGCTCTATTGCATGTACTTTTATTGATTATTTTGGCTAATTTATGCATTGTTGTGGAATAATAGATGAAATCGGCACTGGTGTAACTCTATGGAATGACCTGTAATGATGATAATCTCAAGTAAGATGTATTGAAATCTTCTGTATGATTTTTGGGCATCACCATTGGATTTGCATCTCTCTTAAACCCTGTTGACATGTTTTGCATATTATTGAAAAATGATTAATTGCCACATTAAACCCTTACAAAACCCATCTGAGATAAATTAGTCCATTAAAGTATCCAATTTGGCACTTGGCTGTATATTTTTTTTGTACATATCATACACCATAGTTTGTACAACTCATATATAAGACAGTTACCCAATTTTACAATTTATGCGATTGGAAGAAACTTACCTGATTTGGTATTTTTGGTAAATTGACTTGTTGAGTTACAAAATTGTGTATGACAGCTTTGGAAAATCAAATCTGAAGGATTACTTGAGTTTGGGATCATACAATCTCTATCACTATACAATTTAAGACCATACAGTGTGTCGATTTTGCTTTCGTACAAGTTATTCATTGGTTGTAAACTAGTATTTTTAGAGATCGTACAGTCGTACGATTTGGTAAACAAGTTGGGATTAGTAAATTGATCATATTAAGTATTAGAAATGACCTCCCCATTGAGAATACTACACCCTTATGCTACAAGAGCTTGGATTTATTGGTTCTAAAGTTATCCAAGTTAGAGGTTAGTGTTATCTAAGAAGAAAGGTAACAATACATTGCTCTCAAGGATTAGAGCAAGCAATCACCATATCTAAGAAGCAAAATAAAAGCTTAAAAAATATATCTTCATTTTTTCTCAAGATATATACTGAGGAGATACCATATCAAAGGTGAAGAATAGAATAAAATGGAGACAAAGAACTCTCAAAACTTTGGTGCAAAAATAGGGTATCTTATTTATGTTATAGTGGTGCACCATATCCCACCTAAAGAGGACATAATATAGAGTATCCTAAGACACTAAAGGTCATAAGAATCCTACGTTCAATATCATATGAAACATAGAATACAAATAAAGTGAGCCAAACTATGGTACACAAGCATCGGTTTGGGGTGTCTAAATATACCATCTTTAGTATCTTATCCAATGCCCATGATTGCATCAACCTGCAACACAAATACCTACATAAGGATAAAGGCAAGGGTAGTAAATAAAAAGTAGTATATCAAGGAGAAAAATGAAGGTGCAATAAAAAATAAGGAGATTGAGTGAAAGCACCACATTATACCACTAAAGCTCCATAGGACTGCCAGTCCATCGCCCTTGGTACCTCACAATTGGAGCCAACCACCATCCTCGAGTAGAACAAACTACAAGAAGAAAATTATTTGCTATAAAAAGAATGAAGTAATCTTGCAAATGACTGGAATGAAGATGCAGTGAGAAGGTCTTAAGCATAATTTTTGATACATTGAAGAGAGCATGCATGCAAAGGAGATATCTACACTTATCTTGAAAGAGGAAGGAATATTGTACCACTTGGAACAAAGGGCTCATTACCCTCTTATCTCCAATGCTCAAGAAAGGTGCTCATTCATATAACACTTCTCATCATTGTCCTAACATCCAAGGAACTTCAACACCCAACAAGGAGAAGCTAATCCAATGCCACACAATTTAAAATGATCCACAAGGTCTAGAAAATCTCAAGCAAGAGACTTACATAATTCCTACCACCACCTAGCACCCATTTCAAGAAGTGGAAGATTACATATAGTAGTCAATCAAGAAGCGCATAGTGTGCGAGTGAAAAAGAAAGTAAGAGAATTAATGAAAGGAAGCAAATGTGTAGTAAGCATTAAGTGAAGTGCATTCAAATACTGAAGTCAAAGAGTCAAAGGTGCATTTAAGACTATCATAGGAGAATGGTCATCGAGTCTGTCATAAACCAATAAAATACCAGTGCTTACAATCAATGCTCAGATTCAATACTAGTTAGCACAAATTCAAAGGTATATTTGTACTTACTTTCATTAAATTTTAAAAGGGAGGTATAAGGAAATGTATATTACTAAGGTTTGAATAATTGGAGTAGATATAACCTTAGAGAAATAAATCATATCAATAGTGCATAATATTAAGGTATAATTCAAGGAAGTATTATATTTGTAAATAATTAAGTAGGAGAAATAAGTATTTCTACTTATACATTTGAAATTATATTGCAAATAAATTAATTTCTAATATTCCAAAAATTAGGGAGTTATATGGTATGCTACATAAAATATAAATAATTAGAATTTAGAAATATTGGATATTAAGGGATATAAAAGGAAGTTCATCATTTACTTAAGGAGTTGGAATTATATATTTACATTTGTCTCATATTCATACTAAAGGGATAAAATAAATCCAACCATAGAACTTCAAATTAAGTGCATAGTTCATTAGGAGAGATAAGGTGAAATAGAAGTTGATTATTTACAAAACATTACAAAATCAACTCAAAAGGTGAACTTTTACTTCTTAAGCACTTTATTAAGCTTATAGATTATTCTAATCACTAGGGAGACATAAGGATTCTACAAAACCTAAGTCTGGAAAGGTTTTATCAAAGTGATTCATATATTCTAAGGAGCTATAAGGATGTTTAAACCAAATAACACATTAAATAATGTAATTAGAAAAGAAGAAAGGAAAATACCAATATGGCTTAAAAGCATGATTGATGATTCAAAAAATTCATTGGATAATAAAGAAGATGCAAATGGAGAAGAAGAATCAATAGAATTTAAAAACTTATAAAATGATAGTTTTGTGAAAGGAGAATATTTGAGCATATCTTCTAAGGGAGATGATGATTATACTATCTATCAAAGTCAAAAGGAAGAAAATAACATTATACAAATTCATGAACATAATAAAGATAGAATAGATTCAATTGTACATACATGATTCAAATATTTCTTCAAATAAATAGATAAACATGATATTCCTAAAATATATAACAAAGATATCAGGATATGTTTACTATGTACCTACTGCAGAAAATTTGGTCATGAAAAGGCTAACTACTGGAGTTTCCAACCATTAAAATATTATGGAGGAAAATATCATCCATATTACTGTTGTTACAACAAATACAAATACTATAAAATATTCAAGGAGGAACTAATATTTAGATTATATTGTTTCTTTCAAGCTCTTATTTTAGAAACATCCACTAACAATAAAATTGGGCTTGACTTTTGTAAAGATCAAGGAAACAGGTCATACAGGAAACCAATGAAAAAAAGAGGAAGCTGTAGACACCTAAAAAGCGTCATGTCGAGGGTGACTACTCATATGGACATGCTACAAGACCATATGGAGGATCTTGGACAGACTCCAAGATAGAGTAGTGGTTCTAACCACTCAATTTAGGCATTTTGGCCTAATCAGTCTGAACCATAGCCCAGACCTACGGTCTCCAGTCTAAACCATGGTTGACACCTGTGGTCTACAGTCTGGACCGCAACTATGACCTACGGTCTTAACTGAAGTTCAGTTAGGCCTTCCATCCAAGCCAAATTGGTTGGAATGGCCAAAATATCTAGAAGAAGGCAGTTGAAGGATGAAATATTCCAGAGGCTTCCATCCCAACTGTCCTAACCACCCTTCTTGGTCTTGGCTTCTCCATGAAGCCACCCCTAGCCCTAGGGGCATGCTATAAATACCCCCTCCAAATGGGGAGAATAAGAGAAGCAAGCATTGGATATTTGAGCAATGAAGCCCTGGAGAATTGTACACTCAAATTGAGTATACTAAGAGATAGAGCTATTGCACTTAATCCCCGACCCTTTTGCCAACATTCATGATGAATTGCATTATGGATGCCCTAGGTGCTTAGGAGAGTCAAGAAGCACAAATCTAGGCAAACGAAGGCCCTTCACATTGAATTGACCACCAAATCAGTCTGAGGACAACGAAGGTGACCCTTGAACATCAATTTGGACAAGGAGATCAAACCCACTACCCCTAATTTTGAGGGTAAACCTATCAGAGGTCAAACCATGGCTGTCAACCGTGGTTCACAGTGCAGACCACTCACCAGAGCTACGGTTTGCAATAGGTGATAGATCACCTTACTCTTTTCATTTTTGTCCGGTTAAATAGGTTAGATTAATCATTTCTTAGGTTTAATTGTAGTTTAGAAGAATTCTGACCATGGGAATTAGCTTAGAATAGATAGTTTATGCTTTGCATTAATTAGGACATTTGTGGATCTTTTATGCACCTTTATGCTTCTATTTTGATATCTGATCCATGCATTATTTTTCTAATGATCTCCTTTATGCTATATTACAAATATTGATTCAATTAGCATAGTTTAAAGGTTTTCTTTATGTTTTCTTGATCATTAGTTTAATGGCATTATCATGTATGTTTCCTTAAAGGGCCTCATCATGAGAGGCTATCTATCTTTTTGATCATGTGTTGTTGTTTCTTGATCGTAGGAAGATAGGTACAAGAGGAGTCTATATCATAATCCTTCCACATCGCGAAGAAGGGGGTCAACTCCACCCCAAGGCAGTTTGCGACTAGTCAAAGGGTAATATTAATGCGCCTACCCTATTGAGGGCATTGGCAATTGTATAGACTGTATCATCATTCAAGTGACCCTAAGAGGGGCATATTTGTAATAGAAATTCATTCATAATCAATACAAGAAATATCATTTTGTTGAATTTATGCAATGTGTCAAGCTTTTACGCTTTTATGATGACTATAGACTAATACGGTAGATAGGAGCATGCTTTTTGGTTATGTCAGAAGGTGATCATGGTGGAACTCCACATTTGTAGCCCTTGAGTGCTGACATTCTTGAATTTTCTTATCTCAGGTGCTAACCGTAGCTAATAGCTATGGTTATTTGTTGGCCCATGGCTTTCACCCATGGTTCACACTACAGCCCATAGACCAGAGCTACGGTTTATAGCAGAAGCAACAGATAATAGAGAAACCACTTGGCATCAGATCAGGAGCTGAGGTAGGCTCTATTTTTATTCTCTGTTCTATATTTTCTTCTCTATGTTTTTATAGTAAGCGTTAAATCGATTGCAAATTAGGTACACTAAAGAAAAAGGGTGAATGAATAGTCCTAGTTTGCTTTCGCATTCCTTCCATTAGAAAGGCGTTGCTAGGAACAACGGACCTCTGATTGTAGTCCACCCTAGAATACAGTGACCTTGATAAAAATTGAGTGGTCGTTTGCATGCTTGAGGCCCAATTAGAGGCCATGTCATCGTAATCGCATTGTCATAACATCATGTAGGACATAGCATGCATAGCTTTCTGAATTTGAAACATTCCTTTTCTTTTTATGCATATCATGTAGGAATGATCATATGAATGCTCTTTTATGCATTTGTCTTTATGCAAAGTAAAACGAACCACACACACCACGTTTCATTTAAACATCAGTGGTGTTGGGCTCTCACATCCAACCCATTTGATTGAGACCAATAGTGGATGTCATTACCACTTGGTTGGCTCATTTGAAATTGTATTATCGGGACCCGCTCGTGGCCAAGGCCGACCCAAGAACTATCCTATCCATGCAAAATAGCATGCACTCATCTTCGAAAGAGTGTATCGCTACGCATGGTGTGTTGGGTGAGGGTTGGTAGTACCTATGCTACCTCGTTGAGTATGGACTTCACTCCCATATTTGGCTTGTGTGAGTGTATAGGTGAAAGCCAATTAAACTAAGAATAAAATCCAATGATTTTGCAAAACATGTGAGAGTTTCTCATACTGATACAACACATTTTGAAACAACATCAAATAGTTTAGGGCTCACTTTAAAATTTAAAAATAAGATAAGCATCATTGTATACCTTGTTTGATAATAAAAGATACATCTAGACATTAGGTACACTATGGTGGATACATGGGGTGGTCGACAAAGGTGCAAGCCTAAAGCCAATGACCAAGCCCCAACCGATTCACAAATACATGTGTCTAGTCCTCAACCACATGAGCAAACCGAACGTCATTCGACGAGCATTAGAGGAGACAACTCGACATGAGGGGATCCCATTGAGCATACCCCTGATAGACTAGCATCAGTGCATTCTGTTAGACATAGATTAGAGCATGGAGCTTCTCAGCTTGAGGGTGCTCCACTCGAAAGCCATTACCAAGACCGCATTGCACGTGCATCCATGGGATCGACCGAAGAGTATGTCATGCAGGGGACCAGATTGGTACCCATTCACACTAAGTCTATAGGGTGTACTATACCCCCACCTTCTGAGTATAGAAGGAATAGAGATCCGCCCATTCAGGGGCAAGTAGAGAGACTCCCTACTGAGCGCAAGTCTACCCATACTCCCACGCATACTATAGCATGCAAGATCACCATCGATATATCGAAGGTGGGAGCTAATGGAACACCACCCCATGAGAGGTGGAGGTCTAGACAACTAGATGGTCTAGGTAGTGTGTTAGAGCAGCTAGGCTGCAAGCCTTCGGCTCCGCCCACTCATGCTCCGAGTGAGCATAGCGGGAGCACCATTAGAACTACTAGAGAGCATGGAGAGGCTTCTAAGCACCCTCATGTCTCACGTCCACCATCCATGCATGGTGGCACATAGCACAGGACACAACACGATGTCGATGCCGTCTTCATAGATAGAGGTAAAGGCACAACACATCAGTTCAATGGGTACAAAACCCACAAGGTCACTCGTACAGAGCAAGCGTACCAAAGGCCTCCTATAGCTGACCAGGTCGAAAGATCATATCGATTGGCCTCTGAACAAAAATGCCAACTCCTCCAAGATCAATTGGAGGATGCTCGCCTAGAGAGGCAGTGCATTGAATATGAAGATCTTCAGGCGCAGAGGCTTACTAGATAGAGGTTGTATGAGCAGTGCTTGCACGAGGAGTGCATCCTCATCCAGAAGGAGCGTGTAGAGCAGGAAGATAGGTTGGCTAGGGCTGGCCTATATTCTTAGGATGAGCATAGAGAGTAGGTGCATAGGAAGGCTCTTTTGCAAGCCGACATGCACCATGAGCACGTAAGCATTCACACTCATATCACTGCCCATCAGAGAGAGTGACCGCCTTCGATTGACAATCAGAGGCAACAACATTATGAGGAACAAGAGGGGAATAGATGCAACCAGGAATATCTTGAGAGTTCTCGAGCTGAGGAGGAGGAAGAGCAATGCCCTCCACCTCGATAGAAGAGGATTGTACCTCCCAGACCGCCTCCACATCGACTTAGGGAGGAGGACTTTCTATCTTCTAAGGCTTACAAAGCTTTGGTCGAGAAGGTCAAAGCAATTGAGAAACAAGGCATGGATGTCCAAAAGCCGACACTGAGGAAAATTCACAATGAACCTTTAGATCCCTCGGTGCCTACGCCCCCATACCCTGAGCATTTTGAGATGCCTAGGTTGGACAAATTCAAGGGTGATGAAGAGGTGCAAGAACATGTCATGAGCTTTCTGGATGCTTGCTTCCAGATAGAGAACAATGATGCATTATTATTGCGTATGTTTGTCATGACACTCTCTGGTCCAGCCCAAGAGTGGTTCAATCAGCTAAAGAAACATAGCATAACAAATTTTGAGCAATTAGTTGATGCCTTTCTTGAACGCTATTCCTTTGGCATCAAGAAATAGGCCAACCTTTTCAATTTGGCTATGCTAGCTCAGCACAATGACGAGCCAATAGAACAGTATGGGAAGAGGTG
This sequence comes from Wollemia nobilis, assembly GCA_028583015.1. NCBI lineage: Eukaryota > Viridiplantae > Streptophyta > Pinopsida > Araucariales > Araucariaceae > Wollemia > Wollemia nobilis. Next base: position 2,486,174 of record JAQPPZ010001316.1, on the reverse strand, counting down.
GAGGAGATTAATGGTAAAGTTGCCATTCTTGATTCCTACCACAAAATTAACCCAAATGTTTACAAAGAGTTATGCCAAGCACATCTCACTACTGTTGCAGCTACAACAGTATGCTACATTCGAAGAAGCTTTGGTGCAAGCCAAGGTAATTGAGGACATCAAGTTGCAGGAGGGCAACTTGAAGCTCAAAACTAGGAAAGAGGGATATAAGAAGAGTACCTCAAAGCAATAGGGCAAGCAAACCCATGTGAATCAGGTGGTACTAAATCTCCAAAATGAGGATAAGGGGCAAAAGAAATAGAATTATCAAGCCCATCCTCCTCCTACACAATACGACCAGTGCAAGAATAACTACAAGGGCAAGAACAAAGAGCAACACCCACCTCGCATATTCACGCCATTGATGAAATCATTGACATCAATTTTTTGTCAGCTCTATGAGGCCAAGGCAATAAGATTACCCGAAGTCAAGATGGTTGATCCTAATCAACCCAAGCCCAAAGACTATCAAGAAGATATGTTTTGCATATTTCATAGAGTGAAAGGCCATGACATCGAGGTATGTTGGTATTTCAAACATATTGTGCAAAATATGATAGAAAAGGGAGAGCTTGTGGTACCAGGCAATCCCCAGGCACCGAACAACCAAAACATGGGGATTTTTAAAAATTCATTACCAAACCATGAGGTGCCCCATAACCATGCTGGCCACGTCAATCAAGTGCGAGTCGAACCACCTACCTAGGGGTTCGTTGGTATGGTCAATGTTGTTACTAGACATGGGAGGTATGAACAATTGAATCAACCTCATGCTCCCATTCAAATATAGGCCACACCCCAGCAATGGTAGGCACAAAATATTCTAGGCCCACCAATGAGACCGATGGTGACCATTAGGAGTAGGCTGGTTCAAAACCTACAGATGACTCCTACAAATTTGTCGATATATGAGCTTATACAACAGTCCCCTAGGCATAGGGAGACTCTTATGGACATTTTGAGGTCCATTGAGGTACAGTCCCAAGATGCATAGGTGTTCACAAACTTCGTGGGGCACGTACAATAGTGCCAAGAACCAATGATCCAATTCTACGATCACAAAGTGAAAATGGTTTCTACAAGCATGGCTGACTCGCCACTACATATCATTGCATGTGTTAACCATGTGCCATTCAAAAGGGTCTTGATTGACACTAGTTTGTTGATCAATATAATCATGACTAAGGCACTGCACCATTTGAAATTACCTAAATCACTCATCGTACCAACCACCTTTACATTGAGAGCGTTTAATGATGCACTATGCTCTATGGTTGGCATGATTTTCCTACCTATTCAGGTGGGACTAAAGACCATTCCTGTAATGTGTCACATGATAGAGGGTGCTTTGTAGTATAACATCCTACTAGGGAGGCCTTGGATTCATGAAATGCATTGTGTTCCCTTGATATTGCATCAGTGTGTCAAGTATATACATGAGGGACAAGTTCACATGGTTTCATCAGATGAAGAACCATTCAAGTTCATGAACTTAGCAGATTTTCCAGGGGGCTTTGTACTCCCATAAATGCACTTGGACATACAACCCACATCATTGATAAGGGTTCCAAGAGGTAAACAGGAAGTGCATGTTCAACCATTGGTATCTGTATCAAACAGATCTGAACATACCACTGCAACTTCTCTAAGACCGAGTGCATCAGCAATGCATTGGGACAATGAGAAATTAAAGGTGAAATTGGGCAGGAAAGAAGCAAAGAATGCACCCAAACCAATCACCGCTAAGGCTACCACTCCCATGGAGGTGGAGGAAGCCCAAGATCAAGTCGAGGAGGCACCTCAGCCTACTTCTCCTGCATCATCAGTAGGGTCATCCACACCGTGGGTGACTGTTCACCTAGCCAATACAGGTCTGGGTGAGTATCTTGTGCAAAATGTGACCTTTGGTCCTATTTTAGAGACTGCACAAGATATGGGCTGGCCAATAGCCCATCGATATCCAGTTGGATCTATAGTATCATTGGGAAAGCCACCCAACCAAAAAAACTTCATCTACACCAGGTTGGATCAAGTTCCAACATGAGCACCCATGGAGATGGATGATGAAGAACAGTTCATGGTGAACGTTCGGTACTTGTCCAACCTAGGTATGCCATGCACATTTTTTAGCTCTATCATTGGCATGGATACAATCTTGGTCTTTTTTAATAAGGATGAAGAACCCCTCTTGAACTACGTTATCAATTGGTAACTAATAGGTTCGGATTGGGATTGCAGATTTAGGGACATGATGATTTACTCGTTGCATCATTGGATCATTTATACCTGAGTCTAGGGGACGATGTGGATTTTAATCCATATCACCCTAACATGTCTAGCCTTTGGGTCAATAACCCAATGGTTTCAATCATCACCATTGAGATACCGGAGCTTGAACATGAAGAGTTATCAAAGCAGAACCCCAGAGGCAACCTGGGTCATCAAAACCGTATCACAATCGACGATACTGGTATGTAGGGGCACAACCCTACCATTCTAGGAAATCTCAATTCAGGAGATCTTTGTAGTGAATATGGAGAGTAGTCCACCTCTAAAATAAGTGGACCGATCTATGATGTAGATGGTGAGTCCTCGAATAATGATCAATCTGAAGAGGAAGTTGAATGACCCTTCATGGTTCTGGAATTTCTATGTCATTTATTGCCTAGAGGGCAATTATATGAGTGTAGACACCTAAAACATGTCATGTCGATGGTGACTACTCATATGGGACATGCTAGAAGACCATATGGAAGACCTTTGGACAAATCCAAGGTATAGCAATGGTTTTTACCACTCAATTGGGCATCTTTGCCTAGTCAGTTCTAGCCATGGCTGACACCCATGGTTAGAAGTGTTGACCATGGCTGACACCCGTGGTCCCCAATCTACCAATTGGGGACCGCAGCTGACACCTATGGTTAGCAAAATCTTGCATGCTAGCCACAACTGAGACCTACGGTTAGCACTGTAACAAACTCGGGTGACCAAAGCCGAGTAAAACCAGTTGCAACGACCATTTGCGATGGTTTTCAAAGTGGTTCGGGCTTGGAAGCATCCAGAAGCTTCCTCCCAACTGCCAAATCTTGTTCTTGGCTTCTCCATGAAGCTAGAGCAAGGATTTTGGTAGTCTACTTAAGACCCCAATTTTAGAGAGCAAAAAATAATGAAGAACAACTCAATTGCATAGCGGAGCCCTGTCGGATTGGAGAGCAATTTCACATCCCCTTGAGGAGTAACGAAGTGTTGTCCAATTAACCAAAGACAACTATGCATGCATCAATGGAGATCTCAAGAGCTTGAGGAGCAAGCTTGACAATTGACATACTTCCATTGCCAATTCCACCTAATGCACCACCAATTCAGTGTTCCAAGACACAGGCGACCCTTGATCATCAATTCCTTGGAGGATTTGAGAGTTGTTGGCCCTGGTTTCGAGAGAAAGGATACTTTCATCTTAACCATGGCTGTCAGCCATGGTTAATAGTGCTCACCACACCTCAGACCTACGGCTAGGGTTTGATGCTCTCTTTCCTCCATTTTAGCATTAGATTTCTATTTCTAGTCATGCATTTAGCTTAATCTAGCATAAATCCACATTTTAGCAGACATTTGACCATTTAATTTAGGAATTAGAGGTAGATTTGCTTCATATTTCCTTGCATTTGTTAATCTAGACTAGTTTCATGCTTTTCAAGTTACTAATTCTTAATTAGAGTGCTTCATAGATAGATCTATGCTTCTTTTACATGCTTTATTACAATTTCCTCATTTCTTGCATAGATTGATAGTTTTACATGCTTTCTTGATTTTATGTCATTCATTATGCAAGATTCCTCCAAAAGCCTCATCAAGAGAGGCCTCCTTTGTTACTAATTGCTTCTTGTTGTTTCTTGATCATAGGGAACAGGATTTGAAGGAGAGATAAAGCATCCAATTCCTTCCTCAATGCGAAGAAGAGGGTCATCGACACCCTAGAGCAGTTCGTGTCACCCTGAGGGGCATTTTGATCACACCTACCCTTGATAGGGATTAGACACTATTGTAATTGATGTATCAAATGGGTATCCCTAAGAGGGATGAATCTATAATTTGACTCCATTGAAATTAATAAAGGATTCCTTGTATTCATGTTATTTCTTGTTATCAATTTATGCATGCCTATTTGTGTATCTTTCTTCAATTGCAATAGTTAGATCGGGTGTGAGCCTTTTTGGTGGTTACAGAAGGCGATCACGGTGGAAACCCCAAAAATTTCATGATCACTGATGTTTTTCTCTATTTTTTGTTGCAGGTGCTAACCGTGATTCACACCCACGGTTCACAGTGCTAACCACGGTTTACACCTACGGTTCACAGTGCTAACCGCGGTTGACACCTGCGGTTCACAATCGTAGCCACGCCTGATAGACGCGATCAACAGAGAATAGAAAAATAACAAAATCAGACATCACCAGCAGACTTGGACCTGAGGTAGGGTCATTTTATCCTCTCTGTATTTTTTTGTCTATGTTTTTACAGAAGCAGAATGCAATAGATGGATGCTAATAAAAAAACATAGCAAAAAGTAAAATGGGAAAATCCTAGATGCTTTTTTAGTTTTCCACTAGTCATTGCTAGGAATAGCGGATCTCTGATTGTAGTCCGCCCTAGTCTCCAATGGTCTAGGATATTGATTGTTTAGAGTTTGCATGCATGAGGCCCAATTAGTGGCCATTTTCATCATAGATAGTTGCATTCTCTGAATATCATCTAGCATAGTTGTGCATTCTCTTAAAAGCAAATGTTCTTTTGAAAAGCATGTAGGAGAATCATGTGAATGTTGTTTTATGCATTTTATTTTCATGCAAAGTAAAAAGAACCCCACACACCACGTTTCATTTAAACATCAGTGGAGTTGGGCTCTCACATCCAACCCATTTGATTGAGACCAACAGTGGATGTCATTACCACTTGGTTGGCTCATTTGAAATTGTATTATCGGGACCCGCTCATGGCCAAGGCCGACCCAAGAACTATCCTATCCATGCAAAATAGCACACACTCATCTTCGAAAGGGTGTATCGCTATGCACGGTGTGCTGGGTGAGGGTTGGTAGTACCTATGCTACCTCGTTGAGTATGGACTTCACTACCATATTTGGCTTGTGCGAGTATATAGGTGAAAACCTTTGAACAAATTGAGTATAACATCAACTTATGAAAAACACGATAAGAGTTCAGAGTATATTCACAACAAATCAAACACACTAAACCAGTTTTAGGACACACATTTAATCCTTAAAAGAGATAATCATATTGTCTACTTTGTGTGTTGCATTATTGTTAGGGTAATTAACATAAGATCCTTGATCTAGGGCCAAACCCTAACCCTAATATTTTTTTATTCTGCATCCAACGGATCGAGAATCGTGCAAATCGGAGCTATAACGAATATTTTATTTTGGTTTTATGATTACTCTATTTTCGACCTCGAAAACTGAGAAAAACTGCACTAAAATGGTCATAAAATGGTCTAGACAACTCCAAAACTTGCCAAATTTGTTTTGTTGTCTTAGTTTTACCCTTGTGCACCTCTCACAAAAATTTTGGGTCCTAACTCTTCATGGTTCAAAATATCCCAAAAATTCCTAAAAGTGAGAATTTCTCCATGAGCCCCGGTTGGCCAATTATTTCAAAAATACAAAATTTTGACCCAAAAATCATATTTTTGAGTTATAGCTCATTGTGATCAGCTCATCGCACTGATCATTTTGATATATAACACTTTTAACCTTTTTTTGGAAGCCAAAAAATTTTTATATGGCTGGGGGACCTCCCATGGTGAGCAAGACCTCCAATCTAGAGAGGGAATCAGGTTCCATAACCACTGAACATAGTCAAATCAGTCCAGAGGACATGGCCATCCCTGAATGGCATCCCAGGTCTTATCATAGCATCAATACCATCCATAGGGGGTCAAACCTTCGTGATATCCCCATTAGGGAAGCACCCATAGGTCCTACAGGAAACCTTCCTGACTGGAATACCTTGCTAGAATTCTATATAAGGAATAATCCACCCACTGAGGAGCCTAGTAGTTCAATCCCACATGTTCCCATACTAGCTTGCTCTATACATCAATCAGAAAGTGATCATGAACATACACCATGGCCTAGCTTGGGTGAGCAAACCACCCCATCGGGTCGAGCAAGCCTTCCCCCTACTCCTCGTAGGGAGCATTCTGGGCAACCTGAATATACAGGGATTAATTCTGAGCCTGAGTATGCATCATTTCTCATTGATGAGGGAGAGGACCCAAGTCATCCTCCTACTCCTCGAGAAGAGTACGTGGGGCACCCACATTGCGGCTCTACATCATCAAATTATACAGAGCCCACTCATAACTCAAAATATCAGGTCAATGAAACCTTTAAGGAGCATGGAAAACAAGTACTAGATCCTACTAGGGGGAAAAGACATGATAAACCCATACGTAATTCAAATACGAGGGTACATAGCCCCCATACAACTGAACAACGGGATCATACACATCAGGCACTGAAGCCACAACTTGACCAACAACATACGGATCAACTCGAGTTGGATCAACAACAATTAAATCAACAATGGGTGGACTCACCATGAGCACACCTACGAAGGTTGTATCAATGAAAGATACAAGAACGACAAAGGATACAACAAGAGCAAGTGCAAAATGCATTGCATAAAGTGGTGCTTACGCCTAGCACCCAGAGGATGCAACAACGCATAAGACGCCCAGTGCAATCTCGAAATATTTCACCATGGCCATGCAAAAATCATGTTCAACATCATAGGCCATTATCTGGGTATCATCATGAGCCGCATATTCCTCAATAGTACCAAGATAAATACGATGAGGAATCATATGCAGAGTCCCAGTGGGAACCTCAAGAAGAAGTAGATGACTACCCTGAATCTAATTACGATGAGGTACCTAATGATTATACTTATCATCCACCTCAACATCAAAAGCGACCTCCTCTGCCTAATCGAGGGCAACGAGATGAAGATCATATCATTTCATCAAGGGCATACAAAATGCTAGTTGATCAGATAAATGCATGCGAAAAGCAAAATCAAAGATTGGTTTATCAAAAACCCATGCTAAAACAGCTTAGAAATCAACCTTTGCATCCCTCAGTGTCATCACCGATGTACCCAACGAATTTCAAGATGCCTACACTTGAAAAGTTCAAAGATGATGAAGATGCAGAAGAGCACATGACAAGCTTCATCCATATGTGCTTTTATTTTCAAGACAATGACCCCTTGATGTTGAGAACCTTCATGACAACATTAGCTGGGGATGCTTTAGAATGGTATAATCATTTACCACATCATAGCATATACACCTTTGAGCAATTGGCTGATGCATTCTTGCAATATTTTGCCTTTAGTGCTAAGGAAACGACAAACTTGACTGACTTGGTTAGCTTGCATCAACTTGATGATGAGCCAGTCATTGAGTATGGCAATAAATGGAGGAAGGTGATGTCAAAGTTACCTTTCACTTTACCCACAGTAGAGCTCATTCGAATGTTTACGAGAAGTTGTTCAAAACATATCTCACTTCTCTTGCAATTACAATAGTATCAAACATTCGAGGAGGCCTTAGCATAGGCCCAGGTCATTGAAGACATCAAGATACAGGAGGGTGATATTCAACTCCATAAAGAGGAATGGCCAAACAAGAACATTATAGGTGGCAACACACAATATAAGGTGACCCCAATCAATCAAGTTGTTTTGAGTATCCCCGAATCCTCAAACCAGGGTGCACCACCTCTACCAGTGCAACATAATTACCAAGCTCAACCTCCTCTGGCCCAAAATCATATGCAAAAGAATCAGATACAAGGCCAACAACGTCGGCCACAATGACAATATATTGATTTTCCAGAGACATTAGCATCGCTCTTTGATCGATTATATGAGGCACGAAGAATCAATCTTCCAGAGATACGTCCGTTGAAACCTAATAAGCGTAGATCAAAGGCGCACAGAGAAAATTTGTATTGTGTTTACCATCGACAAAGGGGTCATGACATCCAGACATGTCATCCCTTTAGAGATTTAGTGCAAGATATGATCGAGAGGCAAGAACTTTCGATAGGAGTCTTCCAGGACCCCGTACACAAAGTAAACACAACGCTTGCCAATCAAGTTGAGCAACCTAATCAGGTGCACATTAATCAACCTCCCCAAGAGTTTGTGGGAATGATCAGTGTTGTAACAGAGAAACAAGAATGTCTAAATCGATCTATGCAACCTGTGGTATCATCTAATGTTTCACCTATGCTTGTCTCATCTCAGCGGGATATTGGCATTACGCATAATTGCACATCACAACAGGGGGAATCAGTTTCTACTACTCTTCCTAGCCAAGCCAATCATGGTGCATCACACACAATGCACATTGGGGGTCTTCAAGGTGTCACACCTTCCCCATCATCCACATCACGATCAATGATGCAAAGTGAGGGTTCTAAAGGTATCACACCTTCCTCACTTTTATTGAGTGGCACACACACTGGGGGTGCTTAGGTTGCATACTTTCCCCTTTTAAAAACATAAAAATAAGAAAAAAATATAAAACACCAAAATTTAAAAAAAACATTCAAAACATTTAAATTTCAAAAACGATTGAAAATTTTAAAATTTCAAAAACATTCAAAATATTTAAATTTCAAAAACAATTGAAAAATCATAAATTCAAATATCAAAACATCAAAAAAATATGGCAAACTTCAAAATCCATACACATGCACAAAAAGCTCCAAAGGCATCATAAGCCCTTTGGTCAACTCACAAAAGGCACCAAGGATTTCTGACAAATTGCTTGGTCAACCCAAAGGTCCCGAGGGTTTGCTTAAAACCACTCGGTCATCCTAAAATGCTCCAAGCTCTCTTCTGAGTAGTTTGGTCAATAAAAAGGCTCCAAAGGCATTTGTAAGCCCTTTGGTCAATCCAAAAAGGCCTCGAGGGTTGCGTAAAACTGCTCGGTCATCCCAAAAGGCTCCAAGGGTTCTTAAGAATTGCTTGGTCATCCCTAAAAGCTCCAAAGGTGCTCATAATCTCTTTGGTCAACCCAAAAGCTCCAAGGGTTTCTAAAAAAATTCTGGGTCAATTTAAAGGCTCCAAGTGTTCTCAAAACTGCTTGGTCAATATTAAAAGGCTCCAAGGTTTCTCAAAACTGCTCGGTCAATCCTAAAAGGCTCCAAAGGCATCTGTAAGCCCTTTGGTCGAACCAAAATGTTAAAATCCATAAAAATCAAAATGCAATAAAATCTAAAAATATTGTAAAATATCAAAAATCCAAAAACATTTGCATTTTGTATTATGCATTTTCATTCGCATTCACACATGCATTCACTGCATCACATTGCATGTAGGCATATCTCATCCATTGCATTCCGCAGTAGAATAGATTGTGTTCATCAGTCTTACGAATGACACCACGTTTGTGTTCCAATCATGCACCACTGCATTTATCATAATCCATATTTCATGTGAGTAATTATGTTTTTCAACACAACCAAATTGTTGCTATGAAGCGTATACTAGGGTTTTTCGGTCATTCAACCATACCTAGTGGTCTGCTCAAGAGTTGATAGAAAGCTTACTTTGCTTTTGTAGTTGAGGTCCAGTTAGTATAGCCCTTAGCATATCAGAATTCTATCACTAATCAACAAATTAAACAATCCTAATAAGGACTAGGGGAAGATGAAAGCCATGAAGCAGGACCAGGTATCCTGAGGTGAAAGGAATTATTCTTGCTTATCCCCCTGTGCAGACGGTTCAGGAAATGTTGGCAATTGGCAAAAGGATAGGTTAGTTCCCTATTCAGAATCCCTTGCTTACGATAAAATGAGCAATATCCCAAAGTGATATCCCACATCAATCCTCATGATTGATACCCTAGATCGATATCATAGATCGACATCCCAAATTGATATCCCATATTGATATCATAGATCGATATCCTAGATCGATATTCCAGAAATGGTTCCCACCAAAGCAAATCCCCGAGGGAAGTTTCTGAAGAAAATTATCAAATGTAAATGCCAAAAAGTGAAGATCAAATGAAGATCAAAAAATAGGCTCAAGTGAAGATCAAATGAAGATCAGAAAACAGGCTCAAGTGAAGATCAAATGAAGATCACAAATCAAGTTAAATCAAGATCAAATGAAGATAAAAAAAATCAAAGTTCGAGTGGAGATCAAATGAAGATCAGAAATCCAGTTCGAAGAGAAATTGAATGAAGATCCAGAGATAGTTCAGAGCCAAAAAGGAATCTACTCCCTTGCTTCACTACATATATGAGCAAGTATCCCAAAATTGAAGGATAGAAAGGAATGAGCCTGAATCCCTGGAATTATCGGCACTACTATACCTTACGCACGATGATATGTCTGATATACTTACATTTTGCTTGTATGCAGACCAATGTTTGAATGTGGAAGAGCTAGCTTCAGGTGTCCTGCATTGCTTAGTGGCTTAGTCCAACTAAAATCTAAACCTGGGATTGGATAAGACATTTGTGGAGCCCCTATCTTAGCAATGGGCTGAAATAATCCTGCCTGACATCGGGGAACACTCGTGTCTTATCTTAATATATTCATTTGCACACACAAGGATAATGAACAGTTAGGGCCTATCCTAGCAAAAGCCTTGTATCTCAGAAGTCTAGTATGGTCAGTATACAACTTTTGAGCAGTTCACTAGGGTGCTTGAGTCTCATGGAAAACCCTCAAAAATTCCCAAATAGCAACAAAATACCAAATATCACAAGCCATCAAAAATAAAGTCATTCAATCATCAAATTGCAAAGTATCGAATTCGTGATACATCATTACACTGAGCACAAAGTTTTCAAGATATAGGATAGATACCGGATGGATATCAAAAATGATATTTAGACGACCACTGACTATATTGTGCATCTCTTTCAAATTGCAAAAAGGAATATAGAATGACATATAATATCATTCGCCTCATACCGTTCCATATCATTGCATCTCATACATGGGTGATTAATTGATTAAATTCTTGTAGTGAGGATTTTCAATTACATTCATGATTTTTATACATTCTGTGGTGTCGTCCATTAGATTGTTAAACCCATATTGCATTCATTCCTTATGATTTAAGTGATTAAAGCATACAGGTTCATTTACATTAGATCATCATCATGTAAATAATGCATTACATGCATTGCATTCACCATGTCATAACATCATAAATTAGATGCATACAATTAAATCAAATTGAACATGCATTTAACATCAAAGTTTGCATTCATATGCATACATCATAGTAGTCCATCTACATATATAGATCACAATATCTAGTCATACACCCATCATCTAGCTAGTGCATGTCATCCATACATCACATCATATAGCATCAAATCAACATAACAAATAAGCATTGCATCCACGTGCATCTCATAAACATAAAATCAAAACAAAAACATTTGCAAGCATCAACTAGGGTATTATCAGTATCAATCCCCAAAAGCTCCAAAGAAATCCAAATCTTTGGTCTTTTTATTCAATTCATCAATGCACACATTTTCTCACCATAAGGATTTTCAAAATGGACAATTAAAGCATATCTACAGGTCCAAAATTTCAAAAATTTCAAAATTAACAAAAAAAAATTAAATAATTAAAAAGCCAAATGTGCCTCGTATTCAGTCATTTACCCTATACACTTGGCGGTTGCAACGACTTGCACTCCATGCAATCCGACAAGATGAGTAAATTACCATAAGGATATTTGGGGCAAATTCATCATCGTGGAAGTGCTATGCTTCATTTCAATCCCTAAGAAGGCCCAGATGGCCGGACTGCTCCAAGGGAATGAGATATTCATCGTAATTCCCCTTTGACATTTTCAGCGAATCATCGACAATATGATTCAACACAAGCATAATTGACATTGTTATCATTTTGATTCCTTAAGAAGGCCTTCATGGCTGGACCGCTCCATGGGATAGAAATATACAATTACTATTAACAGTTGCAATCATAGTTGATTAGGCCTTGCCAAAAATTCAAGTGCTAAAGTCTTCAATTGTTCAAATTATTCATGTTGGTCAAGCGACCTCGTCGCTTCATTTAATTGTCATTACCCTCATCGACTCGTCGCTTGAGGGGGTAGTCATAACAACATTCATAATCAAAATCAACATTTAAATGCTCAATCATTGCTAAGTGCATTCATTCAAGAATCATTGTCAAAGACAATCATGCACCATCCTTGCTTGGGGCAAATAAGCAAAATATCAAGATCAAATTCAAGCAAATTGGGCATCTAGTCTCCTAATTTAGGATTAGACTTAAGCTTGTCTCCTAATTGCCGCTAAGGCTAGGATTAGACTTAAGCTTATCTCCTAATTGCCGCTAAGGCTAGGATTTGACTTAAGCTTGTCTCCTAATTGCCGCTAAGGCTAGGATTTGACTTAAGCTTGTCTCCTAATTGCCACCAAGGCTAGGATTTTGACTTAAGCTTTCCAGAATCAAGTCCTTCAACTCATCGAAGGCAATGATTCAACGATGCATGCTCTTTTCATGATTGGGGCAGTTAATGTTGATCAGACTAATGATCATCATGCAACCTTCGACATCATTTTAGGAGGTCTATTTTTGCTCACGCGTTGTTCGATCTCACAACACATCACAAAAGGGGCATCTGTAGACACCTAAAATGCATCATGTCGATGGTGACTACTCATATGGGACATGCTAGAAGACCATATGGAAGACCTTTGGACAAATCCAAGGTATAGCAATGGTTTTTACCACTCAATTGGGCATCTTTGCCTAGTCAGTTCTAGCCATGGCTGACACCCATGGTTAGAAGTGCTGACCGTGGCTGACACCCATGGTCCCCAATATGCCAATTGGGGACCATAGCTGACACCTGTGGTTAGCAAAATCTTGCATGCTAGCCGCAACTGAGACCTACGGTTAGCACTGTAACAAACTCGGGTGACCAGAGCCGAGTAAAACCAGTTGCAACGACCATTTGCGATGGTTTTCAAAGCGGTTCGGGCTCGAAAGCATCCAGAAGCTTCCTCCCAACTGCCAAATCTTGTTCTTGGCTTCTCCATGAAGCTAGAGCAAGGATTTTGGGAGTCTACTTAAGACCCCAATTTTAGAGAGCAAAAAAGAATGAAGAACAACTCAATTGCATAGCGGAGCCCTATCGGATTGGAGAGCAATTTCACATCCCCTTGAGGAGTAACGAAGTGTTGTCCAATTAACCAAAGACAATTGTGCATGCATCAATGGAGATCTCAAGAGCTTGAGGAGCAAGCTTGACAATTGACATACTTCCATTGCCAATTCCACCTAATGCACCACCAATTCAGTGTTCCAAGACACAGGCAACCCTTGATCATCAATTCCTTGGAGGATTTGAGAGTTGTTGGCCCTGGTTTCGAGAGAAAGGATACTTTCATCTTAACCATGGCTTTCAGCCATGGTTAATAGTGCTCACCGCACCTCAGACCTATGGCTAGGGTTTGATGCTCTCTTTCCTCCATTTTTGTTGGCAATTTTGGGTACCTTGGGTACATTGCCTTTGCTCAAATGTATAAGTTGTCATTGATGTCAAAAGGCATTTTTGTGTTGATTTCAAAAGAGTGTGATGTCAAGAATATCTTGAGAAGCTTCATTATGTTAAAGGGTTTTTATTAAAACCATGGTGACAAGGCTAAAGGTTTTTCTTAAAACCATTTGGACTCATTAAGGGTTTTTATTAAAACCAAGCTTAACTTAATGCAAAGGTCCATGTGTATTATTAATAATTAAATTAACTCATACCTTTGTCAAAGGTCCAAGTTTAATTTATTATTAATAAAATAATAATAATTATTATTTTAATTATTATTAAAGGGTCTTTCAACCCTTAAGCGTCGCCGATTTATTTCCATCGTTGGAGGAGCGCCGACGTCAATCAATGAAGGATAAATTGCTATATAAGTTGGCATGGTTTTCAAAAGTTAGCACCAACGATTATTATTTTGACATCTACGATTTGTGGTTCTCTGTATTTTTTGATTTGCGCTTGGCATATACGATTTGCATATACTCCGTTTCGCTCGATTTGCTCTTGGCGTCCGTGATTTGCCCTTGCACTGTTTCATCTGATTTGCGCTTGGCGTCCACGGTTTGCAAGTGCTCTATTTCCTTCGAACAACGCTTGGTGACTTGAGTTGAGCTTGCTCTGTGTTTTCGATCTCCGTTTTGACGTCTTAGATATCGCGCTTGTTCTGTGTCTTGGAGACTGTGCCTGGAAAAATTGGATTTGAGCTTGGGCTGCATCCTTACGCTTTGGCTTGACGGCAGTGGATTGTTTGCATGCGGTTTGTGGAAGACGTTTACGTTTTCCAGGTTCTTGGCGTCAAAGAAAGATAAAAGAGAGGGCAGCGGTGTTTTACTTCGTTGGGCACTTGTGACCCAACGACGGTGGCGTTTAAGCGAAAGCGCTAGACGGCAGAGGTGCTGAGTTCGATTCTCTTCGTTGGGAATTTCTTTTTGGTCGCGGTGTGCATAGAATGGTGGCCGTGAATGCGCGGGAGGTATAAGGTTAAGGTATCTTTTTTGTTTTGACATTGATGTTTAATGTTTAATGTTTATGTGGAGTAATAAGGTGTAAAGAGGTTTTATTTTGTATGTTATTGTACTTTGGTGGTTTTTACTAAGTTGGAGAAATAAGGTGTTATATTTGGATCTTTATTATTGTGTATTATTGTATAGTTGCTAACTCTAATTGGTGGCAAATTGAGAGTTAGTGTTGTGACAGATTTTTAAGTTCTCCTTCTTCATCAAAGTAAAGGTATGGGCAACTTCTTCCATGTATGTTGTTTATGGTATATTTTCTGAAATTGAGTTTGGAGTGAAAAGGTTGTCTACTAGGTATTTTGGTGTAAATCTTATTTTCTGGATATTGAAGATTGCTTATGCATTAAAGTTATTGTTGAACTTTTGGGTGAATGCATAATTCTGGTTGAGGAAGAAGAAGCACTTTTTGCACTAGGGTTTATGTTAATAAGTCTTGCTACTTGCATTGAGATGATGAAACCCTAGTTGTTGGTAAAAAGAATATAAGCATCATTGTTATATGAGATATTGCATGGTTGGCAATTGTTGGGTTGTGTTTCATATTCTTAAGAAAAGCATACTACATCTATCTTATTCTTTTGAGATTGAGTTTGAGTTGAGATTGAGTTGAGATTGAGATTGGGAGTTAAGTATAGAACATATTGGGTCTCTAACAATTCTCTTTATGTTTCTATGAGATTTGAGATTGAGATTTGGAGTTAAGTATAGAACATATTGAGTCTCTAACAATTCTCTTTATGCTTCTATGAGGTTTATGAATTACATTGGGTCTCTAACAATTCTCTTTGTGAGTTCATGCTAAGCAAGTTTTTCTTGGTGAGCTTGTTGAGGTTGTGGATAGGTTCCGGTGGGGACTTGTGAGCAGGTTTTGGACAGGTTTCGGTGGGGACTTGTGAGTAGGTTTTGGACAGGTTTCGGTGGGGACTTGTGAGCAGATTTGGACAGGTTTCGGTGGGGACTTGTGAGCAGATTTGGGCAGGTCCTAGCAGAGGACTTGTGAGCTGAGTTTTTGAGAGTTCTATCAGAGAACTTGAGGATAGAAGTGCATTGGTTCTTTGAGAAGAACTTGAGGATAGATTTGGCAAGTCTTTGAGAAGGCTTGTGTGCAGAGGATTGATTTGTTCATCGAGTTGGACAGATCTGATAGACAGAGGAAGACTTGTACTAGACCGACTGACTGTGTTTGGTACAGGTAGCTGAGCTACTGTGGACGTGATCATAGAAGGCAGAGGTCTCTTAGGCTAAGCATTGAGGACAAGAGGTCTTCGGTGGAAAGGAGTTCCACGTGCTGGCAAGAGGTAGAGGCAGTTGATCTTCTGAGGGATCATTTCTAGAGCAGAGGGGAAGGTATCTCCTTTGAGCAGAGGCTCATAAATTCAGATTAGGGGAAGGTGTCTCCTTTGGGCCGAGGCTCATAAACATTGTAATTGGGAAGGTTTCCCAAAGAACTTTGAGATAACTTTTAGAGAAAAGTTTTGTGGACGTAGCCCAGGCATTCTGGGTGAACCACGTTAAAATTGGTGTCACTTTGTGGATGATATTGTGCATTGTTTTGATATTGCTTTGGGTATATTGCTTTACTATTTTGAAGTATAAAGGAAAAAGTAAAAAGAGGTCTTATACTGTTCACCCCCCTCTCAGTATAAGCTTGTGTTCTTCAATTGGTATCAGAGCGGGTGCCTTCGTAAAGTTTAACAGCTTGAAGGAAAAGCTAGTAAAGAACACAATGGATCATTCAAGTGGCAATGCAGCACCTATTCTTGATGGGTCAGATTTTGGTCTTTGGAGTGCAAGGATGAAGGTTCATCTAATGGCACTTGGGAATGAGGTTTGGGAAGTGATTGAAGATGAGTACACTATTCCTGAACTTGGTCCTAATACTAAAGAAGAAAGGCTCCTACATCACAGCAATTCAAAAGCAATGAATGCAATCCTGAAAGGCTTACGTAAAGCAGATCTCACCAAAGTGATTCACTGCAAGACAGCTAGTGAAATGTGGAATCAATTGAAGGTGGTTCATACAGGTGATACAAATGTCAGAAAGGCCAAGTTGAGACACTTCAAAGGTATGTTTGAACAACTCAAGATGAATGATGATGAAAATATTAGTGACTACATGCTTCGTATGGATGAGGTTGTTAACTCCATGAAAGACTTAGGTCTTGAGCTTGCTGAAAATGATGTTTGTGATAAGATTTTAAGATCTCTTCCTAATAGATTTAGTGAAAATATTTCTGCTATTGAGGAAGCTAAAGATTTGGATAAATTGAAAAAGGATGAGCTCCATAGTATACTTGCAGCATTTGAGTTAAGAACTCAAGTGAAGGTTGATGTCAAGAAAGAGGCAGCTTTCAAGGCTACCAAGAAAGCCAAAGGTAAACAACTTCAAGAGAGTGATGAGTCTTCTAGTGATGAAGAGGCATATTACAGCAAGAAAGGCAAGTTCTCTAGAAAACACAAAAATATGAAAAATGTAAGATGTTTCAATTGTGGAAAATTTGGTCATTATGCTACTGACTGTACTATTGCCAAGGATGAAAGTGATGAAGATAAACAGGACTGTAAGAGCAAGGATTCTGAAAAGCACAAGCATCATAGGAAAAACAAAGATGAGCACAACAATCAAGGAAAGAGGTATTCTCACAAACACAAGAAGAGTTTCTACCTAGACAAAGCAAGTAAGTGTTCTAGTAGTGATAGTGAAAGTTCTTCAAGTGATAATGAAAATGAGATGTTGTTCATATCCGAAAAAGAGGAAGAACCAAAACATAGATTCATTATCATGAAATGTCTTAGATGTGGAAATTTTGGTCACCTTGAGGATGATTGCACAAATAATGATTTGATTTCTAGTATGTATGAGGATGCTTCAGAAAACTATAAGGAAGATGCATGTATGGTTTTTGAAAAGGGTAGCACCTCTAGTGATAAGAAATCCGAAAAAGACTTTGATGATTCTAATAGCAAACATATAGAGGAAGGTGAAGTAGATCTTAAAGGTGAACTTATTAGTGCTCTTAGTGCTTTGAAAAAGGAAAGAAAGAAGAATGCTAGACTCAAGGATAAGTTGGATGAATGTTGTATGGAGAGAGATGATCTTATAGAAAGTCTTGACTTCTCTATAGCTAAGACACAAGAACTTAAGGATGAGTTAGAGTCTAAGGTTCTTGAGTATAGTGAGTTAGAACAGAAAATGGCTTCTTTGAAAGAGGAAACTAAAGGGTACAAGGATAAGCTTCACAGGTTTCAAGATAGCTCCAAAAAGGTTAAGTCTCTCATCAAAGGTCAAAGAAAGACAACAGATAAAATAGGTCTTGGTTTTGTTAAGCCTCACAAGGAACAAGTTGGAGAGTCTAGTAAGAGACTCCAAAAGGAAGAAAGTTCTGATGAGGAAAGTATTTCAGATCATGAGTCCTTGAATGATAGATGCACAGAAATAGAAAACAGAATTCAGAATGAGAAGAAGAAGTTTTCAGGGCCTAAGAGGTCAAATAAAGGAAAGTTTCAAGGCAGATGTTTTGCTTGTCACAGGTTTGGTCACATGGCTTCACATTGCATGGCTCAAGTGAAGAAGGTAAATGACAGTTTCAGAGGTGGTAATTTCTTTCAAGGGTATTGCTACTCTTGTCAACAGTTTGGGCACAAGGCAGTTTATTGCAAGGCAAATATCAAGAACAGGTTTGATCAGAACAGGTTTGGTCAGAACAGGTTTGGTCAGAACAGTTTGGTCAAAATAGGTTTGGTCAGAACAGGTTTGGTCAGAACTGGTGGATTCAAAGAACAGGTGTGCCTAAAAGAAATAACATTGTTACGTGTTATAAGTGCAACAATGAAGGTCACACAGTCAGACAGTGTAGAGCTAAAATTCTAGAATACAGGAACAAGAACAGTGGCATGATCAGGTCCAAGGATCAAGGCATGGATAAAAATAGGGATGAGAACAAAAACAAGAACAGTGACAGGAACAGGAATATGGACAAAGAGTTCAAGAGAAGGCCCGACAAGGAAGTTATAGACGCTGATGATGATCAGTGCCTAATGGGAGTTTTACTCCCACCCCAGAATTAATCACCTCATCAGGAGGTGGGGGAGGGACTAAGCTAAGAGGTTAATTCTTAGTCCCGAGCCCCAAAGGTGGCCCTTTGCCATTGATGACAAAGGGGGAGAGATATGAGTAAGGGGGAGAGCTTCAAAGTGAAGAGGAAAGCTTCAAGTCAGGGGGAGCAAAACTTCAAAGGAAGATTCTCAGTTGTTAGCACAGTTGGTTTCAGTTGGTTTCAGTTTTTGCTCTTGAGAAGTGTTGTCAGTAAAGGTTTGCCATCAATGACAAAGGGGGAGATTGTTGGCAATTTTGGGTACCTTGGGTACATTGCCTTTGCTCAAATGTATAAGTTGTCATTGATGTCAAAAGGCATTTTTGTGTTGATTTCAAAAGAGTGTGATGTCAAGAATATCTTGAGAAGCTTCATTATGTTAAAGGGTTTTTATTAAAACCATGGTGACAAGGCTAAAGGTTTTTCTTAAAACCATTTGGACTCATTAAGGGTTTTTATTAAAACCAAGCTTAACTTAATGCAAAGGTCCATGTGTATTATTAATAATTAAATTAACTCATACCTTTGTCAAAGGTCCAAGTTTAATTTATTATTAATAAAATAATAATAATTATTATTTTAATTATTATTAAAGGGTCTTTCAACCCTTAAGCGTCGCCGATTTATTGCCATCGTTGGAGGAGCGCCGACGTCAATCAGTGAAGGATAAATTGCTATATAAGTTGGCATGGTTTTCAAAAGTTAGCACCAACGATTATTATTTGACATCTGCGATTTGTGGCTCTCTGTATTTTTTGATTTGCGCTTGGCATATACGATTTGCATATACTCCGTTTCGCTCGATTTGCTCTTGGCGTCCGTGATTTGCCCTTGCACTGTTTCATCTGATTTGCGCTTGGCGTCCGTGGTTTGCAAGTGCTCTATTTCCTTCGAACAGCGCTTGGTGACTTGAGTTGAGCTTGCTCTGTGTTTTCGATCTCCGTTTTGACGTCTTAGATATCGCGCTTGTTCTGTGTCTTGGAGACTGTGCCTGGAAAAATTGGATTTGAGCTTGGGCTGCATCCTTACGCTTTGGCTTGACGGCAGTGGATTGTTTGCATGCGGTTTGTGGAAGACGTTTACGTTTTCCAGGTTCTTGGCGTCTCAGAAAGATAAAAGAGAGAGCAGCGGTGTTTTATTTCGTTGGGCACTTGTGACCCAACGACGGTGGCGTTTAAGCGAAAGCGCTAGACGGCAGAGGTGCTGAGTTCGATTCTCTTCGTTGGGAATTTCTTTTTGGTCACGGTGTGCATAGAATGGTGGCCGTGAATGCGCGGGAGGTATAAGGTTAAGGTATCTTTTTTGTTTTGACATTGATGTTTAATGTTTAATGTTTATGTGGAGTAATAAGGTGTAAAGAGGTTTTATTTTGTATGTTATTGTACTTTGGTGGTTTTTACTAAGTTGGAGAAATAAGGTGTTATATTTGGATCTTTATTATTGTGTATTATTGTATAGTTGCTAACTCTAATTGGTGGCAAATTGAGAGTTAGTGTTGTGACAGATTTTTAAGTTCTCCTTCTTCATCAAAGTAAAGGTATGGGCAACTTCTTCCATGTATGTTGTTTATGGTATATTTTCTGAAATTGAGTTTGGAGTGAAAAGGTTGTCTACTAGGTATTTTGGTGTAAATCTTATTTTCTGGATATTGAAGATTGCTTATGCATTAAAGTTATTGTTGAACTTTTGGGTGAATGCATAATTCTGGTTGAGGAAGAAGAAGCACTTTTTGCACTAGGGTTTATGTTAATAAGTCTTGCTACTTGCATTGAGATGATGAAACCCTAGTTGTTGGTAAAAAGAATATAAGCATCATTGTTATATGAGATATTGCATGGTTGGCAATTGTTGGGTTGTGTTTCATATTCTTAAGAAAAGCATACTACATCTATCTTATTCTTTTGAGATTGAGTTTGAGTTGAGATTGAGTTGAGATTGAGATTGGGAGTTAAGTATAGAACATATTGGGTCTCTAACAATTCTCTTTATGTTTCTATGAGATTTGAGATTGAGATTGAGATTGGGAGTTAAGTATAGAACATATTGAGTCTCTAACAATTCTCTTTATGCTTCTATGAGGTTTATGAATTACATTGGGTCTCTAACAATTCTCTTTGTGAGTTCATGCTAAGCAAGTTTTTCTTGGTGAGCTTGCTGAGGTTGTGGATAGGTTTGGTGGGGACTTGTGAGCAGGTTTTGGACAGGTTTCGATGGGGACTTGTGAGCAGGTTTTGGACAGGTTCGGGTGGGGACTTGTGAGCAGATTTGGACAGGTTTCGGATGGGGACTTGTGAGCAGATTTGGGCAGGTCCTAGCAGAGGACTTGTGAGCTGAGTTTTTGAGAGTTCTATCAGAGAACTTGAGGACAGAAGTGCATTGGTTCTTTGAGAAGAACTTGAGGACAGATTTGGCAAGTCTTTGAGAAGGCTTGTGTGCAGAGGATTGATTTGTTCATCGAGTTGGACAGATCTGACAGACAGAGGAAGACTTGTACTAGACCGACTGACTGTGTTTGGTACAGGTAGCTGAGCTGCTGTGGACGTGATCATAGAAGGCAGAGGTCTCTTAGGCTAAGCATTGAGGACAAGAGGTCTTCGGTGGAAAGGAGTTCCACGTGCCGGCAAGAGGTAGAGGCAGTTGATCTTCCCGAGGGATCATTTCCAGAGCAGAGGGGAAGGTATCTCCTTTGAGCAGAGGCTCATAAATTCAGATTGGGGGAAGGTGTCTCCTTTGGGCCGAGGCTCATAAACATTGTAATTGGGAAGGTTTCCCAAAGAACTTTGAGATAACTTTTAGAGAAAAGTTTTGTGGACGTAGCCCGGCATTCCCGGGTGAACCACGTTAAAATTGGTGTCACTTTGTGGATGATTTTGTGCATTGTTTTGATATTACTTTGGGTATATTGCTTTACTATTTTGAAGTATAAAGGAAAAAGTGAAAAGAGGTCTTATACTGTTCACCCCCCCCTCTCAGTATAAGCTTGTGTTCTTCAATTTTAGCATTAGATTTCTATTTCTAGTCATGCATTTAGCTTAATCTAGCATAAATCCACATTTTAGCAGACATTTGACCATTTAATTTAGGAATTAGAGGTATATTTGCTTCATTTTTCCTTGCATTTGTTAATATAGACTATTTTCATGCTTTTCAAGGTACTAATTATTAATTAAAGTGTTTCATAGATAGATCTATGCTTCTTTTACACGCTTTATTACAATTTCCTCATTTCTTGCATAGATTGATAGTTTTACATGCTTTATTGATTTTTTGTCATTCATTATGCAAGATTCCTCCAAAAGCCTCATCAAGAGAGGCCTCCTTTGTTACTAATTGCTTATTATTGTTTCTTGATCACAGGGAACATGATTTGAAGGAGAGATAAAGAATCCAATTCCTTCCTCAATGCGAAGAAGATGGTCATCGACACCCTAGAGCAGTTCGTGTCACCCTAAGGGGCATTTTGATCACACCTACCCTTTAT
Source organism: Wollemia nobilis (assembly GCA_028583015.1). NCBI lineage: Eukaryota > Viridiplantae > Streptophyta > Pinopsida > Araucariales > Araucariaceae > Wollemia > Wollemia nobilis. Next base: position 2,463,903 of record JAQPPZ010001316.1, on the reverse strand, counting down.
AGGGATTAGACACTATTGTAATTGATGTATCAAATGGGTATCCCTAAGAGGGACAAATATATAATTTTACTCCATTGAAATTAATTAAGGATTCCTTATATTCATGTTATTTCTTGTTATCAATTTATGCATTGCCTATTTGTGTATCTTTCATCAATTGCAATAGTTAGATCAGGTGTGAGCCTTTTTGGTGGTTACAATGAGAAATAAGAGCATTTCATAGTCGATAGTGATTATGAATATGAGATAGAGTAGGCCTACTTAAGGCCTTGTATAGCTAATCTCCCAATATTTGTGGACACGATAGAGTGGTCTGCTCATAATAGCAATCATAGCGATGAGGATGAGATGACTGATCCGAGGCTTGTATATCTGCTACATATATTACCTGTGGAGTCGAAGTATGTTATAGAAGAAGTGCCTCTTAAAATTGATCACTCTAAAAAGGAATAAAAACCAATTTTTGCACTGGTGTCATATATACAATCGTTCTATCTAATTTATCTGAATAGTGATGATAGTGACCGCAAAATCAGATACATGGGGCCATATTTGATAGATCGACCCTTGCATATGGGGGGAAGTGAATAATTATATATGTACAATGATGATTAGGATTCATTGGAGATGGCCTATTTGGAGCCTCATCACCTACGTAATCAAAATCCACCTCGGGGTCCACCACCTATCATAGTTGCGGGCTTGCATTGCAAGATTAATCTCTAGTGCCGTATCAAGGAAAGAATAAATTTGGAAGAGGAATATCAAATACTCTTTCCCCATATGCCTACTTATGCTGAGCTACTTGATCTGAGAGATCCCATTTTATATTTAGTGCACATGTAGGATCCAGTTGTCCGGGCATCCCACAGGGAGGACCCGTTTGTCCTCGTACCATCTGAGCCAGATCTTGGGTACAAAAGCTACACATATGATGTAGAGTGTATTCCATGTGGTCCTAGAGATCAATTTCATTCCATAAACATGGTCTCCATTGATTTGACCACTCCACTCTGCAATACAACAGATCTATCCAAGCCATTGCATCTAAACATGGATGCTATCGATTGGGATCATGATGATTCACCAGTAGATCCTGAAGACTTATTCCTGAACGAAGAGATGTTGCAACCATTTCATTTTGGACTAGGCTGTGCTTATGATGTCTATCACACTAAACATACTTCCAATGAAGAACATATAAATCCAGTTGATGACATCCATTTTATCCCTATGCCTCATCAACTTGAGGAGGGATCCCAATGTCAGTAGAGAAAACCTTCGATGTGGATATCGGTAATGACACCACAAATCCAATGAAGATTAAATTTGGAATGAGTCTCACTCCAGATGAGCGCACTAGCATCATACCTATGTTGAAAGAGAGACCTGACCTTTTTTCTTGGACATACAAAGATATACCTAGTCTAGACCCAAAATTGGTTACTCATAACCTTTCGCTAGACCCATCCAAGAAGCCTATAAAGCAGAATATTAGAAATATGCACCCAATAGTAGCCTTAATGGTGAAAGACAAATTGCAAAAATTGTTAGATGTAGAATTTTTCATTTCCATCGACTATCCAGAATGGGTATCCAATATGGTGCCTGTAGGAAAACCATATGGAAGGATCCATATTTGTATGTATTTTAGAGATCTCAACAAGGAAACACCCAAAGATTCATTTCCATTGCCCAATATCGATGCTCTAGTAGATGCTACTATAGGTCATGAAATGCTCTCCTTAATGGACAACTTTTTTGGTTATAATCAAATTCATATTAAACCCGAAGACCAACACAAAACCGTGTTTACAACACCATGGGGAACATTTTTCTACAAAGTTATGCCATTTGCTCTTAAAAATTTTGGTGCCACATATAAATGGGCTATGACATACATATTTCATGAATATATGCATAAGATATTAGAGGACTACATTGATGACTTGCTAGCCAAGTCATTACTGCATTTCGAGCATGCGAAGGTCTTGAGGAAAGTTTTTGATCACCTTATCGAGCATAATGTAAGATTGAATCCTAAGAAATGCGTATTTTGCATAATTTTAGGAAAGCTTTTAGGATTCATTGTTTCAAATCAAGGCATCGAAGTCGACCCAAAAAAGGTCAAGGCTATTTTAGAGATACGTCCTCCCACAAATATTAAGAAACTAAGAAGCCTTCAGGGAAAAGTAGCATCCATAAAGTGATTTATTGCTTATCGGATAAATGTCAACCCATGAATTGACTACTACACAAGGGATCATATTCAATTGGAATGAGGACTGCCAAGCAGCTTTCACTGAGATTAAGCATTACCTGGCGATGCCACCAGTATTAGCTCAACCAAGGCCAGAAGAGCCTTTTCTGCTATATATATCAGCAACATACTTTGCGTTAGGGACCATGTTGGCCCAAAAGAACGTACAAGGCAAAGAGCTAGCCATATATTACATTAGTCAAACCTTGGTGAGTTACGAGCTAGGATATGCATGTGGAAAAACTATGTTTAGCAGTGGTGTTTGCTACCAAGAAATTGTTATACTACATGTTGAGTCATACGACATATGTGATATAAAAATAAAATCTTTTGCAGTATATGATGAGCAAGACATATCATAATACACGTACTGCAAAGTGGATCATGCTATTGATAGAATTCGATCTAGAATTCATAAGAAAGAAGTCCATTAAGGGATCGGTCATAGCAGATCAATTAGTTGAGGTGCCATTGTCCATCAGTAGGCCTCTAATAAATGAGCTTTTGGATGATGCAGTGTTTGTAGTATCCAAAGCTCCTAAACCCGAAGAACCAGAGAACCATGCTGATATGACTCTATTCTTTGATGGTTCAAAATACGAGCAAGGAGCTGGTGCAGGGATAGTGTTTTTCACGCTGGAAGGAGCTCCAATACCCTTGTCATTCAAACTAGAATTCCCATGCACCAACAATAATGCTGAATATGAAGCCCTACTTTTGGGCCTCCATACAACCATCACCATGAATATCAAGAGACTAAACATCTTTGGTGATTCCCTACTCATAATTAACCAAGTGAAGGGACTATTTTAGTGTTGATGTTTGGTACTGAAAGCCTACAAAGATCTTGTTGCCACATATCTGGCTAAACTAGAAAGGTATGACATCGAGGTAATCCCTCATTCATAAAATAGTTTCGTAGACACAATGACATCTTTGGGATACTTAATCCCTCATAATCCATCTGCCGACTTCACTACCATCCACATCAAGATGCTCTTGCATCCTACAGCAGAGTGTGTAGCATTTAATAACAAATAATCAGTCAACATGATTAGTGTGGAGCCAAAATTTGATTGGTTATGCAAAGCTGAAGACTTTCTCAAGAAGTCACCCTAGGGGTATTTAACTTCCCAGAGTCCTATGGGGAGTGGCACCACCATTTACCACAAGGTTGTTTCCCAGTCAACATTTGCAAAGATAAATACGCAGGGGGAGCAAGTCATATTAGCAATCAAAGCTGAGGCTCATCAGAATTGGATGTCAAAAATTCAAGACTTCCTAAGACTTGTTTTTGTCTCGGAGGGACTGTCGCATGCCATAAGATGCACATTTAAATAGAAAGCAACTAAATATGTCTTGATAGGAGATATTTTGTATTTCCAAAGTTATGATGGAGATCTCCTTCATTGTCTTGATCCCAAAGAGTCATCTTGGGCACTTTTAGAAGCTCATGATGGTATGTGTGGTGGCCATTTTAGCAGCATGGCCATCATCAAGCGCATCCTTTGAATCGGTTATTATTGGCCCACTATGGAGAAGGATTGCAATGTGTATGTTAGGAAATTCATCAAATGTCAACATCATGCTAATCTTATGCACTTGCCATCACAGGCCCTACAACCCATCCAAGCGGCTTGGCCATTTGCTCAATGGGGGTTTGATCTAATTGGCAAGATCTCTCCTCCGTCATCAGGATGACATACATTCATTATTATGGCTACTGAGTATTTTACAAAGTGGATGGAAGCCACTCCCTTAACAACGACCACTAGAGCTCACATAGCAGAGTTCATAATGGATCATATCATAAGTCATTTCGGGATACCATCCAAAATAGTTTCGGATAATGGAACTTCTTTTAAGAACAAAATTGTGTGAGCTTTAATATCTAAGTACCGCATCAAACATAGTTTTGCAAATCCATATTATCCATAGGCAAATGGGCAAGCTGAGGCCTCAAACAAGACTGTGGTAGCCATCTTGAAAAAGATAGTGCAAGAACACCACAAGGATTGGCATATATAGTTAACCCTTACATTATGGGCTTATAGGACTAGCATTCGGACTCCCATTGGGGCAACTCTGTTTTCACTAGTATATGGTGCTAAGGCCATTATGCCCTTAGAGCTAGAAATTCCAATGTTGCGCATCGCATTGAAAGAGTTCATTGATGACAACACTGCATGACAACCTCGACTAGATCAATTGACGCTATTGGATGAACGTCGCGTGAATGCCTTGGAGCATCTTCATATCTATCAGGAGCGATTAAAATAAGCTTACAATTTCAAGGTCCACCAGAGAGACTTTGAAGTTGGGGATCTTGTGCTGAAAGAAAACCAATAGAACTTGAATTTGCCACCCAATATGCGAGACAAATTTGTGGCTAATTTGTTATGACCCTATATTATATCTAAAAATATTGGTCTAGGTACCTATCACCTGACGTCGCTAGGGGGTGTTGAAGAGCCTAAACCTCTTAATATCATCCATCTTAAGGCATTTTATTCTTAGAAAGTGTAGCAGAAAATGCTCCAAAGGCATCTATAAGCCCTTTGGTTAGTCAAAAAAGCACCAAGGATTTCAAAGAAATCGCTTGGTCAACCCAAAGGCTCTGATATATTTTTTCAAACTACTCAATCATCCCCAAAAGGCTCCAAGCTCTCATTCGAGTGATTTTGTCATGTCAAAAAAAGCTCCAAAGGTATCTGTAAGCCCTTTGGTCAGTCAAAAAGGCACCAAGAATTTCTAAAAATTGCTTGGTCAAACCAAAGGCTCTGAGGGTTGCTTAAAGCCACTCGATCATACCAAAAGGGCCCCAAGGATTTTTAAAAATAGCTTGGTCAACCCAAAGGCTCCGAGGGTTCCTTAAAGCCACTCAGTCATCCCAAAAAGGCACCAAGGATTTCTAAAAATTGATTGGTCAACCCAAAGGCTTCGAGGGTTACTTAAAGCCACTCAATCATCCCAAAAATGCACCAAGGATTTCTAAAAAATTGCTTGGTCAACCCAAAGGCTCCGAGAGTTCCTATAGCTTCTCGATCATCCTAAAAGGACTCCAAGCTCTCTTGCTAAGATTTTGGTCAACTAAAAGGTTCCAAAGGCATCTGTAAGCCCTTTGGTCAATCCAAAAAGCTCCAAGGATTTCTAAAAATCACTTGGTCAATCCCAAAAAGCTCCAAAGGCATATATAATCATCATTTGGTCAAATATGAAAGCTCAAAAATTCATAAAAATTTGAAAATATATAAAATTCCAAAATAATTGATAAAGCATAAAATCTAAAAACATTTGCTTTTGCAGTTTACATTTTCATACATGCATTCACCTCATCATATTGCATTTAGGCATTTTTCATCCATTGCATTCCACAGTAGAGTGCAATGTTTCTATCAAAATATTACAAACAGTTGCACATTTTTATTTCAATCATGCACCCTTGCATTTATCATAATTCATTGTATTCATACACGATACCTATACGAAGAAATATGTATGTATATTAAGTTTTCTAGTCACTCAAACATACCTAGTGGGTTCTTCATATATTGTAGAAAGCTTGCTTTACTTTTATAGACGAGGTCATTAGTTGGGATAGTGCTTCAACATATCAAGATCTCATCACTAAACAAAACAATATAAAATCCTACTAAGACAAGATATGATGAAAGCTGTGAAAGTGGTCTTAGGTATCTAGAGAGATGGGTTTCACGACCTTCTTATCTTGCAAATAGTTTGGTCTAGAGAGGTGAACTTTGGAAAAAGGACAAGAATTTCCCCTATACATCCCAAAGTTAAAAAGTTTAAATCCCAAGTTACAAAGTGCAAATTTCAAAGTACAAAGTTCAAATCAAATGTAAAGTGACATAGTGAATCAAAAGCACTATAAAAATCCCTTGCTCAAATAAAATGGTAACACGTGGACTAAAAGTGATTTTTATCACTACATATGAGCAATTAAGAAGAGTGAGAACTTGAATCCCTGGATTGTCCACATTTTGAAAGCCATAGAGTTATCCTCGATCGTAGCAATGGGTTGGAAGAGTCTAGCCTACAATCATAGGGGTAGTTCTATTGGGTGATCCTTAAACATAGCAATGAGTTGAAAGATTCCTGCCTACATTTGTAGGGGTAGCCCTGATCAATTTGCAAGATGAGCTAGCTCTAGGTGCCTAGGTTTGTCTAGCTGTATAATTCTAATAAAAGCTGAAACAAGGATGGTACGATCGTATGAGGAACCCTATCTCACATATGGGTTGAAAGAGTCTCGACTGACATACGGGGTATGCTTATGGTCTATCTAAAAATACTCACATGCACACATAGTTATAATGAATATTTGGGTCTATCACGACAAAATCCTTGTCCAAAAAAAGCCTTGTACAATTAGTATGTGATTTTTGGAGAAGTCTACTAGGGTGTTTGAGTCTCATGGAAAACCACAAAAAGTTCTCCCATAACAACAAAATATCAAATACCACTAGAAAAAAAGTGAAAATATCAAGAAAAATAAAAGATTCATACATTTATTAGAATGCATTTTACAAAGCACAATCAAACATATAGGATAGATACCGCATGAATATCAAAAATGATGTTTAGACGACCACTGACTATATAGTGCAACAAAGAAAAATATACAGAATGACATATTCATTCATTAGCATTATCCCAATCTATTTTACTACATTTCATATATGGGTGATTAATTGATTAAGTTCTTGTAATGAGAATTATCAATTATTTTGCATGATTGTTATACATTTTGTGGTGTCATATTTTAAAATTGATATACACAGTTTACATTCATTCCTTATGTTTTAAGTTATTAAAGCATACAAGTTCATTCCCATTAGATTACGATTATGTACATAATGTGTTACCATACATTGCATAGCATACCATAACTTCATAAAAATAAACGCATGCCCACAAAGCAAAAACAAATATGTGTTAAAAATAAACAGCGCATTCATATGCATACATCATATAGATCATCTAGATCATTGCATATCATCAACATCATCATAAATAATATAGCTATCTAGTGCATGTCATCCATACATCACATCATATAAACATAACATCAACATAAGCATTGCATCCATGTGCATCAAATAAACATAAAATCAAAAATAAATATCGGTACACATAATGAGCCATAAATGATCAAGTCATATATATATGTGTCCAAAAGAGTACATAGGGAGTGTATCAAAATGCCCATAGGCTACAAAGTGTGTAGGTCCTTGACCTTACACCAAAAATAAATATGGCATATCAAACATGTAGTCTGCATCTAGCAAAGCCCAGATCTAGTCTGCTCCCCCTGTATTGGAGCTCTCATCGCCTCCCTCAGCACTGTGCTTTGGAGCCTGCTCACCTGTCTACTCTACCACCCATGGTGGGTCCTACTATGGATCTTGCCTACCTCCAAATATTAAGGCACCCAGAACACAAGAAACTATTAACTGAAGCATGCTAGTCCTCTGATCGATGGCCCCTAAATTCTACCCTGCATCTCTAGTCCTAGCACACGATGTCACACCATGTGTGCTAGAGGACCTATGCATCCTCTCAATCCTATGAGTCCTATTACTCTAGCTCACCATAGATTTTTTGGAGATCCTCGACCTGGTTCACTGAGACTTTGAAGCAAAAGGATCCTCAAGAACTTGTAGCCCGTGCATCTCAATGTAGATGACTAGCTGATCAATGTGAGCAAGTCAAACTACATGCATATTATTGGTCCTCATGACCATGCTACGTAGTCACTCTACCTCGGCCATAAGATCTTGACCACTTTCTAAAGATACCATTGGTGCTAACAGAGGCCCCATAGTAACCTGAGGAGGCGGTATAGCACCCCTCGATACCTGAAGGAGATCCCTCTCTACCTCCACTATAGTTTGTTGTGCCTGTGCTAACTCTAGTGTAGTGTATAGTCTCTGAACTTGGGCCTTTGCATTTGTGGCCTGCGTAGCAATATCTTGTATCAGATCTTGCACCTTAGTCAAGCACCTATCCTTGTCAACTACCTTTGCCTCCAGAGTGGTGATAGTAACATCTCGCTCCAGATGCTGTGTATGGAATCATCTAAGGTGACTCTAAAAGTCAGCCACCTAAGCTAATAGTAGACCCTTTGCACTATTGGGAGGGACCTCACCCTCCTCTGGAGCCTCCTTATTTTATTCAATCTCATGAGTCTCCTCGATGGTGACCTCTATGCCCCATACACCCTCTATCTACTGGCACACCTTGCACCTATCAGGATCCACCTCTACCTTTGCCTGATTTGGCTCTCAGCCTAGATTTCCTCACCCATACCATCTAAACATGGACCACCACCCATATAATTTGGAGTGGTCCCAGTAGTTTCAACTCTAATCTCTTGGTAGTCATTAGGAGCATCTCCTAAAGGCTCAAAAATGATCCACTGCATATCAGTCTTTATGACCATGCATCGATATCTAAAAGAGATCTTTGGAATGTCCTACACCATGCCAAACTATCGTAGGATACGAAAGTAGAACTTATACTCTCTAATATCGACCTTTCAACCAATAAGCCACCTGTCTCAATGAGCCCATAAAAACCACTCATCCACCTTAGGCCATGTGGGGCAGTCCATGTAGGGGTTCCAAACAATGTCCCCCAGCCTGAGTGATGCAAATTGAGTAATGTAATGCTCAACGTCACTAGTATGGATCCTGCTATGGGTACCCTCCCCCTCAAGAGGCCAACATACGATGTAGCTCTGATGATCGACATCTATATCAACAATGCATAATGGAAAATTTGTAGGATGCTAGATTCAGATGTGTTGCCACCCCCATATCTGCAATAGAAGACTACAATTGATGCCCTTATGGATATGCTCAGTAATATGATACAACTTCCTATAGAGCTGATATAACAGGGTGCTCCCCCATGATAAAAGTAATGACTCCTCTGTAGAACTCTGAAGAACCCTCTAGGCAATGGACAAGAGGTTCCAGGGAATCCTTACACCCGAAGAGTCTTGAAGGACAATATGTACAATTAGGTGCATGAATATGACTTCTCGTGTAGAGAAGACATCCTCATGATACCAGTCATCGATGTGCACCCCTCCATGGTCAATAACATCCTAAGCATCCTCGCTCTAATCATTGAAGATAGCGTCAAAAACAACCTCCTTTACCCCAGAGGTAGAGGAGATGATGGCCTCGCCATCGATGGGGATCTTGAAGATCCTATAGACGTCCTCTAGGGTAATAATCATTTCACCTGTAGGCAAGTGAAATGTGTTAGTCTACGCATTCCAACATCGGGCCAACGCAGTCAGGTAGGCTTGATCTAACCTAATAGTGGGTAGATCCATGACATAGCCAAACCTGACAACTCAAAACCAATCTCGATCATCATCAAAAAGAGCCTCATGAAGAGTATTTAAAATTTTAAAGAATAATGTAAGATAAAATCTAGCTAAACAGAGCTAAAAACAATTCTAAAAATGAAAAAAACATCTAAAAAAAATTCAAAATTTTCTAAAGTTGTCGAACCGCAGGTCAACCCTGCGGTTTGCATGCGGTAAATTTTGACCGTTGGGATTTTTGAATCCTAACCATAGTGGAAACCTGCGGTCCCCAATTTTCCAATTGGGAACCATAGCTACCAGCTATGATTTAGGAGAGACACCCATTTTGGGTACCCTCCTAGTCCACTAAATCTAAAATTAAAAACCTAAGCTAACCTAGACTAGTGGGGTTCATTACCAGCAGTTTAGTTAGGTTCATTATTCGCATTACTTAATGTGGTTTATTTTATTGGTATTGAGTTCAAGGTCTCAGTTTCGAGTTACCTTTCCTACACCCTGGCCTCAGCTAGTAGATGGCTGATCAAGATCCACCATTGAGGTAGACGAATGTAATTATGGTAGAGTGTGGTAACATTTTGGACCAGTGAATGGTCTCTCACTCTCTGAGCTCTCAAGTTGCTAGTTCTTGCAAGAAAATAATGAAAATTTTCAAATGGGAATTCAATTTATAGGTTCTCCTAGTCTCGACGAATCGTAGCTAACACCTGCGATTTCAAAACTAGGGTTTTCTGCCCATAGGTATGACTCGTGGTTCCCAAAAATTTGAAAAATTAAACCACAGACCATACCTACGGTCCGCAGCTAGCATTAAATGCACTCAAAACCCATCGTGGGAAGGTCTAAAAAAACAAATTAATGACTCCCATTAGATAAAAATTCAAAATCAATGATCAAAATTGTAAATTTTGTGATGTTAAAAGCACCAGGATCAATCAAATAAATGCAAAATTAAAACAAAAAAAATCAAATATTTAAAAACAAAATGCATTTCGTATTCAGTGATTTATCCTATACACTTGGCGGTTGTAGCGAGTTGCGATCCATGCAATCCGACAAGATGAGTAAATCACCATAAGGACATTTGGGGCAAAATTGTCATTTCTTTTATGACATCTTTCAGAAAATCATCAAAAAATATGATTCAACACAAGTCTAATTGCATTTGTATCATTTTGATTCTTTAATATGGCTATTGTAGCCTAACTGCTCCATGGGATAGAAATGTGCAAATACTACTAAGAGTTGCAATCATAAGCTGAACTAGGCCTATCCAAGGCATTAAAAGGCTTGAATATAAATTTGTTCAGGATCATTCATTATGGTCAAGCAATTTCATCGCTTCATACATTGTCATTACCCTCATTGACTCATCGCTTGAGGGGGTAGTCATAATTTCATAATCATAATCAAAGTCAGTAGAAGATCCCTAAGATCGTAGATCCCCTGATCTTGTCAAAATTACATTCGTTCTTGCGAATCATTGTCAACAACTATCATAAGCTTCCCCCTTTGCTTAGGGTAAACAACAAATATGATAATTGGTTTGTAACTCTCATCCTTCAAATTTATGGGTCAGAAGATACCCATACTTGGAATTGATGTTATCTGAATGTCTGATGACAAGTGCAGACTTGTCAAAATGTAAGTCTTTCACAAGTTGGAAGCAATGATTCCAAGTTTGCGCGTCCTTTTGCTAGACCTGGGGCATCTAATGTTGATCCAACTAATGATCATCATAGAACCTTAGGCATCATTTTAAGATGTATATTTTTTCTTAGCATTGTTCGATCTCACAACGCATCTTAAAAGGAGCATATGTAGACACCTAAAATGCATCATGTTGAGGGCGACTACTCATATGGACATGCTACAAGACCATATGGAGGATCTTGGACAGACTCCAAGATAGAGCAGTGGTTCTAACCACTCAATTTAGGAATTTTGGCCTAATCATTCGAACCACAACCTAAACCTGTAGTCTCTGGTATAAACCATGGTTGACACCTACGATATGTAGTCTAGACTACAACTGTGACCTGCGGTCTTAACTAAAGTTTAGTTAGGCCTTCCATCCAAGCAAAATTGGTTGGAATGGCCAAAAGATTTAGAAGAAGGTAGTTGAAGGATGAAATATTCTAGAGGCTTCTATCCCAACTGTCCTAACAACCCTTCTTGGTTTTGGCTTCTCCATGAATCCACCCCTATCCCTAGGGGTATGCTATAAATACCTCCTTCAAATGGAGAGAATGAGAGAAGCAAGCATTGGAGATTTGAGTAGAAAATACCTGGTGAATTGTACACTCAAATTGAGTATACTTAGAGATAGAGCTATTGCACTTAATCCCTGACCCTTTTGCCAACATTCATGATGAATTGCATTATGGATGCCCTAGGTGCTTAGGAGAGTCAAGAAGCACAAATTTGGATAAATGAAGACCTTTCACATCAAATTGACCGCCAAATCAGTATGAGGACAATGAAGGTGACCCTTGAACATCAATTTGGACAAGGAGGTCAAACCCACTGCCCCTGATTTTGAGGGTAAACCTAGCAGAGGTCAAATCGTGACTGTCAACCATGGTTCATAGTGTAGACTGCTCACCAGAGCTACGGTTTGCAACAAGTGACAAATCACCTTACTCTTTTCATTTATGTTTGGTTAAATAGGTTAGATTAATCTTTTCTTAGGTTAATTGCATTTTAGAAGAATTATGACTGTGGAAATTAGCTTAGAATAGATAGTTTATGCTTTGCATTAATTAGGATATTTGTGGATCTTTTATGCACCTTTATGCTTCTATTTTGATATATGATCCATGCATTATTTTTCTAATGATCTCATTTATGCTATATTACAAATCTTGATTCAATTAGCATAGTTTAAATATTTTCTTTATGTTTTCTTGATCATTAGTTTAATGGCATTATCATGTATGTTTCCTTAAAGGACCTCATCATGAGAGGATATCTATCTTTTTTATTGTGTGCTATTGTTTCTTGATCATAGGAATACAGGTATAAGAGGATTCTATATCATAATCCTTCTACATCACGAAGAAGGGGGTCAACTCCACCCCAAGGCAGTTTACGACTAGTCAAAGGGCAATATTAATGCGTCTACCCTATTGAGGGCATTGGAAATTATATAGACTATATCATAACTCAAGTGATATTAATAGGGGTATATTTGTAATAGAAATTCATTCATAATCAATACAAGACATATCATTTTGTTGAATTTATGCAATGTGTCAAGCTTTTACGCTTTTATGATGACTATAGACTAATACGATAGATAGGAGCATGCTTTTTGGTTATGTCATAAGCAATTATGATCCACTTGTGACTTGCAAAATCATGAGATCACTAGTTCATCAAAGATATCTAGAAGAATACAAGGTTAATATTCTTCCAAAATCATAGAAACAAAAAAATAAAGTGGAATGAAAAGACAATAAGAAATAACACTAAAATAGAAGCAAAAGAAGAAGAAGAACTAGATCAAGTTGAATATTATTCTAAACATGAATATCCATATTAAATACTAAAGTATTTAATACCCAAATAATGTAATACATGGGGGTGTTATAGTATATTACATCATTTGGGTCATGTATATGTAGCACCTTTGGTACATAACTAGAGTAGGAGTTTACTTTAGAGTAAAGTTAGTTGGTTACTTCAAGTATTGTAATAAATGCATGTGTCAAAGGTGCATGTTTTAAATGTACAAGGAGTCCACTTGTACATCAATTATATAGGTAGAGTAAGGGGTAAGTAATCTATCTTCCTATATAAAGGCCTCATAGTGAGTATTTTAGGAGAGTATATGTAGTAGCAGTATAGGGGATCATATGTAGTAGTAGTATAGAGAGTGTGTGGTACAATGTAGTCCTTCATATCCTCTCATGGAGTGTTCATGTCCTCCATTATGTAGCATTGTACTATTTTCATCACTTTCATTAATGGTATATTTTTGAGTTATTTGTAGATTTTCATATTATTATTTTCTTGTATATTATTGTACCATTAGTTTATAGTTATCTCAAATTAGTTATCTTGCATATTGTGGTTACATTCCTTGCACTACCATGTCATCAAAAGCTAGCATTCATGAGTTTTCCTATAATCCTATGGAAAGACTCATAGACAAAATATAATTCTAAAAATACTAAAAATGAAATCTCCCTATCTCCTCTCAATCTTCTTGTGGATCTCCCTATCTCCTATCAATCTACCTTGTGCTCTGATACCACTGTTAGCTTTTGATGCTATATACTTAATGGAAAAACTACCACAAGGTATAAAATGAGCATGAAATATTAAATATATGATAATTACAATATACTAAGCATGAAAAAATCATAAGAAAATTTTGCAACTACTCATAAAAAGGCCATTAATGAAAGCTCACAAAAATAGAGAAAATGCTATAGAATCAAGATCTACTAATGCATGCTATGAGCAATGCACTTTCAATACATATTATAATGCTTTATCACAAATATATAATAGTATGTGACTCTTCACTTTCCTACTCTAAGGACACATGTGTATTTTGCATGATGAACACTTGTGCATTTCCAGCACATTATTACAATACATAAATAAAGACTCAAATACTAACTTATGACACTTAACCTAATATAACCGTGTACCCATGGTGGTACATTGACATACACAAAATAATGTAATATTCTCCAACATCCTTTTGAAGGGGGCTTCTTATGGTCCGATATGCTTTGGTAAGCTTAATGATCCCATCTTTGTAAATCTAGCCCCCTATTTTGCTACCATCCCTTATTTATGGCTCTTGGATTTTGTTTTGTGGGCATGTTATTTATACTAATTTTATAATGGCCTTGAGATAAAACCTAATTACCATGAGTGGATGGTTTATTTCTTGAACCCACCAATCTGATAAAAGAGAAAAATCCAATTACCTACTCTTTTGATATACATGTCAATACATGGAAATAGATTAGTCCCCTTGATATATGTGGTAATATGTGAGGTAAAATCTTGAGGTATGTAGTTAAGGAGTGATAAGAGGATCAACCATACCTAGATATGTGGCCAAGGATGATACATGAGAGAATTATGCTCATTGTTAATATTAATTAAGTGATCTAATCTACATAAATAAAATTAAGTGGTCTAATTTAAGTTTAAATAAATTTTATATTCGATTGGGTGGGAGTCTTAGGTAAAGGAGGTGTTCATGTCAAGTTCACCAAATATGTAGGTGCACAAAACTAGGGATTCATAGTCTAATATTTTAGGGAGTCTACTTTTAATGTAAAATATGTTATTTTAAATGTTTAGGCTCTATGTTTGATGTGTTCTTTTGAAAACACCTAAGTTTATTTGAAACTAATTTCTAAGCTAATGCAAAATAACCTTTAATCCAAAATTAATGCAAATAAGAGCTAATATTAAGTATAGTTTTTCCTTTAACAAAAAATACTCCTTAGTTTGCAAAAAATAAAATATTTTCTTTTCAAGCATGGATTTAAGAAGGATGCAACATACAAGCTAGCCTAATGTCAATATACATGTTATTCAATTTAGATGCGTAAGTTAATAGAAGGGATAAAAAAACTAAAATAAACTAATATAGAAGTTCTTGTACTACCTCTTTTTATTTTAAATGTATTAAAACAAAATCAATTTAAAAACTAACTTAAAGGTTCCTTTATTTTACCCTTACAATGTGACCTCAAGTAGAATAGAAAGATGCACAAGAAAAAAATAGCAAACAAAGGAAATGAATGCCATGAAAATTATCAAGGGAGTTACCTCATCTAATTTTTAAGGGAAAAATATACCTTGGAGTTGTTTAAGTGTGATTTCATGGTATCATGCCCTCTATAACTAACATGTGGTTCCATGACACCTACAAAAATAGAAAAGACTAGACAATGTGGTCATTATTTTGGGGTTTGTTGTACCCTAGGGTATAGTAGATATTTTTTTTGATCAATTAGACCCCAATGTCCTTTATATGATCAAAATAAATGCAAAAAGATGACCAAATATACATAGAAGACATAATCACATCCTAAAATTCTATGGTGTGATTCCACCCTATGAGAAAACTATAGAAAAGAGGGATTGTAGGTTGTGTATCTAAGTAGTTTTGAGTAGAGAACTAAGAAATTATGCTATTAATGGATTTGTAATAGTTCTATAAAGGATATTGAGTAGAGTGGAAACTTATACTAGCATTATAGGAAAAATTGTACCCTAGACCAACTAAGGCATGTTTTCACCCTATGAAATAAAATAAGAGGGAATAGGGAATGTTGTCCTCTCTTGGAAAGTTGATCATTTTATATGTATTTGGACTCACAATAACATGATTACCTACTATCCTCTTTTTTGTTTAGCTATGGTAGTTATCTCTTCTCCCATATTATAGGCCTTTAGGTGGTGGGTGGTGATTTTGATAATGTGGATGGCTTTAAATTATGTTGTTGATCATTGGATGCCTTGGATTTGTGTGAATATCTAATATTCCCTATGAAAACATAGTATTTTTACTTGTCCTAGGGAACTTGGAACTATTGTGAGGCTGTCTAATATTGTAATTGGAATGTGTATCCCAAGTTTTGATTACCCTATCTTTTGGGATATTACCTTATGATTACTATTAGGGCACACCTCCCTAGGGGTGTGTTGAAAGTCATCCAATTCAAGTTGGGTCATGTGTCATTGTAAATACTAGGGAAGTGAATCATAACTTATGAATGAAATATTATAGGATGGTAGATAGAACTTTCTTAACCTTTCAATGCCACATACTACCATATTTTCTTGTATGAAGATACCTTCCTTTTTTTGGATGGGTAATGGGATCACATTTTATGCTTTGGAAGGCCTTCAAATCCAAAAGTACTTTTGTTATCTTAGATATATATGTATATATGTTGTTTTTTTGCTTTGGAAGTCCTTTATTTTTGAACTATATATAATATGTATAGAGGAATACCTAATGATAGATCACCCCATTCCAACTAGCTTGAATGCTTTGTTAATATCCATTACCCATGCCTCATATGCCAATTTATTTAGATAGTTAATGGGGATGTATGGATGCACCTTGTCCATGAAGTATTTGGAGCCTAGCAACTCTTCTACCATGTAGGCCTACTCCTCTCCACTTCCCTTGAAGGGGATTTTCTTTATGTGGTACATGTGGAAGGGTTCTAATGGGATTTTAAACTTAGTCCCATACCTAGTTCAAAGTAATATGTGAGTCTAGTCTAGTAACAAGTATCCTTTAAACTTAGTGGTGAAGTATCTTGAGAGGCATATTCCAAATGTGGCTAGGAGATTGATCACTACTATGTCTTGGTGAACCATCAGGTCAAGGCATGCTTGGAGTTCCAAATTAAGATCCTAAATTAGCTTAAATATTGGCACTAGGGTGCCATATAATTAGACTACCCTATTGTTAGCATGCTCAAGAGATAAGCCAAGTGCCTTTACTATTTCCAAAATGATCAATGTACTTGACCATGAGTCAACCATGTAGTTGTGTATAAACTTGTCTCCACATATAAAGGTTAGGTAGAATGACATGAACTTAGAATTTATAGAATTTGGGATTAACATTTATAGCGTGGTTAACATATCTTATCTGCTTAGCTCCTTTTTATTCTTCTTATCTGCTTAGCTCCTTTTTATTCTTCAAGGACTCTTACAAATTCTTCATATGTTTAGGAATATATAGAATACCCCAAAGAGGCATGACTATAGTAGATTTACTTAGGTGCTCTACCGCATTGAAAGGTCTAATAGAAGGGGCTCTTGGAATGGTATTTGACATTGTTATAATATTAGCCATTTCTATCATTAAAGGTGGCCTTGGTAGATTCATAATAGGTTGCCTTTGAGGCTCAAGGGCTGCTCTTATAGTTGTCAAGACTAGTTGGTCCTAATTATTTGATGTAACTCATGGTGGATGAGCCCTTAGGTTATTTTTCCCTTATCTATGGTCTATTTCCTACTATACTAGATATCCCTTGTTCTTTAATGGCCATTCCCTTAGCCTAAGTGATTTATTTTGATCAAACTTGTGGACTTCAATAGTTTGAGGGGACTACTTTATATAACATAGCATACACTTTTGGTTTATTCTAGGTAACAAAGCTCTACTTTAGAGTTGCTAATTGGTATCTAATGGTATGGTCAAAGACTAAGTGATAGGTTTTAGACTTAGCCTTGTAGATTTTTACTAAGAAGGATGTGCAATATTATGGTTGGAAGGGGTCATCTTTGAAGAACACAAGCTTATACTGAGAGGGGGGTGAACAATATAAGAGCACTTTTTACTTTTCTTTCAAATCAATATTATGCAGTGTATAGATAGCAGTATCAATAGCAGTAATCAAAGCAATGCACAAAACACCATACACAATAGAGACACAAATTTAACGTGGTTCACCCAAAGATGGCTACCTCCACGGAGAAAATATTTCTTCTAAATATTTCTCAAATAATCTCTTGGGAATCCTTCCCAATTACAATGTTTATGGACCTCTATCCAAAGGAGATGTTGATCCCCTAAATCTAGTTTGTGGATCTCTATCCATAGGAGAACTCCTTCTCCTCTACTCTGGCTGGTGATCCTCTAGAAGATGACTACCTCCACTGCACTGGCTTGTGGATCTCTCTCCACTGAAGACTCTTGTCCCCACTCAGAAGACCTATCCTCACTACCCTGGCTGATGGATCTCTATCCATAGGAGACTCTATCCTCTCTACTCTATCACCTCCAAAGCTCTATCTCAATTTTGTACTAAACACAGTCCAGTCGGTCTAGCACAACTCTACTCAATATTGCACTAAACATAGTTCATTCGGTCTAGCACAAGTCTACTCAATAAGCTCACTCAAATCTACACTAAACATAGTCCATTCGGTCTAGCACAAATCTGCTCAACTCTTGCACTAAACATAGTCTAGTCGGTCTAGCACAAGTCCACTCAAATCTACACTAAACATAGTCCTCGGTCTAGCACAAATCTCTCAATAGGTCCACTCAGAACCTACTCAAATCTGCTCAATAGGTCCACTCAGAACCTATCCAAATCTTCTCAATAGGTCCACATAGAACCTGTCCAAATCTGCTCAATAGGTCCACAAACCTCTCAAATTCTCAATGGTCCTCTATCTCAATAGGTCCACTAACCTCTCAAATCTACTCAACAAGCTCACATAGAACTTGTCCAAATCTGCTCAACAAGCTCACATAGAACTTGTCCAAATCTGCTCAATAAGTCCTCTCTAGGACTTGCTCAAATCTGTATTGTAAGCTTCCATAAAATCTCACACAAAATCAGTCCACAAGTCTTCTCAAAGACTTACCTCAAATCTGCTTAACAAGTCCACATAAAACTTGTCCAATCTCATAGAAACATAAAGAGAATTGTTAGAGACTCAATATGTTCTTTACTCAATGCTCAATCACTTTCTCAACTCAAATCAATCTCATAGAATCATAAAGAGAATTGTTAGAGACTCAATATGTTCTATACTCAAAACTCAATCACTTTCCCAACTCAATCTCATAGAAGCATAAAGAGAATTGTTAGAGACTCAATATGTTCTATTCTCAAAAACTCAATCACTTTCTCAACTCAATCTCATAGAAGCATAAAGAGAATTGTTAGAGACTCAATATGTTCTATTCTCAAAACTCAATCTCAACTCAAATCAGAATATAGAATAGTTTGTTTTATGGAACTTGAACAATCACTTCATACATCCACTTGACTAGGCTCAATCAACTCTACTCAACCAATCACTTCAAGAAACAACTCTTGCTCACAAACCCTAGTCCAAGCATGTATCATCCAACTCAAAATGTTTCCAACAATGCTCAACAACAAATCTCACATAACAATGATACTCATGATCTTTTCAAACCCTAGTTCAAGTTCTTTGCATAACAACTCACTTCAACAACCATGCTCATAAAACAAGGTTTTAATCACAACTCTCAATTTAGAAAACCTTGAAGCAATAACTCAACCACTTTCGAAAAGGAAACCCTAATCAAGTCCTTTTCACTCCAAACTTAATTTTCAATAAATCCAATCAACCAATTCAACCAAAGAAGAATTTGCCCATACCTTTTTGAATGTCAAGTAGTTGACCTCACAAATCTGCCACACTCACAATTACTTCTTTGCCAATCTCAATAAGGGTTAGAGGATAATTTTCTTCAACAAAACATATCACAAAAATAATATCAAAATTACACCTTATCACTCCAACTTAAATAATAATCAATATCCTCACAATAGTCACAAAAACCCTTAATTCAAAATAACATACTACCCACAAAGTCTTAACCTTTCAATATTCCACAATAGCAATTTTAAGACTTAAAAATAAAAATAGAATTCTCCTTATAACTCCTAAAGGTAATTCTCAACTACCACAACTTTATTACAAAGCAACCTTTCCAAACTCAACCACTAAACAACCTTATACCTCCAACTTAGGCATTTAATTAAAATTAAAATAAAAAATATTACCTTTGCCTTTGGAGGGAATCGAACCCTCAACGTTGCCCCCTATGAGCACCTTAACCATGGCCAAAGTCACCGCATGAGCCAAGCACTCATTGAGATTAATGAAGCACCACATGCTTCTTAATCTCCACTCTCTCCTTCCACCTTGGCAAAATAACGTGCATCATAGGCGCTTCACTCAACACACCTCACGATGCACCCATCGTGATTCGAACATGAATTCCCTTGCAAGCCAACACTTTCACGCTTTCCAAAATGCCACTAGACCACGTTGTCTTATGCAACTTCAAAAATCGAAGCTTCCTCCCTTCAACACTTTGTTGTCACATTTTTCGCATACACTCATGAGCTCTTTCTTTTGCAAGCCAATATTTTCACTTTAGAGCAAGGATAATAAATTTGAACTTTAGGCATAGTATTTATATGCTTCTTCCACTACTTTGAAAATGTCGGTGCTTTCCTTGTTGTCTTCTATGACGTCGATGGAGATCATAAAGGCTTCGAATGCCTTTGGTCTTAAACCCAACCTTTGGGTTTATTAAAATATCTTTAGACTTTATAAAACCCACTTTTGCCTTATAAAACATTATAATAAGAATTATAAATATTTTATTTGGGTTTTCACCATGGCACATTTAATATTATAATAACCACTATTATAATATTATACCTTTGATAAAGTACCTTTAATATTTATTTATAAAATTTAAATTCACATTGAATTTAAATAATTTATAAAATAAATATTATAACCCCTTTTTAACTTCTATCTTTTGCACTGTTTCACTTGATCTTTGGCCTTCTTCCTGGATATCAAATAACCATTTTTATCCCCTTTGTTTCCTGCTGAAATATTTGGTATTAATGATGACTTCATCTGGTGACATCAATGACAACTTTGACTTAGGGACTCAAAATGTCCAACAATCTCCCCCTTTGTCATTGATGGCAACCCATACTCTTCTTACCAAAACCTGACCTTTCTTTTTCCTTCTTCTCCCCCTGGGACATTGCTCCCCCTGGCTCAATGCTCTCTCAAATATCAAATCTCTCCCCATATCAAACCCCAATACACAAATCTCTCCCCCTTTGACATCAATGGCAAAGGGTCACCTTTGGGGCTCGGGGCTAAGAATGAGCCTCTTAGCTTAGCCCCTCCCCCACCTCCTTTGAGGTGGTTAATTCTAGGGTGGGAGTATTTCTACTCCCAAAAGGTATTGTTCTTTGCCTTTATCCTCTTCCTTTATTTTCTGAATTTTTTGATTCTTCTGATTGTTTCTATCCGTGTCATCATTCCTGTTCCTGTCATCATTCCTGTTCCTGTTTCTATTCTTGTTCTCATCCATGTTCCTGTTCCTGTTCCTATTCATGTTCCTGTTCCTATTCTTGTCATCATTCCTGTTCATGTTCCTATTCATGTTCATGTTCTTGTTCATACCTATTTTTGGAATATTTGCTCTACACCATTTTGTTGTGTGACCATCATTATTGCACTTATAACACTTAATGTTATTATTCCTTGGAGGTGCAAATGTCTTAGGATTTCTCCTAGTGAAGCCATATCCTCTTCTGTCATGAATCCTGCAATTCATTGCCTTGTGACCAAACTCATTGCATGAGTAGCAATACCCATGAAAAATCTATCCTTTCCCATATTCTTATCTTTCATGTGTCCTGCATTGTGAAGCCATGTGCCCAAACCTGTGACATGAAAAACATCTTCCATTGAAGCTTCCTTGTCTTGACCTCATTGGTCTCCTGTTCTGATTGTTGTTCCATCTGTATCTTTTCTGTGCATTGTTCCTATCTTTGTTGAACTCTTTATTGTCCAACTCATCCTCTGATGTCTCACTCCCTCTTACACTATCTTCTTTTGATGTATCTTCATCTGAAGTTTCTTCTTCTTCAAGACTTGAAGTAGACTTTTCTTCCCATTTCTTTTGTACTTGTTTAGAACCAAGACCTATCTTGTTTGTTGCTCCTCTTTGTATCTTGACTATTTTATCCACACTCTTTGCACTATTTACATACTTGTATAGCTTATTCTTGGAGTCTTCTACATCTTCCTTTAGTAGAGCCACTTCTTGTGTTAACTTCTCACATTCCAAGATCTTTGCTTCTAACTTATCTTTGAACTTCTTTGCCTTAGCCTTTGATTTTTCTAAATCCTCTATGAGCAATAATATTTCTTCATCACATTCTTGAAACTGAATTTCAAGCTTAGAGTGTTGCTTTCTTACCTTCTTTACCATGTCAAGGGCATAGATGAGTTCTCCCTTGAGATCATAACCATTCTCTACTGAATAATCCTCTATTTTTTTACCTTTGTCCACATCATTACTTTCTTTTGGCTTGTCTTCTATAGGATCACTCACTTCTTCTTCTAATGCCATTAGAAGATTTTCATCTGGTCTTTCAAGTGCATCTTCATAGTCATCATCACTGAAACTATAACCATCCCTTGTGCAATCATCTTCAAGATGTCCAAATCTACCACATCTAAAACACTTGAGAATAACTAGAGTCTTTTTCTTAACTGGTTCTTTCTCTTCAATCATAAATAGGACTTCATCTCTATCATTTTCTGAAAATCTAGCATCACTATCATTTGAGTACTTACTTGCATTATCCACATAGTAGCTTCTCTTTTGTCTTTGGAAGAACTTCTTTCCTTGTCTGCTTTGTCCATCCTTGCTTTTCTTTTGGTGCCTGTATCTTTCTGATTCCCTGTACTTGTGATCCTATTTTTCTTCACCATTGTTGTTCTTTGGCTCTTTACAATCTATTGCAAAATATCCATACTTTCCACAATTGAAACACTTAACAGATCTTAGATCTATGGGTCTTCTGGAACCTTTATCTCTTCTACCATAATTAGCTTCTTCATCACTTGGATGACTCACTACTTGATTCTGACTTCTTACCCTTTATCTTCTTGTTCGCTTTGAATGCCTCCTTTTTGGAGGGATAGGATCTTTTGTTCTTATCTCAAAAGTTGTAAGCATGCCAAGTAAAGAATTTCTTGTCAGACAATCACTATCAATTGATGTTTCTATAGCAGAAACCTTTTCACTGTACCTTTTTGGAAGAGTTCTCAAGATCTTATCACAAGCATCGGATTCATCGACCTTCATTCCAAGACCTCTCATCTCATGTACAAGTTCATCAATCTTACTGAGATAGTCATGAATGTTTTCATCATCCTGCATTCTTAGGTTTTCAAATTCTCCTTTGAGATTTTTGATCTTAGCTTTCCTGACACCTTTATCTCCTTCATATATGTTATGCAGTAGTTCCCACATTTCTTTTGTTGTTTTACAATCCATAACCTTCATAGATTCTGATCTACGCAATCCTTTTATAATTGCATTCATAGCTCTTGAATTTGCATGCATTAGAAGCTTACCTTCCTTATCTATAGGAGGATTGACTGTTGAATCATATCCAAGTTCCACTACATCCCAAACTTCATTACCAAGTGCCATCAGGTGAAATCTCATTAGCATACACCAATACAAGAAGTCACTTCCATCAAATACTGGTACTGTATTATTGATGGACCCATCCCTTTGATCCTTTTGATCCATTGTGTTCTTGACCACTTTTCCTTCAAGCTATCAAACTCTTCTGAAGGAACCCGCTCTGATACCAATTGAAGAACACAAGCTTATACTGAGAGGGGGTGAACAGTATAAGAGCACTTTTTACTTTTCTTTCAAATCAATATTATGTAGTGTATAGATAGCAGTATCAATAGCAGTAATCAAAGCAATGCACAAAACACCATACATAATAGAGACACAATTTAACGTGGTTCACCCAAAGATGGCTACCTCCACGGAGAAAATATTTCTTCTAAATATTTCTCAAATAATCTCTTGGGAATCCTTCCCAATTACAATGTTTATGGACCTCTGTCCAAAGGAGATGTTGATCCCCTAAATCTGGTTTGTGGATCTCTATCCATAGGAGAACTCCTTCTCCTGCTCTGATGGTGATCCTCTAGAAGATGACTACCTCCACTGCACTAGCTTGTGGATCTCTCTCCACTGAAGACTCTTATCCCCACTCAGAAGACCTATCCTCACTACCCTGTTGATGGATCTCTATCCATAGGAGACTATATCCTCTCTACTCTATCACCTCCAAAGCTCTATCTCAATTCTGTACTAAACATAGTCCAGTCGGTCTAGCATAACTCTGCTCAATCTTGCACTAAACATAGTTCATTCGGTCTAGCACAAGTCTTCTCAATAAGCTCACTCAAATCTACACTAAACATAGTCCATTCGGTCTAGCACAAATCTGCTCAACTCTTGCACTAAACATAGTCTAGTCGGTCTAGCACAAGTCCACTCAAATCTGCACTAAACATAGTCTAGTCGATCTAGCACAAATCTGCTCAATAGGTCCACTCAAAACCTACTCAAATCTGCTCAATAGGTCCACTCAAAACCTATCCAAATCTGCTCAATAGGTCCACATAGAACCTATCCAAATCTGCTCAATAGGTCCACAAACCTTCTCAAATCTACTCATAGGTCCACTAACCTCCACTTCTCAATAGTCCCAAACTCAAATCTTCTCAACAAGCTCACATAGAACTTGTCCAAATCTGCTCAACAAGCTCACATAGAACTTGTCCAAATCTTCTCAATAAGTCCTCTCTAGGACTTGCTCAAATCTGTATTGTAAGCTTCCACAAAATCTCACACAAAATCAGTCCACAAGTCTTCTCAAAGACTTACCTCAAATCTGCTTAACAAGTCCACACAGAACTTGTCCAATCTCATAGAAACATAAAGAGAATTGTTAGAGACTCAATATGTTCTTTACTCAATGCTCAATCACTTTCTCAACTCAAATCAATCTCATAGAATCATAAAGAGAATTGTTAGAGACTCAATATGTTCTATACTCAAAACTCAATCACTTTCTCAACTCAATCTCATAGAAGCATAAAGATAATTGTTAGAGACTCAATATGTTCTATACTAAAAACTCAATCACTTTCTCAACTCAATCTCATAGAAGCATAAAAGAGAATTGTTAGAGACTCAATATGTTCTATTCTCAAAACTCAATCTCAACTCAAATCAGAATATAGAATAGTTTGTTTTATGGAACTTGAACAATCACTTCATACATCCACTTGACTAGGCTCAATCAACTCTACTCAACCAATCACTTCAAGAAACAACTCTTGCTCACAAACCCTAGTCCAAGCATGTATCATCCAACTCAAAATATTTCCAACAATGCTCAACAACAAATCTCACATAACAATGATACTCATGATCTTTTCAAACCCTAGTTCAAGTTCTTTGCATAACAACTCACTTCAACAACCATGCTCATCAAACAAGGTTTTAATCACAACTCTCAATTTCAGAAAACCTTGAAGCAATAACTCAACCACTTTCGAAAAGGAAACCCTAATCAAGTCCTTTTCACTCCAAACTTAATTTTCAATAAATCCAATCAACCAAGTCAACCAAAGAAGAATTTGCCCATACCTTTTTGAATGTCAAGTAGTTGACCTCACAAATCTGCCACACTCACAATTACTTCTTTGCCAATCTCAATAAGGGTTAGAGGATAATTTTCTTCAACAAAACATATCACAAAAATAATATCAAAATTACACCTTATCACTCCAACTTAAATAATAATCAATATCCTCACAATAGTCACAAAAACCCTTAATTCAAAATAACATACTACCCACAAAGTCTTAACCTTTCAATATTCCACAATAGCAATTTTAAGACTTAAAAATAAAAATAGAATTCTCCTTATAACTCCTAAAGGTAATTCTCAACTACCACAACTTTATTACAAAGCAACCTTTCCAAACTCAACCACTAAACAACCTTATACCTCCAACTTAGGCATTTAATTAAAAATAAAATAAAAAATATTACCTTTGCCTTTGGAGGGAATCGAACCCTCAACGTTGCCCCCTATGAGCATCTTAACCATGGCCAAAGTCACCACACGAGCCAAGCGCTCATTGAGATTAACGAAGCACCACGTGCTTCTTAATCTCCACTCTCTCCTTCCACCTTGGCAAAAGAACGTGCATCGTAGGCGCTTCACTCAACACACCTCACGATGCACCCATCGTGATTCGAACATGAATTCCCTTGCAAGCCAATGCTTTCACGCTTTCCAAAATGCCACTAGACCACGTTGTCTTATGCAACTTCAAAAATCGAAGCTTCCTCCCTTCAACACTTTGTTGTCACATTTTTCGCATACACTCACGAGCTCTTTCTTTCGCAAGCCAATATTTTCACTTTAGAGCAAGGATAATAAATTTGAACTTTAGGCATAGTATTTATATGCTTCTTCCACTACTTTGAAAATGTCGGCGCTTTCCTTGTTGTCTTCTATGACGTCGACGGAGATCATAAAGGCTTCGAATGCCTTTGGTCTTAAACCCAACCTTTGGGTTTATTAAAATATCTTTAGACTTTATAAAACCCACTTTTGCCTTATAAAACATTATAATAAGAATTATAAATATTTTATTTGGGTTTTCACCATGGCACATTTAATATTATAATAACCACTATTATAATATTATACCTTTGATAAAGTACCTTTAATATTTATTTATAAAATTTAAATTCACACTTGAATTTAAATAATTTATAAAATAAATATTATAACCCCTTTTTAACTTCTGTCTTTTGCACTGTTTCACTTGATCTTTGGCCTTCTTCCTGGATATCAAATAACCATTTTTATCCCCTTTGTTTCCTGCTGAAATATTTGGTATTAATGATGACTTCATCTGGTGACATCAATGACAACTTTGACTTAGGGACTCAAAATGTCCAACAATATTGACTACTTGAGATTCAATTTTGATAAAATAGTCAAAAGAGGGGTTGTTGGAAGTAGGATACTACCAACCACTAGGATCTTCAACATAATTGTTCTAGGTGGTGACTAAGTCCCTAGCTAAGCTTATAAAATATTTTTAGACTAGGACTAATACATATACTATCTACTAAGTTGGATCTTATGACTAACCAAGATCTCTACTAGTCAAAAATAGTCTTATGATATCTAGCTAAAGGCAATAAGATATTTGGGATTCCTTATTGGAAAATTTTGGATACTATACTACCTATTTAGGGCCATGATATCATTATATAAGGCTCTCATAATATTATATAGTTCATAAATCTTAGCAACAAAAGAAGTGAGAATCTAAGGTTTCTTTGGGCTCATGGTTAGGATTGTCAAACTCAGGGTAGATTGCAAGGTCAAAGAGAGGTTATTTGAGGGCTAAATAGAAGGAAACAATGGCAGTGGTGGTCTAGGGGATAGTATTCCTATTTGGATAAGATCATTTTTAGATAATATGGCTACCTCATAGATCTTTAGTAGTGAGTTCCCACCCTTAGACTTGATTATCATACAATTTATAGAATTAAAAACTTTTATATAGTAAATGAATTCTGTTGGAAATTTTGAGTAGTTTTGTTGTCATTGATGTCAAGAGAGTATTGTTTAAATTTCATCATCATTAAGGACATCAAGTGGTTTTTCCAAAAGCAAGAAGGTCTTGAAAAGGAATAGGATATAATATTTATTTTTAATATTATATGCCTAAAAAGGCCCAAAGGATGAAGACCCAAGGAAGGAGAAGCAAGTTTAAATTAAATAATAATATTATATTATTATAATATTTTGGGCCAAATAACAAGGTGAAGAAAAACAAGGTTCAAGTTGAAAAGACCCATGAGAAGTTTACAAAAGATTTAATTTAAATTAAAATATTTTAATCCTTGATTAAAATTTTAATTTAAATTAATAAGGAGTGCCAAAGGTTTTTAAATTTAATATTTAAAATCTAATTCGAATTTTAAAATTCAAAATTGGCCGATGTGTAAAATACAAGAAGCATGTGTATTTATAAAGGAAATAATTCTCATTTCCTATGCTCTCTAAGATATAACTTTGAATGCAATAATCGTGCGTTGCATTACCTAGAAATAAGAGAATTTTGCATTTCAAAGTATTAGAGGCAGACAAGTGTGTAAGGGTAGTGACGTGGATAGAGAGTCTCACCGAAAGTAGTAGTGCAGGAGGTAGTTGAGAAAGAGCTAGGGCTTTGCAAGGAAGAGATCATGGGTTCGATCCACGCGATTGACATTTTTCTAGAGGAAAGAGGTCTTCATTTTGTTTGATGTTTTTGTGAGGCGGAATATAGAGGGGATCGTGCACCTATGGTTTCATGTGGGCACGTAGCCCACTTGGTGGCCTAGCTTTGGGCTAGGGTGTTGGAGAGGCTACGTCGTGTGTTCGAATTTCATTGAAGATATTTTTGGTGGGTAGAATAAATTAAAGGTATGCTATGCACATTTTTATTTCTCCAAAGGTTTTGAAATTTGAAAAATTGCTTAGAGGGTTTCGTGAGTTCTAAAAGGTAGCTATGATTTTTTGAGGGAGGTATAAGGTAAAGTAAATTAAAATATTTTATTTTGATTTTTTGGTGATTGAAATTTATTTTATAAAGTTGGAGTGATAAGGTATGCAAAGAAAATAATATTTTTGCATCTTGAAATAAAAGCTACATTGTGATACTTACTTTTGTGAGTTTGGATATTATAAGGTGTATAAAGGAAATTGTTGTGTATTTTGTTATAATGAAAATGTTGACTTATATTGTGTAAGTTTGGAGATTATAAGGTGTACTAAGAGATTTGATATTTTTGTATGGTAAAATAATTATTGGGAAAATTATTTTATGGAGATCTTGAGATAGGTTGTGGCTACCTAACCTTAGTATTGGCAAAGAAAATTTGATTGTGGTAAAGATAGGTTTTGAAGATATATCTCCATCAAAACAAAAGGTATGGGCACATCTTCCTATGAATGAAATATTGTTGGATTGAATGTTGTGAAGTGCAAGGTTGGAGTGAAAAGGATTGTTTGATAAGCATTGTTGGAAATATTTGAGTGAGTGTTCATATGCATGCTTAGGGTTTGTGAAAGATCATGAGCATAATTGTTATGTGAAGTTGATTACAATATTAAACTAGGGTTTATAAAATAACTTGAGTATCATTGTTATGTGAAAATTTGGAATTATCTTGAGTCAAGGTTTGTAGTGTGAATTGTTGGAAGTATTGTGAAACACTTGTTTAGGGTTTGTAAGCAAGTTGTGTTTCATTGAGTGTTTGGTTGATTGAATTTGATGAGCATTCTTGATTGAAAGTGTTGGAGTGATAGTTCAAGTTTAGTGAAACAAATTGTTCTTTATTTCTAGATTGAGTTGAAGAAGAGTTTGAAAGTGATTGAGTGTTTGTGAGTAACATATTGAGTCTCTAACAATTCTCTTTATATTTTTGTGGATGAACAAGATTCTGAGTGAAACTTGTTAGTGTGATAGAAGAGGTTTTCTATGAGAGATTGAGTTAAGATTTTGTATGCAAGTTTTGTAATTGATTTGAACAAGCTTTTGTGAAAGCTAGTGAGCAGATTTGAGTAAGTCCTAGAGTGGACTTAAGGACATATTTGTGTAAGATTTTGTGGAAGCTTACAAGAAGATTGGATAAGTTCTAGATGGAACTTATTGAGCAAATTTGAGGTAAGTCTTGGTGAATAATTGATGTGCATATTTGAGACAGAGGTTGAGCAAATTTGTGCTAGACCGATGGACAATGTTTAGTGCAGATTTGAGATAGATATTAAGAAAATTTGTGTAGGGTAGAGGATAGTGTTTAGTACAGATCTGAGATAGAGATAGAATAGAGTAAGAGCAGACTTTGGAGGTGATAGAGTAGAGGATATTAGTCTCTAGTGGATAGAGATCCATTAGCTAGGGTAGTGAGGATAGAGGTCTTCTAAGTGAGGATAGGGGTCTTCAGTGGAGAGAGATCCACAAGCCAGTGCAGTGGAGGTAGTAGTCTTCTAAGAGGATCACCAACTAGAGTAGAGGAGAAGAATTTCTCCTATGGATAGAGATCCATAAACTTGATTAGGGGATTGGTGTCTCCTTTGGATAGAGGTCCATAAACATTGTAATAGGGAAAGGATTCCCAAGAGAATTTATTGAGAAAATTTTATAAGAAATATTTTCTCCATGGAGTAGCCCACATTGGGTGAACCATGTTAAATCATGTCTCTCATGTGTGTGATGCTTTGTGTAATGTTTACTGCTTTAATATTGCTTATGTTATCATATGGATTGAAAAGTAAAAAGTTTTATCTTATATTGTTCACCCCCCTCTCAGTATAAGCACATGTTCTTCAATTGGTATCAGAGTGGGTCTCTCCATGAAAAGACTAATAGCTTGGAGGAAGATCCATAAAAAACACTCATGACTTCAGAAAGATGAATAAGAGACCATGTTTGACATAAAAGAGGAATTCTTTGTTGCTCTCAAGAACTTGGAAAATATTAGAAAGAAGAACTCAAGTTTGAAGGATCAAATTCAAGAGGGTGAAGAAGCAAAGGTGGAACTTCTACAGAATCTCACATAACTCAAAATAAAGGTAGAAGAAGGAAAGAAAATTGAACAGGATATGACAGATCTATTAAGAGCAAGAGAAACAGAATGTGAAATATTGGAAGCAAAAATTGTTTATCTAAGGAATGAAGTTGAAAAGACCAAGTTACTACAAGATATAAAGTTGGGGAAATAGAGAGAGGAGTCAAGCCTTCAAGAAGCAGAGACTTCAAACAAAGATAAGCAAGTGACTCATACTCTAGAAGGAAAAGACATCAAGAAAGAAGAAAGCAAAGAAGAACCATGGACAAAAGTTAATCACAACAAAAGGAGGAGCACTCGACCATATTTTCCAAGGCATTCAAATAGGTTACATAATCTCTTCCATGGCTATTGCTTTTCATGTAACAAATATGGTCATAGAGTTGTACATTGCACTGGTTATGTTAAAAAGGATGTCAATAGAAATTTCAATTCTTTTGCACCTCTTATGAATAGTGATATCATATGTTATAAGTGCAATAATCTTGGGCACAAGGCTAGATGGTGTAAAATGGTATTGCATGAGTCAAGTAAAAAGAATACAACTTCAATAGTTAGGAAAGAGAGAAAAGGGCATGAGAAAGTTAGATCAATGTTAGTACAAACAACTCTTCATGTTCAGGATAAGGGAAAACAATGGTATCTTGATAGTGGATGTTCTAGTCACATGATAGGAGATAAAAGTAAATTTCTAGTACTCAAAGAAACTGATGGAGGATCAGTAAGATTTGGTGATAATGGATCAACAAAAATTTGTGGGAAAGGAACTCTGAGTTTAGATAATGGGAAAATAAAAATAGAGAATGTATTGTATGTCAAGGGGTTGAGGCACAATATAATAAGTGTGAGCCAACTTTGTGACCAAGGGCACATGGTTACTTTTCATCCAAGTAGGTGTGATATTAGAAAGTCTAAAACTGGAAAACTTATTGCAAATGCAAATAGAACTACAAACAACCTCTACATGTTGAGTGATATTAAAGGAGAAAAGTGTTTTCTATCACAAGAAGATGAGAGTTGGTTGTGGCATAGAAGAATGGGTCATTTGAACTTTGACAACATAGTGAACATAAGAAATAAACAGGCTATCAGAGATTTACCCAAGCTAAAAAGGCCACAAAACACAATCTGTGCACCTTGTCAGCATGGAAAGCAAACTAGAACAAGTTTCAAATCAAAAGGATTTATGTCATCTGAGCCATTGAAACTAATACATACTGATCTATGTGGTCCTACCAGAACATAGAGTATTCAAGGTGAAAGTTACTTCATATTGTTTATAGATGATTATTCCAGAATGATTTGGGTAGCCTTCCTGAAAGATAAGTCAAAAGCACTTGATAAATTCAAGGCATTTAAAGAGTTGGTTGAAAATGAAATAGGTAAAAGGATTAAGTGTTTGAGATCAGATAGAGGAGGAGAATTTACCTCAAATGAATTTGTAAACTATTTTGAACAACATGGGATCAAAAGAGAATACTCATCTACAAGAACTCCTCAACAAAATGGAGTTGTTGAAAGGAAGAATAAGACTATTGAAAATATGGCTAGAGCTATGTTAAATGAATCCAAGCTTTCAGATGGTTTTTGGAGAGAGGCAGTTAACACAACAATTTATATCATCGATAGGGCTCAAATAAGAGTGAACCATCACAAGACTCCATATGAGCTTTGGAAGGGAAGACCAACCACTATGAAATACTTCAAAATTTTTAGAAGCAAGTGTTACATAAGACAGGAAGAGAAAGACTTGGGCAAGTTTGACCCAATATGTGATGAGGGTATTTTTCTTGGTTATTCCACTAAGAGAAAAGCCTATAGATGCTACAACAAAAGGATATGTACTATTGTAGAAAGTATAAATGTAACTGTTGATGAGAAGATAGGGTTAAGAGAACCAGTTCAAGAAATTGTGTATCAGGAAGATGGAAGTTGTCAAGAAGAGTTATATGAGGAATCAGAAGGAGAAGAGGAAGAAACACAAAGACTTATTCCTAAGACTCCATCCAGGTATGTACAGAAACATCATCCAAGAGATCTAATCATTGGGAATCCATATGAGAGATAGACAAGGAGAAGGGTAATAACATCAAATCAACAAGCAAATTTTTCTTTGTTATCCAAAATTGAGCCAAAATATTTCAATGAGGCAAGTGAAGATAACTTTTGGATTAAGGTAATGAATGAGGAACTAGATCAGATAGAGAAAAGTAAGACTTGGGAACTTGTCCCATGACCAAAGGATAAGAATGTGATTGGTACTAAATGGGTATTCAAAAACAAGTTAAATGAAGATGGTCAAGTAGTCAAAAATAAAGCAATATTAGTATGCAAAGGTTATGCACAGGTAGATGGAATTGATTTTGATGAGACATTTTCTCCAGTTGCATGACTTGAAGCTATAAGAATATTCTTAGCTTTCTCAAGTTTCAAAAACTTCAAAGTATATCAGATGGATGTTAAATCAACCTTTCTAAATGGTGTTTTGGAAGAAGAGGTTTACATTGAGCAGCCAAAAGGATTCAACTTGACTGATAAACTAGACTATGTATGCAGATTGAAGAAAGCACTTTATGGACTAAAGCAAGCTCCTAGAGCTTGGTACTCAAGATTGGATAAGTACCTACAAGAACAGGGTTTCAGGAAAGGAATAGTGGACAATAACTTATACATCAAAAATGAAGGGAATGACTTACTAATTATGGTTGTTTATGTTGATGATATTATTTTTGGAGGTAACAATGATAAGATATGTCAGAAATTTTCAAAGAGCATGCATAATGAATTTGAGATGTCTATGCTTGGTGAGTTGTCCTTCTTTCTTGGACTTCAGATCTCATAATCAGAGAAAGGAGTATTTCTTTCACAAACCAAGTATATAAAAGAGATGCTAAAGAAATTCAATTTAGAAGATTGTAAACCAGTAAGTACCCCCATGGTTATAGGATGTAAGTTAAGTAAATATGATGAATCTTTAGAGGTAAATCATAAATTATATAGATCTATGATTGGCATCTTATTGTATGTCACAGCTACAAGACCAGATATCATGCAAACAATGGGATTAGTGGTAAGGTTTCAAGCAGCACCCAAGGAGACACATGTAGTAGCAATAAAGAAGATTCTCAGGTATCTAAAAGGGACTATGGATTTTGGGCTCTGGTATCCCAAAAGTGATAGTTTCACTCTCACAACTTATACAGATTCAGATTGGTTTAGCAACATTGATGATAGAAAAAGCACAAGTGGAGGAGCATTCTTTCTTGGAGACTGTTTAGTCTCTTGGTTAAGTAAAAAATAGGCATCAATATCCTTATCCATAGCAGAGGTAGAGTATATAGCAATAGTTGCTTGTTGTACACAAATATTATGGATGAAGCAAACTTTAGAGGACTTCAAGATAAAACATGATCACCCTATTCCCATATTGTGTGATAATACAAGTGCTATAAGTATCTCAAAGAATCCAGTGATGCATTCCAAGACCAAGCACATTCTGATAAAATATCATTTTCTGAGAGAGCAGGTGACAGATAAGCAGGTCAAGTTGGAATATGTTACTACAAAGGAGCATATAATGGATATCTTCACTAAGCCACTTCTGAGAGAGACTTTTGAGTATCTTCAAAGAAAATTGGGAGTAGTTTTACTCCCACCCCAAAATTAACCACCTCAAGAGAGGAGGTGGGGGAGGGGCTAAGCTAAGAGTCTCATTCTTAGCCCCAAGCCCCATAGGTGGCCCTTTGCCATTGATGACAAAGGGAGAGAGATTTGAGTTAGGGAGAGAGCATTCAATCAAGGGGAGAAGTTTCTTAGGGGGAGCAACTTTTGAAAAAAAGAAAAAGGAATGGTTAAAAAAAGGGGTTGCCATCAATGACAAAGGGGGAGATTGTTGGAAATTTTGAGTAGTTTTGTTGTCATTGATGTCAAGAGAGTATTGTTTAAATTTCATCATCATTAAGGACATCAAGTGGTTTTTCCAAAAGTCAAGAAGGTCTTGAAAAGGAATAGGATATAATATTTATTTTTAATATTATATGCCTAAAAAGGCCCAAAGGATGAAGACCCAAGGAAGGAGAAGCAAGTTTAAATTAAATAATAATATTATATTATTATAATATTTTGGGCCAAATAACAAGGTGAAGAAAAACAAGGTTCAAGTTGAAAAGACCCATGAGCAGTTTACAAAAGATTTAATTTAAATTAAAATATTTTAATCCTTGATTAAAATTTTAATTTAAATTAATAAGGAGTGCCAAAGGTTTTTAAATTTAATATTTAAAATCTAATTCAAATTTTAAAATTCAAAATTGGTCGACGTGTAAAAGACAAGAAGCATGTGTATTTATAAAGGAAATAATTCTCATTTCCTAAGATCGTAAGATATAACTTCGAATGCAATGCTAAGGAGATAAATCATGCGTTGCATTACCTAGGAAGAAGAGAAATTTGCATTTCAAAGTATTGGAGGCAGACAAGTGTGTAAGGGCAGCGACGTGGATAGAAAGTCTCACTAGAAGTGGTAGCGCATGCGGTAGTTGAGAAAGAGCTAGGGCTTTGCAAGGAAGAGATCATGGGTTCGATCCATGCGATTGACGTTTTGCTAGAGGAAAGAGGCCTTCATTTCATTTGATGTTTTTGTGAGGCAGAATATAGAGGGGATCGTGCGCCTATGGTTTCATGTGGGCACGTAGCCCACTTGGTGGCCTAGCTTTGGGCTAGGGTGTTGGAGAGGCTACGTCGTGTGTTTGAATTTTGCCAAAGATATTTTTGGTGGGCAGAATAAATTAAAGGTATGCTATGCACATTTTTATTTCTCCAAAGGTTTTGAAATTCAAAAATTGCTTAGAGGGTTTCATGAGTTCTAAAAGGTAGCTATGAGTTTTTGAGGGAGGTATAAGGTAAAGTAAATTAAAATATTTTATTTTGATTTTTTGGTGATTGAAATTTATTTTATAAAGTTGGAGTGATAAGGTATGCAAAGAAAATAATATTTTTGCATCTTGAAATAAAAGCTACATTGTGATACTTACTTTTGTGAGTTTGGAGATTATAAGGTGTATAAAGGAAATTGTTGTGTATTTTTTTATAATGAAAATGTTGACTTATATTGTGTAAGTTTGGAGATTATAAGGTGTACTAAGAGATTTGATATTTTTGTATGGTAAAATAATTATTGGGAAAATTATTTTGTGGAGATCTTGAGATAGGTTGTGGCTACCTAACCTTAGTATTGGCAAAGAAAATTTGATTGTGGTAAAGACATGTTTTGAAGACATATCTCCATCAAAACAAAAGGTATGGGCACATCTTCCTATGAATGAAATATTGTTGGATTGAATGTTGTGAAGTGCAAGGTTGGAGTGAAAAGGATTGTTTGATAAGCATTGTTGGAAATATTTGAGTGAGTGTTCATATGCATGATTAGGGTTTGTGAAAGATCATGAGTATCATTGTTATGTGAAGTTGAGTATAATCTTGAACTAGGGTTTGTGAAAGAACTTGAGTATCATTGTTATGTGAAAATTGGAATTATCTTGAGTCAAGGTTTGTAGTGTGAATTGTTGGAAGTATTGTGAAACAGGGTTATGCATAAGAGGTTGAACTCAAAATATAATTGTAAAAAAATGGTGAATCCTAATAAAAATCAAGGTGAATCCTAAGAAAATCAATTCAATCATCTTCATACCAAAATTTGGGGTATTTGAAGCCCTAAAGAGTAAGGTCATCTCTGGGGTAAATTTTGACACATTAAATCATCTTATAACTTCATAAAAACACCACCACTAGATCAAACTCAAAAATATCTTTCCAATGAGTACAAATATGCCTATGTTTGGATATATATTGTGGCAAATTGACCCTAAGAAAACATTTATTCAAAACATTTTAGGCAAATGGGCCAACGTCGAGGGTCCTCATATTTTC
This sequence comes from Wollemia nobilis, assembly GCA_028583015.1. NCBI lineage: Eukaryota > Viridiplantae > Streptophyta > Pinopsida > Araucariales > Araucariaceae > Wollemia > Wollemia nobilis. Next base: position 2,427,297 of record JAQPPZ010001316.1, on the reverse strand, counting down.
CAATTTCCAATTTTGAAAATCCTAATATTCACCCAATTTGCAAATATTCACCACTATGCATAACCCTAGTTTAATGGTAGAAATGTTTTAACAAAGTAATCAAGCCAAAAATTAGGTAGAGGAACCCTAATGCGATGCGACTTGTAGAGTTATTTTCCAACTAGGATGCCTCCACGACCTTTTCTTAAAGGTTATCTTACACCAGTGTTAAAGCACCCTTATCATGTACTAGGTTTTTAAGCATAAACATGTGGGATATAGCTTCCTTAGAATATCTAAAATTCACGTAGATGTCGAATCTGTCAGTCAATATATGTAGACAAAAATCACAAACTACCTTAACAAACCCTTTCGAGAATACTCCTAAAATGCCATTGGTGTGGTTAAGATCTCTCCAACAACACCAAGTAAATATTTGGGGCTTTAGTGAATATCTAAACATATGTGTAACCTTTCATCGCCCGAATGAGAACCTATATGTCCATGGATGCTTTGGTGTGACTAGTCAATATAATTCCTCTTGAACCTCTGTTAAAACAATTCCACAAATCATTCGTCTGATAGATGGCCTTGACACCGCATTGATTTGGGATTATCCATACAATTTTGGATAGAATGAAGGTCTTGTTATTACCATCTATTGTGGAGCATGACCCGTTTCTATGTGTCTGCATAATCCTCTGCTCTATTGACGATAACAATTAATTTTGGAAAGCTCCACCACTCTCTAGATCCATCGCTATCCTTTAGAGAATGCAAAGACAAACATAATTAGGACTGATCAAACCATGTGTGACCTCCTTGATATCCAAACCTCGGTGTGGTCAAATTTGATGAATTATATGGGACCTTGTATATTGTTTAGTACAATCATCTGATGAAACCAGGATTATGCCAGTATTACCTGAACTCATCCGCTGTAATTTTTTATAATAAATTAAAGTAAGGTAGACCAAAAGCTAATAACCCATAAACTATAAGGAGACATGTGGAGGCACATGGCATCAATTCAAGGCTCCACAAATAAATTTGATGATATCTTTGGTTAAGTCTTACATGAGACATTCGATGCTTTAGACATGCTTTACAAGGGCCACCTGCATATAGCAAACTAGCCAAGCATGCTAGGTGCTTGGCAGTCCTAAGTTGAACCACTTGGTATTCACTCTGCATCCACTAGGACCTTCGATCAAACATAGTTCATACCAACAGTCAAAAACCTAGCAATCGCAGGTATAACTTAAACAAAAATATTTTATGATAAACAAGGTTTTGAGGTGACCATTGGATGGTGACTGAGCGACCGTGAAGGTCACTACATACATTGATAGATAGATTAAATTCCAAGGAATGTATATTTTAGTTAAGGGTAGGTTTGGCAAAGCGGGACCAAATCGACTAGATGTGATAATGGTTAAAATTTAGGCTATTTAATAATATATGGTCTATAATTATATAACTAAAGGACTAAAGGTCATGGCAGTATTTAATCAAAATCCTTTACTTTATAAGTACCTTTAAAGATGTATTGTGGAACATTACCAAAACAAGGTTAAAGCCAAAATGGTGGTATGTATATGTACAAGGATATGGGTTATTTAAATTAGACCCAAGCCCAACTAAGGGTAAAAAGGGACCTACCTATGGTATTATGTAAATTAAATAAATAATATTTAATGTCTTAACATATACTTTAGTATATTTAATAAATTTTTATCATAAATTTTAGTGTATGTTAAGAGGAGAGTAAACTTGGGGTTAAGTAGATGAATAAGGATTAATTATGTTTAAAATTAACTCCAAATAAGAAAATATTTACTAATAATGAAGTAAAGGAATGAGACTTTAATTCATTATCAATCATGAAGAATGAAATTGGAAATTCATTCTGACGAAATTTATAGGATACCCTCTAAGATCAATACGACTTCTCAAAAATATAATCCGATGATTATCATAATCACATATGAGATGTTATAATTTACTAAGATGGCTTAGAGAAAGGAATCAATAGATTCCTTAATTGCATCATGATTTTTGAAGGAATAGATGGATTCCTTATGGGTATGAAAAGTACCTTCATGTTATAATGATGACTTAGAGAAAGAAATTGGGAAATTTCTTAATTGCATCATGAACCTATAAAGGGACAGTTGTATCCCTTGATTTGTATAATTTATTAAAAATGGGATCCGTAGATGCCTTCTATGCTTGTAATATTTAACATCTCAAGTTTATGAATATGAGGAAAGAACATATTTTGGAGGCTGGGTTTATTCCCCATGAGGGTTCCCAGGATAAACAATGTGTCACTAATTTGTGGTTTGATGTATTATTTCTTATGGATGTTGCAATTATGGTTCAAATGAGAATTTTGAATGTTATAAGTTATTTATGCTATGCTTAACTTAATTATTATGATGTTCTTATCCCTAAAAATGATCCTAGATGTATCTTTCAATAAATGGCATTTATGGTAATCAATATAACAATGTTTATTTTTGTACACTTCTATTCGATTTGTAGCAAAATGAGAGTGCCAAGCATGTATGACTAATATCAATATGTGGTTAAGATAATGAGATGTGATTATGAATTTATTTTTTGTATTGCTATTGGGTTATGAATAATGCACCTTTCAACATATGGTATTGGTTATAGTCAAATTAGTTGATACATGTGAGATATCATGAATGGTATCTCCTAAAACCATATAGTAAAAAAATTATGAATTGACTCAAGTTGGAATCCAGAGTGGGTTGAAACCCACAAGAAGATAAAATGGTATTGAGTTGGGAATCAAGGTTTGTTCCTACATTTTGAGTTGATAAATTAATGAACATGAGGCACACTGATTAAATAATACCCATTTGTAATAACTTAATTGGTTCATGTGCTTAACTTAAAGGATGCCTAAAATAAGGATGGAAAAATAAGCCCCAAGAAGCATCAGGAAATATAATCATGTTTAAGGAGACGTTCTATGGATTATGTAAGTTTAATCATGTATAGTGATTGTTATCTTATTGACCCCATCGAGAAGATGTGGGTTGTATTTAAGATACATGAATAACCCTTGTTGAGGTTATATCATGTAAGATGGGTTTCCATTTTCAAGGCATTCACCTATATACTGATCTTGGTGGATAGTATGGTTAACGATGATTTATCTTTAGTGAGGGATGAAACATAACACTTTGGCCAATGTTCTCATATTTGAGTGGTATGAGGGTTTCGTAGAAGTTGATCACTTCTACTCAAGAGTGAATCTGATCAAGTCTTAATATCTCTTGATGCTATTTGCCTTGATAACTTACAATATGAATGGAATGGTTCTACCTTAGGTCATAGTTACGTCCTCTATCTCATGAAATACGTATGAGTAAAAAACATTTGTGTGGTTGAGTAGTGATAATTGGGGTTGTTACAGCTATAGTAGATGACATGACATATGAGGTCAAAGGAGTAGGAAATATATTAATCAACTTGTCTAATGGAGAATGCATGATTAAAAATATGTTATACATGTCAGTACTAACTACTAATATATATGTGTCAAGACTACTACTAATATGTTATACGTGTCAGGACTAATCTATTCTATGAAAAATTTGTATAAAAATACAACTCACTCTAGCTTATTCACCACAATAGAATGGTATAGTAGAAAGAAGGAATTATACCATTATGGAAATGGTACATTGCATGATAAAATAAATAAATCTTGATTTTCAATATTATATATACATAATAGATCGCCCATAAGAATAATTAGAATTATTACTCCTAAAGAAACTTTATTAGTACAAAAATCTCCAATAGAATATCTAAAATTTTTGGATATAAAGCATACATGTACATTAAAAAGAAAAAAAGAACAAAATTAGATGAAAATACCATATGTGGATTTTATTTTGGTTGTGATGATGATTCAAAAAAATATAGAGTAAATTATCCCATTACAAATATAATTTATTTGAGTAGAGATGTGGTTTTTGATGGAAAAAACAAAACCCTTGTTGAATTTCCAAAGTTCAATACAAGTCCTATTATGAATATTCTATCAGATAAAGAAGAATCTTCAAGTGAAGAATTAGAATCTAAAATATTTATTAAATTAGTTGAAAACTCGAAATTTATAATGCCACCACAAAAAAAAGAGATATATAAATACACTTAAGGACTCAAAGTTAGAACAATTGCCAGATCTTACCACTACAAGACCTCTAACTCGCAGCATGACAAGAACAAATATGAGTTTAATGAGTTCATTAGTAGAACCTAAAACTACACAAGCTGCCATAAGACAACTAGAATGGAAAACCTTGGAATCATAATAAGCAACACTAAGGAATAAAAAAACATGGGATTTATTTGACCTACCATAAAGAAAGAAAAAATTAGGATGTGAATGGATCTACAAGATAAATTACAAGGCAGATGGTTCTCTTGACAAATACAAGGTATGAATGGTTGCAAAAGGTTACACTTAAGTATAAGGAATTGACGATGAAGAAACCTTTGCATCCACAGCAATAATAACTACTATTCATACAATTTATGCATTAGTAGCACAACTTGGCTAGAAACTACATCAAATGGATGTTAAGAGTGCATATCTCGATGGTGATCTTGAAGAGGAGGTATACATAACTCATCCAAAAATGAGTTATCATCAAGATATAGGAACAAAAGGTTTAAAAATTAAACAAATCATTGTATGTATTAAAACAACCTTCTATAGCATGGTACATTTAAATTAATGATCATCTACTATGATATAGTTTCAAAAGGAGTGCATCAGATTCAAATATTCATACAAAATAAGTTGGGTCAGAGAGAATAATTTGTGTGGTCTATGTTGATGATATAGTAATAATGGGAAGTTCAAGGACACTCATAGATGAGCTTAAGATCTAAATAAGGATTTTGAAATGACTAATTTATGACTTCTACACCATTGTCTTGGTCTAAATTTTTTTAAAAATATAATAACATCATGGTAACTCAGGAAAAATATGCAAAGTCATTACTTGAAAATATAGAATGCCAAAATGTAAAACTAAAGATACTCCAATGGAACAAGGACTAAAATTGTCAATATCTGATGAAACACCACTAGTTTATGCTATTATGTATCAACAACTAATTGAGTCCTTTGTGTTTAATAAATATTAGACCTATTATTATTTTTGTTGTAAATTATCTCTCTAGATTTATGCAAGAGCCTAGAGAAATTTATTGGAAAGCTACAAAGAGAATTCTACAATATATCATCAAAACTATTAAATATGGCTTAGAATACAAAAGCAATGATAAATTTTACTTACATGTGTATTTAGATTCTGACTATGTTGGATCTATAGATGACATAAAATCAACATCAAGCTATGTGTTCCATATTGGATGAGGACTTATTTAATAATATAGTAAGAAATGAAATGCAATAGCTTTCTAATAAATAAAATTAAAATATCATGCAACAATACATGAAGCACTTTGGTTATAATACATTTTATCATATATGGGAAAAAGAAAGACTCTGACAATACTAAACTATGATAATCCAAGAGTTCTTAAACTAATAAAAAATATTGTGATTTGTGAAAGAAAAAAACACATTTAATCTCAATGTCAATTTGTTAGAGATCATGTTCTAGACTATCATATTTGAATAAAATGTGTCCCCACTGAAGATCAACTTGCAAATATTTTTTTAAAATTACTTGGACAAAACAAGTATAAGATATTGTTGGCTCGACTTTCATGCACACCCTGCAGAGAGTAAACTGAAAACACAAGTAACATTTAATGGAAATAAATTCCCTCACTTTAGGATCTTGCTGGTTATCCAAGGTGTGATTTACAAGGTTGGGTCAAATGTCCTCGCTCTTTTCCACTTCTAGAATAGTTTTAGGTGGACTTCCTATGTACCTACAAGAAGGTTCAACTTTTATCCATTTTTTTTTGTTTTATCAATTAGATTCATTTGATCTAGCTCTTCAGATTTTAGAAAATTAAAAGAATAAAGAATTTTATAAAAATGAGAACCTTTCCAAAATAAAATAGAGCAGGGTAGGGCAAGAAAGAGAGGATTAAATATTGCAATTTTAATTGCTAATCATTCTTTTAATTAAAACATGTTGTGTCCACTAAATAGGACAAATAGAATAATAAATTATCCAGCTTTCTAAGACTAACTTATTATCTAGCAAAGGGCAGAATAGGGGAATAGAACATATTAACTTATTTAAATCACAATTTTCCCTAAAATTAACAATATGAATATGCAGATAGCCAACACTCATACACATAGACCATAAATATCAAATTTAGATATTCAAACCAGGTGATTTAAATAATCCTTAATATAGCTTAAAACTTCTAAAATTTTAGACTTGCTGGGATGATTTTACCGGTAGCATAGCACACACAACAAAACTAGAGCCAGTAGAAAAATAAATAAATTTTAGAAATATTAAACTACAATTCAGCTTTCAAACAACACCAACAACATACTAAAATCAATTGAATTCAAAACAATTACAACTGCAAACATTTCAATGAAAACAAGAATAAGGAAATGAGCATCGTGAAAACTCCAAGATTAGATTAGGCACTGGCCATGCCACCTCAGGGTAACAACACCATGCAAATCCTTTGTCCAAATAGAGGCTTTTCCATAAAATAGATTTGAGAAAAAGTACTATTATAAATTCGTGCATCTTGAGTTTACATTCAATGGGAGTATTTATAGACTCAGGAGATGCCTTGGTCTTTTTAGAGAATATCTTCTCCCAAAAACTTAAACTAATTTAAAAATCCCACTCCAACTCCAACCACCTCAAAAATCTACCTAAATAATCTTGCCATAAATGGCGGAGACACAATCTGATCTTCTTTTCACCAAATGGAGACTACATGCAGATGTTTTCAATTTCTTATCAATTGCAGGCATATTTCATTAAATGGGTACTCTCTCGGCCATGCATGATAAAGTCTTTTTTTGTGATGGGCCTTGGAGAATCTAGTGGATCATCAATTTTATGCATCATCTATCTTTGCACAACCGCCTTTGCTTGGTTTGTGGCAAAATTCCAAGCCCACCATTGCTTTTTTCATTAAATGCGCTCGCTAGCAAATTTCTACAAAAAATTAAAAAGAGAAAATGTTAGAACATTAGGTTTGAAATTAAATTAAATTTATTTTTTATTTTTTTCTAAGGTTCCAATTTTAATTTTTTAGATTAAAATTTTTAATTATTTTTCAAAGTTTTTTGGGATGATACCTTTTAGGGCTGAGATTTTAATTAATTTTCTTAACATTATTTCAATCCCCAAGGTTTGACAATTTTCTATCTCCCTGGGAATATTGTGCCATTTTAATTATCTTCACTTCCTTTCGTGAGGATGTCGCGATATCGCGACATTTTCAATTATCTCCCTTTCAACACTTTGGTCTTTTTTCAATTCGTCAGGCACTTTGAAAATATTCTCTCCTTGGGAATATCATGAAATCATGATATTTTAATTATCTTCACTTCCTTCCATGAGGATGTCACCATATCGCAACATTTTCAATTATCTCCCTTTCGACACTTTGGCCTTTTTTCAATTTGTTGGGCAATTTGAAAATTTCTAAAAAAAATCAAACATGGATTCCAATGACCCCACGCTTTGCATTTTGGCACTTTAAAGGATTTTTAAGGATCCTCCATTCTCAAAAATAATTTTTAGATACTGGAAAATGAATTTTAATTGCTTGGAAGTTGCAGTTCCATGTGGTGTGAAATTTAGGACAAAAATAGAAACATCAGAATTGAATGAAACTTGTTAGACATCTAAATGAGCCAAATGGGTATCCAAATATGCAAAAAAAAACTTGAAAATTTGTAATGTCCCCTTTCTGAGTAGTCAGTCAGTTGTGGTAATTTAGCCTATTCCTAGGTTCCCATAGGCTAAACTGAGGTGATTGGGAACCCTATTTGAGTTGTTCCCTGGTGATCAGTGCTTCGCCAACTTCCTTCTGCTTCTTTTTGGAGGCGTTTCGGAGCTTTCTTCCACCACTTACTATTTTTAGAAACTTACTATTTTTAGTAAGTCGGAGCTGAGACGTTCAGTGGTGATGAATTTTATGGGTTTTTGTTCAGAGTAGTGCTAAGGAGTTCTGAGTCCTTCCGAGGGCTCTGTTGGGTGATTCTAATGGAGTTACTATTTATAGTAACTGCTAATTTTGGTAGTGTCAGCTTTGGTCTGCTTCATTCCACATTTGCAGTGTTCGGGTTGCCTTATTTGATGAATTTATTCAGTTGCTAAGGTTGGGCAAAATATTTGGAAGTTATTAAAGTTACTTTTTAATTAAAAAGGACCAAATGAAAAAAAAAAAGTAACTTTATGTTTTTTAAAAAACAACGTTGTCCTACTAGGCCAAGGAGGGGCGTAGGAGTTCTTAAGGCAATAAAATAATATTATTTTGAAATGTGTTTGGAGCCAAATAACCTAAAAATGAGGCATGGGGTTTATATTGGAGTTTTGGAGCTCATTTGCATCATCTTCTTTCTGGCAACATAACAGAACTCTGTCAAATTTGCTTCAGCAATTGCAGACTTTGGCTTTTGGAGACGAAAACCTCCATTGGTATCACTGGTTTCGGGGGTTAAAGGTCCTCCCTAGTCAGTTCTGGGTGTTTCTACTTCAGGGGACACAGATTTGAGCTTGATTTGTAGCGGTAGGGTTTGTGATTTCGGCAACTTCAGTGGGTGTTTGAGGAGATCTTCTGGGTCTTCTAGTTTTTGGTCATTTTCATCTGGGTGTGCTTCATTTTAGTGTTTTGTGGTGTGATTTGAGGGTTCTTGGAGTTGGCCGTACCTGGTTTTGGGGGGGGTTTGGGGGGTGGGGGGGGGGTTTTTTGGTGCCCTTTTCAATAGGTTGTACCATTACCTTGGGGAAGTGTGCAATAAATTCAATCAACTTTCGGGTGTGTCTGTTGTCCAGACATTGGCGCCTAGCTTGTACAAGATTGTTGCATTTTACGGCATGTCATTCGGAGCCCGTTTGATGAAGTTATGAGCATTTTGGTGTGTTCAGCTGTGTATGGTTTATTTCCAGAATTTTGTATCAGACCTGTACTTGCATTTCCAGGTCAGAAATTTGAATAATATAATGTTGTTTGGTGTTGGGTTTCAGTTTGTTTCATTCCAGTTTATGTTTATGCAATTTAGAGTTTTTCTTTATGCATATGTTCACACATTATAAAGCACAAAAACCCCAAAACAATTGCATATAATACCTATCAACAAAACATCAGAAAAAGCACAAAAAAAAAATCAGACATTACAAAAATAGAAACAAAGAAAAAACCCTCAGTTATTTCAGAGCAGCAAACAAGGGTGTCTATTACAGTGGTATCAGAGCACATCTTGGTCTTGCCAGCCTGTTGGGTAACTCATGCATACACACCAATATTATGTGAGGAGGAATAAATCTAATCCGGTCTTTGTTCACCAAGAGACATTCTTAGATCAGGAACAGGTACAAGGGGATTTATCTAGCAGGTCTAGTAATAACAGTGCTACAGAGGATACTCCTAATTTGTCTAGTCCACCTAGAGACATGGGAGACAGGCAGAAGGGTAGACAGGGCTCAGTTAGTCCTAACACTAGAGGTGAGAGACAGTTTACAGCGATGATGGATATGATGTCACAACTACTTTCTAAGTTTCAGCAGGGGATACCAGTGCAGACACAGGGTAATACTGAGCATACTAGAGCTCACACAGCTGAGTCTAGTCATGCTAACCAACACACTAGTCGTGGTCCCACAGTCTCTTCATTGAGACCATTACAACCTACTTTTGCTCCTCGTGTTGAGGCACCATTGATACAAGAGCCTCCACTTACTCTAGCAGAGGAGTACAGAGAAGCCTATGCAGAGTATGAGACCTTGCCAGATGAGATTAAGGCCCTTACCACACTTAATGATTTTGTGCGTGAGAGGAGGGCGAGGGGAAATTCACATAGGCATGATCAGCGTGGACCACCAGCCCAACGGGAGATGCATCATGCTTTGGGTAAGGTAACATTACCCCACTTTGATGGCAGTGGGAAGACCACAACGAGGGCATGGGTTGAGAAATTGGACAATTTCGTTACACTCCGGTCTATCCCAGAGGACGAGGCGATTAAGTTCGCTACATTGCATTTGGATGGCGTAGCACATGATTGGTGGTATCATGGGCTCCATACATTGGGACACAAGTTCATTACATCCTATGCTGAGTTCACGAAGAAGCTCATAGACAAGTTCGACAAGAAGGACCCTGAGTTGCATTTCAGAGAACTTGCTCAGTTGAGACAGTATGGGTCTTTGGAGACTTACATCTCGGAGTTTCAGCGTTTGTCAGTGATGGTATCAGACATTTCCGAGAGGAGGTTGACGGTTCTGTTCATGGAGGGACTCACCGAGCCTATTCGTGGTTGGGTCAAGGCATTTGATCCACTGTCTCTTCAGGATGCTATGAAGAAGGCGAGAAACATGGAGTTGGCTGCCCCTAAAGCAAAATTTCAGTCAAAGCCTTTTTCAAGCAAGGATAATAAAAAACCATTCCTTAAGAATTCTGATCAGCAGAAGAAAGAGACCCCAAGAGGAGATAGAGAGTCCTTGAATGACTTAAGAAAGAGGAATTTATGTTACTCTTGCAAAGAGCCTTGGGCCCCAGGGCATAAGTGTGCTGATAAGGGAAAAAATAGACAACTTGAGGCCTATTCACATGATGAATCAGAATCAGAAGATCCTGATCAGCAAACTGAAAATTCTGATTCGGATGTAGAAGAGCATGAGGAGACACCTGAGGATGAGCCTAAGGGTGAGGCAAAGGGAGAGACAAAAGGGGAGATGATTGTGGCACAGTTGCACAACTTCCAAAGGAATGATTCCTTGAGGATACGTGGTGTTCTTAAGGGACAGCGTGTTACCACTTTGATTGACACGGGAGCTACACACAATTTTATTGATGAAGGCTTGGTTGCTCGTAGAGGCCTTCAAACAGAGGAGATAAGTGAATTCAAGGTTATGGTTGCAGATGGATTCACTATTGGGTGCACTAGGAAGATCTCCCAGTTATCATTTCAGTTGGGCAATTATGAAGTCAAGGATGACTTCTATGTAGTGAGTATGGTGACAACCGGATATGAGCAGATAGATTTATATTCATTCTTGGCTTGCGAGCAGCAGGGTGTGGGAAATTCTTCAGGCGTCAGGCAGTTGATTTTATGTCCCACATGGTTGTGTTGTGATCACTGCAGTTTAGTTATGATGTTGGTAGCTATCTTTTCAGAAGATGCTTTGATGATTGCAGTTGACTTTGGTACTAGGGATCACCTGATTTTCATCGTGAGGATGAGTGTTGAGATAAGATTGTTAGTTCACATTTCCAGAGATGATTTGGCAGTTGCCTATGTTGATGTTTTCACTGATATTACTTGGCGAGAGGTATTCCATTTTAGTTTTGTTCGGTATTTCAGTTTCAGACTGGAGGGTGATCTTATCATGGTGTTGCAATTGAGACTTGTGCAGTTCTGGCACAGTGTTTTCTTTGTTGTGATCAGAGTGGTGCAACATCAGCGTGGTGGAATTTTCCTAAGGATGTTATGGGATCCTGGTATCACTTGTGACTATAGCCAAGAGTTGACGGATGACTGGAGTATGATTTGGTATTGCTTGAGGACAAGCAATCTTTGGGAAGGGCGGACTATAATGTCCCCTTTTTGAGTAGTCAATCAGTTGTGGTAATTTAGCCTATTCCTGGGTTCCCATAGGCTAAATTGAGGTGATTGGGAACCCTATTTGAGTTGTTCCCTGGTGATCAGTGCTTCACCAACTTCCTTCTGCTTCTTTTTGGAGGCGTTTCGAAGCTTTCTTCCACCACTTACTATTTTTAGAAACTTACTATTTTTAGTAAGTCGAAGCTGAGACGTTCAGTGGTGATGAATTTTATGGGTTTTTGTTCAGAGTAGTGCTAAGGAGTTCTGAGTCCTTCCGAGGGCTCTGTTGGGTGATTCTGATGGAGTTACTATTTATAGTAACTACTAATTTTGGTAGTGTCAGCTTTGGTCTGCTTCATTCCACATTTGCAGTGTTCGGGTTGCCTTATTTGATGAATTTATTCTGTTGCTAAGGTTGGGCGAAATATTTGGAAGTTATTAAAGTTACTTTTTAATTAAAAAGGGCCAAATGAAAAAAAAAAGTAACTTTATGTTTTTTAAAAACAACGTTGTCCTACTAGGCCAAGGAGGGGCGTAGGAGTTCTTAAGGCAATAAAATAATATTATTTTGAAATGTGTTTGGAGTCAAAAAAAACCTAAAAATGAGGCATGGGGTTTATATTGGAGTTTTGGAGCTCATTTGCATCATCTTCTTTCTGGCAACATAACAAAACTTTGTCAAATTTGCTTCAGCAATTGCAGACTTTGGCTTTTGGAGACGAAAACCTCCATTGGTATCATTGGTTTCGGGGGTTAAGAGTGGTTTGCAGGAACCACTATTTAGGGAGTTGAAATATACTACCCTAACCACTTTGGATGTAGAGTTTAATTAGGCACAACTTACAAAATAGAAGTTTGTTGCTCAATAGAGGGGTTTTTTATCTTCATTTAGTGGGATCTCCCTACTCTTAGAAACATCTATACAAAGAAAAGAAGGCTCATCCTCCTCCTCCTTCTTCTTATTGTTCTTCCTCTTCTCCTTCTCCTTCTTTTCATTATTTTAGTAGCAAAAAAATTGTAATTGTTGTAATAGAAGAGGTTATGTAGAATTTGAATGCTTTATAAAGGAGAAGAATCTCATTCTAAAAACTTAAGATGAGGAACCACAAGATGTTTTGTAACAACCAAAAACTATCAACCCCCCCCCCCCAAACAATAATGATTACAAGCAAAGGTTCACAAGGGGAAAAACCTTCTTTTATATTTCCAAAATACAAGGCTTCACCACATTTGAGTTTCAAGTTGTTGCAGACAACACTCAGTGAACAAGAGTGGCCAACTCTCATGATTTATGGTGTTCACCTTACTAAACCTACTTGTTTATAAGGAAACCAAAAGTGATACCCTCACCTTTCCCATACCCTCACCGACATTGGACACTGTGACCATGGCATAGGAATTATCCTTTAAGGCCCATAACACTTAAATGGGATGTTTATTCCCTAACCATACTCTAAGTCCATCTAGGTAGGTTAATTCAGCTTAGAGCCTTGGTGCTTGGTTCCCATATCTCCGTAGGCTAACTAGGTTATTACCACTTTTTATAAATAAACATGATCTCTCAATCCTAGATGTTCAAGGGATCACCACTGCTATCTTATGAATGGTTTCACAACTCTTAGTTAGGATACACCCAATCCTACTAGTTCAAGGTGTAATGATTCACAAGAACCATGGCTATTGTATTTACACAACTCTTTCTAGGTTCATGAGTTTGTAGCTATTGCATCCTTGCAAATCCTTCTATGACTATTATTTACTTGGTTATTGCATTTGTGCAACTCCTCCCAAGATTGGGTTTTATTATGACTTGATTTACCAAAGGAATTCTAACCACCCCAAGATAATCATCACATAAATATATCTTGCGATTAGAAACATAATTCTAAAGTAGAGAAACATTCATTCCATTATATCAAAAGCACTTTAAAATAAGACATAATCCATATAATTTAAATGCTTTGATAAATAAACATGAGTTCATATTTAACAAAATTCATATTATGCTTAACCCAAATGCTTGACATAAATATTTAAATCAAATTATTTCTAATAACATCGATGCATAAACATGATAACCCAAATAAATAACATCAATAATTGATAGAGTTCAATACTATTTATCCAAAGTAAAAGATTGTAAAAATCACTTTAATGTATAACCCAATATATCATTGAAGCAACATAATATTTCAGTTTGTACAATAATCAAGATTACAAACTCATTGAACAAAACAACATTTTACATAGTATTTGATCTTCCACAACATATATACAAAAAAAGTACTATGAAGCCATCCTCCAAGGATCTTCAAGCCATCCATAATTCTACAAGTGTCTTTATGATAGGTAATCCATCTATAGCTCATGAGGAATACTTAGGGATCATGATAGCTCTAGATGCAATGCAACTTAAAACATACCATTTTCTATTTATGCAAACAACCATGCATAAAAACATAAAGAAAACAAGCCAACATGAAGAGAATCCTATACTTCTCTTTACAATGATTCCTTAACTCACAAAGGTCTCAAGAATCATGATATATTTTCTCTTTCAAAACCATCATACAAAAATCCATATTATAAAAGAGAATCCCATACTTCTCTTTATAATGATCCCTTAACTCACAAAATTCTCAGGAATCATTATATTAGTTTCTCTTTCAAAACCATCATACAAAAATCCATATTATAAAAGAGAATCCCATAATTCTCTTTATAATGATCCCTTAACCCACACAAGTCTTAGGAATCATTATATTAGTTTCTCTTTCAAAACCATCATACAAAAATTATTTTATTAAGAGACTAACCAATACCATAGAAAAATCACTCCTTCAAACAAAAACTAAAGCATAGACATTAAGGATTTTCTCTACTAGCTATTCCATATCGACACATCAACAAGAGTGAAATCTTCTCCCTACTTGCATTTTATAAGAAGCATTAACATGCAAAAGCACAATATTTTCTCTACTTCCAATTCCTAAAGAACTCATTACTTAAAAGCATAATATTCTATTTTCATACCATGAATAATAAATGAAAGCATTATCCTCTATTTCCAATATCATAAAAACACATTAATAAATGAAAGTAATATCTTTTGTTTTCAATTCCATAAAGAACACATTAATAAATAAAAGCATTATATTTTCTCTATGGTTTCAAAAAGGACTTGCCTTAAAGATAACTAAAATCAACAATAGATTTCTTTCCCTATGTAGGATAAAGCTTCCATGATAGTAAGTCTTCTTACCCATCAACTCAATCATTGAATCCTACACCCCAATCACTAGATTAAGGCATTCAAGATCTCAACAATGACACAAAAATTAAACCACAAGATAACAATACACATTCTCATAAAGTGTTTTCAAAACATGGCTAGCATGAACAATAAAATTCACTAACATTCAATAATGAACTTGGATAATGATCAAGAAGAAATATAATTCTAGAGCTTAAAAACATATGAACGCATTAAGGTGAAAAATACCATGATGAGGGAATCAAAAATTACTCACTGGCCTATTGATTTTGACTGTGGACGTAGACATTTTAAAAATTATCAACCTCGATGCCTTGCAGATTCATCGTGATCATACCTCTGACCATTTTTATCAAATCAACATGTTGAACATCATGATCAGATACTCCCATGGTTGACTCAAATAATAAATTGTGGCTTAACATTGTGATCTGATAGTATCCTCTATTAAATCATCTTGTACTATCATCTATCGCTGAGTCATTTACCGAACTACCTAGATTGAAGACATACCTGACATAGATCCTCACTGCTATTAGTCCTATGGCATGCCATGAATTCTTTGTGAATTCTAGTGTAGTGTGAACTCTTTCATGCTCTATGTGAGGAAATTGCACTTCATCGTGATTTAGTAGCTTTCCACCCTGCTAGTTTTTGACATATTATCGACACGATCTACAGATCGATCTCTGCTATTGTGGAGTTGCATTTGTATAAACTTGCTGCCACCTATATTTTTTATTTTTTCCTATAAGTAGTTTCATAAGAGTGCTTGACACCAAATTTTTGCATTCAAAACTTGGCACCACCGAGATCCGTCATTCCTGCATGAAATTTACTGTGATAATTTACACGAACTTTGATGATTTATGAGTTTCTTTGGTGAAGGATAAAATTCATGGTGTATCAACATTCTACCACCGATTCCAAATAATACATGGTGGCATGAGGGCATTTTATTTTTTCTCTACACGGGTGCGGTAAAACCATAGTGGGTTTTTAATCCCACATTGTGTGGGTGAAAGGCGTATTAGCCTTTTTAGAGGTAAAGTCGTCAATCATAGAATAGCCAGCGCACGTTGGCTATGCATGCACTGTCCCCATCGGTGGCATACCTTGTGAAGCGTAGCATAGTGTGTGTACCTTGTTTATTAGCTACCTTTGACTGAGTACTTATTGCTTACATTATCCACTAGTCATCGTTGACCAAACACCACATTTTACCAAAAAAGGGTAATTGTAAAATGGACTTCAAATTATTGTAAAGAGGGATAAAATATTTTTAAAATTAGCATAAGGGGGGTAATTTTCTTATTTTTTTGTAAAGAAGGGGTATTTTATTTTATTTTATTTTATTGTGCTAAATTAATTTTGCCCATTTCAAAATATTGTAAAATTGCATTAAATTATTTTTGCAATTAATTGGGCAAATAACACTGTTTTTTAACCCCTTAGAATTTTTGTAACCTCTCTTATGTCACCCTTCTGGCATATACTCGAAGACAAATGGCTCATGATTTGGCAGAGCAAATGGCTGCAATCATCGCAATCATTAGTACTTTGGCTGATAAGGTCAATAATATTGCTTCTTCTAGTGGTCCCAGTCAAGCCCCTAACCTTCATATGAAAGCAAAATGTGAGGTCAAAATTTATGATGGCTCCCATGATCCCGAGGTTCTAAATAGTTGGATCCTTGACATGGACACGTGGTTTACCTACAACAAAATACCAAAAGATGAACAAGTTTCATTTGCTCTCTTAAAACTTTTTGGCATAGCCAAAGTTTTGATCATGGATCACCTAAGTAATCAGAATCCAATTGAAAATTGGGATGATTTGGTGAAGGATTTGATGGATATTTTTTATCCTTAAAACTATGCAAAAGATCTTGAATTTTTATGGCTTAAATTGAGGTAAGGCTACAACATGAATGTCCAAAACTACATCAGTCTATTCAACAAATTGAGAATTTTGAATGGTATTTAGGACTCTACTGCCAAGCTAATCACCAAATTCAAGAGTGGATTGCAAGAACCACTTTTTAGGGAGTTGAAATATACTCCTATTACATATTTTAATGCCATGTATATTACGAAGGAGAAGCTTGTTGCTCAATCAAGTGGATCTTGTTCCTCTAACTCCACCAAAGCTTCCAAACAAAAGCAATCTCCATAGCAATAGAAGAAGACTTCTTCCTCTTATTCATCTTATTCTTATTTCCCTTCTTCTAACACTTCTACTCCTTTTGATCCTAAGAAATTTTGTGATTATTGTAAGAAGAGAGGCCATATATAATCTGAGTGTTTTAGGAAGAAGAAGAATCTTATTGTAGAAGCTCAACCAGAGGAAACACAATATGGGCCTATTGAGGCTACGGAAGAACGATGCCCTTATCTTGAGCTTTGTGGGCTCAAAAATAATACTTTGTTAACACACAACATGATTGAAATAGGTTGTGACCATTTTTTTGTCACATGTACCCACTTAAAGCACAATTACTTTGTAGATTGCATAATTGACAATGGATCCCAAACGAACTTGATTTCTAGAGTTGTCATCAATAAGTTGAAGCTTCCTATACAACCCCATCCTCACCCATACCCACTTGCATGGAAGGATGCGGGCACCTCCTCCTTGATTACAGAAACTTGCACTGTGTCCTTTGCATTTGGGCCACACTATGTGGACAAAGTCACTTGTTATGTGACTCCAATTAATTGTTGTGATCTCATTCTTGGAAATCCCAATCTATTTGACAAATAGGCTCAATATGATGTGTATAAAAATACCTATTATACAGATCCATGTCATACGGCATTGGTCTTCCACAAGCCAAAAGACACACCAGCTATAGTTACACATAAGGAAGCCACTCCTCTTACAATTCCTCCTATTTCCCTAGTTGCTCCTCCTCCTGCTTCTACCATGCACCAGGTTCTTGATGTGAAGTAGATCTTCTAGTCACCACTGTAGGAGATTCATCCTCCACCTCATCCACAATATTACACTCGAGTTAGACCTCCAATCATGACTAGGTGATGCCCTCCAGCATAGGCACCCCTTGGCATTCATGACATCATTAATACCCCTACTCATTTGGCACCTGATTTTCCACTTCACCTCCATCTAGCTCAAGTTCTTCATCCTTCACCCACTAATATTGTACAAGCATTTGATTCCAATGCTTCCTTTGTGGGGAGGCATGATGAGGGCATCAAATAATAATATAATTTTTACGTTCCTAGGTTGAATAAAACCTTAGTAGGCTAAGTCATAGTTAGGGACTTAGTCCACTTTTAAATAAAACATTTAATATTATAGGTGAGACTTGGTTATCACGTATTTTAGCTAGCCGCCTTCTAGAATAGGCTAGATAGATTGATATTTATCAATACTTAAATAATCCCTTTCGAGATGAGATTTTGATATTCCCAATTTGGGAGTTTGTTTCTCCTTTGTAGGGATTTTATTGTAAGTTTTGGGCCTATATTAAGCCCTTTATTTTAATTTAATGAGCATGTTGGTTTATACCACAATAGACCAATACCAATACAACATCCAAAATATTAGAAGGAAAGAAATATGGAGTACTTGGTTATACCAGACCACATTCCAACATACAACCTTCAAATGATGTTTGAGCCAACAACAAAACTCAATTTTAGAAGATAAAACAACTCGACACAGGGTGGAGAAACAATTCCTTTGGATGACAACACAAGATAAGATCGGGTAAACAAAGGAGGTACACCTACTACCATAAGTTCGCATGCAAAAACCAAGAAAGAACTCATCCAAGGAAAATCAAAAGTAACATTCAAATCATGAGTCATCAATCAAAGGAAAATCTCAACACACATAACTAGAGAGCTAGGCGAAAGTGAACATCAACAATGTTATTCCATAAAGGGCAAAAATTTAACATCATAGAAGCTTACCTATACGTGCTAGACCTAATAAACTCTTATAAAGTATATTTTCCTTTTTTCTCTTGATCGCCTCTTTTTTGCCTCTCCAAGATCCCCAAATCACAAACCAAACTCTCTACTAATACCGGGATGCAACTCTTCAAGAATTCAACATTTGCTCGAGTTGGTCACCTCAGGATCATAACATTATTTTAGTGAACGTTACCCATTTAAAGCACTAAAGAATTATTAAATCAGGTGGGTACTAATTAATTAATGATTTTCAAAATCTTTAAAGTTATTTTTCTTAATGTTTATAACATTAGAAAAATCAATTAGTAATTAAAACATTTTCATGAATTAATCTAATAATTTAATTTTATTAGATACTAATATTCTCAAGTAATATAATTACCAATAATTTAATACTTTAATGGTTTTTATCCAAAAATCTATGCATACCACATACAAACATAGATTCATACCAACAATATTACACACCATTGTTTTATCCCTAAGTAGGTGGTCCCTTTTAAGATAGTCTAATGCTATCTCCAACCTACTAAGGAGACTCATTGCATATAAACTTCCTAGCTCAATGATGTGAACATGAAAACAAGAAAAATGTAAATGCATCTACATAAAAGGGTATTTTTTACCTTGAGTTGTTGATGAGCAAGTCATCATCATCATTTTCCAAAATATCTCTCTTTGTAGGTGGTTCACCCATATTATCCCACTAGAGAGAGCATATGGTATTACACCCACAAATACATCAATAGTACCATATTCCAAGCTTAACATAATGAAATCATCCCATCATAAATACATCATAAAATGAAGCTATGCCATTAAAAATTCACACCAATACATAGTTCATTGTCCATAAATAGTTTTTCCAAGGAGGGTTGTTACATAATCCCCCCTTGGACTAAACACAGTCCTCTGTGTTTTACTACAAGTGAGTAAACAATTGTTCATTCAAATAAATATGGAAATTGTTGCCTCATTTCATCAACATTTTACCATGTAGCACAATTCTCTGAATATTGGTCCCACTAGACCTTACATTGATATAGAATCCATTTCCTCAACATCTTGGAACAAAACCCTAGAATCTTAACCAATATCACCTTAATGGTTGAGGGATATGCCATCTCAAATTTACAAATATTACATACATGAGTAGGATCAAAAACATATTTCCTAAGCAAGGATATGTGGAAATTATTATGGATCTTTGATAGGTTGGGCAGAAAAGCAAGCCTATAGGCTACTAGGCTAATATTATCAATGATATCAAAGGATACAACATAGTGAGGATCCAATATGGTTGACTTTATGAAAATTTTCATGGGTCTTACCCTTAATAAAATCCTCTCCCTCATAAATAATTCTCTTGGTGATATTTTTATATCAACATAGCTCTTTTGGTGATCAATCACATCCTTGAGCCTAAGTTGTATTTATTTGAGTTGTTCTTCCATCCCTTAGATAGTGTTTAACCTGATCATCACCCAATCCTCTAGATTCTCCCATGATAGAGGTGTTCTACATATTTTGCCATACAAGGTTTCAAATGGGGCCATCCCCAATGATGCATGGTACCCATTATTATATGTAAATTCAACAAGATGTAAAAAGTCCTCCCACTTAGACTTTTGGTCCATGTAGTACATGCATAGCATGTCTTATAAAACCCAGTTTACCCTCTTGATCTAACCATCTATTTTAGAATGATATGCAAAACTAATATTCAACTTAGTGCCTACTACATAGTGTAGAGCCTACCAAAATTTTGATGTGAATCTAGAATTCCTATTTGATATGATCACCTCTGGAAACCCATGTAGCCTAAATATTTATTTAGAAAACTTTTTTACCACCACCTATGCATCATCCTTGATGTTCCCCAGCATGAAGTGTGTAACCTTGGTCAACTTTTCCACTACTACCAATATTGCATCATGTTGATACACATTCTTAGGTAAAACCATTATGTGGGTACATAGTCTACCTTCACCTTTTGGCATTCTAAACATCTTGCAATGAAACTAGTGATGTCTTACTTCATTATGACCTAGTAGAAGGTATTTTTCATGTTTTCCCTCATTTTTGACCCTTTCAAATAAGAAAAATAAGGAGATTCATGTGCCTCTTGCATAATCATTCTCCTTAGATCATGAGTTTTGGGTATAACTACCTTATCCTTAAAGCATAAAAGTCCATGTTTTATGTTAAAATCCTTATTCTCTTTAGAATTTTCCTTGGTTTTATCCTAGATTTCTATGTAATACGGGTCTTGTAGTTACATTTACTTGACCCTATCCATAAAATCTAAATAATTTTGGGTCAATGTAGCTATGTGCCTTCTCCTACTCAAGGCATATACAACCTTATTCTCTTTTTCTTTGATGTATTCAATACCAAAGTCATATTTTGCTAAGAACTCTATCCATATTCTTTATCTTGCATTCAACATAGGTTGGGTAAATATATACCTCAAAATTTGATGATTTGTTCTTAACTCAAAAGGTTTGCCCAACAAATAATATCTCTAGACTTTTAGGGCATGCACCACTGCTACCAATTCTAGGCTATGAATAGCATAGTTTACCTCATGATTTTTGAGTTTTCAAGACTTATAGGCCATTGTAGCATCTTCTTGTGATAATACCCCACCCAAAATTTCTAGGGAAGCATCGATACACATGGTAAATTTCCAAGAGGATTTAGTATCTTGAGAATCAGTTTTTTTGTTACTTATTTTTCATAGCCTTAAATGTGCTCTCATACTTATCTATCTATTTGAACTCTTTCCCTTTTTTTAGAATATTGGTGATTGAATAGGTAATCTTAGAGTATTATATCACAAAATGTATATAATAGCTAGTGAGTCCTATGAAAATCTTGACTTCTATCACATTTTTTTGTAGAGCCAACTTAATATAGCCTCAATTTTATTTGGATCTGCAATAATTCCCTCTACCAAGATGATGTACCCCAAATATTGTACCTATGAAGTATAAAAATCACACTTGGAAAATTTTCCATATAGTTAAATTTTCCCTAGTACTTCCAACACCAACCTAAGGTAGTGTTCATGCTCCTATTTAGTATGAGAGTATATCAAGATATCATCTAATAATACCAAGACAAACTAGTCTAGATATTTTTGGAACATATTGTTCATCAAATTCATAAATGCTACCAAAGCATTCATCAGTCCAAATGGCAATACTGTGAATTCATAGTGCCCATAATGAGTCTTGAAGGTTTTCTTATGAGTATCCTATTCCTTAATCCTTAACTGATGATACCTAGATCTTAGATATATTTTTTAAAATATGGTAGCATCCTCTAGCTGATAAAAGAGTTCATATATCCATGATAAAGGATACTTATTCTTAATGGTTATGTTATTTAGCATTATATAATCTATGCATATCCTCAAGAAACCATCCTTATTTTTCACAAACAATACTAGGGCCCCCTAAGCTGACACACTAGGTTTGATTAGACCCTTTTATAACAAGTCTTGTAGTTGCATCTTTAGCTCTTGCAACTTAATTGGGGTCATCCTATAATGTGTCCTTGAAATGGGTTTAGCCCCTGGAATTAACTCAATAGTGAATTCAAATTCCTACCAAGGGGGTAGACCTAGAAGATATTTGGGAAATACATCTCAAAACTCATGGAGAATTGGATGTTTCTTGAATACTTCTTCATCTTCCTTTTCTCCCATCTCCCCATTGTTATTTACTACATATAGCATACCACCTTTTTTTAATGGCTTTCTTTAACTACATAGCTGAAAGCAAGTGAGGTTGAAATGAACCTTTCCTACTTTATACTCACTCTCCTCTTATCCTTGTAGGTTTAATCCTTCCACCTATCTTGTAAATTGATTAAGGCTCCATGAGCCTTTAACCAATCCATCCCTAGGATAATAGTAAAGCAATGAAGGGGTGCCACATATATGTGTCATATAGTGGACCCATTGGGTAGAGTTATCTCTGTTATAGGTAAACCTTGATCCATTGAGTAAGTTTAACCAAAACCATACTCAAATTTCTACCCTTGTACCAAAAATATAGGTCTTTTCAGCATATCCTCGATAATGGTAGTGAAAATAACTATTTTTAGATTTTCTATATATTAAAACTAAAACCACTTACCACTTAGTAGCATTAGAAATATTTGTTCACTTGGATTCCTAACAGTCGTATAACCTTGGTGTTGTTGCTCTTCTATTTTTTTGCCCAACTGAAAACATCAAGGACACACTTTAACATAGTGAGGACCTCCGTAGGTATAGCACCCGATCCTAGGCATTTGAGTTCTTGTATTTCCCTTTATACTTGTCTTAGATCCTCCTCTATTTTACTTGATGTAACCTTGTTCAACAATATTTTTTATAATTACTCAATATTGACCCATTTGGTCTTGAAGTGATCCTACTAATGACGTCAACAACCTCACCTCTCCTTGAAGTAACTTTAGTCAAAAAGTATAATTTTTGTGTCCTCATCAAAGTCCTTTGACTTTCTAGTGTCCCTACTAGATCCCTCTACTTTTCTAGTAGTTTTATGGATATCTAAGGCTTTTCCCTTCTTCTTTCTTGAGTCCTTCTTAACCCTAGGATTTTTTAGGGAGCATACTTCAATCTCCTTTTGTATAATAAATCCCTCTTTTTTAGAGTATCTTAACACAAGTGCCATATCTATCCACAAAAACGTATTTAGGTAAGTTACAATTCTCCCTCAATTGCACTTAAAAACTATTAATTTCATTCACTTCATGAACTAACAATTATATTATCACCCAATTGATAATGATCACGATCACACCTACCTCATGCAAGGTGCCAAATCCAAAGTTACTCAAGTCAAGGCTCAACCTAGGCACACTCCATAGAAGCTTCTAGCCCTATGACCTAGAGTTCTAACACCAACTGTAACAATCCAAAACTACCAACCCAATTAAAAAAAAGAATGATTACAAGAAAAGGTTCACAAGGGTAAAATATTCTTTTATTTTTATAGCAATAAGGCTTCACCACATTTGAGTTCTAAGTTGCTATAGATGACACTCAGTGGACAAGAGTGGCCGACTCCCATGGTTTTTGGGGTTAACCTTACTAAACCTATTTGTTTAGAAGGATTCCAAAAGTGGTCCCCCCACCCTTCCCATACCCTCACTGACATAGGATAATATGGTGGTGGTATAGGGATTATCCTTTAAGTCCCATACCAATACCATAAAAAAATCACTCCTCCAAACAAAAACTAAAGCATAGGAATTAAGGATTTTCTCTACTAGATATTCTATAACAACACACCAACAAGAGTGTAACCTTATTCCTACTTGCATTTTATAGGAAGCATTAACATGCAAAAGCACAATCTTTTCTCTACTTCCAATTCCTAAAGAACTCATTATTTTAAAGCATAATCTTCTATTGCCATTCCATAAAGAATAAATAAAATAAATATCCTTTATTTTTAGTTTTATAAAGAACACATAAATGAAAGCATTATCTTCTATTTTCAATTTCATAAAGAACACATTAGTAAATAGAAGTATTATTTTTTCTCTATGGTTTCCAAAAGGACTTGCCTTGAAGATAACAAAAATCAACAGTAGGTTTCTTTCCCTATGTAGGGAAAGCTTCCATTCTAGTAAGACTTCTTACCCATCAAATCAAGCATTGAAGCCTTATCCAATCACTATATTAAGGCATTTGGACTCTAAACAATGACATGAAAATTAAACCACAAGCCAACAATACACATTCTCATAAAGCATTTCTAAAACATGGCTAGCATGGATAATACAAATCACCAATATACAATAATGAACTTAGATAACGATCAAGAAGAAAGATCATTATAGAGCTTAAAATATACAAACACATTCAGGTGACTAAGACCAATACCAACATAGCACCCAAAATATGAGAAGTAAATAAATATGGATTGGTTGTTTCTACTAGACCACCTTTCAACGTACGACTCTCAAAGGATGTCTAATCCAAAAACAAGACTCACACTCAAAAGGTAAAACAACTTGGTATAGTATGAATAAATAATGCCCTTGGATGACAACATAATAGAATATCAAGTAAACAAAGGAGGTACACCCACTACCGTAAGGTTGCATGTAAAAACCAAGAAATGACTCACCCAAGGAGACTCAAAATCAACATTCAAATTGTGAATCATAAATCAAAGAAAAAACTCAACACATACAACTAGAGAGCTAGCGAAAGTGAAAATTGGTAGAGTTATTCTATAGCAGAGAAAACTTCAACATCATCAAATATTACCTCTACACACTAGATCTGATGTACTCTTTCAAAATATGTCTTCCTTTTAGCTATTAATCGCCTCTTTTTTGCCTCTCCAAGATCCTGAAATTGCATCCCAAACTCCCAACTAAAACCAGGATGTGATTCTTCAAGAAGCTATCGTTCACCCATGAAGAACTTCCACCCAAGCTGGCCACATTGGGTTCATAACATTATTTTAGTGAACATTGCTCATTTAAAGTTCTAAATAATTATTAAAGCATGTGGGTATTAATTAATTAATGATTTTCAAAACCTATAATGTTATTTTCTTTAATGTTGTTAACATTATAAAAATCAAGTATTAATTAAAATATTTTCATGAATTAATCTAATAACTTCCTTTTATTAGATACTAATATTCTCAAGTAATATAATTACCAATAATTTAATACTTTAATAGTTTTTATCCAAAAATCAATGCATACCACATACACACATAGGTTCACACCAACCATATTACACACCATTGTTTTATCCCTAAGTAGGTGGTCCCTTTTCAGATAGTCTAATATGATCGCCAACCTGTTAAGCAGTCTCATTGCATAGAAACTTTCTAGCCCAATGGTGTGAACATAAAAACAAGAAAAATGCAAATGCATCTACATAAGAGGATATTTTGTTACTGTGAGTTGTTGATGAGCAAGTCATCACCATCATTTTTCAAAATATCTCTCTTTTTAGGTGGTTCACCCATATGATCCCACCAAAGAGAGCACCTGGTCCTACACCCACAAATACATCAGTAGTACCATATTCCAAGCTTAATAGAATGAAATAATACCGTCATAAAGGTATCATAAAATAAAGCTATGACATTAAATATTCATACCAATACATAGTTCATTGTCCATAAATAGTTCTGCCAAGGAGGGCTATTACGTGTTCCCATTGAGAATATGATGATCCTAAGGGAAAACTAAAAAATATTATCGTTATGTCTCATCACTTTTCTAATGGTGACCATGATAATCTATTCATTACGAGAGCTCACCTCACCCACAATTTCTTTATGGATTGTATAATTGATAATAACTCACAAAAGAATTCGATTGTGATATCCATTGTTGAGAGGTTATATCTAACCTTTGGAACCACATCCTTGTCCATACTTACTAGGATAGAATTATAATGGTTCCACCTCATACATTACAAATAATTGCATTATCTCCTTTGCCCTTAACCCTCCCTAATTGATTGTTATGGTCTACTTGGCAAAACCTATTAGTATGATAGGTGAGACTAGTATGATTATTTTAACAACACATACACCTAGCATCATGAGAATAAGATATTTTTTATTTGTTGCATAAAATATACCACACTTTTGCTCCACTCCACGAAGCCACAAAATATTGCATTAAACTTTAACAGGCCAAAATATACACTAGCACCAACTACACCTTCTCCTCCTCCTTCTTGGGTTGGTAATCGGGTTGTTACCAATTCTTATCTTTCCAATAAGGCACCTATTGGAATTCTATACATTATCAATTCCTTGATACCTAATTTATAGCTTTTGTCTAATCCTAATCGAGTTCTTCCACATCATGTCAAATTTTTATTATAAAAGCATGAAATTCTAATGCTTGTATTATGGGGAGGTATGATGAGGACATATACTAGGTTATACACTAGATTAGGCATAATCTACTACCTTAGCATATTATTTTTCCCTTATAACAACCCAAATCTAACCAACCCAAGAGAGAACTTTTTTTTAAAACTAAGAAGATATCATAGTTAAGGTTCACTAAATATGTTTCCACTAAGATTAAAGTTGTCAACAATGTACCACTTTTCAAGATCATAACACTATAGACATTTCTCAAGTGGATAGAAGAGACCAATATCCCATAGATTCTGGGGTTTACCTTGTATACATTTGTGGTATAAAGGATGCTTCAAATGGTCATCCCATATTTCTTACATTCTTCATGAATGTAAGATATCTTGACCATAGCATTGAGATTAACCCTTCTCAATATTTAGAGAAGAGGGATGCCAATTCCCTTACCAATCATATGTCATTCTATGATGGTACTTCTAGGTGTAATACCTTTAAGATTAGTCAATTGCACCTCCATAGTGGAACTACTAAATATTCAATGCTTAACTACCCCATATTCATGATGGGTTTTGTTAAGGTTATTATCACTCTATATGATAGTTTGACATGGACATTTGAACCTACCCGCACAAGATGCCATCACTTAATCCCTTGCAAATAGATTCCAAACCTCCACATTTAGATGAAATATTCAAGCCACACCACTTAAAATATTATCCAAATATTCCTCATATTTGGACTCACTTTTGAGTTTCCCACTTGAAGTGTACCCATTGTAAAATAAACATAGGTGTTGTCTCCCTGCAACTACCAATCTCTCTCTCTCTCTCTCTCTCTCTCTCTTAGATAGAACATGTTTTTCTTGCTAAATAAAAAATATTAAAAGCATTTCTAAGCAAGTTCAATCACTACAGATATTAATAGAAAACATCTATTCCATGAACATATACTTCTAATAAATTCCATTTTCCATCTATCTACTATTCATTTTTCCATTCATTGAGATCCAATATTTCTACACTAAGAGCTAGAATCTTAAACATTCAAAATGTAATGTAAATCATAATAACATTACTATAGGTCTCATTAATCAATTCCTTTCATGATCATTACATAAGCATCTAATTCCTCTTTAAATAGGAACACTTTAACTCTCTTTGCATTCAACATATATCTGAAATATAATACCATATTCCATTTCTTACAATAAAATAAACTTAAATAATATGAGATCCAAATCATACAATAACTTCTTTTCAAAGGAAACATCCGCTTTTCTGAGAAATAAACTTTTCCTACAAGGAATCTATTTACATCCTTTTCATAAAAGTTACAACATTTTGGATTGATCCTAATAGAATAATTTATCTGTCTCTTCTTAATCAGCCCCCCTTAATCTCCAAGGTAGGATGATAATGTGATAGGGATTAGGACAACTCCTGTCCTTTATATGTATGCATTACTATTATGCTCTTTTAAAAAAAAATAATGCATCCAATACAAACACTTTCATGAATATTACCATTCACAATTGCATCCATTAAGCCAATAATAAATGTCCATTTTTCATTTCTATTGCCATATATTTTCTTTCATAAAAGAATCCATAAATAATGAGGAAACCCCGTATATGCCCCATATGTGAAATCCCCATAAAATTCCACTTTAATGGACTCCACGTCCAAGATATTAATTTAGATTCCCTTTTAAAAAGTAAGAAAATAAATACTATCAAACAACTTTATAATCCAATAATAAAGTATTTCTTTACCTAATTATTTAAATAATGCTTTCAGTCCACCCAAAGCAAAGCACTACTAAAACATAAAATACAAACATTATTTCCTTTGAAAACATTCAAATAATCTAAATCTTTTAAAATTAATTTTCATTAACACCATCCAACTACTTATCTTTCAATATGACTTGTTGGACATTTTGAGTCAAAGTTGTCATTGATGTCAAGAAACGAAGTTGTCATTGATGTCAAGGAATAAGCTACCGTTGATGTAAAAAGGTCAAAAGGAACAATGCAAAGGTTAATGGCAAAAGAGCTTCATAATATTTTTAATATTATGTGGAAGCATAAGTTTAAAGGTTTTTATTAAAACCATGTTTTGGCAAAAATAAAAGGTTTTTTCATTAAAACCATGTGGGCAAGTTGTAAGGTTTTTCTAAAAACCAAGGAGGCCCTAAAGTTTGGTTTAAAAGGCCAAAGTCCATTTAATTATTAAATTATAATAATTAAATTCTTAAAATAATTTAATTTATTATATTTAATAAATAATGGTCAAAGTCTAATGTTGGGTGTCGGTTCTTTCGCGTACATTTTCGATGTCTCCCTCCATCGACTTCATCGCGTGCATTGTCGACATCTTCCTCCGCCGACGTGGGAGCACATTGGAAGGCATATGGCATATATATACCATAGCCTTTCCAAAGGTAAAATTATCCACCCGATTTGCTAAAGACTATCACATGCTATTTTGTGTGCATTCCTCGCGGTAGTAACTTCGTGCAACGCGTTTCACAGAGCATGGGTGAAGGAGCCATATTTTGGCTCGTGTGTTTTAGAAGGTCAAAGCACTGAAGGTGCTTGGAGGCTCCAAGAGGAGCACGTGGCTCCACGACATGGAAGTCGCGGTCAAGGTGCTAGTGGGAGAGATGCGCTCGGTTCAACTCATGCGCATGCCAAAGTGGTAAAGCTTTTTAATTATTAAATTTAATTTTTGCTTAGGCTAAAGTTTGTCTTAGGAGAAATAAGGGGAATATTTTTTTTGGAGTTTAGCCTAAGTTAAAGAGAATTTTTATGAGTTTTATGAAAGGTGTTTGTTGAGATTAATTTGTGGGTAAAAATATTTTTACCTTAGAGGAAAGGAAAATTATTTATTGCATTATTTTTCAAAAGAATTATTTTTAAATGCAATATTAAAGTAGGGAGTTATAAGTAGAAATTGGGTTAATTTTTGAGGATATTTTTCTGAAGTAGCTTATGTCAAATTTGAATGGTTGAGATGAAATTGTGATGAGTTAGGGTTTTGAGAAGTGAATATTTAAACTATTGTGGTGTTGGATATTATTTTAAGAATGGAGTAATAAGGTGTATTTGTGAGTTATTATATGCTTTGTATTGTTATCTAACTTCTTTGAGCTTGGCAAAGAAGTGTTTGTGGTTGTGGCAGATGTTTGAGGTTCCTTCATCATCAAGAAAAAGGTATGAGCACATTCTTCCATAGTTGAGTTGATTGGTTGGTTTTCTGGAAAACAAGTTTGGAGTGAAAAGGATTTAATTTGATTTCCTTATTGAGTGTGTTGAGTTAATGCTTCAAGGTTTTCTGGAATAAAGAGTTGTTGTTAAAACCTTGTTTTATAAGCATTGTTGTTGAAGCCATTGATTAAGTGAAGAATCTGAACTAGGGTTTGAAAAGAACATGAGTATCATTGTTATGTGAGATTGTTTTATAAGCATTGTTGTTGAAGCCATTGGTTGAGTGAAGAACTTGAACTAGGGTTTGAAAAGAACATGAGTATCATTGTTATGTGAGATTGGTTGATAAGCATTGTTGGAAATATTTTGAGTGAGTGTTCATATGCTTGGACTAGGGTTTGTAAGCAAGGATTGTTTCATTGAGTGATTGGTTGAGTAGAGTTGGTTGAGCCTAGTCAAGTGGATGTGTGAAGTGATTGTTCAAGTTCCATAAAATAAACTATTCTATATTCTGAATTGATTTGAGAAAGTGATTGAGTATTGAGTTGAATTTGAAGCATATTGAGTCTCTAAAAATTCTCTTTATGTTTCTAAAAGAGTGATTGAAAGTGATTGAGTATTGAGGTGAATGTGAAGCATATTGAGTCTCTAACAATTCTCTATATGTTTCTGAAAGAGTGATTGAAAGTGATTGAGCATTGTGATGAGTATAGAGTATATTGAGTCTCTAACAATTCTCTTTATGTTTCTATGAGATTGGACAAGTTCTAGTGTGGACTTGTTGAGCAGATTTGAGGTAAGTCTTTGAGAAGACTTGTGGACATATTTGGGTAAGATTTTGTGGAAGCTTACAATACAGATTGAGAGCAGATTTGGATAAGTTCTTGTGAGAACTTATTGAGCAGATTGGACAAGTTCTAGAGAGGACTTAAGGATAGATTAGTGTGAGCTTTTGTGGAAGCTTACAAGGCATATTTGAGACAAGTCTTTGAGAAGACTTGAGAGAATATTTGATTGATTTATTTGTTCAAACCTTGAGTTAAGGTTTGGGGCAGATCCAGCAGAGTTGATTTGAGATTGAGTCAAGCTTTGAGTTAAGGCTTGAGGATAGATATTGAGGATAGATTTGTGCTAGATCGAAGGACTATGTTTAGTACATATTTGAGGATAGATTTTGGTGCATATTTGAGGATAGGTTTGTGCTAGACCAAAGATAAATATTGAGGATAGATTTGTGCTAGACCGAAGGACTATGTTTAGTATATATTTGAGATAGAGCTTTGGAGGTGACAGATTTGAGGATAGATATCTCCAGCCAGAGTAGGGAGGATATGTGTCTTCTATGGATAGAGTTCCATTTGCTAAGGGTAGTGGAGGCAGAGGTCTTCTAGAGGATCACCAACTAGAGCAGAGTTAGGATATTGGTGTCTCCTATGGATAGAGATCCATGAACATTGATTTAGGGGATATAGATCCATTTGAATAGCTTGAAGGAAGATCTTACAAGAACACAAATGGCAAAGAAAGGCAAAGGCAAAACCATGAGACACAAGAAGAAAAGAACACACATGGTCATGAAAGAAAAGGAAGATGAGTTTGATATTGTTGTGTTGGGAGGAAAAATAGAAATAGATTCAAAATATGAATCAAGCAGTGGAGAAAAGATCAGATTGATAAATTTTTGTACCAGATGTAGGAATACAGGTCACCATGCAGCTTATTGTCCACAAGAAGGTGAAGAATGCTTTGTTTGTGGTCAACTCGATCATGATGCAAGATATTGTCATGGGTTCAACAGTAGTGAAGATGAAATGGATCTAAATGATAACAGGGATAGTCAAAATAGGTATGAAGAAGAAACTCTACTTTCAATAATAGAAGAAAAAGGAGATGCTCCTATAGAAGATCAAAGAAAGAAAGAAGAGGAAGATTTAGAAAAAGAAAAAGAGGAAGCCACTCTTAAGGAACTTGTTGAATTGAAAAGAGAGAATTTAGAATTGAAGGCTCAAATACAAGAAGATGAGAAATGTAAGATAAAGCTTCTACAAGATCTCTCTGACTTGAGAGATAAGGTTGAAAAGGCAAGGAGAGCTGAAAAGGATATGGTTGAACAGTCAAAGGTAAAAGAGCAAGAATGTAAAAGACTTAGTGTTGATCTCAAAGAATTAAAAAGGGAGAACTCAGGATTAAGGATTCAAGCTCAAGAAGATGAGAAAACAAAAACAAAGTTTCTACAGGAACTCACCAACTTCAAAATCAAGGTTGAAGAGGTAAGAAAAATTGAAGAAGGTATGGCCAAAAAATTAAAGATAAAAGATCTAGAGTGTGAAAGATTAGAGCATGAGATAGTTTCACTAAGGATGGAAGTAAAATGTTCTAAGGACAAGCTACACAAGTTTGAGGAAAATTCAAAGACTTTGGACAAGATTATCAATGCACAAAGATCATCAGTCACCAAAATAGGACTTAGTTCTAAAGAAGAACAAGGGAAACAAGAAGCAGAAAAAGGAGAGTCAAGCTCAAGCACCAAAAGAGAAGAAGCTTCAAAAAAGAAGAATGAAAGAGAAAGTGAGACTTCTAAGGATAAGTTGGAAAATAGAAAGATCAACAGGGAAAGGAACAATGCACAAATGAGAAATAGATGGAATAGGAAACAACACAAGGAAGAAGAGACTAAGAGACCAATGGGGTCAAGACAAGGATATTTTCAATGGAAGATGCTTCTCATGTCACAGGTTTGGGCACATGGCTTCATAGTGCAGGACACATGAAAGACAAGAATATGGGAATTTCAAAAATAGACATCTTTTTCATGGGTATTGCTACTCATGTAATCAGTTTGGTCACAAGGCAATGAATTGCAAGGTTCATGACAGGAAAAGATATGGCTTCACCAGGAGAAATCCTAAGATATTTGCACCTCCAAGGAATAATAACATTAAGTGTTATAAGTGCAATAATGATGGACACACAACAAAGTGGTGTAGAGAAGACATTCCAGAATCAAGTATGAACAGGAACAAGAATAGGAATAGGAATATGGACATGAACAGGAAAAAGAATATGGACATGGATAGGAATAGGAACAGGAACATGAATATGAACATAAACAAGAATATGGACATGAACATGGACATGGAAAAGAACATTAAGAGGAATCATAAGGATCATATAAGAAGAAAAGAGGATAAAGGTAAAGACCAGTGCTTGCTGGGAGTAGAAATACTCCCACCCCAAAATTAACCACCTCAAGAGGAGGTGGGGGAGGGGCTAAGCTAAGAGAATCATTCTTAGCCCCGAGCCCCAAAGGTGACCCTTTGCCATTGATGTCAAAGGGGAGAGATTTGAGTAAGGGGGAGAGATTTGGTATTTGAGTAAAGAGGAGAGATTCGAAAAGAGCATTGAGCCAGGGGGAGCAATGTCCCAGGGGGAGCAGAACAAAGAAAAGGTTAATTTTTTGGTAAAAATAATTTGGGTTACCATCAATGACAAAGGGGGAGATTGTTGGACATTTTGAGTCAAAGTTGTCATTGATGTCAAGGAACGAAGTTGTCATTGATGTCAAGGAATAAGCTACCGTTGATGTAAAAAGGTCAAAAGGAACAATGCAAAGGTTAATGGCAAAAGAGCTTCATAATATTTTTAATATTATGTGGAAGCATAATTTTAAAGGTTTTTATTAAAACCATGTTTTGGAAAAATAAAAGGTTTTCCTTAAAACCAATGATGGCAAAAATAAAATGTTTTTTCATTAAAACCATGTGGGCAAGTTGTAAGGTTTTTCTAAAAACCAAGGAGGCCCTAAAGTTTGGTTTAAAAGGCCAAAGTCCATTTAATTATTAAATTATAATAATTAAATTCTTAAAATAATTTAATTTATTATATTTAATAAATAATGGCCAAAGTCTAATGTTAGGCGTTGGTTCTTTCGCGTACATTTTTTATGTCTCCCTCCACCGACTTCATCACGTGCATTGTCGATGTCTTCCTCCATCGATGTGGGAGCACATTGGAAGGCATATGGCATATATATACCATAGCCTTTCCAAAGGTAAAATTATCCACCTGATTCGCTAAAGACTATCACATGCTATTTTGTGTGCATTCCTCATGGTAGTAACTTCGTGCAACATGTTTCATAGAGCATGGGTGAAGGAGCCATCTTTTGGCTCATGTGTTTTAGAAGGTCAAAGCGCTGAAGGCACTTGGAGGCTCCAAGAGGAGCACGTGGCTCCACGACATGGAAGCCACGGTCAAGGTGCTAGTGGGAGAGATGTGCTCGGTTCGACTCACGTGCATGCCAAAGTGGTAAAGCTTTTTAATTATTAAATTTGATTTTTTCTTAGGCTAAAGTTTGTCTTAGGAGAAATAAGGGGAATATTTTTTTTGGAGTTTAGCCTAAGTTAAAGAGAATTTTTATGAGTTTTATGAAAGGTGTTTGCTGAGATTAATTTGTGGGTAAAAATATTTTTACCTTAGAGGAAAGGAAAATTATTTATTGCATTATTTTTCAAAAGAATTATTTTTTTTATTATTATTTGTGGAAAACATCCCAAAATGGATGCCACTTTTGGGTAAGACCCAAGGAGACAGGGGTATCCATTCTGCCAAAAATTCCCAAGACTCGGACCTGGCCTACCACCTTTGACATACTCAAGGAGCAAACAAACACACAAAACCAATTTAAAAATAAGTAAATAACAACAAAAATAATAAAATAAAATACAAAACATGCTCCTTGAGTGTGTCAAAAAAAAAAGCACAACCAAACACACACAATAAGATAAAAGAAACCACAACACAAACCACATAGAAAAACACAAGAACCACATAACAAAACACAAACAAGACAAAAACAACAGAACACTACAAAGACATAACCCAAAAAAACATGAAAAATAAACACAACCAAAACCTAAAATTTTTTTAAAAATAAAATAAAAATAAAAAACAACCAACAACAGACAATAAACAAAAACAAAAAACATAGAAAACACTCACACATAAAAACACGAAATAATACAAACAAAGAGAAACACAAGAACAAGAACGAAAAAACACAAGAACAATAACAAAAAACATAAAAAAAACAAAAACAAAACAACAAAAACACAAGAACAAAAAAAAACAACACAAAGAACACAAACAAAACAAAACAAAAGAACCCACCCACCTTAAAAAACTAAACAAAAAAAAACAAATAAGAAAAAAGAAAAAAAATTGAACAAAACAATGACCTATCTAGACTAGAAGACTATTAAGGCAAGAATCAACAAAGGAAAAAAAATAAAGAATAGAATGAGCTAGGGAACTAAACAAAACGGAATGAACCAAAGAGAAGCCAAAAAAAAAAAACAAGAAGAAACTAGGTACCTTCAGAATTGGAGCCATCCAAAGAAATGATAGAAAGAAGAGCTTCCCTAATTTGAGAAGCCCACCATATAGGAGGGTGGCCATAACAAGTAATATCACCTTTGTCCAAAGCCCAATTAGCTAAAGCATCAACACTCTTGTTTTGATCTCTGACCACATGATTGTAATCAACTTTCAAAATTCCCATCTGGATTAACTGAATCTTCTCAATAATTCTTTTTATTCTCCAATCCACCTTATGATTCTTAGGATTCTTCAAGATATTAATCATAAGTTGAGAGTCACACTCAACTAACACCTTTTCCCATCCAACCTTAGTAGCCTCCTGAAGGCCTCTGAGGATACCATACCCCTCAGCAAGGTTATTGGAAAGAATACCCAAATTCTTAGCAAAATTAAAAACCAGGGAGCCATCTGAAAGTCTACCAATTCCTCCCACATCGGCTTTTCCAGGGTTCCCTCTAGAGGCTCCATCAGTATTGACTTTTCCAAAATCCTTAGGAGGAGGTTGCCAATTTATAGTCCTATCCATCTTACTAATACTCACATTCCCTTTAAGTTGGTTGCCCTTATAAGATTTAATATTCAATATTTGCATCACTTGATCCCATATTTGGTGGGAGTTTTGGGGGTGATTAAGGAGTTGATGGACTAATTCAACTAAGTTGGCTATGGTATTTTGCCAAATATAGTGAATATCCTTCCTATCTTGATTAAAAATTCAGTTGTTCCTTTCATTCCAAATATTCCAAAGAAGAATGGTAGAACCCATCCAAACTAACTGCCTAATAAAATGATCAACTCCCTCTAAAGCTGTTCAAAAGTAAAAAAATTGGACCATTGTAAGCCAAGTAAAGTGGCCATTATCCTCCATAGCTCAGAGGCTAAATTACACTCAATAAAAATATGGTTGATATTTTCTACATTCTCTTCACACATTTCACATCTAAAAGGGCCATGAAAACCACACTTCATAAGTTGCTCACCAGTAAGCACCCTACAATGCAATAAAATCCAATTAAAGAACCTCACCTTAGGCCAGATCTTTTGAGCCCACAATCGAGAAAATATGTCAGAAGAATGGTTGGGATTATTATGGCATAAGGTCAAATAACCTTGAGCAACTGAATACTCACCCTTAGTAGTGTTGTTCCATCTAAAACAATCTTTTTCATGGGACCAAGAGAGGGATCTCATATGAAGGATGTCTTGGATATCTTCTCTTTGCCTTTCTGGGATTTGAATAGGCCAGTACTCAATAGGGATCCAATATCTACCAACCTTTGAATTACCAGTATGGTACTGACAGTAATTATCCACCTTTATCCAATTAGCTCGGTGAAGCTCCTCCATCCAAGGCAAAAATAATTATTTTTAAATGCAATATTAAAGCAGGGAATTATAAGTAGAAATTAGGTTAATTTTTGAGGATATTTTTTTGAAGTAGCTTATGTCAAATTTGAATGGTTGAGATGAAATTGTGATGAGTTAGGGTTTTGAAAAGTAAATATTTAAACTATTGTGGTGTTGGATATTATTTTAAGAATGGAGTAATAAGGTGTATTTGTGAGTTATTATATGCTTTGTATTGTTATCTAACTTCTTTGAGCTTGGAAAAGAAGTGTTTGTGGTTGTGGAAGATGTTTAAGGTTCCTTCATTATCAAGAAAAAGGTATGAGCACATTCTTCCATAGTTGAGTTGATTGGTTGGTTTTCTAGAAAACAAGTTTGGAATGAAAAGGATTTAATTTGATCTCCTTATTAAGTGTGTTGAGGTAATGCTTCAAGGTTTTCTGGAATAAAGAGTTGTTGTTAAAACCTTGTTTTATAAACATTGTTGTTGAAACCATTGATTAAGTGAAGAATTTTAACTAGGGTTTGAAAAGAACATGAGTATCATTGTTATGTGATATTGTTTTATAAGCATTATTGTTGAATAAATTGTTTGAGTGAAGAATTTGAACTAGGGTTTGAAAAGAACATGAGTATCATTGTTATGTGATATTGGTTGATAAGGATTATTGGAAACATTTTAAGTGTTCATGTGTTTGGACTAGGGTTTGTGAGCAAGTATTATTTCATTGAGTGATTGGTTGAGTAGAGTTGGTTGAGCCTAGTCAAGTGGATGTGTGAAGTGATTATTCAAGTTCTATAAAACAAACTATTCTATATTTTGAATTGATTTAAGAAAGTGATTGAGCATTGAGGTGAATGTGAAACATTTTGAGTCTCTAAAAATTCTCTGTATGTTTATGAAAGAGTGATTGAAAGTGATTAAGCATTGAAGTGAATGTGAAGCATATTGAATCTCTAATAATTCTCTATATTTTTTTGAAAGAGTGATTGAAAGTGTTTGAGCATTGTGATAAGTATAGAGCATATTGAGTCTCTAATAATTCTCGTTATATTTCTATGAGATTGGAAAATTTCTAGTGTGGACTTGTTGAGCAAATTTGAAGCAAGTCTTTGAGAAGACTTGTGGACAGATTTGGGTAAGCTTTTGTGGAAGCTTACAATACAAATTGAGAGCAAATTTGGATAAGTACTTGTGAGAACTTATTGAGCAGATTGGGCAAGTCATAGAGAGAACTTAAGGACAGATTGGTATGAGCTTTTGTGGGAGATTACGAGGTAGATTTGAGATAAGTCTTTGTGAAGAATTGAGAGCAAATTTGATTGATTTATTTGTTCAAATCTTGAGTTAAGGTTTGGGGCAGATCTAGTAGAGTTGATTTGAGATTTAGTCAAGATTTGAGTTAATGCTTGAGGATAGATACTGAGGATAGATTTGTGCTAGACCGAAGGACTATGTTTAGTATAGATTTGAGGATAAAGTTTGGTGCAGATTTGAGGATAGGTTTGTGCCAGACTAGAGACAGAGATTGAGGATAAATTTGTGCTAGATCGAAGGATTGTGTTTAGTACAGATTTGAGATAGAGCTTTGGAGGTGACAGAGTTGAGGACAAAGATATCCAACTAGGGCAGGGAGGATAGGTGTCTTCTGTAGATAGAGTTCCATTTTCTATGGTAGTGGAGGCAGAGGTCTTCTAGAGGATCACCAACCAAAGCAAAGTTAGGATAATGGTGTCTCCTGTGGATAGAGATCCACAAAATTAATTTAGGGGATTGGTGTCTCCTTTGTACAGAGGTCCATAAACATTGTAATAGAGAAAGGATTCCCAAGATATTGATTGAGAAAGTTTTAGTAAAATATTTTCTCCATGGAGTAGCCCACATTGGGTGAACCACATAAATTTGGTGTCTCTATTATGTGTGATGATTTGTGCATTGCTTTGGTTATTGATATTGATATTGCCATTTATTATATTGGATAATATTGTTTGGGAAAGAAAAGTAAAAGTGGTCTTATACTATTCACCCCCCTCTTAGTATAAGCTTGTGTTCCTCAACGACATCGAGTAATATTCCTTATTTTTTTAAAAGATATTGAACACCTAGTCTAATTTTATTTACCCAAATAAATAAAGCATCGTTTTTTAGAACTGAAGGCCATTCAAATATAAATTATGTCTTTTTTTGCTTCATTTCCTTTACCAAACATAGCCTAAGGATTAATTCTTATTCCCTAGACTATATTTTCAAAGTATAACCACTTATAATCTAATTCAGTAAAAATAAGTATTTTAAAAATAACTTTCTCTAAAAGTCTTTAATAAGGACTAATCCTTTGTTTCTAATCACTATTTGAAAGAATATATAATTTTAAACTAGCAACTTTTCAAACAAAAAGCACATAACTTCTTTTCACCTATGAATTAAAACCTTAAGAAAATAGAGCATGAAGCTTAATAACTTCGACGTAGGCCAACCGTCGTATGTTGTTGTACGACCCAACAAAAAATTATTCTTAAAGTTTTAATCTAAAGGTAACAATAACAACATCATTATTAACTAATTTCCAGATGAGCTTCACTACACTTTTGAAAAATAAAAAATAAAGACCAAAAATTAAGTTTTACCTTAAGTAAAGGATAAGAAAACCTGGGTTGAACATACACACTCTGATGCCTCTATTTGGTAGAACTTATCAAATCTATAAATTTTGGTTAGCACCAAAGTAATCCTTATATTTTTTAATCATGCAAACACAACTCATCTAGATATACATCATAGGACTGGCCAATATATTCAACACAACATACAACTATTTATAGATTTAAAACAATACAGAACCGCTTGTAAAATGACTCCTAAACAAAATGAATGGTCATCAAAATACAATTTTTAAAAGAAATATTACACAAAAATTCCGTTAAAAATGCACCAAAGAACTTTGAAGAAAACTCTTTAGACATTTTCTACAAGTTCTATTTTAAAAACAATGCACGTTTCACATACTAAAGCAATGTCTTCACCAAAATAAATAACATAGAGATTAACTTTGAATTTTAGAAATTTGTCTATATTATTTTGAGCAAGGAATACATAGTTTTTTTCCATGCCCCACTGTAGTAATGACCACCCCCCTGCCTTCTACTTTGGAAATATTTTAGAGTATTTTTTATTTCCTCTACTTTGCATCTATGCTTAAGCTTTTGGTTTTTCCACCAACACTGTGTATCTTCACCAAGAAAAATCCCTTTTCTCTACTTCCCTTGTCCTCCTTATTTTCAAGAACAAGAACATTCTTGTGCCCTTATAGCCGCCTATAACAAATTCCTTACCTTCATTCATGGATAACATCTTTATCCACCTTATTCTCTATGGGCTTAAATCAAAATTTAATCAACTTAAAAACTAGAATATTATTATCATATTCTAAATGCAAGGAAACACAAATTATTTTAATTTTTCTAAAGAAAACCTTTCCCTTTTATTTTAATAAAGTTTATTATTAGCTTTTAATTATCATTCTCTTTTTTTATCCATTTTTTTTTTTTTTAATTTACATGGTGGAATCAGTAACCACCATGAATATAGGTAGGTTGTCTATCTTTTATGGCCACCATAGTATTTGACATTGTCCACCCCAAAATCTGCCACACAGATCTTTGCACAGTCCGCCCCTATAACCACCATGCCATAATAATTTTAAACCTTTTATGCCACTGAAAGCACCAGGAAAGGGATAAGCATTTTTTTTGACAAGGCCCAAGATTTGAACCTTGGACATCCACCTCCCTTATGAGGTTTGGTCGAACCAATTGGTCTACACCTTGGACTTATTTTTTATCTAATGTTAACTAGCAACATCAAAATAATTAAAAGCATTTATAAATAAAACATAGAAAAATAGTATATCATCTCTTGTTCTTATTTAACAAGTTATCTGATGACCTATCATCACTTGTTACTAGAAATGTCTCCCTTGCTCCAACAAGTTCCTAGCTTGATGAAATATCCATACTCAAATATGCAACATAATATGCAATCTATATGTGAGCAACATGCTTTACCCTGGAGCTATCTTCAGTTAAACTGACCATCATTTCCCTTTTTTGGTCTCTTATTCCCAATGGTCAACTTCCTCGTCCACCTACGAGAGTACATGATCCTATGAACACACATAGAATCAATAGTATCATATCCCCATAAAATATAAACAAAACAAAAAATACATATATCCATATAAATGCATGAGAAGATAATCATTACATAATAAAATTAAAACATGTTCCATCTCATAAAAGAGTCCTTTCCAAGGTGGGTCATTATATACTACCCCCCTGGACTAAACACAGTCCTCTATGTTTTGCCAACAATAAAAATTACATTTCATTTTCATTCAAACAAATAAGGAAAATATTTTTTCATCTCATCCACTTTTTTTCAAGTGGGATTTTTCTTCGATTACTAGTCCCATTGGATCTTACATTTTTCTAGAGTTTTTTCCTCATTACTTTGAAATGAAACTCTAGAATCTTCACTAGTTTCACCTCAATGACTAAGAGATATGCCATTTGTAATTTTGCAATATCCCACACATGATTAGGATTAGTAATATACTTTCTAAATAGAGATACATGGAAAGTGTCATGGATATTTGATAGGTTGGGTGGCAAGGAGATTCTGTAAGCTACTAGACTTATTCTCTCAATGATTTCAAAAGGCCTAAAAATTTTAGGATCCAACTTAGTAGACATAATGGCACTTTTCATAGGTTTAACTCTTAAGAATACTCTATCACCCTTAGAGAATTATCTAGGTGCTCTTTTTAGATCAACATAGTTCTTAAGCCTTTGCTTGATCATTATGAGTTTTTCCTCCATCACTCTAACCACATCTAATTTTATGACAACCCAATCCTCTAGATTATCCCAAGATAGATGAGTTATAAAACACATATCATACAAGGCTTCAAATGGGGCTATTTTCAAGGAAGCATGATAACCATTATTATAAGCAAACTCTACCAAATGTAAAAAGTATTTCCACTAAGACTTTTGGTCTATATAGCACATGTGAAGTATGTCTTTCAAGACTTGGTTTACCCTCTCTATTTGACCATATATTTTTGGATGGTATGCAAAACTAATGTTCAGCTTGGTACCCGCTACATGATGAAGAGCCTACCAAAACTTAAATATAGATCTAGAGTTCCTATCTGAGATGATTAACTCATGAAACTAATGTAACCTGAATACTTCTTTCGAAAACTTATTTGCCACCACTAGAGCATCATCCTTGGTGTTCCTTAGTATGAAGTACACAATATTAGTCAACTTATCAACCACTACAAGGATTGTGTCATGTTGGTACCTAGTCTTAGGTAAACCCACAATAAATTCCATAGATATGACCTACCACTTTTACATTGGTATATTGTGTGGGTATAATTGTCATATTGGATGTCTATGCCTAGCTTTCACTTTCTAGAATTCTAGGTATTGAGCAACAAAATCAGTGATATCTCCCTTAATACCTGACCAATAGAAGGTATTTTTCATGTTCCCCTCATTTTAGCCCCTTCAGCATGAGTAGAGTAAGGATATCTATGCACATATTGCATAATAAGTCTCCTTAATCATTGATTTTAGGTCTAACTACCATATCTTCTAAATATAAAAGACCATCCTTTATGTTAAAATCCTTGTTCTCTCTAGGATTCCTTCCTATTTTGGTCTGAACTTTACTACAATACTAATCCTGAGATTGCATTTTCCTAACTTAGTACATTAATTCTATATGATTATGGATCAATGTAGCTATATCCCTTCTTCTACTTAAGGTGATAGTGACTTTATTTTCCTTTCCTTTTATATACTCTATACCAAAGTCATATTATATTAAGAACTTGATTCATCTTCTTTGTCTTGCATTGAGCATAGGTTAAGTAAAAATATACCTCAAGCTCTCATGGTTGATTCTTAACTCAAAAGGTCTTCCTATTAGGTAGTGTTGCTACATCTTAAGAGCGTGCACAACCTTTGCTAGCTCTAGATCATGCATAGCATAGTTTAACTCATGCTTCTTAAGCTTACTTGAATCATATGCTATGAATGATTCATCCTAGGATAGAAATCCTCCCAAACCTTCCAAAGAAGCATTAGTACATACTAAAAAATTCCCTTGAGGATCTATAATTTTAAGCACAAGTGTAGTAGTAAGCTTCTACTCAAGTAACTCAAAGGTGGCTTCACACTTGTCTTTCCATTTGTATTCCTTTCCTTTTCTCTAGAGGTTAGTTATAGAGTAGTCTATTTTGAAATAATCCTTCATAAAACACTAATAATAACCTAGCATACCTTTGAAGCTCTACACTTTAGGCAAATTAGTAGGTGGTGGCCAACTTAAAATGGTCCCTATATTCTTTAGATCCATAGCTATCCCTTCTATAGA
This sequence comes from Wollemia nobilis, assembly GCA_028583015.1. Classification (NCBI taxonomy): domain Eukaryota; kingdom Viridiplantae; phylum Streptophyta; class Pinopsida; order Araucariales; family Araucariaceae; genus Wollemia; species Wollemia nobilis. Next base: position 2,384,053 of record JAQPPZ010001316.1, on the reverse strand, counting down.
TATGATATGTCCCAAATATTGTACCTCTGGAACATAAAAGTCACACTTTGATAAATTCCCATAGAGTTGGTTCTTTCTTAACAACTCAAGCACGATTCTCAAATGTCTATCATGCTCTTCCTTATTTTAAGAATATATCAGGATATCATCCAAAAATATTAAGACAAACTGATCTAGATGCTTCCTAAACACATTGTTCATCAGATTCATGAATTTTACCAGTGCATTGGTCAACCCAAAAGGTAATACTATGAACTCATAATGTCCATACCTGGTCTTAAAAGTAGTCTTGTGAGTATCCTCCTCTCGGATTCTCAACTGATGGTATCCTAATTTTAAATAATTTTTTGAGAATATGGTGGTACCCTTAAGTTGATAAAACAAATCTTCAATCGTGGGTAAGGAATACCTATTATTAAAGGTCTTCTTATTTTTCATTTTGTAGTCTATGCATAACCTTATAGAACCATATTTCCTTTTGATAAATAAAACATATGCATCCCATGGTGACACACTAGGTTTAATCAAACCTTTTTCCAACAACCCTTGAAGTTACACTTTTAACTCCTACATCTCAATAAGATTCATTCTATAAGCAGTTCTATGAATGGGTTCTACACCCAACATTAGTTTGATAGTGAATTCAAATTCATATTTAGGTGGTGTAGGCTAAAATAATCTACATATCAACTTATCTCAAATTTTGCTAAAATTTGACTAAGTATGGAGAAGGTAAGAAAATATCTGTTGATTTTTTAATTTTCGTTGAAAAAAGCAAATCCATAGGAAAAGGCTCAACTCTAGAAAATGGGATATAATAGCGATTTCTTGTCTCCTTTTTTGTTCACATTCAAATAAGAAAGCACCAAAAAACATGTTTACTCCGAGACAGAAGAAAAGGTTGCTAAGTGTGATTATTCTAGTCCCTTTGTTATCCACGCGTAATCTTGAAAGTGCTAAAAAAAGTGAAATCATGTAAAAGGGGATAAAATCATATGTAAGTGTGATGACATGATTTCTTGCCTTTTTTTTTAGCCACGCGTAAACAAGAAAGTACTAAAAGAGGGAAAATAATTGAAAAACATGATTTTGGGGGAGAAGGGGTGAATCTCATGTTGCTGCAAAACTTAGCAATTTTCCAAAGCCTTTGTTAGCCACATGCAAATAAAAAGCATTGAAAAGAGCTCAAATCCAAAAAGCACTAAAAAGGTGAATGCGTGAGAAAAGTTCACCATAAGAGGCTTATCAATTTCTTTGTCAACCAAGTACAATTGAAAAGTGTTGAAAAGCAAAAGTTCATGGAAAAGAGGACAAGTTAGATAAAAGCAAAGTTTTGAGTTTCCGTGATGATTTTTTTATCCGCATGCAATCAATAAAGTGCTGGAAAATCTTATAAATAGAAATCCATTGAAAAGGGATATTTCTCAGAAGAATTCTACCAAAGGACTTGAATTGAAAAATGCACGATTTTCCATATGCTTCATTATTAGTGCACAAATTAGAAATATGTTGAGCTAAGCATGATAAAAATAAATTTGAGTGGAATATTTTTTTGTGTACCTTTATATATTCTATAAAGCTTGATTTCACATGGATTCACACAGATTAAATTGGTCACATGATAATCAATCACAGTTATCCACCAGTAGATCAGCAATGAGGATTATTCTAAGTTGGAGAATTTTAGCTCATTCTTGTGTGGTTACCTATTATAGAAAGGGAGAAGAGTCGAAGCAAGTACCATAGAATATGAATATTTACACGCAGTTTAGAAGCTTCTAGAATCTCCTTTTAAACCATATTTAGTTGCAAATCAATGAATGAAAGAAGACAACAATAATCATAAAGGGCCAAAAAGGATTTGATCTGAAATTATGTTATAATCGATCAAGAAGGTGTAGTTGGCTAGTACCATCGATTACAAGTTGTCAAGAATTTAAGAAAATTTCCTTGTAATGATTAGAATGCAATAACTATAAATATTTAAATAAAGGCAGTGACCTCCTTTCAAAATATCGGCTTTGAAGTGTTTCCTTACACTGCTATATACATTTTTTACAATTAATGAAAGAAGCATTACAAGGGATGTTTTTTTTTTATAGTTATAAGTGTTTGTATTTATAGCGGGTTTTAACAAGGATCCCAAAACCTGATTACATAAGCAATGGGCCTAGGGCATCAATCCCTTGAAACTGAACACCAAAATAGAAATCCCGCCCAGTGGTAACAGTAAGCATGAAACAATCCCTCTTAGCGGGAAACAAACAAATAAGAAAGAAAGTAGTTTTGGAGATCCCGCCCAGCGGGGAGTAGCCAAAAACCACCATCAAGAAGATCCCACCCAGCAGGAAGCACAGAAAAATCGTTACAATAAAATTCCACCTCGCGGGAAGAAGTCAAAACCACCACAAACAGTCCCGCCTAGCGGGAAGCAATAGGGAAATCCCGCCATCCGGGAAACCAGCAAAAAAGAAAGGATCCCGCCTCACAGGAAAACCAGCGGATTTGGTGGATCCCGCCTTGTGGAGAAACCATCCCGCCCACCGGTAAAACATTCAGTTCAACGAGAGCCATCCTGTAGGAAGTCGACAGCCAGCACAGAGAGGATCCAGCCCATCAAGAAGTGACCAGAGAGTTGCACCACAAGGAACCCGCCTCAGGAAAACAAAAGAGGATCCCAAAAGCAGGGACCAAGAATCCCGTCCAAGCACAGAGCCCGCCGAGGGACCAAGAATCCCGTCCAAGCACAGAGCCCGTCGAGGATTCACAAGAAAAAGGGGGAAGCTGTCCAAACCCTAAATCGTCACCTCCACCGCACCGAGAAACGCAGGGGACCAGATCCACGTGAATAACCTGCAAAAAAACCCCAGGGGGAAGCCTGAGGGAAAAAGGGAAGGGATCCCCAACCAAACAGGGATCCCTGGGAAGCACCAGTCCGAAAAAACAACCAAGGAAACCCTAGCCGGTCGGGAGGGGCGTAGATAGTGGAGAAGGATCTCCCCCAGGAGATCATCTGCAAACAACCACTCCCCGGGAGGGATGACCTGGGTTGAGCCAAGGACTGGGCAGGAACCAGGAGCCATGGGAGGGGGAGCAGGGGAGGGACCAGAGCCCTCCCCTCTCTACTTTCTTCCCTCTCCATATCCCCTTATATTTTTTATTTAGAAAAAAAAAAAGGTCTCACCTTTAACCCCATTACAAGGGATGTTTACCTCAAACTTGTATCTATATTAACTGGTTGATCATAATATCATTAAGTTATATTTGCTACTATTACTATGGTTAGTTTATTCTGTTAATTTAGATTGCTAACTTGGAGAAAATTGAAATAATTTATACTTATACACATACTTATGAGAATTAAGTTTTTGTTAGTCGAGGCATTGATCTTATTCTATTAAATTGGATAATTAATTTTAGATGTTAGAATAATTCTTTAAGTATGTCAAAAGCTATTCATGTAGAGTATTGTGAGTTTTGAATGTTGTTAGTCTCAAATATTGCTCTTGTAAATTTATTTAATGGAAGATACCTTATGAATGTCTATGTTGTTAGCTTCACCCATCCATTATTCATTCATACATTTCTAACCCTTTCATTCCTATCCCTTAACATTCATCATTTTAAGCTAAAAATATTCAACACTCACTAAGTTGACAAGGTATACAAACCTTATCTAGAGGTTGAATCAAAGCAATTTGGTTCTTCCAATGTTTATTCTAGGTTGTGATTAGTGGGTGCTCACCTTTAAATATCTTAGGATCATAGTCACAGTTCTAGCATTGGCTTCACAACCAACTAGACTATAATAATTTTTTATATGCCTGGTGGGACAGTTCCCACCATATATGTTTTTCATGTTTTATCGAGAGGAATCAATATTAAATAAAAAAATTTGACCTCATAAGTGGAGAAAATAGATTCACTTGGTGACTCCCTAGGATTTAAACCTAGTAAAACCTTAGTACTAATATTTACACTTTCATGTTTACCAGAAGTGTTGCTAAGAAAGGTGATCAACCTGCAAATTTTTACAAGCTATTCTCAAAATCTAGGCATTCAAGATATCTATCTTCTAAAAATTTTGTAGAAGAATTTCAAACGTCATCCTCTACCTCAAACTCTTATGGTACTAATACTCCATGTACTCAAGTATATATGGACCCCGATTAGGATGTAGCTCAGTAGAACTTGCCTGATTGGAATATTGCAACTCCACTATCCTTTCAAGTTGTGCAGATATCCCTCAAGCCATAGTCAAATCCATACCCACCTATGATGGTACTAGGATAACTACATATGAGCATTTCCAAGATGTTTTGTCAAAGGAATTTGTACAGAACATCAGATACAAAGATGTTATTGTGAAAGTATTGGTCATTTTCTTTAGGGGTAAGATCCTACATTGGTTTAGAACCTTAGAAAATGGTTCCATCAAAAATTGGGTTGATTTAGCCAATTCCTTTTTAGAATAATTTAATGATTTTGTAGACCCATTTTCACCCCTAACTCATTTCACAATAATCCAAATGCATCCTCAAGAGTTATTTTCTAATTTCAACCTCAATTTTAGTAGAAATTGGAAGAGAATCCCTAATGAATTCAAGCCAGCTTCTCCCCTTTCTTATAGGTATTATATCAAAGTGTTAGGGCCTGATATCAGATTATAGACACAACAATATAGAGTAACCACATTTACTCATATTTACCAAATAATAATCCATTCCAAAGATATCTTGATTTTAGTAGGAAGATTACCTCCCAAACATGTTACACCATACTTTCCTGAGATCACGCAGTAGCCTTATTAGTCCCCAAAAGCATATTTTTCTACAATGAACCCACCTTCATTAGCAACTCATTTTCCTATAGCAAATCCATTACCACCTCCTAAATTATCTATTATCATACCCTTTCTTCCATTACCATCTCAAACACCTAAGAGTCTCCATTGCTCCTTGATATTAAAAATTCTTTAAAGACTATCAAAAACAAGGTCAATGCTATAGAGAAAAGAGATATGGAAAGATCTTAGCAAAGAATATTTACTTACATTAACAAAGATCAAAAGCCTAGTTCAAGTAATAATGTAGGTCTGAGAGTTAATACTAATCAGGAGGAATATTAGTTCAACCCTGAAACCACTTTGGCTAATGTTTGGTGTTTGGTCTACAACGACCCTCATGATCCAAAATCTTGCTATATGTATCAACACCATGTCTAGAAGGTCATAGAAAATGTTGAGAGGATACAAAAAGGAATATTTAACATGTTGTGGTAGCGTGAGAAAGTGATTAATGAGCCTATATTCTCTGGATCAAAATTTGTTTTAGTATTAACTAGATCTAGGAAGAAACCATTGCAAGTTGATCCACACAAATTAGGTTCATTCCAAATTTCTTCTCAGAATAAAAAGGACCAACCCTTGACAAACAAGGATAAGTTCCCTATTCCATAGGAAATAAGAAAATGAGGGTTAGTTCCTAAGTATTAGGAGAAATATAGAAATACATCAAAGCAAATTCAAAAGGGGAAGGATAAGTATCAACCAATTTCCAAAGAAGAGGTAAAAGAAAAGTTGCAATTCCCTTATATTACCAAGAGATAGAGGATTGAGCTCATGCAAAAATATAAGAGAAGATTTAGAGATACAGATAATAAAGAGGAGATAAATCCTCTGAAGAAGCCTGAATTTAACATTTTTGAGGAACTAAAGAAAACTCCATCTAGGGCAAGCCTTTATGATACACTCTTCCTCCCTGACCAAATTGATTTAATGAAAGCTTCTCTTAACAAGAAGTCCCAAGGGAAGGAGACTTTCAATGTACTTAATCAGGCTCAGGACCACGAGAATATGTCTCCTACTATCCTAAAAAATAAGCCTCCCCCATTCTATATTTCCCTTAGGATGGAAGGATGGATATTTCACAATTGTATGATTTATTTAGGGGCTTCTACTACAGTTATGCCTAAGTTTTTTCTTGATGATATGGGTATGGAGTATACTCTCTCATTCCAAGGGGTTTTACAACTGGATGGGACCTCGGTAAATACTGTAGAGGTGGTGAAATATGTATTGATGAAATTGCATAAAGCCCCTAAGATCACTATTGTGCAAGATATTATGGTGGTTGATCTTGAGCCATATTTTGGCCTATGTCTTTCTGGAAAATTTACTGCCAAATTAGGGTGATATATGTATTTATACTAATCTAACATGATCATCCCTCACAAAGGTAAGAGGATAAGGATAACTCCTAAAAAGCTTGTCACTATGTACAATCACTCAATCATGGAAGAGCCAAAATTGGTAGAACTCCTTGAGGATTTAGAATTTGATGATCAGCTACCATCCCAAAATTTCCATGATCTTTTGGATATAGGGATGGGAACATACAACATATCATCTAAAGTAAAGAAAAATATCCCTACTATCTCCAACCAATCATTAAGAGAGTCCAAAATATGGATAATGCATTTTGAAGGAGCAAGATGCAGAAATAGAGTTAGGGTAGGTGTAGTCTTAAAATATCCATAAGAGAGAATTAAAATTTTTTCTTTCAGACTTACTTGGTCTTGCATAAGTAATAAAGTAGAATATGAGGCTTTATGACTAGGAATGATGCAAGAAGATAAGATGGGCATCAAAATGTTAGACATTTATGGTGACTTAGAGCTAGTTGTGAACCAGGTCATAGTAAAGTACAACAATAAGCACCATTACCTAATATTTTATAAAAATTGATTTTGGGACTTGATGGAAGATTTTGATGCCCTAAACTTGCATGTTATCCGAAGGAAACAAAATAGTGTGGCTAATGCTTTGGCTATAGAAGGCTCAAATTTCTCTCCTTCTATAGACTATGGATATTCTAAGAATAAAAGAGTTAAGCTCATATTCAGACCAATAATACCATATAGACAAATATATTGGCAAGTATTTGAGATCGACGAGTAAATTGTTGATTTTTTTATTAAGGAAGATAATTGTGCTCTTTATCAGAGTGATCTAGCTCAATAAAATGGTCAAAAAAATATTATACAACTAAAAAACAATCACATACCAAAAGGATTGATCACTCTAGAAAGCTTGTTTGATAATGAGGATGGTAAGAGATTAAAACAAATGAAAGTAGATGATAATATCTATAGATAAATTAAGGTCAAAAATGGTGAAAATATGAAGTTCGGCATCCAATGCCAAGTGAAGTAGAAGCATTCAAATATTTATGGTATAGATACTAGAACATAATAGCTTGGACTTATGATGACCTAAAGGTTTATGATAAAAGTGTAATTTAGCACACTATTGAGCTAGTTCTAGATGCCAAGCCATTCAGATAGAAACAAAGACCTATAAATCCTAAAATATAGGTGATTATGAGGCATGAAATACTTAAGCTATTGAAATTTAATATAATATACCCTTTCAAACACTCTACTTAGGTTACCAATTTGGTCCTAGTAAGAAATAAGAATGGTGACATCCATCTCTGTGTAGACTTTAGGAATCTGAACCAAGCATCTCTGAACTATCACTACCCCTTACCACAAATCGATCAGATTTTGCAGATGGTAGTAGGGGTAGAAAAATTCTCTTTACTATATGGATTCTTTGGCTAGAATCATATCTAGGTCAAATATGAAGATCAACATAAGATTGTATTCATTACAAAGTGGGGCACCTTCGCCTATCAAATAATGCCCTTTGATCTATCAAATATTGGTACCACTTTTCAAATGGTGATGGATTATGCTTTTGGTAAGCTTATCAATAAAATAATCTTGATATATCTAGATGATATGACTATATTTTCTCATAAGAAATAAGATCATCTCAATCATTTAGAGCAAGTTTTCCAGAAATGTAGAGAATTTGGCATATCATTGAATCCCAAAAAGTCCATATTTGTAGTCCATGAGGGGAGATTATTGGATCACATAGTGTCAAAAAAAGGAATGTCCATTGACATAGATAGAATAAAATAAATATTGGCACTACCTCTACAAATGAATAAAAAGGCTCTTTAGTCTTTCTTTTGGCAAATAAATTTTGTGAGAAATTTCATTTATGATTTTGCTTAGATTGTTAAGCCAATCTCAAAGTTACTCAAGAAAAATGCTAATTTCAAATGGACTCATAAAATTAAATAATATTTTGAATTGATCAAGCAAGCTATTACCACAACTCCAGTATTAGTTAATTCTAATTTTGATAAATATTTCATCTTATACGCTTATGGAGCCGAAGAGAGTTATGTTGTTGTGCTAACTCAAAAAGATGATGAGGACAATGAACACCCCATATTCTTTTGGAGTTAAACCCTACATGAGTATCAATTAAAGTACAACTTCATATAAATATAGGTATTCATAGTAATGAATTCTCTTAAAAATTTTAGGTAATACATCACTCAAAGAAAAACATTGGTGTATATGGTTCATCTTGATGTAAGAACTTTTATCCTACAAGGTGAACTTGGTGAGAAGAGAGCAAGATGGATTACAAAGATACGTGAGTTTGATTTAGAAATTAATCCCACTAAGTTGGTTAGAGGAAGATTATTATGTCAAGAACTAGCAGGTAAAGCTAATATAAGATAAGAAGTAGTTTATCAGATTGAAGAGTTAGAGTAGAAATATGACACTCTTGTAGAAGGAGTGGATTGGACAGAGCAACTTAAGAACTAGTTTGATATAGGGGCTTGCCCTCCAAATCTCAATGCTTTGCAAATGATATAAAAATTTTAAAATTTGCACTATATGTTATTACTAGAAGGGCTTTATAGAAAAAACCTGGATGGCATTCTCTTAAGATGTGTTAGTGAAGATCAAAAGCTAAAAAAAATTGAGAGAATTCCATAATGGATTATCTGGTGGTCACTACTTAGGTAGGTCTACGACATTGAAAAATCATAAAGACAGGTTATTATTGGCCTACCATCTTCGCTAATGCATTCAATATTTCCAAAGAATGTGACAAATACCGAAGGTATACTAGTAGAAAAAAAAACTGCAATGCCTCTTTAGCCAGTACAAGTGGAGAAACCTTTTCAATAGTGGGGTCTAGATTTTGTAGGAGATATCAATCCTAATTCTTTAGTGGTTCATAGAAATATTCTAACAACCATTGATTATTTCACCAGATGGAATGAGGCCATTCCGACCAAGAAATGTAATCAGGATGTAGTCATTGAATTTCTTGAAACTTTGATCACAAGGTTTGGCATCCTTGAATATTTAGTAAGTGATAATGGCCCAAATTCCATAGGATCCAAGTACATTGACTTTACTAGTAGATATGTCATTTATCTAAAGAATTTTTCCAATTACTACCCATAAGGAAATGGATTGGAAGAATCAAGCAATAAAAACCTCCTCAAAATTATTAAAAGGTCTTTGGAAGACAACAAAAGATCCTAAAATTTTCTTATGAATCAATTTCTATGGGCAGATAGAATTATGGTAAAAAAATCTACAGAAATATCCCCCTATGCTCTGGTATATGGAAAATAATTTGTCCTTCCTATATATCTAGAGATATCTACCTTAAAATATATCAATAATGATCTTGGTAAGGAAGACATAGTCAATTAAAAGTATTGTTCAGTTGTTGTATTTAGAAGAACAGAGAAAATACGCCTATGCAAGGTTCCAAAAGTATTTATCATGGACTAAGGTATGGTTTAATAAGAAATACACCTTTAGGAAATTTAGAGTGGATTATTATATTATAAAGTGGAATGCAAAGAAAGCTAAGCCAGGTAAAAATGAGAAATTCGATTCATTTTGGGAGGGCCCATTTGAGATAGTTGCAGGTAAACAAAATAATGCTTTTAAGATTCTATATAGAAGTGGAGATTTACTGTCAATCCCAATGAACGGTATCATATTTCAATTATACAAGTAAAATATTCCTTATTGTGTATTATATGTATCATAATATCTAATACTTTCACTTTTCCTTTTTTGCATTTTGTATTAATATTAAGAAAGCAAAATTGTAAAACTCCATCATGATGGGGAATTCTCATAACCGTCACTCAAGGCCCATCCACAAATTAGTGTCATGCCACATGTCTTAATCAGACAATATTTCACTTACAAAATAGAGAAAATAGCATGAATGTATGAAAAGAGAATAATATTTGACTTAAAATATGAAAGCGTGATTTTCCTTATAGGAGCAATAATGGCTAGCAATCGAGTTCAAAATTAGACATAAAGATGGCACACACATAAAAGTTGCACCTCCAACCACAAGGGTAGACCAATTATGAATGAGAATGATGATACTAACAATGCCCCCTAGTTCTCACATGCAAAGTGAACGTTGCACCTATTGCATTGATTTTGCATGTTTTAGGAAGATCTATATATTTAGCACCATAAGAAGAATTCACTTTTATGACATACTCAGAGATACTAAGTAGTATGGTGAAAAGAAGAGAGTGGATTTCCTATGAGTTTATAGAGAGCATATTTTCCTTTGTAAAAGGTAGCAATCTGAAGAACACAAGCTTATATTGAGAGGGAGGGGGTGAACAGTATAAGACTACTTTTTACTTTATTTCCAAACCAATATCAATTAATGTCCTTAATTGCAATAACCAAATATAGCAGTGTGCATTAATAACTCATATATCAGTAGTAAGCAAGAGCACAAGTCACCACACACAATTGAGACACAATATTTAACGTGGTTCCCCCAATGTGAGGTACTCCATAGAGAAAATATTTTACTAAAACTTTCTCAATCAATATCTTTGGGAATCACTCCCAATTACAATGCTTATGGATATCTGTCCAAAAGAGATGTTGATCCCCTAATATCAAGTTCGTGGATCTCTTTCATAGGAGAACTCTTTTCCCTTCTGCTTTGGCTATGTGATCTTCTAGAAGACTCTATTTCTCTGTTGCACTGACTAGTGGAACTCTCTCCACTTGAAGACTCCTCACTCAGATCTATATTCAACTGTGCTGGATATTGGATCTCTATCCATTGAGACTTTATCCTCTGAACTCTGTCACCTCCAAAGCTCTATCAATATGCTCACTAAGAACCTGCTCAATAGGCTCACATAGAACCTGCTTAACAAGATCACATATAACTTGTCAAATATGTGCTAGCAAGCTCACCAAGAACTTGCCCAAATATGCTCTAGCAAGCTCACCAAGAACTTACCCAAATATGCTCTAGCAAGCTCACCAAGAACTTGCCCAAATCTGCTCTAGCAATCTCACCAAGAACTTACCCAAATCTGCTCTAGCAAGCTCACCAAGAACTTGCCCAAATCTGCTCCAACAAGCTCACTAAGAACTTGTCCAAACACTATCCTCAAATTTGTCCCAACAATGTCCTCAAATCTATCCCAAAGACCTTCTCAAAGGCTCAATCAATCATGCTCAAGTAGTACTCAAAATAAAATTTATAATGAATGGCAATCACAACTCAACTCAACTTCATAGAAGCATAAAGAGAATTGTTAGAGACTCAATATGTTCTAATCTCACTCTCAACCCAAATAAATCTCAACTCAACTCAAATAAAATATTATAGAAGCATAAAGAAATTGTTAGAGACTCAATATGTTCTAATCTCACTTTCAACTCAAATTAGAATAATGGAATAGTTTGTTTCATAGGACTTGAACAATCACTTCACACATCACTTGACTAGGCTCAATCAACTCAACTCAACCAATCACCACAAGGGACAACTCTCTCTCACACAACCTTAGTCCAAGTATGTATCAACCAACTCAAATGTTTCCAATAATGCTCAACCACAAATCTCACATAACAATGATACTCATGTTCTTTTCTAACTCAATTTCTTTCACAACCAATGGGCTTCAACAACTATGCTTATCAAACAAGGTTTAGACACAACTCTCAATTCAAAAAACATTGAAGCATTCAACCAACCACTTTCGAAAATGCAACCACAAACAATCCTTTTCCCTCCAATGATATTTCACAAATCAACCATCAATAAATAATCAATAGGATAATGTGCCCATAACTTTTATGAATATGAAAAACCTCTTTATAAATCTGCCACAATCACAAAATTATTTTGCCAATCTTCACAAGGGTTAGTAGATCACAAAATAATCAACATTACTCCACTTTTCAATAATCATCACCAAGGCCTTTAATTGCACAACTTTATTATCTCTCCTAAAACCACTTGTACCATAAAATAAAATAAATCAAAACATTTCATAACCTTTTCACTCCCAAAACCACTTATACCATAAAATAAAATAAATCACAATATTGCATACCTTGTCATCTCATGAAAGAATTAATCCTCTTGAAAAAAAACAAGGCAAACTTCACTTTTGGAAGCCCTTTGCACAATCAGAAATATATCTTTATAAACATCTTATTTCTCCTTATAAATAGGTTATTAAAATAGCCCTCGAAATAATCTTTCCAAAGATATATTTCCAAAGATATATAATATGCCCCCTTTACGAAATAAATTGAAACCTTTACATATATATATATATATATATATATATATATATATATATATAATATATATATGCCAACCTCCATTAATTGCACATAGGTCGGCCCTCCATTAATTTAAACTTAAACTTTAAACTTTAATATCTTCATCATCAGAGGTCCTTTTTTAATGAAATAAAATTCCACCATGGATTTTAAGAAAAGACCTTTCCATATAAGCCCACTACGGTTTTAAACCTTTTATTTTGCCTACCTTGTTTTTCATAAAAATATTGTATATATCCATGCTCTCCGAAATATCATAGATGATTATCTATGAAGTGCTTTTGCCACCAAAACTCAATGTGACATCAATGATCCATGTGGCATCAATGACAACATAAAATGCCTCAAATTAACTCAAATTTCCAACACAATCAGCTAGCAAGTGATAATGGTTACATCTTATACTACTGAGAGGACAAAGGTCACCATGGAGAATGAAGGAGATAACTACTTCTAAGACACCTTAGGTAGAATGTTAGATACTATCAACACTTATAAGGAGAAGGTACAAATAAGGCTAGAAGCATAAAAGAGAGTATCCACTAGAATATCAATAGCAATCCCAAATGTTATCATGGTAAGCTCTCTTCTATCCTTTTATATGTGTGATTCAATATATTGCTATCCTGAGCTAATAAAAGCAATAGCAAAAAATGACGATTCAAAAAAAAATATTGAGAAGTGTTGAGGGTAAAATTTTAATGCACTTAAAAGTTGAATCCTTCAACAACACTTTCACCCTAGGAGTGAAGCCTGTTGGGAAAGCAAAAATATTCTCTTAGAGATATCAAGTGAAGTACTATGCTTTAAGAAAACATGTTGATGGAGGAAAAAATTTCTTGAGTTGGATAGCTGGACAATTAAAAAGAAAATTAAAGGGTAACACCCTATCCTCAACCCCAATCAATCTTGAAGAGTTAAAGGAATAAGAGCTTTACTCAATTTTGGTTGTGATAGGAGGTTTACCCTTAGACCAAGAAGTTTCTCACTGGTAGATAGCTACTACCCATTGCATATCTAATCCCAAAAATTATGATCTTGCCCAGATGAGCAACTTTCCAATATTCTTTGATTGGCCCTAATATTTGGCTACCATGATTCATGACCTCCTAGTAAGACTGAAGATAAACCAAGGGTGGCATATTTTATATATTGTTCTCATGTGGCATGGATCTTCCTTTACTTCAATCACCTAGACCTCCCATTTATCCTAGTTAAAATCGTAGCTCAGAATGGAACTACTCTCACCATCTATTCTTGGATGAGCACACTTAAGAAAATAAAATCTTAGTAAAATTTCAACAGGGAGTTCCTAGGGCCAGCTCTTAAGAAGATTAATAGAAATATGTATATATTACCCAAATTAGTAGAATACACATTGAGGAAATGGGGGAATAAGAAGGTGATTGGTACATACTGACAGAGGGGACAATTATTTGCCTGTATGTTTTTACTGAGAAACCTTTTGTGCTGCCTCATTATGTCACTGAGAGAAACATAAGAGCATTACAACATATATGCAAAAATTAGGGTTAGTAGAACTCCCTCACAGATGGAGGTATGACCCAAAAAATAAATTTTTAGAGAGGCTAAACGACCCAAAAGCGAAGACTCCAAAATCCAAAAGAATCCTCAAAACTTTACTATGAAGAATTTAGGAATAATGATGAAAAGTTTAAATTGGAATGGGATGTTCAACACATGGAAGCATTACCCCCTTGGAGGGATTTATATGATAATGTAGTCGATTATGCCCCTGATAAGAATAAAGTGCATAATTACGTAGAATATTATGTAAAGAAAATTATAAAGAAAGAATATTGGAACCAAACCAAGATGTTTAAATTTTGGATAATGCGAGTGGAAACAGACATCGTAAAGTCACGATATCCTACCAAGAACGATAAGCAATTTGATGAAGCATATGATAAATTTTCAAGATATTGGCAACGTAATGGAAATTGTTTGGTGCTAAGTTTTAGAAAACCCATAGACCAAGAAAGAACGACAATTGCCAAACTAGCTGAAGGGATTAAACTGAAAGGAGTAAGCATAAAAACTCCCCCATCCTCTCCTCATCAAAGAAATACTGCTGAAGAGACCATCCCTGTTGGAAAAGAAAAACAACCAGTATTTCATCCAACTACTAAACATATGGAGAAATATGGATCGAGTGCTCAATTAATGCAGAGATACGGTTATGAAGGAGGTTTGGACCTGAATGAAGCAATAAATGTAGAGATAATTCATGTCTCAAGAAGGCTTGAATGTATAGCCTTTGGGGCATCCTCAGAAGGCTATAATAAACCTAGATTCAGGCCTAATGAATTTATGTTTGGTACCGACGCTATCATATTTGTGTGTCCCAACCCCCCTTTATAGTAAATACAACCAAAATTATTAAAGTAATATCCTCAATAATAGTCTCAAGGATACAAATAAGTGGTAGACTCACTCCAATCACATTCATTGGTAGCAACCATGGTGGCTATGAAAGGAAAAAAGTAGGAAGATAAAGTAGAAAAAGAAATGGAACAAGTTTTTCAAACATCAAAGCAATTACAAGCTCTACAAAATAAGTAGCCTAGTCCAAAATAAATAGAGCAAAAGTCTCCATCGAGAGACTCGGTTATGCTTGATTATCCTTCTTCTTCTTCTCCTACTCTTCCAAGTCCCCAAGAGCTTCTCTCCTCCTTTTTTGAAAAATAGGTTGAGCCAATAGAAGTCCCCTTATCCATTCCATGTCAAGTCATCACATCATTACCACCATCATCGACTCCATCTTCATTCAAGATTCCATTTTCTTCATCTGTTTCAATCTAAAACAACCCCAATCACTTAAACCATTGGGACCTCCTATTTTATTAGTACCAACAGGGCCGTAATTATCCATACCACTTCCAACATATTCATTAGTCAAAGACATAGTTTCAACCTCTTCTCACCAAGATGCCACTGTTTTAGCTTCCCCCATACACCACTTACCTTAGTATCATCTCTAATGGTCATATCCACTCAATCCACTAAACCTTCTAATATCCCAAGCCAAAATATAGATGATATTTCATTCAATATCACCACCTGATGGAACAAGAAGTTGACGAGACCATCAGAAGAGACAGTGCACAAAAGGAAAATGATTGTTGTTGATCTAGTGTCCTAAAAAAAGACAAAGCTCACCATCACTCCTAAAGTGAGCAATCCAACCAAATACATGACCATGGATGATTACCAAGTGATAGATAATATGGTATACATCATACAATTACCTACAGTCAATGAGCTGGTGTTGGCTAAAGCTCATATGGATATAGTTTTCTTACAAGGTGATATCCATAGGGAGGAAAATGAAGAGATAAAAATGAAAGTAGAAGAGCTAGAAATCTCACTTCAATATCAAGGGAATCTTGTAAAAATTCTTAAATATGAAGTGAAGAAGTGGTAGGACAAATCTGAAGAGGCTACCAACTATAAACAGTAGGCTGAGAATGCTCAAGCTCAAGTGAGGACTTTGACTGATCATAATAGTTAATTGCAGCAAAAACTATTGATTGAAAAGTCTAGATATCTTGGATTCTCAAAAGACAAAGTGAAGGAAATTTGATTTGATATCTAATTTAGAGGTTTGGAAGCCAAACTGGTTTTCATTTTCTTAGATGAAGATACTAATGAAATGGTGAATGCTAGAAAGACTCAAGAATATAAAAGTGAGAAATTCAACATAAGAATGCACTTGTAGAAAATATTTGTAAAGTGGAAAAAGTAAGATTCAGAACTACAAACAAGCTCATCTCCAATAGGTAGTTTTGTACTGCTAAAAATATAGGTAAGGATATTCTAGAAAATAACATGCTATTAACAAAAAATTGGCAACTGTTAGACAAGCTAGAGAGCAAAACTAGTAAAATGATGAAAAAGCTGGCTCATGTTAGACAACTTGGATTTCCTAATTACTTAGGAGAGGATCACCAATACATTGGAGAAGTAGCACTAGGAGCTTTCTTAGACTTGATCATGGAGGATGAGTCCAAAATAGAAGAATGGTCTGAGCCAATCCAACATGACCAGGTAGTTCAGTTGATCAAAAACCTGGTGGAAATCAAATATGTCATGACAAGAGTTGATAATGGAGGGGCTAAGCTATCTTATGAGAGGCTAATAGGTTTACAATACATGCACTGGAATATCTTAGAAGTACTAATAATTCCATAAAAATCTTGGGAAGAATCCTCTAATGCACTAAACGATATCATTTAATTGCTCAACGAGGAAGACATTACTGAGGTAGATGTAAATGAATAATAGAGTGAGGAAGAATAAAATGAATAGAAAGACTAAATAGAAGAATAAATAAAAGAGGAATAAGAATATGAAGAGGTTCAGGAGATAGAGCAAGAAAAATTTGACACTGAGGTGATTCATATCAATTAGGAGAATGCTAAAGATGAAGAACAAGAAGAATAGTAGGCTTAATAATAGAGACCTCAGAAATACATAAGTTTTGTGAAGGTCTACAAACGAACAAGTGTCAAAGAAGCTAAAAAATATGAGACTATAAATGGCTTCATATAGATGCAATCGTAAAAGGGTGAAAGCCACATCGAATTTAGCCTATAAATTTCTATTGGGCATAGGAGGCTAACGGTCATGAAGAAGTAGTTTTGAATCATAATTCCATGAATAGATGAAAGTTGTATATCCAAGCCCTCAAAGAGAAAGCCATTTTGGGGCATAGCATCTACTTTTACCTCTTGTCTTGTTTCCTTGTGAACAATTATCCTCTGATTATTCTCAAATGATCAAGAGGATGTTGGTCATAAGGAAATAATTCTCAAAGACTTTGTTTTGAAAAGTAAACCAACTAGAACATAGTCAACCCTTCTTGATTCTTTCATTTAGTTTTAATCATATTCCTTTCCTTCTAACATTTCATACATTTTCTTCCATAAATTCTCCCTTTTTTCACTTTCTTATAAGTCATTTTATCCATCTCATTCTTCTCATCCAGTTCATTTCATTTTCTTTCATCCATCATCTCATTTCTTTAGACTCCATAGACCCAATGGACAAGGCTTTGAGTTCTTAAAATACTGCAAGAAATATTTCCTAGGAGGCACCAATAATGTATGTCAAAATTAGCTACATATCAAATTATCTCAAATTTTGCAAAAATTTGACAAAGTATGGATAAGGTAAGCAAATATCTGTTGATTTTTCATATTTGATGCAAAATAAAATCCACAAGAAAAAGCTCAAATCTAGAAAATGGGCTCTAGCCGCAATTTCTTGTCTCCTTTTTTGTTCATGCTCAAACAAGAAAGCACCAAAAAACTTATTTTCATTGAGATTGGAGAAAAAGTTGCTAAGTGAAATTTCCTAGTTCCTTTTTTATCCACACACAATCTTGAAAGCACTAAAATATGTGAAATCATGAAAAAATGGATAAAATCATATGTAAGTGTGATGGCATGATTCTTGACTTCTTTTTTAGCTGTGTGCAAAAAGGAAAGCGTTAAAAGAGGTAAAATCATTGAAAAACATGATTTTAGGAAAAAAGGGGTGAATCGCATGTTGCTATGAAACTCAGTGATTTTTTGAAGCCTTTGTTAGTTGTGCACAAATAAAAAGCATTTAAAAGAGCCAAAATTTGAAAAGCATTAAAAAAGGAGAATGTGCGATAAAAGGTCACCATAAGAGGCTTATCAATTTCTTTGTCAACCAAGCACAACTGAAAAACATTGAAAAGTAAAATTTCACAAAAAATAGGGTAAGTCAGATAAAAGCAAAGTTCTTAGATTGTGTGATGTCTTTGTTATCCGCATGCAATCAGGAAAGTATTGTAAAATCTTACGAATAGAAATCTACTGAAAAGAGGTATTTCTTAGAAGAAATCTACCAAAGAACTTGAACTAGAAAAACACATGATTTTCTATCTACTTTATTATTAGCATGCAAATAAAAAATATGTTGAGCTAAGCAGGATAAAAGGAAATTTGAGCAGATTCCAATTTTCACGTGCCTTTATTTCTTCATTTCTAAGGTTGATAAAGCTCGATTTTGTATGGATTCACACAACTATAAGTGGTCGCATGGTAATCGATCACAACTATCCATTAATAGATCAGCGACGAGGATTATTCCAAGTTGGATAATTTTAGCATATTCTTGTGTGGTTACCTATTATAGAAAGGGAGAAGAGCTAAACTAGGTAACATGGAAGTTGAATCTTCATGCACATATTGAAAGCTTCCAGAATTTCCTTTTCAACCATATTTAGTTACAGATTAGGGAACGAAAGAAGACAACAAGAATCATCAAGGGCTAAAAATACTTTGATCTAAAATTCTGTTATAACTGATCAAGAAGGTATAATTAGCTAGCACCATTGATTACAAGTGACCAAGAATTCAATAAAACTTCTTTGTAATGCTTAGAATGTAATCACTATAAATCTATAAATAAAGGCAACAACCTCCTTTCAAAAGGTCGACTCTGAAGTGTTTGCTTGCACTGCTATGTACATTTTCTACAATTTATGAAAGAAGCATTACAAGGGATGTTTACCTCAAACTTGTGTCTATGTTAATTGGCTGATCATAATCTCATGAAGTTATTTTTGCTACTACTGCTATGGCTAGTTTATTCTGTTAATTTGGATTTCTAACTTAGACAAAATTGAAAACTGATCATAATCTCATAAAGTTATTTTTGCTACTATTGCTATGGTTAGTTTATTCTATTAATTTGGATTTCTAACTTAGAGAAAATTGAAATAATTCATACTTATATGCAGACTTATGAGAATTTTTTTTTTTTTGAGGCATTGATCTTATTTTTTTAACTTGGATAATTAATGCTAGATGTTTGGAATAATTCTTTAAGTATGTCAAAAGGCATTGATGTAGAGTATTGTGAGTTTTGAATGTTGTTAGTCTCAAATATTGCTCTTGTAAATTAATTTTATGAAAGATACCTTGTAGATGTTTATGTTTTTAGCTTCACTCATCCATTATTCATTCATACATTTCTAACCCTTTCATTCCTAGCCCTTAATCATTTTAAGCTAAAAAGAGTCAAAACCCACTAAGTTGACAAGGTATACCAACCTTCTCTAGAGGTTGAATCAAAGCAATTTGGTGCTTCCAATGTTTAGTATGGATTGTGATTAGCAAGTGCTCACATTAAAATATCTTAGGATCATAGTCACAGTTCTAGTGTTGGCTTGATGAAAAGCCAGACTACAACAAGTGGTATTCCATGGAGATCTTCAAGAAATACATCCCTAAACTCATGCAAAATTGGATGATTCCTAAATAATTCCTCCTTTCTATCATCCCTGGTCTTATGGTTCAACTTAATGACATAGACCATTCCACCTTTTCTAATAGCTTTCTTTAGTTGCATTGTTGAGATCAACTAAGGTCGAAATGACCCTTGCTCACTATTGATTCTCAATCTCTACTTATCTTTATATGTATAGTCTATCCATATATCTTAGAAATTAATTAGGGATCCATGAGCTTTTAACCAATCCATTCCCAAGATAATATTGAAGGCATGTAGCAGTGCTACATATAGGTTTCAAAGTATAGAGTCATTGGGCAAGGTGTTATCAACTATGGAAAAACACGGATCCACCAAGTAGGCCTATCTAGACCCATACTCTACTTTCTAGGTCTTTCTGGCATATCCTTGACTATACTAGAAGAAATGAAACTATTAGTAGCTCCATTATATATTAAAATTTTAACTTTCTTATCAAATAGTTTACCATTCAAGAGCATTGGAGTGGCTTGCCTATCTAAGTTTTGGTTGCCCGTTGCTACATAGATCTTGTGGTTTGGTTCCTCTACCCTCTTACATGGTCTTGGCCAATTTGGACATTAGTTTACATAATGTGGACCCCCATAATTATAGAAACCACCTTTGGGACTTAGGTGTATTTCCTAATTCTATTCCCCTATCCACTCTACTTGTTATAGTTTTGGCTACCTCTAAGGCTGAGGAGTATTGTTATTATTCCTCTTTTTAAATTTCTTCTTGAAATTCCCTTGTTTTTTATTGTTCTTTATTTCAAAATTTGAATTACCTTTGATTTTCTTTCTCTACTCTTGTTCCCATTTCATAAAGCCATCACTTTTTATTTTTCTCAAGGACTGATGATCCTCCTCTAACAATTATACATAATTAAAGTAAGTCCTACTTTATTTTAGGTTGGATTCCACTTATCGAGCTAGGTCATAAGCCTTTTGTAGAGTCTCAAGCTTATGCATGTTTATTACCGATCTAATATTAGGATCCACTCCTAAGATAAATTTATGTACCTTCATATTCTCATCCTTCTCATATAATGGTACATACTTAAGTACTTTACAAACTTCTAGTAATAAATATCCACCATATTTGTTCCTTGGTGAAGTGTGGAGAATTCCTCAAATTTCTCCACATAGTATTGTTTTGTGAGGAACCTTTTCTTAAAGGCTTCAACAAAACCTTCCCACTTTAGATTTATTACTTGAATATTCTATCTAGATTTAAAAGTGTTCCACCATTCCAACCTTGTCTCCTATAAATGAAGAGTGGCCCAAACTATTCAAGTTACTGAGGAGTAGTTCTTCATGCAAAAGTAGGTTTCCAACTCATTCAACCAATCCTTGGTTTATTTACCCCCATATTTTCTAGTGAATTTGGATATTTTCACATTCTTTAAAGCCTTAGCTAGTTTTACCTCTATAAGGGCCCTGACTTCTTGCTCTCCTATAGAAGGATTTCCTTCAGTCTAACCTCTAGATTTCTATTATGTGAACTCTAACTCACAATGGTTTCCAATGACTATTTTTGTTGGTCCATGTGTTTCCTTTGTTGCTCTATTTGCTCTTGTAATAGAGAGACAACAACAATAAGATTCTCCACCTCTCTATTTGAATTTCCCAAAATTTCTCCTTGAGGTCTAGCCTTGGCACTATCCTACCTAGCCTATCTTAGCGATTGGGAATATTCTCTTCTTCATCTTCTCAATTTTGGTTCCATATTCCCTAGACACACAAAAGACCTAAGTCAGGTTACAATTTCTCTTCTAAATTGTAAGTCTAACTTTCTAGTTAGTTACATCATCTATGTGAACTAACAAAGAGTATTATCATCCATTGATAATATTAATGGTCACTCTTACTCCACATAAGGTGCCATCCCCAATGGAATATCTTTTCTTCCATAAGTCACTCATCAAATCCAGCCAATCCTAAGTTCTCTCTTGGAAGCTTTTAGTCATATGACCTAGAGCCCTTATACCAACTATAATAACCCAAATCTAACCAACTCGGGAGAGATTTTTTTTTTACACCAAGAAGATATCACAGTTAAGGTTCACTAAATATGTTTCTAATGGAATTAAAGTTATCAACACATTACCACATTTCAAGAGCATAACATTGTAGACGTTTCTTGAATGGATAGGAGAGGTCAATCTCTTGTAGATTCTAAGGTTTAGTTTGTATACATCTGCAATATAAAGGAAGCTTCAAATGGTCACCCCATATTTCTTACATTCTTTATGAATGTAAGATATCTTCACCTCAATGTTGGGATTAACCCTTCTCAATATTTAGAGAAGAGGGACACTGATTCTCTTACCAATCATATGTCAGTATATGATGGTACTTCTAGGCACAATACCTTTAATATTATTTAATTACACCTCAATGATGGAACTACTAAATATTTAATTCTTAACTACGCCATATCTATGATAGGTTTAGTTAAGGAAACTATCACTTTGTATGATAGTTTCACATGGACACCTAAGCCTACCTTCCCAAGATACCATAATTTAATCCCTTGCAAATAGATTCCAAACATTTTTGGTTGGATAAAATATTCAAGCTACACCACTTAAAATCTTATCCAAAGACTCATTGTCTTTAGATTCACTTTCAAGTTCCCCACTCGAAGTGTACCCATTGCAAAAGAAACCTAGGTGTTGCCTCCCTACAACTACCTCAGATTTGGTTTCATATTATAGGGATTCTAGACATGGCTCCCTATAGTGTACCCCAAAAAGAAATCCTCAAACCAAAAGATAACAACAATACATCTTAACTAACTCTCTCTTTCTCTCTTGATTGAAGATAAAACATGTTTTTCTTGCTAAGTAAAAAAGGATTCAAATTATTTATAATCAAGTTCAATCACTACACATCTTAATAGAAAATATTTATTCCATGAACATATACTTTTAATAAATTTTATTTTCCATCTATTTGCTATTCGTTTTGACATTCATTGAGAACATCCAATCTTTCTACACTAAGAACTAGAATCTCAAACTTTTAAAAAGTAATGTAAATGATAATAACATTACTATATATTTCATTAATCAAATTCTTTCATAATCATTACACAAGCATCTAATTCCTCTTTAAATAGGAACACTTTCACTCTCTTTGCATTCAACATATATTTGAAACATAATACCATATTCCATTTCTTACAATAAAAGAAATTTAAATAATATGAGATCCAAATCATACAATAAATTCTTTTCAAAGGAAACATTCCCTTTGCAAAGAAATAAATTTTCCTACAAGGAATCTAAATTTGTCCATCTCTTCTTAATCAACCCTCCTTAATCTTCAAGGCATTATGATTATGTGAAAGGGATCAGGACAACTCCTAGTCTTTATATATGTATGCATTACTATTATGCTCTTTTATAAAAATAATGCATCCAATAAAAACTAGTCATGAATATGACCATTCACAATTGCATCCATTAAGCCGATAAGAAATGGCCATTTTTTCATTTCTAATGCCATATATTTTCTTTCATAGAAGAATCCATAAATAACGAGGAAACTCCATATTTTCCCCATATGTGAAATCTCCATAAAATTCCACTTTAATAGACTCCACATCCAAGATATTAATTTAGATTCCTTTTTAAAAAAACAAGAAAATAATACTAACATATCACTTTATAATCTAATAATAAAATATTTATTTACCTACTTATTTAAATAATGCTTTCAGTCCACCCAAAGCAAAGCACTACTAAAACATAAAATACAAACATTATTTCCTTTGAAAACATTCAAATAATCTAAATCTCTTAAAATTAATTTACATTAACACCATTCAACTACTTATCTTTCACTATAACATTCAATAATCTTCCTTATTTATTTAAAAGACATTGAACACCTATTCTCATTTTATTTACCCATATAAATAAAGCATTCTTTTTAAAATTGGAGGCCAGTCAAATATAAATTATATTTCGTTTTGCTTCAGTTCCTTTACCAACCATAGCCTAACGTTTAACTCTTATTCCCTAGACTATATTTTCAAAGTATAACCACTTATAATCTAATTTAGTAAAAATGGGTCTTTTTAAAAATAACTTTCTATAAAAGACTTTAATAAGGACTAATACCTTATTTCTAATCATTATTTGAAAGCATATATAATTTTAAACCAGCAACTTTTCAAACAAAAAGCAAATAACTTATTTTCTTCTATTAGATATTAAGGTGAATTAAAACCTTAAGAAAATAAAGCATGAAGCTTAACAACTTCGACGTAGGCGAATTATCATATGCTGACGTACAACCTAACAAAAATTCATTCTTAAAGTTTTACTCTAAAGGGAAAATGACGATATCATTTCTAACTATTTGCCAAACGAGCTCCACTACACTTCTAAACAACTTCTAAACAATAAAAAACAAAGATCAAAAAATGGGTTTCACTTGAAGCAAAGGGTAAGGAAACCTGGGTTGAATATACACACTTATATTCTTGGATGCCTCTATTTGGTAGAACTTAGAAAACCTCCCAATTCCAGTCAACACCAAAGTAGTCCTTGGATTTCTTAATCATGCAAACACAACTCACAATTGGATATATGCCATAGGACTGGTTAATATATTAGACACAACATATAACTATTTGTAAATTTAAAACAACACAAAGTCACTTGTAAAAAGACTCCTTGGAAAAAATGAATGGTCATCAAAATACAACTTTTAAAAGAAACCATACACAAACATTCCTTTAGGAAGGTGTCAAGGAACTTTAAAGAAAACTCTTTAGGCATTTTCTATAGGTTTTATTTTAAAAGAAATGAATTTTTCACAGACTAAAGCAATGTCTTCACCAAAAGAAATAACACAGGGATTACCTTTGATTTTTAAAAGCTTGTCTATATTATTTGGAGCAAGGAATACATACTTTTTTTTCCACAATCTAATGCGGTAATGACCACCACTCTACCTTCTACTTTGGAAATATTTTAGAGTACTTTTTTTTGTTTCCTCTACTTTGCATCTATGTTGAAGCTTTTGGTTTTGCCACCAACACTGTGTATCTTCACCAAGAAAACCCCTTTTTCTCTACTTCCATTGTCCTTATTTCTAAGAAAAAAATAGGAGAACAAGAATATTCTTATACCCTCATAACCACCTATAACAACTTCTTTACCTTGATTCAAGGATAGCATATTTATAGGGGCTTAATTCAAAATTTAATCAACTTAAAAAAAATATATATATATATATATATATATATATATATATATATATATATATATATTTTTAAACCTTTCCCTTTTATTTTAATAAAGTTCATACCACTACTTTATAAGCAATAAACTTTATTATTAGCTTTTAATTATCATTCCTTTTTTTTAGTCCAATGTTGTTTTTTTTTTAACATGGTGGAATCGGTAGCCGCCACGAATCCGAGCAGGCTGTCCAGCTTTTATGGCCGCTACAGTATTTTGTGTTGTCCGCCCCAAAAGTCGCCACACAGATCTTCGTGTAGTCCACCCCTATAACCGCCATGCCACAATAATTTTAAAACTTTTACGCTGTCGAAAGCACCAGGAAAGGAACAAGTGTTCAGTTCGACGAGGCCCGAGATTTGAACCTTGGAACTACGCCCCCCTTATGCGGTTTGGATGAACCAATTGGTCTACACCTCGAACCTTTTTTTGTCCAATGTTAACTAGCAACATCAAAATAATTAAAAGCATTTGTAAATCAAACATAACAAATTGGTATATCACCTCTTGTTCCTAGTTAACAAGTTATCTGATGACCTGTCATCACTTATTACTAGAAACCTCTCCCTTGCTCTAGCAAGTTCCTAGCTTGGTGAAATAGCCATACTCAAACATGCAACATGAGATGCAATCTGTATGCAGATAACATGCTTTCCTTTGGAGCTATCTTCAATTAAACTATCATTTCAAATTGGTATATCACCTCTTGTTCCTAGTTAACAAGTTATCTGATGACCTATCATCACCTGTTACTAGAAATGGCTCCCTTTCTCTAGCAAGTTCCTAGCCTGGTGAAATAACCATGCTCAAACATGCAACATGAGATACAATCTATATGCGAACAATATACTTTACTCTGGAGTTGTCTTCAATTAAACTAACCATCATTTTTCTTTTCGGTCTCTCATTCCTAATGGCCAACTTCCTTATCCACCTACGAGAGTACTTGGTCCTACGAACACACATAGATTCAACAATACCATATCCTCATAAAATATAAACAAAACAATAAATGCATATATCCATCCAAATACATGGGAATCTAATCAAAACATAATCAAATTAAAACATGTTCCATCTTATAAAAGAGTCTTTGCCAAGGTGGCTCATGACATCCCCTATGTAACCACATGAAGCTTCTATGAGCTCACATTGGATTATTTGTTGTAGGCTTAGTTGTAGTTTATTAGCTTAAGTTAGTTTAGACTTTAATATTAGCTTGTTGTTTATATTTTTTTTATGGATTATCTCATCTCTTAATGATATACACCATATTTTACTTGTTATATATACGTTTTAATTTTTGATAAAATGCTAAGTTGGATTAGATTCCACATCACATGCTCCTCTTAGGATAGGTCTGCCCAAATTTTGATTATTCATAGAAGTTTAGAGATACCTATAATAACATCAAAATATATTCAACATTCATGGAATTTCCTTCTATCTTTGAAATGATCAAGATAAATAGGGAGGTTCTAAATATCAAGATTAATCTTGACTTGGAAAACATAATCTAACAACTTATGATGGCCCCAAGAAAGACTCTTTGAGATACCCTTTAACGTGATATTGACACAGTATTTGTTCCTCTTTAGAATACAATAACTCAAAGATATCCTCATGATTAGGTAGGTTAGAGATAAAAATATATATATTATTATTATTTTAAAATATAGCTCAATATTTTTTCCTTTACCTTTTAGCCTAGAGAGCACTATAGAATATATTTGGAATGTACGAAAGAGAGGAATGTGAGATCCAGGGAATGAATTTCTTGTAAAAAAATATTAAAGGATACATGGCTATCCTATATTTATATTCTATATATAAATCTACCTAAAATAGGTATTTAGTATACAAGAGTGTGTAGGGTCAATCAACATCTTAAGCCATTCAGAAAATTGAATATCTCAATAGAAAAATATTTTCATACAAGGTAGATAACAAAATGAAGTTAGCTTAGATTATAAGCTCTACTAATTTATGTAGACCATAATAATCCCTTTAAGTAGTGATCATGGTTTGTAAGGAATGATTTAATAAATATTAGATAATCGTGATCTAATAAATAAGATTGAGAGTAGATAGGTATCATCAAACCTTAATGGATAGAAATTGGCTTAGAAAATGTAGGTTATGTAGATTTATCTATAATCACCTCTTTTCATAGTGATCTTGGTATAATAGAGCATAGGGCTAATTTTATTGAGAAAATATAGACTTAATAGAGAAAATAATAATTGAATACATGAACAATAAAAGAATTAGATTTAGGTTGGATAAAGTAGCCAATTGAGTCATTAATATAGCAATGTCTAAAAATTATCTTTTAGATTGAGTTACATGTTGTGGTAAACATATTATTTTTATCATTAATATATGGATTATTTATTGTAGAAACAAGAATAATATCAATATTTTGTTGCTTATCTATTTTAGATCTAAAATTAAGATATTCATAATTTCTAATCATGTTGTAAGCGTAGTAAGCGTACAAATTATCAACATGTCTATTAGATATATCACATGCATTAGTGTTAGAGTAGAAATAATTATATTTTATAATAGAAATTTGTAGAGCACCTATTTGGTAATGCCCAATACCCACATTATAAACATGACTATTAGATAAGGCACTCTTTATTTCAATATTACAAGCAATATTTTTGTTGTTATAACTATCACCATTTGTTTCCCCTCCCATACTATCATAATCCTCACAATAAGTTGCCTATTAAACCTTACCATCTTCTTCATGATCTTTATGTAACTGAGACAACTTTTGATGAAGCAAAATAGGATATTTTCTCTTTTGTGGATTCTTTAAATATGGAAATTGATCAATTACTTCTTATGGAAGAGCGATGATGATATCCATTTTTGACTAATAATCTTATAATTAATGTCTTTCTTTGGGGTATTTCAAATGAAATTTAGGATGCCCCTTATATAACTTCCTTCTAGAAGTCCATTGTTCCTTGTGCTCATATATGGGGACATTTTATGTTTCATCCATGGGGGAGTAAAACAACTTCCATGTTTGGGAGGGGAAGAAACCCAAATATATAAATATTTATTGATGGTAAAGGTTTTACTAACATAAGTAAACCTATCGACCTAGCATATTGAATATGCTACTGCTCTCATTTTCTTGTCTAGTTTCTACCCAATAACATGTTATAACTAGTCATAAAACTAAACACCATAAATTTCACCCACACTTCTTTGGAACCTATGAAAATAGGCAATAAAATACAACCTATAGGATCTTGGGATTTTTCATTGTAATCATAACATTAATTTCTTGTTGATAAGATATATTCATGGGGGATCCTCACATAGTCTATCAAAGAGAATGTCATAAAATATGTACCACTACATATTCTAAATATTTATGGACATCCAAGTCTTTATGAACCACAATAATTATCAATGGTATATCATCAAACCTTTCTAAGTAAATAACAATCATATTATTTAGAGGAAATTTTATCATTGACTCTAGCCTAGTATGTGTATTATTACAAATATTTGCTAAATATGATTGAATATATTACGTTCCATACAACCCAACAATATTATACATTGAATTTGAAACCCTAGGTCTTATAATATCAATTTCATCTAGAATATATTCCAATATTTGGTGTTGGTAAGGAGTTGTTTTTAATAATTCAAGGCATGAGGCCTTACAAGGTGTTGTAAGAAATTCCTTTATAGTATCCTACATATTAGTTTTGCTCATGATTGAACATAAAAGATATTGTTAGGCTAACATAGATCTATACATTTTTTATGGTTGAATCCAAGATCACCTCTTTAAGTGGTGATCTTGGTCTAGAAGAAGTTTTGCTGAAGAAGCATCACTAGAAATGGTTGAAACTTTTTTGGGAATGCCTTCTATGTTATAATTTTTTCTACTCTTTATTTGATTATTTGATGACTATGGGAGGTTTTAGAATCTTGTTATTGATATCTTGATTAACTATTGCTTGAATAAACTCTTTTAGTTTTTCTTTCTTCTATTTTTATTCCTTTGTAGGTTTTTTATTTTATATATATACATTGAGTAGTGCTTCTAGATATTTGATTATTTCATGTTATGCCTTAAGCATATTAACATAGTGAGTCACATTGGGTTAGCCACAAATGTATTCTCCATTTGGTTCCCTAGGCTGAGTAAATAGCTAATTAACTTATGGAACATTTTATCAAATAGTTGGATCAAAGATTTTATTGTTGATTTTGATTTAAGGGAGGTCTATAGCCTAGATTCTAACTATTTTGACCATCTCCATTGTTATACCCTTGGCCTTGATGTTATAAATATTGATTAGGCATGAGCTATAATTGATTGGAGATAAAATTTCCTTATTGATAATGGATAGGGAGTGGTGTATTATAGATATCTAACCTTTGATTGTGAGGATAGTTCATTTTTATTGCAAAGCTCTAAATTTATCATTAAAAATATTAACCAAGCTTTTTAGAAATTTTCATATTAAAATTAGGCCTAAATATTTTCTTATAACATTTTTTTTTTATTTGTTATAATTATAAATATTCCCATTGTCCCCATGCCAAAATCAAAACATATTTGAATTATGTTATTCTAACACTTTAAAATTATCACTATAATGATACTTTTTAATCCTAAAGGTTGGGGACATTATGAAAATATCTTCATGATTGCATTGAAGCGATATATTTTTGCGTATTGGACCACTTTCATCCTTAGTAAGTTAATAGGAGTTCCAACAAAAAATAATTGATGTGAGGTATCTTCAATATAAATGTTACTTATGTACCCATCCCCTATAGCATTTTAATTGGGGTTCTTGCTCTTGTATTTTTTAGTATCTTTCTTATTCCAATGTTTAAGTGCTTTTACAAAAGAAAATATTTTCTCGAAAGTAGGAAATTGATAAGGATTATGATTATAAAATTTGGTTTGGATTAACTCTCTTAGACCAATCACAAACATATTGACAAACATATTAATAAATATGTGGATATTGTATTGGATTTTATATTTTATTGTTTTTTATAGAATTATGCTAAAAATTAATTAGAACCTTGTTTATAATATATGAAAGCAATCACAACTTCTAAAGGAGTCATATATTCATCATTTTTTTGTTAATTATTTTTAATAAAGACTTCGAAAGAGTTAATAGAATGTCTAGGCAAAGAGATAAACCAATCAAGTGCATTACCTACTAAGGCCCTAGATATTAGCTTAAGTGAGGATTATTTTTTATTTAAATAATCCCTAGAGAAATGATTGAACTTATCCATAAAAGTATGAGCTTTACTAGTTACATCATAGAAATCTTGGGGGTATGTCTAGTTAAATCTATGGCCTCTATATCTAGAGCTAATGTTTGACATTAATAGTTTGTAAGGGTCAAATTAGAGGGTATAGAAATTATCTTTCAAGTATTTTGAGTGGGTATAGAAGGAGCATGAGGGTTCAATATAGAAGGAGGAGTCATAGATTGAACAATAGAATTTCTATTCATAATAAGTTATGTGAAGTTTTACATCATATCATGTATCTATTTTTTAGTCTCCTTTTTTTGATGATCTAAGTATACCATTTGATGTTGCATAGTAGTTATGAATTTAATAAACAAGGATTCATCAAGTGGTCTAGAGGTATTGAAGGGGAAGAAGAAAATAGAATCCTCCAAATGCAATGGTTTATATTAATTTAATAAGAAAAAATATTAGTATATAATAAAATGTATTTCACTAGCATAAATAGCATAAATCTTAAAAATTAAATTTAAAATTTGAAAGATAATATCGAGATAAGAAAACCATATAAAGTACACCAATTTTACATGGAAACCTAGCGAAGGGAAAACCACGACCAAAATGTATCTCCTGTTTGTATTCTTTTTAGCAAAATATACACGTTCTTTTATCACAATCAACACCAAAAGAATTCTCAAAAACACAATGATAAATAATCACTCCAATATCAATAGAAGCAATTATTTAGCCCAAATATATAACTTGGGCTATCCTGCTATTGGAAGATAGTCATGGAGGAAAAACTCCACAATGTGG
This sequence comes from Wollemia nobilis, assembly GCA_028583015.1. NCBI lineage: Eukaryota > Viridiplantae > Streptophyta > Pinopsida > Araucariales > Araucariaceae > Wollemia > Wollemia nobilis. The sequence continues at coordinate 2,352,891 of JAQPPZ010001316.1, read as the reverse complement.
AGTGTATGAGACAAGTGTCTCATTAAACTCCACTTCTATGCCACCACTCAAAGTTGAGGCCACATGTCCTTATCCAAACCTTTATGTGATCCACGACACTCAAGTCATATGCCATCACACCTATGCCACATACCACCTAACTCATACCATATGCCACACATGCCACCACACTCAAGTCTCATGAAATGTTACCTTTGACCTTGAAATGAATTGAATTAAAATTAGAATTATAAGTATATATATACACACCTTAATATATATTATCTAACCTAGGTATATTAAATATAAATTAAATACATATCTATTTAATTTATATAAAGCCTGTATGCCTAATTTTATTATTCATATTTATAATTAGATGAATTTACAATATAATCAAAATATTAGATTATTTGTTCCAACACTCCCTTTTAATCTAATTTTAGGATTATAATACAATTTTACAAGAGGTGAGGTTCCAAAGAACCAATTTACAAAGGAGCGTACATTTTGGAAAAGACTTCTTCAATAATGGTATAGAAGAGACTCCAAGTTATGTGGCAATAGACAAGGTACCATCCATAAACATGGATCTACAAAAGAAAAAATATGACATAGAGTCAGTAATCATATATATATAATATGGCATGTAAATAAGATTTTCATCATGGAAAACATCAATAATAAGTGGCATATATATATATATATATATATATATATATATATATATATATATATATATATATATATCCATTAACATGGGAAAATAGCATCCATAAAAATAGAATAATAACATCCATCAACATAGATAAATAAGTGGCACACATATTCCATCAACATGAAAAAAAACATCCTTCAATATTGATAAATAAGTGGTACACATTCCATCAACATGAAAAAAAATACATCCATCAACATTGATAAATAAGTGGTATACATATTCCATCAACATGGGAAAAAAAATATCCATAAACATGGATAAATAAGTGGAACACATATTCCATCAACATGAAAAAAAAAAAAAAAGCATCCATCAACATGGATAATTAAGTGACACATATTTTATTAACATGGAAAAAAATCATCCATCAACATTGATAAATAAGTGGCACACATATTCTATCAACATTGATAAATAAGTGGCACACATATTCCATCAACATTGATAAATAAGTGACACACATATTCCATCAACATTGATAAATAAGTGTTACACATATTCCATCAACATTGATAAATAAGTGGCACACATATTCCATCAACATGGAAAATATAGCATCCATCAACATTGATAAATAAGTGTCACACATATTCCATCAACCTGGAAAAAAAAACATCCATCAACATGGGAAAATAGCATCTATCAACATGGATAAATAAGTGACACACATATTCTATTAACATGAGAAAAAAAGCATCCATAAACATGGATAAATAAGTGGCACACATATTCCATCAACATGGAATTCACTTTCTTAAAAAACTTTAAAAGAATAAAAGAATTGACATCACACAATATTATGCAATACTCCCATTGAGGGTAATTCTCTTAAGCCTAATTTACTTCTAGAGTAAGAAAATTTAGATTCTACTAATGGTTTTGTGAAAATATAAAAAAAATATTCTCGGATAATATATGAGTTTAATTATCCCTTCTAATACTTTTTCTCTAATGATGTGTGATTGAATATATATTAGCACTTCTAAACTCGGTCTCAATTGAGGAGAGTGTTATGGTTCATTATTTCTTACTACAAAAAGAGATCACACCTAATCCAAAGGAAAAATAATATCCACTTGTGGATTTTCTTTCAACACTATCCATAGCATAATCACTATCACAATAACCAAACAACTTTACATGAGAATTACTTAAATATTCTAAAGCTAAATTAGTAGTTCCACTTAGATATTTAAGTATTCTATAAACAACATTAAGAAAAACATCATAAGGCTTATGCATAAATCTAGCCATTACATTAACAACATAAGCAATATCAGGCCTAGAAATAGTAAGATAGAGTAAACTAACTATAATTTGCCTATATTGAGTTTTATCTAGAGGGTTAGAGTCTTTATTAATTTCATATTTGTTAGAAACTATAGGAGTAGAAACACATTTGTAGTTTTTCATTTTTAACCTTTGCAAAATTTCCAATATATACTTAGATTGAGAAATTAGGTAAATTTTGGAGGAAAGTCCTTGTCATATTTGTAATGGACTTGTTTTTCCTCTTAGCAACCCCATTTTGTTGGGTGAATATGGGTATGTGCATTTTCTTGAAATACCCATTTGAACACAATAAGAGTTAAACTCATTACTCACATACTCTCCTCCATTATCAGTCCTTAAGACTTTTATGGAGGAAGAGGTTTCATTTTCAACAAGTACCTTAAATTTTTTGAAATATTCAAATACTTGAGACCTTTTTTAAGTAAATCCAAGTGTACCTTGAAAAATCATAAATAAAAATTTAAAGAATATAAACTTCCATGAATGATAAAGACAAACAAAGGGTGCAATGGGTGAAGTGGAAAATTTAGGTGCAAAATTTTACTCTTTAAAATAAATCCCACTCTTCACTAAGTGGCCTTGACTAATGAGCCACTAGTGATTATAATGATAATGTAAAAATCCCCCTTAGTACAATGCCTTTATGTCAAGTTACAATAAAATAAAGAAGTCCTTTTAATCACAACTAAGGGCACTACTTGCAATAAATACAAGGGAGAATTGTTAAAGACTCCACTTAATACAAGTAACAAAGGTATTTTGAGAATAAAATTATGCAAAATGTATGTGTTTTTTATTATGTACACAAAGTGCCCTTAAATGAATGCAAAAAAAATCTACCCTTAGATTTAATTTTTTTTTTAAATTACATACAATTTTCATGAAAATTTATGTAATTAATTGGCCTTAAAAATTTTATCTTTAAGCATAAGGATTTGCATTTAAATAAACAACAGAGAATGAAAGTAGATCTACAACCCAAAAATATTCTAAACAGTAAATTTGGGTCATGACAGAGTGCTATGATTTTTTTGAAATTTTTAATGTTTTTTTTTTTTTAAATACTTGAAATAAAATAAAAAACAACAAAGAAAAATTTTGGACCATATAGATCCGTACATTTTATTGCATACTAATGTTTTTTCTTATTAAGTTAATTTAAACCGTTGCATTTGGGGGATTTTATTTTCTTCTTCCCCCTTCAAATAGTATCAGAGTTTAGGTTTAATTCCTAGAGTTTAGGGTTAATTCTTAGGACTATTTGCAGTTTATTTCTACTTCTTTTCATTGTGTACAAATTGCATGGATTTTTTATTAAAATTAAATTTAAAAAATTCTTAGAATTTTTTGAAACTTAGTTCATTGGAATTGGCCTGATTTGTACATCCTTGGTATCTAAAGGCACAATTTCAAATTTTGATGTTTTAGGGTCAAAACTACCAAAAAGTGGTGGTGACCTAATTTATTTATTTATTTTGCTCAAAAAAATTAAATCTTCATCATTTTTCAAAAATTATTTTTCCTAACATCATTGTCTCCTCCATGTCATTCTTTTAAGACTGATTTTGTAGGTTTTAATGGTAGATTTTGAAAGTTACGAGCAAAAACATGTTTCAACCCTCTAAAACCCTAGGCGCATTTTTTAATTTTATCTTTTTTTATACTCATGTTTTTAAAAAAATTATTGCAGATTCTAAATAGACCACACTCAAGTCACATGCTACCACATTCATACCACATGCCATTATGTGCCCCACACATGCCACCACACTCAAGTATTATGCAATGTCACCTTTGACCTTGAATTGAATAAAATTAGTATTTATTTATTTATTTTATTCATATATCTTAATATACATTAGTATAACCTAGGTATATTAAATATAAATTAAATACCTATATATTTAATTTATATTATCTTAGATGCCTAATTTTATTATTCACCTTTATACTTAGGTGAATTTACAATATAATCCTAAAATTGGATTATTTGTTCCAACAGGTATATTTTTACCATTATAAAAATGTTTGTGTTCTCTTCTAGAGAATGATGCAACATTCTACTAAGTTAAAACAACTCTTACTAAGCAAATCATCCAAAAGGGGAGATAGCACCTAGAATCATGCAAAGGATTTGAGAAGCTTAGAAAACTAGTCTACTGAGGATAAGCATTATATTTGCATGAGAAGTCCTATTGGATTGATCTATCCTCCTCCATGGAAGAAACTAAACCTATAGTCAAGAATCTTGGAGGTACTTTCAAGATCTAGAGAATTCGTAAAAGCATTATATGATGGTAAAACAAAAATAAACTTTTAATTTTTATAAATAGAGAGAAAAATAACACTAAACTGACTTGTACGTGGCAGAAAGATATATCCTCCTAATATGGAATAGGGGTAGACTAATTTTTTTTCCTTGGATAGGATAGTGTTGATCCAATCAACTAAGAAAATTTCTTCCCTTTAGGATCCCTAATTGTCACTTTATTCCACTTTCTTCTAGCTATTTTACACATGAATTATCTCTAAAATATTGATTTGGGACATAGACATGATGACATATGTCACCCAAAATATAGGTCCAAAATATTACCAATGTTGTATTCTTCACTTTAAGTGTTCATATTCATCTTTGATTAGAACATAGGATTTTTTGGTTGTTATTGAAACCTTGGCATGTTTATGCACCTTGGGTTAAGATGACATGCCATCTTGGCCAGCAATGTCAATTTCATAGCATAAAAAATATGTAATATAACCTTTGTAAATCAAGGAAGAGTTATCACTTTCTCTATAAATACCCACTTTCATTCCTTATTTTATCATCCACTAATAAATAATCTCTATGCTTCAAAATTCTCCTCTCTCTTTTGCTATCATAGAAGGCTTTCACTTTATTCAAATGAATTCTCTAGGCCTTGTAGGTACCTCCAATATTCTTGACTACTAGTTTGGTACCTTCCACAGGAGGACATAGTACTCTACCATGATTTTATAGCCATAGATCATGCTTACCATCAATAAACAAGTTTCCTAAGCTTCCCAATTTTTTTATATTATTCTAGGTGTTATCCCCTCCTTTCTATGGTGGCATGCAACTAGATATTGCTTAGTTAAAGTTTTTTATTCATTTCTATCAATTTTTGGATCAAATACTTCATGTCCTAATTCACCCTAAAAAATTAATCTCAGAGGGATAGGGCATCAATTTTAAATTTTTATACAAGTATTTCATTGAGAAATTTAGAATAGAAAGCATTTGTTTTCCTTTTATTTCATTTTAGTGTGTGCTCGAATAGTCTTAGTCTTGAATGATTTATGATTTTACTATATATAAATTGTATTATTGTGTTGATTCTTGCTAGCTAGTCTACATAATGCCAAGAATCAGTATCATGATAGTGAATCTTAATATCTTTCCTAGGTTTTAGCCAACCCAAAGAGTAAGGTTTTTAATGCCTTAAATTTTACAGACTAAGGTGCTTGACTAGGTATTGCATAATGATGTTCTCTTTTATCCCAATGTCAATGATGATATGCAAAGGCCTACTCTTGACCTATCAACAAGTGTGGAAGAGGTACTCTCACTTGTTAAGAGGATCAAGTATTAAGATATTACTTGATCATTGAGTTCTTATGCTCAAGCATATGTCATCTACCTCTTGATCTCCTTTGACAGGAAAATATCCTATGGATGGACCACCAATGTATTTTATTAAGCCTAATACTCAAAATCACTATGAGTGTATGTATTTTGGTGGTTTTTCTATTTGTCATTCACCTTCTGTTAATCATTTTCCTATGGATTAGGTTCTTTAGGCTTAGATGGTGCAAGAGGCCCCTTAGGCATGGGCATCATAGGTGTTCAAGAATTTGGAAGTTTCTACTTTGGCATAAAACCCTTATATGGGATAAAAATTGATCCTTTCTATTTGGCTTTGATTTCTCCTCTAGCTTTGGTACAAAGTGATAAGCCTATGCCAAACAATCAACTAGAAGAAATATTTTTGACTAAATATGGTAGTGTAGGCCATTTAAATGATTGAATAATTGATGTCTTTCATCTACTTTGATATGAATTTGAATGATAAGGTTATTAAACTTTTGAATATACTATTAGATATATTGATATGTACATTGATAGAGCTACTAAAAGCACATGTAATTATCTTTGTAGTGGTGCAAGAAATAGAACTACTCATAAACCAACTTCATGAAGTCTTCCTAAAAAAGATAGGATTTCTTAGCTCTTTGAGACTATTGCTAGTAGTCTCCCACTAATAGAAAATAAATTTTGATATCTTTAAGGTTATGAACGCAAGGTTGTTAGCATTTGGAAACCAAATGTTGATATGGTAGGCCTTTAGCCATTGAAGGTTGGTATTCAAATCATTAGCATTAATCCAGCCTCATAGCATTAAAATGATATTTTTCTACATATTTATAGGTCCATGCTATAAATTGACTTAAGGTTGTTAGTTGTATATAGGGATCATAATTGAATCATGCGACTCAAAAACTACCCAAATAGAGTGGTTCTTTATTCCTCTAGAGTGTATCAAATCAGAATCTTGATGTCCATAGTTCTAGTATTGGGCTAAGATGTTAAATTATCCATTTCTCACATTTTTGTAGAGGGGAAACATCCTTTAGGGTGCTCAGATCTAGAAATTTGTATGATAACTTGCTTCTTGTACCACATGCATGTATGAACACATTCAATTATGAAGTGTACTATAATGTTCTATGTTGGGTAGTTTTATCTATAAAGAATATGTATAAAATAGGAAGATTCAATAAGCAATAAATATAACAATAATACCATATTGACCATGCCTCAAGGGTTATGATAGTATGTGTTGGACTAATCTATAGGACTATATGGCTACACCTATAATAATGGTGAGTTGCATTGTAGAAAATGATCTTCTTGGTTTATGAAAATAAATGCATCTCAATAGACTCATACAATATAATATAAAAATACGAAAATAGACTTCATAACATAAGGCTTTTCTATTAAGTTTGAGATATCATTAAATATGCTTAGTATAATTGTCATGACATGGCATAGGTGTTATGTTATATAGAAGTAATAGTATCAAAAATAATAAAAGAGAAGGCAAGAGGAATGAGAAGATGAATACTTTTTAGAGTCTCGTGTTCTTAGTATCTTGGTTAAGAAGAGAAGTCCCCAAATACATTTATAGAATATACAAAGTTGTAAAGTATCCAAGAGGTAAGGTAATTTAGCTTCTAGCACATTTTGGCAATATCAAAAAATATCCAAGAATCTATTTCTTCTACTTTTAAAAACCAAGCACTAGTTCTTAAAGTATGCAAGTGGTTGAATTGGTCTAAAAAGGTTGATTTGTACACTAAACTTGATGGTGATACATGGCATTGACACCAATAATTTATTTTAATCACGTGAGTGCCAACATCTTTTGTCATTTTTAGATGGGTACCAATCAAATGGGTGTCAAAGTGTGGCTTAGCACTATCCTTTCTAGTGAAGGGATTAAATGGGAACTAAGGTTGGCAAGTTGAAAGAGATTGGACATCATGAAGTAAGGAACCCAGAGTAACCTTTGCTTTGCTCAAATAAAATGTTATATTTACTGCATTGGTTTCCAATAAAGGTGAGACAAAAGATATGATCATGTTTGTTTGATAAGCCTTTTGTAACATGATTTTATAATATATTTTCTTAAAGTATTATGAATGGATTGAAAGATATTTTGGTTTAAGTTATCTCTAAGGAATGCATTAGTAGCCTTCACATAAAAAATTCTTGATGGTATAATTATTTAAAAATATGTTACATATTCTATTTAATCCATAAAAAAATTAGGTATTGCTTATAAAATTAGATATGAATAAATCACATTAGAGGTTTTGCTAGAGCTTCTTATATAATATTTTTCCAAAAAATGGTTTTAATAAAATTTGGATTAAATGGATTATATGTTGTTAAAATAATCTAAAGTGTTTTATATTAATCAATGGATAACTATATCCTATGGACTCCACCATGGTGAAAAACTATATCCTTATTTCTACATTACTCTGTTAGGATCCTCAATCCTAACATTATTAGTTAGCATTAGTTAGTATTATTAATCATTTAATTATTATATTATTAACTTATAATGTGAACCATCATGTCTCTTCATATGTGAACCATCATGTCTCTTCACCAACGTAGCTTTAGGGTAGATATATATATATATATATATTAGGTTGGCCATCCATATCAAATCATCTATGAATAACAAGAAGAAGAATAATAAGCATAGATTCTAAGGAGGGAGCCCCCTATAGTGGCAAAGAGATTACAAGGGAGCCCCATTTGAGTGGCTTGCGATTACATTTACATTAATTTGTTAATAATTTTATAGTAAGACCTTGGGGTCTTACCATTTGGTATTAGAGCCATGTGGGACCCAGTCATGTGGGAATTGCTCAAAGATCTTCATCAAATCACTTCTGTGCGTGAGTATCAAACTCGGTTTGAGGATATCACCAAAAACAACACAAGATTGAATGAATCAATTCTCATCAATGGCTTCATTAGGGGATTAAAAGAGGAAATTAGAATGGAGGTGACAAGGTTCAATCCCTATACCATGATGCAAACCTATGGATTGGCAAAATTAGCTGAAGATAAAATTAATGCACAACAACGATTAGGGAAACCACTTATGGAAAAATTGTCAACCACTTACATCACTCCCAAACCTATGCATAATGGAAGGGCACAAAGCACTTACACAACCCCCAAATCTAACCAAACTTTATGAATTAAACATCTTAGATTTGAGGAGATGAAGGAACGACGAGCAAAAGGACTCTGTGATAATTGTGATGAAAAATTTGGACCCCACCATAAATGTGCTACACTAACATTGTATTTTTTGAAGGAATTTGATCCCTGTCTCTCCTTAGAGCAAGTAGATGAGGTAGTTGTGTTCGAAGCGACCAGTGCACCTACTCACCGCAATGAAGACAATGAGGTCGATGTGCAAGAAGTGATTGATGTACCAAGCAAGGATGAGGTAGACATACCCAAAGTGATCAATGCTAGCCAAACATGAACTCTACAAGACCTACACATACGTTCCTCACCAATAGTGAGTTCTTACCATATGACCAAACCTATTCAGAACCAACACATAGTGACTACATACTCCTTCTCCATTAGCTCTACCAAGGAACCAAAAAAGGATATGAAATCATTACCATCACTTTTGATGCATCATTATGAAGTATTTGAGGAACCCCAAGGGTTGCCCTCCCATCGTCATCATGATTTTTCTAAGGAAGATTCTACTATTGTTCTTGGAAACCCCCCGCTAATGCTTCATCCTTCTCGATATCCCTGCCTACGAAAGGATGCCATTAAAAGAGTCCAAGAACTTACACAAATCCTTCTTGGAAAACAAAGGACAAAGCTTCTCAATTTGAGCTTTGAGGACAAAGCTCTTTTTAAGGAGGGTGACATGTTAGGATCCTCAATCCTAACATTATTAGTTAGTATTAGTTAGTATTATTAATCATTTAATTATTATATTATTAACTTATAACGTGAACCATCACGTCTCTTCATACGTGAACCATCATGTCTCTTCACCAACGTAGCTTTAGGGTAGATATATATATTAGGTTGGCCATCCATATCAAATCATCCATGAATAACAAGAAGAAGAATAATAAGCATAGATTCTAAGGAGGGAGCCCCCTATAGTGGCAAAGCGATTATAAGGGAGCCCCATTTGAGTGGCCTGCGATTACATTTACATTAATTTGTTAATAATTTTATAGTAAGACCGTGGGGTCTTACCATACTCCCAATAAGGTAGTGGGAAGAGATCTCTCAAAGGTAGATGTGAAAGAAAAAAACCAAAAGTATCAAGTTTCAACATATCATAGTTGAGAAAATCTACCAAAATCCCAATTTTTGCAATTCATGCCCTTGCTAGTAAAGTCCTGATTTTTTTGTGAAAAAATCCTATCGTGGTAGCATGGGCAGAGAAAATATCAATAATTTATTATTTTCATTTTGCTTGTTCCAAATTGGAGAGAAAGGTCTACCTACTTATTACCACACTAAACAAAACGCTAAAGCACATTTCAATAGCATTTTTTTTGCAATGTGAAGGAATATTGATTTTTTGTGTTTTTTTCTTTTGTTAACTTTTTCCCTATTCCCAATTTTTTATATTTTTTTGCCTTGCCAATTTTTGGCCAATTTTGATTTTCTCAACTATGCAACATAGGATGCCTTTGAATCTCATCTCCAACTTATTAATGGCACTCTTTTTTAGGTCATCCTCCAATCAATAAGATCATTGAATTTAAATGAATCATATATCATACTATGAGATGGCCATTACATAGTTGCATAATATGATAAAACATAAGATATTTTTATTAACATTGTCCTTGATTTACAATAGATCTTTTATAGAAGTTTAGAGTTTAAAGTTGGAAAATTACCATCAAAATATCTAGGTACTCTTGTTTTTTAACAAAGGATATAAAAAGGTGCTATGAGACCCAAATTTGGATAAAATTAAATATTGTTTGGATAGTTAGAAAGATAATTTCTTAACCATGTTTATAAGATTACAATTCATAAGTATATATTATAATATCTATCTATATATGCAATGTTGCTTTCATGATTACCACTACTTTTTTTTTAAAGTGAAAAACCCCTTGCGGGGCTGCCTTGATCGAAGAGACCATGACCAGGGGGCTCTACACCATCAAAGTCACTCAGAAGTCGCGCCCAACCATACCCACACCAACATTATCAATTGGATTTTGATTATCCAATTCAACTTTTTTGGTAGGGTGGAGATTCCAACCTAGGCCCTCCCTTGGAGGATTATCCTCTCCTCTCCAACTCACCTACAACACCTCGGGTTGATTACCACTACTTATAACCTATGAATTTGATAATGTTAAAAAATAATTTATTTTGAAAGGATATGAGGAGAAGTTTATGTTTTCTCTACTTAAATGGGATAGGGCACAAAGTGCAACAATAGAGAGGAAGGCTTGAGAAATTATAGATTTATAAGTTTGGCATAAGGGAAAATTGTGGTTGGAGAGCTAGATAAGAATGTTAGGATCCATGAATATAATAAAACCATTAAGGAAACAAACCCTAACTAGGGGATTGATAACATAGATGTTCATATAAAAGAGTTTGTAGTTAAATAAGAATCATACTAGGTGGTCAATCAATAAGAGTGATTTTTTTATTTCTTATTTTTTATTTTTTATTTTTTATTTTTTTATTTGATGCTTTGTTGAAGCCATGTCATATTATTTATCATCCAAAATGAAAACATTGGTTTATTCCACCTTACCTTGTAGATGTTAAAATTTTAAAATTATATTGATGTGAGTAATAGTTCCAAATGTTGAATCTTCATTAGTAATTCAATCAAGGGAGAGGAACTCAAACAAGTAGCAAAGCTTTAAAATATACCTCAAGATTTGTATTTTCTCAAATTTCATAAATGAATGATTTGGTTTAGAATCTATCAAAATTTGGTGGATGCTCGATCGAGATGGGATATAAGGATTTGGAGCAATTAGTATTTCCTATTCCCTAGGGTTTTCCTCGAAAGGATATTTGATCACTTGATACCTTTAACATTATTTTGGTTAGAAATTCAAAAGAAAACTATTATGAGTGATATTTTGTAAATAAGATGATATCATGGACCTCTTTGTGTGCAATGGAAGTAAAATATAGAAACATCGAATTATCTACTTCTTCATTTTCTTTTTTCTTCCACTATTTGGGGTTTCTTGTTTAAGAAAATAATAATTATTGTGTTGTTCCATTAACATTGGTAGAGTTAATGAAATATTGGATTAATTGTTTTAAAGATAAAGAGTTAATCATTTTTTGGAGGATTGGTCATGTCCATCTTTGTTAGAATTTATGGCTTAGAAGGAATAATGAAATTTTAAAAACAAATCTCATATTTATATCCAGGTGTAAATTTATATTGTTGCCTCTATTACAAGAATTTATAGAGCATTGTGCTCATAATAAAAGTATCAATTGCGGAAAAAATGTGCTAGCCTCTTAGTTTTAGGATTTGGATACATATGTGCAAGTGATATGAAAGAATAGGTCTATTGCAATGGTTCTATATTGATCCATGGTAAAATTAATGTCCAAAATGGTTTATCGAAATTAATGTTGATGGTGCTTCTAAAGAAAAATTTATAAAAGTTGATAAAGATAGTGATTTTCATAATATTGAAGGCAAAATCCTCCTTAATTGCTCAAAATCATATGGAACTTCAATGAATAATTATGCAAAGTCTAAGAAGCACTACTCCTAGTACTAAGAAGCCCTTCCTCTATTACTAAGAAGCACTACTCCGACAAATAGATGGACCTTGTGGTCGACCTGGGTAAAATCGTCTCCCTTGCCACCACCATGCTTCTCTGCACTGGAAAGTTGATAAACCAAATCAAGGGTCATATGATGGATGGACAAAATGATGATGGGACTAATTGTGAAGATGAGCTCCTTGACCAAATTCACGTCTCTGATTAGATGGGTTGATCTCTACCTTCTGGGTTCTTAGGTTCTTTTTGTGGGTATTCCCTATCTTATTTCCCTTTTTAGGCCTTGGGCCCTTATGCAGTTTGTTTTTGCTGTTTATTTCCAGTCTGACCCTCTTTTGGTTCATTGGGCGACTATGGCGATTACCCTTCTAAGATCTAAATTTTGATTTTATGAAAGGTGAAATCTCTTCCCTTGGAGGGATTCTTTCCCTTTTCTGGTTGTAATGGTTTGGGGATCCTTTTAAAACCCCACTATCAATCAAAAAAATTATGTAAAGTCTAGTGTGTTTCTTATGACGATAAATATTGTCATAAAAGAAATGAGGGTATATTTCAATTGATGGGAATTTACAAAATATTAATGTTGTCAAGAAAGTGAATGTGAATATTGAATCAACAATAGAATTTTCGTAAGTGTATCATAAAAGAAATAAGAGTATATTTCATTTTAATAGAATTTACAAAATATTAATGTTGTCAAGAAAGTGAATGTGAATATTGAATCAACAATAACATCATCCTAAGTGTCCACCAAATATTGATGCCCTCTTGCTTTCTAACTAGTTAATGTGATGATGCAAATCTAGTGGAATATTCCATGATTGAAATTTTGTTCCACGATAATACCTCTCTGTCTAAAAAAATCATAAATTTATTTTAATACTTTACCTTGCATTATACCAACCTTAAACACTTTAATTACATTTAAATATTTAATAATATTTTTTAAAACTTTTACAAGAAAAATTATTAAAATATATTCAAATTCATTTTACAATTTATTTTTATATATTTAATATTCAAGTTAACTCTTTAAACCTAACCCATTAGAGATGAAGTACAATGGGTGACAACTAAGGCCATACAACAGTCGGGCTTTGGCTCTTCTTCGAAAGGTCTAAGGTTCAAATTGTGGCATGTGGGGTGTGTGTTAATCTGTTATTGATAAGCTTATCTCTCGACCTTATGAAAGGTCATGGTTAAAATGGAAATGTTCATTCCTAAGCGTTGGTTGTAGAGGTTTATGACACTATCAAAATAAATAAATAAATAAAACAACCAGGGCCATGCCTTCCTTTGGATACAACGGGATCCTTCTTTCCCATGATTTGAACTTAATCTGAATAACATTTTAATAGCATACCACTAGGATGTCTAACAAAAACAATATTACGTATTTTTTATTGAGTGTAATGATATACAATCTTCATGTTTGCATGTTCCAACTATGATGCAATAAAAGCCATTCTTTTCATTCAAGATTTAAAATTTTATTTTTCCACATAAAATATAAAAAAAACCTTTCATTAATTAACAAACACAAATATATACACCAAGCCATAGTTTGAACCTAAATCTCCACTAACAAACAAAAGAAAGGACTAAAAAATAACTACAGCTAAACTGTTCTCTAAGGAAAGATTAAAACTAGGTGGTCACAATCTTCAATGTTTTTCTACCCCACCATCGGTGGATCTACATGTCTATTAAAACAACTCATGTCAACATCTTGTGGAACTGGAAAACCATGGGCATAAGGAAGAAGTTAACATCTTGTGGGCCTGGAAAAACATGGGAGTAAAGTAGAAGTTAACGAGAATAGATATCACCTACCCACATTAATAATGAAATTTTTAATTTATAAATTCTCATTCTCTCCTATTTCTAAGGATATATCCAACGTCAACTTCATTTATAAAAACATAATATTTGATTATACCCAAATTAATTTAAGAATTTGTCCAATCATATGATAATTCAATGTCAAAGTGAAAGGGGCAAACTACAATGGGGATGGTTTTAGTTTCGACGATAGATAACATCTCACATTCAAAATGATTTAGGTGGACTTCATGTCAAACCATGTCATTTTTGAAATCCGAATCTGCTTTATAACTTTTATAACTAGGTATCTTCTTCATTGCTTTTTCAAACTTCTAGTTTTATTCCTTCCGCATCGCCATTCACAAATATGAAATATATGAAAGTTTACATATGCTAACGGAATGGTCCAGAAATGATGAATGAGAGTGACTCTTGTGGAAAGGTCAAAAGTTTTGAAAATTTTTAAGTTTTTTTTATGTTTATAATATTTACTAGGTTTATTTTATTAGAATGAATATTTGAAATATTAAGACAAGTTCATTTTCTAAATTTTAATTGATATATTTAGTAGGTAAAATTAATTTACAAATTTAAATAATGTTTAAAAGGTTTGGTTGATTGAAAAGTTTCATACTTTAAATTAAGATTTAAATTTTATAGAAGAAAATTGTTTTTAAATTAAAGAGTATTAGCTCAACCTGGTAGATTCCTCCATTTTTAAGGAGGAAATTTGAAATGGCAAAGTGATATGCATAATAGCTAAGTTATTATAATATCACTATATCTATATAGTCATATTGTAATATTAGTGAAACTTGCTTAATGGCACTTATTGTAATGGCAATTGCCTTATTATCATCCATGTGGTTGTGAGATCGATTCCTCTTGTGTTTGCTCGAATGAGCGTTGATATTTGTAAATATTTGTAAACATTTGTAAATGATGTTCAATATAAAAAAATATTAGTGAAACTCATCTTATATGGTCACAATATAATACAAATGAACCTTGTCTAAAGTTACTACCTAGCATTTAATAAAGTCACATGTTTTATTTTTTTTAAAGGTAAGAAAATTATATTGATAGAACAAGAATCAAATTATAGTCATAGGTCTTCCACTTTTGGCAAGCCCTAAAATTCAAATAAAATTCGGATTAATATGTCAAAAAATTACAAAAAATCGAGTACCATCTAAAGAGTAGAAACTTTTAACTTGGTCCCATTTTTGTTTTACACTGATCCTAAGTAACCTAGCAAGTTTGATAGTCCTACAAACACTACCAATGCTATCCCAAAAAAGGCCAAAGAATGTTGCAAGAGGCAACAAAAAACCCAACAAATAATTGTTCATCCTCTATTGATTCGGGCTCAGTGGACTTTGGATCTATCCTCATCCTTACCTAAGTCTTTGTTGGCAAAACTAAGAACCATATGGTTCACCTCCAACCATTTAGAAGTGTCCCTATCCTGATTAGAATTTAGCATGTATCCAATCGAACTTTCACTACCATGTTTAGCAAAAAATTCAGCCATTGCATTATTTTATTTGTCAACATATACCAAGATGTCATCCTCAAACTACTGTCAAATAGACTTAATTTGGTTCACAATGTTTCTTATCCTTCAAGCCTTTGGTCTAAATTTTCTAATAGCATCCATAAGTCCCACCATAATTTGTGAGTCAGACTCAACTATGACCTTTCTAACCCCATTCTCCCAAGTATTAAGAGAACCTTATCTGATAGTCAGTCCTTCAACTTCATTGTTAGTAGACCTTCCAAGGCCCTCTAGCTCCCAATAAAGGATCTTCCCCTTAAAATCTCTTCTGAGAAAACCAATGCCTGCAACCCTCGGGTTATCCTTAGTTGCACCATCAAAATTAATCTTTTTCCAACCTGAGGAGGGAGGTTGCCATGGTCCCAAATTTTATGGCTTGGAAATACCCTCATTCTCTTGAGTTTTCTTGTCCTTGAGGTGAGTTTTGACAGTTTTAGAAACCTTGGTACCAAGTTTATGCCAAACTAACTCCATTGGACTGAACTCCTCTCAAAAAATTTTGGAATTTCTTTCCATCCAAATATGCCACCAAATGAAACTTAATCCTAGGGGTCAACCTAGATGAATGGAGGTATTCTTGAATTTTCTATGTTTTTAAATCTCCCAGATATTAGAAAGAGTCACCTAAAAGTTTAGGTGCCCTTAAAGAGGTCTAACCACCTTTTCCACAACTCTTTTGCAAATGCACACTGGAAAAGCATATGATCAAGTGTCTCCTCCTCGGAGTTACACATGATGCAGTTGGAAGGGCCATACAAACCTCTCTTCATAAGGTTTTCATATGTGAGACAACTTCTATGCATCACTTCCCAAGCAAATTAAATTAATTTTAGGCCAACCCTTAGCCACCCAAACTCTATCCCATAGGGCATCCTATAGGATCAATGGAGGAAGGAGCAAAGCATTATAACCATCACGAACAATGAAGACACTTAGAGTGCCAAGGCCCTGGGCAATCCTATCCTCTTCCTTGTTTCTTGTAAGGCACCTTCGCTTTAAAAAAAAAAATGTTCAATTACATCAATGAAAGGATATTAACAACTACTGAACAATAGTGATCAAGTGAATTCATGTAAATAAATGAATAATGAGTTTACCTAATAAATATTTATTAGCTTAAGTTGTAAGCTTACTACAGTATGTAAGGGCTTTGGCCTCTCTTTGAGAGGTCCAAGGTTCAAATCCCACTCAATGTGAGGGGACCAAGACCCCTCATAAAAACTCGTGTAAACTCATTGAAAAAAATATTTATTATCTCATATAATTTACTATCCTTGTGGAACACTCTAGTGGTTAGAGCTTTGGGCTCTCTTTTGGGAGACCTAGGTTCAAACCATGGTGGGGTGTGGTGTGTGTGAGCTTATGTAAAAAGAAATTATTTACTTTACTATTTTATTAAATATTAGGAGTTTAACTAATTTAACAACATAGAATTTTAAGGCAGAAAATAAGGTTCAAATGTTGTTGCCAAATGATATACGCATAATTGTTAAGTAGTTGAAATAATATGATAATACAACCATGATGTAATACATATAAGCTAGTTTTAATCCTTTTTAACCAATTAAAAATTAAATCATATTTATTTAGTAATAGGTAGATTTTAAGTGATTAAAGTGTGTGTTTTAATCAAAAATTCAAATTAAGTCATTAGATAGTCAAAAAATATGAGTTAGTTTTAATCATATGTAACCAATTAAAAATAAAATCATATTTTTTCAATAATAGGTTGAGTTTAAGTGATTAAAGTGTATGTATTTGAATCAAAAATTTGAATTAAGATATTCGATAGTCAATATGAAAAATGAGAGATTATAATTTTTATATATCTTAAGTCAAATTGGTTTATATGATTGTATGGATGTTTTTTCTTCTTTAAATAAATTATGGGTGACTTATATTAAGGTTACTCTCATTAAAATATTAGAATGTTGCATTTGCTATTAAGTTAATTGAATTATACTAGCTTTTCTTTCTATCAAATATTTCTCATTTTCCATAGTATTTTTAATTTACTATATTAATCCTTTGATATAATTTTTATTAAGAGACTGACTAGTTATTTTCAAAAACCAGAATTTTGTCAAGATGAACATGAATGCCACAATTGGTTAAATTAAATGCTACCTTTTTTAATTATGTTTATGCTAATATTTCCAAAATATTACCTCCAAAAATACTCAATGGATATAAAAAATAATGTTATTTTTTATTAACTCTCCACATTTGTTTTTTAACAACATTAAATAATTATTTAATTTCCCTCAATTAAATTAAATTTATGTAATCTAATCCCTCAGGCCGCATAGTGCTAGTGGGTGTGTCGCATCAATGTAGCCAACTACATAAAAGGTGTACCTGATGCAACTGGAGATTATAGTGGTGACAAGAAGCGATATTCGAACCCACGAAGAGGCGTAGAAAATTGTAATGAGTCACCGATTCCTCTAGTATAATAATAAAAAAATTAAATTTGTGTAAGAAGTGATCCAACTCTGAATAGGGGTTAGTTTAAGTTTAATATGGTTTGAGTAAGTGAGAAGAATTTTACCTTTGATATTATGAAAAATGCCATCTCCATTAGATTTACTTGGATTTCCTTTGGAAGCACCATTACTATTAATATTAATGAATCAAACTTTTGGAAATTTTTATTTTACCATAACACGATGTAAATATTTTGTGTTAACTCGATTGTTATACATTTTTGCATTTATATTTAAATCATGTGTCAAGGAGGCAAAAACCCATGATGAACACCATGCCTATAAATATTTTGCAAGAGAGGTAGTAATATAATTCTAAATATTTTTTTATTAGGTAAATAAAGGGGTGGGTTTTTTGAACAGGGTCCCCAAAACCTATTTATAGTAAAGTTTCATACATCCACATAAAAACAACAAATCCCCAACAATACTTCAACAAAACCAAAGCATAATAAGTTATATACATTTATCATACCACAACAAAATCCTAGTGAAACTCCAACAAAACTAAATTATACCTAGTCATAACAGTATAAAAGAAGCCTTGAAATTAGCAAAATTACATATTCTTTTTAAAGAAGGTTATGAAAATCACACACTGTATTTTACAAGAGAGGTAGTAATATGATTCTAAATATTGGCATGATTCTAAGATTTGTTTTAAAAAATTCTATTATTTCTTTCAAGCCATAGATTCCAACAAACAATGGCATGACCAATCCTCTATAGAATGGATAATGCTTTAGCTTTGAAATAATTAATCCAACGGTTCACCAACTCTTTTAATTTTGATGGAGCTATCTAGTATAGTTGTTTGCAATAAAAAAGGAGTATCTAATATAATTATTCAAATCAATACTAGATAACATAAGATGCAAAAACTAAGATAACAAAAACAAATAAATAGTAAATGTCAAAAGATATAATATTGAAAGGCTAGGGTTAATCCTAATATAGTGAAAAATAATTACTTGATACCTAGGGCATCAAGGTCCATTCTATTAAAAAATAACGAAACTCATTCATTCCTACCCTATCCTATAAAGAAACTCATTCCCATCTTATCTTGCTTGCAAAGTCACAAAGAGAGAGAGAGAGAGAGAGAGAGAGAGAGAACTCATTCATTCCTACCCTATCCTATAAAGAAACTCATTCCCATATTATCTTGAGACAGAGAGATTGTTCAAACCCTAGGTGTAAAAATATTTTATCATCATGACCATACATCAAACATTAATTGGACAAACAAGCTTCTTACTTAAAGTGTTAGATATAGTTCTTTGGGGACATGTTTATTTATTTTTATGATTTACAATATTAATGAAATATGGCAAAAAAGTGATATTTAGGCGAAGAAAGGGAACCAAAACCACTAACCAACATAGCTCACTATCATCCTACCCAATGAACAACAAAGATAGTCCACCTTTATCTCGTATATGGGAGGACAAAACTCTCTACCACCTACAAAGTTAGTTGTTAGTGATTCTCTTACAAATACATATTGCCTCTCCCTATGGACTACAAGTGACACCACAAGAGATAGCCACTCAAGATTTGCTAGAGAGAAAACAATAAGAAAACAAAAATATGCAATAGTCAAAGCAAAAAAAATAAAAATTCTATATTGCAAAACAAAAAACATTTTTTGTAGTTTTTTATTCTACTATTTATGCAAGAATGCAAGTTTATTGAAATAGATAGTAGAAAATATCTAAAATTTTAGCCAAAAAGCAAAAGTATAGGAAAACATACTTGATACTTACATGTATGTGTCCCTAAAATGTTTGGCCATAATAAATTTACTTTTACTTGCCTTAAGTAGTTGAAAATAAGTTTACCTACGAAAATGTCCAAAGCATTTAAAAAATCTAGTTGGCTATAAAATAAGTAAAACCAAAGTGCGTAGATGATTTTAGAGTGTGCCAAACCCCTAAAAGCACTATCTTTTTTTTTAATAGATTTTGTTAGTGTGAAAAACCCCTACGACCGATGCTTAAGGATGAGCATTCCCATTCCACCATGACCTATCATAAGGGTAAGAGTTGAGCTTATCAATAAGGGCCAAACACATAACCATACACCCACCCACCCCCTCACAAACTCACATTTACTGCAGTTTGAACCTTGGACCTCTCAAATAAGAGCCAAAACCCAAACCGTTGCATTGTCCTCCTCGAGACTAAAATTTTTTTACATGAAATGAAAACCCCAAGAATCTAACTCTATGGCTAGTCATAGCTATCCCATCCAAGTATACCATGTGGCATTAGTTATAAGGGATTGTTATTTGAGTATCCATAGGGTGCGGTGTAGGGAAAATAGAGCCTGTATCAGCCTCTACCAACACACAAGACATTCACCAACTACACCATGTATCTACAGGGTGGAGGCAGGGGGAATGGAGCCTGGGTTGACCACTACCACAACCCAGGACATTCACCAACCAATTGTGCTACACAATCAGATTAGAACCATACTTTTGCTATTCCTATAAAAATTGTTAAAAAGTTAATATTATGTGGTATAATATTCCAAAAATATAAATAGGGGTAACAATTTTTATTTTCTATTTTGTTTTCATGTGCACTTTGAACCATCTCATGAGTACTATGCATTTGCACATCTAATTTGAGCATAAATTTATCCAATAATGAGTGGATGTGGAGAGGTATTAGAGAGGTATGGTTTCTGATCTTTCTTTATGATTTTGCTTAATTTTTTACTAAAATGAACAAAAATTAAGAAAATAGAAAATTGAACAATTGCATAGTTAGGCTAGCTAGAAAGTATCTAGGACAATGTGGAAAATACAAACATGGGGCCATGTCACCTAGGTGGTGGGGTCCACATAGGGTAACCTAAAATAGCCATGTAGATGCCACAAAAAGTACAAAATCCAATTAAAACCATAATTACTAATTTTAGAAAATGAATGATCATGGGCAGATGGGGCAATTTAGAAAAACTATAAAAAATGATGATCATAGCAAAAGTAGTGATCAAGAGCAAACTAGGCAATCATGGTTAGAACCAAAAATCACAAAGAAATATGGGAATAAAGGTGTACACCAAAAAGAGGCAATTGCAAGCCTGCCAAGCTAGTTGTGGTTATGACCTTGACTAACGATCATAGTTAAAGTTGATAGTCATGGTCAAACCTAAGATTTTTTTAACTAATGGATTGGACATCATGCTAGGAAAAAGGTTGGTGATGAGTTCCAAAACTACCATATTTTGGGACCATCATTGACATGATCTTTCGTGATTAAAAATGAAATTAAGTCATTATATATTATAATTATGATATAATTTATATGTTTTGTAAATTATGAAGTAGATTACATTTTATGTTTAAAAACTAGAATAAGAGATCATTCATTGGGACTTTTGATTGAGAAATTAGTTATAGTAGAATTTAGTAGTGTTATGGAAGTTAACCATAGCTACAAAGTTACCTATAGAAAATTGAAATTGCCTATGAAAACTACATACAAAAAGTTGAAGCTATCTATATAAAACCTATGAAAAACTAAAGCTAGCTATAGGAAACCTAAAACTATCTACAAAAAGCTGAAACTATCTATGGAAAACCTAAAACTGTCTATGAAAAGCTAAAAATATCTATGGAAAGATAAAAGTATATATGAAAATCTAAAATAACCTATCGGAACTATATATGAAAAGCTAAAACTACCTATGAAAAGATTGTAGAACTACGAAAAGACTACAATGCTATAAATAGTATGGAAAAATTACATAAAAGATTTCTAAACTTATAATAAAATTCTCTAATAATAAGATCTAAGTCCAACCATCTCCAAAATAAATTTGGAATTAAATTTGTGGAAATTAATTTTCAGCTAATTTGGTTGATCCAAATTAGACATGTAAATAAGATTTGTTGGGATTAATTTCCAACTAATTTGGTTGACCTATGCAGTGAATTTTCACTACACCTATAAATATGCACTATTTTGGTGGTAGAAAGCAAAATATAAAGTGGTGGGCAAGTGTGGACAATAACTTCTGATCAAGAAGTTTCAAGGATCAAAAGACCAAAGTCCTAGAAAGTGCAAGAAATTCAAATGTATAAAAGTCAAGACTTATAAAAGCTTCAATTAAAGATAAGAAACACAAGTACAAATACATAAATTTCTACGGTCTGATCATAAAAATTCTTAAGGTCGATAAAATCCCCAATGTTAGACGAAAAGGAAATTTTTGAAAGCTAAAACCACTTATTCTCCAATAATTTAAAATTTGCTTTGGGGCTTCTTGCCCTGAACCCCTACATGGAGGATAATTGGCCCCCTATACCCCTAGTCAGGATCATGACCTTAGACCCCAAAAATTATGTTAAGGTGTATAGTCTTCTAAGGAGTGCAATCCTTTATTAAAAAAGATATGGCATCTCTTAGAAAGGACAATAACAACATGAAAGCCACAATAGAAGCAACCTACAAATCTAAAGCATTAAATGAAGAAATCTATCACATCTAGATTATGAGAATCCCCATAAAGGGATATATGGAAATAATGGTGGTAGCTACTCATACAAAGACTCAAAACCATTTAAAATTTATGATTCTAGATCCAGAGACCTTAAGGGAACCAAAATCTTAAATAAAAACATGACTTGATATTAGGATCAACAATCATCTTGAAATCTCAACATGAGTTTTTGAGAGAAATCCTCCTCTTTGTAATCTATAAATAATAGTAGTTTAGACTTTGTAAAGTTACGACAAGTTTGTAAATCTTTCTTTTCATTTCTTCTTGTATAGTAGTATGCATATTTCTAGGTGGCCTCACAAATAAACAAACCCTCACTTATGGCATAATCTATGTAATCTTGCTTGATATATATATATATTGGAGGTCTACTTGTCTATTTTGGTAGCCATATATGGTTCTCATGCTTTGCCTTGTCTATGTTATATGTGTGTATGTTCACAATCTTTACCTGTTTATCAATTTTACTTATATATGTGTGTATATTGGAGGCCTACACACCTATTTTGAGTAGCTATCTATGGTTCTCATGCCTTGACTCATCTCTTTTTATGTGTGTGTATTTCTATAATTATCATTTAGGCTCATATATATCGAGGAGAAGATGTGTTCACACCAATGCATTACACCTAAAGTTGTTGTGTAGGGGGATCTTATCAGATATTTGGTGCATCACTACTTTGTTAGCTTAGGGCTCTTTGTCCTTTTTGTTATATTTGCTTTTCCTATTTTCCCTAACCCTTTTCCCTCCAAGTTGTTAGATTAGGAAAGTGGACCTAAATATCACATCTTAACAAGGATTCAACCTTGTAAAAAACTCCCAAAGCCCCCCTATTGAGCCAAACCATGTGCTCTCAATATTGGCCCTATTGTGTCACTCCATGTGAGGAGCAATTATTATGACTCTCTTCCCTAGGAAAATCAAAGAGGACAACAATCTAAATTAGTCATATATAAATAAAATTTTCTAGAATTAATTTCCAATTGATTTGATTGATCCAAATTAGTTAGATGTAAATCAAATTTGTTGTGATTGATCTCTAATTAATTTGGTTAGATCCAAATTAGTTGGAAGTAAAATAGATTTGTTGAGATTGGTTTTCAATTTATTTGGTCAGATCCAAATTAGTTAGAATATTTACTAACTTATTCTGGTTGTTCTCTCCTTTAAAATAAAATTGGTTGGATTTGTTTCTAAGTAATGCATATTTTATATCTTCTATTCTGGTAGGTTATTAATAATTTATTTTGTATATCCTATATATAAAAAATAAGTCATCCCACTATAAACATTTGAACATGATATATGTCCAAGAATTAAATACAATTTATCTTCTCTAATTTTGTTATCATGTTATTAGAGAAATATTATAAGTTAAATAAGGTCATGGATATCTCCTTCAAATGTGACATAAAAGGGATCCCTTGCTTGCATAAGCAGGAGCGATCCATAACTTGTTAGAGTAGGATTGATGTAGTTTTATTTTAGTGAGTAACATAACTTTATTTTAGTTAGAATTGGGTTTCCTTTATGGATAGGTGTATACAACACATGTGGTCATGTTTGTACATTCCTAGATTAATAATGTATGATAGTTGATATGTGAACCCATCATTTTTGTGCCATTGTCAGGCAGCCAAAACACCATTTATAAGTTTATTTTTTCTAAGAAGGTAGTGACCCATAGTCTTCAAAGAAGATTTGATAATATGAAAATAGTTTTTCATTGAGGATATGGTCATCAACGGGGTTATGCATAAGAGGTAGGACCCGAAAGGTACTTGTAAAAAAATGGCTAATCTATTCCAAAAACCCGATGAATCCTGGCAAACTACATGTATGATGGCATGGCGAATTACCTCAAATTTTCAAAAAAAATTGGTAAAAAATGGCGAAATTCAAAGTTCTGATCGGACCAGGTGAGAAAGGAGTTTGGCGACGTAAGACACTTTCCAAATATTAATCCAGGCTCGAACCGGATGCATAATATGATCGATGCATAATATGATTCGATTATGGACCGGATGCATATTATGATTCGGTTATGGATCGGATGCATATTATGATCTGATGAAGGACCGGATGCATAATATGATCCGATGATGGCCTGGATGCATCATACTATCTGATCAATGATCGGATGCATACTATGATCTGGTCATGGATCGGATGCACAGCCTGGTCCGACCATCGATCGGATGCATACTATAATCCGCTCATCGATCGATAGCATAAAATGATCCGACTATCGATCGGATGCATATTATGATCCGGTCTTGGACCGGATGTATAATCTGCTCTAGTTTTGGATCGGATACATACTCAGATCCGGTCACCAATCGGGTGCATAATTTGACCCGGTCTCGAATCGGGTGCACAATATGATCCGGCATCGATCGGATGCAGAATAGAATCTGGTCCTACATTGTATCAGATGCAAAAAGGTTCATCTACCATGTGTCACACGTTCAATCAACAACACCGCATGTCCAATACGATGTTACCACATGTCAACTCTATTTCTCAATCTATAAAAGGGCATCAACTATCATTTTTCCATTTCGTTTCTGTGACTACTACAACCAGAGCTAACCTTTTCGATCAACCTTTTCGTTTTGATTCCCAATCCTTTTTCTTCGACTTCCAACTTCTTGCAATGGATACCTCTTCCACAACCACACCAAAATTCAAGAATTTTTCGTGCACTTTGATTTCAGATCTGATAACAACTCCAAGGATGAACTTTTAGTGGCTCAATAATGCAGGTTTATCAAACCTCATTTCCATGCCATAATTTAGAATAGATAAAGTTCTCCTACAACATATTATATCTAGTTATGACCACGATAGGGCTATAGTGAACATTAAAGTATGAAATAGAAATGTGGTTTTCAACATCACCCCTAGAGATATTCATAGATTGATAGGTCTTCCATTCATTGGTTTTCCTCAAGTATCGACGAGGTTGCAACTTTCTCCAGATGACAAAGCACACCTCGAAAGCAAGTACGGTCTTTCATCGAAATATTTGGTAGGTATAAATCTTGTTAATTATATTTTATTAATTTTCAATGTTTCAAATTTGTAAATTGACATCTAATTTTTTTTATGCAGCTTCTGCCACCAAATCAAAAAGAGGTTTATCAATCAACGATGTTAACCATCAAACTCTGAAGGCCATTATCAAATTTTTCTAGGCCAGACTTATTCTGATGGGAAGACCAAAAATTCTATTTTGGGCACTTGCTTATATTGTTCAGTCTGAGAAAAATCATAAGTTCGATTGGTGCACTTATATTTCGGATCGAATCAGGTCCGAGTTGCACACGGTCCAACTAGCAACCAACAAGACTCAGCCCATTGTGGGCACTATAAATTTTCTTTTAGCTTTATATTTTGAGTGTTTTCATAATTTGTTGACTACTCCTGTACCAACTGTAGTGCATGCAACACTACAGTCTATTGCCATGTCAGCAGAGGAATTGAAGGTAATAACTACATCATTGTCCTTGACATACTATTTTATAGTTTACCACATTCTCTTTTTTAATTTTTCTTTTCATCTATATGTAGGGGAAGGTAGAAAATACAAGGAGTAAATAGATTGCTGCCACAAGGGGTCACAGGCAGAACAAATATGTGATTCTAAAGACACGGGCTCTGAAGCAACACCTGGTCCTATGCAGAGGTCACACAAATGTTCCAGGCAAGCAACTACTCTTGGGGTTTCTCGTACACCTAGGTATGCACAAAATGTGCAAGCCGAATCTAGTGTGGCCAACCCCTCCCCCATTGCAGGACAATTTCAACACATTTCATCGTCTTCAGGTAAATCTATGTGTAGTTAATTTAAATTAAGATCTTTTTTATTTTAAGAAGAATTCTAACAAAATATTTTTGACTATTTTTAGTTGATTCTCATGTTCAACAAGTAACATCACAAGTTAGAGGGCATATGCCGCCACCACCTCCAGTTGCATCACACTCACCAGTTTCACCATAGCCACCACTTCCACCAAATCAGCGACAGGCACCGGCACAGCCTCCGACAATGCCTATGCGAGGGCAAGTCGATGTTGGAAAATGATTGTTTTCACAGAGATCACAGGGCACTACACGAAGTTCTGGGCATGGGTTTTCACACCCACAGAGATCACACATGCCAGCAACAAGTTTTGGGTATGGATGGTCTCAATTTACATTTTCTACAAATTCACAAGCACCAGAATGTTCTACACCGGGATTGGATAATATTCAACTTGATGAGGATTTCCTTTTGTAGGGCAACATTGTAGGCTTCAAGGCAACATATGTGCTTAAAGATATAGCACAAGAAGAAGAAGCCCCTACAGCTGAGCAGACATCAGTACCACCCACTCAAGGAGACAACCCTCATCCTCAGGGTCCTCAAACTGAGGATGATGTTGTCAATTTTAATGAAAATGTTTCATTGGCTGAAAGTACCGAGTCAACAATTAAGGAGTTTGTGTTGAAATATTTGCAGGAGTTGAAAGAATGGGAATATCGGGCAAAGGTCCTTATTAGGGAAATTAATGCCCGATATAAAAATTATGAAAAAAGAGAATCTATTTATTCTTTGGTCAAATTTGAACTTGAAAAGCTTGATGGCCTGCTAAAACAGGCTACATCAGGAATAGTTAAATCTGATTTTACTTATGATGATGATGTGTTAAATGTTGTTGTTGGTAGATTGGAGAATGTTAATGTTGAAGCCCAAGCATTTTACAACCAATGGGCTTCTGATAAGGACAAGGTTGCAGTTGTTGAGACTGCAAGAGAATTGGTTGAGGTAAAAAAGTTATATGTATTTCAATTTTCTATTGTAGTTAAATTTTTATATTTCTTGAAAATTTGTAATAATTTCAATATATCCCTTTCGAATTAAGTTTTCAATTTGTTTTTGCAGTCAAATTTTGAAAATTTGAAAACACAGGTTAAGAGCATGGATGTCAATATTCATACAACAAAGACATGTTTGATGAATGCAATGGAAATGAAAAAAAAATGCAGGCAAAGGTTTTAGAAAACAATCGTTTAAAAAAATACATCAAAGAGAAGTTGCAAGAAGATCCGGATAAGGTGCTTGAGAAAATGAAAGAATCGCTTCCAACAATACTTGAAGATCCAAACAAAGAAGAAGCAACATGTGTGTCAAGTATTGTGAAAGTACGTGACAACCTTGTTAGAGTTGGAGCACTGCCAGAAGAGAGTGTCACAGAATCGATAAAGGAAAAGAAACGACAACTCCAACCACTAGTGAAGCATCCAAGCACCAATCAAATGATTGAAAATGTTGAAAATGTTTTAAAAAGACTACAATATGTAATTTCTGTTTGAAATTGGTATGTAATATTTGAGACTTGAGTTGGAAAATGTTTTAAAAAGACTGCAATATATTAATTTTTGTTTGAAAATGTTATGTAATATTTGGGTTTAAAAATGTTTGAACGATGTAATATATTTCTTTTTGAACTAGTTAATATGAAATTTTTTGTTTGAAAATGTTATGTAATTTCTGTTTGAAAATGTTTTAAAAAGACTGCAATATCTAATTTGGGTTTGAAAATGTTATGTAATATTTGAGTTTGAAAATGTTATGTAATATTTGGGTTTAAAAATGTTTGAACGATGTAATATATTTCTTTTTGAACTAGTTAATATGAAATTTTCTGTTTGAAAATGTTATGTAATTTCTGTT
The DNA here is from genome assembly GCA_028583015.1 of Wollemia nobilis. Taxonomy (NCBI): domain Eukaryota; kingdom Viridiplantae; phylum Streptophyta; class Pinopsida; order Araucariales; family Araucariaceae; genus Wollemia; species Wollemia nobilis. The sequence continues at coordinate 2,324,408 of JAQPPZ010001316.1, read as the reverse complement.
TGAAAATGTTTTAAAAAGACTGCAATATCTAATTTGGGTTTGAAAATGTTATGTAATATTTGAGTTTGAAAATGTTATGTAATATTTGGGTTTAAAAATGTTTGAACGATGTAATATATTTCTTTTTGAACTAGTTAATATGAAATTTTTGTTTGAAAATGTTATATAATTTGAAAAGTATGTAATATTTGAGTTTGAAAATGTTATTAATATTTGTTTAAAAATGTAGGTAATATATTTTTGAATAGTAATATGAAATTTTTAAAATTAAAAAAAGACTGCAATATCTAATTTGGGTTTGAAAATGTTATGTAATATTTGAGTTTGAAAATATTATGTAATATTTGGGTTTATCATTGTCAATGAAATGAGAGTTGAGACACTAAGACATAAACATACAATTTTACAATCTACAAAAATGATATAAGCCATGTAATTTTAAAACAATAATGTGATTTAAAACAACAATTCTTTGAAATCATATAAATCTGGAACAATATTGAGAAATCTGCTATCAAATCAATTCATGTTTATCATTGTCAATGAAATCATGGAAAATTATCACTATGGAAGCTGAAACATATCAGCTTGTCCAGAATCATTATGAAGCATAGCAAAAATCTGTGTCTCCACCATCTGATCACTGAAAGCATCATCATCATCGTTATCGATCGTATTCGACGTTCCTCTTCTGTCTACCAAGGAACTCTAGTGTTCCAATGCTCTATCATATGGAAATGTATCCAACTGATATGAAGACACATAAATTCTTAAACAATTTTCTAAATTCTTGTCGAGTCTGTTGCGGAGTTTAGATTTAACAAAAGCAAGTGCACTGAAAACTCTTTCATCTTCGACTAACCCCAAAATCATTGTTTCACATAATTCATATAAATGAAAGTATTCACTTATTGTATCTTTTAATATTGTGCTTGGATACAATTTTTGCCACAAACGTGCAGTGGAACCAATCTCATGGACACTTGTCATAAGTGATGTTTGCACAACCATTGTTCTTCCAAAATGCGATGACTGTTCTTTCAAAAGATCACTATTGAGTATACCTTTAATTTCAACACCATTGACTTCCACACTCTTACTGAAATGGTCAATGAGGTTACCCATATATTTAATAAACAACTCATTTGCAGAATTGTATTCAGTACAAGGTCCCCAAAACATGGGGTTAACCACACCCATGGACTCGAGCAACTCATCTCTCTGAAACCGTTCTCTTATCTCACCTGTCAAATTTTTTGCTATATTTGACAAATTACTCTTTGTTTTCTATATTACAACATGAAATCTATTGTGTGTTATAGGAACTTCTTCAAAATCTTCCACAACTATACTTGATTGCCTTTCAAAACAATAAACATGTATCATATTTTCATGAACATTAATACAAAGATGATCATTGATGTCAAACTTCAAGAAGCTTTTTGGATTGTTCACGTTTATCAATGTATTCCAACTATCAAATACAGGTTCTGTAAAATCTGCATTAGACACATATAATGTATCAAGAAGCACGCATATTTGTTTTCTCATCCTCATAAAATCAATGATATAGATGGATCTCTCTTGTGCAAGATTAATTAATCTATTCATTTCTTTTAACATTGGAAGAATACCACATAAGGTCAAAAGTGTTTCCAAGTCAGTCAAACGGAACATCATATCTTTTGCCTTATCAACTATTCTACGATTTGCATGCATAAACCCCATCAATGATTGATATTCTGCCAAAACTCTCTGAGCAGGTTGATACAATGAAATCCATCTTGTATCCACATATTTTAACAATTTTTTCCCTTCTGTAACTCCTAGTGCAAACTGCTGAAACTCTGCAAATATTTTCGGACTTAATGAGAAATAAGAATGAATATCACGAATAAGGTTTTCTACTTTAGCAACATTTGAAAATGTGCTCACAATTTTATATGCAAGATTAACTCTATGAGCCATACAGTGAATGGGGATCATATATGGGGCAACTGTGGTTTGGAGTCGAACACAAAGACCAGACCTGTGACCTTGCATAATAGCAGCTCCATCAGCTCCAACGCAAATTAACTTTGTTGCTATGTCTATATCATTCATTCCCACAATATTCTTTAAACTTTTGACAACAACATTATAAATATTTTCTGCATTTGAACTTTCCAACATCTTATGTATTCCCAACAAAATAGGCCTTCTAATATGATTTTGAAATGTGTACACATGCATGCAAATCCAAGATGTGTTATCCACAATTGTTACCTCATCAATAGAAAGTGAAATGAATTTGGCAAGTTTTACTTGCTCCCTTAGGTCTTCTTTCTCAACCAAAGATAAACATTTTGCCATTTCCCAACCACTTCGGTCTGACCAATGAGAACTAGGAAGGTTTTGCACATTAAAAAGGCGTAATAGCTGCTTATAATCAATAAAATCGGACATTGGTCTACCTTTCTTGAGAATATTGTAAACAATGACAAACTGCATACTTTTTGAAGCTAAAATAGTCTTCTGTATTTTATGAAATTGGGCTCCAATTGTTCCACCTTTCTCAACAAGAGATTGTTGTTGCTTTAAGTGATTGTCATATTCTATAGCATATCTTAAATGCATACATTCTGATGCATCCTTCCACTTAACTTCTTTACTAACTTCACCATTACTTTTTATAACTTTTACATAAGATTTGCCAGCATGTTTTTCAATTGTATCAATCTTGTTTTGAAGCCTATGATCCTTACCAAGTCTCCAACTGCAAATTTTGCATCTACATTCTTTTTCATCGATTTGGTTATCCTCAGTCATGACAGGCTCAAGCTAGGGAAATATTTCTACCCATTCTTTCCTAAATCCCCTTCCAAGTATCCAGAGAGACGCTTTTCTTTTTTTGGAATTTTTGGTTGAAGATTCAATTGAAGCTTGTAATGATTTTGATTTATCACTTTCATTTTCAATTGTGATGTCATTTTGCGTGTTGTCTTCAAGTGTTTGTTGGATGTCATTTCTAAGGGGATTTTCAATAAAAGGCATCTCTTGTTGGGGAATATCTTCAAGTGGAGGCATATCAGGATCGATAGGGTATTCTGCATAGTAGCATACCATAATATTTTTTATCATTCTTGGATAAAAAAATTTACAAAAAAATATTCAAATCATCAATCAAGCACATACTGGGAAGTCAAAAATCATTTGTACCTTGAATTTGCATGGATGTCATTGGCTCGTTGCATTTCAAAGTTTGGCTAAAATATTTGAGGATACTCTTTTCAGAAGAATATTTGGTGCCCTTCTTTCCATCACTGGGTGACATTTTACTTGTTACAAAAAAAATGTTAAAGAGGGTGTACTTTCTAGAGGCCTTAAGATAATATTGTAAATAGAATAAACAATTGTTTGGGTGGTAGATTATACATACTTTTTTCCTACCATTCTTTATTGTGATTTTATCAGTTTATGCCACTAGTTCATTTTCTGGTGAAAGCACTTTAACTGAGAAAAAGAGCATCAATATGTCTTTAGAGAACCAAAGCATTTACTCATGTATAATCTTAGCAAGGAAAAAAATATCTGAATTGAAACTAAGAATCAAAGAGTTTTAAAACATTCAAAACATGGCAAAATAGAGAAAAACATGGGAATAGAGCAATGACATTCTAGATGCAGAAGAGGGCTCTGATATTGGTGTGGTGCAGAACAAGATTGAAAAATCATTAAATAAATAAAAACATGCAGAACCAGGCAAAATAACATGTAGAACATGGCAAAATAAAGAAAAACATGGCAAGTAGAGCAGTGACAGAGAACCTGGTGTGAAAAGAGGTCCGATGCGGACCAGGATCCGATTAAAAATATTTTGATTGTAGAAATGGTTCCGATCGAATGCAGGAAAATATCCGGATAAAAAGTGGTCCTGTCCGGTTGCACGATAGGTTTCGGCTGTAGAAGTGGTTTCATTCGGTTGCAGAGGAGGTTCTTGTTGTAGAAGTTGTTCTAGATGGTTGTAGAATAGGATCCAGCTGCAGAAGTTGTTCCGGACGGTTGTAGAATTGGATCCAGTTGTAAAAGTTGCTCCGAAAGGTTGCAGAATAGGATCTGGCTACAGAAGTGGTTTCATCCGGTTGCAAAAAGATGGTTCCTACTGTAGAAGTGGTTTCGGATGGTTGCAAAAACTGGTCTGGTTGCCAAAATAGTTTTGGACGGTTGTAGACGAGGTTCCATCCGGTTGCAGAATTGGTTACGGTCGATCGTAGAAAAGGTTTCGGTGTTGTGAAGAATTGTGTCGGTATATTCGTCGGGTATAGAACACGGTCTGAAAATGAAAATGTATCCCTGGGGTGTTAATTATATATAGAGGTATACTTGGCGAGTTTGGCGGGATAATTTAGAAATTCTAAAATTTTAGGGCGAAAAGGGTACTTTATTTAGGCGGGATTACTTGCGAATTTTTCAAAATATTCGTGATACTCTCATCAAAGGACGGCTAACCGACACCTAAAATTTATTTTTTTCCCAAAAATTTTGGCTAAATGGCCGACGTCCGGGTCCCAAAAATTTTGCAAATTTGAATTTTCGAAAATGCTTTTTTTTCGCCCAAATGGCGAAGTTTCGCCGCTATGCATAACCCTGGTCATCAAAGTGGGTGATAGCCATAGAGCCTTCCCTTAAGGAGAATATCATAGGAAATTAGGTAGGAATGTAATTTTTACAAGTGCATGTTTAATTTTTGTGAGTTTGCTTTTATTTTTAGCAAGTGAATTTTTATTTCTTGTATGTTTTACTTTTCTTTTTGCTTTTATTTTCTATTGTTACATTTATAAATATGTATTATATTTTTTTATATTTTTTAATTCACCCTTATATTTAGCATATAAAATAAAAGCACCCCCATTAACTTTGGGAATATCATGATCCTCATCAATAAATTTCTATAGATTGATGAGTATAGGTGTCTACATTGGATTTAGAAATAGCATTATGGGAAAAGACATGAGGAAGGTCAACATTCAACTTGAACTCATACTTTAGTGTATTTTTCACAGTCATATTAGAAGCATAAATATATCATTGTAAGAACACAATTCAATGGCCTAAACCCTAAGGCTCTAATTAAAAAAATATTTACAACATTCTAAAGCTATCAAAATTGTTCAAAAATAATATATTTTGCTATAATTTTGATGGACCAAATGGATTAATATTTAAAACTTATTTATATAATTAACATCTCTTTGAATCTAGTTTCAAATCTAATTTTAATTATCCAATTTTCTTGTAGGGTCAAAAATTTGTCTTAAATAGTAACTATAGGTCTAACCTAAATATTAAAAGAAAAATGATAAATTAGCCCATTTTTAGTATATCCACCATAGAAAATGGACAAAATTTTAATATGTATTTCTCTAAGAAATAAATTTCTAAATATAGTTTCATATCCAAGTAGAATCATCCAATTTTGATACTATGTCAAAAAGTTTCATCTAAAATAGCAACCATAGTTTTAGACTAAAAACTGAAAATTGGTAAATTATATATATATTTTTAAATAGATTTGACTAACCAAGATATTCTAAAAAATTATGTTAATACTGAATATATCCCTCAGAATCTAGTTTTCAATACTTTTTGAACCATCCAATTTTAATATCAGATAAGAGAGATATGGCCAAAATTAAACTTATTGGTCTAGGTTGTTCCACTACAAACACCATGTTTAGCAGAATGTCTAATCACATATTTAAATGATTTAATGGGTGACTTAAATAATTTATTCATACATTAGTTATGGATTTGAATCTAATTCCATATACCTATTGAATCATTTGATTTTGACATGCTATGAAAAAGTTATGACAAAATAACTGTTTGTTGCTTCATTTGTTTCTAACGTTAAAAGGTAGACTATTCATCAGTCTATCAAATGAAAGAGTTCATTGTTTTCCATGTGATGATATATTTTAGAACCTAAGATTATATAATATTTAGAAATCTCTCTACTAATTTGAGTATTAATAATCAAAATATAACTTATAATTACTATAGAATCGTTTTGTAATTCTCTAAGAGAATTCTACAATATCGATGGGACTATTAATAGGAGTTGCCATTGTTACAAAAATAATCCTATGATACTTATATACTGTATCATTATTTTGAATAATTATATGATTCTATAGGAGAATTATGTAGTATTTGTTGCAACTATTTGACTTGTTAATATTACAGAAGATTCCTTTTATAGGTTGCAATTGTTATTAATGATATGTTGCATGTGTTTCAAGATTAATTATTGTGGATCCTTGTATATACTTATTAAGTTCATAAAACATATCATGTAAGTTATTGTTGATTCATATATCTATCCATTGTTTTTTTTTAATTTATCGAAAAACCCCTTGTGGGGCCACCTTGGTCTGATAAACCATGACCAAGGGGTTCTATACCGTCAAAATCACCTAAGAGTCGCACCTGGCCCTGACCGCACTAGCATTATCAACTGGAATTTGGGTACCTGATGTGCATTTGGTAAGGTGGAGATTCAAACCAGGGATCTCCCTTGGAGGATTTCCCTACCCTCTCCAAATCACCTACAACACATGGGTATATATCTATCCATTGTTGATAATGACTTCTACATAGATTGTTCTAATATAGACAAAACGTAATACATCATTTAAGGATTATCTACAAGAAAATATGATCACTTTGTAGCATTGGTACACATCATAACTTATAGGAGTGATACAAATAAATAAATATATATATATATATATATATATCAACGGTTTCCATTTGAAACATAGGGGCTTCCTTGGAATCCACAAGATGTGGTGAGGTTGTTCATTCCAAAAAACAAGAAAAAAGAAAGAAAAAAGAAAGGATTTCCTGATAACCACAAGATGTGGTGGAAATTTCTTACAAATTTATATTTAGGATTTATTTATATTAAATGACCTTGTTTACTTACATATTTATAATAACCATCAATTCTATTTAATACCCCCCATCTTCAAATATTTTTGTTCCTTTCCTTTACACTTTTCTTCTACACCACTCCATTCATTCTTCTTCTACATATCCCCTCCAATTTTTATCTCTCTTATACTAATTTAAATTCAATACCAAAACCATACCTTGTATCTCAAGGTTTATCTATCATTTAAATATATGATTAACATTAACAAGAAGTTTATAGGTAGAATTATTTTATTGATAGTGTAGGACTCACATTGGTGACTTGAATTGGCTTCACAAGAAGTAATTGAAAATCAACCTAATAAGATATTGATTTAGATTTAGAATAGATTTATCATAGGTTAAATTAGAGTAAGATAGATTTCTTTTTAGAAGTTTGCTACTTGTTGTAGCCGCTGAATTTTGACACACTTCAAAATTCCTAATTTTTATTAAAACATCCCAATCATCCTAACAACATGAAACTTACCCTCAAATGCCCCTGCATCGATATTCGTACCAAAAAATAGAAAAATAGCTTAATTTTCCCCTACACGATAATTTCAAATAATCCCAACGAATTCGAACGCATCTGATAAAATCGTATGCATCTAAATTTATCCAAATTCGACATGCACCTAATTTAGGCACCCAGTTGGATTTTGAACCTAATCTAAGCATCACAGATTCTTGATAATTTTGAATGATCTGCTAAAATTAGACGGATCCAAATTTGTCTAAATAGAGCCAAAACCTAAATTGGTTTAACAACCCTGCCTAATCTCGCCAACCTACCTGATTATTTGAACTGTAGTAATCATTTAAACCCCCAACCTCACATTAAATAGTTTGAATGGTGATATTTGTAGAAGAGCTTGGACTGTGAAGGAGACTTTGGAGCTTTTTTGCAGGTTGTAGTGAAGAACTTTATTGTTTGATCATCATACAAAGAACACACAAACATGGAGATATTGTCAACGCATGCGGATCTGGTTTATACTTAGTCATTATTTGAGTTTTTGCATCATTTGTACAAATTTGGATGTGTTCAAATTTGTCACTTTGCGTCTGATTTAATTTTCTGTTTTGCAGAATTAGCGATTGGATTATTGCGGCTACGTTCAAAATCAAACATAGCATCCAAAATCAAACATTGCGTTTGAATACATACCAGTGGCCCATTGGGGGTAAAATTATGTTTTTCAGATTATTAATTACCTTATATTTGTATTACCTTTTGTTTGTTATTTTAGTCTTTACTACATATTACTATTATCATTAGATAAATTGCATCTAGAATCACATGTTTCATATTCAAATAATAAATCATTTATTTTCTTTACGATTGGCTAAAAGAAATGAGGGGATTTGACTATCATAGACCATGATCTACTATGGCCTATGCAGATCCCCCATCCCTAATTTCAAAATCTAGTGTTTTGTTGTGCAATTATAGGTTTCTGATAGATTCGTATGCATCCGAATTCATCTGACGAATTCGTATGACCGAATTCATCCTATGTATGTTTGAATTCACTTGCACATCTAAATTCATCATAAATTAGACATCGAGGCCAGGTAATAACTTAAACCTATTTTCTCGTACTCAGATTTATATTTTTCTATCTTATATGCATCTACGTTTAATCAAAAAATAGAAAACACCCAAAACATAGATTTTATTATGATTTTTATCAAAATATAAAAACACAAAAAGAAAACATGCTAGCATAAACAAAACCTTTGCATCTTAGTTAAACTTTGTAACACTTTCTAGATAGATTTGTATGCCTTGTATTCATTTAAAATTGAATTGCATATAGCTAGGTAGAAATTACATTTTGGCCAAACCCTAGGTGTATGCTTTCAAAACAAAGAAAATAAAAACACATCAAACTACTACCTCACCTAGGCGTGGAAACCACCATAGCAAGTGTTTCCTGGTGAACCCATCCAATTCATTGATAAACACCAAAGAGAGTACAACACAAGAGCTTCTCATCCAAGGTGTAGATCCTTCATTTTCCCTCCCCCTTTTAGGCACGGATCCATTATCATGGGAGAAAGGGGTGCAAAAATTTTGGGCCTACATTATTTGGTGAACCTGATGTGAACTACATAATTATTATTAAATATTATTTTCTTTACAAAAAATAATACAAAAAAATGAAAAAAAAATAAACAAAAAAAAATCTCATTAAATGGTAGAAAATAGACTTAATGAATCCTTCTTCATAGATCTTAGAAGAACACTCATAGAACAAGAGGTTGATCTCTTCTATAAATGGGATAGCACTGAACGTCAAGTAGATTTGTGGTAAAAATTTGGCATCATTGAAAACAAATCACAAGAAATTAGAGAAATTAAGATAATTGATGTTGCTAGAGCTTTAGGACCAAGTTTCCACTCTCCTTAATTTAAAATTAAAAGAGGTTGTGAGCATTTGCTTGCAGATAAATGAGCTTGTATCCACTCAAACATTTATCCTTGGGATAATTACTTGGAATAAGCCTTAAACGTCCACATATTCTTAGCATACTTAGAAAAAAATGAGGTGACCCTAGAACAGAGAAAATATTTCATAAAGCACCTAGGGAAATCCTATTTTGATAGTATTGTTACGAATTACAAGTCCAACCTTTTGACTCAAAAACTAAGGAATTTACCTTTGTCCGCTTCATTCAACTCTTAGTAGATGATTTCTCTTTTGAGGAAGAACACTACATGAGTCCGAAATATTTAGAGCCCATCAATGACATCCATAGGATCTTTAAGGAAGATTGAAACCACTTAACATAATTTTCAAAAATCTTGTAAATATTTGAGTTAAAGCATAGTAAATTGTTTGCTTAAAACAACAAAAAATAACAAAAAAATAGCAAAAGAAAAAAAAAATCAAAACAACAAAACAAAAAAAAAAATTTTAATTAGCATCGCTAGGAAATATGCCTAAACATCTAATAAGTGGTAAACAAGTGGTAACTGGCTATGAAGATGAGCTAGATATTGACCCTAATGCAGAAGTTGAAATAGAAGAAGTCTTAGAAGAACAAGAACACCAAACAGGACAAAGTGAAGAAGATGAAACCATCAATGATATTGACCCAAAATTAGGGCCTCAAGGAGGCGTTCATTTTTAGTCCATGCAACATTTATGTGACTTCTTAAACCAAAATTGATATGCCATCACTAATGTGTTGGAGATAGAAGATCAACTTGCAAAGGGTGATTTATTGATGGAAACAGCTTTAGAAGCTCCTTTTCGACTTCGCCTACAACCTGAAATAAATATAAACACTTCATTGCAACACACCATTGACAATGATATCTCTTTAGATAATACCAAAAATATACCTCCTCCAGAGGATAATTCATAAAAACAAGCATCTGAACCACCACAACAACAACCCATTGGTGCAACTACTACAACTACTTCTAATAAAAAGCAACCATCTTCATCTAATAATCCTACCTTACTTTATCAATATTTTCAACATGTATTTACCCTAAATTATGCTTCCCAAAAAATAAAACACACAAGTTCCAAGTTCTCCTCGACCAAATGTCCAACAAAATACAACTCCTTATAAAATTCAATATCCTCCTCCTACTTCAAACCCTATGCATAATAGTGTTTCCATTTCAACCCCTTATATGGCAACACAACAAACTTATTATCCTCCACATGGAAACATAGTAAACCAAAATAAAAATAGTGAATCATCACATCATATTGAAGTGGTAGTGAAGCAATTAGCTTCATGATTAGTTTAGATAGACCCATATCATCCTACATATAGCTATAAAGAGATCTGCAATCAACCATTAGATCCTATAGTCACTGCTAGACCATATCCTCAACGATACCCTATGCCAATTCTTCCAGTCTATAAGAAAATAGAAGATCCCATAGAACATATTTGCATGTTTAGAAAATGTCATGAAATCACTTATGATGATATGCCATTGCTAAAAATATTCCCAAAAAGTTTAGGAGGAATGGCATTGGAGTGGTATTATCAATTACCAACACACTCCTTGAGAAATTTTGAAGAAACCACAGAAATTTTTGTACATCAATTTGGTGCCTACATAGAGAGGCATGTTACAATAAAGGATTTGTACAACATTAAAAAAGGAAAATAAGAGATTTTTGGAGAATTATTAGCTCAATGGAGGAAAATTTTAGGAAAATTACATTTTTATTTACCTCCAAGAGAAATGCTAGATATTTTTATTGGGAATTTGCAAGAACAATTGTCTTACGAGTTAGCTACAACTATCATAACATCCTTTGACCAAGCTATAGATTTAGCAAGAAGAGTAGAGGAAGCCCTAATCAGGAGGGGACAATTTAAAAGGAAAGATGAAGATAAATCATCTAAAAATAAATACAAAAACAAACATGTGGTAGGATACGAGGTCACGGATAGTAGACTCCCTCAGAATGTCAATACCATATATACCACAAAAATTTGTGTATTAAAACCACCCCAAAAACCTTTGCTATGGATTTTTATAAGATTAAATCAACCCTTGACAACAGTCTTACCATAACTAGTGGAAAGAGGTCTAATAAAATTTCCAGATATACGACAACCTTACCCCTCTCAACCTTGGTATAGATCCAACCAACATTGCGATTACCACCAAGTTGATGGACATCCAACAAATACTTGTAGAAAATTAAAATATTTAGTATAAGACTTAATTGATGATGGAAAACTAGAAGTGGAAAGTCCTCCACCTAATAAAAATCCTCCAACAATAAATACACAACAACAACAGGCACAAAATGTAAACCAAAACTTAGATATTTTTCAAAACCCATTGCCAAATCATGGCAAGGAAGCTGTAAATCAGCTAGACTATAAAAATATGTCTCATCCAACATGGTATGTGGGAGCAATTAATAATTATTTACCATATCAACTTTTGCAAACTATTTTTGTGCCTACTCAATCCAACATGACAATTAAGCAACTCCAAGGAAGAAAACCACAATTGTCATCCTTGGATGAAATGGAAAGTGAATCGAAATATGAAATAGATATTAGCTCACAACATGCTAATAGTTTAGAAGATGAGTGAGGATCAATATTACCCACTATCAATTCACTAACCCTAGAAGAACCATTTACAAGAATAATAACCACTCATAATTCATTACAATAAATTCTTCCTATTGAACAAAATTCAACTACAAGACCATAAGTTATCCAGTAAAATAATATTGTTGGTACAATTGGAGTTGTTACTTGATAGCAAGCTCAAATACAAAACTCTCAACCTCAAACTCAATCAAATTATGTTGATCAACCACCTGTTGTTCTAAAACTACCTCATAAGGGAAATAACATAATTCGACCTCAACAAAAGACTCCATTTGATATCAATGAATAACTAGCTAATACAACGGATAGGATTTCCCTTCTAGACCTTCTTAGAACTTCAATTATCCATAGAGAAGAATTAATGAATACTTTAAGCCATATGATGGTACCTTAGGACATAGAGCCAATTGTTGTAGTCAATGTTGTAGTCTCTCACGAAACAAACTACATTGATTTTCATGATAAAGACATCCCTCCCCAAAGTATGTATAGAGATAATCCTCTTTATATAACAAATTTAATTGGGGATTTTTGTGTTAAAAGAGTATTAATCGATAATGGCTCATCCCTAAATATATGCACTTATGATTTTTTTAAAATATTTGGATTCAGGAAAGAATATTTAAGACAAACCAAAATGATTATTAAAGCTTTTAACGATGAAACACAAGAGGCTTGTGGTGTAATATCTATTCCACTATAAGTTGGTCCCAAGATTTTAGACACGTCCATATTTTTTGTACCTTGCCCAACATATTACAACATTCTTTTGGGACGTCCTTGGATCAATGCAATGAGGGTGATTCCCTCTACTTTGCATCAATGTGTTAAATTTGAATTTAAGAATCAATTGGTCACTATCCATGGTGATCCTAGACCATTTGAAATATGTACAGTAGCAGAACCTATCAAAGTTCCATTTTGTCCTACTGTTTTATCATTGGAACCTAAATCTTCTAAGACTTCTTTAACCAAATCAAAATCATCACCTCCTTCTAAATTACCTAAACCTTCTAATGATAATAATCCCTCTACATCATACCCTTTGATAGATGAAGTCTTACAAGATTTATCCACCATATTGGAATCCATAAAATAGAATAATTTTAATATACAAGATTCCCTTGTCTTTTCCAATTACCACCATCTCCGCATACAGCTAGGTTACTGCAGAAACAAGGCAACATCTATCATGTTGGAAATTGTACTTTTATTTTTGTTGGATGTACTCTTGATAAAATTACCATTAGGTAAATGAGCTTTACGTATGATGAGAATAGTTTTGCTCAATGCTTCTTTTCTAATAAGTATATAAAATCTAAACAAATGATGTGTGATATGGGATACAAAGGTAAAGGTTTAGGCCCTCTTGAAAATGGAATACATGAGCCTTTTGAGGTAGAGGAATGGCCTTCCAGATGTGGTATAGGCTATATCCCCACAAAAACTCAACATTTTCCCTTTGATAAAGATGATCACCTTATCACATATGGAGAATATTTAGAAAAACAAAAAAAACTAAAGAAACTTAATAAAGCTCATGGGTTTTCGTGTAACATGTTATCAGTAGTACATAAAAAAATAATAGCTACTCCAGATGAATGTATAGAAGGAGATGTCTTTTATGATATTTCTCATGAAGAAATTATGAGGAATAGGTTCTTCTTCGATGGGTCTATCCCATGTATAGCTCACATTCAGACAACCATACAAGAAGATTTAGCCCACTTATCCTTAGAAGAACTTCAAGAAATGGGTGTTCCACCTGCTCCTCCCAACTTCAAAAGAGATTTAAGTATCGAAATAGAGACTATTTTAAAAATGAATAGTGGAAGAGAAAATAATCCCCACATGGTTAAAATTGGGACTAATTTAAATAAATAACAAATTAAATATACAAAACTTCTCATAGAATACCCAGATATCTTCACTTGGACATACGCAGATATACCAGGCCTAGACCCTTCTGTGGTTATGCACCACTTAGTGGTTTGTCTTGATGCTAAACCTGTCAAACAAAAAATTAGGAAAATGCATCCTAAGGTAGCCTTATTGGTTAAAATTGAGTTACAAAAACACTTGGATGTAAATTTCATTCAAGCTATAGATTATTCTGACTGGATATCCAATATTGTTCCAGTAACCAAAAAAAAGGCTACTAAAATAAGAGTTTGTACTGATTTTAGGGACATCAATGTTGCATGTCCTAAATATGACTTTCTCTTCCTAATATGGATCAAATTATTGATTTCATGGTAGGATGTGAAATTTTATCACTTATAGATGGATTTTCAGGATATAATCAAATTCGTATAGCACCAGAAGATCAACCTAAAACTACCTTCATTACACCTTGGGGAACTTTTTGTTGGAAAGTAATGCCCTTCGATATAAATAATATAGGGGCAACTTACCAACGATCTATGTTGGAAATTTTAAGTAGTTGAGTTGTCATTGATGTCAAGATTGAGTTTTCATTGATGTCAAAAGTCAGTTTCAGTGAGCAGTGCAAGAAGAAGCGGTTCCACAATCAGTGCAAAAGAAAGTCCACCTCCAGTTGGTCAGATCCGGTTCCAGGTGGTCAGATGAGTTTCAAAGAGCAATGAAGAGGCCCAAGAAAAATAATATTATAATATTTTATTATAATATTAAAAGGGGATATTTAAATTAATTATAAATTAATTTAAATAATTTCATTATAAATTAATTTAATTAACTTCTAAAGTTATTAAGTTAATTATAGATTAATTATAATTTAATTATAAAATTAATTTATGTTAATTAAAATAACCCTAAGGTTGGGTTATAAAGGTTATTTATTTATTCGAATTCAAAATTTGAATAAGGCACCGACGTCTCTAAGGCATTGGCCTTCGTGTATAAAAGAGGGCAAGAACCTTAGTCTAAACCCCCATGCATTTATCGATGAAATCAAAGCTCCAAAATTTATGCGCAAAAAGAGTGTAAGGTTTTCACGTGTTTTAAAAGGCTTTCGGTGGTAGAGGATAAGACAAATAGGAGTGGGGCTCCTTTGTCTTCGCACAACGTTGTGTAGCACAGTTGGCAATAGTGGGTGGTGCTAAGACTTTCGATAGGCTAGGAGAGCAGGGTTTGAAACCCGTCGAGTTCATTTTGCAAGAGAAGAGGGTGTTTCATTTTTATGTTGCATCGATCAAAAAGGAATAAGAGGAAGGCTTGAGCCTTCCCCTTTGTGTGGAGGCTCATAGCCCACGTGGTGGGCTAGCACCTCGATAAGGCGCTCGGCTGGGAGTGGTCTCATGTTCGAAACCCGTCGAGGCCTTTTGCTTGAAATAAAAGGTATGCATTATTTTTTGTCAAGGTTGCATGAGGTATTTCGGATTTGCTAAGGTTGAATGAAAAATAAATATTTTGGAGGGTTATAAATTTTATTTTTAAATTGATTATTGAGTATTTGAGGGAGATAAAAGGATAGGCAATATTATTTTTGAGGGTTTGATTTTTGGAGGTTGTTAATTAAATATTGGAGATTATAAGGAGTAATTGAGTAATTATTTTTATGTATGTTTTGATGATTGCTAATTTCAAAGAAGGAGTAATAAGGTGTATTTGAGTTTGATTATTTTTGTAATTGAGAAATATTTTGAGAGAGTGTTAGTGTGATATTTTGTCATCTAACCATTGAAATTGGCAAAGAAGAAAATTGTGTTTAAGACAGGTTTTAAGGGCACTTCTTCATCAAACAAAAAGGTATGGGCACATCTTCCTTGTGAGTGATTGTTGGATGTTATGAATGCTAAGTTGGAGTGAAAAGGATTGTTTGATAAGCATTGTTGGAAATTATTGAGTAAGTGTTCATATGCTGGGACTAGGGTTTGTAAGCAAGGAATATTTTGTTGAGTGATTGATTAAGTGAAGTTGATTAAGCCTAGTCAAGTGGAAGTGTTGAAGTGATAGTTCTAATTCTATGAAACAAATTGTTCTATATTCTAGATTGATTTGAGAAAGAGGTTGAAAGTGATTGAGTGTTTGTGAGTATGAAGCATATTGAGTCTCTAAAAATTCTCTATATGTTTCTATGAGATTGGATAAGTTTTAGTGAGGACTTGTTGAGCAGATTTGAGGTAAGTCTTAGAGAAGACTTGTGGATAGTTTGGTGTGAGCTTTTGTGGAAGCTTACAATACAGGTTTGAGGATAGATATTGAGGATAGATTTGAGGATAGAGTTTGGTGTAGATTTGAGATAGAGTTGAGAGTAAGATTTGGAGGTGATAGAGTATAGAGGATGATAGTCTCTAGTGGATAGAGATCCATTAGCTAGGGTAGTGAGGACAGGTCTTCTGAGTGAGGATAGGAGTCTTCAGTGGATAGAGATCCATTAGCCAGTGCAGTGGAGGTAACAGTTCTTCTAGAAGATCACCATCCAGAGTAGAGGAGAAAGGAGTTCTCCTGTGGATAGAGATCCATGAACTTGATTAGGGGATTGGTGTCTCCTTTGGATAGAGGTCCATAAACATTGTAATAGGGAAAGGATTCCCAAGAGAATTTATTTGAGAAAATTTTATAAGGAATATTTTCTCCATGGAGTAGCCCACATTGGGTGAACCACGTTAAATCATGTCTCTCATGTGTGTGATGCTTTGTGTGATGTTTACTACTTTAATATTGTTGATGTTATCATATGGATTGAAAAGCAAAAAGTTTTATCTTATACTATTCACCCCCCTCTTAGTATAAGCACATGTTCTTCAATTGGTATCAGAGTGGGTCTCTCCGTGAAAAGACTAACAACTTGGAGGAGGATCCATCAGAAACACACATGACTTCAAAAAATGAAGAAGAGACCATGTTTGATATAAAAGAGGAATTCTTCACTGCTCTCAGGAATTTGGAAAGGATTAGAGAGAAGAACTCAAGCTTGAAGGAACAAATTCAAGAGGATGAAGAAGCAAAGATGGAACTTCTACAAAGTCTCACAGAACTCAAGATAAAGGTAGAAGAGGGAAAGAAAATTGAGCAGGATATGACAGATCTATTAAGAGCAAGAGAAACAGAATGTGAAATATTGGAAGCAAAAATTGTTTATCTAAGGAATGAAGTTGAAAGGACCAAGGTACTACAAGATATAAAGTATGGGAAATAGAAAGAGGAGTCAAGTCTTCAAGAAGCAGAAACTTCAAACAAAGATAAGCAAGTAAAGTATACTCCAAAAGGAAAAGACATCAGGAAGGAAGAAAGCAAAGAAGAACCTTGGATGAGAGTTAATCACAAAGGGAGAAGCACTCAACCACAATCTCAAAGGCATCCAAATAGGTTACATAATTTCTTCCATGGCTATTGTTTTTCTTGTAACAAATATGGTCATAGAGTTGTACACTGCATTGGTTATGCGAAAAATGATGTCAATAGAAATTTCAATTCTTTTGCACCTCTTATGGATAATGATATTATATGTTACAAATGCAATAATTTTGGGCACAAGGCTAGATGGTGTAAAATGATACTTCCTGAGTCTAGTAAAAGAAAAACAATTTCAACAACTAGGAAAGAGAAAAAGGGGAATGAAAAGGCTAGATCAATGTTAGTTCAAACAACCCTTCATGCTCAGGATAAATAAGAACAATGGTATCTTGATAGTGGTTGCTCTAGACACATGATAGGAGACAAAGACAAATTTATTGTACTAAAAGAAACCAATAGAGGATCAGTAAGTTTTGGTGATAATGGATCAACAAAAATTGGTGGAAGAGGAACTTTGAGTCTAGATAATGGGAAAACAAGAACAAAAAATGTACTATATGTCAAAGGGTTAAAACATAATCTGCTAAGTGTAAGTCAACTTTGTGATCAAGGTCATATGGTTACATTTCACCCAGATAGGTGTGAGATAAGAAAATCAAAAACTAGAAAAGTCATTGCAAATGCAAGAACTCCAAACAATCTATACATGCTTAGTGAGATCAAAGGGGAAAAGTGCTTTCTATCACAAGAAGATGAGATTTGGTTGTGGCATAGAATATTGGGTCACTTGAATTTTGACAACATAGTCAACATAAGCAATAAGCAGGCTGTCAGAGATTTACCCAAGCTAAAAAGGCCACAAAACACAATCTGTGCACCTTGTCAACATGGAAAGCAAACTAGAACAAGCTTTAAATCAAAGGGATATATGTCATCTGAGCCATTAAGTCTAATACATACTGATCTATGTGGTCCTACCAGAACATAGAGTATTCAAGGTGAGAGTTACTTCATATTGTTTATAGATGATTACTCCAGAATGGTTTGGGTAGCTTTCCTGAAAGATAAGTCAGAAGCATTTGAAAAATTCAAAGCATTTAAAGAACGGGTTGAAAATGAAACTGGCAAGAGGATTAAGTGTTTGAGATCTGATAGAGGAGGAGAATTTACCTCAAATGAATTTGTAGATTTTTGTGAACAACATGGAATCAAGAGAGAATACTCAATTGCAAGAACTCCTCAACAAAATGGAGTAGTTGAAAGGAAAAATAGGACTATTGAGAATATGGCTAGAGCTATGTTAAATGAGTCCAAAATTTTAGATGGATTTTGGAGGGAAGCAGTCAACACAATAGTATATATAATCACTAGGGCTCAAATGAGGGTAAACCATCACAAGACTCCATATGAGCTTTGGAAAGGAAGACCGACCACTGTAAAACACTTCAAGGTTTTTGGAAGCAAGTGCTACATAAGACGAGAAGAGCAAAACTTAGGCAAGTTTGATCCAAGATGTGATGAGGGAATTTTTCTTGGTTATTCCACTAAGAGTAAAGCTTATAGATGCTTCAACAAGAGAACACGCACTATTGTAGAAAGTATAAATGTAACAATTGATGAGAAGATAGATTCAAGAGAACCAGTTCAACAAATTGTGTATCAGGAAGATGGAAGTTGTCAAGAAGAGTTTCATGAGGAATCAGATGAAGAAGAAGAAGAAACACAAAGACTTCTTCCTAAAACTCCATCCAGGTATGTACAGAAGCATCATCCAAAAGATCTAATCATTGGGAATCCAGATGAAAGACAGACAAGGAGAAGGATAATAACACCATCTCAACAAGCAAATTTTTCTTTGTTATCTAAGATTGAGCCAAAAGACTTCAATCAGGCAAGTGAAGATAAGTTCTGGATTAAGGCAATGGATGAGGAATTAGATCAGATAGAGAAAAGCAAGACTTGGGAACTTGTTCCATGACCAAAGGATAAAAATGTGATCGACACAAAATGGGTATTCAAAAATAAGTTAAATGAAGATGGACAGGTAGTCAGGAATAAAGCAAGGTTAGTGTGCAAAGGTTATGCACAGGTAGAGGGAATTGACTTTGATGAGACATTTGCTCCAGTTGCATGACTTGAAGCCATAAGAATGTTCTTAGCCTTCTCAAGTTTTAAAAACTTCAAGGTATATCAGATGGATGTTAAGTCAACATTTCTAAATGGTGTTCTAGAAGAAGAAGTCTATATTGAACAACTAGAGGGATTCATATTAATAGATAAACCAGATCATGTATGCAGATTGAAAAAGGCATTGTATGGTCTAAAATAGGCTCCTAGAGCATGGTACTCAAGATTGGATAAGTATCTTTAGGAACAGGGATTCAGAAAAGGAATAGCGGACAACAACTTATACATCAAAAATGAAGGGAATAATCTACTAATTGTGGTTGTTTATGTTGATGACATCATTTTTGGGGAAACAATGATAAGATGTGTAAAGAATTTGCAAAGAACATGCAGAATGAATTTGAGATGTCTATGCTTGGTGAGTTGTCCTTCTTTCTTGGACTTCAGATTTCACAATCAGAGAAAGGAGTATTTATTTCACAAACCAAGTATATAAAAGAGATGCTAAAGAAATTCAAGTTAGAAGATTGCAAACCAGTAAGTACCCCCATGGTTACAGGATGTAAGTTAAGTAAGGATGATGAATCTCTAGAGGTAGATCAAAGATTATACAGATCTATGATTGGCAGCTTGTTGTATGTTACAGCTACAAGACTAGATATAGTGCAGTCAGTGGGATTAGTGGCAAGGTTTCAGGTAGCACCTAAGGAAACACATGTGGCAGTAGTAAAGAGAATTCTTAGGTATCTAAAAGGGACTATGGATTTTGGGCTCTGGTATCCCAAAAGTGATAGTTTCACACTCACAACATATACAGATGCAGATTGGGCTAGCAACATTGATGATAGAAAAAGCACAAGTGGAGGAGCATTCTTTCTTGGAGACTATTTAGTCTCTTGGCTAAGTAAGAAGCAGGCATCAATATCCTTATCTACAGTAGAAGCAGAGTATATTGCAGTAGTAGCCAATTGTACACAGGTATTATGGATGAAGTGAACTCTAGAAGACTTCAAGATAAAACATGATCATCCTATTCCCATATTATGTGATAATACAAGTGCTATAAGTATCTCAAAGAATCCAGTGATGCACTCCAGGACAAAGCACATTCCGATCAAGTATCATTTTCTGAGAGAACAGGTGATAGATAAATAGGTCAGGTTGGAATATGTTACTACAAAGGAGCAGATAGCAGACATCTTCACTAAGCCACTTTCGAAGGAGACTTTTGAGTATCTTCGAGGAAAACTGGGAGTAATACTCCCACCCTAGAATTAACCACCTCAAGAGGAGGTGGGGGAGGGGCTAAGCTAAGAGACTCATTCTTAGCCCCGAGCCCCAAAGGTGACCCTTTGCCATTGATGTCAAAGGGGGAGAGATTTGATTTAAGGGGAGAGCATTGAGTCAGGGGAGTAGTTTCCTAGGGGAGTAGAATAAAAAAAGGTTAAGGAAATTGTAAAAGATAATTGGGTTGCCATCAATGACAAAGGGGGATATTGTTGGACATTTTGAGTAGTTGAGTTGTCATTGATGTCAAGAGTGAGTTGTCATTGATGTCAAGAGTCAGTTTTAGTGAGCAGTGCAAGAAGAAGCAGTTCTACAATCAGTGCAAAAAGAAAGTCTACCTCTAGTTGGTCAGATCTAGTTCTAGGTGGTCAGATGAGTTTCAAAGAGCAATGAAGAGGCCCAAGCAAAATAATATTATAATATTAAAATGGGAGATTTAAATTAATTATAAATTAATTTAAATAATTTCATTATAAATTAATTTATTAATTAATTTAATTAACTTCTAAAGTTATTAAGTTAATTATAGATTAATTATAATTTAATTATAAAATTAATTTATGTTAATTAAAATAACCCTAAGGTTGGGTTATAAAGGTTATTTATTTATTCGAATTTAAAATTTGAATAATGCATCGACGTCTCTAAGACATTGGCCTTTTGTATAAAAGAGGGTAAAAACCTTAGTCTAAACCCCCATGCATTTATTGATGAAATCAAAGCTCCAAAATTCATGTGCAAAAAGAGTGTAAGGTTTTCATGTTTTAAAAAGCTTTTGGTAGAGGATAAGACAAATAGGAGTAGGGCTCCTTTGTCTTTACACAATGTTGTGTAGCGTAGTTGGCAATAAGGGTGGCGCTAAGACTTGTGGTAGGCTAGGAGAGCAAGGTTTGAAACCCATTGAGTTCATTTTGCAAGGAAGAGGGTATTTATTTTTACGTGCATCGATCGGAAAGGAATAAGAGGAAGGCTTGAGCCTTCCCCTTTGTGTGGAGGCTCGTAGCCCACGTGGTGGGCTAGCACCTCAATAAGGCGCTCGGTTGGGAGTGGTCTCACGTTCGAAACCCGTCGAGGCCTTTTGCTTGAGATAAAAGGTATGCATTAATTTTTCCAAGGTTGCATGAGGTATTTCGGATTTGCTAAGGTTGAATGAAAAATAAATATTTTGGAGGGTTATAAAGTTTATTTTTAAATTTGATTATTGAGTATTTGAGGGAGATAAAAGGATAGGCAGTATTATTTTTGAGGGTGTGATTTTTGGAGGTTGTTAATTAAAGATTGGAGATTATAAGGAGTAATTGAGTAATTATTTTTATGTATGTTTTGATGATTGCTAATTTCAAAGGAGTAATAAGGTGTATTTGAGTTTGATTATTTTTGTAATTGAGAAATATTTTGAGAGAGTGTTAGTGTGATATTTTGTCATCTAACCATTGAAATTGGCAAAGAAGAAAATTGTGTTTAAGATAGGTTTTTAAGGGCACTTCTTCATCAAACAAAAAGGTATGGGCACATCTTCCTTGTGAGTGATTGTTGGATGTTATGAATGCTAAGTTGGAGTGAAAAGGATTGTTTGATAAGCATTGTTGGAAATTATTGAGTAAGTGTTCATATGCTTGGACTAGGGTTTGTAAGCAAGGAATGTTTTGTTGAGTGATTGATTAAGTGAAGTTGATTAAGCCTAGTCAAGTGGAAGTGTTGAAGTGATAGTTCTAATTCTGTGAAACAAATTGTTCTATATTCTAGATTGATTTGAGAAAGAGGTTGAAAGTGATTGAGTGTTTGTGAGTATGAAGCATATTGAGTCTCTAACAATTCTCTATATGTTTCTATGAGATTGGATAAGTTTTAGTGAGGACTTGTTGAGCAGATTTGAGGTAAGTCTTTGAGAAGACTTGTGGATAATTTGGTGTGAGCTTTTGTGGAAGCTTACAATACAGGTTTGAGGATAGATATTGAGGATAGATTTGAGGACAGAGTTTGGTGCAGATTTGAGGATAGGTTTGTGCCAAACCAAAGATAGAGATTGAGTAGATTTGTGCTAGACCAAAGGACTGTGTTTAGTGCAGATTTGAGATAGAGTTGAGAGTAAGCTTTGGAGGTGACAGAGTATAGAGGATGATAGTCTCTAGTGGATAGAGATCCATTAGCCAGGGTAGTGAGGACAGGTCTTCTGAGTGAGGACATGAGTCTTCAGTGGATAGAGATCCATTAGCCAGTGCAGTGGAGGCAACAGTTCTTCTAGAAGATCACCAACCAGAGGCGAGGAGAAAGGAGTTCTCCTATGGATAGAGATCCATGAACTTGATTAGGGGATTGGTGTCTCCTTTGGATAGAGGTCCATAAACATTGTAATAGGGAAAGGATTCCCAAGAGAATTTATTTGAGAAAAGTTTATAAGGAATATTTTCTCCATGGAGTAGCCCACATTGGGTGAACCACATTAAATCATGTCTCTCATGTGTGTGATGCTTTGTGTGATGTTTACTGCTTTAATATTGCTGATGTTATCATATGGATTGAAAAGCAAAAAGTTTTATCTTATACTGTTCACCCCCTCTTAGTATAAGCACATGTTCTTCAAGCTATGACATATGTATTTCATGATATGGTGTATGACATACTGCATGATTATGATGGATGACATCATAGCTTGATATATAAAACAAGAATATCATATCCTTGATTTACGATGAGTCTTTGAAAGATTCGAAGAATATAAAGTCTGATTTAATCTAGACAAACGTATTTTTCGAGTAAAATTAGGTAAGTTATTAGGGTTTATAGTTTCTATGCGTTGTATAGAAATAGATCCTATCAAAATTAAGGCTATTGTTTATATGCCACCACCCAAAAACTTAATAGAACTCAAAATTATATAGGATAAGCTCCAGTCCATCCACTATTTAATTGATAAATTGGCAAATAAATATAAACCCTTCCTTAGGTTGCTTAAGAAAGACACTCCTTTCTTATGGGATAAATAATGTCAAGAAGATTTTAAAACTCTTAAGACATGCCTGCTTACCCCACCAGTGCTTGTTCCACCTAGTCCAGAACACCCTTTCATTTTATACATCTTTGTCTCAAAGCTTACATTAGGAGCAATGCTAGCAAAACATGATGAGGATAAGAAAGAATGAGCCATTTACTACATAAAAAAAATATTAATAAGCTATGAAAATCATTACACCCTCTTAGAAAAACTCTGTTTAGCTATCATATTTTATACACAAAAACTATGTCACTACATGCTTAGCCAAAATATCCATGTCATCGCAAAATTTGATCCATTACGATATCTGATGAGTAGACCCTATTTATCAGGATGAGCAGCAAAATGGGTTCTCGCTTTAAGTGATTTTGACCTAACCTTTATTGGACATAAATCCATTAAAGGGTAAGTTATAGCAGACCAACTCACCGCTGCCCTCTTAAGTCTACTCACCCTTTGAAGATAGAATTCCTTGATGAATATCTTAATCTAGATAGTGATTCCCTAGAATCATGGTCTCTATTTTTTGATGGAGCCCATTGTATGCAGGTATCATATTGTTATCCTTGCAAAATTAAATTATCCCATTATCCTTCAAACTCCAATTTACTTGCAAAAATAATACAATAGAATATGAAGCTTTAATCCTTGGATTACAAGTAGCCTTAGCTCCCAATATTAAAGTGTTATCAATTTTTGGAGACTCATAACTTGTGGTGAATCAAGTTAATGATATTTAGCAAACTCGAGATGAGAAAATTCATCCTTATAAAGAATATGTTTTAAAAATTATTTCTTTATTTGAGAAGGTTACTATAGAAGTTATCCCACACACTAGTAATCATTTTGCGGATGCTATGGTAGCAATTGCTTCCCTTATCCCTTTGGAGTTGGATGATGATCATGCTACTATTATCATTTGCCAACTCTGAGAACCCGCATAACTAGAGTCATGTATAGAACCCTTAGATGTATTCACAATTGAAGAAGCATTTTCAGAACCATGGTATGGATATATTCTAAAATTTCTCCAATATGGATCATTCCCAGATGGCTTTGATAGAAATCAATAATGATCATTGCACAAGAAAGCTATCCACTTCATAATTATTAGAAGTACTTTGTATAAAATATCCTTTTAAGGCATCCTCTTATGATGCATCAACCTCAATTAACTCAAAAAATCTCTAAATGAGGTCCATGATGGATCTTGTGGAGGTCATTTTAGTGGGGATGCTATAGCCAAAAAGCTCCTATGAATAGGATAATTTTGACCCTCCATGGAAAAATATGCTCATGAATATGTACGTAAATGTGAAAAATATCATAAGCATGCAAACCTTGTTCATGCTTCTACCCAAGAGCTTCAAGCTATTTCTTCCCCGGGACCTTTCTCAAAATGGGGCCTAGACATCATTGAGAAAATCAATCCAATTTCTTCAGATGACCATAAATTTATTATTATAACAACTGAGTATTTTACAAAATGGATAGAAGCTATGCCATTGGCTTCTTGCATGGGAAACCATATCTCTAAATTTATTTTTAATAAAATTATCTGTATATTTGGGATTCCATCTTACTCTTGTTTCAGACAATGGAACTTGTTTAAAAAATAAAGACATTCAAAAACTTTGTGCAAAATATAAAATTCAGCATAGATGGTCTACTCCTTATTATCCGTAAGAAAATGGTCAAGCTAAAGCATCAAATAAAACTTTAATTAAGATATTAAAAATATTGGTTAAAATTAGGACAGGATTGGCATACCCAATTATATCCAGCATTATGGGCTTATCGAACTAGTATTCAAACCCCTACTAGTGCTTCGTATTTTGTCTTAATATATGGCACTGAAGCTATATTTCCTTTTGAGATTGAAGTCCCTTCTTTAGGTATTTTATTAAAAATTCTAAAGTAGAAGATGAATATTGTGCTAGATGATTAAGACAATTGGAATTACTAGAGGAAAAATGTATAAATGCTTTAGAGCACCTTCACTCATATTAAGATAAACTCAAAAGATCATATTCTAAGAAAGTTCATACTCGATATTTTGAGATTGGTGATCTAGTTCTTAAAGAAAATCAAAAAATACAAATGCTCAAACTGATTTAAAAGGAAAATTCCAACCAAATTGGTTAGGACCATTTATCATTACTACAAAATTTGGATCTAGTGCATATCGATTGAGAACTTTAGACAGAAAAAAATTAAGGAACCCATGAACATAATGCACCTAAAATGATACTATGCATAAAATAAAGAAATATCACCATTGTACATAGTTGTAAATACCTTGCACATATATTTCTTGCATCTACTTTAAATCATCATATTTAAACCATCTATCATTTAGTTGCATTTATCTATGAATTTATCAAAATAAAATTGTGATTCAATTACATATGCCATATGGTCACATCCAATTATTATTCTACTTATAAATTAGACCGATGTCAAAATTCATAGTTAATTTTGGTTTACTTTGGGAGAATTCAAAAATTATCTTGAACCACTCACCAAAATACACATTTTAATAAAATATTGATTCTTAGCATTGATTATAAATCTCTCTTGAACCAACAACATTATTGCTTCACTAAATAAATTTTGAATTTTTGGGAACTGATTTGGCCACATTTTGAACCAAGAATCACTTACACATTAAAAATGATTTTGTACAAGGAAAGATGATACTACACAATAGTCATAGCTCCTTAAGCGAAAGATTTCCCCTGCTATCCTATTATACACATGGTATAGAATATTGATAATTGGAAAAAGGACAAGCTCCCCCCTATCCAAATAAAACCCCTTGCTCTTTGTCTAAATTGAGCAAGTATCCCTTGAAAAAAAAAAAGCAAAGAAAAGAAAAAAAGAAAGAAGAGAAAAATAGTTTTTCTACAAAGCAATTCAAAACAAAAATGAATAAGTATCCCTATTAAGAGAAATCAAAATAAAAGAAGGGGATAATGAGCTTGAATCCCTAGAATTCCTTAGTTATTTGAATACCATGAGGTGATCCTCATTACAGTTTAGGTGGCATCAAGCCTGCTTTGCAATGGCGGTATCCTTATGTATGGCGACATGTCTGTCACGTTAGCAACCTTATTTTGTACAAACCAATGTCGGCTTGTGGATTAGCTAGTTTTTGGTAGCTTGTATTACAACGTAGTTAAGTCTAACTGAATGCATACAATCATGGTAAATGAATACATATTTTGCACACACATTGGTTCTTAAAGTTGGTTTGCATAATTACCTTACTAAAAATCAGTAAATAAACTTCATAAGCACACAAATTTGATCCTTGAGAGATTTTGTATCATAATTAAGGTCAAGATAGAAAATGAATACACAAATCATGCACTAGTTATTGATAAATTTGACTTCATACTAGAAATGACCAAAATTCTCCTTGAATTTTGATTAACAAACATCATTATTTCATCACGGATTTGTCTGACTATTAGCATATGCAATTGATCCTAAAAAATAGTCAATATTGTATTTTCATACCTATAACTTAGCATAAATATGTCTATTTTGTTATATTGCATGATCATTTATCACTTACAAAAACTTGCATTTGATCATACATAATCGCTTTCTCATATAAACTACAATTTGACTTCATGATGATGGCATGATAAAACCTTAATAAAATATTTTTAGGAATATTATGCCTAGCACAAGTCTTTTATCCAAATTTGTCATGCTTAATTACTATCATTACACTACAATTTTTTTAAGATTAAAACAAAATTAATCTTAAAAACACACACATTACTTATTACCAACTACATCACTTTCAATTAACTAATTCAAAATACTTTTGTATCATAATACTTCGCTATCAAAATAGCATCAAAACCTCACACAAGATCCGCTTCATGACTAAAGCGAGCAAAAAACCTCCATAAAAAGTCATATACAAGCACACATCTTCAAGGTATTATTGCTGATTGATCAAGATCGTAAGGGTATATTTTCCAAAACAATCATTTTTCCATAGACAACTCAATCACACTATACTAAAAACATCCATTACATAAAAACACACTTTATTCCTCTACAATGATATCTTGATTAAGCATGAGAAAAAGTACATCACAAACCATAAAATAGGACTAAAAAGCATGATTATGTAGATAATAAAAAAAAAATTATATTGAACATTGACACATAAACACATCAATAGACTTATGTATATATATATCATCAAAAATACAATAGAATACAAAACCAGTCGATTGGTATACCACAATCATAAAATTGGTACACTCAATCACTAGGGGGTATACCATAAAATCCAACTTAGTGTATCATCCCATAGAATCCCTAGAAATCTAGGTGTCATCACCTAGAGGTGGTTTGGGCTCACAAAATGGAGTAATCCTAGACACTATCCTAGATCCTGATCTACCATGACTCAGAGGAGCACACTCTGGGGTAAAGCAATCCTTTGACCCTTCAAAACATGTTGATAGTATAACATCTTATAGAAAGATGCTCATTGTGATGTCATGACTAAATATGCCACTACTATCTTGCTCCTTGAGGACTTGCCTAAAGTCAGACTCCTTGAATAACAGGACTGTGATTGTGTTTGGCATGATTATCCATGTCCCTGCATCTAGGATACCTGAGCCAGATCCTAGCTCACAAGAATATGTGCCTGTGAGAGTTGTACCTCTATTGGATGCGACTCACATGAATGGTGATTTGACTCCTCATACCATTATTCTCTACCCACAGATCAACCACCTCTCATGTGTTGCTTGACTCCCCCACCTCTATAGTAACACCCTTTTTGGATGAATCTGGTCTTGGGGTAGTGTGGGTCTCCCACTATGGAGAGGGTATTATCTGCTTTGGTGGAGGATCATTCTATTGTGAGCCTCCCTCCTACAAGCACCATCCCCTATCTCCCTCAATCTTGAGAGTCCATCGAGTAGTCCCCTACAACTACAATTATCCTTTTGTTTGAGGTCCCTTTCTTTGTGGTAGCCTCTATCTCTACGTATTCCCCTCCAATATAGTGGATCATCACCTAGCTGCCTCTTGAAATGCCTCATGTACCTAACCAGCTATGTATTTCTCCTAAGTAATCCTCACAGGACATATACTAGCATACTAAGTAGTATAACCATCCACCATCCTTGCATCGTCACTCTATGCAAGAGCAACTATTGCATCATCCTTATCCACATCAACAAATCTATTGAGATTCAGTACCCCACTAGTGGTCATCAAATATTGCACAACTCAGGAATACGTAAAATTCCAAACCTTTGGAATCCCTTGTACCAACCCAAACTGACAGAGCACCTGATATTCTTGATGTAGCTCTATCTCCCCTCTCTCCATATGAAGCCATCATACTCACCTCACATGATCTAGCTCCACTCTATCATCCTCCCATCCACGGTATAATCTCCAAGGTCTCAAAAAAATTTGTACCACAGTCAACTCATCAACAATCCATCTAGCCTCCTCTAGGATACCCCTCCTCATCACTCGACCAACCAATGGACCCTAGAAAAATACTATATGTCATCCATCCTCTACATCCTAAAGAGGAAACCCTATTGATCTTCTTACTATGATGTGCTCCCAGCACCATACCTGAAGAAAGGATGTAAGCACCAAGCTAGTGCCTTTCTTGTACACAACCCTAGACAAGGTGTAGTACAAGCGACACAAAATATATGACCCTAAGAAAATTGTATATGTATATCCTGCATGTCCACTATGACATTGGAAAACTCCCATGACAAGTGTCGACCACTCTAGTGACACTAGAAGCCCTCCCACTATCTCTACCAATACCACTATCAAGGGAGACACTCCATCCACTGCAATGAGTCCCTCTATACTAAATTTACTCTACTCAATCGAAAACGATGGATATCTCATCAATATTCACATGGCCTGACCCTAAGCCAAGGACTAGTATACAAAATATCCTCTAATAGAAACTCTGAGAATCCTCCACACATCCTCTAAAGTAGGGGCCATCTTCCCTGTCGGTAGTCAAAAATTCAATGAACCTGGATACCATCACTCGACTAAAGTAGTAAGTAGACTGTAGTCTACCTCTATGCATGGCATTTCAGTCATGTGATTAAGTCCTACTACTATCATAGTATTCCTATCATCCATGATAAGAGCTCAAACATGATCCTCAAAACCAAATTATCACCACTCGCGACCCTTAAGCCATCCTCCCTACAAAATAAAAAATAAGAATAGATCACTTATAAAAACTAAAAAAATAAAAAATTTATAATTTTTTTTAACAATTTTAGTCCTAAAGTATAAATTCAGACTTAAAGTACAAATTTGGACACACAAAAATGAATTCGTATGTTCGAATTTATAAAATTGGACCTACTATGAACAAAATTAGATGTACGAATCCATCGAAAAATGTTCAAATTTATCAATTCAGACATATTTTTTGATGAATTTAGATGTCCAAATTTATTGTGATGATCCAAATTCAATGTTGCAATCATGCGATGACAAGCCGCATCCAAAAAATTGAAAAAGTCCTAATTTTAGACCAAAACAATTTAAACAAGAAGTAATAGACTCACTTACCTTGATGTTCTTGCCATTTCCATCTTTCCTGGATCAAACTTTGTCTGCCCGATGCACTGTGGTAGCCATTTATCTATTTTTCTCCAAAGCAAAATTTACTAACACTGAAAGTAAAAATGAATTAGGGTTTTTTGTCCTAATTTCTATTTTATGCTCTTTTTACCCCTTTTTCTTCAAATTTTGAGTTTTACAATAAATTATAAATTTCTTACAAAACTCGAAGGGGGTATCCGTGATAATAAGCATAAAAAGGAAAATTGAACAAATTTTAATTTTTCGTAACATAACATCCCTTTTCGCTACATATTTCTTTAATGCATTTATTGCTCATAAATGTGCCAAAGAGGGGGTAAAATATAGCCGTCAAATTTTGACACCCTTCAAAATTCCTAATTTTTATTAAAATATTGTAATCATCCTAACAACATGAAACTTACCCTTAAATACCCCTACCTCGATATTCATGCCAAAAAAATGGAAAAATAGCTTAATTTTTCCCTTCTTGATAATTTCGGATAATCCTGATGAATTTAGACATTCAAATTTGTCCAAATCCCACATATGCCTAATTTAGACATCCAATTGGATTTTGAACCTAATCTAGGCATCGCCAGATTCTCAAAAATTTTGGATGATCCGCTAAAATCAGACGGATCCAAATTTGTCTAAATAGAGCCAAAACCTAAATTGGCTTAACAACCCTGCCTAATCTCGCCAACCTACCCAATTATTCAAATTGTAGCAATCATTTAAACCCCCAAACTCACATTAAATATTTTGGATGGTGATATTTGTAGAAGAGTTTGGACTATGAAGGAGACTTTGGAGCTTTTTTGTAGGTTGTAGTGAAGAACTTTGTTGTTTGATCATCATCCAAGGAACACACAAACATGGAGATATTTTTAACACATGTGGATCTAGTTTATACTTGGTCATTATTTGAGTTTTTACATAATTTGTACAAATTTGGATGCTTCCGAATTTATCACTTTGCATCCGATTTAATTTTTTATTTTACAGAATTAGTCGTTGGATTATTTTGGCGTCTGAAATCAAACACATCCAAAATCAAACATTGCGTTTGAATACATACGTGGCCCATTGGGGGTAAAATTTTGACTATCATATTATTAATTACCTTATATTTGTATTACCTTTTGTTTGTTATTTCAATATTTACTACATCTTACTATTATCATTAGATAAATTGCATCTAGAATCACATGTTTCATATTCAAATAATCAATCATTCATTTTCTTTATGGTTGGTGAAAATAACTAAGGGGATTTGACTATAATAGACCATGATATATTATGGCCAATGTAGATCCCCCATCCTTGATTTTAAAATCTAGTATTCTGTTGTGCAATTGCAGGTTTCTGATAGATTTGTACGCATATGAATTCATCTGACAAATTTGTACAATCAAATTCATCCTGTGTACGTTGGAATTCATCCTGCACATCCAAATTCATCACAAATAAGACATCTGGTCCAGGTAAGAACCTAAAACTATTTTCTTGTACTCGGATTTATATTTTTTCTATATTATATGCATCTACATTTAATCAAAAAATAGAAAAGCTGAAGAACACAAGCTTATACTGAGAGGGAGGGTGAACAATATAAGATAAAACTTTTTACTTTTCTTTCCAAAGAAGTATTATCCAATATCATCAATTGCAATAATGAAACAATGCACAGATCATCACACACATAAGAGACATAGATTTAACATGGTTCACCCAATGTGGGCTACGTCCATGGAGAAAATATTTCTTATAAATTTTCTCAACAAATCTCTTGGGAACCAATTCCCTATTACAATGTTTATGGGCACCAACCCAAAGGAGACACCAATCCCCTCTCAAGTTCATGGACACCACTCCATAGGAGACACCAATCCCCTTAGCTCTGGTTTTATGGACACCACTCCATAGGAGACACCAATCCCCTCTGCTTTAGGTTTTGTGGACACCACTCCATAGGAGACACCAATCCCCTCTGCTTCAGGTTTTGTGGACACCACTCCATAGGAGACACCAATCCCCTCTGCTTTAGGTTTTATGGACACCACTCCATAGGAGACACCAATCCCCTTATTCAAATTTGGTTGTGGACCCCACTCCATAGGAGACACCAATCCCCTTTGCTCTAGTTTGTGGACCTCTATCCATAGGAGACACCAATCCCCTTTGCTCTAGTTCATGGACCTCTATCCATAGGAGACACCAATCCCCTTTGCTCTGGTTCATGGACCTCTATCCATAGGAGACACCAATCCCATTTTCTCTGGTTCATGGACCTCTATCCATAGGAGACACCAATCCCCTTTGCTCTGGTTCACTCCAAAGCCTGCTCAAAATTGCTCCAAACCTACACACAAGGCTTTCTCAAATATACTCACCAAAACTTGCTCAAATTTACTATAAACAAGGCTTTTAAATCTTCTCCAAGCCTACATAAAAGGCTTGCTCAAATATGCTCATCAAAACCTACTCAAATATGCTCCAAGCCTACACACAAGGCTTTCTCAAATCTGCTCATCAAAACCTACTCAAATCTGCTCCAAGACTACACAAAAGGCTTGCTCAAATTTTCTCATCAAAACCTGCTCAAATCTGCTCTAAACCTACACACAAGGCTTGCTCAAATATACTCACCAATACCTTCTCAAATTTACTCCAAGCCTACACACAAGGCTTGCTCAAATCTGCTCACCAAAACCTACTCATAACTCTTCTCAAACCTGCTCATAACTTTCCCAAATATTGCATACAAACAATGCTCATATCTTTCCCAAATATTGCATACAAACAATGTTCATCTATATAATGATGTCATCAAGTGCTTTATCTAATATTCAATGTGCTTTCTTCAACTAAAGTAGTTTAGACATATTCTACCCAGAATTCGTTTAACCTCTTGAACATATAGAGAATGATATGCACTAACAAATGCTCAATATGTTCTTCATATTCATTAAGTCTATCACTTTCACATGTCTCACATTTATTTCATTTTAAAGGTAGCTCTAGTCTAGCACTTGAAAATTGACCTGGTAATTGTTGATTTGCACCTTCACTCCAAAACCAATCACAATGCACAAGTTTACCTTTTTCATCTATTCCCAAAATCAATCATGAAGATGCACAAATTTGCTTCACAAATCTGATCTATTATACTTGCACATGCATTCCCAAATCCTCTCAAAATCAATGCATAGATTTGCTTTACAAGATTGGTCTATAACCCTTGCAAGTTCATTTTCAAATCCATTCAACAATAATGCACAACTTTGTTCTCAAACCCTAGCACATATATTTCCAATTTCATTCAACAATAATTCACAATTACTCCCAACTTCAATCAATCACTAATGCACATCAAATTTACTTTCAAACCCTTGCACTTTTATTTCCAATTTCTATCAAAGAATGCACACTCAATCAATCCTTATTTCTCCAAACATATGACAACTCAACCACCTTAAGAAGGAATTAAATCACCATACCTCTAAAATTACCTTGATGATGATGTACCTTCAAAACCTGCTTCAAAATAATTTCCCTTTCTTGTCCCACTTCAAAAATTGGTTAGCAAATCTCTTTTTCAAATCATCCACATTAAATTCCTTCTCAAAAATATGTGCACAATAAGACTTGAAAATAATGCTTTATAACTCCTTTTTAGTCTCCAAAATAAAGCTTTCAATAATGAACAAAACCCCTCAAATTTTCCCTTTTCTATCATGCAAAGAATACAATCAACAAATAAACCATAATCACACCTTATAACTCCTACTTTCACAATACACAAAAATAATTTTCAATACACCCCAAAATACCTTATAACACCCAATAACATAATGTGCAAATGACAACTTTTAATTCAACCTCATACACCTTATATCTCCTTTACTAATGCACAAAATAAATTTAACTTTATACTCCCTTACACAATATCTGAAATGCAATTTTCAATTAATCACTATATACCTTATGACTCCAAACAATATGTAAAATATAATTAATTCTAGCACACCTTATGACTCCCTAACATAATCAAACATGATGCATACCTTATAACTCCTAAAATAAATTTTAATCAAAATTTTGCCCTTACCAACACACAACTACCATGAATCGAACCTGCCACCTCTTGCTTGCCCACGCCCTAGCGCAAGCTAGGCTACCACTTGAGCTAGCTACCCACATGAAACTTAAAGCACATGAATAGCCTCTTCAACATCTTCTACAATTTCTTTGACCAAAATTTCAACCAAAATGGAGCCACTATGAATTGACCCCGTGACCTCCTTCTTGCCCACGTCTTAGCATAGGGATGGCCTACCATCTGGGCTAGCCACCCAGATGGAACTATGAACATGTTGTCTTCTATTTGTCTTTGATTTCAGCTCTACCTCAAATGATGTGCGCACTTCCCCTTTCTTTTCTTCTGCCCTCTGCAAACTTTGTGTGAATGGATTTCGATTGGCGCACTTTCAAAAACCTTAGCTCAATGAATTATTTTCCCTCATTTAAATATGCATTTCGATTACTCCTTGGAAATGTCAGCATTGTATTTGCTTTTTGATTTTTTGATTTTACATTGGCACCTTTTAACCTTACACTTGTTTATATTATAATATTTAAAAAATATTATAATAATAGCTTTTAACCTTTTGCCTCCCTTTGTGGTATTTAAATATTTTTCAAGCAAATAAAACCTTGTCCTTTTCTTGCAATATTTAATCCCAAGCCTTTTAAAATTTTATCTTTCTTCATAATATTTAAATTTGACATTTAAATATTATAACCCTTCTCTTAGAAAAATAACTTCTTTTACCTTGAATTTTTGTTCATTGCTTGCTATCAAAACCATGGGGAATATTTTTGCCTTGACAACCATGCACCTTTGACATCAAAATATTTCTACCTCATGTACCCTTTGACATCAATGACAACTCAATATACTTAATATTTCCAACAATCTCCCCCTTTGTCATTGATGGCAACCCTACAAAAAAATTTTCTTTGACTGCAATTGGATTCCAAATCTGCTCCCCTGACAAGCTGCTCCCCCTCACTGAAATCTCTCCCCCTTTGACATCAATGGCAAAGGGCTCCTTTGGGGCTAAAAATAAGACACTTAGCTCAGCCCCCTCACCACCTCCTTTTCTTGAGGTGATTAATTATGGAATGGGAGTGAAACTCCCAAATTTACTATGCTCCTCTTCTTGTTTCAATTTTATTTCTCCAAACTTTTGAAGTCATACCTCTTTGAACATTTTGAGCATCCTTTTTCTTGCTTGTCTTTGGAAGTTTCGGAAATTTTGTTCTACACCACTTTGCTCTATGCCCAAAATTATTGCAATTGTAACACCTGATGTTGTAGTCCTTGAAATGTGCAAATGAATCCTTGGTGAAGCTATAATCATTCTTACCATAAACCCTGCAATGTATAGCTTTATGACCAAAATTATTGCAATTGAAACACATGATGTTGTAGTTCTTGGAAAGTGCAAGTGACTTGAAATTTCTCTTGTTGAGGCCATAATCATTCTTACCATGAACCCTGCAATGTATAGATTTATGACCAAAATGATTACATGAGAAGCAATAACCCTGGAAGAAGTATTCATCTTGCTTTGGAGGATATGGTCGCATGATTCTTTCTTTGCTTCTTTTGTTTTGGTCCCTGTTCCTTGATGATTCTTTGTTTTCTTCCTCATTGATGTTTCCACTTCTCAATTCATCAGTACAGGTCTTAGATTCTTCTTCAAACATTTTCTTTGATGCTTCTATTTCTTTTGAGCTTGACTCCCCCTTTTCTTTCTCTTGACCTTCTTGATCTTCCTCAAAACCAAGTCCAACCTTCATAAATGGAGATCTTTGTGCTTTGATAATATCATTCAAATATTTTGAGCTTTTCCTAAACTGATATATCTTATTATTAAAATTTTCAAGTCCTTTCCTTAGAGTGACAACTTCATGTTCTAGTCTTTCACATTCTAGCTCTTTTGCCTTTAATTGTTCAGCCATACCTTCTTCAATTCTCCTTGCCTCTTCAACCTTAACTTTTAAGTCAGTGAGATCTTGTAGAAGTTTTGCCTTTGTTTTTCCATCTTCTTGAACTTGAACCTTCAATTCTGAATTCTTCTTTCTAACCCTCTTCAATTCTTCAAGAGCAACAATAAGTTCCTCTTTTATGTCAAATGTGGCTTCCTTTTCATATTCTAAAACTTTCTCTTCTTCTTGGTCTTCAATAACAGGAGCATCTTCTTTCTCTTCTATGGCCAAAAATAGAATCTCTTCTTTTTCACTATCTGAGAGGCTTTCATCACTGTCACTAGAAGCACTGCTTGCTTCTTCAACATAAAAACTTTTCCTGTGCCTTTGAAAAATCTTCTTCTCATGCTTGCCTTGACCATGCCTATTTTTCTTTTCATGATAGAATTTTCTTTCTTTCTTTTTCTTGTATTCCTTTTCCTCTTCACTACTACTATTTTCTACTTGTGGATAATTAGTTGCATAGTGACCAATGTTACCACAACTAAAGCATTTCATAGTCTGCATATTTCTATGTTTTCTTAGACCCTTCTTATTTCTTCTCACAAAGTTAGCCTCCTCTTCACTGCTTGATTCATCACTTGATTTTGGTACTTTATCTTTTGCCTTCTTTGAAGCTTTGAATGTTGCCTCTCATTTGGATGTTTGTTCTTTTTCTATCCTCATCTCATAGGCTGTGAGTATTCCATGTAGCTCATCCATACCTAAAGTTTTGAGATCCTTCATCTCTTCTATTGCTGAAACCTTTGCATCATACCTCATAGGGAGTGACCTCAATATTTTTTGAACAATAGTAGATTCCTCAATATTTTCTCCAAGTCCATGAATAGTGTTGACAACCTCATCAACATGAAGTAGATACCTAGCAATATTTTCCTCATATTTCATCTTCAGTTCTTCAAACTTCCTCCTGTGTGTTTGAAGTTTTGCCATTTTGACCTTGTCATCTCCTTCATATGTATTCTGTAACTTATCCCACATTTCTTTTGCTGAAGTGCAGTGCATGACTTTCACAAATTTTGATTCACATAACCCACTTAAAATAGCATTCATTGCCTTGGCATTACTTTCATATGGTTTCTTACCACTTGCATCTGTGGGAGGAGTTGTAGGTGGTGTGAACCCATCCTCAACTGATTGCCATGTATCATATCCTTGTGCCATCAAAAATATCTTCATCCTTATGCTCCAAAAAGCATAGTTAGTCCCATCAAACAATGGTGCCCTATTTGATGAAAACCCTTCTTGATGTGCCATTTGTGTTCCTATAAGATCTACCTTCAAGTTGTTAGGCTTTCATGAAGGAACCTACTCTGATACCAATTGAAGAACACAAGCTTATACTGAGAGGGGGGGTGAATAGTATAAGATAAAACTTTTTACTTTTCTTTCCAAAGTAGTATTATCCAATATTATCAATTGTAATAATGAAACAATGCACAGATCATCACACACATAAGAGACACAAATTTAATGTGGTTCACCCAATGTGGGCTATGTCCATGGAGAAAATATTTCTTATAAATTTTCTCAACAAATATCTTGGGAACCAATTCCCTATTACAATGTTTATGGGCACCAACCCAAAGGAGACACCAATCCCCTATGCTCAAGTTTATGGACACCACTCCATAAGAGACACCAATCCCCTTTGCTCTGGTTTTGTGGACACCACTCCATAGGAGACACCAATCCC
The DNA here is from genome assembly GCA_028583015.1 of Wollemia nobilis. Taxonomy (NCBI): domain Eukaryota; kingdom Viridiplantae; phylum Streptophyta; class Pinopsida; order Araucariales; family Araucariaceae; genus Wollemia; species Wollemia nobilis. Next base: position 2,286,333 of record JAQPPZ010001316.1, on the reverse strand, counting down.
CTTTGCTTCAAGTTTTGTGGACACCACTCCATATGAGACACAAATCCCCTCTAATTTAGGTTTTGTGGACACCACTCCATAGGAGACACCAATCCCCTCTAATTTAGGTTTTGTGGACATCATCTACATAGGAGACACTAATACCATTTACTTTTTGTGGACACCACTCCATTGGAGAAATAAATCCCCCTGCTTTAGGTTTTGTGGATACCTCTATCCATAGGAGATACCAATCCCCTTTGCTCTGTTCATGGACCTCTATCCATAGGAGACACCAATCTCCTTTTATCTAGTTTGTGGACCTCTATCCATAGGAGACACCAATCCCATTTGCTCTGGTTCATGGACCTCTATCCATAGGAGACACCAATCCCCTTTGCTTTGGTTTTTGGACCTCTATCCATAGGAGACACCAATCCCCTTTGCTTTGGTTTGCTCCAAAGCCTGCTCAAAACTTCTCCAAACCTACATAAAAGGCTTGCTCAAATCTGCTCACCAAAACCTACTTAAATATACTCCAAGCCTACACACAAGGCTTGCTCAAATATGCTCATCAAAACCTGCTCAAATCTACTCTAAGCCTACATACAAGGCTTGCTCAAATCTTCTCATCAAACCTGCTCAAATCTTCTCTAAGCCTACACACAAGGCTTGCTCAAATATTCTCATCAAAACCTACTCAAATATGCTCTAAGCCTACACACAAGGCTTGCTTAAATCTACTCATCAAAACCTGCTCAAATCTGCTCCAAGCCTACACTCAAGGCTTTCTCAAATCTACTCACTAATGCTAAATCTGCTCAATCTACACAAGCTTACTCAATTTTACTCACAACCTTCTCATAACTATGCTCAAACCTGCTCATAACTTTTCCAAATCTTGCATACAAACAATGCTCATATCTTTCCCAAATATTGCATACAAACAATGTTCATCTATATAATGATGTCATCAAGTGCTTTATCTAATCTTCAATGTGCTTTCTTCAACTAAAGTAGTTTAGACATATTCTACCTAGAATTCGTTTAACCTCTTGAACATATAGAGAATGATATGCACTAACAAATGCTCAATATGTTCTTCATATTCATTAAGTCTGTCACTTTCACATGTCTCATATTTATTTCATTTTAAAGGTAGCTCTAGTCTAGCACTTGAAAAATGACCTGGTAATTGCTGATTTGCACCTTCACTCCAAAACCAATCACAATGCACAAGTTTACCTTTTTCATCTATTCCCAAAATCAATCATGAAGATGCACAAATTTGCTTCACAAATCTGATCTATTATACTTGCACATGCATTCCCAAATCCTCTCAAAATCAATGCATAGATTTGCTTATTTTCTTTACAAGATTGGTCTATAACCCTTGCAAGTTCATTTTCAAATTCCATTCAACAATAATGCACAACTTTGTTCTCAAACCCTAGCACATATATTTCCAATTTCATTCAACAATAATTCACAATTACTCCCAACTTCAATCAATCACTAATGCACATCAATTCAATCCTTATACCTCCAATCATATGGCATCAAAAATATTTTCCTCCAAACATATGATAACTCAACCACCTTAAGAAGGAATTAAATCACCATACCTCTAAAACTGCCTTGATGATGATGTGCCTTCAAAACCTGTCTCAAAAATAATTTCCCTTTCTTGTGCCACTTCAAAAACTAGTTAGTAAATTTCTCTTTCAAATCATCCACATTAAAACCCTTCTCAAAATATGTGCATAATAAGGCTTGAAAATTATGTTTTGAAGAACACAGACTTATACTAAGAGGGTGGGTGAACAATATAACATCAATTTTACTTTTATTTCCCAAAAAGTATTATCCAATATTATCAATGGCAATATCAATAGCAGTAATAAAAGCAATGCACAAATAATCACACACATGAGAGACATAAATTTAACATGGTTCACCCAATGTGGGTTATGTCCACGAAGAAAATATTCTTCTAAATTTTTCTCAACAAATATCTTGGGAATAAATTCCCTATTACAATGTTTATGGAGCTCTATCCATAGGAGACACCAATCCACTATGCTCTGATTTGTGTATCTATCTCCATAGGATAACTCTATCCCCTAGATTTAGTTTGTGGAACTTGATCTAGGAGAACTCTATCTCTTCAAGTGGTTTGTAGATATCTCTCTATAGAAGAACTTTATCTCCCAAGCTGGTTCAAAGATATCTCTCCATAGGAGAACTCTATCCCCTCTCTAATATGGTTCATGGATCTCTCTCCACAGGATAACTCTATCTCCTCTTTGATCTGGTTTGTGTATCTCTCTCCACAGGAGAACTCTATCCCCTCTACTCTAGCTGATGAACTTCTAGAAGACTTATATCCCCACTATTCTGGCTTGTGGATCTCTATCCATAAGAGACCTCTATCCCCACTACACTAGCTGATGGACCTCTATCCATTGGAGACCTTTGTCCTCTTTGCTTTGTCACCTCCAAAGCCTTCTCTCAACTCTATCTCAAATCTGCACCAAACTCTATCCTAATTCTAGCACAAATATGCTCTCACTCTGCTCATAAATATACCCCAAGCCTTAACATAAAGCTTGAACAAATCAGCGACCAAATCTACTCTCAATTCTATCTCAAATATGCACCAAACCCTATCCCAAGTCTAGCACAAATCTGCTCTAACTCAGCTCACAAATCTGTACCAACACTGTCCCAAATCTTCTCTCAAGACTTTCTCAAATCTAACTTCAAGCCTTCTCAAATACTTTCTCAAATCTACCCTCAAGCATTCTAAAATACTTGCTCAAATATGTCCTCAAGCCTTCTCAAAAGACTTGCTCAAAACTGCCTTTAAGCCTTATTAAATACTTGCTCAAATCTACCCTCAAGTCTTCTCAAACACTTGCTCAAATTTTCCTTCAAGCCTTCTCAAATACTTGATCAAATATGCCTTCAAGCCTTCTCAAATACTTGCTCAAATCTGCCCTCAATAATTCTCACAAAACCTGCTTAAATATTTCCAAAACTTGCATACAAAAAAATACTTATATCTCTTTTAGAAGTACGTTCTTCAACTAGGAAATTCAAATATATTCTACCTAGAATTTGTTTAACATCTGGAACATATAGAGAATGATATGCTCTATCAAAAACTCAATATGTTTCACACTCACAAATATTGATCTCAAATATTTTTACAATTACTATTAATATCTATCAAACCAATGTTCAAAAGGTTTCAAAACTATGCACTAACTTGTCTCAACCCTAGCACAAGTAGTTCACAATATCTAGCACAAATGTCTCAATATATTTCAATAAAGGAAGCACAACCTTATTCTCAAACTCTATCCCAAATGTTTCCAAAATCATTCAACAATGAAGCACAAATCCTAACTCAAATATTTCTAACAATGCTTATCAAAAAATCCTTTTCTCTCCACCTTGTGTTCCAAAACATTCACTTCAAAAAAACACTTTAAATTAGGAGTGATGTGCCCATACCTCTTAATTTTCTCTTATGGAGATATGTATTTAAAAACATGTCTCACAAACAACCAATCCTTCTTGTGCCACTTCAAGGGTTAGATAGCAAGATACTTATTCAACACATTCTCATAAATTTCACCTTCAGAAATGCTCAATGAAATCTGAAATTGATGTTCAATCACTCTCTTTTTGTTCTAAAAAATAAAACATTTAAACCCAACTAAACCTTTTATATCTTCCTTTCACAATGCAAGAATTTTAATAAAATATCAAGCAACTTATCACACCTTATTACTCCTAATATTGCAAAATAAAATTCAATCCAATCAACACACAAATTACACACATAAATTCCTTATACACCTTATGCCTCCTACTTAAAATAAAATATTTCAATGAGACCGATAAAATATCACTTCATCTCATGCATCAAAAAGAAACTAGCAATTTGTTCCACCCCTTTTTAAATAAAAAATTAAAATCAATATTAATAAAATTTTGTTAACTTACCAAAAAAAAAGAAGATTTTTATGGGCTAGAAATTTGGAGTCTTCAAAATGGAGTTTGGTTAAGTAGAATATTATTTGTAGACCAAAATAGTAAGGTGGTTTGGGTCTTCGTTTGACTTCTCTTTCTGGTTAGGCATTGGTAGCCAAGCTTTATTGGAGATGGTGCATTTCTCAAGACCATGCTTGGGCTAAAATTATTTCCTTTAAGTACCTTAATGGGGTTGAGGGCTTTGAGATACCTAGATACAGTTTATCTAGTAAAGGCTCTTTGATATGGAACACCCTTAAGAAGGGGGCTCCTCTTGTTAAGCAAGGATTGTTCTCGATTTGTCTCAAAGGCTCGAAGGCTCTTTTTTGGTATGATTCATGGGATGGTTTCCCTATAATTTTATCTATGTTTTCTCATCTTTAGGAGATATCTAGTTTTTTATTGGTTATTGGTTGGTACAGGGTGATGGATTATAAATTTGCCAAAAGTGTTGGGTAGGTGGAGGTAGTTCAGTGGAAATATCCTAGAGATTGACCGACAGGTGGTTTTGTTCAGGATAGAGAAGAGTTGGCTCATATTTTTACTACTAGGGAGTGTTCTTATTTACAAGATGATGATGTTTTGGCTTGGAGTCTGTATCCTAGAGGGGTTTTCTTGGTGGCCTCTAGTTACTGTGTTTTAGATAGGTAGCATTTTTGGGATGAGAAGGTTCCTTAGTGGAAACATATTTGGAATAAGTTTTCCTAGCCCAAATGCAATTTCTATTTGTGGTTGGCTACTAGGAACATATGTCTTACCTAGGATAATATCCAAAAGAGAGGTTTTTAGGGCCCTTAATTTTGTTTCCTTTGTGAGAATAGTGATGAATATTTAGGGCATTTTCTCTTATAGTGTTCATTTGCATGGGAAATTTGGCATATTTGGTGGAGGATGTGGAAACAATCTTGTTCTCATAGCTCTTCTCTTGTTGAGTTTTGGAGGAGTTTAGGAAGACCTCCTTCTAAGGCTTTATTTCTTCAAGTTGCATGGAGTATTGGGTCCTCATGTATTATATGGAAGATTTGGATTGAAATAAAATGAAGAATTTTTCAAGGTATAAAGTTAACTGTTTATTAGATTTGGCAAAGGATTATTGGTATGATCCAATAAACCGTTTCTTCTAAATGTTAGATCAGTATTCCTTTGGAGTAGTTTAATATTTTGATGATGCAAGACCTGGGTTTAGTGTATAATGGCCCTCATCCTTATTTATCGGTCAAATATTTTAAAATAGGGTTGGGAGTAAACATTTACAACCAGAATCCACAAATAATATTATGATTTTTAAAGCCCCCCGAACAAATCCAATGTATCAAGCTTAATAACATAGATTCACTACTCAGGAAAAAGTAACATATTTAAAACATTTGCCAGCATAACTTTTTCAAGCTTACCTTTAATATTTAGCTATTAAACAAATGGAGGTAGTGTAGGTGCTCTTATTTCCATAGTCCAACAATGCTTCCAAAAGTGTTTCCCTCCATAGTGGTGTATCCTTCCAATTCCTTCGTTCTTCTTTTTTGTTTGTTTAAATATCTTTCAAAGAACCAGTTGCACTCTTCCTAACTGAATCTCTTTTTTCCTCAAGAAATGAAGGAGAAGAAAATGATGGTCTTGCCCACATCCTTCTAACTATTTTCATAGATAACCCATTTACATGCACTTCTCATTCAATGACATAGAAGGTAAAATAAATACCCTTATGTTTATTTTCTTAAAAATAAACAAATTCAAAGACTATAATAATATAGCACCTCCCCTTTTGCAATAAAAATAAACTTTATAAATTCAATAAAAGTTTCTTTCTTTATTAATTTTTCTTTTCTAATATTCACATGACATTATAAATAATGAAATTTCATTGCTTCATTCATTTCTTTTATATAAATTCCTTTTTACTATTAGAGCATAAGGATTGGTTAAATCACCTTTCCAAAAATTTAATCATTGCTCAATATTAATATCAAACATTAACATATTAATATTATTTTTAACATAATTATTTTAATTATATCAAAATAAATGCTTTAATCTATCCATTCATGCATCATTCCCATAAGATAAACATTTCTCAAACACAAACAAACAAAAAGAAGTAATACACCACCATTTCCTATTGCCCATATCTTTAAGCAAAAGAGTTTACAATAAATTCTAGGTTATCAATTTTTTCTATGGATGGATTCAATTGATGGTGATTACCTCCAAACACACCAATATGAATGCAACTATATGTGGGTAACTTTTTACCTAGAAGTTGTTGTCAATATATTTGACCATCATTTTCCTTTTTCAGTCTCTCATTCCTTGGTAGCTAACTTCCTCATCCACCTATGAGAGCCCCTAGTCTTGCAAACATATATAATATTAGCAGTACCATATCCGCATATAATATAATCAAAACAATAAATGCATGTAATCATCCAAATGCATCAAAATCAAAGCATTAAATAATCACATATCAAAACATAGTTCATCTTATAAATGAGTCCTGCCAAGGTGGGTCATGAAAAACCCACACTTCTTCATATTAAGATGGACCTTATAGTGACATAATTGATAAAACAATTACTCAAATATTAGTTGGATGGTCAACCTATTTAGTGGATTTTACCAAAATATCGTATACCTATGACTCAAGTATCTCCTAATAAGATCATAAAATACTATTATCATTGTCCTTTTGTGGGTTGCTTCTATATTTTCAATCAAAAAATTATAAAAATATAATGCAATGTTCCCTAGGTTTTAGTGAAGTTATTTTATTCTAATCATCAAGGGAGATCTAAATTTGGTTATATATTAAATAGCCTCCATAAGGGACAACATTTAATGGCCCATGATGGAATAAACAATAGTATCTATTAAAGACAGAAAATCTATCCTTAACACAAGCTAGAATGATGTTCTTAAAATCACAATAAATATAGATAGAATTTTTGTCATTCTTATTTATAGTAACAATGTTAGATACCCATATTGTTGGCAATTTTGGGTACTTTGGGTACATTTCCTTTTCTCAAGTGTATAAGTTGTCATTGATGTCAAAAGGCATTTTTGTGTTGATATCAAAAAGAGTGTGATGTCAAAAATATCTTGAGAAGCTTCATAATGTTAAAGGGTTTTTATTAAAACCATGGTGAGAAGGTTAAAGGTTTTTCTTAAAACCATTTGGACTCATTAAGGGTTTTTATTAAAACCAAGCTTAACTTAATGCAAAGTTTTTTACTTCTTGAAAAACCTTGAAGGTCCATGTTTATTATTAATAATTAAATTAACTCAAACCTTTGACAAAGGTCTAAGTTTAATTTATTATTAATAAAATAATAATAATTATTATTTTAATTATTATTAAAGGGTCTTTTAACCCTTAAGCGACGCACATAAAGAATTCTTTCGTCGACGTGTTGCCATCGTTGGAGGAGCACCGACGTCAAACAATTAAGGAGAAATGGCTATATAAGTGGGGATGATTTTCTAAAGTAAGGTACCATTGATCGATGCAATTTTGTAGCTCTATGTCCTCCGTAAAAGCGATGTTTTTCACTGTATTTTGTTGTCCATCCATATTGAATTGCTCGAGCTTTTCTTGCGCTTGACGTCCGACAGATTGCATTTCTTTGACATTTGATAAGACTGCGAACTATGTTTTCTGGGAGTTACGTTTTTGGACAGCGCTCATGATGATGGTGGTGGCTTGAGGAAAACATTTACGTTTTCAAATCCTTGGCGATTGAAGGAAGACAACACATAGGATTACATCATATTTTTTCATTGGGCACTTGTGCTCCAATGGTGGTGGTGTGTTGAGTGAAGAAGCGTTGGGCAGAGGTGCCAAGTTTGACCCATGTTGTGGGCAATTTCTTCTTGGTCGTGATGCACGAGGATAGCAACAATGAAAGCACTTTAGCATTTGTGGTGGTGTTATTCATTTTCTCCAAAGGATGGAGAACTAAGGTTGGCCAAGGTATATCTTTTATTATTTGCTTGGAGTATTTTGAGTTGACTTGGCAAATATAATTGATGGAGGTATAAGGTTAAGTTGTCATATTTTGCTTTGACATTATTTTATTGATGTTTAAAGAAGTGGAGCTAAAAGGTGTAATAAAGGAAGTTTATATTATTGCTCATTTATTTTTATTCTAACCCTAACTTGGTTGGAAGTTTGAGAGTTGTGTGTGGTGACAACTTGAAGTTTCAATTATCTTCTACTCCAATAAGGTATGGGCACATTCTTCTTATGAGTATGATTGGTGTATGTTTTCTGAAATAAGGTTGGAGTGAAAAGGTATTCTACTAGGTATCCTTTGGCTAGGTGTAAATCCTATTTTCTGGTTTTTTGAAGACTACTTATGCATTGTTATCATTAAGGAGAGTTTTTGGTGAATGCATAATTTTTGGTTTGAGATAGTGGAAGCTTTGTGCACTAGGGTTTATATTTGTGAGTCTAGCTACTTGCATTGAGTTGGTGGAACCCTTGGTTGGCTATTTTGAGTTTGATGGTTGAGTTGCTTCCATAGAGGTTGTTTGATCAAGTTATTGCTTTACTTGATTCATGATATTGGGCTTACTCCATTGAGTTGATTTGAGCAAGTTATTCTTTGCATTTGGTGATATTTTGTTGGTGGCTATTTTGTTCAAATATCTTTGGAGGGAAAAGGACTTCTACTTGTTTCTTTTTCTTGTGATGATTGGTTGAATGCTTCAAGGTTAATGTTGAGTTAAATGATGTTGGTTAAACCTTGTCTATAAGCATTGTTGCTAAAGCCCTAATTGATTGAGAAAAGATATTAGTTGTGGAAAGAACATGAGTATCATTGTTATATGAGATATTGCATGGTTGGCAATTGTTGGGTTGTGTTTCATGTTCTTGATAAAAGCATACTACATCTATCTTATTCTTTTGAGATTGAGATTGAGTTGATATTGAGATTGGGAGTTAAGTATAGAACATATTGAGTCTCTAACAATTCTCTTTATGCTTCTATGAGGTTGATGAATCACATTGGGTCTCTAAAAATTCTCTTTGTGGGTTCATGCTAAGCAAGTTTTTCTTAGTGAGCTTGCTATGGTTTTGGATAGGTTTCGATGGGGACTTGTGAGCAGTTTTGGACAGGTTCTGGTGGGGACTTGTCAACAGATTTGGACAGGTCCTAGCAGAGGACTTGTGAGTTGGTTTTTGAAAGTTATATTAGAGAACTTGAGGACAGAGGAGCATTGGTTCTTTGAGAAGAACCTGAGGACAGATTTGGCAAGTCTTTGAGAAGGCTTGTATGTAGAGGATTGATTTGTTCAAGAGTTGGACAAATCTGACAGACATAGGAATACTTGTACTAGACCAACTGACTGTGTTTGGTACAGGTTGCTGAGCTATTGTGGATGTGATCATAGAAGGCAGAGGTCTCTTAGGCTAAGCATTGAGGACAGGAGGTCTTCGGTGGAAAGGAGTTCCATGTGCTGGCAAGAGGTAGAGACAGTTGATCTTCTGAGGGATCATATCCAGAGCAGAGGAGAAGGTATCTCCTTTGAGCAGAGGCTCATAAATTTAGATAGAGGGGAAGGTATCTCCTTTGAGCACAGGCTCATAAATTCAGATTGGGGGAAGGTATCTCCTTTGGGCCGAGGCTCATAAACATTGTAATTTGGAAGGTTTCCCAAAGAACTTTGAGATAACTTTTAGAGAATTTTTTTGTGGACGTAGCCCAGCCATTCTGGGTGAACCACATTAAAATTGGTGTCACTCTGTGGATGATATTGTGCATTGTTTTGATATTGCTTTGGGTATATTGCTTTACTATTTTGAAGTATAAAGGAAAAAGTAAAAATAGGTCTTATACTGTTCACCCCCCCCTCTCAGTATAAGCTTGTGTTCTTCACATATTGAATAATCTATAGGTCTAATAAAGTTAGCATCTATCAATTTTTGAATTTTTTTCTTGCACAAATCTTATATAGGAGAGAACCTCCTTTGATTTTTCCAAACAAGAGTGGGATTTTCATATGTGATAATGTTGTATACCACAAAGATGTTCATCCATGACAAGCATGTTTTAAAATTACTAGATAAAAACATAATTGTATTATTCAAGAATTTCTATAAAAATTACATACTCCTCATAGGATAGGTCTACCCCAATTTTGATTATGCATAGAAGTTTAAGGATACCTATATTAACATCAATAATATGCTCAACATTCATGGCATTGTCTTATTTCTTTGAAATGATTAAAATCAAGAGAGAGGTTCTGAATATCAGTATTAATATTGAATTTGAAAACATAATCAAACAACTTTTTATGGCCCTAAGAAAGACTCTTTGAGAAACCCTTTCCTATGATATTGGAAAGGGATTTGATTCTCTCTAGAATAAAATAATTCAAGGATATATTTATGATCAAGTATGTTAGAGATAAAATATATATATTATTATTAATTTAAAATATAGCTTAAATATTTTTCCTTTACCTTTCAAACTATAGAGGACTATAGAATATTTTTGGAATGTATGAAAGAGAGGAATGTGAGATCCAAGATAAGGAAATAATTGGTTTAATTTTTTTTATCGAAGAATAAATTGCTATCCTATATTTATATTCTAGATAGAAATCTACCTCAAATAGGTGTTTAGTATACAAGAGGTTGTATGATCAATCAACATATTAATCCATTTATCAAATTGAATATGTCAACAGAAAAATATTTTCATATAAGGTAGCTAACAAAATCAATTTGAAGAGATATTTTTCTTAAATTCTAAGATCTACTAATTTATTTATATAATAATCATATCTTGAAGTGGTGATCATGGTTTATAATAAATTATTTGAGAAATATTAGGTGATCATGATGTAATAAATAAGCCTAAGAGTAGACAAGTATCATCTAACCTTAATGGATAGAAATAGGCTTAGAAAATTTTGGTAATATAGATTTATCTATAATGGCCTCTTTTCATAGTGATCGTAGTATAGTAGAGCATATGGCTAAAATTTTGGAGCACACAAAAACTTCATAAAGAAACCAATAATCAAAGACATGAACAGTAAAGGAATTAGATTCAGGCTAGATAAAATAGTTGGTTGAGTCATCTATATAGCAATGTTAAAAGAGTGTCTTCATATTGAGTTACATGTTGTGGTAAATGTATTGTTTTTAATCATTATTATATGTGTTCTCTACTATAGAAATAAGAGCAATGTTAATATTTTCTTGCTTATCTAATTTAGATCTAAAAATAAAATATTCACCATTTCTAATAATGTAATAAGAATATAAATTATCAATATATCTACCAAAAATATCACATGCATTGGTGTTAGAGTATAAATCATCATTTTTTAAATAGGAATTTCTAGAGCACCTATTTGGTAATGATCCATACTCATATTATAAATATGACTATTAGATAAGATACTCTTTATTTTAATATTATAATCAATATTTTTGTTGTTATAAGTATCACTATTAGTTTCCTCTCTCAGACTATCATTATCCCACAATAAGTTACCTATTAAATCTTACCAAATTATTCATGATCTTTATGTAACTAAGACAACTTTTGATGAAATATAATAAGATGTTTTCTCTTTTGTGGATTTATAAAAGATGAAAATTTATAAACTACTTCTTATGGAAGAGAAATGATGACATCCATTCCTGGATAATCATATTATGATTAATATAGCTCTTTGGGGCATTTCAAATAAAATTTAGGATACCCCTTATATAACTTCATTCTAGAAGTTCATTGTTCCTTGTGCTCATAGATGGGGACTTTTTGTGTTTTATCCATGGGAGAGTAAAACAACTTCCATGCTTAGGATGTGAAGAACCCTAGAGATATAAATATTTTTTGATAGTAAAATTTTACTCTCATAAGTAAACCTAGCCACATAGCATGTTGAAGATGTTAGGAATGGAGCCTAATTATGAGGAGGCTAAACAGAGAAAGTTTTTGGATTTACTACAGGACAGGCAGGGAAAGTTTCCAGATTTACAGTTTGTTAGTCTACTAGAGAAAGTTTTCGGATTTACAACAGGACAACCAGGGAAAGTTTTTTTTTTTATCCCAAAATTAGGTGTTGGGAACTCAGTGTTAATCTTGGAATGTACTACGAAAAGTAGTTTTTTTTTTGTTTTTTCTTATATATAGTTGTGAGGAAAAACAAAGTATACAATGAAATTATTGTGTTGATTCCTTGTAAATATAGAGAGGAAATTATAGTAGATGTTTGCTATAGGTTGTAACCCTCTATTGCTTGGATTGAGAAAGAAAGGACTAAAAATTCTTGGTGGACGTAGCCCATTGGGTGATCCACGTTAAAATTGTTGTCTCTTCAACTGTGTGTTTATATTATTTTGTTAGTTATGTTGTTAAATTTTGAAACATTGTAATTGCTTTTCTATATTTTATATAGTGATTTACTCTAACAAGTGGTATCAGAGCGAGGTTTTTTTGGGTGCACTTGACAGAAGGAGAATTTCTGGATCAAGTGGGAGAAATGGTGGAAGAAGGGAGGTTTAGAGTTGAAAAATTCAATGGCCAAAACTTTCAATTTTGGAAGATGCAAATGGAGGATTACTTGTACTAGAAGGATATTTACTTACCTCTTGAGGGGGAAACAAAGAGACCTTCAACTATGTCTGATGAGAAGTGGAGTCTCCTTGATAGAAATACATTGGGTACTATGAGGCTGTGCTTTGGAGCCACCGTAGCCTTCAACATATCCAATGAAAATACTACCAAGGTATTCATGGATAAATTGGCCAAGATGTATGAGAAACCATCAGCATCAAATAAGGTATTCTTAATGAAAATGTTATTTAACATGAAAATGAGTGAAGGAGGATCTATGCAGGATCATTTAAATGAATTTAATACAGTCACTAATCAATTGCATTCAATAGAATTGGATTTTGATGATGAGATTAGGGCCTTATTAATATTATGCTCTCTTCTAAAAAGTTTGAACAATTTGGTAATTGCGGTAAGTAAATATGCTTTGAGTTCAAATAAATTATAATTTGATGATGTGGTTGGTGTGATACTCAGTGAGGACATGAGAAGAAAAACCACAGGAGAATCATCTAGCACCACCTTAACTATTGAGAATAGAGGAAGAGGAAGAGAAAGAGGTAAGAATTCACATCATGGCAAATCCAAAGGCAAATCCAAATCACATGGAAAAGGAAAGCTATAGTTTTGGCACTGTTGTAAAAAGGGTCATATCAAGAAGGACTGTTGGCAAAGAAAGGGTGATGGAAATGAAGGTAATGATAATAATGGTAACACTTCATAAGCCAATATTACTGGACAAATTCTACAAGATACTTTAATCTTATATCTTGATAGAAATAGTGATTATTGGGTAATTGATAGTGGTGCTTCATTCCATGCTACCTCACATAAGGAATACTTCATAGATTATGTTTCTGGAGATTATGGACAGGTTCTATTGGGAAGTGAAAAACCATGTAAAATCATGGGTATTGGAAATATTTTGATTAAATCACGAAATGGATGTCAATGGGCTCTTAAAGAGGTGAGACACATACCAGATTTAAAGAGAAATATTATATTGGAAAGTAAGCTTGATAGTGAAGGATACACGGTTGCATTCGAAGAAAATGCTTGGAAAGTTACTAAAGGTTCATTGATAGTAGCTAGAGGTAAATTGGTGGGTACTCTTTATTTACTTACTGATTTTTCTCACTGCTCCATGAATTTAGTTTCTAGAGGTGAGAGTGCATCTTTGTGGCACCAAATACTTGGCCATATGAGTGGAAAAGGTATGGAAATTTTACATTCAAGAAAGTTATTGCCTAAGTTAAAAGATTTTGGAATTTTGTGAGGATTGTGTTTATGGTAAAGCAAAGAGAGTTAGATTTCTCAAGGATGGCAAGGAAAGGAAGAAAGAGAAATTGGAGCTTGTGCACTCAGATGTTTGGGGCCCATATCAGGTAACTTATCTTGGAGGTTCCTCTTACTATGTACTTTTTATTGATGATGCAACAAGGAAAACATGGATATATTGCATTAAGAATAAAAGTGATGTTTTTAATACTTTCAAGAATTGGAAAGCATTAGTTGAAAATGAAACTAGAAAAAGGTTAAAGTGTCTAAAGTTGGATAATGGTGGAGAATATTGCAGTAGATAATTTGATGTGTTTTATTCTAAAAATGGAATTAGAAGAATCAAGGTAGTTCCAAGAACACCTCAAGAAAATGGGGTTGCAAAAAGAATGAATAGAACCATCATGGAGAGTGCTAGGAGCATGAGAATACATGTAGACTTACCATTATTTTTATGGGCTCATGTTGTTGATACTGCAATATATCTGATTAATAGAGGACCATCTAGTGCCTTGGATGGAGGAATTCTGGAAGAGCTTTGGACAGAGTAAACCAGTAAATTATTCTTTCCTTAAGGTATTTGGATGTGAGGCTTTTATGCATATAGACAAAGAGAACAGAAATAAGTTAGATGCTAAGGCCCAAAAGTGTTATTTTATTGGTTACGATATTGATCACTTGGGTTACAGATTATGGGATTGTGATAACCAAAAATTCATTAGAAGTAGGGTGTCATATTTAATGAAAAAAACTTGTATAAAGATTGATTGTAGGGAAAGAAACATAAAGAGAAAAATACTGAATACATAGACCTTTATGAACACATAGAAAAGGTAACTCCAAAAGTGGTAGAATATTAAAATGTATAACAACAACAAGCACCTCAATCTCCAAAAAGTGATGTGAGACGATCTACCAAGATAAGTAGAATTCCTCAATGTTTCTCTGATTATGTTTTGTATACTGATGTTGGTGAGCTAGAATATTTTCAAGAAGCATTACAGATGGATACCAAGAATAAGTGGGAGCTTGCAATGAATGAAGAAATGGACTCTTTATTCCATAACCAAACTTGGGATTTGGTTGAGCTACCCAAAGGTAAAAGAGCTTTGATCAATAAATGGGTGTACAAGATTTAAGAGGAGAATGAAGGGCATAAGAGATACAAAGCAAGACTAGTGGTCAAGGGATTCGCTCAGAAAAAAGGTATTGATTTTGATGAGATTTTTTCTCTAGTTGTAAAAATGACCTCTATTAGAGCTATTTTGAGTCTTATAGCTATAGAAAATTTGTATATGGAGCAATTGGATGTGAAGACAACATTTCTTCATGGTGATTTGGAGGAGGAAATTTATATGCACCAACCAGAAGGATTTCAGGTGAAAGGTAAAGAGGATTGGGTATATAAACTAAAAAATAGCTTGTATGGGTTAAAACAAGCTCCTAGATAGTGGTATTTAAAATTTGATAAGTTCATGGCTAATCAAATGTTTGAAAGATGTCAAAGTGATCACTGTGTATATTTTAAGCAAACTGGACATGGTAACTATGTTATTTTGCTATTGTATGTGGACGACATGTTGGTTGCGGGAACAAATATGCAAGATATAAACATGCTCAAGAAGAAGTTGGCTAAATCCTTTGCCATGAAGGATTTGGGAGAAGCCAAACAAATCCTTTGTATGAGGATAACAAGAGACAAGGAGAGTCACACTCTAAAATTGTCACAAGCAGAATACATTGAAAAAGTGTTTAAGAAATTCAACATGAGCAATGCAAAGTCTGTTGCTACTCCATTGACAAAGCATTTCAAACTCACCAAAGATTTGTGTCCCAAGACACAAAAGGAACAAGAGCATATGGCTAAGGTTCCCTATGCATCAGCGGTTGGAAGCTTGATGTATGCAATGGTTTGTACAAGACTAGACATTGCCCATGTAGTGGGAGTAGTGAGTATATTTATGAGTAATCTAAAAAAAGGATATTGGCAAGCGGTAAAATGGATACTCAGGTACTTGAGAGGAACTTCAAATAATTCTTTGAATTTTGGAGGCTCTAATATATGCTTGAAAGGTTTTGTAGATTCTGATATGGCAGGTGATCTTGATGGTGGAAGGAGCACTACTAGCTACATCTTTACTAAAGGAGTAGTGGTTAGTTGGATTTCTAAACTCCAACACGTAGTTGCCCTTTCAAACACTGAAGCTAAATATGTTGCTTCTGTAGAAGCAAGCAAAGAGATGGTTTGGTTGCAAAGAATAATGGAAGAACTGGGGAAGAAGCAAGAGGATAATAAGTTGTGGAGTGATAGCCAGAGTGCTATACACCTTACAAAGAATTCGACATTCCATTCAAAAACTAAAAACATCAAACTCAGGTATCATTTCATTAGATCAGTAGTGGAAGATGGATCTTTGAAATTAGGGAAAGTTCACACATCACAAAATCCTTCTAATATGCTTACAAAAGTGGTGTCAAGAGAAAAGTTGAGCTTTTGCTCAACTTCAGTTGGCCTTAAGAAATAAGAGGCCATGATGAGAATTTTTTAGTCCTTGGTTGTAGTATGGTGTAATGGAATTAGTCTCCAAGTGGGATATTTTTAGGAATGGAGCCTAATTATGAGGAGGCTAAACAAAGAAAGTTTTTGGATTTACTGCAGGATGGGCAGGGAAAGTTTCTAGATTTATAGTCTATTAGTCTATCAGAAAAAGTTTTCGGATTTACAATAGGACAACCAGGGAAAGTTTTTTTGTTTTTATCCCAAAATTAGGTGCTGGGAACTCAGTGTTAATATTGGAATGTATTAAGAAAAGAAGTTTTTTTTTCTTTTTTTTCTTATATATAGTTGTGAGGAAAAACAGAGTATACAATGAAATTATTGTGTTGATTCCTTGTAAATATAGAGAGGAAATTACAGCAGATGTTTATTGTAGGTTTTAACCCTCTATTTCTTGGATTGAGAAAGAAAGGACTAAAAATTTTTGGTGGACATAGCCCATTGGGTGAACCACATTAAAATCGTTGTCTCTTCTACTGTGTGTTTGTCTTATTTTGTTAATTTTGTTGTTAAAGTTTGAAACATTGTAATTGTTTTTCTATATTTTATATAGTGATTTACTCTAACAGAAGATGCTATTGCTCTCATTTTACTTGTCTAGGTTCTACCCAACAACATGTTATAACTAGTCTTAAAACTAAACACTATAAATTTCACCCACACTTATTTGGGACCTATGAAAATAGGTAATCAAATGCAACCTATAGGATCTTGAGGATTTTCATTGTAGTTATAACATCAATTTCTTGTTGATATGATATATTCATGGGGGATCTTAAGGCATTCTATCAAATAGAATGACATAAAACATGTACCACTACATCTACTAAAGCTTTATAGGCATCCATGTATTTATGAACCACAATAATAATCAATGGTAGATCATCAATCCTTGCTAAATTATCAACAACAATCATAATTTTTAGAGGAAAAATTATCACTAACTCTAGGCTAGTATGTGTATTAATGAAAATATTTTATTAATATGATTGAATATATTACACTTTATACAACCCAATGATAATAGGAATTGAATTTAGAATTCTAGGTCCTAGCATATCCATTTCATCCATAATATATCCCGATGTTTAGTGTTGGTAAGGAATTGTTTTGTATAATTCAACGCATGGGACCTTACAAGGGCTTGTAAGAAATTTCTCTATAATATCCCATATTTTAGTTTTGCTTGTGACTAACTTTATAATGGATTGTTAGGATAACACAAATCTATACAATTTTTTATGGTTTAATCTAGGATCACCTCTTTAAATGGTGATCTTGGTCTAGAAGATGTTTTGCTTAATGAAGCATCACTATAAATGGTTGGTCTTTGTTAGGAATACTTTCAATGTTATATTTTTTCTAAACTTTACTTGATTTTCTAATGACTATGGGAGGGTTTGGAATCTTGTTATTGATATTTTGATTAATCGTTGCTTGAATAAACTCTTTTTATTTGTCTTTATTCTATTTTTATTCCTTTGTATTATTTTTATATTGAGGAGTGCTTCTAGAGATTTTATTGTTTCATTATATACATTAAGCATATTGACATAGTGAGTCACATTGGTTTGACCACAAATGTATTCTTCATTTGGTTCCCTAGGCTGAGTAAATAGCCAATTAACTTATGGAAGTTTTATCAATTAGTTGGATCAAGGTGTTTTGCATCGATTTTGATTTAGGGGAGATCTATAGGCTAGATTCCAATTATTCTGACCACCTCCATTATTATATTCTTGGCCTTGATTATATTGATATTGATTAGGTCTAAGCTATTATTGATTAGAGGTAAAACCCCATTATTGATAATGGGTAGGGAATGGTATATTTAAGATATATACCATTTGATTGTGATGATAGTTTATTCTTTTGCAAAACTCTAAATTTATCAATAAATATTTTAAACAAGCTCATTAGACTTTAGTCATATTAAAATTAGGTCTAGATATTTACTTGTAACAAAAATCTTAGAGTTTTGCGTAATCATTAGAATTATTACCATTGTCCCCATGTCAAAAACAAAATAATTTTGGATTATGTTATTATGACACTTTCAATTTATCAATATAATGATAGCTTCTAATCCTAAGGGTTGGGCACATTTTGAAAATATCTTCATGAGTACATGTAAGCAATATATTTTGGGACCTTGGACCACTTTCATCCTCAGTAAGTTAATAAGAGTTCCAATAATTATTGTTTGATGTGAGGTATCTTCAACATCAATGTTCCTTGTGTACCCATACCCTATAACATTTTTATTGGGGTTCTATCTCTTAGTGATTTTTTAGTATATTTTCTTTTTCCAATATTTAAAGGCTTTTACAAAAGTTAAGATTTTCTCCAAAGTAGAAAACTAACAAGGATTATGATTATAAACTTTGGCTTGGGTTGTATCTCTTAGACCAATCATAAATATATTGACAAGCGTATTATTAGATATCTGTATATTTTATTGGATTTCAAATTTTATTATTTATTAAAAATTAATTAAAACTTTATTTATAATGTGTAAAATCAATCACAACTTTTAAAGGAGTCATATCATCATCAATTTTTTGTTAAATATTTGTAATAAAGACTTCTAAATAGTTAATAGAATTTCTAAGAAAGAGATAATCTAATCAAGTGCATTACCTAATAAGGACCTAGATATTAGCTTAAAGAGGGCTTCTTTTTTATTTATCCAATCCCTAGAGAAAGAAGTCAACTTATCCATAAAATTCTTGGCTTTACAAGTTACATAATAGAAAATATTGAGGATATGTCTAGTTAAACCTATGGCCTCTATAACTAGATCCAATGTTTAACATAAATAGTTTCTAAGGGTCAAATTAGAGGATATAGGAACTATCATTCAAGTAATTTGAAGGGGTATATAAGGATCATGGGGGTTCAACAAAGGAAGAAGGAAACATAGATTAAACAGTAGAATTTCTATTAGTAGTATTCATAATAAGTTATATGAAGTTTTTAATCATACCATGTATCTAATTTTTGGTCTCTCTTTTTTTACTATCTAATTGGAATGCCATTTGATGTTGTATAGTAGTTGTAGAGGGGTAAAACTACCCTATCATGTATGATTCTCAGTTGGATCCATTGGGAGTTGAGGTGAACCATGGGGGTGTGTTATAACTCTACACTCGATGGACAAAGGAAAGGGTTCACCAGGAATGGTTTTAGGACTCGCTCCAAGTCTAGGGTGGAAGTGTTTAATTTTTTCAATTTAAGCATCCACCTATGTTTGGCCTCTATAAACTAAAATATGTAAATAAAAGTGGAATGTAGAAATGACTAGCCCTAATATGATTCTTATATTCAAATGATTCCTAAACCTAGATTGTAAGACATGAAATTATTTTCTTTTGAGCAAGGGCAGAAGTGAAATTCACAAACAAGGCTAAACCCTAGACACACACTATATGCTCTTATTCTTTCAAATTCTTTTAAAGTGATCAAACACTTTCCTTTTGTTTATATTCTAGGTTTTGAATGGAAATGAACAACATCAATCACCAAACAACCTATAGATCTTCTAGGGCAATTATTTGTTCTAATGTTTGATCCAAGCTTTATCTTGAATCTAGAAATATCTCTTAGCTTCAACCTACAATAAATAGTTTCATAAAACCCTAGAAAATATGGTCAATATTAGGGGACCTACTTAGGCCACTATGTAGTAGAGATTAGGAGTGCAACAATCAAGCCCCCTAGGTCCATTTAGTTGACCTTTATAAATAAAGAATTAATTTTGACCCTTTTTGAAAATTAATAAACATAATGCAATGAAACAAAACAATGTGAGGAAGAAAATGTAAATAGTAGCATTATATCCTAAATGTAGCATGTAAACATAGACCTAGGGTTTGGGAGCGAGTCTTACCCCTAGACTTGATGCATTTAAAATAATGCCTTGTATGGGGTGTCCACAATCTTGACTCTATCAAAATTGTACCTTGTAAATATGAGTTATGATTTTGTGAAATGAGAAAAAACCAAAATACAATTAACAATCTAAGAATGATAAAATATGCGAAACAACCTAGTGGTAGCGAAAGAAGCTGAAAAAGGATGAATACCTCCACAAGATGGTTGAATCCTCCTCAAGGCTCCAAAACTTGTCCACCAAGGGGAGCAAATCAACAATGTAGCATAATAACCCCAAAAGAAACTTGCCAAAAAACTGCGATTTACCCTGCTTAGATAGAATGCTTGTTATAACTTACCTCTTGATATCTTTTTCAAATCTCTTATCTTGGGTGAAAAGGAGATACAAAATCCTCTAGTTATAAGGGATTTGAAACACAAACAGGAAGGAAAATCCTAAGGGAGGACTAACTTTAAATAATTCAGATCAAAAGTTGGGTTTTCTAATATAAAACCCTAACTTCCCAAAATTACACCCCATAAGGGATGACCGCAATTTTGGAATAACTATGGAAAAATGAGGGTAGAGGGGAGAAGAGAAGTCCAAACTTACCTTTGAGTAAGTTTGAGGATCTCCCTAAGGTTCTAGGTAAAATGACTCACTTGGGTGGGTCAATTTTCCATGTCTACATATTTCCCCCTCTTTAATGCATTTATGGCCTGATAAATGCATCAAAGAAAGATTTAGACACCTACTGGTGAAGAACAACAAGCATAAAAGGGGTAGCTAGCTTAGAAGAAAGGGGTGGTGCAAAATGGTATAATTTTAGACACTTTCATATTTTGCATGCAAATCAAGGCAATAGGGACATTAATACCTCTTAGGCCAGGGTTCCCCCTTGAGTTTCAAAAGGAGTGTAAAAATTCCTAATGAAACTCAAAATGGTAGATGTAGAAGAAGAAAGCAAAAATGATGAAAAATAAAAGAGAGAAAAAGATAGAATAAGAAGAATAAAAGAGCAAAAAGGGTGAAAACCCTAATTCATTTTCATTGTGCGAAGAAGAAGAAAAGGGCTATGGAGAAAAGGAGAAAATGGTGCTACCCATTCATTGTTTAGTTGTTGCGAGGGGCGATGCCGGTGTAGTAGAGGAGCGAGCTTGGGTAAGGGCTAAAATCCTCCCTCTAGATTAGGATGGTTAGATTTTAGGTTCCTTTGAAGCCATTTTTTTCATTTTCTTTAGAATCACCATGCATGAACCCAACATGATTTTGGGATCCAACCATGATTTTGGTTGGTTCATCACAATGACTGAAATTGCACCTCAAAATTGTGGGACATGATTTCACAAAATCACACCTTGCAAGCAAGGGGCATGATTTCAACAAAGGAGAAGCATGAAATTGTGCCTAAAACCAAAGGGGTGTGATTTCGCAGAAAGAAAGAACAAAGAAAATATAAAACCAGTAAGGGAAGCTGAAGAAAAGAGAGAAAGAAGAGACGAAACCAACTAGACTAGACAAGAAAAATATTTAAAAATTTGTAAGCTTTGATTGATTATGCAAGTTGAACTAATTAAAAAAATTGTTTTTTTTTTTGATGGATAATGATGTACTCAAGAGTCACAAGTGATGACCAAGATCCTTGGAGGTGGAGCTAGAAGGTCTTTCATAGGTAGAGCAACATACCCTAGAGGTAGTGGGGCTACATCACCTAGTGAAGATGCCTTAGGTGGAGGCAAACCGAGTGCTTCTTATAGCACTAATGAAGAGATGGTATCTAGAATCATCGACCTTTTGGTTACCAACAAGGGAGATTATGGTCACACTAGAGGATATGTGGTGCATTTTGTGCATCTCTATCAGGGGAAGAGTAGTTTACAAGGCATGGGGGTAGTAGGCCATGTTGTAGAGATTATCTAGAGGTTCTACCCACAAGGTTTAAGAGAGTAATATCTTAGTGGATGATTTGGTGGGGTGCTACAGGTTCGATGCTTTGATGACCATGCTCTATGGGATAGTGGTGGGGTTGCTGGTATGCCACACTAGTCAATGATGCTTACCATGGGCATGGGTGACGGTAGTGGTAAACATGCATAATTAGGGAGTTAAATTCACATGGGGTCCATATATGTTGGCTTGGTTGTACAGGACATTATACAATGTTGTGTACAAATGATATACAAGGATGGTTTGTACAACCTTGCTCCAAGTGTGGTGTTGGGAGTACATAGCAGTGGAGATCATATGCACTTACAGGATCACTACCCAACCTAGAGTGATCAATGGCATACAAATGGGCTAGGAGTTGTGAGTGAATATAGAGGACATATGCTGGTAACTTATCACTAGGGAGGCAGATGATAGATGAGTTGTGGGAGCATAGGATTGTATGACGATTGTGGTGTTCACACCCTAGTTGGATAGAGGATGCAGAGGAGTTGGATAGGGTCAAGAATATTAAGTGGGTCTCTATAGAGAGGGTAGAGTTGGAGCTCTTTAGATTTTATCGATTCCAGTGGTAGTTCGATATCTTTTAAGAGATCCTAAACTTACGTGACTACTGGTATAGGTAAGTTCATAGGGACCCATCAGGAGTCAAAGGAGATCCTTACATGGGGATATGGGCTAAGGAGGACTTGGATGACCCACTATATGTGTATATAGGGGTGGATGACATCGAGGTGGCTCTTAGGTATTAAATATGGTATAGGGGTATCATGCCATCGAGGATATCCCCACCAGTGTCAATATAGAGACACATTATGGATCAATGAATGCAATTAGTACTATGAGAGGCCAATAGATGATCCATAAAGTAGCATAGGTAGGGATAAGGGACCTCAAAATAGAGGTATGCATGGGTCCAAGTAGATATAGTGGCATTAACCACCACTACTACTAGGACTAGGGAGGAGAGGGCAGTGGGATTTGCCCCTATGATGACTAAAGTAGGGCCAAGCAAAACGATTGGAGAGCCCTCTACATCATTAATAGCCAGCCTGAGTAGGACCATGGTTCAAGAGAGCCTAAAGAGAGGGACAAAGACTTTGTAGGCATAGATAACAACCCTATAGAGGGATATGGACCTAATTCGAGAGGATAGGGTCAAGAGGGTCGAGGGTCTATAAAATGACTTGGGCACAATGGAGATTGAACAAGACATAACATGAGCAGAGGTAGATCACCTCAGGGGAGAGGTGAGTTGGATAGACTAGGAGTAGTAGTAAGCTCAATTTAAGGGGATGGCTATTATTACTAGTAGCTAACAAGGAGAGGGGATATACCTACTATAGGTAGAGCTATAGAGGACAAGAGAGGTTGAAGGTGGTCATGCAGAGGGTGACCTTCTACCAAACTATTTACTTCTAGGTAGTTATAGTAGAGAAATGAGTACCACTATCATTATCCCCTTAGACACCAAGCCAATTGCAATCCAAATCACAAATGGTTTCATGATCCATGAACATACCTCCACGAAGACTACCTTCTATGGGTAAAGTAGAGGAGATAGGATCCTAGAGATAGGGATAGGATTGAGGTGATGTTCCAATTTTGAGTGTGGTATGCATCCCTAAGGATGGTCAATTATATCAGGCTTGGACTATGGCACATTGATCGAGCAGACCTATGTATCTAACTTCTATGTCTACGAGTAATATCATGTTACTTTTATGAAATGTGTGTGCGTATGTGTGTATGTTTTTATGTTTTGATTTTTATGCATGAATTAACACAATATAATATAATGTTGAAATGAACTAACCTAAAATACAAATGTATAGATGCAATGAAGTGGATGGATGACATGAAATGCATGGATGGAGGAAGAAAAAGAATAAAAAAGTTAAAAGAAGAAAGAAAAAAAAGGGAAAACACCTCTCTAGATGATATCATGCCCAATAAAAATGGATCATGATATCGACAAAGAACAAAATTGCGGTATGAAAATGTTAGCTTTTGAAGCTAAATACTTAAGATAAAATAACCACAAGATCTAAAATAAAGTTGCAATATGAAATATATGATAATGGAAAAATACTAAACATATAAAACTCATAAATAACTTCAAAAATAACTCATAGAAATGCCATTAACAAATGCTCATAAAAATTGTATCTCAATTGAATAAAGATCTCAAATACACCATACTTCTCCACACTCTCATTCTACAATTGTATATCTCACACACACACTCATAGACACATATATAATGGAATGTGACTCTTCATATGGAGAACTCTTGGCCTTCACTCTTCTAGAGACTCTTCATCTTCCTACTCTATGGACTCATGTGCACATGGACTATTATGCACATTTACATTACCAAAATACTTTGCACACTTTAATAATACTTGTGCATTTATTACATTGCATAAAGTAAATACTCACACTCTAATCTAGGACTCTCTCTCCTAATCTAAAGATGTACCCAAGGTGGTACATTAGCATGTACCAAATAATGTAATATATTCCAACACCCCCTTGTATTACATTATTTGGTTATTGAAGACTTTAGTCTTCAATATGATCTTCATCCTTTTTCTAGAACTTGTGCTCTTCTTTTCTGCTTTCTTCATTCTGCTCCTTGTTTGTATCCTGATCAAGTAAATGATTAGTATCTTCATAAAATACTATATTTGTTGAAAGTTCTTTAGCTTCATGTTCTTCTGTAGTTTCTTCTAGTTCTTGAATTTCTTGTATCTCTTGAACTAAGTGTCCCTTTTGATTTCCTTCTCTATATTGTAGTTGAGGTTGATTGTACTGATGTTGAAATTGTTGTTGATGTGGTCTATATTGATTCTGATATTGTCTTGGTTGAAATAACCTATTTGATTGGCTTCTTGAATTTTTTTGATTCCCTTGATACTGATTTCTTGGATTGAATCTACAATAATTTGTACTATGTCCTCTTTTTCTGCAAACTTGACAATATCTATCATTCCATTTTGTTTTGTTCCTTGAAAATGAAGCAACATTTCCTTGTGGATTATCTTTTGAGACTAAGGCATTGTTAGTCATTTCATATTTGATTGAATTCTCCACTTCATATTCTTGTAGTATATTGACTAACTCATCAAATGATGTATCTTTACTTAGAATTTGTAAATATGTCACTAGATGCTTGTAGCTTTCTGGAAGTGCTCTCAGAATAACTTGAACAAGAAACTTGTCTTCTACCTTCTCTCCTAGGGTTAATAATTTTCCTTTTATATCTACCACTTTTCTTAGAAATAATTCTATACTTTCACCACTATTGACTTTTAGAGAATGCAATTGGGTTTGAAGATTCAAGATAGTGGCTTTATTCTTTCCTTCAAATATCTTGGCTAAAGTATTCCAAGCTTCTGTAGAAGTTACTGTTGAACTAATGTATGGTTGTATATCATCTGTAATTGCAAATGTTATTATCATGAGTGCTTTTGCTTCATCTTCCTCATATTTTTGAATTTCCCTAGCATCTTCAGTAGGTTTAGGTTTTGCTCCTTTAACAATATCCCAAAGCTTTTCTACTATCAATATTGATCTCACTTTGTTTTTCCATGAGGTGTAATTAGGACCTTTGAGTAGTTGAGATTCTGAAAGAAAGAATTTATTTGTTGTCATGAGTAGACTACCTTATATCTCCCTAGTTTAGTTTATCAAACAATTATTTGATGCAATCTCAAATTCTCTATTCTTTATTTCTCCTTAGTTTTGAATGATAGACTAAGGACAATTTTCAATTTTTGACTTTATGTTGACAACCTTTTATCTCCCTAGTTTCAATATAATTCTTCAAAATAACTACTTTTATTTTCCTCTTATCAATCAATAATTTGAATGCAATTTCAATATTTCAAGTCTTCAAACTTATGTCTCTTTTAATTTTGAATTAGAGACTAAATTATCAATGCAATTTTTCTTTGTCAAAAGTTCTATGTTAAATTCCTTTTATCTCCCAAATTTCAAGAATATAATTCCCCAATTCTAAATTTCATAAATCTATGTTGATGTTGAATTCCTTATAACTCCAAATTTAGAAATTTAGAAATTCTATAAAAGAATATTTGCAAGTTTTGTATTCCTAATTTGATGTAGGATACCTTATTTCTCCAAACTTATCAAATTGTAAATATTTCAAATTATTTTGTAAACTCAAATAATCAAATTACAAAACTTCAAAATAATTACTTCAATTTTCAAATCAATCTTCAAATCTTCATAAAACTTTCAAATTGCAATAATCAAGTTTCTAAGGTTTCAAATATTACTTCAAGGTCTTATCTCTCCAATAAAATAATTTCAACTTAACCTTAGACAATAATAATTTCTTCCAACCTTATAACTCCTATCTTGTGCATATAATTAATTTCAAATGAAATGAATTACCTCCAAACTTGAGGTGCTACTTCTTTGCTGTTGTATTCTAACTTGCTTTGAAAATAGGTGCTCTCTCTCCTCCTTGACTAGTCAACTGTACTCCAAGATTTTCCAAGGTGCTTGAAAATTGAATGTACATCCTCCTTGCTGTAGTAATTGTAGCTATGCAGGCTTAT
Source organism: Wollemia nobilis (assembly GCA_028583015.1). NCBI lineage: Eukaryota > Viridiplantae > Streptophyta > Pinopsida > Araucariales > Araucariaceae > Wollemia > Wollemia nobilis. Next base: position 2,259,492 of record JAQPPZ010001316.1, on the reverse strand, counting down.
TTTTATCCCATGCATTAATGGGTGCTTCTAGATATTATAACTTCCTTTAGTAATGATTGGCTTATTGAATACCAAATGCTAAATGGTGCCAAATATCCCTCCTTGCTCTTACTAACGTATTCTAAAATGATTCTCCTACCTCCAATGGCTTATGGTACTCCTCCTTCCTCGTGACAAGTGGTATGAATAATTTTATAATGTTCAACCAACCTTGCAAATGATATTTTCAATGCTTCACACTCCAGATAACGTTCTATTCTCCTTGACTACGTTCTTCTTCTTCTTCCAACACTTGGTTGCCTATGTAATGTTCTTTACCTTACCAATAAAGTGATGCAATGTTGTCTTCTCTACAAATAATGTTATGGATGCCAACACTTCACTTCTCTTCTTGGTAGTTGCAAAAACCTAGATGTTTGGTTTCTCCTTATACCTTTTCGATATCCAAATATTGACTCTTTTGTTGCTTATATTTCAAAGTTTGCAAATAATGATTCCTCTTCTCCAATGGTGGCTCTTCTCCACTTTGGTGCTTCTCTACTCCTCCTCCTAGGCTTGGTGGCTCCACCTTTCAATGGTGGCTCTCTAAAATAGTGCTCTATGGGTGGCTCTTCTCCTATAGATGGTGGCTCCTCTCTTCTGTTCGATGGCTTCTTTTGCAAGATGGTGGCTCTTATTTCAATATGGTGTTGCCTCCACGTTTGCTTGGTGGATCTACCACTCTTTTTGGTGACTTTTCTTCACCAATATTTTTGGTAATTTTGGTGCTCCTCTTGGTGTCTTTAGACACCTTAAATATACCTTAACTTTGAGCACTATTCAACCTTTCTTTTATTCAATAGATCTTATAACAAGTCTACACTTATTTTGATTATAAAAAACAACATATATTACTTTTCCTTATCACTCCCTTTCAAGCACTTTTTAACTTCAATCATTGTTGTTATGTTTTGCAGATTCTAGGATGATAATGATGTCTCCTTCCTTGGCTTGGAGACACTTAACTCAGACTTCTTTTGCTAACTTTTAACAACTCTAATATGGTGCTTTCAAAAACTTGGAATAACTACTTTTAATACTTGTATAAGAACACTTTTATAGCACCAATATTACACACCTCTTATGGCCTCCTTTGTGGCTAGTCTTCTTGGTGATTTGTTATCTCAAATTTATGAATTTTGCAGCTCCACTCCATTTTTCTTTGCTTCTCTAGAATCATCAATTTTGCAGCTCTAATTGCTGCCCAAAAATCAGCTTTCTCATTGTCCAAATGCCTTGAAAAATGCAGCTCTTCTCTTATACAAAAATGATGCCAAAACTTCCTTTGCTTTTCTATCCAAAGCTCTTCCAAATATATCCCTAAAATCCTTCAAAATGCAGCTCACTTTTCTCCTTCTAATGCTGCCCAAATTCGTAGCTCAAATCTCTTAAATTTGCTTACAAAATCTGATTCTTTGATGTCCAAGAATATTTTCTAACTCTTCCAATTTGCTGCCTTATTTTTTCAAGCCTTCCTTCAATTGGCTGTCCAATGGTACTTCAAAATCTTCCCAAATATTCTCCAAATCATAGCTCTATATCACCTTCAATTTGTTGTCCTATGACTTTTTAACTTCTACCTCAAAAATCAGCAATCTTCTTCTTTGCAAATCAACCTTCAAAATCTTTGTGGCTATCCTCAAACTTCTCAAAAATGTGGCCTCTTCAATCCTTCTTTCTCCTTCAATATTCTTGTCAAATTCTGACTTCAAATATGGCTTCTTTCACTGTCCTCTTCCTCAAGAATCTGAATGTCTTGAGGTCTTCAAAAATCTTCTCAAAACTTGGCAAGCTTCTTGCCAAATCCTTCTTCCTTTTGGGCTTGTTGTCGGATGGTGATAATTATCCCAAATTCTTCTTTTTAGGAGCTTCTCCTACTTGCAATATTCTATCATGAACTTTCTTCAAATCTCTTCTAATGGCCACTTCTTCAACTTTGCAATGAGGCTTTCTCTAGCCTTCTTCTTCTTCTCCAAATTCTCTTGAGACCTCTTCTCTTGGGTCTTCTAATTCAACAACTTCTCAATTATTTTTCTCAAAACTTCAATGAGACCTTTCCTTGGTCTCTTCAATCTTCCAACTATGGAAATTCTGCAATGAGATCTCTTTCTTGGATCTCCAAATTCTGTTGCTTCTCAACTCTTCAATAGGACCTTTTCGTAGTCCTTCTCAATCTTCAATCTTCAATCTTCTATCTTCCAAATTTGGAAGTTCTTCAATGTGACCTCTTTCTTGGGTCTCTTCAAACTTCAATCTGCAGTCTTCAATATTCAATGAGGCCTCTTTTTGGACCTCCTTAATCTGCAATGTCTACTCTTTTGCTGCAACTCAAAACTAATCCCTGCACGAGGAAAGCACATAGACTTTCAGGCAACCGAAGGTGAAATTCTTCTCTATCTATTGTAGGAAGCTTCTCAACTTCTGAGAACTAATTTTCTACAACAAAAACTTAGACAATAGTAACCAAATACATTCAAATTTCCAGAATTCTAAAATCAATAAACTTCACTAGTTATTCTCAAAACTAGTGGAAAGAAATCTATGTTGAGTCCTAGTCTTCACGAGTTTTCCTTCAACCCTGTGGAAAGACTCTAGCCAAATATTAATCTGGAATCTTCTTCTCTCTATCAAAATTTTCAATAGGACCTCCTTCTAGGGTCTCTTAATCTCATCAATGTCAAGGTCTATCTTCAAGACCTATAAATTTCCTTCTATTCCAAATTTTCTCTTGGAATAGGTAAATCTTCAACCTTCACTAGTTTTCCTTCAACACAATGAAAAATACTTTGCAACTTTAAAACCTGTGCAAGACAAAACCTTGTTGTGGCTCTGATACCACTGTTAGCTTTTGAAGCTAAATACTTAAGATAAAATAACCACAAGATCTAAAATAAAGTTGCAATATAAAATATATGATAATGGAAAAATACTAAACATATAAAACTCATAAATAACTTCAAAAATAACTCATAGAAATGCCATTAACAAATGCTCACAAAAATTGTATCTCAATTGAATAAAGATCTCAAATACACCATACTTCTCCACACTCTCATTCTACAATTGTATATCTCACACACACACACACACACTCATAGACACATATATAATGGAATGTGACTCTTCATATGGAGCACTCTTGGCCTTCACTCTTCTAGAGACTCTTCATCTTCCTACTCTATGGACTCATGTGCACATGGACTATTATGCACATTTACATTACCAAAATACTTTGCACACTTTAATAATACTTGTGCATTTATTACATTGCATAAAGTAAATACTCACACTCTAATCTAGGACTCTCTCTCCTAATCTAAAGATGTACCCAAGGTGGTACATTAGCATGTACCAAATAATGTAATATATTCCAACAGAAAAGAGGAGGCGCAATATCGAAAAGAAATATAAGAAGAGATAAACTAACATAGAAAAGAAAGAAGAAGAAGGAAGAAGGAATAGGCTCAACAAAGGAGCAGGGGGATTGAATTATGATGTTTGAGTTAGCATAGATTGTACTTATATCAGTGTGATCAAACAACATAGATCAAGCAAAAAATAAAAAGAGAGGAGTAGAACCTTACAGGGATGTATGCTCATAGTTGATCAAGATGGAGTCTTCCCCTCATGTGTGGTCATGAACCTATCCCATAAGGGTGTTAGGTTCGCAAAATATGGTCAAATGTGAAGCGATACTTGCTAAGGGTGTAGTGCTCACTAAGATGGTTAGAGAGAAAAAAAGATATACCTACTAGGATGTATTCTTGCAAATGGTCAAATGGAGGTTACCCCTCACTCGTGACCATGAAGATATCCATTATGGGGTCTGTTATGTGTGAATTTTGTATCAAAGCGATTACTACTTGATAGGGGTATGGTGTGTGTAAGAAGGTGTATGAAAAAAAAGAGACAACAAAAGAACATATATCCTTGTTTTGACAAAAGAAAGAAAGAAAAACATGCAAGGGATAAATATATACAAAAGAAAAACTATATTCCTTGACTTGGAGAGAAATATATCATCACTATAAAACTTTCAAAGGCAAGGAATATAGAATAATAAGAAGAAGATAAAATGGGATGGATGAATGCAAGGATGAATATGTATGGAAATATGGGTTCTATGTTGGAGATTTGCTAGGCATCTGATCCCTAGTCTGAGTGCAATGCATGTGAGCTATGATCTAACTAGGTGTCATCACTTACCATTATCACAAAATCCCTAAGAATCTATATGATCAATTAGTCATACAAATATGAGCAAGAAATAATGCAATGATATGAAAAAAAATGCAAGTGGAATAGAATATCAAGAAAACATGCAAAGTATGATAGGTAGTAATGCAATATGAATCAAGAAAATTAAATGCAGGATGGAAACTAAACTAGATGAAAATGCAGAGTCATGCATAGTTTTTTTTGTTTTTTTTCAAAGATTATGTTTTGAGCTTTTAAAGTTGACATAAATTTTGATTGTGTTGCCTATTTTAACAAACAAGATGATAGTGCAAGAAACTAATCCATAAAAGAAATAACTATGATGTAGGGTACTTTTGTGACTCTTATCATGAAGATGATCACTCATAGCATATTCTCTAAGGAATTTTGCATGAAAATCATTGCAAAATATGATTGTGCCATCCTTATTGAAAAAAGGGAGAGAGATCCCCACCTTCGCAAGGTCTCTATGATATGGAGGAATAGGATCCTCCTAAGAACAAGAGGACTTGACATGTTTAACACAAGGGGCAAACCCATCAAAGGAGGAATTGCTTCAAAAGGTATCCTCATGATTCATGTCACAAGGGATATCCTCTTTAGTACATTCCTTTGAGGTCACATCTAACTCAGGATGCACTAGAATTACCGTGTTGAAAAATAGGATATCTAAGGGATAAGGCACATCCTCGTCCTCATCACTCCACTCCAAGATTTAATGATATAAATATTTAGCATAAGTAATGAGGTGATAATCATTATCAAATGGTAAAGGCTAGTTTTTTTGGGGTATATAGCCTATGCCATACCTCCTAGGCAAAATATCAACATCTAAAGGCTCTTGAATACCTTTCTAACATGATCCTAAACCTTTACCTACGTATCATATGCTAGAAATAATCTATTTAGGAAGTGGGTAATCATTGGATAGATAACAATGGAAAAATAATGCTCTATAGGGAAAGAGTTGCTACCATGGATCTTTTCCTTGAGGGTCGTACCTAGAAAGATAAAGGTACATGTGCAAATGTGCACAACTTCACCCTTCTTACGGAGTAAACCCATAGTTCTTGGTGAAGGTGTTAGCTTAGTAATATTTAGAAGAGGTTACTAAATAAATGGATTATCTTGATCCCATGATGAAACATTGATTATGGGTTCCTCACTTACTTTACTTTAAGATTTTTAAGTTGTTTAGTTATGTGAGATGAGGAAACAAATGGACGTAATTGAGACCGAATTGAGATTGCTCAACCATTGAACAATATTGGAATAGATGATGGTCGCTCAAAATGGTGACAAGTTGATCCTTAAGTTCAAACTTTAGACATTTATAAAGAGTGGAAGGGATAACCCTCATCGCATGAATCCAAGGGCATCCAATAAGAAGATTGAAATATTTAGAGCAAGACACCACATAGAACAAGGTATCTAAGATCTTAGGTCTGACCCTAATGGGGAGAGATATAATGTTGCAAGCCTCTTGGGACTCATTGTTGAAAGCTTTGATGATGATGTTAGATTTAGTTAAATCTTCCTCTTTTAATATAAACTTTTGGAAGAATTGATAAGTGCATAAATTAAGGGTAAAACCCTTATTAATCAGAATCTTCTTGATAAACATTTCCATAATAAATGCAATGATGTAGAGGGGGAATCCTTTTGTAAGTCTGAGGAAGGCATATCATCATCTAAAAATGTGATGTGATGTACCCCAAGAGATACTGCAACAATAACTATAGCACTAGGGGAAATATCTTGAGGAATATATTGTTATCTTAGAAGCTTCAACAAGGCTTCACTATGAATAGAAGGTTGTAAAAACTCTAAGAGAGAGATCTTAGCTGGGGTACTAGTTAATTATTATTGAATGTCAAAGGAGGTTTTAGGTTGTGGTTTCAATACTACAGGTGGGTTTTCTACTCTCATGCTCCTTTTTGTGTACTCTTTAAAACTAAGGTGGGTTGGATGAAGAACTTGTCTCTTGCTGAGATTGTTGAGTTGGTTAAGCTTGAGCTTGTTGCCTTGTAGTTTTTGATATTATGCCAACCATATTATCATAGGGATGGATACATTATGATATGACACTTGATTAGCTTTCTTTTTTTGATGATTAGGTAGGGGGTCTTGGAAGATTCCCATTTCTTGATTAGTTGTGGGTGCTTGTTGAGTAAGATGTTGATTTTTGGTTGGAGGATTGAGTTGAGGACCTTCTATAACAAGATGACCTACATCAATTAAGTCCTAAACCACATGTTCCAACCTCTTACATGAATTTGTCATGTGCCCCTCCACTCTATAATACTCACAATGTTGACCAGTATTATACCAATTAGTTGGGGTATTAGGTTACCTTATGGAAGGTAACACAATCATGTTAGCTTATATAAGTTGATTTAGGACCAATGAAATAGGTTGGTTGAGTCTTGTAAAATTTCTTTGTGGGGTTTTTTGAGGTGCGCTAAGCACCATATTTTGTAGGGCGTTAACAACATTGTTAACAGGCCTACTATCCATTACCCCATCACCAACTACATGCTTGTTATTATACTAATTTTTCATGGTCCTATCTTCTTATTTATTTGGTTTAATTTTTCCTCTTTGAATAAGGGTTTTCTCTATCCTTCTTTCCAAATCTATTTCTTGGCCAAAAGAGGTAATAGTTGTTGTTTCCAATTCATAGGATATTTGCTCTTATAAATTTCCAATAAATATCTCAAACATGTTTGGAGGAGGTAAGGTGTATCTTAACCATCCAACTAGACTCTTCCAATGAGACACAAAGTCCAAAAAACTTTCATCCTTACCTTACTTCAAAAGGCATAAATATTTTATAATCACATTCTTTTTAGCATAAGCACCAAATTGTTGAACAAATATTTTAGATATTTTTTCAAAATTCCTCAAAGAATGATTGGGCAACTGATATTAACACTCTAAATCCATAGCATCAAGGCTCTTAGAGAACATCTTTAGTAACAACATGTCATCATATATGATATCATGACATGTTTTCCTAAACATTCTTAAATACTTAATGGGATCTTCTATTTCCTTATAGATAGGCAAATTTGACATTAGAAAATGCTTAGGGTAGGACCTAGATGTAATGATAGGGTATAAGAGCTAATTTCACATTTCTTTGTAGTTGTAGGTGAAACTAGGTGGTTGAATCATATCCTATCTTGAAACCAATTGTTTCACCACATTAGTTAAAGTTTACATCTTAGGATTGTTGTGCAATACCCTATATTCCTAAGGGAGGGGTATAGGTAGGCTATTGAAGAGGAACTTGGCCCATGTTGGAGGTATTGACACTATTATAGTAAGGGTTGTGATACATGGTATCTTGCAATGGAGGATAACTAACAGTTGGTGGAATAGAAGCATAAATGTTGAGATGAGCAAAATGAGAAGGAAATTAAACTTGATCTTGATATGCACTACTAGTTGAAGGGACTTGTAGAATCCTTCCAACATTGGTGGCTACAGTAGTAGCATATTTTGGTTTATGTAAAGGATTACCATGATTTGAATATTCAAACAATGGGTTATAATGAGCCATTATAGGAGAGATAGTTGGATGAGGGGAAGTCTCACCCCTTTCAAGCTGAGATTCCTGCTCTATAGCTTCAAGCAAAGCCATCCTATGGCATTTCATAAAATTCCAAATATGATTAAATTATGTAAAAGTGAAGCTACCATTAGGCCTCTCAAGGGAATCATAGTTTGTATCCATTTTCAACATGTTCTTACTCTTCTACATTAAGGTTAGGATTCTATCTATCAACCTAATCATCTTCTTGAGGAATTTTATTAGATTCTAGATGCCTTCGTTGACTCCTAAGGAACATAGCCATTAGGAGAAATGAAAGGATAGAGGAGAAGACCAAGGAAAGACACACAACAATATTCTTAAGATATTTTTAAATATTTTTTATCTAAAAAAACAAAATCAGTGGTCTTATTTAAAGTTTTCAAGAAAAACACAAAGGAAGAGGCTTCCTATCTTGGCCACTAAAATGTGTTTTCATATCGGGTTCACTAAATATGTAGAGGGGAAAAACTACCATACCGTATATGATTCTTGACTAGATTTATTGGGAGCCAAGGTGAACCACAAGGTGTGTTATAACTTTACACTCGATGGACAAAGGAAAGGGTTCACTAGTAATGGTTTTAGGAATCGCTCCAAGTCTAGGTGGAAGTGTTTAATTTGTTCAATTTAAGCATCCACCTATGTTTAGCCTCTATAAACTAAACTATGTAAATAAAAGTGCAATGCAAAACATACAAGATTCAATAGAACAATTACTAACTCTAATATGATTCTTATATTCAAATGATCCCTAACACTATATTGCAAGAAATAAAATTCTTTTCTTTTGAGCAAGGGCACAAGTGAAATGCATAAACAAGGCTAAACCCTAGATGTAAACTATATGCTCTTTTTATTTCAAATGCCTAAAAAGCGATCAAATGCTTTCCTTTTGTCTATATTATAGGTTTTGAATAAAAATTAACAAAAAAAATCAACAAACAACCTAAATATCTACTAGGAAACTTATATTTTTTCGGTGTTTGATCCAAGATTTGTCTTGAGTCCAAAAATATCCCCCATATTCAACCTACAAGAAATAGTTTCATAAAATCCTAGAAAATATGATCAGCATTAGGGGGTCTACTTAGACTTCTATGTAATAGAGCTTGGAAGTGTGGTAGTCAAGCCCACTAGGTCCTTTTAATTGACCTTTAGAAATCAAGAATGAATGTTGACCCTTTTTGGAAATGAAAAAATAGAATGCAATGAAATGGAACAGTGCGAGGAAAAATAAAAACAATAGTATTATGTCCTAAATGTAGTATTATGCACTATATGAGGTGTCTATGATCTTGGTTCTACTGAAATCATACCCTATAAATAGGGATACAATTTCATGATAGATCAAAGAGGATAGCTGACCAATGTGAAATGAATGAAAACCAAAATGTAATTAACAATCTAAGAATGAGAACATATGCAAAACAACCTTGTGGTAATGAAAGAAGCATAAAAAGGATGAAGACCTCCACAATATGGTTGACTCCTCCTCAAGGCTCCAACACTTGTACACCAAGGGGAACAAATCAACAATGTAGCACAATAATCCCAAAAGAAACTTGCCAAATAACTTACAATTTAACTTGCTTAGATAGAATGCTTGTTATAACTTACCTCTTGATATATTTTTCAAATATATTCTCTTGGATGAAAAGTAGATCCAAAACCCTCTATTTTTAAGATATTTGAAACATAAACGAGCAAGAAAACCCTAAGGGAGGACTGAATTTAAAGAACCCAGCTCAAAAGTTAGATTTTCTAAGAGAAAATCCTAACAAGCCGAAATCGCAACCCATAAGGGACGACCATGATTTTGGAGAAACTAGGAAAAAATAAAGGAAGAGGGGAGAAGAAAGGTATAAAATTTTCTTTGGGTAAGTTGGAAGGTCTCCCAAAGGTTCTAGGGAAAATGACTCACTTGGGTGGGTCAATTTTCCATGTCTACAACAGTTATAAATTTAATCAACAAGGATTCATAAAGGGGTCTAGAGGTAGCTTTTTACCATTATAAAAATGTGTGTGTTCTCTTCTAGATAAGAATGCAACATTGTATTAATATTATCATTTAAAGCAACTCTTACTAAGCAAATATTAACTACTAATTATCCTAAAAAAGAAAGACAACACCTAGAATCATGCAAAGGATTTGAGAATCCTAGGAAACTAGTCTATTGAGAACAAGCATTATATTTGCATGTGAAGTACTAGTGGAGTGCTCTATCCTCCTACATGTAAGGAACTACACCTATATTCAATAATATTAAAGGTACCTACAAGATGTAAAGAAGTAATTTGAGCAAGGTAAAAGTATTCTATGATGGTAAAACAAAAATAGAATTCAATAATACTGAATTAGATAAGCACAATCTGATAAAACTCCTTGCATTTATATCGATATTCAATCAATCCTCATATGTCGTTGATGTTGGTTTTATTCCTGAGACCGCAATCCACTGATACCTATCAACCAAAAAATCCTCCATCTTGAGTTTTCATAACTCAAAAAAATTTCATATTAAATTTTTCAATCTCTACCTGTGTGTTTCCCATTATTTGTCTTTGCCTTGATTCTTTCACATATGGCTTCCACTCAAGAATTAATTATCACAAGGTTGAAACCCTTACTTCTTGAACAAAGCTGAAAAACCTAGCTTTGATACCAAACAAAGAGCAAAAGGTCTCGATAAACTAAATCTAGAAAAACAATAAATACAGAATCAAAAGGAAAAAAGAAGAAGATAACAGATACACACATAATACAATATTTTACCTAGGAAACCCTTATGGGAAAAAATCCAATATAGTAATATCTCCTTATTATATAAACTTAACCACCTCCAATACAATATTGTTCATCTCTCATCTCTCTTCAAACCTTGAAGCAAGTACAATTATTAACAACAATACAAGAACAAATTTTATAATACCATGGGTGAAAAAATGATGCGTTCAAATATTTAACCATAAACAACCCATATGAGTCTAAAGATCGTTTAAGAAACCCTAAAACTTTTGTTGGGGGTTGCTACTCCAGACCCTACTTTTCGAGGGTTGTTGCCCTCGAACCCTGGCAAGGATACATGGAGAGTGTCTAGTACTTTTTAGTTTACCCTACTAAAATAACATGGAAATATTCAACATATTCCAACAAAAGAGTTAAGTATTTGGTGGAGGATTGGTCATATCCATATTTTTTGGAATTATGGCTTAGAAGGAATAATACACTTTTAAAAACATATCTTATATTTATATCCAAGTGTAGATTTATGTTGTTGTCTCTATTATGAGTGTTTATAGAGCATTGTGCTCATCATGAAAAGTATCAAGTGTGGGGCAATGTGTTATCCTCTTAGTTTTAGGATTTAAATACACATGCACAAGTGATCTAAAATAGTAGGTCTATTGTAATGGATCTATATTGATCCATGGTAATAAAATGTCCAAAATATAGGTTCATCAAAATTTATTTTGATGGTGCTTCTAAAGAAAACCTTATAAAAGTTGGTAAAGATAGTATTTTTCATTATATTGAAGGCAACATCCTCCTTAACTACTCAAAATCATATGGAACTTCTATAAGTACACGAAGTCTAGTGTGCTTCTTATGGGGATCAAGATTGACATAAAAGGAATGGAGGTATATTTCAATTTATAGAAATTCACAAATTATTAATGTTATCAAGAAAATGGATGTGGATATTGAATCAACAATAGCATCATCCTAAATGTCCACCAAATGTATATATACAAGGGTTTTTTCCACCTAGATCATCTTGGTAAGTATTTACTTTAGTGAGGGGGACTTGGAGGGGCTCAGGATTGAAACCACCAACCTCAAGCTAGCAAAATGTCCACCAAATATTAACACAAGAAAAAACTTTAAAATATCAATATATTTTAAGGGAAGAAAACAAGATGGTAAATAATATACTTAATGATGATGTTGATCTATGTTTGGATGAAATTCAAATTTTATAAACTAAGTGGATAGAGATTCTATTTCTTAGTGAAAATGATATCAAGGATTTGATAGAGAAAAGTAGTAGATCAAGGGAGCTCAAAAATATCTTTTACATAAAAACGTTGAAATTAATGAAAATGATCCTCAATAAATGATACATATAGATTATTACAAATTAACTAGATTATTGACATTCTAATATTGCTTATGAACTTTACATGCTAATTATTTAAATAATCATCCAACATATATAGCCTAGCTTAGCATAGAGCCAAAAGTGATCGTTGTAATATCGTCTCAAGTGTGATTCCCATTGAAATTTATTAGACATATTTATATGACTTTGTTATTAACGACCAAAAATTGAATGAGATAGAGTACAAACCCTTTACTCCTCTTTCTTGATAAGATTTACTTTTAAAAGAATTCTCAAGACTAATATAATATAACTTGATCATTATGAAAAACAAAATTTTTATGAGATAAAGATGAAATCCGTAGTGCATTTTATAAAATAGTACAACTAAGACTAAAAAAATCTCTACATTGATCTTGTCTATATCCAGAAAGGAATCATAATTTTATTTTAATACTTTACTTTACATTATACATTTAAATATTTTATAATTTTATTTTAAAACTTTACATTAAAAATAAAAAAAACATTTAAATATTTTATAATTTATTTTTATATATTTAATATCCAAGTTAACTCTTTAAACCAACCCATTTAGTGTTTTCTATTTAGTTTAGTGCTAGACAATCTTTATGTTTGCATGCTCCTCCTATGATGTAATAAAGCCATTTTCTTCTTTCAAGATTTAAAAATTAAGGAAAGTATAAAAGAGTCTAGTTACGATTATATGGCTTGTTTTCAGGTTAGTCACAATCTTCAACGTTTTCCTTTCCCACCTACGTTGCATCGCCATGTCTATTAAAACAACTCATGTCAACATCTTGTGGGCCTTGAAAACCATGGGAGTAAAGCAGCAGTAAAAGGATAATATATCTCACTTATTTTAATAATGCTTTTTGAGGCTTTAGTCAAAAACACAAATTTTAACTTAATAAGAAGCTTTAATAATATAATTTAATTTATATATATTTAAAAACCTTTATAAAAGTCAATAAAACTTAATTTATATATTTCATTATATTTCTAAGGATATCTTCAACGTAAATTATTATATTTCTAAGGATATCTTCAACGTCAACTTCATTTACGAAAGCATATTGTTTGATTAAGGCCAATGTAATTAAAGAATTTGTCCAATCCTATTGTTCTTCCAAGTATCAAATGTCAAGCCATGTCACTTTCATTTGTGTTTTTTGAAATCCGAATCTGCCTTATAACTATGTATCTTCTTCATTGCTTTTTCAACCTTTAAGTTTTATTCCTTCTCCGTTGCCATTCACAAATATGAAATATGCTAAAGGAATGGTATAGAAATGATAGATGAGAGTGATTGTTTGTGAAAAGGTTATAGGTTTTGAAAACGTTTTTTTTTTTTTTAATTAAAATATTGATTAGGGTTTATTTGATTATAATGAGTATTGGAAAGTTTAAAGTAAATTTATTTTTATATATTTAATATGTAAAATTAATTTACATTGCAATAAAGTATTTTAAATGGTGTTTATAAGTTTTTACAAGTTTTAGAGCAATTGTTCATAGCAAAAAGTTTCATATTTTAAATTAACGTTTAAATTTTATAGCGGAAAAAATATTTAATTTAAATAGTAATAGCTCAATATGTTAAATTTTTCATTTTTAAGGAGAAAATTTTAAATTCTAAGTGATTCATACATAATAGTTAAGTTGTTATAATACCAATGTATATAAATAGTCATAATGTAATACAAGTGGAACTCATCTTATATGGTTATAATGTAATATTAGTGGACCTCTTTTAAAGTTATGTAGACATAAAAAATTAACCCAAACAAATGAGTCAATTTTCCTTAGATGTTTAGGAAGCCTCTCAAAGTTGCCTAGTATAATATTTGAGCTCTTCACCCCTTAGTATCAAGCCTTTATTTTGTCCTTGTCAAATTCATGGTCTTCCTAGATTGACGTGAATTTGCACAACGTGCCTTAGCACCAATCTAACCTTTAATGGTGAAATTTTGTGAATTCATGATTGACCCAAAATTATTGATAAATCACGAGTTTAGGGTTTTTTCCTCAAAACCCTAACTCTAGTTTTAACCTAAAATATTTTCTCGCATTGCCTTCAAAGCTCCTATAAATAGGGGTATTGAACTTCCTTTTTGTTCAACTAGAATTTGCAAACTGGAACTGACAACTAAAATTAGAAATTAGAGATAACAGTGAACCAAAAATGAACTAGAGAATTGACAATAATGTGATCTAATAACTAGTTATCTTGTGATCGATTATTATTTTTATTGTGCTCAAGTGGTTCTTCACTTCATCATCTCAGAAGGTTCGAAACAAGGAGACTTAAGCTCACTCTAGGGGACCACTCCCCTCTTGGTTGTTGCCTTTCCCCCCTTTCTACTTTACTTGTTATTCTAGTTCCTTTTCTTCTAGCTATAATTTCATTTTTATTCTTCTAGTTTATTTTTTCTTAACATTATAGTCTTAGTTTTTTGTTTTATTTTCTGCTTATTTGCTTAGTGTACCTTGTTTTATGCTTGTTAACTTTAGATTTGTTGTTTGCAATCGGTGTACTGCTTCTAGATCCCTTTTACTTCTTTGTTTTTGCCTCTATCGCAAATTCGCGATCCATATTTACAGGGCATGAATTCGATGAAAACTTTTATTTCAATTCTCATCGCATTTCTTCTTCTATAACGAATTTGCGGTTGTCTCTTACAGGACATGAGTTTTACAAAAACACTTTTTGTAGTGTTTTCTAGACTCCCATTTGTCCTCCTCTTAGCTATCACAATTTTGCAACCTCTACACAAGAACCATGAAATCGATTGTGGTGGCTTGGGGTAAGATTTTCTTCCCTTCATTGTCTCCTCATTTTTTGTATTTTCCCTCTCTATTTTTTTCTTTTTGTGCATTTATGGTTAGCTAATAGGACCAAGGGGGTTTGATTGCCACATCTACAAGCCTAGCATCCATAACAACTTAAGCAAACCCCAAACACTAATGACCATTTTTAAGTATTTTCTTTTTGCAGGTTTTGCTCAAATTCGTAGTTGTTGCTTGTAGGACATGAAATCAGATTCACAGTTGTTTGCTACAAGGAACAAAATTGATGAAAGGATAAATGCTAGAACAACTAAGTGTTCTATTTGATTTATATTTTGTTGTTGTTTTTTGTGTTCTTGTTTTCTTTTGTTTTTTGTTAGTTATAAAAAAAAATAATCTTAGTTTCACTTTAGTTATTAAAGTTAAAATTAACCTTAGTTTCATTTCATTCATTAAAATTTAAAAGAAATATTAGTTTTATTTCACTTATTAGGCAATTAAATAATTTAGTAAATTTGATCTATTTTGTCTCTCTTTTACCTTAGGCATTTAAAAGTGAAATCACATGTAGTTGTGCATTTATAGATTATCTATGCATTTTCCTTGTCTCTTTGCTTAAAGAAAAATAATAATTATGTATCCTAGGATTAGTTATTCATGCAAATAAAGAATCATCTTTAGGGTAACTCTTGTTTGTTGCATAGTTGTCTTCTTTATATTTTTATAGTACTTCTTAATTAGTTACTGTAGTTTTCTTTTCTTTTAGGACAAACTTAGGTGATTATTTAATTAGCACATCAAAACTCTCCCCTAGACTTGAAGTGAGTCTTTAAAACACTCCTTGTGAACTCCCAAACACCCCAAATAACCATCAAGCATAAGGTAAGGACCATAGCCTTGACGTTGCCTCAGTTCCTAATGGATACACCAAGAATTATCTATGTAGTTTGACTCCTCACATTTTTGGTGAACCCAATGTGAACACCTCCTTAGTGGTCATTAGAAAACCTTTTTTTCAAGTTTATTTTTAAAAATTTAAATAGGACCACATAAATTTTGTTTGTGTAGATTAAATAATTAAATTAAATATTTAAATAATTTGGATATTTTGCATCTCGAGTAGTTTGTTTTTTAACACTTTTTTCTTTAACCATGACACCTACCCTTAAGAGTAAGAGAAAGATGTTGGATCCAAGCGAAAATCCTTTATGGGATGATCGTCTAGATAAGGAGAACCCTTATTGGAAATATTGAGTATATTGAGTTATCATTAATGTCAAATGGTGCATGATATTCAAGGCATAAATATTACTCTAAGGTTGGACATTTATTCAAGGTAAGGTATATCTCAAAGAAAGGAAAATTGTTGTAAGAAAAAGATTATAATATTTATTTTAAATATTATAAAGAAGGACAAAAAGGTTTAAGAGTTACTTGGGACAAAGGTTTAAAAGAGAAGGTAATTTTTAAAGGCCAAGGTTTAAATGAAGGCCAAGGTTTGAAAGAGAAGGTAAGGTTTAAATGAAGGCCAAAGTTTAAAAGAGAAGGCAAGGTTTAAATAAAGGCCAAAATTTAAAAGAGAAGGCAAGGTTTAAAAGAGAAGATAAGGTTTAATTATTAAAAGAGAAGGCCAAATATTTAAAAAGATAATATTATAATATTTTTTAAATATTATAATATAAAATAAGGTTTATAAACATTGGCGCCAACGTCTATGAAGATCATAAATAAAATCGTGGGTCAACTCATCAAAATGCAGAGGGTATAAATAAGGAGGCAGAGATTTCATTATTTACCAAGTGCAATACTCGAAATAATTTTTAATGCGACTAACAATTTATATATTGGCAATTCGTGTACAAAGTTTAAATTTCCTCTAGTGCGAACGTTTGATGAATGAGAAGAGATGGAAATGTGTGTTTGAGTGGCATATCTCCAGGAAAAAAAATTGAACATCGAAATACCCAACCGATTCCAATTGTTGGGGTATCCCAGTCGGACATCTAACCCTGTGTGAGGATACTGCAAAGCAGAGTGGGCAGAGTTTGAAACCTGCGATGTCATTTTTTTTGTGACAGTACTACGAAGGTGTGGAGGTGAAAAGATAGTTGTTTACCTTTGATTCTTGAATTGTGTCACAGTCGAGGCGGTTGGCTAGGCCACGTTAAGTTATTGTTGTGTGAGAGGTCAGGGGGTCAATTCCCGTCGAGCGTTATATTGCTTGGCAATATGGTAGCAGGGTTGGTTGTTTGGAAGTGCATACAAGTTCATGTGAATAGAAGCCCTTTTTGGTTCTAACCAGTGGTCTAGCCCAGCTGGTCAAGGAGGACATGGGCAAGATGTTACGCCTTGGGAGGTTAAGCGGTCAAATCTCCCTGCGGCTGTGTGAGTGTTTTTGGTGTTTGAGGTAAGAAAAACAATTTTATTTTTATTTACAATAGGGATTCATAAGGTGAAACTTTAATGTTTTATATTCTGCATTAAGAAGGTGATAAAATGTGTATTATGATTGCTTTGAAAAAGTGTATTTTGTATGGTGTGTGAAGTAGTTGTTATTTGGTATTTTAAAGAGGGAGTTATAAGGTGTAAGTGTGATTGATTTTAAAATTGTATTGTGAATAATAAAAAGGGTTCATAAGTGGATGATTTTAAATCTGTGCTAGAAAGTAAATATTACTAACCAGATTTTAAAGGAACAAAAAGGAAAATTATTTTTGAGACAGGTTTTGGAGGCTCATCATCATTGTGGCAGATTTAAAGGTATGTTGATTTAATTCCCTTCTCAAGAAAGTTTTGTTTGAAGAAAATAATATTTGTTGTCATGAGAGTGGAGGTATAAGGATTGGTTTGATGTGCATTAGTGATTGATTGAAGTTGGAAGTAATCATGAATTATTGTTGAAAGAAATTGAAAATATATGTGCTAGGGTTTGAGAACAAAGTTGTGCATTATTGTTGAATGAATTTGAAAATATACTAGCAAGGGTTTGAGAGCAAAATGGTGCATTAACTTTGAGTCATATTGGGAATGAAATTGCAAGGGTTATAGACCAATCTTGTGAAGCAAATCTATGCATTAGTTTTGAGTGATATTGGGAATAAATTTGCAAGGGCTATAGACCAGTTTTGTGAAGCAAGTATGTGCATTGGTTTTGATTAATTTTGGAAGTACATAAGAAGGTCAACTATCAAGTGCTAGACTAGAGTATCCTTTTGAATGCAATGAATGTGAGACATGTGAAAGTGATAGACTTAATGAATGTGAGAAGAACATATTGAGTATTTGTAATGCATATCATTCTCTATATGTTCATGAAGAAAAAGAATTTTGGGTAGAATATATCTAAATTACTTTAGTCAAAGAAAGCATTTTTGGGAAAGATATATGCAATGGTTTCTATGCAAGAATTAGGAATGGTTGAGCAGTTTTTATGAGTAGAATTGAGTATATTTGAGTAGATTATTGAGGTAAAATTGAGTAGGTTTGTGAGTTGAGTTCTAAGAAGGTTTGAGGCAGATTTGAGTAGAATCTATGAGTAGGATTTGAGTAGTATATTTGAGTAGGTTTTGGTGAGTATATTTGAGCAAGACTTGTGTGTAGGCTTGGAGTAGATTTGAGTAGGTTTTGGTGAGTATATTTGAGCAAGCCTTGTGTGTAGGCTTGGAGTATATTTGAGCAAGTTTTGGTGAGCATATTTGAGCAAGCCTTGTGTGTAGGCTTGGAGTATATTTGAGCAAGTTTTGGGAGAATTTGAGCAAGCCTTGTGTGTAGGCTTAGAAATGAGTAGGTTTGGAATATTGAGCAAGCCTTGTGTGTAGGCTTGGAGTAGATTTGAGCAAGAGGATATTGAGCAAGCCTTGTGATTAGGTATGGAGAGATATGAGAAAGGCATTGTAAGTATGGATTGAGGTCCAAGAACTAGAAGCAAAGGGGATTGGTGTCTCTTGTGGATAGAGGTCCATGAACTAAAGCAAATGGTATTGGTGTCTCCTATGGATAGAGGTCCATGAACCAAAGCAAAGGGGATTGGTGTCTCCTATGGATAGAGGTCCATGAACTAGAGTAAAGGGTATTGGTGTCTCCTATGGATAGAGGTCCATGAACTAGAGCAAATGGGATTGGTGTCTCCTATGGATAGAGGTCCATGAACTTGAGCATAGGGGATTGGTGTCTCCTTTGGGTTGGTGCCTATAAACATTGTAATAGGGAATTGGTTCCCAAGATATTTGTTGAGAAAATTTATAAGAAATATTTTCTCCATGGATGTAGCCCACATTGGGTGAACCACGTTAAATCTATGTCTCTTATGTGTGTGATGATATATGCATTGTTTCATTATTGCAATTGATAATATTGGATGATATTGCTTTGGAAAGAAAAGTAAAAGTTTTATCTTATATTGTTCACCCCCCTCTCAGTATAAGCTTGTGTTCTTCAATTGGTATCAGAGTGGGTTCCTTCGTGAAAGCCTAACAACTTGAAGGAAGATCTTATAGGAACACACATGGCTCATAAGGAAGGGTTTTCATCAAATAAGGCTCCATTGTTTGATGGGACTAACTATGCTTTCTGGAGTGTGAGGATGAAGACTTATTTGATGGCACATGGATATGATACATGGTAATCTATTGAAAATGGATTCACACCATCTACAACTCCTCCTATAGATGCAAGTGGTAAGAAATCATATGAAGATAATGCCAAGGCAATGAATGTAATTTTGAGTGGGTTATGTGAATCAGAGTTTGTGAAAGTCATGCAATGTACTTCAACAAAAGAAATGTGGGATAAGTTATAGAGAACATATGAAGGAGATGACAAGGTCAAAATGGCAAAACTTCAAACACATAGAAGGAAGTTTGAAGACTTGAAGATGAAAGATGATGAAGATATTGCTATGTATCTACTTCGTGTTGATGAGGTTGTCAACACTATTCATGGACTTGGAGAAAATATTGAGGAATCTACTATTGTTCAAAAAATATTGAGGTCACTCCCTATGAGGTATGATGCAAAGGTTTCAGCAATAGAAGAGATGAAGGATCTCAAAACTTTAAGCATGGATGAGCTACATGGAATTCTCATAGCCTATGAGATGAGGATAGAAAAAGAACAAACATCAAAAAGAGAGGCAACATTCAAAGCTTCAAAGAAGGAAAAGAATAAAGAACAAGAATCAAGTGATGAATCAAGTAGTGAAGAAGAGGCTAACTTTGTGAGAAGAAATAAGAAGGGTCCAAGAAAACACAAAAGTATGCAGATTGTGAAATGTTTTAGTTGTGGTAACATTGGTCACTATGCAACTAATTGTCCACAAAATGGAGGTAGTAGCAGTGAAGAAGAAAAGGATTACAAGAAAAAGAAGGAAAGAAAGTTTTATTATGAAAATAAAAATAGGCATGGTCAAGGCAAGCATGAGAAGAAGATTTTTCAAAGGTACAAGAAGAGTTTTTATGTTGAAGAAGAAAGTAGTACTTCAAGTGAAAGTGATGAAAGCTTCTCCGATAGTGAAAAGGAAGAAATCCTATTTTTGGCCATAGAAGAGAATGAAAACCAAGAATAAGAGAATGAATATGCTCCTGTTATCAAAGACCTAGAAAAAGAGAAAGATTCAGAAAATGAAGAAGAAACCATGGTTAACATAGAGGAGGAACTTAGTGTTGCTCTTGGAGAATTGAAAAGGGTTAGAAAGAAGAATTCAGAATTGAAGGCTCAAGTTCAAGAGGATGAGGAAACAAATACAAAGCTCCTACAAGATCTCATAGACTTAAAAGTGAAGGTTGAAGAGGCAAAGAAAGTTGAAGAAGGTATGGCTGAACAGTTAAAGGTAAAAGAACTAGAATGTGAAAGACTAGAACATGAAGCTGATATTCTAAGGAAGGGACTTGAGAAATTCAATAATAAGATATATCAGTTTAGGAAAAGCTCAAAATATTTGGATGATATTATCAAAACATAGAGATCTCCATTTATGAAGACTGGACTTGGTTATGAGGAAGGTCAAGAGGTACAAGAAGAGGAGTCAAGCTCAAAAGAAATAGAAGCATCAAAGAAGGTATTTGAAGAAGAGCCTAAGACCTATATTGATAAGTTGAGAAGTGGTAGTATCAAAGAGGAAGCAAACAAAGAATCATCAAGGAACAGGGACCATCACAAGAAAAGCAAAGAAAGAACCATGAGATCAAGGCAAGATGAATATTTCTTCCAAGGTTATTGTTTCTCATGTAATCATTTTGGTCATAAAGCTATACATTGCAGGGTTCATGATAAAAATGATTATGGCTTCAACAAGAGAAATTTCAAGTCACTTGCACTTTCCAAGGACTACAACATCATGTGTTTCAATTGCAATAATTTTGGTCATAAAGCTATACATTGCAGGGTTTATGGTAAGAATGATTATAGCTTCACCAAGAATTCATTTGCACCTTTCAAGGACTACAACATCAGGTGTTACAATTGCAATAATTTTGGGCATAGAGCAAAGTGGTGTAGAACAAAATTTTTTGAAACTTCCAAAGACAAGCAAGAAAAAGGATGCTCAAAATGTTCAAAGAGGTATGACTTCAAAAGTTTGGAAAAATATTGAAAAAGAAGAAGAGCATTGTAATTTGGGAGTAACTTCACTCCCATCCCAAAATTAATCACCTCAAGAAAAGGAGGTGGTGAGGGGGCTACGCTAAGTATCTTATTTTTAGCCCCAAAGAGCCCTTTGCCATTGATGTCAAAGGGGGAGAGAATTCAGTGAGGGGGAGCAACTTCTCAGGGGGAGCATTTGGGAATCCAGTTGCAGTAAAGGAATTTTTTTTGTAGGGTTGCCATCAATGACAAAGGGGGAGATTGTTGGAAATATTGAGTATATTGAGTTGTCATTGATGTCAAAAGGATGCATGGTATTCAAGGCAAAAATATTCTTCTAAGGTTGGACAATTATTCAAGGCAAGGTATATCTCAAAGCAAGGAAAATTGTTGAAAAGAAAAGGATTATAATATTGATTTAAATATTATAAAGAAGGACAAAGAGGTTTAAGAGTTACTTGGAACAAAGTGGTTTGGGCCAAAGGTTTAAAAGAGAAGGTAAGGTTTAAATATTAAATGAGAAGGCCAAGGTTTAAAAGAGAAGGCAAGACAAAGGTTTAAATGAGAAGGCCAAGGTTTAAAAGAAAAGGTAAGACAAAGGTTTAAAGTTTAAATATTAAAAAGAAGGCCAAAGGTTCAAAAAGATAATATTATAATATTTATTAAATATTATAATATAAAATAAGGTTTATAAACATTGGTGCCAACATCTATGAAGATCATAAATAAAATTATGGGCTGACTTGTCAAAATGCAAAGGAGGGCATATAAATAAGGAGGCAAAGATTTCATTATATACCCAAGCGCAATACTCAAAATAATTTTTAATGTGACTAATGATTTAAATATTGGTAATTCATGTGTGAAGTTTTAACTTCCTCTAGCATGAACATTTGACGAATGAGAAGAGAGGAAAATATATTTTTGAGTGGCAGATCTCTGGGGCAAAGAAATTGAACAACAAAATACCCAATCTATTCCATCCATTGGGGTATCCTAGCCGGACATCTAACCTTGTGTGAGGACGCTGCGAAGTAGAGTGGGCAAAGTTTGAAACCCTACAGTGTCGTTTTGTTTGGTGACAGTACTATGGAGGTGTGGAGGTGAATTTTTTTTTTCCCTTTGATTCTCGAGTTGTGTCATAGCCGAGCTAGTTTTATAGGCCATGGTAAGTTTCTACTGTGTGAGAGGCTTGGGGGTCGATTCCCGCCAGACATGTTTTGCTTGGCAACATGGTAGCAGTGCTGGTTGTTTGGAAGTGCACGAAAGTTCATGTGAATAGAAGCCCTTTTTGGTTCTAACTAGTGGGCTAGCCCAACTAGTCAAGGAGGATGTGGGCAAGATGTTATGCCTTGGGAGGTCAAGGGGTCAAATATCCCCGCAACTGTGTGAGAGTGTTTTTGGCGTTTGAGGTAAGAGAAAAATATTTTATTTTTATTTACAATAGGGAGTCATAAGGTGAAACTTTAATGTTTTATATTCTGCATTAAGAAGGTGATAAAATGTGTATTATGATTGCTTTGAAAAAGTGTATTTTGTATGGTGTGTGAAGTAGTTGTTATTTGGTATTTTGAAGAGGGAGTTATAAGGTGTAAGTGTGATTGATTTTAAAATTGTATTGTGAATAATAAAAAGGGTTCAATAGTGGATGATTTTAAATCTATGCTAGAAAGTAAATATTACTAACCAAATTTTAAAGGAACAAAAAGGAAAATTATTTTGAGATAGATTTTGGAGGCTCATCATCATTGTGGTAGATTTAAAGGTATGTTGATTTAATTCCCTTCTCAAGAAAGTTTTGTTTGAAGAAAGTAATATTTGTTGTCATGAGAGTGGAGGTATAAGGATTGGTTTGATGTGCATTAGTGATTGATTGAAGTTGGAAATAATCATGAATTATTGTTGAAAGAAATTGGAAATATATGTGCTAGGGTTTGAGAACAAAGTTGTGCATTATTGTTGAATGAATTTGAAAATATACTAGAAAGGGTTTGATAGAAAATGGTGCATTAAATTTGAGTCATATTGAGAATGTACTTGCAAGGGTTATAGACAAATCTTGTGAAGCAAATCTCTGCATTAGTTTTGAGTGATATTGGGAATAAATTTGTAAGGGCTACAGACCAATTTTGTGAAGCAAGTATGTACATTGGTTTTTGATGAATTTGGAAGTACATAAGAAGGTCAACTATAAAGTGCTAGACTAGAGTATCCTTTTGAATGCAATTAATGTGAGACATGTGAAAGCAATAGACAATGAATGTGAGAAGAACATATTGAGTATTTGTAATGCATATCTTTCTCTATATGTTCATGAAGAAAAATAATTCTTGGTAGAATATGTCTGAATTACTTTAGTCAAAGAAAGAAATTTTGGGAAAGATATTTGCAATGGTTTCTATGCAAAAATTAGGAATTTTAAGCAATTTTTGTAAGGATTGATAAGAGTTTATGAGAAATATTTGAAAGCAGATTTGAGCAGATTATTGAGGCAAAATTGAGCAAGTTTGTGATCTAATTTCTAAGAAGATTTGAGGTAGATTTGAGCAAAATCTATGAGCAAGATTGAGTAGTGAGTTGAGAAGGTTTATGAATAGTTGTGTTGAGTGGTATTTTCACCCGATTGTGAAAACACACTCTCCGATAGGATTTGGGTTCTAAATCCTCTGCTTGCAAAGAAATTAAACAAGTAATTTCTCCAAGGTTCCTGTTATGTTAGCATTCTGCATCTATGTATTAATAATCTCAAATAAAGATATTTAATTAAAATGCTTGGAACACCTTAGTGGTTGCAAGTAACTGAAAACAAGGGGCACTGTGATTTATTTTACTATGAAAAATTAATGATTGTTCATTGAACCCTGATAAAGTAAATGTGATTTGATCCTTAAATGACCATGTTGTAACTTCAAAATTGTAAATTGATGAAATGCAAAAGCATGAAGGAATTATTTATGGATTTTGGAGTTTTTTAATTTTTTTATTTTATTTTAATGCCTGTAAATAAAGTTGGAACTTCTGAAAATAAAATGCAGCAAAAAGAAAATAAAATGTGAAAGAAAAGAAAATTAAAATTGCATCCAGTTTGATGCTATCCCGTCCTGGCAAAACCGAAGATAATGAGATTTCCATGCATGCAACCTAACCTATTGAACCTGCAAAACACGCACAATCCAGATAAGTTAAGTGCTGGTCTCTAGGGTTTACTGTTATTTTTAGATTTAGACATTCGCATGAAGCAACCAAGAAAACTTGCATTAAACTTCATCTATAAGCCTAGAAATCTGAAAATGAAAAATAAACATTAAATCTATAGCATGCACAGAAAAAATCTCCTTCTTTCTTGCCCACAAGATGCAAATTTCTGAACACTTCTGCATTAAAAATAAATCCTGTTACAATAGCAGACTTTCTGGTTTTCTCAAAACCAACAAAAAAGGAAGAAAATAGCCTCAAAGCAGGCCCAGAATGACCCTCTGGCCTCTAGCACTGCAACTCTGCTCCAGCGGTTTCCGACCCCTCTATCTGTCCTGTGCTTCTACTTTTAAAGCATGGCAATGCTTTCTGTTTCGGCCTGTGATGCTTCGTTTCATCTTCTCGATCGATTCGTTTCATATTCCCGCCTTTCGAATTGTTCTTGAATTTATGTTTAATGCTGAAACGTTCGATAATATTCTATGCATGTAACGTTTCTGTAACCCTTATACATGTATGCCACGTGTTCTGCACTTTTAGCATCTTTCGTAACGGCTCCCTGTAAATCGCGACCAAAAATAGCATGCAGCTTTGTCCGTCTTCCTGGCCGTGAAAACGTGACATGTCGCGAAATCGTGACATGTCGCGATATCACGACGTTTTCCTGTCAGTAGCCTTTCTTGCCATCACGCCCAGTGAAAACGTGACATGTCGCGAAATCGCGACATGTCACGAAATCGTGATGCTTTCCTCGTTCACCTTTCCGTCCACTGTCACGAAATCGCTACGCTTTTCTCTTCGGCACCTTCGCTGCATCTTGTCGTGAAATCGTGACATTTTTCATCTCCGTACACCTTGGCTACATGCCTGTCGTGAAATCACGACGCTTTTCCACTTCGGGCACCTTCGCTGCAACCTGTCGTGAAATCGCTATGCTCTTTCACTTGAAGCTGTCTTGCGGCAACCTATCGCGAAATCGTGACATTTTTCATCTCCGTACACCTCGGCCGCAACTTGTCATGAAATCGTGACGTTTTTTGTTTCTTTCCCTCTGGCAGCTTTCTGTCACAAAATCGCGACACTTTTCTGTTCCGTACTGCTCTTGCTATTTTGGCCGTGAAAATGTGACATGTCACGATTTCATGACATATTTTCCTTTCGTACGCCTCGGCTGCTTTGGAGCCACGAAATCGTGACCTATCGCGATATCGCGATGTTTTTCCGCTTCATGCCCCTTAGCTGCTGCCATTGACTGCGTTGACCATGATTTTGCGACATGTCACGATTTCGCTACGCTCTTTGCTTCTCCTTTCTCTCTTCTCTTTCGGTCGCGATTTAGCGACATGTCACGATTTCATGACACTTTTTCATTTTGCCTTTCTCTCTCCTCTTTCGGTCGCGATGGAGCAACATGTCACGATTTTGTGACACTTTTTCATTTTCCTTTCTCTCTCCTCTTTCGGTCGCGATGGAGCAACATGTCACGATTTCGTGACACTTTTTCATTTTGCCTTTCTCTCTCCTCTTTCGGTCGCGACGGAGCAACATGTCACGATTTCGCGACACTTTTCTATTTTTGGCAGCGATGGCGCGACAGGTCACGATTTTGCGACATGTCGCGATTTCGCGACACTTTCTACACTTGTGCATTTTTGCCCCTTTTTCTTGAATTTTAGCATCTGGGTCACTGAGATTCCTTTTGAAAGCATGCAAAAAATATGGGTCCCCAATTTTGGGGTGTGTTGTGGATCAGCCACAACAAATGGCGACTCTGTTGTCAAATGCTCTTGAGCATTTTAGTGAGAACCCAACCTGAAACATATACAAACTCGAAAACATGTGTTAGCACATAAGCAATATAACAAATGCCCAAAGATCAAAAGTACATGAATCATCAGAATCATCAAGTATTAGCTCAGTGTGTGCAATGAATTTCTTTCCCTATCGTTTGAAATTGATCCACACTCCATTGTCAGTTTTGCATGAATGCATATATGAGATTGTGAATGATTTGTGTAACCTAATGAATATGCTAGGAGATCTTGCTTTTATAAAATGCATAGTCTTTCTTCTAGTATCATGTACAAACATTCAAGATTGCCAAACCCTCTTAGGATCCACTAATTAATTGCCTTATTATATCCCAAAGTTGGTTATGAGTCCCTACTATCTTGAACCCATGTGCAAGTGAATGTGAAATCAGAACTTTGGGGAATCAGACTCCCAACCAACCGAGATGGGAGTTTAACCCTATCCTTACTATTCTGATTTAGAATTCATTACCTCACTTTGAGCAAAATAATTTAACCAATTATGGAAGAAATGGTCATGCTAGTCTAACCCTTTGGACAATCAGTGGTCTTGTTTTTTAGACAAGACATGTTGCCATGCATGGGCATACCTAACCCCACAATCCAAAACTTATCTTCATTTCTTTGGACCTTGGGGATGACTACCCATCCTTTGCAGAGGACAAGTAGTACGATCCTTCCAATCCAATATAAATATGAGATGGGAAAATTTTATTTTTTTACTTCTTGGACCTTAGGGATGACTACCCATCCTTGCTAGGGACATGTAGTACGATCCTTCCAATCCAAAATTTAGATGTAAATGGAAAATATTAATTTTATTGCTTAGACCTTGGGGATGACTACCCATCCTTTGCAGAGGACAAGTAGTACGATCCTTCCAATCCAAGATTTATTATGAAATG
Organism: Wollemia nobilis; assembly: GCA_028583015.1. NCBI lineage: Eukaryota > Viridiplantae > Streptophyta > Pinopsida > Araucariales > Araucariaceae > Wollemia > Wollemia nobilis. The sequence goes on along the minus strand of JAQPPZ010001316.1, from coordinate 2,232,236 downwards.
AGACATAGGAGCTTTGGGGAATTAGATTCTCAACCTAAGCGAGATGAGAATTTATGCCCTATCCTTACTACTCCATGTAGGTCAAATCAAAGCTTTGGGGAATTGGATCCTCAACCTAAGTTCGATGAGGATTTAACCCTATCCTTACTACTCCGATTTTAGGCTTTAAGCTCTATGGAAGTGGTCAAAACCACTCGTTTTAAGGATCATGTTGCATAATAGGATAGACCTGAAATCCTTCTTTCGCCCAACCTTTTCTTCCAAGTTAGGTTTTGATCATTTTGCTCAAGATCCTTTTTTAATGTATAAGACGTGCTTGGTTCTAGATATCTCAAGACTCAGTTCCCAACCTTAGGATTTTCTTCTTATTTATGTGATAGCATAACCTTAAGAGGATTTGACACACTTTAATGATTTGTATTTGAAATGCATATGCAACTAAGATGGCATGTATGTGCAAAGTGAGATGTAATATGAATGCATTGTCCTTTGAAATGCAGATGAAATGTTGCCATATAACTGACTACTTCATGCATCACAAGTTTCAAACGATATTATTAAATTGTTTGTGTTACTTGTGGAGCTTTTACAAGACAATTCCAATGTTCCATATTTTCCCGATCTAGAACATAAGTTAGCATCTCAAGACAACTTTTTCATCTCTTTTTTTTTTTTTTTTTATATAAATAAACACAAAATGTCAAACACACATAACTTTAAATTAAAACTTATTCAATCCAAAACCAAACTGCAATCCCAAAAATGAAAATTTGAAAACACAAACCAAAAACCAAAAACCAAAATCTATATACAAATGTACACTATAATACAAGATGATGCAAAGCTTGGCTTATCACTTTCCTGGATCCCAAACATGGTTAGAACATTTCAACAAAAATATAACATGATATGCATACCAAATGTTGTGGGAATCCCACAAAAACAAGACAAGACCAAACAATGCAACAAACTTCCACTTGCCATGCTCACCATACCAATTTGATTTAGTTCCAATAATACTCCCATAGGTGAGCATCAAATTACTAAAATGATTAGACAATAAATGATTTTCAATTTTATCATGTCTATTCTTTAAAACTTCCATTTCCAAACTCAATCTTTGATTTAGAATTAGGCTATCTTCTTCCAATATGCAATTTTGTAAGTAGGAGCCTATTTCTACAAATTTTAAAGCCAAATTATTTTCCAAATTTGTAGGCCAATCAAATTTGTGTAACAATTTACAAGCATCTAGGATATTTACTAAATTAGGATCATTAAAAGTTTTTATCCTAGATTCAATTAGTAATTGTTGATGAATTTGATTTAACAATTCAAGTGCATCAACTTCTTTTCCATTCATTAAAACAATGTTATTAAAGGTGTGATTAAAAATTATACCTTGTTTTTCATTTACCTTTAATGACATTTCATCATCAAACTATATTAAATTCAAAATATGGTCATCCATTTTCAATCCTCAAACATTCTTGGTCAAAGTGTATGTCCCATGACTCATCTTGATGATCCTTCATTTGAGTTGCTTCCAATTGATCAATCTCTTTGTCATTTGGTTCTAATTCTTTGTTCACTATCCATGGTATCTCTTCATTTGAATCCTCCAAATCATCATGCAAACTTGCATCCACACTTTCAATGAATTTATATTCAACATGATCAAATTTTGTCACCTTTTCAAATCTTGTGAATATGAGATCTTCGTATGATGTAGAAGGTTCAACATCCTGCATATCAAGTGAAATATGAGTTTCATTTATAGGGATGTGAGAAAAGAATGCATTATCATATCTCCCCCAACCATTATAAAAATTATCTTCCAAACTTGTGGGATGAAACTCCATGGCATTTGTGACATGATCTTTTGATTCATTCATAGATTCTTTTCTTTCTTTGTCCTTGGCAATAGGATCATTATAATCTTCCAAAATTTGATGAGATTTGAAACCCTCTTCCAAAACATCCTCAAATTGTACAGGAGTTGTAAGATCTTCCTTTGAGTAGGCGATTATGTCATCCTGCATATCAATTGGCACACAAGTTTCATTAGTAGTTTTGGAGAGAGTGTAGTCTTCCCACTTCTTCCAAGCATCATAATAATCATCTTTCAAAATCAAGTGGTGACGTTCAACTACTTCTTCAACATCTTCCAATTCATCAATGTGTTTCTCATCAAATTCATCTTCACCTTCCTTAGATGGTTCAATTATTTCCAAAAGTGGGTTATTTCTTGAATTCAAATTTATAAGGCTATCATTGTCCAAATTAGCAACCCATGATACATTTTATCACAATTTGGAGGGTGAAGAATTTCTTGATCCTTAATTTTACACATCTCATCAATAGTATCTTCCAAGAACAAGTGGTGAGACTCTATCATGTCTTCAAATTCATTTATTGGTTTTCTCCCCATTTCACTTTCAACCACTTCATTTAATTCCATGGCAGGTTCCATCTTATCACATATATCAAACATTGTTGAATTTAGAACCCCTTCATCTAGATAATCGTGTATCTCTACATGATCCTCACTAGTGGATGTTGTCTTAGCAATTTGCACCTCCTCTTGGACTACATCTAAGGTGGTTGTAAGATTTGGATATTCAAATTCATCCCCTTGATCATTTACCTTAGATATCATTGGAGTGGAGGGTGCTATGTTTGATGGTTGGTGTAGGTTGGCATCAAAAGAACAATCTCTCATATGAACATGTTGTGCCTTTTCTTCTTCAAGACCTTGTCGTTCTATCTCTTCTAAGACCTCATGGATTTTCTCTAGGGACAAACCACTCAGTTTTCCTCAATGAGTGAAGCAAGTGTGGGGTGTATGGCTCCTAGGTATACTTCCATGGCTTCCTCTTCTAATGTGTTAAAATTTTCCCACATTTGGGAGTGCAACTCATGAAATCTTCCATTGAATTGACTCAAGGATTCATTAGGCTCTTTACATATGGAGGTAAACTGATTTTTCAATATTTCTAAGTCAACCTGATTACCAAAATGATGAAGATAGGTCTGCTTCTAGTTGTATCCAAGAAGTCCTAACCTCCATGGGTAGTTGACTATACCAAAAGAATGGTCTATCATCCAAAATGTATGCAAATAACTTACAAGCTACCTCCTCATAGAAAATCTGGAATTTACATAATGCATCCTTGTAGACATGCAGTTTTTGCAAGTATCCTAGTGGCACCTCTTGATTAAAACACCGTAAAAAATCCAATAACATTGTAGGAATATGATAGGGTATCACATGTAAACCCTCATAATAATCCTCCATTATTAATACCATTCTCTCTCTTAGAGATGTTATTTCAGCTCTCAGGGATACCCTTTGCTCCTCAAGTGTTGCCATTAGTGAAACTTAAAATGTAATTTTAGAACCAAATCTGTTGAATATTCAACCTGCAATAAAAAATAAAAATCAAGTTAGCATCAACTAAGAGATGTATTCATTAAAATCAAATGAAAAGTAATTGCATGAGACCAAAATTCTGAAAAATTAAATCAAATCACCTTAATTCTGTATGAACAATCAAAAAAATATACAGCATACCTGAATTGCTTAAAATAGAATAAAATAAACCAATTCAGGCCGTCCTTTTAACAATCCGTTGAGTGTTAGAGGACTAATGCATACAAAAATTTAAATTTATATTACACTAAAAATAAACCCGTTCGGCCCTCCTAGCACCAATCCGTTGAGTGGTGTTAGAGGCCGAAGATGCTAATCAAATGGACTTGAAATATTTAGCAATTTAAAATTCTTAAATAATTATAAACCCGTAGCATCTAAAATCACGATAAAATAAACCCTTTCAGGCCCTCCTTCTAGCGCCAATCTATTGAGTGGTATTTTCACCCGATTGTGAAAACACACTCTCCGATAGGATTTGGGTTCTAAATCCTCTGCTTGCAAAGAAATTAAACAAGTAATTTCTCCAAGGTTCCTGTTATGTTAGCATTCTGCATCTGTGTATTAATAATCTCAAATAAAGATATTTAATTAAAATGCTTGGAACACCTTAGTGGTTGCAAGTAATCGAAAACAAGGGGCACTCGTGGTTTATTCTACTGTGAAACTTAATGATTGTTCATTGAACCCTGATAAAGTAAATGTGATTTGATCCTTAAATGACCATCTTAGTAACTTCAAAATTGTAAATTGATGAAATGCAAAAGCATGAAGGAATTATTTATAGATTTTGGAGTTTTTTAATTTTTTTATTTTATTTTAAAACCTGTAAATAAAGTTGGAGCTTCTGAAAATAAAATGCAGAAAAAAAGAAAATAAAATGTGAAAGAAAAGAAAATTAAAATTGCATCCAGTTTGATGCTATCCCGTCCCGGCAAAATCGAAGATAATGAGATTTTTTTGCATACAACCTAACCTATTGAACCCGCAAAACACGCACAATCCGAGATAAGTTAAGTGCTAGGTCCTCCTGGGGTTTGACATGTAATTTTTAGATTTAGACATTCACATGAAGCCACCAAGAGAACTTGCATTAAACTTCATCTATAAGCCTAGAAATCTGAAAATGAAAAATAAACATTAAATCTATAGCATGCACAGAAAAAATCTCCTTCTTTCTTGCCCACAAGATGCAAATTTTTGAACACTTCTGCATTAAAGATGAATCCTGTTACAATAGCAGACTTTCTGGTTTTCTCAAAACCAGCAAAAGAGGAAGAAAACAACCTCAAAGCAGGCCCAGAATGACCCTCTGGCCTCTAGCACTGCAACTCTGCTCCAGCGGTTTCCGACCCCTCTATCTGTCCTATGCTTCTGCTTTTAAAGCATGGCAATGCTTTCTGTTTCGGCCTGTGATGCTTCGTTTCATCTTCCCGATCGATTCGTTTCATATTCTCGCCTTTCGAATTGTTCTTGAATTTATGTTTAATGCTGAAACGTTCGATAATATTCTATGCATGTAACGTTTATGTAACCCTTATACATGTATGCCACGTGTTCTGCACTTTCAGCATCTTTCGTAATGGCTCCTTGTAAATCGTGACCAAAAATAGCATGCAGCTTTGTCCGTCTTCCTGGCCACGAAAACACGACATGTCATGAAATCGCGACATGTCACGATATCACAATGTTTTCCTGTCAGCAGCCTTTCTTGCCATCACGCCCAGTGAAAACGTGACATGTCATGAAATCGTGACGATTTCCACGAAATCGTGACATGTCACGAAATCGTGACGTTTTTCTCCTCCGTACGCCTTTGTCGCTTGCCTGTCGTGAAATCACGACGCTTTTCCACTTTGGGCACCTTCATTGCAAATTGTCACGAAATCGCTATGCATTTTTGCTCCGTACACCTTTGTTGCATGCCTGTCACGAAATCGCAACACTTTTCCACTTCGGGCACCTTCACTGCAACCTGTCACAAAATCGTTACGCTCTTTCACTTGAAGCTATCTTGCGGCAACCTGTCGCGAAATCATGACGTTTTTCATCTCCGTATGCCTCGATCGCAACCTGTCGCGAAATCGTGACGCCTTTTCGTTTCTTTCCCTCTGGCAGCTTTCTGTCACGAAATCGTGACACTTTTCTGTTTCGTAGTGATTTTATGACATATTTTCCTTCCGTACGCCTCGGCTGCTTTGGAGCCGCGAAACCGTGACCTGTCGCGATATCGTGACGTTTTTCCACTTCATGCCCCTTAGTTGCTGTCATTGACTGCGTTGACCGTGATTTTGCGACATGTCACGATTTTGCTACGCTTTCTGCTTCTCCTTTCTCTCTCCTCTTTCGATCGCGACGGAGCAACATGCCATGATTTCGTGACACTTTTTCATTTTGCCTTTCTCTCTCCTCTTTTGGTCGCGATGGAGCAACATGTCGTGATTTCGCGACACTTTTTCATTTTGCCTTTCTCTCTCCTCTTTCGGCCGCGACGGAGCAACATGTCGCGATTTCGTGACACTTTTTCATTTTGCCTTTCTCTCTCCTCTTTCGGTCGCGACGGAGCAACATGTCACGATTTCGTGACACTTTTCTATTTTTCGATAGCGATGGCACGATAGGTCACGATTTCGCGACATGTCGCGATTTCACATGTCGCGATTTCACGACACTTTCTACACTTGTGCATTTTTGCCCCTTTTTCTTGAATTTTAGCATCTGGGTCACTGAGATTCCTTTTGAAAGCATGCAAAAAATATGGGTCCCCAATTTTGGGGTGTGTTGTGGATCAGCCACAACAAGTTGTTATAAGCATATTGGAGTAGATTTGAGTAGGTTTTGGTGAGCAAATTTGAGAAAGCCTTATGTGTAGGCTTGGAGCAGATTTGAGCAGGTTTTGGTGAGCAGATTTGAGCAAGCCTTGTGTATAGGCTTGGAGAAGATTTGAGCAAGTTTTGGTGAGCAGATTTGAGCAAGCTTTATGTGTAGGCTTGGAGCAGATTTGAGTAGGTTTTGGTGAGCAGATTTGATCAAGCCTTGTGTGTAGGCTTGGAGGGTATTTGAGCAAGTTTTTATGAGCATATTTGAGCAAGCCTTATAAGAAGGCTTGAAGTGGATATGGGGAAGCCTTGTAAGTAGGCTTGAAGTAAACTTGAGAAAAGGGGATTGGTGTCTCCTATGTATAGAGTTCCACAAGCCAAAGAAAAAGGGATTGGTGTCTCCTGTGGATAGAGGTCCACGAACCAGATCAAAGGGGATTGGTGTCTCCTGTGGATAGAGGTCCATGAACTAAAGCAAAGGGGATTTGTGTCTCATGTGGATAGAGGTCCATGAACCAAATCAAAGGGTATTTTTGTCTCCTATGGATATAGGTCCATGAAATTGAGAATAGGGGATTGATGTCTCCTTTGGGTTGGTGCCCATAAATATTTTAATAGGGAATTGATTCCCAAGAGATTTCTTGAGAAAAATTATAAGAAATATTTTCTTTGTGGACGTAGCCCACATTGGGTGAACCATGTTAAATCTATATCTCTTATATATGTGATGATCTATGGATTTTTTCACTATTGCAATTGATAATATTGGATGATATTGCTTTGGAAAGAAAATTAAAAGTTTGATATTATACTATTCACCCCCCTCTCAGTATAAGTTTGTGTTCTTCAACCCCAATATAGAAGAGGATGATGACATTTTGACCAATGTTAACTATGATCCAATTGAAGGGCCTCACTACCAACTATATTTTAAATCACAGGATCATACCATAAACCTCAAATAAAATAAACAAATCATGTCTAAAATTTTGGAGGACATCCACTTTAATGAAGCTAGACCGTCCCATCCCTAACACAGTTTTCATCCTAATTCTTTACCCTCTCATAATATTAATGTCAATCCTTTTTTTGATAGTTTTATAATAATCCTAATATATATCTATTTTACAAACCAACCTATGCTACTACTATGACAACCAATGTTGAGGGAGTTTCCCAACCACCTCCAACTAGTAGCATTCTTCACAATCATAGTCAATTTCCTTCCAATCCTTCTAAAAAAAATATTTATTCTAATTCAAATGTTTATCTTCCTCCTAATATCAAAAATTGTTCTTATATTCCACCAAATTATAATGTTATTCCTTGACAAGATACTACACAACATTTCCTTTTCCACAACTCTGATCATAAAATATAAATACCTCAAAATTAAACCAAGTTTCATATCAACAACCTATGATAAACAACTATAGCCCATATTTAGGAAATTATGGAATATACATACCAAAAATGCCACCTTTAATGTATAGACACATAAAATTGACCCACTTGAGTGAGTCATTTTCCCTAGATCCTCAGAGGAACCCTAAAGCTTGCCCAAAATAGGTTTTGGCCCCTCTTCCCTCTTTTTACCTCCTTTTTTCTTAGTCTATATGAAATTGTGGTCATCCCTTATAGGGTATGATGTTGCTTTTATAGGTTTCTTGCTTTGGTTGTCGTGTTTCTTAGCCTCAACAAAATCACAATCATCCCTTATGAGGTATGATTTTTCCTAGGAGAAACCCTAGTTTCCTCGACCGACCCTTTTTGGCATTGGCTTTCCTTGTTTCCTCGCACTTTCCTCCTTTCAAATCCCTTATAAATAGATGTATTGAAATATTCTTTTCCCCAAGCGATTGATTTAATTAATAAAATTTTAAAAAGTGCTAAGTGATCTATTGAAGTTCTACTATGAAGCAATATTCTTTTATATTTTTGATTGTGTGTTTGCTGCTCTTGGTGGACAAGTTTTAGAGCCCTAAGGAGGAATATGCTACTTGGAGGTCTCCATCCTTTTGCCTATTTTTCTCTATCACCAGGTTGATTTTCACTCATTTGCATTTACATATTAGTTAGATTTACATTGTGCATCACTTTTTCTGTATTTATCTATTAATTTCTTCTTCTATTGTGAAATTGCACCTAGTAATTTTTGGACATTATTTCACCCTATTTGTGAAATAATGGCCACTTTCTAAGGGATACGATTTTACCTAGGCTAGGCTTGGGGGAAATTTACTACCTCTAAACCCTAGATCTACTTTTCATGTTGTAATCTAACCATAATGGCATATTCTATGTTATATTCATCATATTATTTTGTATTATATCTTGCTTGTCCATATTCCAAAGGTCAACTAAAAGGACCTAGGGGGCTTGACTATTGTGCCCCCAATCACTGTTATATAGTGGCCTAAGTAGGCCCCCTAATGCTGATCATATTTTTCAAGTGTTTGTGAAGTCATTTTGTAGGAACATTGTAGGATATTGTTGGATGCAAGATACATCTTGGATCAACCGTTGGATGAGATAAGTGCCTTGATAGATATTTAGGTTATTTATTATGTGATTTTTATATTTTCAAAACCCTACACCATAAATAAAAATAAAAGTAATTAATTGAGTTTCTAGGCATTTGAAAGGTAAAATAATATAGTGCGAATCTAGGGTTTTCAACATTGTTTGTGCATTTCCCTTGTACCCTTGCTCAAATATTTTCATTTTTCAATCCTAGGATTAGATATTATTCAAACAAAAAATTATTCTAGGTTCAACTCTTGTATTCTTTAATCTCGTGTATTCTTGTATTTTCCTTTCATAGTTTAGCTATAGAAAGGTCAAACATAAGTGTATGCTCAAATTGACACATAAAAACACATTCTACCCCAAACTGAGAGCGAGTCCTAAAAATATTCTTGGTAAACCCTTCCTCCCCCACATCAAGTGTAGAGTTATAACATACTCCTATGGCTCACTTCAACTCCTTGTAAATCTAACTGAGAATTGTACACATTAGGGTAGTTTTCCTCCTTTACATCTTTGGTGAACCCAACATGAAGACCATCTTAGTGGCCAAGATAGGAAGCCTCTTCCTTTTATTTTTGAAATTTTTTATAAAGACCCCTAATTTATTTACCTAGAGTTAGAAGAAAATTAATAACCTCTTGAAAACTTTCTTGTGTGTATTTGTTAGTTTTCTCTTCTATCCTTTCACTTCTTTTAATGGTTCCATTCATTAAAAGTAACTGAAAGCATCTTAAATTATCTTATTCCTTAGGAAGATGATTAGGTTGATAGAGATAATCCTAACATTGATGTAGAAGAGCAAGAAAATGTGTAAACTAAAATAAACTATGATCCCTTTGAAGGACCCTATGGTGGTTTCCTTTTTAAATCATTTGAGCATGTTTGGGGATTTATGAAATATTATAAGGAGAAATTATTGAAGGCTATGGAGTGGGAAGCCCAACTCGAAAGAGGTGAGACTCCTCATCCTCCTCTAGTAGTTTATCCTATACATATTCATGATAACCTTGTGTTAGAATATTTGCATCATGATAATATTACTCGACCAAATTATACCACTACCGTAACCACTAATGTTTTAAGGAGTCCAAAATTCATTCCAACTAGTAGTGTCACTCAAAATTATGTTCAATTTCCTCCTCAATCTACTAATATAAAAATTCTTGCTTCTATTTCACCAACTGTTAGTTATCCTCTCCAACAAGGTATCACATATCACAATAGTATCAATACCTCCAACATGATCCAAGTGTTCATTCAACAACCTACCTATACACCTCTCTTAGGGAATCTAGGGGTACTGTACAACAAAAATCTAGATGTGAAAAGTTTAACTAATATGGTGAAATAATTGGTTTCAAAAGTGGAGATGATTCAACCCTCTAGTTTCACCTACAACTATAATTAAATGTGCAATCAGCCCCTAGACCCTATTGTTGTTGTTAAACCTTATCCTAAGCATTTTTTCATGCCAATTCTACCTATATACAAAGGAATAGAAGATCAAATTGAGAATTTAAGGAGGTTCATAACATCTTGCCATGATATCATATATGATGACATGTTGCTAAAAATATGTTTCCTAAGAGTTTTGATGGCATGAAATTAGAATGGTATTATCAGTTACCTAGCCATTTTTTGAGAAAATTTTAAGAGAAAACTAAATTGTTTGTCCAACAGTTTGGTGCCTATGTTGAAAAATATGTCTATGGAAGATGTCTACAATTTGAAGCAATGTAAAGAAGAAAGTTTCTCAAAAAAATTGTCTCATTCAAGGATTCTAGTTGGATTCTTGAGATATACCTTACCTCCTCGAAATATGCTTAAAATATTTATTGGAAATTTGCAAGAGCAATTATCTTATGCATTAGAAACAAAAACTATCACATATTTTGATCAAGCAATTGAGTTAGCGAGGAAAGTGGAACAAGATATTATCATAATAGGACATATTAAATTAAAATAAGATAAAACTACTAAGCCACAATATAATAATAATTATGTGCTAGAATATGGTTTAGTGAATATTAGTCTTGTTAACAATATTGTTAACAACCTACAAAAGATGATACTTCAAAAACCTTCACAAAGGAATTTCACCAACATTAACATACCCATGGAAGTGGTTTTAAATAATATTTTGGAAACTAATATGATTGAATTGCCTTCCATAAGGCAACCATATACTACAACTAATTGGTATAAAGCATGTCAACATTATGCTTATCATAGAGTGGAAAGACACTGGACAAATTCTTGCAAAAGGTTGAAACACATGGTTCAATATTTGATTGATGCAGGACATCTTGATATAGAAGGCTCTCAAACATAAAATAATCAACCTCCTAATCAAAAATAACCTATGACTAATCAAGATATGGGAATCTTTCGAGATCCATTACCGAATCATGGACAACAGGCATCTAATCAAGTATCTTATTAGAATGTATCATCTACATATGGTAATATGGTTGGCATGGTTGGAGAGACTACAAGGAAATAGGCTCAATATTAGTTAGCATAACACCCTTAATAGGATAAAATCTCTTTGTCACAACCCATATTGATTTTAATGAATAATCAGAGAAAGAATATAGGAACAAGAATTCCACCTTTAGTGTTGAAACCTCAAGTTTCCTTTGACCTTCAATAGCAGTTAGCTAGTACCCTAGCCAAGATTTCTGTAGACACCAAATCCTAGCCATTAATCCTTCATCATAACCATACTACCACCCACTTGTCCACCATCCATCTTTCCCTCCATCCATTTAACCATTTCATACCTTTCTCGTCTTCAAAAGGCCCACTTTAACCCTTTTGCACCACTTTTTGACCCTTTTGGACTCAATTTATATTTATTTTATATTATTTAAATTTAATATAATATTTTATTATTATATTTTAATATATTTATTATAAAATATATATATTTAAACCCAATTAACCTCAGCCATTAGATTTAATCTAATCTTAGCCATCCATCTTCATTAATCCATGCCACACTTAAAGTATAATCTCAGCCTTAGGATTTGATTTAATCTTAGCCACACGATCAAAAGTGTTAAGCTAAAACCCTAAGAAAACCCTAGGCTTGATTATAAATAGGAGCATCCTTAATGCTCAACTCCTGAGTTTCCTGTGTCCCCAGGATTTCCCTAAGTATTTCCCTAGAATCCCTGATTTCAAACCCTAGTCATCCTAACTTCCCTAAGGCTACCACACAGCCTTTTGTGCCCTAATCACCATTCTTTTATTGCATTTCACACACCTTCTATCATCACCATCGTATTCCATCCACTGAATCCTTTGCAACCCCCAATTCGCTTCTGTTGATCTAACCCTAATCTATAGGTGCTCCCACGCGCCTGCCCCATCCCACAAGTGTAGTTGTGCACCTGTCATGTCCTACATGCACAACTCACTACCTGCTTCTACCTAAGTTGTACACCAGAATCTACTACACAATATCACATATCATCAAATCATCAAATCTACAATGATGCAATAGATCATCAAAAACAACAAGGTAAATCATTATTTGTTATTTCATTTCATTATCTGTAGATTTTGCATGCTACTTTATTCATTAATAACTAGGGTTTTATTGATAGCTGAGGGTCTCATGCTGTGGAACCCTCTCAGGTATTTTTAATCCCTTGTTTTGTTTGTATGTGTGTAGATCTACAGATTTATTCATCATTGGATAGCTACTGAAGCTAGAATGGCCCGAAATCAGATATCAACAAAGCCCACTCACTTTGTTGGGAGCAAAACACATTGAAGACACTCATTTTTTGGTAGCTAGGGTTTCGGAGAACCCTAGAAGTTGTAATTATTGTATAGAAATAATTTTTTTGGATAGAATAATTGTAACAAAGAGTTTCTTAGCTCCCCCCATTATTGAAAAAAATATCATTTTGTGTAATTACTGTCTTTCTGGAATGATTTATTTTATATCTGCTTTAGTGTCGTGTTTTTGTCTCTTAAAAATTTTTAATTGGATCGTGTGATTCATCTGTAATCTCATTCGGTAATTGAGGGGGTAAGCAACACAAATTCCAAAATTCTTTATTCTTTTGTCTTCAAAATTATCACTAAAAAATCCAATAGGAAAGAGAAATTGCTTCTGCATCCAAAGCCCAACCAGGTGTCTCTTTTTTTTGCACCATATTGTGTTTCATGCAACATGGTCCAAAAAGGGGCATCTGTAGACACCAAATCCTAGCCACTTTTCCTTCATCCTGGTCATCCTACCACCCACTTATCCACCATCACCCCTTCCTTCCATTCAATTGGCCATTCCATGCCTTTCTCGCCATCCAATGACCCACTTTAGCCTTTTACCACCATTTTTTGACCCCATTTGACTTATATGATATTTATTTTATATTATTTATGTTTAAATATAATATTTTATATTATATTTTAATATATTATTATAAAATATATATTTATAATCCCAATTAACCTCAGCCATTAGATTTAATCTAATCTCAACCATCCATATTCCTTAATCCGTGTCGCACTTAAAGTATAATCTCAACCTTTGGATTTTATTTAATATTATCCACATGATAAAAAGTGTTAGGAAAAAAACCTAAGAAAACCCTAGGCTTGATTATAATTAGGAGAATTCTCAATGCTCAACCCTCAAAAAATCTAAGTCTGGAAATCCTGAAGAAGTATGAGGTCCATGTATTCTGAATACCATTGTTAGAGTCGAGTGGATTGTTCCCTAGCATATTCTGCTTAAGAACCCTAGATTTCCTTAGGATTTCCCCATTCCAGCAATTTCTCCAGCCATCTTCCATCATCCACATCACATCACATTTTGTACCATCCCCCTTCTCATCGTTGGGGCAAAAACGGTACCACATCATTCATCATTTGTATAATTTTTTTTTCAATTGGCTCTTGAGATGCATCCGCAACTCATTCACCAATTGAGGGGGTAAGATACGCAAATTCTACAATTATTTATTCTTTTGTCTTCAACATTACTGCTCAAACCCAACAAAAAATAGAAGTTTCTTCTATGCCCGTAGACTGAGCAGGTGTCTCGTATTTTTGCACCAAATTGTGCTTTACGCAACATGGTACAAAAAGGGGCATCTATAGACACCAAATCCTAGCCATTAATACTTCATCATAACCATCCTACCATTGAATTTTCCACCATACATCTTTCCTGCCATCCATTTAACCATTTCATACCTTTATCGCCTTCAAAAGACCCACTTTAACCCGTTTCTGCCACTTTCTGACCCATTTGGACTTAATTTATATTTATTTTATATTATTTATATTTAATATAATATTTTTTTATTATATTTTAATATATTTATTATAAAATATATATTTAAACCCAATTAACCTCAGCCATTAGATTTAATCTAATCTCAGCCATCCATCTTCATTAATCCATGCCACACTTAAAGTATAATCTCAGCCTTAGGATTTGATTTAATCTTAGCCACACGATCAAAAGTGTTAATATAAAACCCTAAGAAAACCCTAGGCTTGATTATAAATAGGAGCATCCTCAATGCTCAACCCTTGAGTTTCCTGAGTCCCCAAGATTTCCCCAAGTCTTTCCCTAGAATCCTTGATTCCAAACCCTAGTCATCCTAAGTGCCCTAAGGCTACCACACAACCTTTTATGCCTTAGTCCCCATCCTTCCACTACATTTCATACATCTTCTATCATCACCATCATCTTCCATCCACTGAATCCTTCACAATCCCACAATCTGCTTCTATTTATCTAACTCTAATTCGTAGGCACTCCCGAGCACCTACCTCAGTCCACAGGTGCAGCCGGGTGTCTACTGCATTCCATAAGTGCAGCACCATGCCTTCTATCCCCACAACCACAAAAAAGAGCAATGAAAGAACATCATAAACAACAAGGTAAATCATTATTTGTTATTATATTATTTTATTATCTGTAGATTTTGCATGCTACTACATTTGTTAATAGCTAGGGCTTATTGATAACTGAGGGTCTCACATTGTGGAGCCCTCACAGGTATTACTGATCCCTTGTTTATTTGTATGTGTGAATATCTATAGATTCATCAACATTGGATAGCTATTGAAGCTGGAGTGGCCCAAATCAATGAATATTTGAAGCCCACTCAACCCTATTGGGATCAAAGACACGATTGAAGACATTGTAGCATTTGCCATTAGGGTTTCAGAGAACCCTATATATTTGTAACATTGTATCAATAAAAGGATTGTGTATCATCCTGATCTATAACAATGGAGTTTATAAGCTCCCCATTAATATAATACATATATTTCATGGTTGTGCATTTCTGGTTTGATATATTCATTTGTTATTTTCTTTTAAGCAATAGTTGTAGTGTTGTGTTTTTGTATTCACAATTTCTATCTTAGAACTCTTGCAAACTTATTCTATTCATAGGGAAGCTTTGTTAGAACTTCTAATACAACAATATATCCCTCCATACATTTCTTCTAGTGTCATGGTTAATGTTGTAGGTTCTCTTGACATACATCATATCTCATTCTTGGATGATGATAAACCTTCCTCAGACCTACGAGGGGATTCTTCCATTTACATTACAACATTTATTGGGGAAAATTTTGTCAAATGAATCTTGATTGACAATGATTTTTCCCTTAATTTATGCACTTATCATTTTTTCCAAAAGTTTGGATTAAAATAGGAACTTAACTAAATCTAACATTATCATCAAAACTTTCAATAATGAGTCCCAAGAGGACTATGGCATTATATCCCTCCCTCTTAAGGTTGGATCTAAGATCTTAGTTACATTATTATATGTGGTTTCTTACCTTGCATATTTTAATCTTCTTCTCAGATGTCCTTGGATACATGCACTAAAGGCCATTTTTTCTACCCTTCATCAGTGTTTGAAGTTTAAATTAAAGGACCAAGTTGTTACTATCTCGAGCAATTTTCAACCATTCAAATATTGTTTGATGGTTGAGCAAGCTCAATCATATCTTACAAATTTTCCATAAATTTCATCATTCTCCAAGTTCATCATCTCAAATATCTGAGCAACTCAAAAGTTAAAAAATGAGTGATGAACCTCAAATCGAAGTTTCATCACAAGATCAAGATAATCAGTTTCTTCAAGAACCTCTTCTAGATCTAGCCAATCTACCACCTTCACTAAGGACTATGGGTTTACCTCATAAGAAGGGTGAATTTGTACACATTGGCATGTGTAACTTTATCTTCACAATAATAACCTTTGAAGAAAAGATCCATGGTAGCAATCCCTTTCCTATTGAGCATTCTTTTATTCATTGCTACTTATCCAATGATTAACCACTCCCTAAAAATATCCTATCTAGCATGGGATATGTAGGTAAAGGTTTAGGGACACAATAGAAAGGTATTCAAGAGCCTTTAGATGTTGATATTTGGCTTGTGAGATGTGGCATAGGCTACATACCTAACAAAAACTAACCTTTACCATTTGATGATGATGATGATTGCCTTATTTATTATGCTGAATATCTAGATTGTTAGAGGATGGAGTGGAGTGATGAGGATGAGGATCCTCCTTCTCCTTATAACATTTTGTTTTGTAATTTTATAGGTTATATGCAATTTGAAGGTAAGTCTTCTACTTCTAAAGGGGACCTTGCTTCACTGTCTTATAGAGATCTTGTGAAGGGATTGCCCCTTCTTATGTTAATAAAAATGGTTTTGTTAAAAAATGTATTGATTATCATGCTATGGTTACCAAAGTAAAATATACAAAGGAGCCTTTTCATGATTTTGATCATCAAGATGGCCCACCTTCTAGATTTTTCTTTGATGGTTCAGTCCTTGGTACACCTGTTATTTTTGTTAAAATAAGAGGCACAATCAGAATGTGTATCGACTATCATTTTGCTTGCTTATAATTAATAAAATAAATAAATCTTTAATTAGGCATGCATTTACATTCTCATTCTATTGCATCCATATATTTTCTCATACTACATTGTTACCTATCATAATCTGCATGATTTTCCTGACCATTTGTTCCACTTACATTTTGCTTGTCTTTCTTGCATGGCTTCTTGTTCATGACTACTTGGTCATATAGATTTTTGGGAATTTTGTGATAATGGCATGTGATGATACCTAGTTATGTCATAGCTCACATGTATTGCACTTTCACTAGGACTATGATGCCTAGAAAAATATCCAACTTGGGGTTCCTCCAAATTTTTTGCCTTTTTTATTTTTGCTTTCTTGTCTCTCTTCACCTTGAAATTTTTGATCATGACCATCATTTTTACTTCTAGGTCAAGGGAGGGGACTATTTTTTGGGTATATCCTTGTCCTTTTTGTGTGTTTCATTTTTGTCTTTTTGTTAGATAAGGATATGTGTTCTTTGTTATTTGCCTTTTTCACTATATTGTACACACACACTTTTTCTTCTCCTTGCCTTCTTCCTCTTTTTTTTTCTAGAACCTGCAAACACTCAAATTTACTTTTCTTAAACTAATCTATCCATTCACATGTTGCACACATGACACCCCTATCGGAGGTAGCACTCACTAATTCATTATGTACACATAACACACTCCATACATGATAGCTTCATGGTCACATGCGAGGAGTAGCCTCCATCTTGACCATTTACGAGCATACATCCTAGCGAGTATATTTTAACCATCTGTCCATATTAGAAATAACTACACCCAAAGCAAGCCATGATCCATCATTTTTTTCATCTCAGTGAATACTACACCCATAGTGGGTACAACTCCACTTGCCCATATTTGTGCTCGATTTATGATGTTTTATCACATTGATATTCTATAATATATGCTAACTCACACACCATACTTTAGCTCCTATTTTTCTATTGGTGGCCTATGCTCCTTATTTTTCTTCTTCTTCTTCCTCTCCTTATTTTTATTCTTTTTTTGACCTCTTTTGCCTTCTTTTCTTTCCTTTTTTTTGAAATCATGCTCCATATTTCGAGGTTGCAATTTTGCTCTACAATGATATCATGGTCCATTTTTGTGGGGCATAATTTTATCTAGAGATATTTTTTCCCTTCCTTTCTTCTTATTTCTTGCTTTTTCTTTCTTCCCTTATCTTCCTCTATCCTCTGTGCTTTTGTGCTTCCTCATGTCTTACATCCGCCTCATTTTGCATCCATTCATTTGCATTTAGTTAGTGAGTTTATGGTTAGATCATGTTAGATTCATTGCATGCATCATCATTATAAAATCATAAAATCATTATAAAAATAAATAAATACATAAGTACACAAGCACACACATTGCACTAATAAAACAACAACATGGTATTACTCGAGAGAAAATAGAGATACATAGGTCTACCCAATCCCTTCCCTAGCTCTAGGAGCATATCTCCTCAACTTTGCCTATCAAAGGTTACCCTGGTGTGGGTTTTTCATAGACTATGAGACTATCCATGACCTCGATCTCATCCAGCTTGGCATACATAGGGATGAAGGAGGTGGTAGTCGCTACCCCTTTAGAACCATCTATTAGTACATAATTTGGTAGAACATCATCCTAAACCACCTCCAACCTCTCACCCACCCTCTATAGTTCCATATGGAGTAGGAAAATATTATCTCTTATTTGGTTGCTACTAACTACAACCATCCCCTCTGGTTGAGCCCACTGATGCTCCTCGTCTAGTCGACTCATCTCTCCCTAAATATGGTCAACCTCTACTCATATCACATCACTCTCCACCTTCATAGTACCCAAAGAACTCCTCAACCCCTCCACCCTCTTGGCCTTGTCCTCTCGAATAAGGTCCATATCCCTCCATAGAGATGCTACCTATGCTTGTAGCACCTCTATCTCCCTCCTCAAATATCCCTGATCTGTGGCCCAACTTAGGCCAGTCATTGTTAATGTGTACTCTTCCATCCTTCCACTCAATAATACCCTAGCCATCATGGGGGAAACTCCAGCTACCCTTTCCTCCTTGGTCATAATCAAGATAGTGGTATCCATCACTATCTCCAATTGAACTCAAGCCCATCTCTACCATGGGGTCACCTAGCCCTACCACTCTCACTCTATAGCCCATCGAACGACCTCTCAAAATTCATATTGCATTCTTAGGCTTATCATCTAACACCTCTTTATCAACACTAGAAGGGATATCCTTTGAGGCATGACACCCCTATACCACCTTCGATACTCGATGGCCACTCTAGTGTCATCCATCCTAGGATCCATATAAGGTGGATGATCCAGGTCCTCATCTGCCCATCTTACCAAATTGATATCTCCTTTGACTCTCGATGGGTGTCAGTACACTCACCTATACAAGTAGTCACCTAAGTTTGGGATCCCTTGTAAGATCCTAAACTACACTCTATAAAATTTGTGGAGCTCTAGCTCCACTTTCTTCGTAGAGAGCCATATAAAAATCCTCACCTAAGCCAACTCTACAACATCCTCAACCCATATAGGGTGTATATTCCATGCTTTCCATATGATCTTCACCTCTCTTAGCTCATTTATGACCCATATTATTCATGGTAGGATCCTGATATATGTCCTCTAGACCCACTTGTGTGATCTGGCCCACTTGTATGTTGTTGGTCACTTCAAACTGGGAAATGGTATTGGAAGTGCAAAATTTCTCTATATTGCTATGTGCTCCCAGCACCACACTTGGAGAAAATTTGTGCACATTATTCTTGTATGTCATTTGTGCATGATATTGTATAGTATTCTATGCAAATGGGCCAACACATATGAGCCCCATGCAAATCTCACCTGATGATCATGTATGTCTACCACTACACCCACCATCATCCATGGTAGATGTCATATATTGGTATAACACATCAAGAGTCCCACCACCACCTGATAGAGCATGGATTTCAATAGATCAACTCCATAGCACCCCACCATCTCATAAATTAAGATAACACTCTCTTGGACCTGGTGGGTCCAACCTCCTGATAACCTCTACAAAGTGATCGACCACTCATGTGCCCTGTAAAATACCCTCTCCTTTATGGGGATGTGTAGGATGCACCACACATCTTCTAGTGTGACCATCATCATCCTTGTGGGTAACCATAAGGTATATTATTTTGGATATCATATCTCTACTAGAATTTTTAGTAGCATTCGGTATACCTCTACCCAAGGCATCTCAGTCAAGTGGTGTAGCCCCACTGCCCCTAGGGTATCCCTCTCTACCTATCCAAGATCATGTAGCTCCACCTCCAAGGAGCCCAACCTCCACTCGTGACTCTCTAGTATGCCATGTTGCATCCACAAACATAAATAAACAAAATTTCATTAGTTCCTTGTGCACATTAATAAATTAATTAAATAAATTAAAATGATTTTATTTCTTGCTTGCTCTTTATTTTTTTCAATTTCTTATTTCTCTCTTATTTTTTTGTTGTTTTTTCTTATTCCTTGACAAAATCACACTCATCTAAGGATCGGACATGATTTTATCCCTTTCCCTCCTACAAAATCTTACCCCACATCTACGAGGTGTGATTTCATGAAATCATACCTCATGTGTTTGGGGTGTTATTTCGATCGCTACCACAAACCAAGGCAAAGTTGTGGTTTGGTCGTGCATGAGAAATTCTACAATTATGACAAAAAATTTGAAACAGATGTTAAAAATGAAATAAAATCTACCCTAAAAGATGGATTTTAGTCCTTACCTCTACCTGCTTTATTGTTGTGCCAGCCTCACCCCTTGCCATGGCTGAACGATGCATCGGTAGAGTCATTTCATATTTTTCTCTAGAGCCCTCTTCTCATATTTGGCACGATGAAAATGGATTAGTGTTTTCACCCTTTTGCCCTTTTTTGCCTATTTTTACTTCTTTTCTCTCTTCTCTTTTTTTTTCTAGTTTTGCTCTTCTATTTTTGAGTTTACCTTTTCAAGTTTCATTAGGAATTTTATATTCCTTTTGAAAATCAATGGGGCACCCTATCTTGAGAGGCATTAATGCTCCTAATGCATCGATTTGCATGCAAAATAAGAAAGTATCTGAAATGACACCATTTTTGCATCGCCTCTTTGTCCTAACCCAACCACCCCTTTTTGTGTTTGTTGCCTTTTTCCCAAAAGGGTCTACATATTTCTTTGATGCATTTATTAGGCCATAAATGCATCAAATTGGGGGTGAAATATAGACATATAAAATTGACCCACTTGAGTGAGTCATTTTTCCTAAATCCTCAAAGGGACCTTCAAACTTACCCTAAACAAGGTTTGGCCCATATTTCTTATTTTTCCCTCCTTTTTTCTTAGTATAGATATAATTGTGGTCATCCCTTACGGGGTGTGATTTTGCCTTTCTAGGTTTCTCACTTTTTTTTCCATGTTCCTTAGTCTCATTAAAATCATGATCATCCCTTACAAGGTGCGATTTCACATTTTTAGGGTTTTTCCTAGGAGAAACCCTAGTTTCCCTGATTGACCCTTTTTGGTGTCAGCCTTCCTTGTTTCCATGCCATTTCCTCCATTAAAATTCCTTATAAATAAAGGGTTTTAAATCTTCTTTTTCCCCAAGCGATCGATTTAATCAATGAAATTTTAAAAAGTGCCAAGTGATCTATTGAATCTTTGTTGTGAAGCAATATTCTACTTCAAATTTTATTGTGTGTTTGCTTCTCTTGGTGGACAAGTGTTAGAGCCCTAAGGAGGAATTTTCTACTTGGAGGTCTCCATCCTTTCACCAGATTTTTTGCTACCACCAAGTTGATTTTTACTTGTCTGCATTTACATATTAGTTAGATTTGCATTGCACATCAATTTTTTACATTTATCGGTTAATTTGTTCTTCTCTGTGAAATCATGTCTAGTAATTTTTGGATGCAAATTTTCCCTATTTGTGAAATCATAGTCACTTCGTGAGGGGCATGAAATTTTCTAGGCTAGGCTTGGGGGCAATACCTCCAAACCCTAGATCTACTTTTCATACTACATTCTAACCATAATAGCATATTTTGTGTTCTGTTCATCATACTATTTTGCTATATTATATCTTGCTTGTCCATCTTCCAAAGGCCATATTTTGCTTTTATATTTCAAAGGTCAACTAAAATGGCATAAATATATTAACTACTGCACCTTTGAGAACTATCATACAATGGCCTAAAAAGACCCCCTAATGTTGTTCATATTTTTTAAGTGCTTGTGAAGTCATTTTGCAGGAACAAGGATTACAAGATATTGTTGGACACAAGATAAATATTGGATAAAATTCCGGATGAGATAAGTGCTTTGATATATCTTTAGGATATTTGTTGTGTGATTTCTATTTTTGTCAAAACCCTAGACCATAAATAAAAAGGAAAGTAATTAATTGAGTTTCTAGGCATTTGAAAGGATAAAAGCATATAGTGTGCATCTAGGGTTTTTAAAATTATTTGTGCATTTCCCTTGGACCCTTGCTCAAATATTTTAATTTTGCAATCCTAGGATTAGATATCATTCAAACAAAGAATCATTCTATGTTTAGCTCATGTATTCTTGCATTATCTTTTGCTTTCATAGTTTAGCTATAGAAAGGACAAACATAACTATATTCTCAAATTGACACATCAAAACACATTCTATCCTAGACTTGGAGTGAGTCCTAAAATAATTCCTGGTGAACCCTTCCTTCCCCAAACTGAGTGTAGAGTTATAACATACCCCTACGGTTCACCTTGGCTCCTTGCAGATCCTGTCGAGAATCATATGCAGTAGGGTAGTTTTCCTCCTCTACATAGCATTGCACAAAAAAAACCCTAACATTTAAAATTTGACATCTATAGTAAAGCAACTCACCCTAATAATAGACATATTGCAAGCACCTAGGTCTACTTATTCTTATAGATAAAAATGCAACCAACCCTTAGAACCTATAGTGGAAGCTAGACCATACCCAATAATTTTCATACACCAATACTACCAATTTATAAGGGAACAAAAGACCTAATTGAACATTTAAGAATGTTTATAACAACCTATCATGGCATTATCTATGATGACATGTTACTAAAAATATTTCCAAAGAATCTTGGAGGAATAGCTTTAGAATAGTACTATCAACTATCCCATCACTCTTTAAGGAACTTTGAGGAAACTACTAAAATGTTTGTCCAATATTTTGGTACCTATGTGGAAAAGAGAGTGACCCTCCAAGACCTATACCTTATTAAACAAGCTAAGGATGAGAGTTTTTCATATTTCCTATTCTAGTGGAAAGGTATGGTTGGATGACTATAATATACCCCACCTTCCAGGGATATGTTAGAAATTTTTATCAAAAATTTATAGGAACATATTCATATGAGTTAGATACTGCAATTGTAACATCTTTTGACTAAGTAGTAGACTTAGTCAGCAGAGTAGAAAATGATCTTATTAGAAGGGGACAACTCAAACATAGGAAAGAATATGAAACCATAGTATAAGAACAAGCATGTGGTAGGTTATGGAGTCATTGATAACAAACAAAAAAATAATGTTAACACAAGTAACTTACAAACATTGGTTCTCAATAAAATCTAAGACCTTTACCAAGGAATTTTACCGAATTTAACCAACCTTTATTGTTTATCCTCAAACAACTTTTGGAAGCTAAGATGATCGAGTTACCCAATATAAGACAACAAAATACAACTTAGTATAAACTAGATTAGAATCATGACTACCATAAAGTGGATGGACATATTATGGATTAATGTAAGAGACTTAAGCATGTAGTCCAAGATTTAATAGATGAGAGTTACCTTATTTTTGGTGATTCCCAACTTGCTTCATCCACCAACCAAGATATGGGGATATTTCAAAATCCTCTATCTAACCATGAGCAATAAGTAACAAACCAAGTATCCTATCATGTTGTACCAACTCCATATGATCATATGGTTGACATGATATCAAAAACTAGACAACAAGGTCAAGCACAACATACCAACAACCTCAGACACAAGCAACTCCAATCTCTAGTCAACCCTCTAGACAACCATTGGTTTTAAGGAACAATAAAAAGAAGAGCACAAGTACTGAGGGACCACCATTAGTTTTAAAACCTTAAATAAAATTGTCCTTTGATCTTAGACAACAACTAGCTAGTACACCAACTAATATTTCCCTCTTAGAACTTCTTCAGACTTCCCCTATCCATAGAGAAGCCTTAGTCAAATTTTTAAATAAACATTTTGTCCTACAAGATCTCCCACATAGTAACTTAGATAATATTATAGGTACTCTTGTGGTCAATCGTATATCATTCTATGAAGTTGATCTTCCTTTGATAAACATACAAGGGGATTCTCTCCTTAATATCACTAGCTATATTAGGGATAAGTTTATCAAGAGAATCTTGGTAGATAATATTTCATCCCTAAATATATGTAGCTATTAATTCTTTGAAAAATTCAAATTAAAGGAGAAATATCTAACTAGATTTGATGTAATTATCAAAGCATTCAATAATAAATCCTAAGAGTCCTATGACATTATCTCCCTTCCCCTTAAGGTAGGACCCAAAACCCTTGGCACTTTATTTATGTAGTATCTAGTAAAAATTATTTTAATATTCTTCTTGGACACCCTTGGATTCATCCTATGAGGTTTGTCCCTTCAACCCTTCATCAATGTCTTAAATATGAATTTAAGAATCAACTCATAACAATATCGGGTGACCCTCATCCATTTCAATATTGTTCAATGGTTGAGCAAACCCAAGACAAAAGTCAAATTTTGTCCCACAGTTTCTCTCAATGAATTTTCTCTTTCTTCTTCTTCTTTCTCTATATTATCTCATTATAAATAACTAACAAGTTCAAATACTTAAAAATTAGTGAGGAAACTCCAATCATCAATCCTTCTAAAGATCAAATTAATAAATAGATTCAATCTCCTCTTATAGACATTACCACACTACCACCTTCACCATGAACCATGGGTTTACCCCATAAGAAGGGTGAAATAGTACACATAGGTATGTGTACCTTTACTTTTGTGGGAACTTCTCATGAAGAAAATATCCATGGTAGTAACCCCTTACCTATAGAAAAGTTATTCGCCACTTGTTACCTCTCCAATAATTATCCATTGCCTAAGCAAATCCTAACTAATATGGAATACAATGGTAAGGGTTTAGGGCCTCAACAACAAGGTATTAAGGAACATTTATAAGTTTAAATTTGGCCTAGGAGGTGTGGCATAGGCTAAATTCCCAACAAGAACCAACCCTTACCATTTATGATGATCAAGTCATAACTTTTACATATTTTATAGATCATCATGGCTTAGAATGGAGTGATCAAGATGAGGGACCTCATCCCCCTCCATAATTTTGTTTTGTAATGTAATTTTTGTAGTCCAATTTGTCATCTAGCCAATGTTATAACTATAATTTTCATCTCTAAGAATTTGAATGTGAACATCCGCTAATCACAGCCCAGACTAAACATTGGAAGAATCAAATCACTTTGATTCAACCTCTAGATAAGGTTTTTATACCTTGTTAACTTAATGAATGTTGACCCTATTTAGCTCAAATATTAAAATATTATGGATAGAAAAAGCAAGGTTAGAAATATATGAATATAGAATGGATGGATGAAGTTAACAACATAGACTTCCACACAGTATTGTCCATAAAATAGATTTCAAAAGCAATATTCGAGACTAACAACATTTAGAAATTTATTACAGTTACCGTACTAATGGTGTTTGCATGCTTACAGAATTATTCTAAACATATAGAGCATTAATTATCCAAATTAATAGAATAATATCAATGCCTTGATTAATAGAAATAGAATTCTATAAAAACATGTGTGTATAACCGATTATCTCAATCTACTCTAAGTCAACTTTTCAAACTAATAGAATAGAAAAAACATAGCAACAGAGAGGAAATAATTTCAGAAAAACATATCAACCATCAACACAGTCACAAGTTCAAGGTAAACATCCCTTGTAATGCTTCATTCATCAATTTTGCAAAAAATAGATACTAGTGCAAGCAAACACTCTAGATCCGACCATTTGGAAGGAGGTTGTTGCCTTTATTTATAGATTTTACAATAATATTTCTCTCTAAGCATTATAGGGAATTTGATTTTTTCTTGATCTTCTTGGCCACTTTGTCATTCATGGTGCTCGCCAACTATACCTTCTTGATCTTGTTGCAACTATATTCTGGTAGAGCTCACCATCACCATTATTAGTTCTTGGAAACTATTCCTATCTACTAATATGCAACTAAATTTGGTTCATCAGGAGGTTCTGGAAGGTTTTGGACTATAATTGCTTTGATTAAGCTTCTATGGAATTAGTTTTAACTTTCCACTATTCTCTAGATTACGTGCATAAAAGTTCACTAAAAATTTTTAGGGGATATGGAGGTTTAATATCTATCATATATCTGACTATCAGACGACTATAGTTGAACATATGTAGAACTGCTTCTCATTTGCATGATGGTAATTAAGGAGATAGAGAATCATAGGCTTTTAATCCTTAGTCATATTTTCTATTTTCTACATTTTTTCTAACTATCTACTGTTATTTAACGCTTTTATTTTTTACACGCTCTCAACAAAGGGGACTAAAAAACGTAGTTTTGTACCATTTTTCAGATTTGCACAGTGGATATGAAGCGTACAAGAAAGCGTTGCTCGCTGAACTTTCTTTGATCTAGGTGATTTTTAGAGCTTCTCTATCTTGGGCAATTCTCAACACATCTTTGATTTTAACTAACTTCGAGTACTTTTGTTTTACATGACGGTTTACAAAGAAACAAGAAATCACAAGTTGTTCAACTTCTCATATTGGCCTTCTTTTTGGTGCTTCTCACTTTTAGGTGCTTTTTAACGCTTTTATTTTATGCACTTAATACAAGGGTAGACAAGAATTGTGATTTGCTTGACTTCTTCAAATCAACCTCCTTTTAGTGATTTCTTTTTTTTTACCCTCGTGCGATGCTTCTCTATTTTTTTACATCCTTCAAACTTGTGCGACAAATATAAAGGGGGCAAAGAAACGCGGCTTCACCCAAATTCTCCTTTCAAAGCTGAATTCGACTCTTCTCTGTCCTGGCCAATTTTCAACACTTTTACATTCTTTCTTCATACTTAGATAACTTTTGAAATTTTTTGTACAAGTAGAGATGTAGCCATTTTTGGCCTACATTATTGGTGCCTCCTGGAGAATTTTTCTCACAAGATTCTAGAACATATAGCCTTATTCATTGGGTTTATGGAGTATAAGGGGATGAATGATTTATGGAATGAGGAAAAAATAAAAAGGAAAATGAGATGGATAACATTTTTGAAAGTGATGAGAAAGTATAACAAGGATGCATGGAGATGGATGAAGAAATGGAATGGGGGAATGATGCAATGAAATGAAGGGAGATGAGTGGTGAACTAGACTTAGACTACTAGGAACATCATGGTTCAAAAATATCTCCTTAGTGACTGTCTACTTCTAAATCGAAGACAATATCCAAAAGTTGATGGTCATGAAGAAACTATTTGTGAAACAAAAAATATGATTTCCCTACATCAAGGAGGACTTCTATTATAGATTGTTCTCTATACCTTACAATGCCATATGCATGAGACCCTTTGCAAGTTTATATTTTATTAATTTTTTTGACTCCTATCAGAATGCAAAATTTCATCAGAATTGTGTTTCTAATGGGTCTCTTTCATTGGATCTATTACTTGTCTTACCCTTCGTCTTCTTATTATTCTTCAATATGAACTATCTCAATGTTGGGCTTTTTAGGAATTATTTCCTAGACTTCATATTCATATTTCTCCTCTTTTATCTATTCATCATCCTATCCTTCCTCTTCTTCCTGGTCTTCTTCATCAGAATTGACTCCATCAGACCCATCTTATTTGATTTCTTCCACACTAACATCTACTTCATGATTATCATCTTCACTAAACAATTGAGTTACATTAGCTTGTGTAATGTCCCGTATTTGGTTATGGAGATGAGTTAGATGATGATAACCTATTCAAAGTCCCTATAGGTTGATCATCCAATTGTTAAGGGTCTCATTATGCGATGGAGGTAATAATTTGGTGAGCTTTAGCATGGAGTTTTCAGTTGCAACGTCATATTCTTGTGTGGATGCATAATTTGGTTAAGTATGAATTTATTTTCCCTTTATTATAATGTAATTTTATAATATTAAAATATAAAGGGAAATTATAAGATAAAGTTTAAAAAAAGGCCAAAAGTGTTTTAAAACAATGTTGTGGCTACTAGAACATGGTGGTCCACTTTTGGAGAGA
Organism: Wollemia nobilis; assembly: GCA_028583015.1. Taxonomy (NCBI): domain Eukaryota; kingdom Viridiplantae; phylum Streptophyta; class Pinopsida; order Araucariales; family Araucariaceae; genus Wollemia; species Wollemia nobilis. The sequence continues at coordinate 2,204,162 of JAQPPZ010001316.1, read as the reverse complement.
TAAGGATTAAAAATAAAATAAACCTTGGCCGACCTTGGCCGACATTTGTATTTATATCATTATAGTCTATTTTCTGAAGACATTGCAAGTCTTGCTAAATATTGCATTGTTGAGGCTTGTGGAGATGTACACCTTCATAAGTAACAGTGGTTTCATGTGTGAAATATCACACCTAGCCATTATTGAGGAGAGTTTACTTCAAAACTCTCATTTGTGCTTCAGAGATTTCATCTAGGGTTTGCATATTTTGGAGGGTCAATCATTTGGTAAACCATTTTTGGGTTTTGTTGGCCTTCATTAGCCATACAAGAATCCATAGTTATTTTGGAGAACTAAGGACCTATTGAGGTAATTTCAGACTTTCATTCGTGACTGGTTTTCCTACATCTGATCCATATTTTCACTCATAACTTTAGATTTTGGGATCATATGATTGTGGGTATTTTTGCATTGGGTTCCTTGTGACTTGAAAATCATTTCAAGCACCAATTTGGGATACTTTGGAGGAGGAATTATTTTAATTTGTAGGTCATAGGGTTTGCTGGTCATATCTTGCCATGGTGACAATTTCATTCACAACTTCAGATTTTTGAGGTAGAATTTTGTGGGTACTTCACCAAAAGAATTTCCTATTAAAGACAAAGAGAACAAGTATAAATTTGAAGGGTTTCAGTTGAGATATTATTTATTGGAAGAGGAATAACTACCTACAAGTCCGCAACCCTTTTGAGACACTTTGGGCATGTTAGAAGGGGCGATTTGGATGTCTTATGGTTGCAACTTGGGCAGCTAGCATTGAAGATCATTTTTCATCCTTTTTATTGTTATTTCTCCATAATTTGCTACACCTAAAAATTTTGAAGTACACATAACAGTTCGCAGACTTCTCAGATTAGACCTTGCATCTTCAATAGTTTGGCTTCACCGTGGTCTCCATTCATTGGCCATTGATAGTGGACTTCACATATAATAGCTAGAGCAATTTTGGGAGCGTTTGAGCATTGTTTGTACACTCTTACAAGTCTGAAGACAAAGTATACTAGGTCTAAAAATTAAAAAATCAGAACTTGTAATTATTTCATTTTGTGATTAATAAAGTGTTGTAGTTGCTCTATCTTGCCTTGTATATGTTTTGCAATTAGTTTAGCATTGTATTTCATGGTTTATGTTTAAAAAATCTATTGCAATTCATAAATACCAGCAAGACATCATTTTCAAAACAAATCAAACAAAAACATCAAACTCAAACTAATAAAAATCAAGGGGTGTATATTATAGTGGTATCATAGCACAATCATTTCTTGCCAACCTGTGGTTAAGTTTGAACTAATGATGGCATCGTCAGTTGATTATAAGTTTTGGGGTGAAGTTCAGCAAGATATGCAAAATATATTTGACATTATGAAGGATCCAAACTTCAAAAGGTATTTGTTTCCAAAGCTTGCAATGGAAGAGTCTGAAAAGTTGAACATAGTATCAGGATACCATGATAATGAAGCTAAAAAAGTAAATGTATGTGCAAAAGAAGAAGAACCTAGAACAAAAGTTTGTCATGAAGAAAAGAATTCATCACATGAGGTATGTATGGTTGAATCTCAAATTAATTCTATTGGCATGCATGCACCTACAAATGATGAAGTTGCGCATGATGAAGACATTAAAATAACAATAGTGGATGTGACTATGAAACAAGTTATTAAAGACCCTAAGATTGATAGTTGTTTTGATGAGACTAGTGGTATTGATGAATCAACTATTGATACAATTGTTGATTTTGAGGATGATCATGGATTTGTCATAACTTCAGAGTATGAGGTTGGTGAGTGTAGTGTTGTGAGAGAGGTTGAGCCCAATCAGGGTGCATTAGAGAGTGCTTTTGAGGGTTTATTGTGTGATGTCGATGCTGACTCATTGGATAACCAGTTACAAGTTTCAGAGGGTCAGATTGTACATATATTGACTCACTTGGATAGCACACATGAGTTGGTTGACTGCATTTTCCAGACAACTCAGTTGGGGGAGAGACGACATGAGAGGACAGTTGGAGTTACTGCTATAGATTTGTAGGCCATCAAGTGAGCATTAGATGTGATTAAATAAAATTACATAAGGCTACTATATGATAGGGATCAATCTTTGTAATTGGCAGATAGACTTCATCGAAAACTCACTAGGAAAGATGAGGAAATCGATGAGCTTTACCTTGAGTTGTGTTTATCCCATCACTTAACAAATCAGGAATCCATTTCAATTATTTCACAAGATTCAGAGACCATGATGGTCAAGATGTTAATTGAGGAGATCAATGATATTGTGAATGAGGAAGGTTTGAGCATTAATGTAGATGATGTTTCCACACTCATTCAGATAAAGCAGTATGAGCATGATCATGGTGACAACATGCTTTATTTTGTGGATGCACATTCTTCATTTGGCATCTTGGATGATGATACTCCTATTGATTCCAGTCTTGATGATGACAACCATCATACCGATGATTGTTTGGAGCCTCATGGGGATCCAGTCAGTCATTTTAACATAGATGGCATTGTGAGGTATGCACATTGTTTTTCTTTCAGTCCTCATGTTAATGAATTGAGCATGACACATATGAGTGGGAAGAGAGGTTGTGATGATGGATTATATGCTTTCCTTGGCTATGGGTCACCTCCCTTATCAGTAGGAGAGTTGGATTTTTTTTTGGGTGATCAATTGTTTCTCAAGGATGGGTCTTATACATGGATCGAGTTATGGCCGAGTTGTATTCTACCTATGTACAGGATAGCCCAAAAACATTCTTTAGTCAGCAAGAATGTCATATTTCCTATGAGTATGGTTTATCTAGGAGTGTCTATGCAGGACCAGGAGAAACTTGGTTCAGGAGACAGTAATGATGTTATAATGTGGATATGGGACCCAAGAATTGCATTGGGAATTGTTGAGCGATTGCTTGAGGAAAAGCAATCTTAGGAAGGGAGGACTGTAATATCCCCTCTTCGATGATGGAGATGAGTTAGATGATGATAACCTATTCAGAGTCCCTTTAGGTTGATCATCTAGTTGTTAAGGGTCTCATTATGCTATGGAGGTAATAATTTGGTGAGCTTCAGGATGGAGTTTTCAGTTGCAATGTCATATTCTTGTGTGGATGAATAATTTGGCTAAGTATGAATTTATTTTCCCTTTATTATAATGCAATTTTATAATATTAAAATATAAAGGGAAATTATAATATAAAATTTTTAAAAATGCCAAAAGTGTTTTAAAACAACGTTGTGGCTACTAGGACATGGTGGTCCACTTTTGGAGAGATAAGGATTAAAAATAAAATAAACCTTGGCTAACCTTGTGGAGCAAAAAAGATAAATAGAGGTGAGATGGGACATTTGTAGCATCCATTTTTTATATCATTTGAGTCTATTTTTTGAAGACATTGCAGGTCTTGCTAAATATTGCATTGTTGAGGCTTGTGGAGACGTACACCTTCATAAGTAATAGTAGTTTTTTGTGTGAAATATCACACCTAGCCATTATTGAGGAGAGTTTACTTCAGAACTCTCATTTGTGCTTCATATATTTCATCTAGGGTTTACATATTTTTGAGGGTCAATCATTTGGCAAACCATTTATGGGTTTTGTTGGACTTCATCAGCCATACAATAATCTATAGTTATTTTGGAAAACTAAAGACCTATTGAGGTAATTTCAGACTTTCATTCATGACTGGTTTTCCTACAACTAATCCATATTTTCACTCATAACTTTAGATTTTGGCATCATATGATTGTGGGTATTTTTGCATTGGGTTCCTTGTGACTTGACAATCATTTCAAGCACCAATTTGGGATACTTTGGAGGAGGAATTATTTTAATTTGCAGGTCATAGGGTTTGCTTGTCATATCTTGCCATGGTGACAATTTCATTCACAACTTCATATTTTTGAGGTAGAATTTTGTGGGTACTTCACCAAACAAATTTCCTATTAAATACAAAGAGAACAAGTATAAATTTGAAGGGTTTCAATTGAGATATTATTTATTGGAAGAGGAATAACTACCTATAGGTTCACCACCCTTTTGAGACACTTTGGGCATGTTAGAAGGGGTAATTTGGAGGTCTTATGGTTGCAACTTGGACGACTAGTTTTGAATATCATTTTGCATCCTTTTGATTGTCATTTATCCATCATTTTCTACACCCAACAAGTCTGAAATACACATAACAATCCATAGAATTCTCAGATCAGACCTTGCATCTTCAATAGTTTGGCTTCACCGTGGTCTCCATTCATTGGCCATTGATAGTGGACTTCACATATAATACCTAGAGCGATTTTGGGAGCATTTGAGCATTGTTTGAACACTCTTACAAGTCTGAAGACAAAGTATACCAGGTCTGAAAATTAAAAAATCAGAACTTGTAATTATTTCATTTGGTGATTAATAAAGTGTTGCAGTTGTTCTATCTTCCTTGTATATGTTTTGCAATTAGTTTAGCATTGTATTTCATGGTTTATGTTTAAAAAATCTATTACAATTCATAAATACCAGCAAGACATCATTTTTAAAACAAATCAAACAAACACATCAAACTCAAACCAATATACATCAAGGGGTGTATATTACAGCCTACTTGAGGCTTGTTCCCAAATCTTCTCTGGAATTCTTGGTATCAATAAGATGTTCCAATGGATCCTTTGTAACCTAGACAACCTCTTATGAGATGGTTCAGAACCGCAGTTACCAAGATCAGATATAACATCCTTTATATGCATTAAGCTCTTAATCAGCTGAATCACCTACTCTTACTGGATTGATTTGGGTCATTTTTCTATTTCATAGTCATCTTGTATGATGAAGTCTAAACAATTTGACAACATTGTTTATCCAATGAATTGGCGATCCTCCCCAAAGTAATCAGGAAATCCGAGAAACCTAATGTGAGAAATTTTATTCATAATTTTACTCATTTTATCTTCTAGTCTATCTAGTAATTGTAGACCCCTCAATAATAATCTATTCTTGGCTAGTATGTCCTTGTCTATACCCTCAATTGTACACCACTACCTATTTGAAATGAGTCTAGCCATGACTCTAGACCTAGTTTTTTTTAGCTTACAAATATTTTTTGCTAGGGCCAGTTTATGCTGAAGCTCATCCTTCATATTCTAAAGGGTATTTATTGCACTTACTAACTTATTTGTAGCTTCATATAGGAAGACAAAAATTGGTCTAGCCTCTGAGCTTTTTGTCTTTATTTTCGACCATATTTTTCTTCGGGTTTACTTTAGAGTATTTTTTGAGAACCCAATAGGTCTGGCATTTTTTGATAATAATTGATGTTGCAAATGATTATTATGATCCATAAGAGTCACTACCTGAGCTTGAAAACTTTATGCTTGCTCCTTGAAATTGATCATTTCTTGATATTTGTCTTGCCACTCTTTTACCTCTTCTCTGAGTGAGTTGGTCAAGCCTTCTTGTTATTTGAGAGAAGCTTATAGCTACTGTACTCTTTGCTTTAACTCCTATTTTTCCTCTCTTCTCACATCTCCTTGCATGAAAATTGTGTCCATGTAGGCTTTAGCCATTATTAATTCATCAGTATCTAGTAACTACATGATGTCTATGATTTTCTCAACTATCTCATAGTCTTCCATGGTCATCTCTTTTCTTGGTTTACTCACCTTTGGAGTGGTAGTGAATTTTGTCCTCTTTCTGGACACTAAGTCAATCACTATAGCCAGTTGTTCATTCCACAATGCTACTGCATTGAAGGAAATTTCCTCTATCCTTTGGTGTTGAGCTATAACAGGATCAATAGCCAGAGTATATTTAGTGACTAAATATGACACCAAATGGATAAGGGTAAGGGGAGAGGCTAGGATAGTAGGACCTTGGCATGAAAAACTAGATACTACAACTTTGGTTTATTTAGGAGGGGGAAGTGGTGTTGTGATTTATGGACCCACTAACACTATAGTTGAATATGTAGGATGATTTTATGGTGGGGAAAGTGGGAGTGTAACCTCAATGGAAACTAATGGAGGTTGAATGGATGAAATTGGAGTGAATGTAACAACTTGATATGAAACAGGAGGTGGAGATTCAACTAACTGGACCCACATTTCAAAATAGGAGAGGAGTGTCTCCTAGGAACTTAGAGGTGGAAGAGTAAAAGAAGGGGTAGGGAACATACCTGAGTACCTCAATGGATACTGATGCTTTACTTGATTTTGATTTAATTTTTCTATAATTAGAGCCTAAGTTTGTTCTAATTTTTGATAAACTGACTCTATCTACTCTTTTTATTGCTCCTATTATTCCATTACCGAAGCTATCCCAAAGGTAACTGCTACAAATTATGATAGAAAGATAAACTATTGATTTTCCCTCCTAAACTGGTTCCTGGCTCTTGGTTTGTGAAGTCTTGAGTTGATATTACTATTGAGAGGGATTGTGATATGTGAACCTTACCACATAAGTCCCAGACATGACTTGATCTCGGTCCCTTCTATGTCTAGGTTCTACATAACATTTAGTAGATGCCCCTAGGGCTAATCTTTCTAGCCTTTTTGCAACTGGGATAGGTCTTACACTGCCTGACTCATTAGGGCCCAAACCTCCTCCTTGGTATTCCTACCTCTAAATTAGGTGGGCACTTGGCTTGTATGTTTGTAACTCTCTTATTAGGGATTGGAAAGTAGCTTGTTTACCCTTCCTAAAAGGGACCTTTTCATTCACATAGGGGAGATTAGAGGTGCTCGAATAGTGACTACTTTCAATTTTGTCCTGTTGGCTTGGTTGTCATTTATCACCCCTCCTTGGCCTATAGGTATCTTGAAGCTTAATTTCAAAAAAAAATTGATGCCCTGACAAGTATTATCATGCATATCATAATACTCTTCAAAAGTTTTATCATTCTTCATAGATAATCTAGAGTTTATGGTATCTGAATCTACTCGCATTCTCTAGAATTCAAAAAAAATTATAGGATTCCAAGATTTTGCCTTTACCAAAGCTTTAACATCATCCTATCTGTAAACATGTGTTAGATCACCTTTTGGATCATAATCCACAACATGATAATAGAATTCTCTCCAGGGAGGCAATGCCTCCATATGTTGGACATCCCACTCTAATTCTAACTTTTCATCATTGCTTATGAAATTATCAATGTGGGGTCATAGAGGTCTCTTGAACCTTTGATTCTTAGCTTTTGGATCATTAATTTTCTCCAAAAAATTATTTTTTGGGTCATATCTCCATCTGTGGGGAAGTTCTACCAATCCCAAATCTTGCATGTATTTGGTGATGCTCTTGTACTGCCCTTTGCTAACAACAATATCACTTACCTTAAGGGGATAGGTGCAGGTGCACTTCCTATCCTTTACCATCCTAAATATGATATTTGTATAATATTTTTCATGATAATATTCTAAAGTGAAGATTCACTCAGTGACATAGTGGGGCAAGACAAATGATTTCTCTATTGAGCAAGGTGCAACGACAATATTGTCATTGTTGTCAACACACTCAGATGGACAGGTTGATGCAGTGGATAGTTGTTCGGAGGTTTTTCGGAGTATGTACAGTGATGTTCAATGCTTATGAGGATGTTTTTGATGTTCGGGTGAAGTTGTTACAAGTTGTTCGTGCAAATTTGCAAAAGTTGAAAAAATCATCAAGAAGTTGTCAAAAAATTGCAAAAGTCATCACGGGCGCAATTGGACAGGATGGATCAGTTTGGAACATGCCAACATGTCAGGAAATAGTCCATAACAACGTTGGAGGTGTCAACATAGTGTTTGGATTGATCGGTGACGTTTCTGGTATCTTGGCGGATGATTTGGCAAGTGGTTGTACAGGCCAAAAAAGGGCAGTTTTGTCAGAAGCACTACGAGCAAACCGAGAAGAATTTGATAGCAAAATTCGAACTAGAGGTGGTCATTATCTTCAAGAACATGTGTTCCAAATTTCCACCAAAATGGAGAAACGAGGCGAATGTTACAAGCGTTGCAAGACTATCACAAAAATGCTCTTTTTGGAAAAAGTGTGTCAATAGCAGTTTTCATGGAGGTGGTACAGGTGAACCGTAAGGATTTATGCAACGATATTCAGACTGGATGTATTCAGCATTGCAGATATTCTACGTTTCAAATTTTAGAGAAAACAGAGTTACGAGGTGAGAGTTATGATTGTTGCAAAAATGGTACAAGTCACTTTTATGTCAATTTGTTCCACTTGTGCAAAATCCTTCAGTTGGCCGTTTCGACCTTGCAGAGTCGCCAAAGTTTTGGTTTTAGTGTTGTTACACCTTCAAGGCATCAAATAGAGCATCTTTCATTTTTGGTTTGAGGTGTCACGTGGCTCCGAAGTAAGAGAACGAGTAAGGTGTCAATTCTTTGCATGTGACGTGTTTGACGAAATGCCTTCTCAAAATAAAAAAGGAAGTTATATTGTTTTAAGAAGCTTCATTAAAGAAAATATTTTTAAAATTGAAAAGGGAAAAAGAATGCAAGTGTGTGCTTTTTAAGTGACAAGGGATTTTATTGAAAAGTGGGGACTTTATTTTGTGAAGAGAGAAGTGTGTGTGGAGAAAAATAAAGAGTGAAAATCCATGATTTTTGGAGAGTGGTGAAAAATGTCACTTCAGTATTTTGGGCATAACTTTCTCATATGATATCCATTTTGGCTGAAATTTTGAGAGGAGTTCGTAGACAAAGTGTTGCACAATACCTATAAAGCGTTTAGCAATTGGCATAATGAGCTAAGAGAACAATCAGTTTTTTTTGTGAGAAGAGAAGATTCAAATTCTGAGTAATGCAGAGAGAGGGATGTTATACTGGGTGAAATAGAAAGTTTTAGATTTTGAGCTTACAGACCATAGAGGGTTCTAGTTTTAGTGAAGACATTCATATATGTCATTTTATTATCAATATCAAAATCAAGTGGGTGCTTGGTAGAGGGGTTGGTGCTCCTTTTTGTTGGTGCAGATAAATGTGGGTTGGTGCTCCTTTTTGGTGTAGATAAATCAGGGGTTGGTGCTCCTTCTAGTGGGTGCTGGTAAATTGATTGTAAATTTGGTGCTTTGCAAAGGCTAGATTTGGATGGGAGTCCAAATAGTCATTTTTGGGGATGTAGCCAAATCGGTGAACCTCGGTACATCTTGTGTTGTGTGATGTTCTCTTGTTATACTTGCTTTATTTGGTTTTATGTTTTCATTGTTTTGGCTTTGAGTGTTGAAGATTTAAGTTTTAAAGAGCTACACTGATTCACCCCCCTCTTAGTGTCATTGTGAGACTAACAATTGGTATCATAGTGAGGTTCTTGAATAGGCTTAACCGGCTAGGGTGATCTTGGAAGTGACACAATGGCAGGTGGTGAAGGCTTCTCATCAAACAAAGCACCATTGTTTGATGGAACTAATTACGCATTTTGGAGACTCAGGATGCAGACATATCTTTGTGCTTTGGGATACGATATTTGGGATTCAGTAGATAGTGGATACACAATACCCACCACTTCTCCAACCGATGTTGCTGGTAAGAAACTGTTTGAGAATGACTCAAAAGCAAAGAATGCTATCATGTGTGGATTAGTGGACAACGAACTGGTAAAGATTATGGGTTGTAAAATGATAAAGGAAATATGGGATAAACTGAAGAGCATTCATGAAGGAGACGTTAAGATCAAGGAGGCCAAGTTACAAACACATCGAGCTCAGTTCGAAGTATTAAATATGAATGACGATGAGAATATAGAGGCATATATGTTGAGAGTTAATGAAGTCATTAATGCGATTAGAGGACTCGATGAGGAAATCAAAGATTCTGTCATCGTGAAAAAGGTATTAAGATCCCTTCCCCAAAGATTTGATTCTAAAGTTTCAGCTATAGAAGAAGCTAAAGATCTAAATTCTTTTAGTATGGATGAGATGCATGGTTCTTTGACTGCATATGAGATGAGAATAGGAAAATCTAAACCCATAGATAGAGAAGCTGCTTTTAAAGCCCATAAAAATATGAAAGCAAAACAAGAATCCGAGGAAGAAGAGACATCAGATGAAATGGAAGCAAACTTTGTTCGAAAACTAAAAAGGGGAAAAGGAAAATATAGAGGAAAGTTACCATTTAAATGTTTCAACTATGGAGGCATTGGGCATTTTGCAGCTAAATGTCCACTTAATGAGAAGAATATAAGTGATGAAGGATCGCACGAAGAAAGAAGTGACTGGAAGAAAAAAACAAATTTTAGAAAAGGCAACTTCAAGAAGAAAAGTTTCATCTCCAAGAATGTCAGTTCATCAGAAGATAGCTCTAGTGAGGATTCTAAAAAGGAAATAGGTGAAGCTCTTTTCATGGCACTCAAAGAAGAAAAACCAAAAAAATAATAGGAATGTGATGAAGAAGAAATTGATGCAGAAGTGAATTTGGAAGAGGAACTAATTGTAACTCTAGATGAATTGAAGATAGAAAGAAAAAATAATAAGAAAATTTCAAGAAAGCTTGAGGATGCAAATGAAATCATAACAAATTTGAAAGTACAGATAGAAGAATCCAAGAAAATCTTCGAAGATCTCGAAGTGCAAATAACCATGAAAATAGATTATTGCAGCAAGCTAGAAGAAGAGATTGTTGGTTTAAGAATGCAGCTAGAAGAGATGAATCAGAAAATTAGTTGTTATCACAAACGTGAAGAAAGTTCTATGAAGCTGGATAAGATCATAAATAACCAAAAGACTACAGGCATCAAATTTGGTTTGGGTTTTGATGAAGGAGAATCATCAAATGGATCAAAGGCCATAAATGAAGAATCCACAAAGAATGAAGAGAAGAAACAGGTTGATCAAGCAAAAATGAATCATGCAAAGGAAAGCAATAATGCAAGGCACGAAAGGAGAATTGACAATGATGGCTTCACCAATGTCACACATCAAAGAAGAAGAAGATTTATGGCTCCTACGACAACATGGCAAAGACCACCACCCAGGTTCAATCATCTCTTTTCTGGTTACTATTTTAAATGCAATGGTTATGGACATAAGATCTCAGATTGCAAGTATAATGTAGGACCAAGGAATTTTACCAATAGAAATGCTTTTTCACCTTTGATGGATTATGCAGTAGAATGTTATAACTGTCATAATTTTGGGCATATTGCAAGAAATTGTCGAAGTACATTTGCATCAAATCAATTTTAGGGAAGAAAATTTCAGCCAAATGGAATAAGACAAAATAGAAAATTTCTCGAAAAACATGCACAAGCTACTGAAAAAGAAAAGCCAAAACAAGAGCCCAAAATTGTAATCAAACCTGAGTGGAAAGAAAAAGAGCGACCTAAGGAAGAAAATGAATCCTTGATCGTACATACGACATTTAAAGCGTAGAATAAATCCGCACCATGGATACTTGATAGTGGATGCTCCAGTCATATGACAGGTGACAAACAAAAATTTGAGAAGTTGCAGCAATATGAAGGTGGTTCAATAAAGTTTGGAAACAATGATGGAGCTAAGATAGTTGGCAGAGGTTCAGTTAAGATTAGTGATAGAAAAATCAGGTCAAAAGAAGTCTTGTTTGTGGTTGGTCTGAAGCATAACTTGTTGAGCGTAAGTCAGATTTGTGATAGAGGTCATGAAGTGATCTTTAAGAAGCAAGGTTGTGAAGTCAGAAAGGTAAACAATGGGAAGTTGATAGCAACTGGATCAAGGACATCTGGCAACCTGTACACTCTCTCAGAGACTTCAGAAGGAGCTTGCTTGATTGGATAGGAAGAAGAGAATTGGTTGTGGCACAAGAGGCTCGGTCATATCAGTTTTGACAATCTAGTAAAAATCAGCTCAAAGAAAGCAGTGAGAGATATTCCCACCATTGGCAAACCATCAAATAGCATTTGTGCTTCATGTCAAAAGGGGAAGCAAACTAGAGTCTCATTTAAAACAAAAGAGTACTACACAAGCAAACCTTTGGAACTAGTACATACTGATTTATGTGGACCCATGAGAACGCAAAGCATAAACGGTGACAAATATTTCATGTTGTGTATAGATGACTATTCCAGGATGACATGGGTACTATTTTTGAAGCATAAATCAGAAGCTTTTGAGATGTTCAAGGTTTTCAAAAACCAAGTTGAGAATCAAATAGGAAAAAGGATTAAATGTTTAAGGTCATATAGAGGAGGAGAGTTCATTTTAGAGGATTTCATAGAGTATTGTGAAAAATATGGCATTAGGAGATAATTTTCAGTAGCCATGACACCTCAACAGAATGGTGTGGTAGAAAGAAAGAATAGGATAATGTAGGAAATGGCATGGACTATGTTGATTGAGAGCAAAGTAGTAGATATATTTTGGAAAGAGGCAGTCCATACTATGGTATACATCCAAAATAGGTGCATGTTGAGGATGCATGAAAGCAAAACTCCTTATGAGTTGTGGTTCGGTAAAAAGGCAACAACAAGATACTTTAAAGTTTTTGGCAGCAAGTGTTACATCAAAAGAACTGAAGAAAACCTTGGTAAGTTTGAAGATAGAGCTGATGAAGGTATTTTTCTTGGCTATTCATCAAAAAGCAAAGCTTACAAATGCTACAACAAGAGGCTAAGGAAAATTGTGGATAGTGTCGATGTTAAAGTTGATGAAGGAAGGGAACGAGTAATTAGCTATGAAGAGAACTACCCAATTTATGAAGAGGTCATTGAAGGAGATGAGGAAAAGGAAATGTAAAAGAAACCAAAAATTGACTCAGAGGATTCAAATAATGATTCATAAGTGGAAGAAAACAAGAAATTCAAAATAGGCAACTGGTAAAAAGATCATCCTAGAGAGCAAATAATTGGAGACCCCATAGTTGGTGTTCAGACAAGAAGAATATTAGTAAGTAACTACTCTTTATTATCCAAAATTGAGCCCAAAAATGTTGTTGATGCAAGCAAATATGAAAGTTGGGTAAAGGCAATAAATGAAGAATTAGATCAGATCGAGAAAAACAAGACTTGGGAGTTAGTACCAAGACCCACAAATAAAAATGTAATCGGTACTAAATGGGTCTTTCAAACAAATTGAATGAAGATGGATAGGTAGTCAGGAACAAAGCAATATTGGTATGCAAAGGCTATGCACAAGTTGAAGGTATTGACTTTGAGGAAACCTTTGCACCTATGGCCAGACTAGAGGCAATTAGAATGTTTCTGGCTTTAGCAGTTTACAAGAATTTCAAAGTTTATCAAATGGATGTGAAATCAACATTTTTGAATGGGAAACTTGAAGAAGAGGTTTATATTGAGCAGCCAGATGGTTTCCATCTTGGTGATGATCCCAACTTGGTTTGCAAGTTGAAGAAAGCGTTATATGGCTTAAAATAGGCACCTCGAGCATGGTATGCAAGGCTAGACAATTATCTTACTCAGCAAGGGTTCAAGAAAGGTATGGTGGATAGTAATTTGTATGTCAAAATAGAAAATGGTCATCATATTGTTCTTGTTGTATACGTAGATGATATCATATTTGGCAGCAACAAAGATGAGTTGTGTAAAGATTTAGCAAATAAGATGCAGAAAGAATTTGAAATGTCAATGATTGGTGAACTTTCGTATTTCCTCTGATTGCAAGTTAATCAAAAGGAGAAGGGCATATTTATTTCTCAAATTAAATATGTGAAAGAGATGCTGAAAAAGTTCACAATGGAGGATTGTAAGCCAGTTAGCACTCCCATGATGATAGGTTGCAAGTTGAGCAAGGATGACAAATCTCCACATGTTGATCAAACTATGTATAGATCTATGATTGGGAGCTTACTGTACTTGATAGCTACCAGACTAGATATTTTGTAGGTAGTATGCATGGTAGCATGATTTTAGGCTAGTCCCAAGGAGACTCATGTGACAATAGTGAAGAGGATTCTTCGGTACCTCAAGGGTACTATGGAGTATGGGTTATGGTATCCGAAAGGTAAGGACTTCACCCTTATTGCGTATTCAGATGCAGATTGGGTAGGATGTGTAGATGATAGGAAGAGTACCAGTGGAGGTGCATTCTATCTTGGAGATAGGTTGGTCACGTGGCATAGTAAGAAATAGGAGTCAGTCTCCTTATCCATAGTAGAGGTAGAATACATTGCAATGACAACGTGTTGTACGTAGGTGTTATGGATGAAATAAACTCTGAAGGATCTTGGCATTAATTTTAGTGAGCCAATTTTAGTTAAGTGTGATAACACCAGTGCCATTAACATCTCAAAGAATCCGGTTATGCATTCTCGCACAAAACATATTGCTATCCGATATCATTTTTTGAAGGAGAAAGTTGCGAAAGGTGAGGTTAAGTTGGATTTTGTTCCAAAAATAGAGCAAGTAGCGGATATCTTCACCAAACCATTGCCCAAGGAAGTCTTTGAGTACCTTCACAAGAAATTGGGAGTGGTCACACTTCCCAAGAATTGACTAGCTATTGGGGCCACATTCTCAGGGGGAGCATTTGTGTATTTGTTTATCTTTTTGCTCATGTTTGTGATTTTTGCTAAGTGTAATAATTTTTGCCTGAGAATGTTGTGCATGGACTCAGGGGGAGTTTGCAGTAGCCCTTTGGTCTTGTTTTCAAAGGGGGAGAAGAGTTACAGGAAATTGTGCGTGTGTTGCCAACAATTCCAAAGGGGGAGATTGTTGAGCAAGGTGCAATGACAATATTGTCATTGTTGTCAACACACTCAGATGGATAGGTTGATGTAGTGGATAGTTTTTCAGAGGTTTTTCAGAGTATGTATAGTGATTTTCAATGCTTATGAGGATGTTTTTGATGTTCGGGTGAAGTTGTTATAGGTTGTTCGTGCAAATTTGCAAAAGTTGAAAAAATCATCAAGAAGTTGTCAAAAAATTGCAAAAGTCATCATGGGCATAGTTGGATAGGATGGATCAGTTTGGAACATGCCAACATGTCATGAAATAGTCTATAATAATGTTGGAGGTGTCAGCATAGTGTTTGGATTGATCGGTGACGTTTTCGGTATCTTGGCGGATGATTTGGCAAGTGGTTGTATAGGCCAAAAAGGGTAGTTTTGTCAGAAGCACTACGAGCAAACCAAGAAGAATTTGATAGCAAAATTTGAACTGGAGGTGGTCATTATCTTCAAGAACATGTGTTCCAAATTTCCACCAAAATGGAGAAACGAGGCGAATGTTACAAGCGTTGCAAGACTGTCACAAAAATGCTCTTTTTGGAAAAAGTGTGTCAGCAATAGTTTTCATGGAGGTGGTACAGGTGAACCGTAAGGATTTATGTAGTGATATTCAGACTGGATGTATTCAGCATTGCAGATATTCTACGTTTCAAATTTTAGAGAAAACAGAGTTACGAGGTGAGAGTTATGATTGTTGCAAAAATGGTACAGGTCACTTTTATGTCAATTTGTTCCACTTGTGCAAAATCCTTCAGTTGGCCGTTTCGACCTTGCAGAGTCGCCATAGTTTTGGTTTCAGTGTTGTTACACCTTCAAGGCATCAAATAGAGCATCTTTCATTTTTGGTTTGAGGTGTCACGTGGCTCCGAAGTAAGAGAACGAGTAAGGTGTCAATTCTTTGCATGTGACGTGTTTGACGAAATGCCTTCTCAAAATAAAAAAGGAAGTTATATTGTTTTAAGAAGCTTCATTAAAGAAAATATTTTTAAAATTGAAAAGGGAAAAATAATGCAAGTGTGTGCTTTTTAAGTGACAAGGGATTTTATTGAAAAGTGGGGACTTTATTTTGTGAAGAGAGAAGTGTGTGTGGAGAAAAATAAAGAGTGAAAATCCGTGATTTTTGGAGAGTGGTGAAAAATGTCACTTCAGTATTTTGGGCATAACTTTCTCATATGATATCCATTTTGGCTGAAATTTTGAGAGGAGTTCACAGACAAAGTGCTGCACAATACCCAGAAAGCGTTTAGCAATTGGCAGAACGAGCTAAGAGAACAATCAGTTTTTTTGTGAGAAGAGAAGATTCAAATTCTGAGTAATGCAGAGAGAGGGATGTTATACTGGGTGAAATAGAAAGTTTTAGATTTTGAGCTTACAGACCATAGAGGGTTCTGGTTTCAGTGAAGACATTCATATATGTCATTTTATTATCAATATCAAAATCAAGTGGGTGCTTGGTAGAGGGGTTGGTGCTCCTTTCGATTGGTGCAGATAAATCGGGGTTGGTGCTCCTTTCTGTTGGTGCAGATAAATCAGGGTTGGTGCTCCTTCCAGTGGGTGCTGGTAAATTGATTGTAAATTTGGTGCTTTGCAAAGGCTGGATTTGGATGGGAGTCCAAACAGTCATTTTTGGGGATGTAGCCAAATCGGTGAACCTCGGTACATCTTGTGTTGTGTGATGTTCTCTTGTTATACTTGCTTTATTTGGTTTTATGTTTTCATTGTTTTGGCTTTGAGTGTTGAAGATTTAAGTTTTAAAGAGCTACACCGATTCACCCCCCTCTCAGTGTCATTGTGAGACTAACATTCTCACAAAACCATATACACGAATAACTATCCCTTCAATAAAAATCTACCAATCACCTTCTTCTTTGTCTTTCTTTCCCAGAGTATCAACTACCAATTGGGGTATTCTGGGTGTTTACCCTTTTATCAGATTTAGAGCTAGCCCTAGTAATTCTCTATTGAAAATAGGACTCTTTTTTTCTCAATGTATTCATCCATGAATAGACAACACGAGCAGTTCCAATAGGGCTTGCTTAATTTACTTACTAGAATGAATGGGAATTCTCTATGGTTAAAGTAAAGGAACAACAAGACTAAATGGGAACAATATCTTAAAGATGCTCCTTCCTTATTTTATTTTATTTTGATTAGGAGCTCTTGGTACATGCCTACTAAGTATTGCAACCAATTGAATAATATTGAGTGGTTGTTGTACCCATAGGATTCATAATTATTAGGGTTGAAAATGTAGTGAGCCATGGCTATCTACCAATTGTATACTTTCCTATCAGAGGGTAACCTAGCTATCATAGCCAACATAGATTAAAGCTCTTCATATTTAAATTATTCTATCTAAATTGGGGTTGAGGGTAAGGTACTTCTACTCGTTTTTCTTTCTATATAGCCTGATACTTAATTTAGGAAATTCTTTCCCCACTCAACATGCTTGCTTAGTGCATAATATTGAGCTTAATACCTTGTGGAAAATGGTTTAGATTTTGAGCCTTATACCTGGGATGAAATAATTATTGAAGGACTCAACCTTGAAGTGCATTAGGGTTTTACCTTTGATGCTTTACAATGTATTATGCTTAGGATTATAATTCTCTATGATCGCTTGAATGAGCTCAGGGTATGGGTGCATAGAATCATACATATAAAAGGATAGCAATGAAATTACCGCTATCACCCTTTGACTTGAAGTAGATATGACTTTAGAAACTCTTTAATCCACTTATATCCTCATCAGGGACTTCTCCTTCTAATTGGTGATAGTATCAACAATATTGCCTGCATAACCTTGAAAATGGCTACTCATTCAGGTTTTCTCAGTAGTGGCCTTCTTCTTAGCAGATGATGAAGCCATGTCTCTGGAAAAAAATTGATTATTTATTTTAAAGGGGAAAACTCATGATCTTGATTTTTTTGTAGAAAATTGCTCTCTTTCTCTTATTGCACACTCTCAGAAGTCTAATTACACAGTAAGAGTAATTGTTTTTTAGTAGAATTGAACATATAGTCCTTTTTGGAATGGGCAATTTAAATGAGGTGGTTTCAATATTCATCTACATGTGAAACTACGTCAATGCCACTTATCTCCATGATTGGGTTATATTTGAGGTTGATGGTACAAGTTTGACACATGTGCACCTTTCTTGTTATTCTTCAAAACATAATGTGTCGAGTCTACTTTGAATTGAGTGTCCGATGTTGATTTTGAATCTTTTATAGATTGATTGTAATCTTCCTAAGGTACCTTTTTTATTGTCTATGAAGCTAACTTTATTTTCTTGAAATGAGGTGGTTCCACTATGAGCCATGTAGCATAATTGATCTATAAATAGGTTTGGTATTTGTGTCTTATGAGGATACTAGCCACTGTGGAGCATCTTTTGTCGCTTAGTCACTTATGCAAAAATGAAAATGCTTACAAGATATGATACATATAATACACAAAAAGTAGCTCGCTACTTGATATACAAATTGAGATGATGTCCATTCATCGATATGGGTAACACATCTTCTTCTTGGTATTTGAGTTTGAAAGTATTTTTCTATTTGACTGATTCTATTTGGAAATGACCCTCCCAAAATGAGTTAAATTTCTCGTGTTTACCTAGCTTGGCCTTGTCTATGTTCCATTTTAGCAGTGAGTTACCAAATTTAAACTTTTTGAATATGGTCTTCTTGTCAAACCATACTTTAGTCTATGATAAATACCTTTGGAACCTCTTATAAGATTCATATTGTTGAAGAAGTCTTTTGTTTACAGGATCTCCTTTATCAGAATCATTATCGTTGACGTATTTCAAAGTTGGCAACTCTAGATGGACTGGTAACTCAACTTCTTTTCCATATACAGGAGTGTAAGGAGATGTAAATATGGATTTCTTCATGGTGATTCAATCTACCCACAACACCTAGTTTATATAAAAATTCCAAGACCTTTTATTATCTTCTATATATATTTTAAGCATTCTGAGAAGATTTATTGTTTTTTTATTCTACTAAGCCATTTCCCTATGGGTAGTAATTGGAATAATTCTTCAAGTAGATGCCATATATACTATAAAAATATATATACTTAACTGCTATAAAATCTAAATCATTATCATTTACCAAAGCTTCAAGAATACCAAACCTGGTGATCAGAGTTTCAAGAAATTCAAGAACTGCATCTTGATCACATATCTTGGTAGGTATTGCCTTAACCCATCTAGTAAAATAATTTATGGTGATCAAAATATATTTTTGACCTGCTGAAGAATTAGGATTAATTTCACACAAAAAATCTATGCCCTACTGCTAAAATAGTTGCTCCACCTGTTTCGGTTGTAGAGGCATTGTAGTGTTTCTATTCTTATTGGTGTATCTTTGATACTTATCGTAGGCTCTAGCAATTTTAAAAGCATTAACAAAAATAGTAGGCCAAAAATACCCTACTCTTATAATATTCAATGCGGTAGATCTCCATGAACAATGGCCTTTAGATCTTTTAGGATCTTATGTTTTTGATCTTCTCTTACACATCTTAAAAGGACACCATCAAGATTTTTTCTATAAAGTTCTACAAATAGTATTGTATAATGCAATTCTTGAAGTCTATACCTTGTTCTTTATGAAGCATTAAGATTTTTGGGATAGATGACAGTCTAAAATTAACTTGTGAGTTGATCTATCCAATCTGCTTCTTGTGGGAGAATGTTGCTTTCTTGATCTATCTCATTTGATTTGGCACACTATTTATTCTTGTGGATTTGTTGTAACTACCAATTCTTGACAAAGGGATCTTCCTCTTACTCTTTTGGTGGGATGAATCTCAATGTCAAACTCTTGATTTTTTGTAATCCAAGCTGCTCTTTTTCAGCAAGTTCTCCTTGTAAGATGAATGTTCTTATATCAGGATGGACTACATACACCAATGTTTTGCTCTGGGCTAGATATTGTATAAACATTTTTAAGGACTTCATGACTACAAACACTTGTATTTGTATGAAGTTATATTTTACCTGATACTCATGCAATTATTGATTTCAAAATAAAATAGGATGTTCATTATTTTGGTAATCCTTTTGAGTTAACACAATGGCATAACTCTCTTCAACACCATAGGCATATAGAATGAAGAATCTATCAAATTTTAGATTGACCAGGATCGGAGATATGGCAATGGCCTACTTGATAATTTCAAATGTTTGCTTCCTTTTGATAGTCCACTTATAATATGCATCATTTTTTAGTAACTCTGAGATCGGTTTGATAATTTGAGCAAAATCTAAAATAAATTTCCTTACAAAATTAATTTTCCCAAAGAAGGATTGTAGAAATTTTTTTTTCATTTAAATGGGTACTTCCAATATTGTTTTTTTTCTATCAGGTTCAATGAACATTCCCTTATTTGATACTACATGTCCTACATGTCCCAATAAATTTCCTTCATGGACTACAAATATGGATTTCTTAGGATTTAGTGATATGACAAATTCCCTGCATTTCTAGAAAACTGGTTCTAAATGATAAATATGATCTTGTTTCTCATGTGGAAATATAGTCATATCATATAAATATATTAGAATTATTTTATTTATAATATTTTCAAAATTATAATCTATTACCCTCTGAAAAGTGGCACCAGCATTCAATAGACTGAATGTCATTCTTTGATAGGCAAATGTGCCTCACTTTGTTGTAAATGCAGTCTTATATTGATCTTAATTCTTGAACCAAATTTGGTTGTATCTAGAGAAACCATCCAATAAAGAGAACCTCTCTACCCCTACTACCATTTGTAAAATCTGATCTATCTATGGCAAGGGGTAGTGATATTTCAGAGAAGCTTGATTCATATTTCTAAAATCTACACAGAAATGAATGTCTCCATTTTTCTTTCTTACCGGGACTACATTGGTAACCCAGGTTGAGTGCTTGACTAGGTAAATTATCTTAGCTTTTAATAGCTTAAACAATTCTTGTTTCATGAATACTTCAATCTTGGGATTTACTGGTCTATGTTTCTATATAAATGGCTTAGCACCTGGTACTAACTCAATAGTATGTTGAATTATATTTTTATCATATAATTTTAGGTCATAATAAGTCCAGGCTATTATATCTTGGTACTTGTGTCATAATGCTCTAAAACTTTTAGCCTCTTTTACTATGCATTGGATACCAAAATTCAGCTTTTCTCCATTCTGCATCTCAATTTCTTTGTAGATTTGGTCATCGACTTTCATTTGTTTTAATATCTTTCCATCTTCATTATCAAACAAGATTTCTAAAATAATTAGACCTTTGGGTATGTGGTTTTTATTTAGCTGAATAATCTCTCTTTGATCAATTTAGTGGGTAAGCTCACATTGTGAAAAAACACAATTTGATTCCTTGATCAAAAAATTGATGATATACTCATCACTATCAAAGACTTGCCAGTATATCTGTTTGTTGGGTACTGATGGTCTGAAAACTAGTTTAAATCTCTTATTTTTAGGATATTTGTAATTTGTAGTGAGAGAAAATTTAGCTCCTTTAAAATCCAATATGTCTACCAAACAATTTTGTTGTCTAGGAATAACATGTAGATTTAAAGCTTTAAAGGATTCCATCAGGTCCCATACTCTATATTTGTAAGTCTTCAGATAATGGTGCTTACTATTGTACTTTTTTATGGCTTGATTAACAATGAGTTTTGAGTCACCGTAAATGTCTAACATTTTGATACCTATTTTCTTGCTTGCATCAACCCTAGGCAAAGAGCTTCATACTCTGTGGTGTTATTCATGCAAGACCAAGTAAGTCTAAAGGAAAATATTTTCCCTCCTTTGGATGAATATTTTAAAACTACAGATGTCTAGCTCCATTTTTGCATCTTGATCCATCAAAAAACATTGTCCAAATCTTGGATTCTTTTAATGATTGGTTGGAAATTGCAGGGATTTTATTTTTTATTTTAGATGTTATACAGTATGTTCCTAATATTTTTTCTAGCAGGTCTTGAGTATTTTAGAAAGGTAGTTTTTCATCAACCTCCAAATCCTCCAAGAGTTCTACTAGTTTTGGTCCTTCCATAACTGAGTGATTGTACATCTCTTCTATTTTCTCAATATGGTAAGTGATTGGCTTTCTAGGAACCAGTCTTATTCTTCTTCCCTTATATGGTATCATCATATTGGATTAATCCAAATACATGTAACCTCCCAACTTGGTAGTAAATTCTCTAGAAATGCATAGTCCAAAGTAGGGCTCAAGATCAACCACTATGATTTCTTGCACAATGGTGACCTCAGAGCTCTATGCAATTTTATCAATGCATATTTTACTACTCCCACAGTATTCATTGGGGTGTCATCCAACTACAAGAATCCTTGGAAATAGTGTGTGTATTCCATACCAATTTCATCATAAACAACTTTAGGTATTACAATAGTAGATGCTCTAGAGTCAATCATACAATTATGGACTATCCATCCCTCCATCCTTAAAGAAATATAGAATGTGAGAGGTTTATATTCAGTGTAGCAGGGGATATTTTTTCTTGATATTGAGGTTGGTTAAGAACAATGGCCATCTCTTTCACTTGGGATTTCTTGTTAAGAGAAGCTTTCAGCAAATCAATCTAACTAGGGAGTAAAAGAGTATCATAGTGACTTGCTCTTGATGGAATATTTTTATGTTCCTCCACAATGTTAAATTTTGGCTTCTCCAAAGGATTTCTCTCTTCCCTTTTGTCCAGTTATCTAAATGCACTCTTATACTACTGTGTAACTTTGATTCTCTGTATTTTAGTAATGGAAGGGAACTACAACTTCTCCCTTGTTTCTTCTTGAGAACCTAATTGTTCTTTATCTTTGTAGCTTGACTTTGATGCATTTTTTCTTTTCTCTTACCTCTGAGGTATCAATTATGTGGTAACCTAAGGAATAGGGAATTTATCCTTGTTTGGAAAAGGGTGATCCTTCTTATTATTAGAAGGGATTTGAAAGGGTCCCAATTGTTTGTGAATCTACTTGTATTGGTTTATTTCCAGATCTATTCAATACTGCTATAGATTTTGGTTTAGAAAAGCTAAGCCCACCTTCCTTTTATTCACCCTAACACAAAATATTGATTCTTTATTTATCATTTATTTCTACCTTCTCCATAGCTTGTTGGATGTGGTGTCAATACATATAACAAGATTCAGGGCCATGTGGATGATTGTATACCAAACAACAAACATTAACCAGAGCTATATCAAGACTTGAATCATATTATTCTTGATTAAGTTTGATCCTTGGTCCTACATTGTTGCTTGAACTAGGCTTCTAATTTTTATTGATGCAGGGAAATCTCCTTTGCTAAGATCTTTCAACTTCCCTCTTTTCTATAGCATTGATCTTGTTGCTGATAGTTTTTAAAGAGTTTTGGATATCAAGAAGCACTGAGGATTCCTGGTATGGTTGTAATGAAAGAGGAGGAAAAGGAATAGTTGTGGGAAATTTAGGAGGTGGATTTGCCATAGGAATATGAGTTGTAAGAGACACATGATTCATGGAAAGAACGGATGAAACTAAGGGTTGTTGTGTGATTTTAGGAGTGTATGGAGTAACATGCTTGGAGGATAATATTCCTACTAAAATTAAGATATCTTCGACATGAACCACTATTTGATAAACATTTTGGAATGTGGTTATCCTAGATTGTTGAGTTTGCAAGCCAATATTTGGTTCTAAAGCTCTGATGTAATATCTATAAGCCAAGGGAGAAGCTGGTATGAACTCATTTGGAATTATCTTCTAAGTTCTACTAAATATGAGATTGAAATTAGTAACTGATTATTGAGGATGTCTTTAAATTACTGTAAACTAAGTTAATAGTGAGAATGGATATAAATATTCGTTAAAATCTTCTTCAAAGGGACCCACCAAGTCAGACCAATTTTTGACGGAACCATTTTCTAAGGTTCTGAACCAATGCAATATTTTATCTTTGAAGGAAAGAACCAAAAACTTTACAATGACACATTTGTGTCTAATGTTGTGAATAACTACCATTGATAGCACATATTGACAATGTTTGTATGTTGTCCTCCTAGTACCATCATAGATAGGAATAACTTTAATAGAAGCATGAGGTATATCATGTGAAGCATAAAACGATAATGGAGTTAGAGCATTCCAATCTGGATAATTATGATGCGCTTCATCTCATTCTTCGGCCATGTTTGGTTGAATATTAGAAGAATCTAAAGAAGATGATGATGTTGGGGTTTCTTTTGTGTAAGTTTTAGAAGAAGGATATCTTGGATACCTAGATTTTGAGAGTAGTTCATAGAAATTGGTAGGCTAATCACTTTTCTTATTTGCACTTCTAGTAAACATGAAAATATAAAGGTTAGAACTAAAGTTATACTGGATCTTATTCTTAGAGAGTATCCAAGTGAATTTACCTTCTCTACACATGAGGTGAAAATAATTCACTGAATTTTGATTCCTCTAGGAAAAACATAATAGATATGCATAGTGGGATCGACCCACTAGGTGTACCAAAAACTATTGTAGTCCAATTTTTCATCTAGCCATGCTAGAACTATGATTATCATCTTTGAGGATTTTAAGGCGAGCATCCACTGATCATAGTCCAGACTAAACATTGGAAGAATCAAATGGCTTTGATTAAACCTCTAGAGAATGTTGTTATGCCTTGTCAACTTAATGAATGTTGACTTTATTTAGCTCAAATATTAAAATATTATAAATAGAAAAACTAAGGTTAGAAATATATAAATATAGAATCGATGGATAAAGTTAACAACATAGAATTCCAAACAATATCGCTGACAAAATAGATTTCAAAAGCAATATTCGAGACTAAAAACATTCAAAACTTATTGCAGTTATAGTACTAATGGTGTTTGCATGCTTACAAAATTATTCCAAACATATAGAGCATTAATTATCCAAATTAATAGAATAAGATCAATTCCTTGATTAATAGAAATAGAATTCTATAAAAGCATGTGTGCAGAATCGATTATCTCAATCTACTCTAAGTAAACTTTTTAAATTAACAAAATAGAAAAACCATAGCAATAGAGGAATTAGAGAATTATATCAACCATCAAAATAGGTACAAGTTCGAGGTAAACATCCCTTGTAATACTTCATTCATCAATTTTGTAGAAAATACATAGTAGTGCAAGCAAACACTCTAGATTCAACCATTTGGAAGGAGGTTACTATGTTTATTTATATATTTTACAATAATATTTCTCTCTAAGAATTATAGGTAATTTGATTTTTTATTGATCTTGTTGGCCACTTTGTCGTTCATGGTGCCTACTAGCTACACCTTCTTGATCTTGTTGCAACTATCTTCTAGTAGAACTCACCATCACAATTGGTGTTTCTTGTAAACTATCCCTATCTATTGATCTGCAATTGAATTTGGTTCATCAAGAGGTTCTGGAATGTAACCACTTTGATTCAACTTCTATGGTATCAGTTTTAACTTTCCCTTGTTCTATGGATTACATGTGCAAAATTTCATTGAAAATATTCAGAGGAGGTGGAGGTTTAATATATGCCATAAATATAAATATCAGATGGTTATAGTTGAACATATGTAGTGTTGCTTCTCATTTACACGATGATAATGAAGGAGATAGAGAATCACATTCTTTTACTCCCTAGTCATATTTTCTCTTTTCTACCCTTTTTCTAGCTATCTACTATTATTCAAAACTTTTTTATTTTGTGCACTCTCGACAAAGGGGACTAAGAAACAAATTTTTGTATCGATTTTTCAAATTTTCACAGTAGATATGAAGTAGACAAGAAAGAGTTGCTCACTAAACTTTATTTGATCTAGGCAATTTTTAGAGATTCTATGTCTTGGGCACATCTCAACACTTCTTTGCTTTTAACTGGCTTTGAACACTTTTGTTTTTCATGATGGTTTACAAAGAAACAAGAAAGCATGAGTCATTCGACTTCTCATATTGGCATTCTTTTTTACGCTTCTCAATTTTGGATGTTTTTTAGTGCTTTTATTTTGCCCACTTAATACAAGGATGAACAAGAAGCACGAGTCACTTGACTTCTTCAAATTGGCCTCATTTTAGGGATTTCTCATTTTTTACGCTCGTTCGGTGCTTTTCTATTTTTTTTGACATCCTTCAAAGGGGGTAGAGAAACGTGGATTCAACTAACTTCTCATTTAAAATTTGAATTATGTGCTTCTCTATCCTAACCAATTTCTAGCGCTTTTACATTCGTTCTTCATACTTAGACAAATTTCACAAAAAAATTTCAAGTAGAGATGTAGCTATTTTTGGCCTACAATAATCACGCTAGCTCATCTTAAGTTAATTAGAACCCTAGGACAATACACTAAAGGATATACTCTGTGATATGGCTCATGAAGATATCATCCTCAATAGCTTCTTCTTTGATGGTTCAATCCCTTGTGTTGCCCATGTCCAATCTTCTAGTTCTCAAGAGGATCAAATTCCTACATCTCCTAAATATCTTGAGGAATTAGGAGTCATCTCATCCCCTCTTCATTATGAGGATGAATCTCATATCCTCATTTAATAAACTATAGATAATAACCTAGGAACCATAGAAAATTCTAAGATCCTTAAATTAGGGTAAATCCCTCCATGGACACGCAAGAAGATTTGACCAATTTACTAAAAGAGTTTCAATACATTTTTTCTTGGTCATATGCTGACATGCCTAGGCTTGACTCTTCTTTAGTTATGCACCACCTAGTGGTCCAACCTAACATTAAACCTATTAAGCGAAAACTTGAAAAAATGCACCCTAGATTGCCTTATTAGTAAAGGAGGAGCTTCAAAAGCTTCTTAATGTTAGTTTTATTAAAGCCATCAATTGGGGTGATCAAGTATGTCCTCATTGTGTTACATAGGTTGCCTCAGGTCACCGTCATCCAAGAACTTATGGTAGTGGAATTGGAACCATATTTTGGGATGTGCCTATCTAGAGAATTTACTCCCAAGTTAGGTGGCTACTTATCTCTTGACTATTCACACATAGATATCCCTTACAAAGGTAGGAATGTCAAGATACACTAAAATAAACCTTCATTGTTTCATATAGAGAAGTTATAATAAGGTAATCAATAGGCTAATATAGTTAGCGTAATGACCGAAGAAGCAAAATTGATGGAAGAAGTGTTGGAAGAGCTTCAAATAGAAGACCAATTCTTATTAAGGTACTAATTCTCATTAATTGGGACTAATTATTATCCGATGTCAAATATCATACATAAAGTAAAGGCAGTAAGGTTGGTATATAGACCATTTATCCCAGATAGAGATATTTTATAGCAAGTATTTGAGAATGATGAACAGGTAGTGGATTTCTTAATCCATGAAATGAATTGTTCAAATGAAAAATCAATGGAGGATGAAGAAGAAGGGGAGCTTATTCAACTAAAAAGCAATTATATACCAAAAGGGTTGATAACCCTTGAAAATTTATTTGATAACAGTGATCGACCAGCTAGCCATTCGATGAAAATTGACACAAAGAACTATAAGGAATTCCAAATAGCACCAAAAATAGCCTTAAGGTGGGGGTAAAATATTTAGAAAGAGAAATTGGTTAGATTCATGAACTATGTAGAGAGTTTAGCAACATAATAGCCTAGACCATTTATGATTTCAAGGTGTACAAGGAAACTATTCAACACATGATTGAGCTAGAGATAAATGTAAAACCTTTTAAATAAAAATAGAGGCTAGTCAATATAAATATGGAAGCCTTAATACAATATGAGCTTTTGAAGTTGCTAAATGCTAAGATAATCTATCTGATCAAACACTCTACTTGGGTATCCAACCTAATTCTAGTAAGAAATAAGAATGATGATATTTAGTTCTATTTTGATTTCTAAAATTTGAACAAGGTATTATGAAAGGATCGCTATCCTCTTTTCCATATTGATTATATATTACACACAGTGGCTAGATCAAAGAGATTCTCATTGTTGGATGGATTCTCTAGGTTCAATCAGATATGGGTTTGAGATGAAGATCAACATAAATAGCATTCACCACCAAATGGGGCACCTTATCTTACCAACGAATCCCATTTGGGCTATCTGATGCTGGTGCTACATTTTAGAGAGCAATGGACTTGGGTTTTGGTGAACTTTTGAACAAGGTAATTATCATATATTTGGATGATATGATGGTTTTCTCTCACAAAAAGGAGGACCATGTAGAACATATCAGGTTGGTTTTTGAAATATGTAGGGAGTTCAGAGTTTCTCCAAACCTAAAGAAATCCATATTTACCGTATAAGAGGGAAAATCCTAGGACATATTGTATCTAACACAAGGCTAGCTATTGACCTAGATAGGGTGAAAGCTATTCTTGATATTCCTCTACCATTGAACAAAAAAGGATTGTAGTCATTCTTTGGGTAGATAAACTTTATGTAAAATTTTGTGTCGAACTCCGATCAAATAGTGAAACATATGACAAATATTCTAAATAAGGACATGGAATTTAAATAGACAAATATTTGAAGAAGTTCCTTCAATAATATCAAGGAAGCTATTCCATGAGCCCCAATTATTATTAACCCAAACTATTTCAAAGACTTCATTCTATATGCTTTTGGAGTGAAAGAAAGCTATGTAGCAATCCTTACCCAAAAGAGAGAAGATAACAATGAAAGAACCATCACCTTCCTCAGTCAAATATTGTAATATCATGAAGAAAGATACAATTTTATTGAAAAACAAGTGTATGTTGTCATGAAATCCTTGAATAAATCTAGGTATTTTGTGTCTCAAAGACAAAGCAATTGTGTACGTGGTGCACCCAAATGTCCAAAAGTTTGTGATTCAAGAGGAATTGGGTGATATAAGAGTAGGTTGGGCAATGAAAATCCAATAATATGATAATGAAATCAATCCAACAAAATTGGTAAGGGGTAGAGCACTTTATCAACAATTGGCAAAATTTACAACACTAGATATCAACTTATCTATAGAAGAAACAAGTGCAACATAACCATAAGAAAGGGAGGTGCCATATGATACATGGATTACCTATTTGATGCATTATTTCAACTTTGGTAGATGTCCAAAGGGGTTGAAAGCATCCCAAAGGCAAAGGTATAGATTGTAGTCTAGAAAATATGCATTAATCAACGATGTTCTCTATCGAAGGAATTTTGATGGAGTGTTGTTGAGGTGCATACCTCTGGAAAAGGCTAAGAAGGTCCTTGAGGAATTCCATACTAGAGGCAATTACGATGGGAAATCCATGGTGGATAAAGTTTTGAGAGTAATATTCTATTGCCTATAAATATTCTTGGATGCATTTAAGATGGTTAGAGCATGTGACAAATATTAAAGGTTTGTTGGAAAAAACAAGCATCCCACTATGCCACTCCAACTAGTAATTATAGAAGAACCATTTTAGTAATGGAGATTGGATTTTATTAGTATGATTAATCTAAATTCCTTGACTGAACACAAGTATATTTTTATGGTGATGGATTGTTTCACAAAATAGATGGAAGCCAAAGCTACCAAGCACATTGACCAACAAACCATCGTTGAATTTATAGATAGATTAGTCACCAGATTTGGAATCTTTACCACCATTGTATTTGATAATGGTGCATCCTTCATAGGTGCCAAAATAATGGATTTTTATAGAAAGTATGGTATCTACTAGAATACTTCTTCAAAATATTACTCATAGATAAGTAGTCTGGTTGAATCTACAAATAAAAATTTGCTAAAGATAATAAAGTGACACATTAAGCACAATTCTAGAAGTTGGGACCTCTTGCTCAATCAAGTGTTTTAGATGGATAGGATAAATTCCAAGAAATACTTGAAGGCATCACCATATGCTCTAGTGTACAAGAAAGAGGTAATTCTCCTGATCAACTTGGAACTTCTGACACTTATATTTAGAAGTGAAATGGAGATGGAATTGTTTTTGTCGATGGAGAGGAGGCTAATGAAATTTATGTAGTTGGAGGAAAACATGAGCATGTATACAATAGTATATGCTAATACCTGAATATCATAAAACATTGGTTTAACAAAAAGATGACATCAAAGTTATTTAGTGAGGGTGATCTTGTCCTAAAATTGGATGCAAACTGAGTGAAGCCAAGTGCTCATGATAAATTTGACCCCATGTGGTCTAGGTTATATATCATTGAACATTATAAGGACATGAATGCATATCAATTGTATTATCTTGAAGGTTTATTGCTCCTAATTCTAGTGAATGGCCAACATCTTAAGCATTATGCCTAGCCCAACTGATGCCATAATTGTATATATGTATATATGTGATGCATGTATATAGGTTTTCTTTCCTTTTAGTATATAAGGTTATGAGTAGAAAAATGAGGTCTATTATGATATTTACCCATGCAAAACTACCATGCATGCACCATGTATTATTGGATGGGAAAAATAGCCAAGTGTTGGGCCTAACATTAGATCAGGTGACTGCTAGTCTCTGAATGTATCCCAAAAATCCATCACAGAGACACTTAGCAAAAAATTAAAAAACTATCAGACTATAGGTAGGTCACAAAACTCTATCACATATGATCCTAGTGAAACCCCACCACTACTATAAGTTCACTAGGATAGGCACTATAGATGACATACAAAACCTTCGAGGTGGCAACATCCAATTCAATATGATAGTTGTGCTCCACCTCAATTATGATAGGGGTGCACTTTTTATAACTAACCAAAGGGTGTGTCATAAATGAGACATGGATGAAGAGACAACCTCCAATTCAATAATACCCACACCAATTAACCATGCTAGCTATAAAGGGCCCACATATCAATAATACTATTAAAAGTGACAAAAAAGGGTATGAAGCAGTCTAGGTGGTAGCCTTTGGTTGAGTGTACCAATTGTTTCTCCATGTTAGCAACAATGCAAGCACACTTTCAGGATAGGGAGATAAGTACATCATAAATGATAAGTTAGGTGAGATCTTGAACATGATTTTCTTAGGATCAATCATGCCCTAATAGGTAGTGAGTTCATGATTACCATAAGAAGTTAAGGCAAAAGGGTATTTTTAAATTGGCATGCCCAAATGGCACAAATTGCCTATGCATAAAATTGCAATCAAAATCATTGGCTGATTATGCATACCCCTAAAAATGATTTATAGAGCCACCTATTAGAAAAATTATGGCCCAAGGATATCTCCCTCATTAAGCATAAATTCTATTTAATGGTCCTGCTAGTCGCTCCCTCCTTTGTCATTAAGCATTATAAATTAGTATGAGTAGTGCATTCATTCTAATTTTACTTTCATTATGTCCTTGGGGTGAAAAACTACTAAAGGAATTCTTGAAGCCTTGAATCATTTGAATATACAAGTATATTTCTTCAAAAAGAGAGCTACAAAGTGGTATCTAGATATACTACAAGACCATTGAGAGGTTGATTCAAAAAAGAAAATAGAATGACCAAGAAAAAGGGTCCTAAGAAGCTCATGGATATATTCATAGGGATTTTTGGCATCGTCATCACAATAAAATCTAGAATAAAAGGCTTTTGTGAAGGCTCAAAATCCAAAGCAAAAAATATTTCTCATAATAACCCAAGGGGTGCAATATGATGGACTCGACTTAGTATCTTGATGCCAATTTTGATGCATCCTTACTTGGAGTTAATTGATGCAATCTCTAAATTCTATGAAAATAGTGTGGGAACGATCAAGAATCAAAATTTTTAGTGGCTATTTATTATATATGCAAAAAAAATTAGAATAACATTTTCCATTGGAGATATCCCTGCAAAGGATCTTCTATGAGGGCATCTTAAAACCATTATTCTTGAAGAAAAGAGAATAATTTTGAGTGAAGCAGGCCCCAAAAGATGGCTGAAAAAAGGATTGGGTAAGCTAACGAATGATTATATGGGTAGGCCATGAAAGTTGGTAAAATTCAAATATGACATCCAACCAGTCCTTTCCATGTTGGAAATTTTGCTTGGTCTACCAATAGATGCCATTGTTTACCCACATAAAATAGGTATGGCTCATGCAATGATAAAGGTATGCAATTGTATCAAATTAGACTAGGCTGAATTCTTGACCAAAAGCATCAAAGAGAAAATATTTTTTTTTAGGAGAGGGCTAAGTAATGAGTTCCCATATCCTTCCTACATTGCATGGTTGTTCCTCTATGGTATGACTCACACAAAGCACTGTGTTGAACTTCAAGATAAATATGAACACAACTAGATACATCCAGTGGTGGACAAGATTCATGCACTCAAAAAGACCAATTGCTATCTGGAATTCAATAAAAGGTTTGTAGGATCCACTCTTGTACAAATTTATGAATTTTAATCACACCTATCCTATGCAGCATAGGAGTTCTTAAGAGGTCCTTTATGAGAAACTAGAGACTAGTATTATCTAGATGAGGGTATTGTCATATGATTGTACAAGTTCTCTAGTTTTTCTTACCTGTTCCCTTTCTATGTTGTAGACCAGATACTCAACCTAGAAGTATGTAAATAAATCTATGCCATTGAGAAAAATCTCAACACCAGAGTGAAAAAGATAGTAATTTTTCAACTACCAATAAAATTTGGGCCTATCAATATGCACAAAAGAGACAATTCTACATACCATAGGTTGGAAGAGAAATTATTCATCTTGAATCTCCTACTAGTACCTCATAGATGGATTTATGACTTGAAGAAAATTCTCAAGCCTAAGCTTATCATGAACAACAATAGACTACCACCTTTCAAACACAAAAAAATAATGAAATCCAATAGTATAGAAATATATCTCAAGATCATGTGGCACAATTCACTTGCCTTAACATGCATAAATTACCATAATGGAGGACATGCTATCCATACAAGAAGGTATTTGAACCTGAAAGGAATCCCAAAAAGTGTTTAAGCCCAAAGCTCATTGAGGATATTAAAGAGAAGAAAGGGTGGACTACATACAAAATTGAATAATGGTGGGTATCATGATGCAAGTGAGATGAAATAAAGAAGGCATTTTTAGGTAAGGTAGACAAGGAATTCGAGGAGAAATTTGACTATGAATTTATTATTTGGAGGTAAATGACTGAGAGATATTTTCCTGGTAGTACTGAGAGTATTAGAAGTTAAAGATGAAAATGAATAATATGAAAAGAGTGATGAAGAGGAGGAAGTTCAAAGTGAGATTTGATCACAGGAGGGTCCAGTTCACTATGAAGAGATTGAGGAAGAAAATTCCCTTTCTCAACATCGGTAGACTATGTATACTAGGATAGCTATATCTACTAAGCC
This sequence comes from Wollemia nobilis, assembly GCA_028583015.1. NCBI lineage: Eukaryota > Viridiplantae > Streptophyta > Pinopsida > Araucariales > Araucariaceae > Wollemia > Wollemia nobilis. The sequence continues at coordinate 2,171,164 of JAQPPZ010001316.1, read as the reverse complement.
TTTTGGAGCATAATCAGAGAGATAGCCCAATTCTTAGTGGAACCCAAAATCGAGCAAGACAAGAAAAGAATATCCTAATTTTGATAGCTCTGAGGTATGCGAGGATGAACACAAAAGGTAATTATTACAGTAGGAAGCACAAAAGTCTAAAGTAGTAGTGGTAGTCCCCGCCATCCAAGAAAAAAAAGGGAAGCATATAGTTTAGGAGTCACCAAAAAAGGTGCAAGGACAAGGTATGGCCTCTAAACTTAACTTTCTTCTTGTTAATCCTCAGTCCCCTTCAAGGTTATGCATAGTGGATAATATTCATTAATTCATGCATATTAGATTTTTCAAAAATAGAAATTGGAAAATTTAAGGAACCTAGACATCGACTCAGTTGCTCAATTTTTTTTGTTTTAGGGGTTAGCTCGCCCCATGTTGACAGTAATATTATCAATTTTTTTAAATCTCCAACACTCCCACCTAAATTGAAGATCCTTTTCACCATGAAATTAAAAAAAAAAAAAATGCTCTCACCAAATTTTCCACTTATACCACCAATATATATACTTAATGTGATAGATACTTATTCATGTTAAATATTCAAACTCTTTGAAAATGAGGTGCGGTAGCGAAAACCAATCAAGTGCAAAAACCAATTGAACTCCACCCAAGTGCAGAAACTAGACGAACTTTGATTAGGTGAAGAAACTATAAAAACTCTAGCCAGGTGCAAAAACCAGTCAAAATATGGCTAGGTGTAGAAACTAGCTAGAGTTAAGTTGGTTTTTATACCCGATCGAAGTTCAGCTAAATTTTACACCTGACTGGAGTTCGACTGGTTTTTTTTATCAATAAGTAAATTTTGTAGTTTTGAGAGTTGAAATGAATGGCGAATGTATGGTGAGAAAATGGGAGGGTGAAAGGGGTATTTATAACAAATGAAATAAAATAAGTTTCCCTCAATATCTAATGGCTAATTTTCATCCTTTTTAGGGTTATCAAATCATAACCATCAATCCAAATGACATACCATTTAAACCATTGGTGTAAAAAAACACTAGCATCATGAATGTACATTAAAAACCCTAACATTAATTATATGAACAAACACCCCATTAAAGTGGTAATCTTGGCACTAATGAGATTTTAAAGTATGCTTTGGGGGACACATATCACAATGTATTTTAATCCCATATCTATCATTATTTTTTGGATTTTGAAAAAATTAGAAGGTAAAATTATCATGAAATAAGATAGAAAAGTGAAAATCAGGTGAAGACAAGGAACCATAAATTAGTGATCTTGGGCTATGAATCTTGGTATAGTGTCCTATCATCCTCTATGGAAGGTAGTGAACTAGCAATTTATGTATTTGGTTTTCCTTAAAAATACAAGAGAAAGAAAGAAATTGAAATAGAGTGCATGATGTGGAAGTAATGCAGTCAAATTATATGAAAGCAATGCTATTAGTAATAATCATCAACAAGCAAATTTTCTAGTTTTGAAAGCTGAAATGATTGGTAAATATATGATGATAAAATGAGAGGGTAAAAGGGGTATTTATAGTAGATTAAATAAAACAAAATATTCATTCTTTTTAAAGTCATCAAATTATAACCATTAGTCTAAATGATATATGTCATTTGAACCCTAGGTATAAAAACATGCTAGCATCATGAACGTACATAAAAAACCCTATCATTTAATTGGATGACCAAGATCCCTGCTTCAAGTGGTAGTCTTGGCACTATTGATTTTTAAAATAATTATGTGGGGGACACATGCCACAACATCCTTTAATTCTACCTCTATTGTTATTTTTGGAAATTGAAAAAGTTAGAATATAAAAATATCATGAAATATGGCAAAACCATGACAGTTGGGTGAAGAAAGAAAATCAAAACGATTGGACAACATGGCTTGTTATTGTCCTACGCAAGGAATAACAAATTTATTCAACCCCTATCCCATATATAGGAGGATAGGACTCTCCGCCATATATAAAATTAGTTATTAATGCTCTTTTTATAAATACAATATTCTCATTTTATGATAAAGTAGCCCAAAAATATGTAAGCAAAGGAACTATTATCATATTTGACTACCCCTACCTAGGACAATTGTACCTCATGGGGAGTGACACAATGGGCCACGATTAAGAGCATGAGGTTTGGCTCAATCCAGGGCCTCTAGGAGTTTTTTACAAGGATGGCTCCTTGTTAGGATGTGATCCTCAAGGTACTAATTCCTCAACAAAGGGAAAAGAGGTATGAGAAAGTAAAAATAAAAATAAACTAAACAAAAGAAAAGAGGGCAATGCACCAAGAGACCTGTTAAGATCTTCCTACAAAAATAGGCTTGAATTCTATGTGCTAGCAGTGAACACTTCCTCCCCTCGACATAGTGAAATACAAAAAAGAGCTACCAATTATACACATGCATAAGAAAGTGTGTCTTGCAAGAGAGCCAAGTAAGTGAATTAGTCCAAAAATAGATGTAGATATTTCATACATAAGATACCACTGATTATTCAGGAAAAATATCACAAACAAATACACATACACAATAATGGGTTTGTAGGATATGCCAAAAAAAAAACGAAGGCTCCCATATATATAAACAAGCTCTTACAAATATTATGCTAGAAGGGTTCAATATTACCCATAAGTTGTTTAGGAACCACAACTATATATAGAGATAAATGAAAGCAAATCCTATAAATTCATACAATTCCAAACTCACGAATCCTTTACAAAGCTAATACTAGTGCTATTTATAGATTACAATAGGAAAATTTTCCCTCCAAAAAATGTAGGATGATCTGACCTTCTATCTACCCTTTTTTTGGGAATTTTAAATATTTAGTGAAGTACTCTTCATCCATTGTTGTTGTAAATATTTGGCTTCCATGGTTGTAGGTCCCCATTCTTTTGTATTTAATGGTTTACGTACCTTCACTTAACTTGCAAAGCCAAAGTGATTTTGGTAGATAACCCATATTTTCTCAATAGTAGCATATTGTCTTTCTTCTTCCTAGGAATATATGTGCTTATGTACCTCCCCTTTGGTATTGGTGTATTTTTTTACTTCCAAAACTATCTACTATTTTGGAACTATTTTTTTAGCACCATTTATCTTCTTGATCAGGATTTTTCTTGAATTTTATTGTTCATGTAGTCAGGACTTTTGCTTGGTCATTTCCTTCAAAAATTTATAAGTTTTGATAAGTCATTACATTGGACAATTTTGTTAGATCTTATTTCTTCACCGAGTCTCATCAAATTCTTGATTGCTTTTATGTTTCTCCTACTTCTAAATTTTTTCTATTCTATGATCCCTTCTCCTTCCTTGTTCATACCAACATTTGTCTTAATATGTTTTCATGTGTACCAATCTAATAGTAATTCAATTTGTTATTTTGTTGTTGTAGAGAAGCTTTCGCATTAGCAACCCTTTTTATAAATATGGATAAGTATATGTCTTTTAACTTCCATTAGAATAGAGTGATCACAAGGATACCTCTTCTTCCCCTAATTATTTTTTTCCTCTTTATTGCCCCCTATTATTAAGGATATCCTTAAATTTTTGGTGGTGAGATGATGCATGAGGTATTAGAGGCCACTTACCCAAACTAATGTAGATGATGATGAGCTTTTTTTATTTTCCATGGATGATGTTTGGGTTGATTCTCCTCCCATAATGGAGTCTTTTTAGTTATCATAAAAAAGGCTCATCAGGTTTTATCAAGAGTGAGACCTAGATTAGATATCATCAAAAAGACTTGATTTCTCATTGTGGATCACTTTCCTATCATGTGATCAACTTGCCCAAATATAGTAAGGGTTTCCACACCTATATTTAACCTTTGGAGATATCTATTTGGTGAAATTTGACATGGAATATTTTTAGGATGGCATGGATTGCACCCCCTAGTTTTAGGCTCAGGTTCTTCATCTTCTTCTAGGGCACAATCTAACAAGGTTGTAGTGATTTATCACTATAGTTTTGGTGGCTCTTAAGGGGTCCTCTACTTGAAAAAGGAAACAAACTCAAAAGCTATAAGACCTTTATCTATTAGATGTAGAGTTGCTAAGGCATAGCCTTTTGGAGGATATCAATTTTATTTTATAGACTTTATTTGGGGTTGGTGTAGCTTTTTCCACCTTGCTTGGATCAGTACCTTCCATCACTTCTCTTGTATTTTTGTTGGGGTGAGCTTCTCCTTTCATGCCTAAGGTTATGCCATGAAATCTTTGGCTTGTTTTCATCTTATGTGTAATTATTTAGCTGATGCAAGCCTACCATCCATCCTTTTTTTTCATTAAATTTGATGTCAATTTGAAGAATAGTCCATCAATGGCTCTTGTGGCTATATTTTGAAAAAAATATCCTACAAAATAAAAGAAAATAAAGTAAAATTAAAAAAAAAGTTTTATATATATATTATGTACATGACCCAAGAGTCAGGTCTAATTTCAAAAAATTTCTACCCCATGCCTATTTATTCATATTCCTTTGGGGGATTAGGATTCCATATTTCTATAACCCTTGTCTCATCAAATATTCTATAATTGGCCATGATTCCTTGTTCATTTTATAGAGTTTTGGCCATTCTTCTTTGAATTCCAAGATCTTATTATTTCTCCATTTGAATCGTGGCAATGTTTCTATGTGATGAGGATACAACAATTCACTTGGAACTTTGATCCTAGTCTTGTGTACTATCCTTATCACCATTAAAGACCAATTCTGGTATATATACCCTTGATGGGGGGCCAAAAAATTGCAATCTAAATTTCAATATTTTTATTCATTATTTTTCTATTACATTTACAATACCAGCCTGTAGGCATAGTTTTCAATCACTATAATTTCTATATTTCAATTCTCTGATCTCCATGCCCTCCTATTACATGCCTATGTTTTTATAGAGGTATCGACCCTCTCTGATTTTGGAAATTCATAGAATATCAAAACAACACAATGGCCACCACCTTCACTTCCCATATGGAAGAAATTCACTGCCTCCGCAATCCTATGGTCTTCTTTCCTTCAGCTCTGCAACTCCTCTGCACTCTGCTGAATACCATCGCTGAAAAATTGTTGTAGCCTTACTATTTATATTTTTGTCTACAGATCAACAGTGTCGTAGCCTTCTATCTCAAATTTGTAGATCGTGCTTCCATCTCCACAGATCCGTGTAAACTGCTTCACGTTCGGCGCATCTGTCTACACCTTCTGGTATCCGAAGCTCTTCTTGGAAGACACACATAGCCAAGCAGGATCAGAATGGACCTCGGCCCTCGAATCTGATCTACCCTGCCTGGGGCTGAACTCCGACCCTTGTGCATGACTCTACTTTCCCTTTTTATAATTTTTTGGCGTGATGATCTACTTTCCATTTGGTGGCCCATCGATTCATTTTTGCCACGACTGTTCATTTCATTTTCTCACATCTCTTGGTTGCTCTGGATTTCGAAATTTCTTCCCACACAACTCTTCATATTCACCTGCTTTCACTGCACCTTGATGCCATGTGTTGTTCTTGTTCTGCCATGTGTCGCTCAATGACCTCATCCTGTAATGGTCCCTGAAGATGGAGCATGTCGCGATATCCTGACATCTTCTCCTTCTTCCTCTTCTTATTATCTTTCTATCGTGATATCACGACATGTTGCGATATCGCAACATTTTTGCTTCTTGGCCATCTCTCTCCTCTTCGGGGCATGAAAACCTGACATGTCGTGATATCATGACATTTCTGCTCCATCGCCTTCTCTCTCCTCTTTGGGTCATGAAATCGTGACGTGTCGCGATATCGTGACACTTTTCTCTTCATCCACTTTCTCTTCTCTTCTAGCCGTGAAAATGTGACATGTCAGAAAATCGTGACATCTTCTCCTCCAGCTCCTTCACTCGCCTCTTGGTCATGAAAATGCGACATGTCACAAAATCGTGACATTTTCCTCCTCTGGCTCCTCCTTCACTTTTTGGTCACAAAAATGTGACATGTCACAAAATCGTGACATCTTCCTCCCTTGGCTTCTTCTTCGCCTTTTGGTCACAAAAATGTGACATGTCATGAAATTGTGACATCTTCTTCCCTTGGCTTCTTCTTCGCCTTCTGGTCATGAAAATGCGACATGTCATGAAATCGTGACATCTTCCTCCCTTGGCTTCTTCTTCACCTTCTGGTCACGAAAATGCAACATGTCATGAAATCGGGACATTTATTCCTTCTGGCTTTCTCTCTCCTTGGTGGGTCGCAAAATTGTGATATGTCACGAAATCATGACATTCTTCCTCCATGCCTTCTCTCTCCTCTGCGAGTCGCAAAACTGTGACATGTCACAAAATCATGACATCTTCTTTTCTACACCTTCTCTCTCCTCTGTGGGTCGCAAAACTACATGTCATGAAATCATGACATCTTCTCGTCTACGCCTTCTCTCTCCTCTATGGGTCACGAAACTATGACATGTCATGAAATCATGACATCTTCCCTCCTTGCTTCCTTCTTTCATCTGTGGGTCACGATAACGCGACATGTCACGATATCGCGACATCTTCCGTCCGCTACTTCTCTCTCCTATTTGTGTCGCGATATCGCGACACTTTTTTTGTCGCGATATCGCGACAGTTTTTCCTTGCTGGCTTCTCTCCCACTTTGTGTCGCGATATCGCGACACTTTTTTTGTCATGATATCATGACACGACACTTTTTTTGTCATGATATCATGACAGTTTTCTTCCTCTTTCTCTCTCCTCTTTTGGTCATGATTTCGTGACATCTTCCTTCCTTAGCCAATTTTTGAAAATGGCTCTGCTTCCACTAGATGCTTCTGCATCAGATGTCACTGGATGCTCCTGCATCAGACACCCGGGGTTGATGGAGAAGTGACCTTCACTTTTGCACTGTTCTGTCGCCTTCTTCTGCACAGGGACTCGAACTCTCTCAAATCAACCCTTCTATCTTCTCACCACTCTTCCACAGATCCTGGTGCAAACTACCTCACGTTCGGCACTCTGTTTGCACACTCAGGAGCTTCTAGCTCTGATACCACTTGATGGGGGGCCAAAAAATTGCAATCTAAATTTCAATATTTTTTTATTCATTATTTTTCTATTACATTTACAATACTAGCCCGTAGGCATAGTTTTCAATCACTATAATTTCTATATTGTAATTCTTTGATCTCCATGCCCTCCTATTACATGACTGTGTTTTTATAGAGGTCCCAACCCTCTCTGATTTTGGAAATTCATAGAATATCAAAACAGCACAATGGCCACCGCCTTCACTTCCCGTCTGGAAGAAATTCACTGCCTCTGCAGTCCTCTGGTCCTCTTTCCTTTGGCTCTGCAACTCCTCTACACTCTACCGAATACCACTGCTCTGAAAAATTGTCGTAGCCTTACTATTCAGAGTACTGTATACAGATCAACAACACCGTAGCCTTCTATCTCAAATCTATAGATCATGCTTCCATCTCCACGGATCCATGTAAACTGCCTCACGTTCGGCACATCTATCTACACCTTCTGGTATCCGAAGCTCTTCTTGGAAGACACACACAGCCAAGCAGGATCAGAATGGACCTCGGCCCTCAAATCTGATCTACCCTGCCTGGGGCCAGACTCCGACCCTTGTGCACGACTCTGCTTTCCCTTTTTATAATTTTTTGGCATGACGATCTACTTTCCATCTGGTGGCCTGTCGATTCATTTCTGCCATGACTTTTCATTTCATTTTCCCATGTCTCTTTGTTGCTCTGGCTTTCGAAACATCTTCCCGCATGACCTTCACCTGCTTTCACTGCACCTTGATGCCACGTGTTGTTCTTGTGCTGCCACGTGTCGCTCAATGACCTCATCCTGTAACGGTCCCTGAAGATGCAGCATGTCGTGATATCGTGACATCTTCTCCTTCTTCTCTTTCTATCGCAATATCACGACATGTCATGATATCGCGATATTTTTGCATCTTCCCGCACGAATCTGATCTAGATATCCTAGAGACATTATTTTCTAAGGAACAAAGAATGGTCTCTCTTGAATTGGTCGAATATCCTTGGCTAGTTTTGGTAGCATCGAAAACTACTTTGGTATTGTTAGAATATTTTTCTTGGTAAATTTCAAAGGTTTCAAGTCATATTTAGGCATGGCAAGGAGTACAAAATTCACCAAAAAGGCTTTGGATTGCTCATTGTGGGTCACTTTCCTATCAGGAGTTCAACTTGCCCACATAGAATAAGGGTTTCCACACCTGTATTTACCCTTTGGAGATATTTATTTGGTGAAATATAACATGGAATATTTTTAGGTTAGCATAGATTACACCTCCCTAGTTTTAGGCTCAAGCTCTTCATCTTCTTCAAGGGCACATTCTAACAAGGTTGAAGTAATTTATCACTACAAGAACATTTAAAAAGTAAATAATTTTATATTTCTAGATCCTTCTTATATATGACACATTTAAAAGGTCCATGATATCCTCTTATTTTCATACTCTCACAAGTATTTTTCTTTGGACTACTAAATGTTGAGACCTTAGAGAGAGTGTCATTTTTCCAAGGGAAATTTTTGGTTGTAGAAAATTTTGATTTCTTTAAAGCCTTATATCCTGATAGATTCTAAACCATATCATCCTTTAACATAGAAAGAAAAAATATAATTATTGAAGCATAATTTGGAGGTCATTCAATATGTGTTTGAGGTCCTCTTCCTCAACAAGGTCCTAATAGAAATCCATGATTTGGAATTATTACTCACATGTTGCTAATAAAAATCTATAATTTGGAATTATCACTGATATTAATGTTATTTTTAATATTTGATTCTCTACAATCTAAATATGCTCAAGCTAGTAGTTTCCAATGGATAAAAAATAAGAGGTTAAAGATTCAACCAAGAATTAGGTCAAAATATTTTAAAATACCTCTCAATGATTGATCACCTATTACGTTTCTTGTCAATTACGGAACCTGACTTTTTTCTCACATCCTTTGAAAAGATCTCTTTGAATTTTATAAATTTTAAATGCAATACTTACTGGTGATTTTAAATTTATATCATATATGGAGAGATATATTGCAATGTAGTATTTATGAGTTGTAGCCTTCAAACCATGATTTAGAACTTACATTTGACCCTACTAAACAATATTTTATTCTATCTAAAATTCAGTCATAATTTTCTTCTTCTTCCTTTATAAGACAAATAAAGACCTATATATGTTGATGGAAAATTATCAACTTTAAAGCATATAATTTCCATAATAATCTAATTTAAATCAATACTATTATCAATAAAAATATATATACTAAACATTGTAGTATTAAACAATTATTTGATAGCCTTCTTAAAGGATGATAATATTAATTTAAATCTTATGACATTGTTGACTAAGGGATGACTCAAATGAAAGTATCATAAATAAATTGGAGCTAATATTTCAAGGGGCCATTTTTTTAACTGGTTATATGCGATCAAAACAGTCCCCACTCACATTGTAGTGGTATTACAACAATTTGATAATTATGTATGTATCTCTTGGCAATATTTGAACCTAGATCTCCTTCTTATAAATTGAGGAATATAACTAGTTGAGATAATACCATTTGATTGAAGGGACCATTTGTTGCAACCTAGATACCTTTTATATTTATATTTTTTTACTTTAAGAAAGGTCTTCCTAGTGGGTCATCAAGATTAAAGAAGAGATAAGTAGATAATGGATCGCCCTACCATAGTACATAAAACTATTCAAATTATCCAACAAGGGTTCCATTAATTAAAATATAATATTTAGAATTTCTATAAAAGTATATAATTAATTCAAATAAAACATGATTAGAACCAAAATTTCTAAATATCACATAGAAAAATCTAAAAAACTCTATTATGCATTGTTCACATCTAATTTTACAAACGTGTATAGTTTTTTGGAATGAATAGAATGTATGACCTCTTAAACAATGACTATATCATTAAGAATTTATTTTCAATAAACAAATCCACCTTGTTCCTCTTAGATAACACAATCCAAAATGCATTAGATACATTTTTCATAATTTTAGAAATTATTTTTTAAATCATATTAGGAAATCTTGTTCGATGAAAATTACCAAAATATTTTATTTTATATTTATTTAGAACAATCTCACTTATTATAACTTTCTTTTTCCTAGCCTCTTCAATTGATCCAACATATCTTTCTTCAACAAGTCCCAAAAGTTTTTAATTTTTAAAAGAGATCCATGTGATCTAGGTGCCTTATAACAAAGAAAATAGAAAATCATCTCAAGTAGGACTTCCATATATATCTTTCTCATCAATATTTAATTATATTTTTTATGATAGTTAGTGGAATAATTTGCAAAGGCTTACTATAATATTTCTTATTTTTCCCAACTTCTAACAAGATGTCTTTGAAATAATTATTTGCTTCCTTCCAAATATATTATTCTTCCTTAATACTTTTTCCATTTTGGGTTATAAAATTTTTATTTGATGAAAAGTTAAATCTATTTTGGTAGTAGCATGAAAAAATTGGTACTTGTATTCCCTTTATTAATCCATGTCTCCCTATATTTTTGGACCCCATATGACTTCCTTTTATAATGCTTTATGATAATTAGAAAGTAATTATTTTTTGACACACAAGTATCTTGGTCCATTTTATTGATTTCTACTATCTATTTTAAATTTTTGAGTTTTCATTCTTTGTTTTGAATATGTTATAAAAATATTTGAATTCCAAATATTTATTTTCCCCTTTAGATATTTTATTTTTTGAATAAACATGTATATAAATAATCCTTCAAATATTTCTTCATCCCACCATAACATAACCATTTGGAAGAATTAGAGTCTTGGAACCACATAGACTAAAATTAAAATGACTTTGTATGTCCATTGTTGAGTATATAATATATCAAGATAATGGGTTTGTAAAATAATATTGCTTGCAATAAAATATTGCAAGAGATTATATACTTTTATTTCAACTAGGTATTAGATAACAAAACCTATCATTATATCAGAAAGACCATTTGAATTGATAAATAATAAAATACTCCACTAATTGAGACCATCCAATACTACCATTTTTTTAGAGGAGATAGAACTATATTTAGATCTTATCAAGAATCCATATATCACAATTATAAATCATCATTGAATTAATATAAATAAGTTGAGGCCCTTCAAACATCTATTACAAAGAGTAATCATAGTTAGAGTGTATACATTTATGACTTCGGTTGTGATATTTTTTACTTTCATGTAAAAATAATAGATACCTAATTAAGTATTACTTCTAGTGATTGTTCATAATGTCTATGATTTTACCATATTGTTATAATACCTATAGAAGCTTTTGTAGAAGAAACTATTGGAAAATCTTCCATCTTCCAATTTTTTTTAAAATGAATCCTTACATTCCTCATTAATTTATATTTGTTTCTTTTATTAAAATAAAATTAAGACTTTAAGAACTTATTAATTTCCTAGTGATTCCTTTTTAGGGGCCTTATCATACTCATAATATTTTGAGATATCATATTCATCATCAATGTAATTCTTATTTACAAAATTAGCCCCACTTTTTGTTAACAACATGATTTTTTTAGGTTTTCAACGCAAATATCCATTTGAGTTTCCTTATTTATTTATTATTTATTTTAGGATATTCCTCTCCTTTTCCATTTCTATAAAAATTAAAACTTTTATCCTCATAGATCTCTTCTATTCTTTTAAATTATTCTTGATGTGGCTTATTATCTATAGGTTTATGCTACTTTTGAGACCCCTACAGTACAAGGGCTACCCTCTATAGTGCTTACCTTCTTGCATCACCCTAAAATTCCTAAATTGCAATGGTTATCCTCTATACTATATTTTTCTATCCTTAAAATCCTAAAGTGAAAGAGATAAATTCTATACTACTTTCTTTTTATTTCAAGGACATGACTTTTTACTATGTGATAAAAAGGAATATTTTTTACCTACCTTAAACTGACCTCTCTCACTTTAAAATTTACCTTCATATATTCATTCTTAGCTTTAACTCATTTTAAATTTGAACTTACATGTTGTCATTATAGATACATGGAAATGCTTAATCTTCTTATGTGGCCACATGATCATAGTTCAACATTTAAAGTGAGGGATTTGCTCCTCTCAATATTTGAATTTAGGTTGGCTCCTTGTTAATCTAACTAATTTTGATCTAATATGACTATAGTGACATTAGCATGTGATATAATTAGAATATCTAGAAGTGACTAAGTAGCCTCAACACATTGATTGTAGTTGCATCTTAGCTAATCAATATATTAGATTGCCTAAGATTTATTAAATATCCCTTGATATATATTAGGATAATGCATATATTTTTCCTATAAGGATTTGATTTATTTCATTAAAAAGATCTTGATTTACATACTCTTTATCTTCTTTCTCAACTATTCTTCCATATATTTGAAACAACCTATTCATATTTTTGATGTTCCTTATCTTATGACCTTATATTGAGTTATTCTAGATGGATTTGAAGACTATTAGATTTTGATGATATATATTAAGGGAAATGCAACCATAAGATATAAAATGAGCAAGCAATGATAATTATATGATAATGGTACTATAATATATAGGAAAATTATGAGAGAAACTTCTACAATAACTCATAAATATACCATTAATGAAAGCTCACAAAAATAGTACAATGTAATATAATGGAGGACATGAACACTCCATAAATACATGAAGAAACTACATTGTACTCACTCTAACTACTAATGCAACTAGTCACTATAGTATCTTTTTTCCTCTCTTCTCTCTATCAATTTTTTTCTCTTCTACCTCAAAGGCATATATATAGGGAGATAAGTCCTTTGGCCTTTCATCTACCAAACCTATGACTCATGTACATATGGACTACATGCACATTTACATCATTGCACATTCTAACACTTGTGCATTTATTACATTGCATGAAGTAACTACTCAAACCTTACTCTAAGGTAAAATCCTATTCTAGTTATGTACCCAAGGTGGTACATTAGTATGTATTAAATAATATAATATACTCTAACAAAGACAATGCTCTTGTTTCTCAATCTCTCATTTTATCTATTTTTTACTGATATAGTTATTGTTTTAGATATTTCCTTTCTTATTCAAGTTGAATATTGAGGTCTCCCATCACTTTTTCCATATTCTTTTCTATATATTTTCTTTCTTTCTCTAAGCCCTTTGAGATTTTTATTCTCTTCATGTATGAATTCCAAGTCCCTTTTCAACTAGGTGATATCCTTTTCTTTAGCATTAACATCTTCTTGACTATCATCTAGTCCCTTAATATTTTCTTGGACTTGATTCTTATAGTTATTTATTTCTTTAGCTATGTTTATGTATCTAGGTATCACTTCTTGAGATAGTTGTTCATGTATAAGGTTGATATCCTTGTAAATAAATATAAGGGTGTATCATATAGTTTATTTTGATCCAACTATAGTGCTTTAACTATCAACAACTTATTACCTTTTTTATTATTTAAGATTGAAAAGTGGACAAGGGATAAATATATCAAGGAATACATGCCTATAGCATCCTTATTAATCTAATTCCTATGTTCTTGTAATGTCTTTGTCACCTCACCTACCCTTTTTCACCTAGATATTCAATAAGCTACCATAATAATTGCTTAAATTATTCATTAATTTACAACATGAATTACCTATTGACCACCATAAAATGAAGCTCATATTCTAATATTAGTACTATATCTATTTGTGGCTTAAAGGAATAATATTTAATCATATTGGTGCCAAATTAGCAAGCTAATGAAATAGAGTAGCATGAGGCTAATAAATTCAATGATAATATGGATGGTGGAGTTAACTATATTTTTATGTGTAGGGTGAACTATAAAGGTATGTTGAATGATACAGTGGTGGATGTTATGATGGACTATGTTATGATAGAATAGGTAGATGGAAATACTAACAAAACCAAACAAATGGATATGGAAGTGAGTTGGGATGGAATGGATGGTGATGGTGATGATTATTGAGTAGTAATTAATGGCCCAAACAATGAGGTAGAGGGGTGTGTCAATGATACCAAAATTGTGGTTGCATTTATTTATGTTGGAATGGGCACAACAAAAGAAGTGCTAAGAATAGAAGATCAGGGATGAGAATAAGTAGAAGTGGAATAGATAGTATTTGTGAGAGTAGAATAAGTTAGATATGGAAGTGTGGTGAAAGTAGTTGAGAGGATGTTTATAGAAGTAATTAGATACTTTGAAATGGTGACTCATGACTTTGCTACTTATTTCTCAATAAAGCTATTCTTACCCATCTCAAAATCCTCTTCGATGACATCTTATGTATATTGCCCTTATCTATGTTTACATTCAATTTTAGTCTCCAATGATTGCTTACCTCCCACTTTAATATCCTCTTGAGAGTTATCTAGGATCTACTCTTCCTCCTTTTCTTCTCCTTCATCTTGAGATAGTAAAGAGTCTATAGTAGTTTTTAGTTTTATCTTTTTACCCATTGTTGTAAGGAACATGCCATGCTCATATATAATATTTAGAATAAGTGTTTCCTTGACTATTACACTATCTTGAGATAGAGTGGTTGCAACCATTTTTGCAACCATGTCATTAATTTATGCCATGGTAGTGGATGCTATTATAGATAATGTTATAAGGGGTATATGGATAAATGTTCACTAGATAACTTTTTCTTTTATTTATATATTTAGGGTGATGATTATCCCTACATGCTAGATAATTCATCATAAAATTAACCATGGATTTTAAACCTCTTTAATATATTGGATTCATATTTCATGTCCCATTGGCCAAGATCTTCTATATATTCTATTTTTGCATGTTCATAAAGGTACTCGTTTTGTGAGGATTTAATTTCTTATCTAGATCAAAGTAATTTATCACCTTCACATTCACATAGAATGAAAACCATGAATTTATATTGCTTCAACACTTTTTAAGTTTATATTCAAAGGATTATGGTGCATTAATTTTATCCTTAGCATTTACTTCCTCTAGGTTCCCTTCTTTCTCAACATTGGGCCCCTTATTATGTAAATATTTGGTCTTAATCCATTTTATAAACATTGTGCTCAAGAAAATTGCTTTTGGATCATAATACAAGCAATTTCATAATGTTTTTTGACTGACTTCTTCTAGCCTACTGCCTAGCTAGTAATCATATTCTTTGAAAATATAAATTTTTACAAGGTTTTTATCCTAGAATTTATAAAAAGAAGATTTATTTTACCCTTTAATATATCTACGATAAACATAGTTTAATTAATAAACATATTTTAAAACTAAATACATATCCAAGTACATGTGTAAGAATTTTTAAAGGATATCCAAATAACCCTTATAATTTGAAAAGTGATTTAATTTCTCATATATAAGTCATCTTCCATTTGTTTTGTTGTTCTGATCAATGCTTTGCTTTCCATGGATAACCTTGGTATTTATTCTTGGAATCCATTAACAATAATGTCATACACTGCTACATAGAACTCCTATCTACTCTTCCTCCTACCATTGCATAGAAATTCTATGTAGTCACATAGAAGTAGTTCCCATTGGGTTTGGCTTTTTCCAACTATAAATTTAGAAACTAATTCCATTTATATAACAAAATTAACCCTATTAAGTAGGATATGAAGATGAATTCCTTCTTCCTCCAAAATTTAGAAACTAATTATCCATACAATATATAATATAGAAGTCATCATCCAACATATACAAATACTCGATGTACTTTTCAACTACACATAACATTACAATTTGCTCTTCTTGCACTCTTTCATCACTTTCCTCCCCTATCATTGATATTTATCTAGATAGTATGAAGTGTACGTCTAAATTAAACTACTAATTTCTTAATAGAATTTTAAAATACTTTATATTTGAAGAATTTATCATTTTTTGTGCCAAAAAATTCTTCTATCTTTTCTCATCAAAGCTCCTATAGTAAGTGAGTTTATCTTGTAACAAGCATAAAACTCATTGTGTTTTCATCATTCATGCATATAATCCCTTTGACATCCTTTTTTGAAAGCATTATTGGAGGCTCATACCATGGTTTTATTATGATGGTTCCATGCATTTATCATATGCCTCAGTACACAACTCAACTATCTCTAGGAAATCACATGCTTGCAATACTAGGTTCTACCCTAACCCTTAAGTCAATGTTTTAATGATGCTCTCGAATTTAGATTTTGGTCTTGGTTCTTATCTTAATATAAAATTCTTTCTCATGTTTTAAAATATGTGTTTGTACTTATCATATATAAATTTATCGTAATTGGATCCTTGTATAGCTTATTAAACTTTTTTTCTTGTCACTTTTGGGCACTTGAGTTTTTGATGGGCTTGCTTGTGCACATGGAGTCTTTGTTTATTCTTCACTTGGGTCTACCCATAATTATCCAACTATCATATAAGTTTATATGGTTATATCTAGTGGGTTAACTAACATCACTAGTATCTCTAATAGAGTAACTTTCATTATTGTGTTAGTATTCATCGTATCTTATATTTCCATTTTTATTTATATAAAAATAGTTTCAAATGTCAAAAAAGTGACAAGAGCAACATTTTGCTAATTTCTATAAAGTATGATTTCTTACATAGGCATGATTCACTCTTAGGAATAAGTGTGATTTGCTCTAGGAGTTACCTAAATAAATCTTTGATATTTTCTATTCTCAAGTAGAGGTCTGCAAATTGCATTAAAAATAAATGAGTGAATTAGTCTTACATTGACTTGGAAAAATTTTGAGTTAATACTTTCCTCAACCTTTATGGATATGAATCATATTTAAATATTGAGAACAAATTGAATCCTTGGATTCTTGGTAAAGTCACAAAAAATGAGAATAATAAGGTGGCACAAGTTTGGTTGATGGACTTATTGAGTGTGCAAATGACACACTCTAGTTTTTTACCTCTAATGCCAATTTTGTTGGGCATAAAGAGGCGAAATCCAATTGTTGGTGTGTCAAGGGAAATACAAATTACTTGGAACATGGTCTATTACCTATTGAAATGGAATTCATGTCCCTCAAGATTTGGGTATGCCCAAGTGTAGAACCAAAATTTTTGCACCCCTATTCTTTAGGCTAATAGATTCATGCCTAAAAGAAGGAGGGAAAATAAAGTGCCTACACCTCAGAGGAGAAGCACTTTATTTGTGCTCTCTTTGGTGTTTGTCGATGAAATATTGGTCAGGTTCACCAAGAAACACTTTATGGTGGTTTCCACGCCTAGGTAAGGTAAAAGTATGATGTATTCTTTTAAGCATACGCCTAAAGTTTGGCCAAAATGCAACTATGCCTAACTATATGCACTTCAAATTTTCATGAAAGCAACAATATACAATTTAACTAAGAAGCCTTTTAAAATTAACTACAATGCAATGATTCTTATGGATGTTGAAAGTAAAAGATAAATTCTATATTATCATATGCATATGTATATATATTTTTGTTTTCTTTTTCTTTGTTTCTCCAAGAAATAAGACTAATGCAAACAAATATGAATAACTATGTGTATCTCTTTTTTTATTTTTATTTTGCTTTCTAAATAGTAAAATTAATACAAAGCAATGCAACTAACTTTTATGTTTCTACCTTTTTCTTTTCTTTTCTTTTTAGGTGATGAAACTAATGCAAATAAATAATGATGACTATATGATTTTGTTCTTTTCACTTTTTAAATAGTAAAAGATATCACAAACTAGTATGATTAAATATTTAACTTCTAACTTTAATCTTTTCCTTTTGCCTTAGTCTTCTCTATTCATATAACTTATATGCAGAGAATAAAATTGAAACAGTTGTGAAATAGTTGTGAAACAGTAAAAAATAAGTAATGGAACAAATTGTATTGTACTTACCTTCTTTGGATGTCTATTACAAGTAAATACATGTCTCACAGAATGAATACACAACCTAAAGTGAATATGTATCCTATCATCTAGCTCGTGAATCATGTCTTTGGGAGATATGCAATGAACTTCTGCACAAAAACTTAAATTTAGGGATTAGAGTTTGGGGATATGCTTAAGCCACTATAGATCTGATTCTTGATGGCATAGCAATCAGATCCCCTTGGTATTTTAAACAACCATACATAAAAGAAATGAAATCGTAGATCTTACTTGCAAATAGATGAAAACTAAAATGACATGATAAAACAATGTAGTAAATAGTATGCTATCAAATGTAGGATAAACAATATGTAATATGCAAGATGCAAGGATAGATTTGGAAGCAAGAATTTTCCCCCAGGCTTGTGACAATGCGAATTCATGACATAGAAGTAAATTCGTGACCTAGAAAGTGAATTTCTGACCTAGTAGCTAGCTCGCGAAATCATGATAGCTAGATCCATGTGTAGTTTTTTGGCATTTTCGAGGACCAAATAGTGTTAGAATATGACATATTATATACCATTGGAAAGATCTTTTTGAGATCGATATAATGGTTTAAGTTTCAAGATATATATATATATACACATAAGATCCAAGGCAGTAATATGCTAGCCATAACTTCCTCTATAAAATAATACATACACAAGGACCAGGATAGAAAGAGATGAGTCACAACTTCTTATTTTTTTTTTTTTTTTTATTTATATATATATATATATATATATATATATATATATATATATATATATATATATATATATATGATTTTATTAGGGAAAATTTATCTCAAATATGACCTTTATTATAGATGCATAAAAATAAGAACTTGTTAATGCATAAATGATATATAAGATACTAGAACAGATGAAATGATGGTATACCAGATCTGATATTTTGGTGCTACAAAAATGATAGTAGAAAAATAGATCCAAGTAGTAAGTAGAAGTCTTCAAAGTGTTCTCCAACCTGCAACAAATCTTTCTCCAACATTCAACTTGCAATAAACATTTAGATCTCTATTCTCCAAATCAGAAAATAAGATTGTTATGATTTCACTCATGAAACTTTGCTTATCAAGTTACTCCTCCATCATACATATATCTAGTTAATTATGGGGGCTAAGACCTAGCTTTAATATCTTTGCAAGTCACCAAAAAAGGTCAGAGGATACGAGATCTGGGATTCTGAAGTAGATCAGATCAGGCTAATTTGGTGTTTTACCAAATTTGGTGAATATGCGTCCTAGCCACTAGGATGTGTATTCTTTACAATCGGATCATTGGCCAATTTTAGGATGGAATACAAATGGTTGCTTTGATGGGAATAAATTCTATAGATTCGGTGAATACAAATCCTAATCACTAGGATGTGTATTCGAGGAAAATTCATGATAGCTAGACCCACATGTAGATGTTTGGCACTTTGGGGGGTCAAACGAAGTCAAAATGGATCATATCATATACCGTTGGAAAGCTCTTTTCAAGACCAATATAATGGTATATATTTTGGAAAATTTGGAGAGGATTTTACTAGGTAAAAGTAAGCTCAAATATAACCTCAATTTTATAAGAGGAAAACTAAGGAAAATGACTCATCTTAACGGATCAATTTTTCATGTCTATATTTTTCCCCCTCTTTGGCATATTTATGAATAATAAATACATCAAAGAAATATGTAAACACTTGAGTAGAAGTGAAAATGGTTGATATGGGCAAACAAAATGGGTTGATGGTTTAGAATAAATGGTTTATAGAAAATTGATGTTTTAGAAAAGTGATTATTGATTTACTAGTTAGGATGCCCCCTCGAGTTTCATGAGGAATGCCACATTCCTAATGAAAATTGAAATGACTAATGGAAGAGAAGAGTGGAAAATATAAAATAATGGAGGATCTTTGAAGAGAAATGAAACTTGTTATCCATAGAGTGGAATTTGTGTGGAGAGACAATAATAAAGCAGTTGGGAGGATCTAGATAAGTGGTAAATTGCTTTATGTGTGTACACTATTTGTTTTTTTTTTTTGTTAATGTATGTTGTAAATGATGGAAGTATGTAATTATATTGATTTTGATGCATTATTTGGATGGTCTAAATATATGATGATTGCATATGATCCTATTGGTTTTGATGCATACTTGCCATGCTAGTCAAAATATGATTTGCAAAAAGAAATAGGGTATGATGACAAACAATGATGTATAAGAAGTGAAAAATAGTATGTGAAGAAGATGGTTGAAATGCATTGGGTTCGTCCTTACAACAATAGTTTTTAGGCAATGTCCTACTAGTATGTGTGCTTGTATATGACTGAGATGGAGGTTACCCCTCACGTGTGGTCATGAAGTGAATCCTTTATGAGGTATACCATCATGCTAAAGTTGAAAGTATATAACCCTGATGGTTGAAAATGAAATGATCAAAAAGTGATTGGTATGCTTGTGTGACAATAGTTTGTAAGCAATAATCCACAAGGATGTATGCTTGTATATGATCGAGATGGAGGCT
Organism: Wollemia nobilis; assembly: GCA_028583015.1. NCBI lineage: Eukaryota > Viridiplantae > Streptophyta > Pinopsida > Araucariales > Araucariaceae > Wollemia > Wollemia nobilis. The sequence goes on along the minus strand of JAQPPZ010001316.1, from coordinate 2,150,673 downwards.
ACCCCTTGCATGTGGTCATGAAGTGAATCCTGTGTGTGGAGTATTATCCTATTGAAATTGAAGATGTGTGATCCAATGTGTATGAAGAATGATCGATTTCAATGAGAAAAAATAATGATTTGAAGATGAGAAATGGTTCATACCCTTTTTATGATAGCAACACAAAATGACCAATTAGGAAAGATGCATTTTCCCTATATGCTTTAAGTGATGATGATTGGTTTTTTTTTTATGCATGATGTATGTTGATAATGCATATACTAATGCTTATGATTATAATGAATTTAATGTGCACCTATCATGCTAGGCAAAGTTGTATTTTTGTAGAAATATGAAGTGTGATTTGGTAAATGATGATGAACAATAATGTGTGTATAGAGATAATTGAAGTGTGTTGAGTAGTATATCTTATGATAATGGTCTTATATATTTATGTATCTTTTCTCATGCATAATACCATACTGCTATTTTTATCTATTTATGTGTTATGCAAATGCATAATATTTTTGTTATTTTTGATGATCTTACATAATAATGCTTATGGTCATGTTTGATTTTTAATATAATTTTTATCATGCTTAATCAAGATACCATTGTAGAAGAGTGAAGTGTGATTTGATGTAATTGATATTTTGTAATGTAGTGTGATTTACTTGTTGTAGAAGAAAATTTATTGGGAAATATACCCTTACGATTTTTATCAGTCAACAATAGACCTCGAGGATGTATGCTTGTATATGACCATTTATGGAGGTTGCCCCTCGCGTTGGTCATGAAGCGAATCCTATGTGAGATTTTATTGTTATGCTGACATCGAAGGGTTATGATCCAAAAGTAGTTTGATATTTGTTGATTGAAAGTGATATAATTGATGATAAGTAATGTGTGATCTTAAGATTAATTTTGATTAAACTTAAGAGAAGTATGGCGCAATATGGATGATTAAGCATGAAAAAATGGGATAGAGGACTTGCACTAGGCATAAGATTCCTAGTGTGAAGTAAATGGAGATATTTTATTAGGATTATCTCATGCCATCATCACGAAGTCTATATGCAATTACATGACCAAGGAATTATGTATATTTAATAAAAAAAATTGTATATGTCAAGAAATCATGCAATTTGATTAAATGAATGCATTAAACTATGTGGTAGATATGAGATGCAAGATTAATTGGTTTTAGGGCCAATTGCTTATGCTAACAGTCATACAAATCCATGAGGATATAGTGACTTCAGCTAATAAAGACTCAAGGAGAATCTTGGTCATTTCTAAAATAAAATCAAGTTTATCAAGAACCGATGTGTGTGATTTGTGCATTCATTTTCCATCTTGATATTAATTATGATGAAAATGTCTCAAGGATCAAATTTGTGTGCTTATGAGGTTCATTGACCAATTTTGAGTAAGGTAATGATGCAAATCAACTTTAAGAACCATTATATGTGCAAATGATGAATTCATATACCATGATTTTGTACGCGGTTAGACTTAACTACTTTGTAATATAGGCCATCACAAGCTAGATGATCCATAAGTGGACATTGGTCTATACAAAATAAGGTTGCTAATGTGACAGACATGTCACCACGTGTAAGACTACCCCATTTCTAAGCAGGTTTCATTCAACCCATTACTGTAATGGGGATCACCCCATGAATTTTGAATAACTGAGGATTCCAAGGATTCAAGCTCATTACCCCCTTCTTTTCTTTTGATTTCTTTAGATGGGGATTCTTGCTCATTTTTTGAACAAGGGGATTTATTTGCTTTGTAGTAAAAATCATTTTCTTCTTTTGATTTTTGTTTTTCTCTCTCTTTTTTTTCAAGGGATACTTGCTCATTTTAGTGGAGGAGCAAGGGATTTTATTGCTTCGGGTAGGGGGGAGCTTGTCCTTTTGCCAATTCTCAGCATTCTAGACCATGCACATAATAGGATAGCAAGGGAAACATTTCACTTAAGGGGAAAGGACTACTATGTAGTATCATTTTTTATTGCATAAAAATAATTTTTAAAATGTGTAAGTGTTTTTTGGTTCAAAAGTGAAAGAATTGATTCCCAAAACTCAAAATTTTCTTAATGAGATAGGTGATTTTGGTTCAAGAGAGATTTTTAATCAATATCGAGAATCAAGATTTTATTAAAATGTGAATCTTGTGAGTGGTTCAAGATGAACTCTTAATCATGTCAGAAGGACCAAGATTGACTATGAATTTAATAGCATCTATCTAATATTTAAATAATATAATAATTGGATGTGACTATATGCCATATGCAATTGGACTAAATAAACTTTGGGAAGTGCAAAAGTGTAGTTACATGATAGATGATTATGGTTTATGTAATGCAATGTGGAGATGATAGTTGTGCTAGATGAGCTATATGAAAACCTAAATGAAATGCATAGGCAAATGAAAACAAAACTCCAAAAGGCCAAAGAAAAATGATAAGAGGTATTGAACCCACTATGAGTATAGTGCTTGCTAATGGTTGAAAATAGAAGAGATATACCTGCTGGGATGTATGCTTGTAAATGGTCGAATGGAGGCTACCCCTCACTCATGACCATGAAGCTATCCACTATGGGGTGCTAAGATGATGGGAATGATATTGCTAAAGCAAGTACTACTCAATAGGGTTGTACATTAAAATGCATGAATCAAGGCCAATGAAGCAAAACAAGAACTATATCCCTCACCTTGGGGAGATATAAGCAATAAAAAATTTTCAAGGTCAAGGGATATAAAATGGTATGAGCGAATACAATTATGGAAATGTAATGATTGAAATGCAAACTAGATGAGAATGCAATACCTATGTATAACTTTTGTTTGATTTGATTTGATTGTTTCTTTTTTATTTGATTTTTTTTATCTTTTATTTTTTTTATGATGGAATTGGTGGTATATACAAGATGATATATATACGCTATACAAGGTGATTCATGCATAACATTGATGGCAAGAACGATGATAAGAAGTTAGATGAGGACTACAAGGAAGACTGCTTGGCCTCTTGGCTGTCCATTCTATGGGATGTTTTTTTTTTTTTTTTTTTTTTTTGACCATATTCTATTATTTTTATATGGGCACAAGCTACTCCGCATGGTGCTTGCATGATTAGTTTTTGTCTTTGTTAGTTATTTTTTGCGTCTTTCTTTTCTGATGGCCATAATATTAGGCTTCCATAGTTTAGTTTGGCTGTATTATAATGGAAGAGTAGGTCTTGGCCATTTTTGTTGTCAGTTTAAACTTTTAGGGCTTGGCCTTTGTCCAGTTGGTCAGTGGACCCTATTTTGTAAAATGGTTTTGGGTCAACCAGTTAAAACCCGGTGTTAATTATAATATTCTCTTACTTACCAAAAAAAAATACATAACATTTCTAAGGTGACTTAAAAATCAAAGGAGGTTTTGAAGGTTTTTCTTCAGTAGTCTTTGCACAAAAATCTATGCATTCTCGAACAAAACCATTTTTCTTAACATAGGGAGGAAAAATCCCTAATTTTTCTAGATCCTTATAAGAAGTGAAGTAGAACTCCCTTGAGATGCAAAAAATTGACTATCAAAATATGTATAACTTATCATATTATAAAACAAAATATTAGAGGGATAAGGGGGTTCCTCATCTTCCTCAATTTTTTCTAAGTCTCGATCTTCTTCAATCCTCTCAAAGTCTTGATGATCCCTAGGAGAATGAGGTGTGAGTAATAATGGGTCAATTATGGAAGGTGAATTAAGTGGATTTGAATGGGTACTACATGGTGAAGAAGGATGATAAAGTGTAGATAAAAGAGGGTGATGGATAATGGATGATGATGGTGACGATAAAGCAAAATAGAATGGAGATTTAGGTAGCTTCACCATTGCATAATGCTTGGATACTTGTGGGTCACCACGAATAGTGATGTTTTGATTCTTAAACTTAAATTTCAAGAACTAATGAAGAGTGGAAGGGACAACCCTCATCTAATGAATCCAAGGGTTTCCAAGTAATATATTATAAGTTGTAGGGCAAGACACCACATAAAATAAGGTATTTAAGATCTCAAGGGGAAGCACTATAGTGCCCCAAGTTTCTTGGGACTCATCATTGAAAGCCTTTATGATGATGTCAGGTTTGGTGAGGTCTTCCTTCTTTAATCCCAATTCTTGAAAGAATTGATAAGTGCATAGGTTAAGTGAGGAACCACTATCTATCAAAATATTTTTGATAAGTGTTTCTCTAATAAATCATGTGATGTAAAGGGATGAATCTTCTCACACATTTGGAGAAGGAATCTCATCATCATAAAATGAAATGTGATCAATCTCAAAAGAGCTTGCAACATTAACTGTGTCCTTAGGGAAAATATTATGAGGAACAAACTATTGGCTAAGTATCTTGAACAAAGTTTTCCTATGACCATGAGAACTCTGCAATACTTCTAAAAGGGATATCTCAGCTTGAGTATTATTCGACTATTTTTGGCTATCAGAGTATATTTTAGGTTGATATTCCCATGCTAAATGTGGGCTTTCTATGCTTATATTCCATTTTAGGTCATTCTTTAGAGATAAAGAGAAAACTGAAGGTTGTTCGAATGAAGAACTTATCTCTTGTTTATCAAATTGAGTTGGTTGAGCTTGAGGTTGCTCACTTGTAATTTTTATTTTGATATTAATGATATCATTGTGATGGGACACATTAGGATGTGAGATTGGATTGGTTTCTTGTTGTTGATGATTGGGTAAGGTATTTTGGAATATCCCCATATCTTGATCAGTTGTGGGTGTAGGAGGTTGATTGTTTGTTGGAGGATTATGATCAAGAATAGGTTGAAAGTCCTCTACAACAAAATGACCTACATCAATCAAGTCTTGAATTGCATATCTCAACTTCTTACATGAGTTTGTCATGTGCCCATCCACTCTATGATATTCACAATGTAGCTCAAGATTATACCAATATGCTATGGTATCAAGTTGTCTTATGGATGGCAACTCAATCATGTTTGTATCTAGCAAATGCTTGAGGATTATAGTCATTGGTTGATTGAGCTTAGTAAATTTACATGGTGAAGGTTTTTGAGGAACCTTGAACATTTTTCTTAGAATATTATCAATAGCAGGATGTAACAACTTATTGCTTATTTTTTCATGATTGTCAGTAGAATTATGATAGGTAGGTTGTGAAGTATGATGTAAGTGCATGGGTTGATTGGAATAAGTATTTCCTTGTTGATATGGATGCATCATGTTGAAATAAGAATTTTGAAATGGTTGTGATTGCAATAATGGTAGAGAAGAATTATATGTATATTGAAAAGCATGACATGGATGTGTGGTGGGAATAATACCATTATTATGAAGAGGTTGAGGTGAATATGTGGTTTGGAAAGAAGAATATGGTAGTGATTGTGGAGGAAATTATGATGGGAAATATTGTGGAAAGGAAAATTATGAAGGGATTGGTTGAGAGGGAGGAGATGAAATAATATGAGGTTGTGATAAGGGTAATGTTGAATATGGAAGAAATTGTGAATGGGATTGACCATAATCAACCAATGTAGCTAGTGGAATTTCCCCAATATTGCTGATCAAGGCAATGACATAAACATGTTTATATTGAATTAGATTATTTGTAAGACCTATGATATCTTCACCATTTCTAGAATTGATATTAATTTTTGTTTTGTTTTGTTTTATTTATTTATTTAATTTACTCTTAGAAGAAAACAAAGTAAAAAGTGAAATAGATAGAAAGCTTAAAACAAAACAAAAAATTTCTTCTAACTAAAGGTTTTTTTTTCAAACCATTTTGAAAGTTGTAGGCCAAGTTGTCTTGTTTTTAATTAGGATTTCATATGGATGCCCACATATAGACACTTGGTGATGAAGTCCAAGCCGTGATGAAGCCTAGGTCCTACCAGTCCTCACCCAGTTCACCGTGGGTAGTGATACACCTCAAAGAGATGCGTGCTATTTTCTATGACTATGATGGTTGTTGGACCGATCAAATTTTAAAATCTTGATTAGAGTTTTAAGTTTTTTGGGCACAGGTGAAAGGATAATCCTTTTCTAAAGGTTCGTAATCCTTCACTGTATCTCTCATGATATCCAGACCAACCGAAGGTATAGAAAAACATGTAGGATGTGATTCTTTTTAGGACAATGATGTAAAAAAAATGAAAAAATGTGAATCCTATTGAATTAAAAAAAATACCTTTTTTATGTTCTTCTAAACTAAGCAAACAATTTTTAATGACTTTTTTTTTTTTTTTTCAAAAACAAATAAGAGCAATAAAATTAGAAGGTTGCATGTTTGATTCAAGTCGGGTTCACCAAAGAATGTAGACCCAAAAATTTTGCACCCCTTTCCTTCAGGTTGATGGATCTATGCTTGAAAGGGGGAGGGAAAATTAAATACCTACACCTCAGACGAGAAGCACTTGATCTACGCTCTCTTTGGTGTTTGTCAATGAATTATTGGTGGGGTTCACTAGGAAACACTTTATGACAGTTTCCACACCTACATAAGGTGAGAGTTTGATGTATTATTTTAAGCATACGCCTAAATTTTGGCTAATATACAACTATGCCTAACTATGTGCACTTCAAGTTTTCATGAAAGCAACAATATACAATTTAACTAAGAAGCCTTTTAAAAGTAACTACAATGCAATGATTCTTATGGATGTTGAAAGTAAAAGATAAATTCTATATTATCATATGTATATTTTTTTTGTTTTCTTTTTCTTTGTTTTTCCAAGGAATAAGACTAATGCAAACAAATATGAATAACTATGTGTATCTCTTTTTTTATTTTTATTTTGCTTTCTAACTAGTAAAATTAATACAAAGCAATGCAACTAACTTTTATGTTTCTACCTTTTTCTTTTCTTTTCTTTTCAAGTGATGAAACTAATGAAAATAGATAATGATGACTATATTATTTTATTCTTTTCTCTTTTCAAATAGTAAAAGATATCACAAACTAGTGTGATTAACTATTTAACTTCTAACTTTAATCTTTTCCTTATGCCTTAGTCTTCTCTGTTCATATGACTTATATGTAGAGAACAAAATTGAAACAGTTGTGAAATAGTCAGAAATAGGTCATGGAATAAATTTCACTGTACTTACCTACTCTAGATATCTTTTGCAAGTTAATATGTGTCTTATAAAGTGAATACATGATCTAAATAAAATACGTGTCCCATCGGCTAGCTCATGAAATTGCATCTTTGGGAGATCTACAATGAACTTCTGCACAAAAACTTAGATTTGGGATTACAGTTTGAGGATTTGCTTAATCCACTATAGATCTAATACTGATGGCATAGCAGTTAGATCCCCTTGGTATTTTAAAAAACCATACATAAAATAAATTAAGTCATAGATCTTTACTTACAAATAGATGAAAACTAAAATGACATGATAAAACAATGCAGTAAATAGTATGCTATCAAATGTAGGATAAACAATATGTAATATGCAATATGGAAGGATGGATCTAGAAGCAATAATTTTCCCCCAGGCTTGTGACAGTGTGAATTCATGACCTAGAAGTGAATTTGCAATCTAGAAAGAGAATTTGTGGCCTAGTAGCTAGCTCGCGAATTCGCAATAGCTTAGACCCATGTGTATATTTTTTGGCATTTTTGAGGACCAAATTGTGTCATAATAGGACATATTATATACCATTGGAAATATATTTTCAATCCAAATACAATGGCATAATTTTCAAGATAAATAGGTATGATTTGATTTGCGAAAAATTATGTCAAATATGACCTATATTATAGATGCATAAAAATAAGAACTTGCTAATGCATAAATGATATATAAGATACTAGAACAAATGAAATGATGGTATACCAGATTTGATCTTCTGGTGCTACAAAAATTATAGTAGCAAAATGGATCCAAGTAGTAAGTAGAAGTCTTCAAAGTGTTCTCCAACCTGCAACAAACTTGCTCTAGCATTCAACCTACAATAAACATGTTAGATCTCTATTCTCCAAATCAAAAAATAATATTGCTATGATTTCACTCATGAAACTTTGCTTATCAACTCACTCCTCCATCATCCATATATCTAAATTATTATAAAGGTTAATCCTTGGCTTTAATATCTTCGCATGTAACAAAATAAAGTTAGTGGATGCAATATCTAGGATTCTGAAGCAGATCAAATTAGGCTAAATTGGTGTTTTGTAAAATTCGACGGATGCATAGTCATAAGAATCAGACCGTTGGCTAATTTTAATATGGAATTAAAATGATTTCTTTTGTGGGAAGTGATTCTCTAGATTCGGCGAATATGTGTCCTATCTGCTAGGATGCGTATTCACTAAAAATTCGTGATAGCTAGACCCATGTGCAGATTTTGGCACTTTGGGGGGTCAAACGAAGTCAAAATGGGTCATATCATATACCATTGGAAAGATATTTTTGATCCCCATCCAATGGTATATGTTTTAGGAAATTTGGAGGGAATATTATTAGGTAAAATTAATCTCAAATATAACCTTACTTTTATAGGAGGAAAACTATGGAAAATGACTAATCTTAATGGGTCAATATTACATGTCTACACCAAGTCTTGGCTGACATGGATAAATTCAAAGGTCATTGGTAGTTGTTCCTCTAGGGGCTTTTGTTGGTATGATTCTAAGGGAGATTTCTTAGGTATAATATCTTGACATAAAATGCTTAATTTTCTAAAAATAATTTTAACTATGTAAATTATGGTTGTTCAATCAATATCATTAATTTCACTTAAAATTATTATTATATATATAACGACAATGATTAAATGTATGGTTTAGACCATATGGAATTTTAAAATGTATGGTAGAAAACTAGCTTCAATGCTTTAATGAAAATTAATCTACTCATAATATAAATAGGTTCCAAATAAAAATCAAAGGTTTAAGGGAAAGAGAAAAAAATAAAGAAAACAAACAAGCCTATACTACCTTGAAATTTAGTTTTGATCTAGTAAAGTGGTAGTTTAGAATTGAAATCAAACCTGAATTGACTAGTATTCACACAAATTGAGGTTCAAGATGGTACGATATTCATATGGAAAACAAACTATAAAAATATATTGAGTGCAACCACCATCATCATATGTATATTGAACATAGAAAATTCAAAAGCCTTGCATTATAAATATAATCATGGAGTACATTTGATTTATATTTACCCACTTTGGTGAATTACAGGAACAAAGATCAAAATAATTTCAAGCTTGGCTCAAAAAATCCATCCAACTAAAAAAATAAAGCTAACAAAGAAGGAGCTAAAGGGACCAATTAATGGATGGTTTCCAACCTTTTTAACTGCCTAATGAGTTTATATTTATATAATTTTCTAGCTCTCTCATAGCCTCACTTTTATAGTTTTTAATAATTATTATATTCTTTTCCATGGGACATATCAAATGAGATTTTGTCCTTCCCCTATGATGTAAAGATCCTTAGGATTGCTTTTGTTATACATTTTCCATACCTCATTAAACATGAATTCACACAAAGTTTTGGGATCTCTTAAGACTGATTGGTTAGGTTTTTCAATGCTTGATTTGCCAATCACAATAAGCAAGACGAGCATTAATTTCACCAATATTTTCCATTTGTTTCATTATAACACTATCTAAGCAATGTTAACATCACTATGTGCCAAATTTTTGGGATCACCTACTAGTCGCACTTTAGCCATGCTTCACTAATCTATAAATTTGTATAAAGTTTGGCTCTAGGTGATTTGATTTTACCTTTTCAAGTGCAAGTGGGTTGGTCATTAACTTCACCTCATCCACCACTCTACACATTTGTGTTTTCCTATTCAACATTAAAACTTTCTCATCATCCATATTTGAATTCTAAGCAAATGCATCAGATATCTTGCAAGGCAAGGACAAAAATTACAAGAATTAAAATTTATTATTAATTTAATTTATTTTTATTTTTTATTATTTCTATTATATCTATGCTTCTCTCTATTTCTGCATTTTTGACAAACTCTTCATTTTACAATAATTTTTTCCTTTTCTAACAATATTTTGTAGATTTTGTCTTCCTTTTGCATCATCTAGTAATTTTCCCATTTTTTTGGCAAATCTTGCATCATTTAGGCCACTCCAATTCATGAGGTTATGAGTTAGAAAAAAAAATTCTTTCCAAAAATATCTATGGGCTTATAATTTCCCCATTAATTTCAACTTATTAGGTTATGTTCTAGCAGAATTTTTATTTTTTTGCAAATATTTAATTATTAAGGGTTTTTTATTTTATCTGCATCTTTATTTCCTTGTAAATATTTATCGACTTTGGAAATTTTGTTAACATTTTCCCCTATTTTCAAAACCTTTAATTAAACATTTTAATGATTTTTTAAAACCTTTAAATCTTTTCCCTATTTAAGTTTTTTTCTTAAATACCTCATATTACACCTTGTAAAGTGGAATTTTTAAAACTTTTTCCTTTAAGTTTCTTAAAAATTTTGAATTTCTATTTAGTGAAGCTTTTATTTAAGAATTTTTAAAAAAATTCTACTGAAACATTTAAAATTTCTCCCTTTAAGCATTTTTTAAAAACTTTTAAATTTCCTATGCCATTGATTTTAATAGCCACATTTTTATCTTTCTTTGCATTTAGGTAATTGATTTTAATAGACTAGGGCATGATGTGCAAGCGTAACAATACATGGCAATTTTTATAAGAAATAATTTTGAATATTTTGGGAATTGAATGAACCCTCTTATAAAACAATGAAACTAAAAGACCAACAAAGTCAAGGATTTAGCATCTATCCAAGTATAGGTTTAAGTAGTTAACCTGAAAGAAATACTCTATTTTGTTTCAATAAGATTGTGTGCATATGAATTCATCTTATTCCAAAACAAATTAAAATGGTCCACCATAGTTTGAAAATCAGGCTAGTTGACTCTTGAGTGAACATTGGTACTAATGATGAGATTTACCTCACAGGTAGACATATCACCAACTATTAGGTATTGCTTCACTACCAGCCAGGAATTTATAGCCCCAATAGAGTTATTTTTGAGGTCACTCTAGACCTTGATCTACTACCATCTAGGCAATCATAGTCCTCATAGAGGTTGCCTAAATCACCCAAGCACTTAAGCCACCTTTTTTTTATGGAGCATAGATTTATTTTGCTTAATGTACAAGCATTGGGATCTACTTTAGGGCTAGTGATCACTATGGAAAATAAAAGGGTGTTCATATAAATGAATTTCATCTAAGAATCAAACCTACTGGTTTCATTCCTCTTGATCTAGAATATCTTTAAAGTATTTTCATTGTGAAGCTACAACATCTTTTTACATTACTTCTAGATTTGATCTATTTTTCCCCAAGATATGGATATACACCAAATGGATGATTACGTCAAAATTGACTTCATTGAGTTTAGAGTAGAACCTTTCATATACAAAAATTTCCATATTAGAGTAACTAAAATTTTGTTTTATTTTGCTGATCTAAGCCAAAGAGAGGGAAGCATAAGATTGAGCAAAATTAAAGAACAAAGAAAAAAAATAGAAATGAAATGAAACAAGACCAACACACTAAAATATTCATACAACAAAACTATTTGTAGGGCTTATTTACAAGGTAGAACTAGGATACTCTTAGGCACTAAAGTAGTGTTTGAGAAATTATCCATTCACTGGTAATGGGGCATCCTCTCCACTTAGGCATTTTATCCTAAAGGTATTCTCTCCTAGAATATCTGATATTTGGAAGGAACCTAGCCAAATGGGATCAAAATTTCCATGGTCATATTTATTTTCATAGGTCTTATCCCACAATAACACCAAATCTACAATCCTAAAGGCATTTATTTTGGACCTCATCAAACCAAAATTTTATCATTCCTTGATGTTTACTAAAATTTTGCAGTGCATATTTCTATTTTCTCATCAAAACTCATCAAATAAGAACTTGGATTCAATCCTATCATTTATTTCTAAGTAAATTTTCAAGAATTGTAGGTTAAGTATTTTTAGGCTGGTGGGAAGATAGGATCCTAACCATAAACTAAACGATAGGCGAGGATACCTAGTGAATACTTAATCCTTGTCTTATATGACCATAATGAATATTTTAGTTTATTATGCCAGTCTCTAGGATTTTTTGACTAAAGTTTTCTAAATTATTTCCATAAGGTTTTTGTTAGTTGATTCTGCTATACCATTACCTTGAGGATAGTAATTAGAATAAAATTTTAGAGTTATATTATTATCATAATCTCATTAAAAAAATTATAAGGATAAAAATGTAGGACCATTATCACATTCTAGAGCATACAACATCCCAAACCTGATCATGATGTTATCTTCAAGAAAATGGGTCATGATGTCTATTGTGTAGTTTTTGAATGCTTAGGCCTCTGTTTAGTAGGTGCAATAATAAATGGTAGTTAGGGTGAATTTGTGGTTGGATGATAAATTAGGATTGATAACACCAACAAAGTCTAGTCTCCATTATCCAAATGAGTGAGCTTCAATTATTAGCTATAATGGCATGGGGGAATTTATCTCTCAACAAGATACAATCTAGAAAACATGACATGATTGAGCACATTCATGACAATCTATTAAATGTCTCTCACTATTTGATGTGTTGCAACATTTTTTGCTCCATGTTCTACTTCTTATTTTTCATGAAAATCTTTAAGTACTTTAGCAACTTCTTATTTTTTTGAACATCTTAGGTAGACTCCCTCATGATTTACTGGATATAAATACCTAATTTTATAATAAATTTCATGATTTGAAGATGCAATGCTCTTATTTGGGTGGATTTAAGTGATCAAGACATACTCTATTTAGTAAATAATACATTTTCCTGATACCACTCTTTGTTGGTACTTCCTTCCATAGCATAATGTTAGCATAAAATCCAAGAGTTAACTTTGGCCAATGTTTTTCTCAATCCTTATCCTCTAAAAATTCTCATAGGTTGTATTTCCAAATAAAAATCTTGTGGGATAGACATTCACTTGCCTATGTGTTCTCCTAGCTCATTATACATCAACAACTTTTCATAGTCAGATCTGATACTATTACAAACACTTTATTGTGTAGGATTTAATATTGCAATTTATTCACAACTATGATCAAATAAAAGGTGTTTTTATCAATTAAAAAATATCTAATTTGAGAACCATTTAATGGTGATATTATAAAATCTACTGGTCTTGTATCTCTAGCCTTATTTTTAAAGTTAAAACATTAGTAATTGAATGCTTGAATGTAAATGAATAAATGTAGAAAGGTTGAGTGTAATTGGGATTGATTAATACATGGATATTCATGCTTGCCCTTTTGATATTTTGGAAGGAATATTATGCTTCCCTAGTCTATGTAATATTGGCATCCTTCTTGAGCATCACATTCAGTGGTTGGACTATTTTTGCAAAACTAGAAATAAATTTTCCTTACAAAATTAATTTTTTGAAAGAGAAACTTTAGATTTTTTACTTCTAGGGAGGGGAACTTTTTGAATTACTTCAACTCTTTCTAGATAAATAGAAATAAAAACTTCTAAAATAACATGTCTTGGGAGTTTTCCTTATATAACTACAAAAATGCACTTTTTAGGATTGAATGAAATTCCATGCTCTCTACAACTTTGCAGTACCCTTCTTAAGTCTTCCACATGGTATACATGCTTTTTAGAAAAGAAAGTGAGGTCATATATGTAAATATCTATGCATTTACCAATGATTTATTTCAAGGAAATATTCATATCTCTTTGTAAAGAAACTCCAAAATTTATTAGGCCAAACAACATCATCCATATCCAAATATTCCCTATGTTTTAGTAAATGTAGTTTTAATCTTGTCATTGGGATCTGCCACTACTTGATTGTATATTGAGTAATCATTTAAGAAGGACATATTTTGAGAGCTATTCATTGTTTGTATTACTTCATCTAGATAAGGGAGAGGGTAATTATCCTTCTTAGATGCTCTATTAAGATATTTAAAAAACACACAAGTGTATTTCTCCATTCTTCTTATGGACTAGTACCATATTTACAACATAGGTAAAATGTCTTATAGGGAAATGATGTGGGCCACCAAAAAAATTTGTATCTCCTTGAGAATGAGAGGATCCAACAATGGATTCATTGATCTTTGCTTTTACTAAAAGGATTTTATTTTGGCTTTAATAGAATTGTGTGGGTAATGATAGATAGATCATAGATCTTCAAATATTTATAGCTCCATGCTATAACATCTTTGTAATCCTTTAAATATTGTATTATTCCCATTTTCTCCTCATCAATAAAATCCTTTACCAAAACAATATTTTGGGGATTCTTAGCATGTCCCAAATTATATGCATTGTATGATCCCTTTTTAGATGAAGTGGTCTATTGTTTGTGGGTATGGTAATCCATATCAAATGAATATCCCAAAGAAATCATACCTTTAGGAATAGTATTTGTTTTCAAACTTAATTCAACTTCTTCATATAGTTGAACATAATTTCTATCTTCATCTATGGTCTATGTTTCAAATATTCCCAAATTAGCAATACAATCAATTATATTTCTGTTGTATTCAAATACCTAAAAATTTTGGACATTTTATGGGATAGAGGGAGTGGAAACCAGTGCTATTAAGAATTAATTTATATTTGAATGACAAACTAGTTCTAGGATGCTTGTTTCTACTGCCAATGAATTTACAATATGATTGTTTATGCAAAATAGTTTAGATATTGAAAGCATAAAACTCTTTTATCAAGTCTCAAACATGACTATGGTAATTTGAGAGGTTCCTATCATGATAGACATACTAGTTTCATACTTGTTTGATCACCAATTTAAAAATATCCTAGGATATGTACATACTTGAATCCCTTCTTTATGGAAAACAATAATCCATGAATCAATTATTTATACTCAACTACATTGTAGATGCAAGGGAACTACAATCAGTAAGTGGCAATATAGGATTTTCCTCTAGGATTGACTAGTTCAATTCGGATGCCATTGCCATGATTACATTTTGCCCATCAAACTTGAGAGTCCATAACTAGTCTTCAATTATTTTTTATTTACTTTGTGGGTCCACCACTATCAAGTATTATATTTAGGTTACATTTACACTACTACAATGTAGACTCCATATTTTGGCTTAGTGTACAAAATCTCGTTGATATTTTTGAACTCAATAGAGTTCCTTTAGCCTAGGCTCTCTTTCTCTCTAAATTTGATTGCCTATGCCATGCCAAGGAAGCTACATATGTGAGAAATTAGTTTCTATATAAAAACTTAGTGTTCTTGACCAATCACAACTGAATAACATCTCATATGCATATGGGATATCCACCACCTAAATATCAACATATTATTGCATCTTGGGTTTGGCAGCAAAATGTATATGGATTTGATGTAATAGCCTAACCACACTTACCTTAGTCCTATCTAGATAAATAATATTTTTGTTCTAGGGAGTTGTTGGCAATTTGAGTTATTTTGTGTTGTCATTGATGTCACATGGATCACATTGAGTTTTGGTGGCAAAAGCACTTCATAAATATTCATTTATGACATTTTGGAGAGCATGGATATATACAGGGTTTTGTGGCACAAGAGGCATATAATATTTAATTTTTAAATATTATAAACCAATGGTAAAGGTTTTCTTAAAATCAATGGCAAGGGTTTTTATTAAAACCGACGGAAATGTTTTTAATTAGACCAACGGAAAGGGTTTTTATTAAAACCATTGGAAAGGGTTTTTCATTAAAACCAATGTGCTAAGACATCTCCAAATGATGATGGATGAAAAGGTTTTTTCAATAAAACCTAGGTGCAAAAAGTTTCATGGAAAAATTCAAAAGAACGAAGGAGATATCCCAATTCAAAGATAAGAGATGAATTATTAAATATTTATTTAATAATTCTAAGGTCTAAAGTTTAATTAAATTATCCGTTGACATGCAAAGGTTAGGATGGCAAATCAAAGTTTACCGACGTCATTCGAAGGCATTGAAAGACATATAAATCAAAGAAGACTTTGGCTATTTCATTGTGGAGATAGGAGAATAATCAGCGCATGAGAGAGAGTCGTCGAAGGGAGGTAAAGTAGAGGTAAAATGAAATATTGAACTCAAGGGTAAAGAAAAAATTGAAAGCTGCCAAAATTGACGTCACACTGGAAAATGTAGTGCAGTTGGTAGGGCATCATATTTGCACAGGAGAGGTCTATGTTCGAATCCCGCCAGGAGCAAAAGTTTTTTGTGAGAGATTGATTTCATTTTGACAGTCGAGCACAGAGATTAAAGGAAGTGTTTGGGATTAAATCCCAATGTGGGCCAACGCTCACGTGGTAAGCACTTCACAATGCAAGCAAGGAGGAATAGAGTTCGACTCCTATGAAGGTGGTGAAGGCGCATTGATTTTTGGGCAAAACGTTGACGATTTCGATGGTGGTTAAGGCGCATTGATTTTTGGCAAATACTTTAACATTTTCAAAGGTTGCGGAGGCTACGAACTTCATAAAAAGGTATTTATCTCTAGCGCATGGTAATAGTTGATATTGCCAAAGTTGTGGTGCATTAAAATCATTTTTGCCAAAATTAGGGAGTCATAAGGTATTTGTTGGAAATAAATGATTGTTGTGTGTGCTTAGGGAGATATAAGGTGTTGAGATATTATTTATTATTGCTATGTGTATTTAGGGAGTTATAAGGTGTTGAATTAAATAATTGAAAATTATTGTGTGTACTTGTGGAGTTATAAGGTGTGAAAACAAATAAATAAAAGCATAGGTGCTTGTTGTTTATGTTAATGAATTTAGGGAGTTATAAGGTTGTAAAGTGTTGAACATGTATATGTCCTAGTGCATGGTTTGATTATGAAATTAAAATAGGAACTTGAGACCTAGTTAATTGCTACCTTGAGTTAGAAGACATGCACATGAGTTAGGGTTTGAAGTTGAAGACAAATTGCTTGATTATGTGCCTTGACTATTGAGAGGAAGTGGATGGATTAGAAAATCAATTTTATGGATAAAATTGATGCTTGAGTTCATAATTTCTTTAGTGGAGTTCATTGAGAGTATTGCCACTATTGAGGAGGTTTTTTCTATTGCTTTGAGGAGAGTATTGTTGGTTACTTGTTGAGTACATTACCTCTATTTGAGACCATTGAGGAGATCATTTGCTAGTCACTTGTGGATACATTTATCTTTCATTTGAGGAGATCATTGTTGGCTATTTGAGAGCTCTTTGCTTGAGGGAGTTGTGCTTGTTTCTTGAGAGCTTATTTATTTTTATTTTTTTGTGGAAAACATCCCAAAAGGGGTGCATTTGGGGGGAGGCCGGGGGGGGGGGGTATAAGTTGAAAGCTTATTGGCATTGCATGAGGAAGATATTATTGAGAACCTATTGCTATTACTTGTGGATATTGTCCTTGGTTGGTTGAAGTCCTCATTGTTACTACTTGGAGAGGTTTTCATTAGAGAGCTCATTTGCCATACATTTGAGAGTATATTGTTGAGCATTGTTGTCATCCATTTTAGAGAGTATTTTTCATACATTATTGAGATCATTGTGGATCATTGTTGTCATCCATTGAAGAGTACATTGCCATTCATTTTTGAGTTCATCATTGAGCCTTGCCTTCATTGATTTGTGGTTGATATTTGAGTGCTACTTGTGCATGATTGGTTGAGCCTTTGATAAGGCTTTGAGGACAGAGTTGGGACAACATTTGAGCATCATTGCTTGAGCCTTTTGTGAAGGCTTTGAGGATAGATTTGGGACAACATTTGAGCATCATTTCTTGAGCCTTTTGTGAAGGCTTTGAGGACAGATTTGGGACAACATTTGAGCATCATTGTTTGAGAATTTTGTGAAGGCTTTGAGGATAGATTTGGGATAACATATGAGCAAGATTATTTGAGCCTTGTGAGAAGGCATTGAGGCAGATCTGTGAGCAGTGAAAGAGATAGAATAGAAATAGAAAAACTCATCAACACCAGTTGCCTAGCTGAGCAGATCAATGGAGTGCCTAGCTGAGTAGATCAGTGGAGTGCCTAGATGAGCAGATTAGTGGATAGCCTAGCTGAGTAGATCAATGGATAGCCTAGCTGAGTAGATCAGTGGATAGCCTAGCTAAGTAGATCAGTGGATAGCCTAGCTGAGTAGATTAGTGGATAGCCTAGTTGAGCAGATCAGTGGATAGCCTAGCTGAGCAGATCAGTGGATAGCCTAGCTAAGCAGATCAATGGATAGCCTAGCTGAGCAGATTAGTGGAGAGCCTAGTTGAGCAGATCAGTGGAGCCCACCTGAGCAGATCAAGACAGCCTAGCTTTGAGCAGATCAAAGTAATCATTTGTATTAGGATAAGGATCCCTATTTCTTTGTGAAATATTATAAGGAGATTATCTTGTGGACTACCCCACATTGGGGGAACCACATTAAATCTTGTGTCTCAATTGTGTGTGGTGATTTGTGCACTTGCTTACTATTGCTATCTATGTTATTAATGCACACTGTTGTATTTGGTAATTGCAATTGAGGACACTAATTGATATTAGTTTGGAAAGAAAGTAAAAAGTGGGCGCTATACTGTTCACCCCCCCTCTCAATATAAGCTTATGTTCTTCAATTGGTATCAGAGCGGGTTCCTTCGAAAAGGCTAATAGCTTGAGGGCAGATTCTACAAGAACACAGATGGCTTCATAGAATGGATCATCTACAAGTAAGGCTCCACTGTTTTATGGTAACAATTATGCTTTATGGAGCATGAGAATGAAGAACTACTTGATATCACAAGGATATGAGGTATGGTAGATGGTTGTAAAAGAGTACAAGGTTGAAGGTGATCCCGAGATAGATAAGACTATCAAGAAATTGGTTGAGATCAATGCAAAGGTAATGAATTGTATTCTGAGTGGGCTACGTGAGATAAATTTTGCAAAGGTCATGGTATGTAATTTAGCTAATGAAATGTGGACCAAGTTGTGGAATACCTATGAAGGAGATTCCAAGGTAAAGTTGGCAAAACTACAAACTCATAGAAGAAGATTTGAGGAATTGAAAATGGAAGATTCTAAAGATATTGCAAAGTTTTTACTTAGAGTTGATGAGATTGCTAACACCATGAGAGGCCTAGGATTTGAGATGAAAGAATCAAATGTTACTCAAAAGGTTTTGAGATCACTTCCCATGAAGTATGATGCAAAGGTTTCAGCGATAGAAGAAACAATGGATATTGATAAGCTAACAATGGAAGAACTATAAGGAACTCTCATAGCTTATGAGATGAGGATAGATAAGCATCAGGCTCCAATGAAAGAAATTGCATTCAAGGCTTTAGAGAAAAAGAAAGGGAAATATCCAAAGATAGATAGAGATAGAGATTCAGATAATGATGAGGAAGCTAACTTCATCAAAAGGAAAAAGGACTCAAGGAATTATAGGGATATGAAGAAAGTCAAATGCTACAAGTGTGGTGATTATGGTCACTATGCAAACAAGTGTCCACATGAAGAAAACAATGATGATGAAAAATAGGGTCACAGAAGAAAATAAGAAGGAAAGCATAAGCATGACAAATATGATAGGTACAAGCAAAGCAAGCATGAGAAGAAGAAAAGTTTTCATAAGACAAAGAAAACTTTCTACATTGAAGAAGCAAATGATAGCTCAGATCACAATGATAGAGACAAGTCAGATGATGAAAAAGGAAGAACATCTATTCTTAGGAATAGAAGGTGAAAGAGAACAATGCTTTGTGTGTGGTCAAAGAGATCATAGATCAGGATATTGCAATGGCTTCAGTGATAGTGAAGATGAAATGACACATCAAGGAAATAGGCATGGTCAAAGAATTCATGAGAGTTTGTTTGCTATAGAAGATGATAATGATATCAGTGACCAGTCAGATGAAGAAGAATGTACATTCTTTGGAATAAGTGAAGAAAGACAAGAATACCTACTCCTAGGTATTGAAGTTAAATAAGAGGACATATCTATCAAATAATGACATGAAGAACTCGCTATAGCCATTGAGAAAGCAAATAGGTACAATATGGGTCTAGGAATACTAAAATGCTTCATATGTGGAGACTTTGGGCATTTAGATGATGACTGCACCTACTACAACAATTGTGATAAGAAAAGTTTATTTATGGAAGAAGAAAGCAACAGTTCCAACAATAGTTCTAGCAATAGTTCTAGTGATAGTGATGATGAAGAAGTCTCACTTTTGGTAATAGAAAAAGAAGAGGATGAGCCAAGAAAACAAAAATCAGAATTCAAAAGGCTAAAAGAAGAAATCAGGAATCTTGAAAACAAGATTCGAACAGATGTCAAAATCAGAGAAGAACTACTTCAGACAATTAGTGATCTAAGAGATGAGCTTCAAGATGCAAAAAGGATAGAGGAAAGGATGAATGAAGAACTAAGGGTAATGACGACAAGACATGACACATTAGATGAAAAGGTTCAAAAAGGAGTGGAAACATATTTTAAGGTTGTATCTCATTTCCAAGAAAAGTCACACTCAAAAGGAAAGGAAGTTCTAAAATATGAAAGCAAGGAAGCACCTAAGATTCATGAAGAAAGTTCCAAAGCTCCTATGGCTCCAAATATCCAGTTTGGATCTTGTTTTGAGATAGGTGAATCAAGTTCAAGAGGCAAAGAAATTCTTGAAGAAGAAATCAAGGAAGAAGTTAAGGAAGAAGATTTAGATACTACAAGGAAGGATCAAAGATACAATGCACAAGTCAAAGATGATCACAAGGATAATGGTGAAGAAAGGTATGAGGAACCAAGGCATGAACAAAGGGCTTTTCAAGGACATTGTTTTTCTTGTAATGGATTTGGACATAGGGCTATACACTATAGGGTCTATGGATCAAAGAAGTTTGATTTTGCTAGAAGGAACTTCAAAGGAAGAAGGTATGTTTTTCAAGGACACTACTTCTTATGCAATAGGATTGGTCATAGAGCTTCTCAGTGCAAATAAAATGAGCAACATGGTTTTGTTCTTAGAGCTACACAATTCAGAGGTCATGGTCATAATGATTATGAAAACATAACCTCACAATACAGGGTTTAGGAAAGGAATGGATATGGAAATGATTTCAAGAAAGAATTCAAAACATGGGCACCATCCAAAGGCTACAACATCAAGTGTTTTAATTACAATAACTTTGGACATATTGCAAAATGGTGTAGGACTCAATTCCAAATAGGTTCAAGGCAAGAAGTTCAATCAGTATCAAGGCAAGAAGGTCAAACAGGTTCAAGACAAGAAGATCAAGTAACTCATAAAGAAAAGGATATCAGAAAGAAGTGGAAGGAAGTTGACAAAGGAAAGGAACAATGTAATATGGGAGTAAAAATACTCCCACCCCAAAATTAATCACCTCAAGAGAGAAGGTGGTGGGGGGACTAAGCTTAAGAGTCATATCTTTTAGCCCCATAGGTGTCCCTTTTTGCCATTGATGTCAAAGGGGGAGATATTTGAGTAAGGGGGAGAGCATTGAGTTAGGGGGAGCAGCCTCCAAAGAGAGCATTGAGATAGGGGGAGCAGCCTCCATAGAGAGTATTGAGTCAGGGGAGCAACTTTGATTCTCAGAGATGGTTTTTGCAGTGATTGTGGTATTTTGCATTAGAGGTGTTGCCATCAATGACAAAGGGGGAGATTGTTGGCAATTTGAGTTATTTTGTGTTGTCATTGATGTCACATGGATCACATTGAGTTTTGGTGGCAAAAGCACTTCATAAATATTCATTTATGATATTTTGGAGAGCATGGATATATACAAGATTTTGTGGCACAAGAGGCATATAATATTTAATTTTTAAATATTATATTAATGGTTTTTATTAAAACCAATGGTAAGGTTTTTTATTGGCAGGTTTTTTTAAGACGGAAAGGTTTTTTAATTAGACCAATGGAAAGGGTTTTTATTAAACCATTGGAAATGATTTTTCATTAAAACCAATGTGCTAAGACATCTCCAAATTATGATGGATGAAAAGGTTTTTTCAATAAAACCTAGGTGCAAAAATTTTCATGGCAAAATTCAAAAGAACGAAAAGGAGATATCCCAATTCAAAGATAAGAGATGAATTATTAAATATTTATTTAATAATTCTAAGGTCTAAAGTTTAATTAAATTATCCACCGACGTGCAAAGGTTAGGATGGCAAATCAAATTTTACCGACGTCATTCGAAGGCATTGAAAGGCATATAAATCAAAGAAGACTTTGGCTATTTCGTTGTGGAGATAGGAGAATAATCAGTGCATGAGAGAGAGTCTTCGAAGGGAGGACAACGTAGAGGCAAAATGAAATATTGAACTCAAGGGCAAAGACAAAATTAGAAGCTATCAAAACTGATGTCACATTGGATAGCGTAGCGCAGTTGGTAGGGCATCATATTTGCATAGGAGAGGTCTGTGTTCGAATCCCGCCAGGAGCAAAAATTTTTTGTGAGAGATTGATTTCATTTTGATAGCCAAGTGCAGAGATTAAAGGAAGTGTTTGGGATTGAATCCCAATGTGGGCTAGCACTCACATGGTAAGCACTTCACAGCACAAGAAAGGAGGAACAGAGTTCAACTCTCGTGAAGGTGTGAAGGCGCATTGATTTTTGGGCAAAACATTGACGATCACGATGGTGGTTAAGGTGCATTGATTTTTGGCAAAGACTTTAATGTTTTCAAAGATTGCGGAGGCTACAAACTTCATAAAAAGGTATTTATCTCTAGCGCATGGTAATAGTTGATATTGCCAAAGTTGTGGTGCATTAAAATCATTTCTGCCAAAATTAGGGAGTCATGAGGTATTTGTTGGAAATAAATTATTATTGTGTGTGCTTAGGGAGATATAAGGTGTTGAGATATTATTTGTTATTGCTATGTGTATTTAGGGAGTTATAAGGTTTTGAATTAAATAATTGAAAATTATTGTGTGTACTTGTGGAGTTATAAGGTGTGAAAACAAATAAATAAATGATATTCTCACAATGACACTGAGAGGGGGGGTGAATCGGTGTAGCTATTTAAATTCAAATCTACAACTCTTAAAGCTGAAGCAAAGAGAACTTAAAAGCAGGTAAAGCAATTATCACAAGAGAGCACACCACAACACACAATGTAACGAGGTTCACCAATTTGGCTACTCCTCAAGAATGATTGCTTGGACTACGGTCCAAATCCAGCCTTTGCAAAACACCAATTTTACAATCCGTTTACCAGCACCCATTGGAAGGAGCACCAACCCCTGATTTATCTGCACCAACAGAAAGGAGCACCAACCCCTATCCAAGCACCAACTTGGATCACAGTTTTGAAAGCTATATCAATGACATAAAAATGCCTTCACTTTTACAAGACCCTGACTGGTCTACAATTTATCAAAACACAGTAAACACTTACTGCTCTACTTGTCGCTCTCTTACAACACTCTTCTAACCCTCTTTCGGTAGCACTTTCACACATTCAGTGGCAACTTAATTCTCCACGCAACTGCCCTTTTATAACCATATTTCATATTGAGACTCCTGGTCTTCTGTGACTTCTGTAATCCTGCATGCAACCTATTAATAGCCACTTCTGTAAGTAACTCCTTTATCACATAGTAATTTTTACATGCAGTCTATTAATAGCTCTGTCTCTTGTGTGGGACTTTTAGGTATAATTATCGCTCGATGGTTATACTACTTTACGGGCCTGTAGCTTCGTGTTCTTTAATGCACTATGCTTATTTTAGCTTGCATGATTTCTATCTGTAACTGCCCCTATAACTGTCACACTAACTTTAGTTGACTCTTCTTATTTTGGTTGCATGATTTTCCTCTACAACTGCCCCTGTAACTATCGTTCTACTTCAGTTAACTATTCGTAATCGTGTTGTTGCGACCTGTCATGAAATCGTGACACTTCTGTCTCTTTGTACTCTTCTCACCTTTTACCCATGAAAACATGACATGTCATGATATCGCGACACTTTTTGCCTCCTTGTCCTCTTCTCGGCTTGCACCCATGAAAACATGACATGTCACGAAATCGTGACACTTTTGCTTTCGTACACTCTTCTCGGCTTGTCCCAGCGAAAACATGACATGTCACTGAAATCGTGACACTTTCTGCCTTGTGCTCTTCTCTCTGCCCTCGCAAAACGGATGACATGTCACGAAATCATGACACTTCCTGCCTTGCGCCTCTTCTCCTTGCCTAGCGA
Source organism: Wollemia nobilis (assembly GCA_028583015.1). Taxonomy (NCBI): domain Eukaryota; kingdom Viridiplantae; phylum Streptophyta; class Pinopsida; order Araucariales; family Araucariaceae; genus Wollemia; species Wollemia nobilis. Next base: position 2,126,433 of record JAQPPZ010001316.1, on the reverse strand, counting down.
AAACATGACATGTCACGAAATCGCGACACCTTTCTGCCTTGTGCCTCTTCTCTCTCTTTCACTAGCGAAAACATGAAATGTCGTCGAAATCATGACACATTCGCTCCGTACACTCTTCTCCTGCTTGGCCGCGAGGAAACATGACATGTCATGAAATCGTGACACTTTTCTCCTTGCCTTTTCTTCCTTTGGTCACGAAAACGACATGTCACGAAATCGTGACACTTTTTCTCCTTACGCTTCCTCTTGCAAATATGTCGTGAAATCGTGACACTTTTCCTTGCAGCTCTTTCTCTCAAACATGTCATGAAATCATGACACATTTTCGTCTATACTGCCTCTCTTCAATTGTCGTGAAATCATGACACTTTTCTTTGCTAGCTCTTTCTCTCAAACATGTCATGAAAATCGTGACACTTTTTTCTCCATCCTCTCTTCAATTGTCAAAATCGTGACACTTTTCTTTGCAAGCTCCTTCTCTCCGAACATGTCATGAAATCACGATAGTTTTCTTTCTTGCCTTCTCTCGAACATGTCACGAAATCATGACAGTTTTCCTTGCGCTTTCTCTCTTCAAACATGTCAGAAATCGATAGTTTTCCTTGCTTTCTCTCTCTTCAACATGTCTCGAAATCGTGACAGTTTTCTTGCGCTTTCTCTTTCAACATGTCATGAAATCATGACGTTTCTTCCTTTCTCTCTCTTACTTCCGAATTGTTTTCTTCTTTCTCTTTCTACATGTCAGGAAATCATGATAGTTTTCCTTGAATTTCTCTCTCTTCGAATGTCAAATATTTTTTCTTTTTGTCAATGAATTTTGCATTTTCTCTCTCCTCCGATATGTCATGAAATCATGACAGTTTTCCAACATTTTCTCTCTCCTTCGATATGTCACGAAATCATGACAACAAACATGTCACGATATCGTGACAGTTTTCTTACTTGTCTTTTTCTTTGATCTTTTGAATGTTGGCCACTTCTATCTTCTTGGAAATTCATTGTACATGCTCTGACTGACCTCTGAACTCCTGTCCACTGCATCAATTGATCTATCTGTCTCGTGTTGACAACAATGACAATACTTTTTCTGCACCTTGCTCAACAATCTCCCCCTTTGGAATTGTTGGCAACACATGTGCAATTTCTTGTAATTCTTCTCCCCCTTTGACAATAATACCAAAGGGCTGCTGCAGACTCCCCCTGAGTCTATGCACAACATTCTCAGACAAACATTGTTATAGTTAGCAAAAATCATGAATATGAGCAAAACTATAAACATAGGCATAAATGCTCCCCACTGAGAATGTGGTCCCAATTGATAGTCAGTTCTTGGGAAATGTGACCACTCCCAACTTACTCCGAAGGTACTCAAAAACTTCCTTGGGCAATGGTTTTGTGAATATATCTGCTACTTGCTCTGTAGTTGGAACAAAATCCAATTTAACCTCACCTTCTGCAACTTTATCCTTCAAAAAGTGATACCGGATTGCAATATGTTTGGTTCGAGAATGCATAACCGGATTCTTTGAGATGTTAATAGCACTGGTATTATCACATTTAACTGAAATTGGCTCTTTGAAGTGAATACCAAGATCTTTCAGGGTTTGTCTCATCCATAATATCTATGTACAACATGTTGTTGTTGCAATGTATTCTGCCTCTGTTATGGATAGAGAGACTGATTCTTGTTTCTTGTTGTGCCATGCTACCAACCTGTCTCCAAGATAGAATGCACCTCCATTGGTACTCTTTCTGTCATCTATACATCTTGCCCAATCTGCATCAGAATATGCAATAAGAGTGAAGTCCTTACCTTTTGGGTACCATAACCCATACTCCATAGTACCCTTGAGGTACCTAAGAATCCTCTTCATAGCTGTCACATGAGTCTCTTTGGGACTAGCTTGAAATCTTGCTACCATGCATACTGCCTGTAAGATATCTGAGTCTAGTAGCTGTCAAATACAACAGGCTTCCAATCATAGATCTGTACATGGTTTGATCTACATCTGGAGATTTGTCATCCTTGCTCAACTTGCAACCTATTGTCATGGGAGTGCTAACAGGTTTACAATCCTCCATTGTGAACTTTTTCAGCATTTCTTTCACATATTTAACTTGAGAGATAAAAATGCCCTTTTCATTTTGATTGACTTGCGAGTCGAGGAAATATGAAAGTTCACCAATCATAGACATCTCAAATTCTTTCTTCATTTTATTTGCTATGTCTCTACATGACTTATCATTCTTGCTGCCAAAAATGATATCATCTACATAAACAACAAGGACAATAAGATGGCCATTCTCTATTTTGACATACAGATTGTTGTCCACCATACCTTTCTTGAACCCCTGTTGAATAAGATAGTTATCCAACCTTGCATACCATGCTCTGGGTGCCTGTTTCAAGCCATACAAAGCTTTCTTCAACTTGCAAACAAAGTTGGGATTATCACCGAGTTGGAACCCATCTGGTTGCTCAATGTAAACCTCTTCTTCCAGTTTTCCATTCAAAAATGCTGATTTCACGTCCATTTGATATACTTTGAAATTTTTATGAACTGCTAAAGCCAGAAACATTCTGATTGCCTCTAGTCTAGCTACTGGTGCAAAGGTTTCCTCAAAATCAATACCTTCAACTTTGTGCATAGCCTTTACTGAGACCAGTCTTGCTTTATTCCTTACAACTCTGTCCATCTTCGTTCAATTTGTTTCGAAAAATCCATTTAGTACCGATTATATTTTTATTTGCTGGCCTTGGTACTAACTCCTAGGTTTTGTTTTTCTCAATCTGATCTAGTTCTTCATTAATTGCCTTCATCCAACTTTCATCTGTGCTTGCTTCAGCAACATTTTTGGGCTCAATGCTGGATAATAGAGAGTAGTTCCGTACTACTGCTCTTCTTGTCTGAATACCAACTGTGGGGTCCCCAATAATTTGCTCTCTGGGATGATTTTTCTGCCAGCTGCCTGTTTTGAATTTCTTGTTTTCTTCTACTTCTGATCAATACTTAAATCATCTGGGTCAATTTCCTTATTCTCTTCTGTTTCCTTTTCTTCATCTCCTTCAATAACTTCTTCATAAATAGGGTAGTTTTCTTCATAGCTAATTTCTCGTTCCCTACCTTCATCAACCTTAACATCGGCACTCTCCACAATTTTCTTTAGCCTTTTGTTATAGCATGTGTAGGCTTTGCTTTTTGTCGAATAGCCAAGAAAAATTCCTTCATCGGCTCTATCTTCAAACTTACCAAGATTATCTTCAGTTCTTTTGATGTAGCACTTGCTGCCAAAGACTTTGAAGTATCTTGTTGTTGCCTTTTTGCCGAACCATAGCTCATAAGGAGTTTTGCTTTCATGTGTCCTCAACATGCACCTGTTTTGGATGTAAACCATAGTATGAACTGCCTCTTTCCAGAATCTGTCTGCTATTTTGTTCTCTGTCAACATTGTCCGTGCCATTTCTTGCACTTGTCCTATTCTTTCTTTCAACAACACCATTCTGTTGAGGTGTCCTTGCTTGCTGAAAACTGTCTTCTGATCCCATATTTTTGATAGTACTCTACAAACTCCTCTGAGATAAACTCTCCTCCTCTATCTGATCTTAAGCATTTAATTCTTTTTCCTGTTTGATTCTCAACCTGGTGTTTGAAAGTCTTGAACATTTCAAAGGCATCTGATTTAAGCTTTAAAAATAGTACCCATGTCATCCTGGAATAGTCATCTATGCACAACATAAAGTATTTGTCACCATTTATGCTTTGTGTTCTCATGGGTCCACATAAATCAGTATGAATTAGCTCTAAAGGTTTCTTGGTGAAGTATTCCTTTGATTTAAATGTGGATCTAGTTTGCTTCCCCTTTTGGCATGAAGCACAGATGCTATTTAATGGTTTGCCAATGGTGGGTATATCTCTTACTGCCCTTTTTGAACTTATTTTTACCAGATTGTCAAAGCTAATATGACCAAGCCTCTTGTGCCACAGCCAATTTTCATCTTCCTATCCAATCAAACATGCTCCTTCTGAAGTCTCTGAGAGAGTATATAGGTTTCCAGAAGTCCTCGATCCAGTAGCTATCAGCTTCCCACTGTGTGCTTTTCTGACTTCACAGCCCTGCTTCTTAAAGATGACTTCATGACCTCTGTCATAGATTTGACTTACGCTCAGTAAGTTGTGCTTCAAACCAATCACAAACAGAACTTCTTTGGAATTGATCTTTCCATCACTTATCTTGGTGATCCTTTGCCAACTATCTTGGCTCCATCATTATTTCCAAACTTTACTGAGCCCCCTTCATATTTCTGTAATTTTTCAAATTTTTGTTTATCTCCTGTCATGTGGTTGGAGCATCCACTATCCAATATCCATGGTGCAGATTTGTTCTGTGCTTTGAATGTTGTCTGTACAATCAAGGATTCCTTTTCTTCCTTGGGTCGCTCCTTTTCTTTCCACTCTGGTTTGACTACGGTTTTGGTCACTTGTTTAGACTTTTCTTTGTCGGTAGCTTTGTGCATGTTTTTTGGGAATTTTTTGTTTTGCCTTAAACTTGTTTCGTTGAGATCTTCTTCCCTGATATTTATTTGTTGCATATGTACTTCAACAATTTATTGCAATGTGTCCAAAGTTATGAGAGTTATAGCATTCTACTGCATAATCCATCAAGGGTGAAAAGACATTTCTACTTGGTGAAATTTCTTTGTCCTATATTATAAATGCAGTCTGAAATCTTATGACCGTAAGCATTGCATTTAAAACAATAACCAGAAAAGGAATGATTGAACCTGGGAGTTGGTCTTTGCCATTTTGTAGTAGGAGCCACAAATTTTCTTCTCCTTTGATGTGTGACTTTTGTGAATCCCTCATTGTCAGCACTCTTCTCGTGCACGGCATTGTTGCTTTCTTTTGCATGATTCATTTTTCCTTGATCAACCTTGATCTTATCTTCTTTCTTTACTTGGTTCTACAGTTATGGCCTTTGATCCACTTGACGATTCTCCTTCGACAAAGCCCAAGCCAAATTTGATGCCTGTAGTCCTCTGACTATTTATAATATTTTCAAGCTTCGTAGAACTTCCTTCAAGTTTGTGATAGCAACTCAATTTTTGATTCTTTTCTTCTAGCCGCATTCTTAAGACAACAATCTCTTCTTCCAGTTTGTTGCACTCATCTATTTTCATGGTTAATTGTACTTCGAGTTCTTCAGACATTTTCTTAAATTCTTATGTCTGTACTTTCAAACTATTTATTATGTCATTCGCATCCTCAAGCTTTCTTGAGACCTTTTTATTCTTTTTCCTTTCTGTACTCAACTCTTTAAGTGCAGCAACCAACTCTCCTTCCAGATATACTTCAGCCTCATCCTTAATGTTTTTATCACCTTCCTATTTTTCTTCTATTTTTCTTCTTCAAATGCCATGAACAGAGCTTCACCTGTTTCTTCTTCAGAATCCTCACCCGAGCTATCTTCAGAAGAGCTGACATTCTTGGATATGAAACTTTTCTTTTTGAAGTTGCTTTTTCTAAAATTTGGTTTCTTCTTCCAGTCACTTCTTTCTTGGTGTGACCCTTCATCACTTTTGGTTTTCTCATTCATTGGACACTTAGCTGCAAAGTGACCGACGCCTCCACAATTGAAGCACTTAAATGGTAACTTTCCTCTATATTTTCCTTTTCCCTTTATAAGTTTTCGAACAAAGTTAGCTTCCGTTTCATCCGATGTCTCTTCATCCTCAGATTCTTGTTCAGCTTTTATATTTTTGTGTGCTTTAAAAGTAGCTTCTCTGTCTATGGGCTTAGTTTGTCCTATTCTCATTTCGTATGCGAGTCAAAGAACCATGCATCTCATCCATGCTAAAATTATTTAGATCTTTAGCTTCTTCTATAGCAGAAACTTTAGAATTAAATCTTTTGTGAAGAGTTCTAAGTACCTTTTTCACGATGACCGCATCTTCGATTTCTTCGTCGAGTCCTCTGATCGCATTAATGATTCCATTGACTCTCAGCATATAGGCCTCTATGTTCTCATCGTCATTCATTTTTAATGCTTCGAACTGAGCTCGATGCGTTTATAGCTTGGCTTCCTTGATCTTGTCGTCTCCTTCATGAATGCTCTTCGGTTTGTCCCACATGTCTTTTGCCGTTTTACAGCTCATGATCCTTATCAGTTCACTTGTCTACTAGCCCACACATTATGGCATTCTTTGCTTTGGAGTTATTCTCAAACTTTTTCTTCTCGGCAGTATCTGTTGGAGGAGTAGCGGGTATTGTGTATCCACTTTCTACTGACTCCCAAATGTCGTATCCCAACGCACACAGATATGTCTGCATCTTGAGTCTCCAGAATGAGTAATTAGTTCCGTCGAACAAAGGAGCTTTGTTTGATGAGAATCCTTCACCACCTGCCATTGTGTTTCTTCCAAGATCACCTTAGCTGATTAAGCTTGTTCAGGAACCTTGCTCTGATACCAATTGATATTCTCACAATGACACTAAGAGGGGGGTGAATCGGTGTAGCTATTTAAATTCAAATCTACAACTCTTAAAGCTGAAGCAAAGAGAACTTAAAAGCAGGTAAAGCAATTATCACAAGAGAGCACACCACAACACACAATGTAACGAGGTTCACCAATTTGGCTACTCCTCAAGAATGATTGCTTGGACTACGGTCCAAATCCAGCCTTTGCAAAACACCAATTTTACAATCCATTTACCAGCACCCATTGGAAGGAGCACCAACCCCTGATTTATCTGCACCAACAGAAAGGAGCACCAACCCCTATCCAAGCACCAACTTGGATCACAGTTTTGAAAGCTATATCAATGACATAAAAATGCCTTCACTTTTACAAGACCCTGATTGGTCTATAATTTATCAAAACACAGTAAACACTTACTGCTCTTCTTGTCGCTCTCTTACAGCACTCTTCTAACCCTCTTTCGGTAGCACTTTCACACATTCAGCGGCAACTTAATTCTCCATGCAACTGCCCTTTTATAACAATATTTTCATCTTGAAACTCCTATTCTTCTGTGACTTCCATAATCCTGCATGCACCCTATTAATAGACACTTCTGTAAGTAACTCCTTTATAGCACAGTATTTTTTACATGCAACCTATTAATAGTTCTATCTCTTGTTTGGGACTTTCAGTATAACTATCGCTCGATGGTTACACTACTTTACGGGCCTTTAACTGTCGTTCTATCTTTAATGCACTATGCTTATTTTAGCTTGCATGATTTCTATCTGTAACTGCCCCTGTAACTATCGCACTAACTTTAGTTGACTCTTCTTATATTGGTTGCATGATTTTCCTCTACAACTGCCCCTGTAACTGTCGTTCTACTTTAGTTAACTATCCGTAATCGTGTTGTTGCGACCTATCGTGAAATCGTGACACTTCTGTCTCTTTGTACTCTTCTCACCTTTTACCCGTGAAAACATGACATGTCACGATATCGCGACACTTTTTGCCTCCTTGTCCTCTTCTCGGCTTGCACCCGCGAAAACATGACATGTCACGAAATCGTGACACTTTTGCTTTCGTACACTCTTCTTGGCTTGCACCAGTGAAAACATGACATGTCACGAAATCGTGACACTTTTGCCTTGTGCTCTTCTCTGCGAAAACAACATGTCAGAAATCATGACACTTTCTTCCTTGCACTCTTCTCTCCTTTCGGAAAAAATGACATGTCATGAAATCATGACACTTTCCCCTTGTGCACTTTCTCTCTTTCACTAGTGAAAACAACATGTCATGAAATCGTGACACTTTCTCATCCGTACACTCTCTCTCCTCTTGTCGCGAAAACCTGACATGTCATGAAATTGTGACACTTTTCTCCTTGTGCTTTCTTCCCTTTGTGAAAAAATGTCACATATCGTGACACTTTTCCTTGCGATCTCTTTCTCTCAAACATGTCATGAAATCATGACACTTTTCTCCTCTTCCTCTCTTGCAAATTGTCATGAAATCATGACACTTTTCTTTGCTAGCTCTTTCTCTCAAACATGTCATGAAATCGTGACACATTTTCGTCTCTTCCTCTCTTCTATTGTCGAAATTGTGACACTTTTCTTTGCAAGCTTCTTTCTCGAACATGTCACGAAATCGTGACAGTTTTCTTTGCTTGTGCCTTCTCTCCAACATGTCACAAAATCATGACAGTTTTCCTTGCACTTTCTCTCTCTTCGAACATGTCACGAAATCGTGACAGTTTTCCTTGCGCTTTCTCTTTCGTCCAACATGTCACGAAATCATGATAGTTTTCCTTGCACTTTCTCTCTCTTTGAACATGTCACGAAATCATGACAGTTTTCCTTGCGCTTTCTCTTTCGTCCAACATGTCACGAAATCGTGACAGTTTTCCTTGCGCTTTCTCTCTCTTCGAACATGTCACGAAATCGCGACAGTTTTCCTTGCGCTTTCTCTCTCCTCTGATATGTCACGAAATCATGATAGTTTTGCTAGCATTTTCTCTCTCCTTCGATATGTCACGAAATCGTGACAGTTTTGCCAACATTTTCTCTCTCCTTCGATATGTCGTGAAATCGTGACAGTTTTGCTTTCTGACCAAACATGTCGCGATATCGCGACAGTTTTCCTTACTTGTCTTTTTCTTTGATCTTTTGAATGTTGGCCTCTTCTGTCTTCTTGGAAATTCACTGTACATGCTCTCACTGACCTCTGAACTCCTATCCACTGCATCAACTGATCTATCTGTCTGTGTTGACAACAATGACAATACTGTTTCTGCACCTTGCTCAATAATAAAAGCATAGGTGCTTGTTGTTTATGTTAATGAATTTAGAGAGTTATAAGGTTGTAAAGTGTTGAACATGTATACGTCCTAGTGCATGGTTTGATTATGAAATTAATCTAGGAACTTGAGACCTAGTTAATTACTACCTTGATTTAGAAGACATGCACATGAGTTAGGGTTTGAATTTGAAGAAAAATTGCTTGATTATGTGCCTTGACTATTGAGAGGAAGTGGATGGATTAGAAAATCAATTTTATGGATAAAATTGATGCTCAAGTTCATAATTTCTTTAGTGGAGTTCATTGAGAGTATTGCCACTATTTAGGAGGTTTCTTCTATTATTTTGAGGAGAGTATTGCAGTTACTTTTTGAGTACATTGCCTCCATTTGAGACCATTGAGGAGATAATTTTCTAGTCACTTGTGGATATATTTGTCTTTCATTTGAGGAGATCATTGTTGGCTATTTCAGAGCTCTTTGCTTGAGGGATTTGTGCTTGTTTCTTGAGAGCTTATTGACATTGCATGAGGAATATATTATTGAGAACCTATTGCTATTACTTATAGAGATTGTCCTTGGATGGTTGAAGTCCTCATTGTTACTGCTTGGAGAGGTTTTCATTAGAGAGCTCATTTGCCATAATTCTGAGAGTATATTGTTGAGCATTGTTGTCATCCATTTGAGAGAGTATTTTTCATACATTGTTGAGATCATTGTGGATCATTGTTGTCATCCATTGAAGAGTACATTGCCATTCATTGTTTAGTTCAACATTGAGCCTTGTCTTCATTGATTTGTGGTTGAGATTTGAGTGCTACTTGAAAGTGATTGTTTGAGCCTTTAAGAAGACCTTGAGGAAATATTTGGGACAAAATTTGAGCATCATTTCTTGAGCCTTTTGTGAAGTCTTTGAGGACAGATTTGGGACAGCATTTGAGCATCATTGCTTGAGCCTTTTGTGAAGGCTTTGAGGACATATTTGGGACAATATTTGAGCATCATTTCTTGAGCCTTTTGTGAAGGCTTTGAGGACAAATTTGGGATAGCATTTGAGCATAATTTCTTGAGAATTTTGTGAAGTCTTTCAGGATATATTTGGGACAACATATGAGCAAGATTTTTTGAGCCTGGTGACAAGGCATTGAGGCAGATATGTGAGCAGTGAAAGAGATAGAACAGAAATAGAAAAACTCATCAACACCAATTGCCTAGCTGAGCAGATCAGTGGAGTGCCTAGCTAAGAAAATTAGTGGAGTGCCTAGCTGAGTAGATAATTGGATAGCCTACCTGAGCAGATCATCGAATAGCCTAGCTAAGTAGATCTGTGGATAGCCTAGCTGAGTAGATCAGTGGATTTCCTAGCTGAGTAGATCAGTGGATATCCTAGCTGAGTAGATTAATGGATAGCCTAGGTGAGCAGATCAGTGGATTACCTAGATGAGAAGATTAATGGATATCCTAGCTAAGCATATCAATGGATAGCCTAGCTAAGAAAATTAGTGGATTGCCTAGCTAAGTAGATCAGTGGATAGCCTAGTTGAGTAGATCAGTGGAGAGCATAGCTGAGAAAATCAGTGGAGCCCACCTGAGTAGATCAAGAAAAACTAGCTTTGAGCATATCAAAGTAATCATTTGTATTGGGATAAGGATCCCTATTTCTTTGTGAAATATTATAAGGAGATTATCTTGTGGACTAAACCACATTGGTGGAATCATGTTAAATCTTGTTTCTCAATTGTGTGTGGTGAATGCATCTGCTTACTATTGTTATCTATGTTATTAATGCATACTATTGTATTTGGTAATTACAATTGAGGACACTAATTGATATTGGTTTGGAAAGAAAGTAAAAATTGGGTGCTATACTGTTCAGCCCCCCCTCTCATTATAAGCTTGTGTTCTTCAGGAGCATGGGTCATCCTTAATTTTTGGTTGACAACACACAACATTGTCAGAAGAACCTAAATCCATAAAATATTTATGTAATTTTTTGCCAGTAATTCTAATAGTTATAAGGAAAGGTGGAGATTCTATTTTTTCTTATATATAGCCACTTGGGCATCAATAGCCTTTTTAATTTATTTTTTATTTTGGCCAAAAAGTGTTTTGAACAAAAAAAAAAATTGGTTAGTCAACTAAGCTACCTCAAATAGAGATATGTTTTCCTTGGTTTCCTTAAGATCTTCAATGATATTATATCTTAGAATTATTTTGTTCAAGAATTTTCTTTATTTTTGGTAATGGCATATTGGGTTTTGATTGTGTAGGAACTATGGGAACCTTAGTTGGTGCTAGGTTCTTATTGGCCTATTCATCAGGTAGGATGGAGGTTTTGTTGAGGTGTGTAGAAGAGTTTAATGGGGTTTTCCTTTACTCTAGAGGATATTATTGTTACCTCTCTAAAATTGTTGATAAGCTTGCACCTCTTCCTCTAGGCATTATTTAGGTTTCTCTTCATCCACTCTTGAGATTTCTTATGTCTCTAAAACTAATATTTTCCCTACATTTTGATTAGCTTGATTCTTACCATTCTTATTGGTGGCCATTAATTCCAAATTTTCCATATATTTTTGGATAATATCCAATGTAGTTTTAAACTATGGATAGTTATTTTTACCATGTTGAACAATGGAATAGACCCTCAATCAATTAGAAAAATAAAAACAACCAAATTTATTAAAATGTCTATGTTATTATTATATTGATTTTAGTTGCTAGCAAGATTTGGGACTCCATTGTTTGGGTGAGTTTTTCATTATTAATTGGTCCTTTGGAAGTTGAAGTTTCTATTTTGGGTATTATTTGTAGATGGGTTTTGAAGAAATTATTTTTGTAATTTAAGCATATCATTACTCAAATTTTGAGCCATCCTTTATATGTTATATAACTTGAGATTTAATGTATTAGGTTGACTTTGTCTCAGTTGAGCTTTTGCACTATTCATGGGTGTAGAGGTGTTCGTGAATGAAGGAAAGGCCTATTGATCATTTTCTAGAGGAATATGATTGATAATATTAAAATGACACTTAATTTATCACTATAATGTGTTGGCAATTTTGGGTACCTTGGGTACATTGCTTTTGCTCAAGTGAATAAGTTGTCATTGATGTCAAGAAGCTTTTGAAGGAATTTGATTTGATGTAAAATAATTTGTTTTGATGAAGGTTCGGCATGACAGGTTCGAAAGAAAGTAAGTTGGAAAAATGTCGCGATATCGCGACATGTCGCATTTTCATGACTTAAGCAGGAGAGAGAAAGCTTTCTAGAAAAGTGTCACGATATCGTGACATGTCACATTTTCACGACTTACGCAGGCGAGAGAAAGCTTTTTAGAAAAGTGTCACGATATCGCGACATGTCGCAGTTTCACGACTCAAAGAGGAGAGAGAATGTTCGGAGTCAGAAATGTCACGATTTCATGACATATTGCAAGGAAGGTTGAACGGACGAAAAAGTGTCACGATTTCGTGACATGTTGCAAGAGAGAGAGTCCAAAAGAAAAAATGTCACGATTTCATGACATAATGCAAGAGAGAGAGTCCGGGAGAAAAAGTGTCATGATATCGTGACATGTCGGGTTTCGTGACCCAAAGAAAAGAAAAGCGCTAAGGAGAAAAAGTGTCACGATTTCGCGACAAGTCAGAAGACAAAGTGGAAGCAAGATAAAGTGTCACGATTTCACGACATGCTACAGATGAAAATGTTCCAAGTAAGAACTGTCACGATTTCGTGACATGCAACAAAGGGAAGAGTCTGAAATGAGAAGCGTCATGATTTCACGACAGGTTGCAGAGAAGTCGTACGAAAGCTGAAAGCGTCACGATTTCATGATAGGCTGCAAAGAAAACGTATGAAAGCTAGAAGTGTCATGATTTCATGACAAATTCAAGGAGGAAGAGCTCAAAGGCGAAAGCGTCATGATTTTGTGACATGTTCCATTTTTGCGGGCGTAAGGCAGAGAAAAACACAAGGTAGTGAAAGTGTCACGATTTCGTGACATGTTTCGTTTTCGCTAGTGCAAGCAGACAAGAGTGCTAGGAAGAGAAAGTGTCACGATTTCATGACAGATTGAGATGGCAGCGTTCGGTTGGAGAAAGTGTCACGATTTCATGACAAAAATAGAATGCAGGTCTTCTATAGGAGAAGTGTCATGATTTCATGACAAAAGCAGAGAGGAAGGCTATGAAGACAGAAGTGTCATGATTTCATGACAAAAGCAAAGTTGATGTTGACTAAGTCAAAAGTGTCATGATATCATGACAAGAGCTTGGTTGAAGTCGTCAAAGGCTAAAGTGTCACGATATCATGACAAAAGCCAAAAGAAAGTGTACGGTTGCAAAGGTGTCATGATATCGTGACATGTTGTAGTTTCATAGTAGAAGCTACAGAAGAGTTGCAGAGGCAGTGAGGCCAACAAAGTTAAATTTGGGCCGATGAAGATTAGGGTTTGCAGTCGACGTAGTTTAGGGTTGTGCAACCGACTAAGATCAAGGTTTTGATCTTGAAAGTGTTAGTATAAAAGGAGGGTTGTTTGGAGAGTTGTGGAGTGATCGAATGCGTTGTTGAAGTGCGAAGTTTGAAGATAGTGCACAAGTTAAGTCTACGGTGCGTAGAGAGCGAGTCATGCCGAATCGAGCTAAGTGCGAAGCAGAGTGCACAGAGAGCAAAAAAGCGCAAAGCTGTTGGGTGCATCATTTCTACGATGTTCGGAGATAGTGCACAGGCCTTGATGGTTTTGGACAAATCATTGAGAGGGATTGTTGGACAGATTTGAGCAAGCTTTTGTTGAGCTTGTGGAGCAGTTTGGGCAGGTTCTAGTGAGAACTTGCAAAGCAGATCTGAGACAAGTCTTGGTGAAGACTTGGGTGAAGATCAAGCAAGCTTTAGTGGAAGCTTGTGAACAACTTCTGTGAACCAGATTTGAGGACCGATTGAGGACGAGAGATTGGTGCAGTTTTGAGGACATTTGTGCTAGACCAAAGGACTGTGTTTGGTGCGAGATCAGAGAAAGAGAACGAGGACATTTGTGCTAAATCGAAGGACTGTGTTTAGTGCAAATTCGAGGACCAATTTTGGAGGTGATAGAGTTGAGGACAGAGGTCTCCAGCCAGAGCAGGGAGGACAGGTGTCTTCTATGGATAGAGTTCCATTTGCTAAGGGCAACGGAGGCAGAGGTCTTCTAGAGGATCACCAGCCAGAGCAGAGCTAGGGGATTGGTGTCTCCTGTGGGTTGGTGCCCACGAATTCGAGATTAGGGGATTGGTGTCTCCTTTGGGTTGGTGCCCATAAACATTGTAATCGGGAAAGGTATTCCCAAAATTTTGATTGATAAAATTTAGTGAAAGATTTTATCCGTGGACGTAGCCCAGCCATTCTGGGTGAACCACGTTAAAATTGTTGTCGCTTTGTGGATGTTTTCATGCATTGCTTTGATATTGCTGTGGGTATATTGCTTTACTATTTTGTAATATAAAGGAAAAAGTAAAAAGAGGTCTTATATTGTTCACCCCCCTCTCAGTATAAGCTTGTGTTCTTCAATTGGTATCAGAGCGGGTGCCTTCAGAAAGTTTAACAGCTTGAAGGAAAAGCTAGTAAAGAACACAATGGATTATTCAAGTGGCAATGCAGCACCTATTCTTGATGGGTCAGATTTTGGTCTTTGGAGTGCAAGGATGAAGGTTCATCTAATGGCACTTGGTAATGAGGTATGGGAAGTAATTGAAGATGAGTACACTATTCCTGTACATGGTCCAAATACTAAAGAAGAAAGGCTCCTACATCACAGCAATTCAAAAGCAATGAACGCAATCCTGAAAGGCTTACAGAAAGCAGATCTCACCAAAGTAATTCACTGCAAAACAGCTAGTGAAATGTGGAAACAGTTGCAGGTGGTTCATACGAGGTGATTCAAATGTCGGAAAGGCCAAGTTGAGACACTTCAAAGGTATGTTTGAACAACTCAAGATGAATGATGATGAAAATATTAGTGACTACATGCTTCGTATGGATGAGGTTGTTAACTCCATGAAAGACTTAGGTCTTGAGCTTGCTGAAAATGATGTTTGTGATAAGATTTTAAGATCTCTTCCTAATAGATTTAGTGAAAATATTTTTGCTATTGAGGAAGCTAAAGATTTGGATAAGTTGAAAAAGGATGAGCTCCATAGTATACTTGCAGCATTTGAGTTGAGAACTCAAGTGAAGGTTGATGTCAAGAAAGAGGCAGCTTTCAAGGCTACCAAGAAATCCAAGGGTAAACAACTTCAAGAGAGTGATGAGTCTTCTAGTGATGAAGAGGCGTATTACAACAAGAAAGGCAAGTTCTCTAGAAAGCACAAAAGCATGAAAAATATAAGATGTTTCAATTGTGGAAAGTTTGGTCATTATGCTACAGACTGTATTGTTCCCAAGGATGAAAGTGATGAAGATAAACAGGATTCTAAGAGCAAGGATTCTGAAAAGCACAAGCATCACAGGAAAAACAGAGATGAGCACAACAATCAAGGAAAGAGGTATTCTCACAAGCACAAGAAGAGTTTCTACCTAGACAAAGCAAGTAAGTGTTCTAGTAGTGATAGTGAAAGTTCTTCAAGTGATAATGAAAATGAGATGTTGTTCATATCAGAAAAAAGAGGAAGAACCGAAACATAGATTCATTATCATGAAATGTCTTAGATGTGGAAATTTTGGTCACCTTGAGGATGATTGCACAAATAATGATTTGGTTTCTAGTATGTATGAGGATGCTTCAGAAAACTATAAGGAAGATGCATGTATGGTTTTTGAAAAAGGTAGCACCTCTAGTGATAAGAAATCTGAAAAAGGCTTTGATGATTCAGAAAGCAAACAAATAAAGGATCTTGAAAGTGAACTTACTAATGCTCTTAGTGTTTTGAAAAAGGAAAGAAAGAAGAATGCTAGACTCAAGGATAAGTTAGATGAATGTTGTATGGAGAGAGATGATCTTATAGAAAGTCTTGACTTCTCTATGGCTAAGATACAAGAACTCAAGGATGAGTTAGAGTCTAAGGTTCTTGAGTATAGTGAGTTAGAATAGAAAATGGCTTCTTTGAAAGAGGAAACTAAAGAGTACAAGGATAAGCTTTACAGGTTTCAAGATAGCTCCAAAAAGGTTAAGTCACTCATCAAAGGTCAAAGAAAGACAACGGATAAAATAGGCCTTGGTTTTGTCAAGGAACAAGTTGGAGAGTCTAGTAAGAGACTCCAAAAGGAAGAGAGTTCTGATGAGGAAAGTATTTCAGATTATGAGTCCTTGGATGATAGATGCGCAGAAACAGAAAATGAAATTCAGAATGAGAAGAAGAAGTTTTTAGGACCCAAGAGGTCGAATAAAGGAAAATTTCATGGCAGATGTTTTGCGTGTTACAGGTTTGGTCACATGGCTGCACATTGCATGGCTCAAGTGAAGAAGGTGAACGACAATTTCAGAAGCGCTAGTTTCTTTCGAGGGTATTGCTACTCTTGTCAATAGTTCGGGCACAAGGCAGTCTATTGCGAGGTAAATAACAGGAACAGGTTTGATCAGAACAAGTTTAGGCAGAACTGGCGGATTCAAAGAACAGGTATGCCTAAAAGAAATAACATTGTTACTTGTTATAAGTGCAACAATGAAGGTCACACAGCTAGACAGTGTAGAGCTGAACTTTCAAGGTACAGGAATAGGAACAGTGGTATAAACAGGTCCAAGGATCAAGGCATGAACAAGAACAGGGATGAGAACAAGAACAAGAACAGTGACAAGAACAGGAATGATAACAGGAACAGGAACAGTGACAGGAACAGGAACAGGAATATGGACAAAGAGTTCAAGAGAAGGCCCGGCAAGGAAGTTATAGACGCTGATGATGATCAGTGCCTAATGGGAGTTTTACTCCCACCCCAGAATTAATCACCTCATCGGGAGGTGGGGGAGGGACTAAGCTAAGAGGCTCATTCTTAGTCCCGAGCCCCAAAGGTGACCCTTTGCCATTGATGACAAAGGGGGAGAGATATGAGTAAGGGGGAGAGCTTCAAGTGAAGAGGAAAGCTTCAAGTCAGGGGGAGCAAAACTTCAAAGGAAGATTCTCAGTTGTTAGCACAGTTGGTTTCAGTTTTGGCTCTTGAGACGTGTTTTTAGTAAAGGTTTGCCATCAATGACAAAGGGGGAGATTGTTGGCAATTTTGGGTACCTTGGGTACATTGCTTTTGCTCAAGTGAATAAGTTGTCATTGATGTCAAGAAGCTTTTGAAGGAATTTGATTTGATGTAAAATAATTTGTTTTGATGAAGGTTCGGCATGACAGGTTCGAAAGAAAGTAAGTTGGAAAAATGTCGTGATATCGCGACATGTCACATTTTCGTGACTTAAGCAGGAGAGAGAAAGCTTTTTAGAAAAGTGTCATGATATCGCGACATGTCGCATTTTCACGACTTAAGCAGGTGAGAGAAAGCTTTTTAGAAAAGTGTCACGATATCGCGACATGTCACAGTTTCGCGACTCAAAGAGGAGAGAGAATGTTCGGAGTCAAAAATGTCACGATTTCGCGACATATTGCAAGGAAGGTTGAACGGACGGAAAAGTGTCACGATTTCGTGACATGTTGCAGAGAGAGAGTCCAAAAGAAAAAATGTCATGATTTCATGACATAATGCAGGAGAGAGAGTCCAGGAGAAAAAGTGTCACGATATCGCGACATGTCGGGTTTTCGTGACCCGAAGAAAAGAAAAGCGCTAAGGAGAAAAAGTGTCACGATTTCATGACAAGTCAGAAGACAAAGTGGAAGCAAGATAAAGTGTCACGATTTCGTGACATGTTGCAGATGAAAATGTTCCAAGTAAGAACTATCACGATTTCGTGACATGCAGCAAAGGGAAGAGTCTGAAATGAGAAGCGTCGCATTTTCATGACAGGTTGCAGAGAAGTCGTACGAAAGCTGAAAGCGTCACGATTTCATGACAGGCTACAAAGAAAATGTACGGAAGCTAGAAGTGTCATGATTTCATGACAAATTCAAGGAGGAAGAGCTCAAAGGCGAAAGCATCATGATTTCATGACATGTTCCATTTTTGCGGGCGTAAGGCAGAGAAAAACACAAGGTAGCGAAAGTGTCACGATTTCGTGACATGTTCCATTTTGCTAGTGCAAGCAGACAAGAGTGCTAGGAAGAGAAAGTGTCACGATTTCATGACATATTGAGATGGCAGCGTTCGGTTGGAGAAAGTGTCACGATTTCATGACAGAAATAGAGTGCAGGTCTTCTATAGGAGAAGTGTCACGATTTCACGACAAAAGCAGAGAGGAAGGCTATGAAGACAGAAGTGTCACGATTTCACGACAAAAGCAAAGTTGATGCTGACTAAGTCA
Source organism: Wollemia nobilis (assembly GCA_028583015.1). NCBI lineage: Eukaryota > Viridiplantae > Streptophyta > Pinopsida > Araucariales > Araucariaceae > Wollemia > Wollemia nobilis. The sequence goes on along the minus strand of JAQPPZ010001316.1, from coordinate 2,108,301 downwards.
GAAGTGTCATGATATCGTGACAAGAACTTGGTTGAAGTCGTCAAAGGCTAAAGTGTCGTGATATCATGACAAAAGCCAAAAGAAAGTGTACGGTTGCAAAGGTGTCATGATATCGTGACATGTTGTAGTTTCACGGTAGAAGCTACAGAAGAGTTGCAGAGGCAGTGAGGCCGACAAAGTTAAATTTGGGCCGACGAAGATTAGGGTTTGCAGTCGACGTAGTTTAGGGTTGTGCAGCCAACTAAGATCAAGGTTTTGATCTTGAAAGTGTTAGTATAAAAGGAGGGTTGTTTGGAGAGTTGTGGAGTGATCGAATGCATTGTTGAAGTGTGAAGTTCGAAGATAGTGCGCAAGTTAAGTCCACGGTGTGCAGAGAGCGAGTCATGCCGAATCGAGCTAAGTGCGAAGCAGAGTGCACAGAGAGCAGAAAAGCGCAAAGCTGTTGGGTGCATCATTTCTACGATGTTCGGAGATAGTGCATAGGCCTTGATGGTTTTGGACAAATCATTGAGAGGGATTGTTGGACAGATTTGAGCAAGCTTTTGTTGAGCTTGTGGAGCAGTTTGGGCAGGTTCTAGTGAGAACTTGCAAAGCAGATCTGAGACAAGTCTTGGTGAAGACTTGGGTGAAGATCAAGCAAGCTTTAGTGGAAGCTTGTGAACAACTTCTATGAACCATATTTGAGGACAGATATTGGTGCAGTTTCGAGGACATTTGTGCCGGACCGAAGGACTGTGTTTGGTGCGAGATCGAGAGAAAGAGAACGAGGACATTTGTGCTAAACCGAAGGACTGTGTTTAGTGCAAATTCGAGGACCAATTTTGGAGGTGATAGAGTTGAGGACAGAGGTCTCCGGACAGAGCGGGGAGGACAGGTGTCTTCTGTGGATAGAGTTCCATTTGCTAAGGGCAGCGGAGGCGAAAGGTCTTCTAGAGGATCACCAACCAGAGCAGAGCTAGGGGATTGGTGTCTCCTGTGGGTTGGTGCCCACGAATTCGAGATTAGGGGATTGGTGTCTCCTTTGGGTTGGTGCCCATAAACATTGTAATCGGGAAAGGTATTCCCAAAATTTTGATTGATAAAATTTAGTGAAAGATTTTATCCGTGGACGTAGCCCAGCCATTCTGGGTGAACCACGTTAAAATTGTTGTCGCTTTGTGGATGTTTTCATGCATTGCTTTGATATTGTTGTGGGTATATTGCTTTACTATTTTGTAATATAAAGGAAAAAGTAAAAAGAGGTCTTATACTGTTCACCCCCCCCTCTCAGTATAAGCTTGTGTTCTTCATAATGATAGCTTCTAATCCTAAGGGTTGGGCACATTCTGAAAATATCTTCATGAGAACATTGAAGCAATATATTTTTGTGTCTTAGACCACTTTCATCCTCAGTAAGTTCATAAGAGTTCCAATAATTACTATCTAATGTGAGGTATCTTCAACATCAGTGTTCCTTATGTACCCATCTCCTATAGTGTTTTTTTGGGGGTTCTTTCTCTTAATATTTTTTTAGTACCTTTATTTTTCCAATGTTTAAGGGCTTTTACAAAAGCTAATATTTTCTCCAAAGTAGAAAACTGACAAGGATTATGATTATAGGCTTAGGTTGGCTCTCTTAGACCATTCACAAACATATTGAAAAGCATATTATTAAATATTTTTATATTGTACTAGATTTTAGATTTTATTATTTCTTAAAAATTAACTAAAACCTTATTTATAATGTATAAAATCAATCACAACTTCTAAAGGAGTCATATCATCATCAAATTTTTGTTAAATTTTTTTAATAAATATTTCTAAATAATTAATAGAATATCTAAGAAAATACATAATCCAATCAAGTGCATTACCTACAAAGGACCTAGATATTAGCTTAAGCAAGTCTTATTTTTTATTTAGCTAACTCCTAGAGAAAGAAGTGACCTTAAGTGACCATAAAATGCTTGGCTTTACCAGTTACATAATAGAAAATCTTAAGTATATGTCTATTTAAATATATAGCCTCAATATCTAGAGCCAATGTTTAACATTAATAGTTTCTAAGGGTAAAATTATAGGATATAGGAGCTATGTTTCAAGTATTTTGAAGGGGTAGATAAGGAACATGAGGGTTCAATATATAATGAGTAAATGTATATTAAACAATAGGATTTCTATTAGTAGTATTCATAATACATCATATAAAGCTTTTCATCATATCATGTATCTACTTTTTGGTCTCTCATTTTTTACTATCTAATTGGAATGTCATTTGATATTGTATAGTAGTTCTGAATTTAATCAATAAGGGTTCTTTAAGTGATCTAGAGGTAGCTTTTTACCATTATAAAAAAAATTGTGTTCTCTTCTAGAGAAGGATGCAACATTGTACTAAGATTATTATTTAAAGTAACTCTTACTGAGAAAATATTAGCTACTACTTATCCTAAAAAGGGGATACAACACCTAGAATCATGCAAAGGATTTGAAAAGAATAGGAAACAAGTCCATTGATAATAATAATTATATTTGCATGTGAAGTCCTAGTGGAGTGCTCTATCCTCCTTCATGTAAGGAACTACACCTATATTCAAGAAGCTTAAAGGTATCTACAAGATCTAAAGAAGTTATTTGAGCAAAGTGAAAGAAGTCTATGATGGTAAAACAAAAAGATAATTTTGATTTTTTAAAATAGAGAGATAAAAAAAGCACTAACAACTGAATTGTATGTGGTAGAAAGATCTAGTACCCTAATATGGAATTGGGGTAGACTAGCTTTGTTAGTACTTGGGTAGGATAATTGTGATCCAATCAACCAATAAGCCTTCTTTCCTTCTAGGATACCTAATTGTCACTTTATTCCACCTTCTTCTAGCTAATTTGTACATGAACTATCTCTAAAATATTGAGTTGGAACATAAGCATGATGACATATGTTCCCCAGTCCAAAAATTCACCAATGTTACAATCTCCACTTTAAGTGGTGATATTCATCGTTGAATAAAACATAGGATTTTTTGGATTTTATTGAAACCCTAGCATGCTTATGCACCTTGGCTTAAGATGGCATGCCATCTTGGCTAACATTGGTAATTTTATAGCATCAAAAATATGTAGTATAACCTTTCACAATAAAGGAATATTTATCTCTTTCTCTATAAATACCCACTTTTATTTCTCATTTTATCATGCACTAATTAGAAATCTCTATGATTAAAAAGTATTCTCTCTTTTTTGCTATCATAAAAATATTTCACTTCATTCAAATGACTTATTTAGGCCTTTTAGATACCTTCAAGTTTTTTTACTACTAGTTTGATACCTTCCATAGAGGATGACATAGCACTCTACCATAACTTCATAGCCAAATATCATGCTTGCCATCAACAAACAAGTTTCCCAAACTTACCAAATACTTTATATGATTCTAGGTGTTATCCCATATTTTCTATGGTGACATGTTGGCTAGGTATTACTTAGTAAGAGTTATTTATTCATTTCTATAAATTTTTGAATAAAATACTTCATGTCATAATTCACATTCAAAAACAAATCATAGAGGTCTAGTGCATCAATTTTTAATTACTATATGATTCTTACATATTTAAAGTCCTCATTAAGTAATCTAGTGGAGAAATCATTTGTTTTCATTCCATTTATTCTTATTGTATGGTATAATAGTCTTAGCCTTGAATGATTTATGTTTTTATCATAGATAATTTGCATTGCTTGTACTGGTTCTTGCTAGCAAGTATAAATAATGCTAAGAATAAGTATCACAATAGTGAATTTTAATAATTTTATAGGTTGTATCTAACTCAAAGAGTAAGGCTGATAATGACTTATAGATTAAAGGATAAGGTGATTTACTAAGGATTGCACAATGATGTTATTTTTTACCCCAATATCAATGATGATATTGGAGATACCAAATCTTGACCTAGAAACAAGTGTGAAAGAAGCACTCTCATTTGTTAGGAGATAAAATATTCAAATATTACTTGATCATTGAGTTATTATGCTCAAGAATATGGTATCTACCTCTTGATTTCCTTTGATGGAAAAATAATCATTATCCTACTGATGGATGACAATGTATTCTATTGGACCTAATACTCAAAATAACTGAGTGTGGGTTTTTTGATGATTCCCTTATTTTTTATTCATCTTATATTTATTATTTTCCTATAGATTAGGTTTTTTAGTATTAGGTGGTTCAAGAGGAACCTTATGCATGGGAACCATAGGTGGTCAAGCATTTGGAAGATTCTACTTTGGCATCAAACAATTATATTGGAAATAAATTGGTCCTTTCTATTTGAATCTTGATTCTCCTCTAGCTTTGACACAAAGTGATATACCTATGCCAAAGAATCAACTAGAAATTTGTTTTTGACTAAATATAGTAAGTAGGCAATTTACGTGCTTGGGCACTTAATGCCTCTCATCTACTTTGATATGAATTTGGATGATAAGGTAATTGAACTTGTTAGTATAATTTTATACATATTGATATCTATATTGTTAGATCTACTAAAAACACATGTAATCATATTTGTAGTGGTTCAAGGGATAGAACTACTCATGAAATAGATTCATGAAGTCTTCCTAAATAAGACATAATTTCTTACCTCTTTGAGACTAACGCTGGTGGTCTTCCACTAATAGAAAATCAATTTTGATATCTTTAAAGTTATGAATGCAATCTTGTTAGTATTTGAAAACCAACTAGTGATACAATAGACCTCTAGCCATGAAAGGTTGGTATTCAACTCATTCGAATTAATCCAACCTCAAAATATTAAAATATTCATATATATTCGCATACCTATAGGTCCTTGATCTATAATGACATAGGGTTTTTAGTTATATATAAGGATCCTAATTGAAGCATGAGATCCAAAAACTATCCAAATAGAGTGGTTCTTTGTTCCTCTAGAGCATCTCAAATCAGACTCTTGATGTCCATAGTTCTATTCTTGGGATAAGATGTTGACTCATCCATTTTTTACATTTTTTTATAGGAGCAACATGCTTTAGGGTGTTCAAATATAGAACTTGGTATGACATCTTGCTTCTTGTACCACATGTATATATGAACCAACATTTAATTATGAAGTGTACTAGAAGATCCTATGATGGGTAGCTATATCTATAAAGAAGATGGATAAAATTGGAGGATTGAATAAGTAGCAAGGATAACAGTAATACCACATTGACCTATGCCTTGAGGGTTATGATGGTTAGTGTTAGGGCCAATATATATAGCTAGATAGTCACACATGTAACTATGGTGATTTGCATTGTAGAAAATAGGGATATATTGGTTGATGAAATAAATGCATCTCAATAGACTCATACAATATAATGCTACAAATGCAAAAATAGACTTCATAACATAATACTTTTTTATTAAGTTTGAGATACCATTAAATATGCTAAAAATAATTATAATTACATGGTATATGTGTTATATTAAATATAATTAATAGTAGGAAAACTAATAAAAGATAAGGCAAAAAAAATGAGAATATTAATACTATTTAAATTCCTAAGTTCTTAGTATCTTGGTTAAGAAGATAAGTCATCAACTACATTTATAGAATATATATGGTTATAAAGAATCTAGATGATGATATACTTTAGCTTCTATAACATCTTGGTAGAATAAAAAAATAGCCAAGAATATGTCCCTTCTACTTTTAAAAATAAACAACCAGTTCGTAAAGTATGCAAATGGTTGAATTGGTCTAAAATAGTTGAGTTGCACATTGCACTTGATGATGACACATGGTATTGATATCAATAATTTATTGTATTCACATGAGTGACAAAATATTTTTTCATTTTTATATGGGAACCAATCAAATGTGTGGCTAGGCACTAGCCTTTCTAGTGAAGGGCCTAAGTAGGCACCAAGGTTGGCTAGTTGAGAGATATTGGACATAATGAAGAAAGGAACCTAGAGCAAATTTTTCTTTGGTTAGATCAAATGATATCTTTACAACATTGGTTCCCAATAAAGGTGAGATAAAAAAAATTGATCATTTTTATTTGATATACCTTTTTGTAACATGATTATATAATATATTTTCATAAAGTATGGTGAATGGGTTGAAAGATATTTTAGTTTAAGTTATCTCTAAGGAACAAAGTAGTGGCCTTCACATAAGCAAAATCTTTATGGTATAATCATTCAAAAGAGGTTATACATTCTATTCAATCCATAAAAAAATATGTATGCTTCTAAAATTGAATATGAATAAATCACATTATAGGTTTTGCTAGAGCTTATTATATGATATTTTCCCAAAAATAGGTTTTAATAAAACTTGGTGTAAATAAATTATATATTTTTTACTAAGGTAAAATTTGAGTTTTTGAAAGGTCCTAGACCCTTTTATACTCTTCAAATAGCAACATATGTCCTATTGCACAAAACCTCTTCTTATTGGATTATAGAATTTTGGGTTATTTCCATCAGTTTTCAAACATTTTCAACTTTTTAAATTATTATTATACTAGAGGAATCGGTAACTCATTAAAATTTTCTATGCCTCTTCATGGATTCAAACCTTGCTTCTTGTCACCACTATAACCTCTAGTTGCATCAAGTAAACCTTTTACATAGCCGGCTACACTAACGTGACACACCCACTGGTACTATGGGGACCAAGGGATTGGAACCCTAGTCTCTGCACTCCTACATAAGTGTTTTGACCATTGAAAAAGCCCTCAGACCCATCAAACATTTTCAACTTATTCTAGACTACCATTTTAATTCTAATAATATATTTGAGATGACTCTTGGTACTTACCCAAACGTCAAAAGGGTTACAACTCCCATCCATAGACCATTGATCTGTCCCCCTATCTATGACACCATCATAATACACTAACTACCAATCCTTAATATTATCCCTGAGTTCAGTTGTTTGTAGGGACTTCCCTTGACTAGTTAATTGCTATAATAGTTATACCCTCAAATTATTTCCCTTATTCTTACAAATCATTGATCATTGAACTCAAACTATCTATCCATATATTTTATGTGGTTACCACATATCTATATGGATAGTCCATAGGTTTGTTGTTCACCAAGAGATAACTTAAGCACACTATCACTACATCTACCATGTTTCAAATGAATTCCAATGATGAAACTTTCTACTGGTAAATATGTCACTAGGCTTTTACAATTTTGAAGGTTGCAAATCACCTAGATCAAAAAAAAGTCTCATTGCATTACCACTTGTATCTTTTAATGGCAGGGCTTACTCCTAGACTATATGTTGTTAAAATACACTAAAGTATTTTATGTTAATCAATGGATCCCTTGTTGGATGCTTTGAATCATCTTATGAAATTCACCATGGTGAACAACTATATCCTTATTTCTATATTATTTTTAATAAGGTAGTGGGAAGAGATCTTGTAAAGGTAAAGGTAAAAGAAAAAACCAAAAATATCAAGTTTCAATAAATTATGCTTTTGAATCTCATCTCCAACTTATCGATGACACTCTTTTTTAGGTCATCCTCTAGTCAATAAGGTCATAAAAGTTAAATGAATCATATATCATACTATGAGATGGCTACCACATAGCTAGCTAATATAACAAAATATAAGATCTTTTTTATTACACTGTTCTTGATTTATAATTGACCTTTTATAGAAGCTTAAAGTTTAAAGTGTGAAAATTGCCATCAATATATCTAAGTACTATTTTTTTTTTAAATAAATAAAAATGTCTATGGAAATCAAATTTGAATAGAATTAACTATGACTTGGATTGTTTTAAAGGTAAATTCATAACCATGTTTATAATATTACAATTCATATATTCTATATTATAAGATCTATCTCTATATATATGATTTCACTTTCATGATTACCACTAGTTTTTTTTTTTGGTAATTATTATAGTAGATTAACAAAGGGTTTTTATAGAGGATCCCAAAACCTTATGTACAAAATCAGCCTTGCATCATGCCTCCTGGCTTTATGTATAAGCCTATTACAGAAATCGTAACCCCTAAACTAATTTCCCGAAGGCAACAGAAATGACATTTATGCCTGATTAACCAGGAAACAAAACAAAATTTAAACAGGATAACAAAAAGTAAAAGTCGAAGAAAATGAAACATAACCCCTAAAATAATTGTCTGGAGGCTACAAAAAAGGCATTTATGCCTGATTAACTAGGAAACAAAATGAAATTTAAACAGGATAATAAAAAGTAACAGCCAAAGAAAAGGAAACATTGGAGAGTAGAAGCAAAACCAGCTAAACACCAGATGAGGAAAATAGTTATTCCGGATCCTCCTAATCCTTCGAGTTCAGACATAACACAACTAGTCCAAATCCTCCAAATCCTTCGAGTTCTGACACTCCTGGGTCTGCTTCAGATTCATCTGGATAGTTTGAGGTTTTTCTTGCCTCCCTTTCCTTGTTGGAAGGGAGGTTTAGGCACATGCACATTGCCCATATGAGTATCAGAGTCATCTAAAAATAGTAGACATTGGGTGCCATTCGCGACGTCTATCGCCGTCTCTTTCTCTTCTGTATTTATTGGGAGGTCGGCCTTGCTTCCTCACACTTCCATAATTCACATTTTGCTTTTGGCTCCTAGTAATTCGAGGGCTCATATGTCCGATCTGGTTGATGACCCTCCTTCCTAGGAGGTAATATTCTAGCAAGGTTTGGGACTGGCTAAAATTGAAAGGGCCCAGGTCCTAGAGCCTGGGTGGACCTGACTGAGTGGTGTTTTGGGGGGGGCCACCCCTCCTTCCCAGTAGGTAATATTCCAGCACAATTTGGGACTCGAAAGGGTTTTGGTATTGAAGTATGGGTAAATATTCCTGTGAGGTGTGTTGGAGGGGAATGATCCTTCTCCACCTAAGGTCCTAGAAGGGTGCTAGAAACACACATCTGAGAGTCCAGTTGGAGGGGGATTCCTTTTTCTAGGTGGGAGGATTCGTGAAGGTCCCTAGATGGGCCTGGAGACTTATGGTCTTTCGTAACAGTGGGATTTGCCTAACCAACACCGTGTTCCAATGGGTTACAGGAATCCCACTTCTTCTTCCCTGACTTTTGAAGAGGACAATTGTGCTGGAGGTGCCCTTGAGAACTGCACTAGGGGTAGAAAGCTAGTCTGTTCTCATATGCAATGGCTTGCTTGTGGAGAATGGAACCTCTAGACCGAAGAGTGATGGAGGAGGGGAGGACTACCTCCAAGTCTGCCAAGACACAAAAATAGGCTTGGACAAATCTTGTTTGAGCTCTGGTGGGAGGGTCAATGGTGACCAACTCCCCAATGGAGCGGGAAATTCCTTTAATTACATTTTCATGCCAAAAAAAAATAGGGAGACTCGAGAGCCTGACCCATATTGGAGAAATGTTGATTTTTTGGATATCAGGGTTGAAGTCCATACCCCACTTCCTTAGAAAGAGACTCCTACGGCCAAGGAACCAAGGACCTCCAGCTAATATTTTGAGGTAGTCCTTGTTGTTCAGTCTAATCGTGAAAATACCTCAGGTTAATGCCACCAACTCCATGTGACCAGAGGTTCTCCATTTTCTAGATGCCCATTTGTGAATGGTCTCCATATCTGGCCGACCACCAATGAACTTACCAATGAGGGTAAATTTTTTGAATTCCACAAAGCTTGAGAGAATTTTTGCTGGGATGTCCAACTCGTCCCTGGCCAGAAACAACTCCTCAATGAATATGCCGCTTAGGATTTCTGAAGCTGTTGCCTGAGCATACGACTTCTGAGGCCCACCTCCCCATTTGTCTGACAGATCCTTGCCATGGCTGACACCATCTTTGGACGCAGAAGCTTTCCTACCCACCATCATCTCAAAACCCTAAACTCTCCTTTCAAGACATCATTGTCAAGAGAAGGTTTTAGGATAGCATTCCATATTCATGATTACCACTAGTTATAATCTATGAATTTGACAATATAAAAAATAATTTATTTTGAAAATTTATGAGGGGAAGTTTCTATTTTCTCTTTTTAAATGGGATAGGGTGCAAAGATCAAGAATAGATGGGAAGGCTTGCAAAATTACAAATTTATAAATTTGGCATAAGGGAAAAATATGATTGGAGATCTAGATAAGAATGTTAGGCTCCATGAATGCAATAAAACCATTAAGGAAACAAACCCTAACTAGGGTATTAATAACATAGAAGTTCATATCAAAGAGTTTATAGTTAAATAAGAATCATACTAGGTGGTCAATCAATGAGAGGGGATTTATTTATTTATTTTTGTGTGATGCTTGGTTGAAGCCATGCCATCTTATTTATAATCCAAAATAGAAACTTTCGTTTATTCCTCCTTACCTTGTAGATGTTGAAAATTTAAAATTATATTGATGTGAGCAATAATTAGAAATATTTAATTTTTATTAGAAATTTAGTCAAGGGAGAGGGCCTCAAACAAGTAGCAAAGATTTATAATATACTTCAATACTTTTATTTTTCCAACTTTTATTTTTCCAATTTTCATAAATGAATGAGTTGGTTTAGAATTTATCAAAATTTGGTGGATGCTTAATCAAGATGGGATATAAGGTTAGATCAAATAATTTTTATTGCAAGCTTATTAAAAAATATGGGATATAAGGATTTGGATCAATTAGCATTTACTATTCCCTAGGGTTTTCCTTGGAAGGATATTTGGTTACTTGATACCTTTAGCATTATTTTGGTTAAAAATTCAAAGGAAACATGGTATGAGTGATAGTCTGTAGAGACGACGATACCATGGAACTCTTAGTGTGTTTTATGGAAGTAAAAGAAATGTCAAATTATATACTTTTTAATTTTCTCTTTTCTTCTACTATTTGGATTTTTTTTTTAATAAAATAACAATATATTATGTTGTTCAATTGACATTGGTAAAGTTGATGAAATATTGGATTAGTTGTTTCAAATATAAATAGTTAAGCATTTGGTGGAGGATTGGTCATGTCCATCTTTGTTAGAATTATGGTTTAGAAGGAATAATAAAATTTTAAAAACAAATCTTATATTTATATCCAGGTGCATATTTATATTGTTGCCACTATTACGAGTGTTTATAGAGCATTGTGCTCATCATGAAAAGTATCTAGTGTGGGAAAATATGCTTGTTTCTTAGTTGTAGGATTTGAATACACATGTACAAGTGACCTAAAATAATAGGTCTATTGTAATGGATCTATTTTGATCCATGGTAATAAAATGTCCAAAATGTAGGTTCATCAAAATTTATTTGATGGTGCTTCTAAAGAAAACCTTATAAAAGTTGGTAAAGATAGTATTTTTCATTATATTGAAGGTAAAATACTTCTTAACTACTCAAAATAATATGGAACTTATGTAAGCACATGAATTATAGTGTGCTTCTTATGCGGATCAAGATTACCATAAAAGGAATGGAGGTATATTTCAATTTATGGGAATTCATAAATTATTATTGTTGTCAAGAAAATGGATGTGGATATTGAATCAATAATAGCATCGTCCTAAATGTCCACCAAATATTAACACAAGAAAATTCTTAAAAATTTCAATATATTTAAAGAAAAAACAAGATGGTAAATAATATAGTTAATGATGATTTTGATCTATGTTTTGGTGAAATTCAAATTTTAGAAAAGAAGTGGATAGTGATTCTATTTCTTAGTGAATTGATATCAAGGATTTGATAGAGAAAAGTAGTAGCTCAAGGAAGCTCAAGAATACTTTTGATATAAAGGCATGTTGAAATTGATGGGAGTAGTCCTCAATAGATTTTTTTTGTGTGGATAACACCCCAATTGGGATGCCTCTTTTGGGTAAGTCTCAAGGAGGTAGGGGTATTTATTCCATAAAAATTGCACAGGGCTTACACTTGGCCTGCCCCCATTGGCACACTCAAAGAGCATGCCTAACATAACAAAAACACAAACAAACAAATACAAAAAACACAACAATAACAAAAAACAACCAAAAAACACAAAAACAACAAAAAAACACAAAAACAACAAAAAACATTAAAATAATAAAAAATGCAAAAAACAACACAAAAAAACACAAAAACAATACAAAACAACACATACATTGAAAAATAAAAAAGAAGGAAAAAATAGAATACAAATGTGGCCTTTCTAGGCCAAAACGCTTTTCAAGCAATATTCAACAAATAAAACATAAGAATTAGCAGTCTGAGAAAGGGAACAAAAATACCATGACCAAACCAAAGAGAAGCAAAAACAAAGTAAAAAGGAACTAGGTACCTCTAGTGTTGCAGCCATCTAGAGAAAGGATATAAAGAAGAGCTTCCCTTACTTGTGAATCCTATCATCTAGGAGGGTGGTCGTAGTAAGTAATATCACCTTTTTCCAATGCCCAATTAGCTAAAGCAACAACACTCTTGTTTTGTTCTCATACCACATGATTGTATTCCACTTTCAAAAATCCCATCTGGATTAATTGAATCTTATCAACAATTATTTTATTCTTTAATAAATCTTATGATTCTTAGGAGTCTTCAATAGATTCCCAATTAGCTAAAGCATCATCACTCTTGTTCTATTCTCTTACTACATGATTGTATTCCACTTTCAAAAAGCCTATCTAAATCAATTGAATATTCTCAACAGTTCTTTTTATTCTCTAATCAACCTTATGATTCTTATGAATCTTCAACAAAATAATCATGACTTGAGAGTTGGATTCAACAAAAACCTCTTCCCATTTGATATTAGTAGCCTCTAAAATCTCTCTAAGGATACCATACCCCTCAAAAAGGTTATTGGAAAGTATACCCCAATTCTTAGAAAAAGTGAAAACCAGGGAACCATTTGAAAGTCTACCAATTCCTCGTTCACTGGCTTTTCTAGGGTCCCCCTAGAGGCTCCATCGATATTGAATTTTCCAAAATTTGTGGAAGGAGGTTTTAAATTCCTTGTTCTTTCCATATTTTTATTACTCACATTCCCTTAAGTTGGCTGCCCTTGAAAGAGTTAATCTCCAATATTTGCATCACTTGATCCCATATTTGGTGGGAGTTCTAGGGGTGATGAAGGAGTTGTTAGAATGATTTAACTAAGTTGGTAATGGTATTTTGCTAGATATATTGAATTTCCTTACTTTATTTATCAAAAATATAATTGTTTATTTCCTTCCAAATATTCCAAGGTAGAATGGTAGAACCCATCCAAACTAGCTGCCTAATAAAATGATCAACACCCTCCTAATTAGGCCAATCCCTCTAAAGCTATTCAAAAGTAAAAAAAAGGGACCATTGTAAGCCAAGTAATATGGCCATTATCCTCTAGAGCTCAAAGGCTAAGGTACACTTAATAAAAATATGATTGAGAGTTTCCACATTCTCTCCACATATTTTACATCTAAATGGTCCATGAAAACCACGTTTCATAAGTTGCTCACCAGTAAGTACCATGTGATGCAATAAAATCCATGTAAAGAACCTCACCTTAGGCAAAATATTTTGAGCCTACAATTGAGTAAATATATCATATGATTGGTTGGGATTATTATGGCATAAGATCAAATAACCTTGAGCAACTGAATACTCACCCTTAGTAGTGTTGTTCCATCCAAAATAGTCTTTATCATGGGACCAAGAGAGAGATCTCATATGAAGGATGCTTTGGATATCTTTTATTTACCTTTATGGAATTTTAATAGGCCAGTACTCAATAGGGATCCAATATATACCAATCTCCAAATTAGAAATATGGTACTGACTATAATTAGCTACCTTTATCTAGTTAGCTCAATGAAGCTCCTCCATCCAAGGCCTCCAATCAAGAAATTGAGTTATCAAAGGTTGGTGACTATACCAAGAATCTATCCAAAAATTTATTTTTTGACCATTATGAATGATCCAAAATATATTTTGCTTAATCAAATCCTCGCCATTCTTAAGAACCACTAAAATAGGAGAACCTTTGGTAGGAAATTGATAGTGAATAATGTCTTCAGGACTTTTATTCTCAACATAATGAAGATTGTTGGTCCAAAGAGCATGGGGGTTATGCAAAATACTCCAATATAGTTTAGCAACTAAAGCCTTATTATTATTAATAGTATATTAGAACCGTAACCCCCCTTCATTCTTGGCAAGGCTTAAAGTATCCCATTTCACCAAGGCCCATTTTCTTTTCTCCTTAGAACCACTCTAGAGGAACCGATGATTGATTTGATCCATATCTTGAATAACTACCTTTGGGATAGTCAACACAATAGAAATATAAATAGGTATATCTTGAAGGACTAATTTTACCAAGGTCATTTTTTCCCAAATGAAAGCCACCTATTGGTCCACTTTCTAATTTTCTTCTTCACTTTATCCAACAACCAATTCCAGTATTTTTTTTTTCTTTGAATATTGATAGGAATACCTAAATAAGTGATTGGAAGGAAGGTATTATTATATATTAATCTATCCAAGACCATGGATTCTTGTTTTGGAGAGCAGTGAAATAAAATGACTTTAGATTTGTCTTAATTGATCAATTGTCTAGTAGAATTAGAAAAACAACTAATGATTTGCTTAATTTTAAAAGCTTACTTAACTATAGATTTAGATAATAGAGTAGATTCATCAACAAATTGAATATGAGAAATAGACCTCACTCCATGAGCAATGGTAACTCCCTCAAGGGTTTTATTTTATTTATTTTTTGTTATAGTCTTGCCCAAGCATTTAGCAAGAATGATGAATAAATAAGGGGAGAGTGGGTCACCTTGCCTAATACCTCTAGAAGTTGGGAATAGTTGAGAAGGCCTACCATTGATAAGAACATAGTAGAACACTGAAGAGATACATCCCATAATCCAGTCCATCCAATCTAGAGATAAGCCAAATTGCCTCAAAACTTTGACAAGGAAGTGCCAATCCACTTTGTCATAAGCTTTGGATAAGTCTAAATGAATGAACATAGATGGATATTTTTGCATTTCCATGGAATGGATGGATTCCTAAGAAAGAACAATCTCATCCACTATTTGACACCCTTCCACATAACCCCCTTGTTCAGAGGAAATAATATTATGCAAAAGAGGCTTCAACCTTTCTTCCATGATCTTTGTATTAATTTTGAGAACATTACATAAAGTTATAGATCTAAAAGTTGAGTTATGATCTGCATCCAAAGCTTTTGGGATAAGATCTATATAATTTTTATTGATAACCTTCAAAATTTCTTTGGCTTTCCTAGATTCTTCCATCACCTCTAATAAATCAGAATGAAGGATATCCTAAAACTCTTGATAGAACTCAATGGGACAACCATCAAGACCTGCAATTTTTCCTTTTTGTATTTTAAAAATACTTGTTGAATCTCATTGATAGTAACTGGAGCAATTAAAACAGAGTTCTCAAAATTTATAAGAGCAGAGATCGCTTGAAGAATATTTTTTTGAGAAGCTAATTCAAGAGGTGTAGTAGCAAAAATATTGGAAAATTAATTAACAACAACAAATTTTATGCCATCCCTAAGTGTAGACAACATCTCTAGAATCATATTTCAATGAAGAAATAAAGTTGTGAGATCTTTAAGCTAGAAGAAATTTGTGGAAGATATTTGTTTTTCAATCTCCTTTGAGCCATTGGATCCTAGATGTTTGCCTCCATAAGAGTTATTTTTTTCCCATTTCTCTAACAAAGCTATGAGTCTAATTTCATTTGTGCTTCTAGTCTTTGTGAGGCCATCTAAATGGATTTTCTTATTCAAATTTTCAAATTGAGCAATCACTTCATGTTTTTTGTTGGACATATCTAAACTCCTTGCAGTTCCAAATATTTATTTTGGATTTAATGTATTGCAACCTTTTGGTAAAATAGAACATCTTAGTCTCATACCTTGGTTTACCTTCCTTCCACCATTACTTCACTCAGGTTTTGAAGGAATTGCTTCTAAGCCAAATTAACTAAAATCAAAGAGGCAAGAAACTCACATTGGTTTTATAAATTTCCACCTTGACTGGCCAATGATCCAAACCAGCATTGTTAAGAGTCTTCACCTTAGGAGTGTGACCATGGATTAAGAAATTTTTAGAGAACAAGAACCCATCCAATATCTCCATGATACAGGCTAAGCCTTGCCTTCTGTTAGACCAATTCATTAGGCCATTATCTAGTTGGATGTCCACAAGATGAAGTTTTGCAATATATTCACTAATGAGGTCAGTGCCTCTATCCAAATTTCTATTTCCCCCCATTTCCTCATCTAGAAAGAGGATGGTATTGAAATATCCTTAAATTAAGATACAAGATTTAGAAAAATGAGAGATAATATAAGTTATATCCTTCCAATATCTTCTATTTTCCTCCAAATTAGTCAGATCATAAAAAGTTATGCAAAACATTATTTGGTAACAATGTCTACTTTGAAGAGCGACAACAAAAAGATCCCAGTTGCCAACCATATGGTGAATAACTACCTCTTTTGGGTCCCAAAGGCAAGTAATGCCACCAAAATTCCCTTGGAAACTGAGGGAAGAAACTTTTTCATCTAGCTAGATTTTACTAGCAATTAAATCCATTTCCTCTATTAACATCTTCATTTCCTAAAGGAAAATGAGATGTGGATGGTTTCTCTAAATCACTCTTTTAATTTCATTTTGTTTTGAAAGACTCCCTTTGAGTCCTCTAATATTCTAGAGGTTATGATATTCATTAATACTAGGTCTAAATAAATTGGTAAGGGCATTAGTCTTACCTTTCTCTACAAGATTTTCACCTTCTTTTACCATATGATGTTGATTGGTCTTGCAACCTGCCTTTTGGTTGGAATCCATATTTAGTTTTTTTCCTATTTCTTGACTTACCCCAATTGAATATGGGATGGCTTCTAACCTCAAATAATGTGTGTACAAAGCCAAAGTGTTATTGGAAGGTTCAACAGAGTCTATCTTGGGACTTGTATTATTTGAAGTCTCAACATTTAAAAGATTTTTTTTCTTGTGTATATTTCCTCCTTTTTTTCTCGTTGAAAATATTTAATTTGTTAGTTTATCTTTAAGTCCTTCCCTACATCTTTAAATTGTGTTTCTAAGATTTTTGTCTACATTATTTCCTCTTCATAACCTGGTATATCATTTGTGGAAATAATTTTAAACATATTTGTAGACACCAAAATCTAGCCACTTGTCATCCATCCATGTTTCCCAATCTCCACTGTCCATTATTTATATATATATATATATATATATATATTATATTTATTAATATATATTTAATTATTAATATTTTATATATTATATTTATATATATTTAATATATATATATATATATATATATATATATATATATTTGTAAATTAATCCTAACCCTTCACCACATTTTAATATCAACCATCCATCCATATTAATCCATGTCATTTACCTAGATTTAATCTCCACCCTTCCTCATGTTTTAATCTCGACCACTCAAATTGTGTTGTCAAAACCCTAACATTTCTAAGGGAAGATTATAAAGAGGAGTCATTTTGATGACTCCACCCCTATGTACTCCCTAATTTCTATGAATCCCTAAGTGCCTAAGTTTTCTAAGTTCCTTAAGATATTTTTGGAGTCCAATCCCTAGATCCCCATCATTTCCATCCTCACCTCCATCGTCACCATTTCTAGCCCTCTAATTCTACCATCGCCCTTCCGCATGAACCATATCTAGTTCTACACCATTTCCACCAATCCTTTAATACCCTCCAAATATCACTAAGCACCCACCAAAGCCTATCAAGTGACCACCAGAGCCTATCGAGCACCCACCAAAGCCTATCGAGCACCCTCCAGAGCCAATCAAGCATCCAACAGAGCCAATAGAGCATCTCTAAGTATTTTTGGTATTCATAAAAAATCAAACTAGCAACATGAGTTAGGCACCCACCACATCCATGGAGTGTTCCACTCCTAACCCCACCAATCCTATCTTCAAACCACTTCATATTCCATCCATGCAAGATTCTTCCTTCCAGTAGGAAAATGTTGCTTTATAGATTCCATCTACCATTTCATCAACCACTTCACATTCATTTGTGATACCTTTCACAATTTATCCTCCACCAACTTCAACTCACATTTTTAACATCCACAATTCACCTCCACCTCCTTCCACTTCCACACAATCTATTTCTAATATTGCCATACAAAAAGCATGGTAAAACCTCAACCAATTTCTTATGAGTTGACCCCGCTCCATCCCCAACTAACAAGCATGCTTCACACCCAATCAAACTTGGGTATCACCATCTTCCCAAGTCACCATCCCCATGCCCCCCAATTCATCACACCACCAAAAACACACTCAATCTCATCCATCCACCAATACTTCCACCATACCACAATACACTCAAAAAACAAACCAAGGCTTACAATAATATTGTCAACACACTTTAATTTTACAACAAATTTTAACTTGACTCACTAACATTGAGTTACAGTTGAGTCATTATAAATTTTATCATCATCCATCTCAGCAACCACAACAGCTGCAACATCCAATTCCACAATCCATATATCATGTTATGATACCTGTACCACAAATTCAACATCCAACACAATCAGATAAATGCACCAAACATCCTATAAAGTCCCTCTGCAACTACACAATGCTTTCATAATCTTATGCAACCATTTTTCAAAGGCTTTATGAAGCAAAATAGATTATACTTCCAAAATCAAACCAAGTTATCCTAACAAGCTATATGAAAAAGGTTATAAGAAGCACTTGTACTGTCCCTATCATCAAAAAGCAGGCCATGACATCAATAAGTGCTATGAATTTAAAGACATTGTCCAAGATCTTATTGATAGGAAAGTATTTCCCAAACACTATCCATACAACTTATTTTATAAGCACATTGGTACCAAATAAATCATCAAGCATACTAAGTATTCTTAGGATATCACATTCTCCTAATTACTCACATTGTCAATCATCAAGCAAATCAAGGATGCTTAAGGTATTGCACCTCCCTCATAAAAAAACAAACACAATTTTTTTTGCATAAGTCAAACAAAGAGTGCCAAGGACGCTTACCTAAGCCATATGCACATCTTATCTTGTTGCCACACCCACCCCTTCCACCACCATATCTTCTGCACCACAAATCCTTCACATCACTCCTTCACTCCACTTCACTTCACTCACTCCCTCAGATGCAGCTTTTGGAATTTACAAACACAAGAATGAATCTAATTTCACCTATGCAGGCCATTTATATCTATTTATGGTGTACTAGGATACCCATGGGAATTCACAGGTGCATTGAGATACAAAATGGTATTTGCATATCAATAGATGCCCATAAGCATCTGAGTTTGCTGCGAATACCCATCGATGTTTGATGCCAATTTTTACAAAAATACAAATATGATCAAAAAAGTTAGCTTACTACCATATAATAACTCCAAACTGCATCCATACATTCATTTCATCATAATATTATATTTTATGAAAACCAAAATTGATTTGGACACAATTTTTGCTTGCACCCAAAATATGCAAAATCGCTTAACAAGCTTCAAAACACACCAAAACAGTTCATATTTTCACAAATGACCATAATCATCATTCTCATCATCAAATATTCACCTCACCATCATTTTCATCCATCAAGTATTTCATTTGCACATTTTTCCAAGTTCATATACAATTTCAAGTGAACCTTGTATCTAGTGGTTTATCCTATCTCCTTGGTGGTTGCAGTGATTGGTTATCCATGCAATTTGATAAGATGGGTAAATCACCATAAGGACACTTGGCCATATTCATCATCCAATATCTCTTTGTTAAAAAAAAAATCACTTCTGGTCCCTCATCTTTTGAGTGAGCCTATGTCAAGACCAATTTGCTCAACAATTGTCATTGATGGCCTTGTTTGTGGGCTTGAAACACAAAAAAAATCATAACACAATTTATTTTACATTGACAGTAATCACAGAGATAGACCCTAACTAGGTTGATTGGTTCTAATTACAAGAATTATCCTACAGTCACTAGCCGACCCTCCAAGATTGACTCTTTTTCTTTTAATGCATTTTCATCACTTTGCATTTCAATGACGCCAAAATGCACTTTCTTCAACATCATGGAATTACCCCAAACTTGGTGTAACCACATTTGATTTTTGTTTTCCACAATGGGATACATATTACATGATCATGGCATTTACACTTGGCAAAAACCCCTTCTCTATTGGGGAAAAAAAATATTCAATCACTTGCATTTTACAAAATTCACCTTTCTTTGTTGGGGCAAAAATAGAATTATTTTACATCATTCATATCATCTGTACTTACATCATACACTTACACCATTCACTTACATTTTCATTACACAAATCTATCAATTATATTGTAATATTTATTCTTCACTCACTCGCCAATTGAGGGGGTAAGCTACACAATCAAATTCTTTTTCTTCAAGATCATCTTCGCATTCTAATGAAAGAAAGTTGCTTTTGCATAAGACCAAACCAGGTGTCTTGTATTTTTGCACCGCATTGTGTTTCATGCAACGCGATACAAAAAGGGACATATGTAGACAAAAAAATCTAGCCACTTGTCATCCATCCATGTTTCCCAATCCCCGCCATCCATTATTTATATATATATATATATATATATATATATATATTTGTTAATATATATTTAAATATTAATATTTAATATATTATATTTATATAAATTTAATATATATATGCAAATTAATCCTAGCCCTCTACCACGTTTTAATATCAAACATCCATCTGCATTAATCCATGCTATTTACCTAGATTTAATCCCCACCCTTCCTCATGTTTTAATCTCAGCTGCTCAAATTGTGTCATTGAAACCCTAACATGTCTAAGGTAAGATTATAAAGAGAAGTCATTTTGATGACTCAACCCCTAAGTACTCCCTAAGTTCCCTAGAATCCCTAAGTTCTCTAAACTCCTAAGTGCCTAAGTTTTCTAAGTTCCTTAAGATATTTCTAGAGTCCAAGCATTAGTCCCCCCTCGTTTCCATTATTACCTCCATCGCCACTATTCGTAGCCCTCTGCTTCTACCATTGCCCTTCCCGTGAAAACTAGATCTGGTTCTATGCCATTTCCATAAATCCCCAAATGCCTTCCATACCTCATCAAGCACCCACCAGAGCCCATAGAGCATCAACCAAAGCCCACCGTGCACCCACCAGAGCCTGTCGAGTGCTCACTAGAGCCTGTCGAGCATCCTCTAGAGCCAACAGAGTACCTCTAAGTATTTCTAGTCATCCTTGCACATCCATGGGTATCTCACACACCAGATCTATAGCCCTACAACCCTCGAGTGTTGTTAGGGCATATTCACAACTATCACTAGCATCATTTATGTAAGCAGAAATAGAAACAGAAGGTTTATTAATAGGGTAATAGTTCTATACATTTATTTTCATATTATTATGCTTAGTTTACAGTTTTATTGTAGTATCTAGGGTTAGTGATTTTATTTTGAGGGTCTCACATAGTGGAGCCCTCACAGGTGTTACTAATATTTATTATTATTTACTGTGTAGGTATAGGAATCATACATTTGGTAGTTGTTGAAGCTAGGGTGGTCCTATCTAGGATACACAAGTCCACTTACATCCTAGTTGGGATCAGACAAGCATGAAGAAGACACCAACCATTATTTTTAACTAGGTTTTTGGTGATCCCTAGTAATATATAATATTGTATAAAAAATAAGTATTGTAAATCCTCACATTTGGGGAATATTGATTGTAACAATTGAGATCCACCCATAGCAATAAGGAGTTTTATATGATTTGTGCAATCTCTATGTATTATTTTGCTTATTGTTATTTTATATCATTATTGTAGAAGATTTTTGTCTCCATTATTTCCTCTTCCTCACCTAGGATATCATATGTGGAAAGAATTTCAAACATATTAGCTAATAACTTCGATTGATCCTTCATAACTGATTTTTTCTAATTTTTCTTCTTCTTAGGAATTTGGAAATATACTAAGTTTGTATATTGTTTCTTTTGATCTATTAATTTAATTTGGGTAGACACTAGCCAAATGATCATATTCATGGTAAATTCTGTAATGAAAAGGAATGTTCTCAGAGTCCACCACTTGCTACTAAGTGTCCTCCCCAAATTATAATGAGATGTTTTTAAGGGTTTGTCAAAATCCATTAAAACACAAATATGGACATAAATAATATGTTCAATTTTTTCAAGTAAAATCAACAATCATCATAAAAGTTCCCAAATAGATTCCAATTGAAGAAAAAACAACCAGATTCTAGAATTCAATTGGGAGGCCAAAGAGCCTAATCCATACATGACCTATAGAAGGCATATCTTCCTTGGATTTAAATTTAGTATGCCAAGGCTTCATGAAAAACCTCGCCCTTCCAAATAACCAAGGACTATTGGCAATTTGAGCAAGTTTTAGTTGTCATTGATGTCAATATTCCAGCATTAGTGAGTGGTAATTTTAGTGGGCAGCATCAGTTTTAGGTTCCCCAATCAGTGTAAAAGGAGAGGCTGCTTCCAATTTATCAGATCTAGTTCCAAGTCAAGATGAGGTCCAAGGTGCAAAGAAGAAGCCCAAGAAAATAATATTATAATATTTCTTTATAATATTATACAGGGAAGTTTAAATTAATTATAAATTAATTAATATAATTTTATTATAAATTAATTTACTTAACTTATAAGTTATTTAAATTAATTATTAATTAATTTTAATATTAATTATATGTTAATTTATGGTTATTTAAATAAACCTAAGGTGGGTTATTAAATTCAAAATTTGAATATTGAATTCGACCATCGAGCGTCGACGTGGAAGTCAAATGTCAAAGTGTGTATAAAAAGGACTCCTCCATATTAGCCGAAATATACAGGCCTTCGAATTAATCTTGATGTTATGCAAAAAATGTGTGAATTTTTTAAAAAGTGCCAAGAGGCAGGTAGAGTAATTTCACCCACCTAGGAAGGTACCTTGGTCTCCAAGTGTAGGTAGCATAGTTGGAAACTGCGACGAAAGCACAGTTCTAGGGGCAGCAAGTGGTAGAGGTTTGAATTCATGGAAGTTTGCTTTTTGGAAGAGTAGACGGTGGACAAAGGTGGTAAAATGAATGAGGCTTCCCTTCCTTCTCATGGGTGCCTATAGCCCACTTGGTGGGCACAAAAGCATCAAAGCGCTTGGTGCTTGGGAGACGGTGGTTCGAAACCCACCAAACCCCCTTTTGGGGTAAAAGACAAGGTATAAATTTGTTTTGGTAACAAATTTTTTAGAGGGATTAAATTTAAGCCCTAAAGTTTAATTTTTTCCTAATTTATTTAATTTATAAGGTTTTAAGGGGAGTTATAAGGTTTATGCAAAATATTTTTGGTGATATTTTTTTTGAGTGTTTAGAAGGAGCAATAAGGTTGTTAAGGAAGTTTGTTTGAGTTTTTGTGGTGTTGAATATTATTTTAAGTTGGATATTATAAGGTGTATCTAAATAATTATTTTTCATATATGATTTGATGGATGCTAATTTCAAGATGAAGTGATAAGGTGTGTTTGCGATTTGTTATTGTTTTGTATTATGAATTTTGAAGGAGATTTTTTTCATCTAACCTCCTTGAGATTGGCAAAGAATTATTTTGTGGTTGAGGCAGGTTTTTGAGGTCTACTCTTCATCAAAAAAAGGTATGGGCACATCTTCCTAGTGAGTGATTGTTGAATGTTGTGAATGCTAAGTTGGAGAGAAAATGGTTGTTTGATAAGCATTGTTGAGTTTGGTTTTTCTGGAATGAAAGTTGATTGTAGAAACCTTGTTTGATAAGCATTATTGGAAATATCGAGTAAATATTTCATATGCTTGAGTTAGGGCTTGTGAAAAGAACATGAGCATCATTGTTATATAAGGATCACTTGGATAAGCATTGTTGTTGAAGTGATTGGTTGAGTGAAGAACTTGAACTAGGGTTTGCAAAGATCATGAGTATCATTTTTATGTGAGATTGTTTTATAAGCATTGTTGGAAACAATTGAGTGAGTATTCATATGCTTGGATTAGGATTTTTGAGAAAGGATTAATTCATTGATTTATTGGTTGAGTAGAGTTGGTTGAGCCTAGTAAAGTGGATATGTTGAAGTGATAGTTCAAGTCATGTGAAACATATTGTTCTATATTCTAAATTGATTTGAGAAAGAGGATGAGTGTTTGTGAGTGTGAAACATATTGAGTCTCTAACAATTCTCTATATGTTTCCGTGGTAAAAAGAGAGAGTGAAATTTATTGAGCATTATGGTGAATGTGAAGCATATTGAGTCTCTAGCAATTCTCTATATGTTTCTGTGGTAAAAAGAGAGATTGAAATTTATTGAAAATTGTGGTGAATGTGAAGCATATTGAGTCTATAACAATTCTCTATATGTTTATGTGGTAAAAAGACATATTGAAAGTGATTAAGCATTGTGGTGAATGTGAAACATATTGAATCTCTAACAATTATTTATATGTTTATGTGGTAAAAAGATAGATTGAAAGTGATTAAGCATTGTGGTAAATGTGAAGCATATTGAGTCTAACAATTCTCTATATTTTTCTGTGAGATTGGACAAGTTCTAGTGAGGACTTGTTGAGTAGATTTGAGGTAAGTCTTAGAGAAGACTTGTGGACAAATTTGTGTGATATTTTGTGGAAGCTTATAATATAGTTTGAGGATAGAAAGTGAGAGCATATTTAGACAAGTTCTAGTGAGGACTTGTTGAGAAGATTTGGACAAGTTCTAGAGAGGACTTGTGGACATATTAGTGTGAGATTTTTGTGGAATATTACAAGGTAGATTTGAGATAAGTCTTTGAGAATACTTGAGAGCAGATTTGATTGATTGATTTTATTTGTTCAAACCTTGAGTTAAGGTTTGGGGTAAATCCAATAGATTTGATTTGTAATTAATTCAAGCTTTGTGTTAAGGCTTGAGGACATATTTGTGCTAGACCGAAGGACTGTGTTTAGTGCAAACTTGAGGATAGATTTGTGCTAGATCGAAGTACTGTGTTTAGTATAGAATTGAATACAAAGATTTGAGGAGAAATTTTTGCTAGACCAAATGATTGTGTTTAGTGTAGATTTGAGGACAAATTTTGATGCAAATTTGAGGTTAGATTTGTTCCATACCAGAGACAAAGATTGAGCATATTTGTGCTAGATCAAAGGACTATGTTTAGTGCAAATTTGAGACAAATATTTGGAGGTAACAGAGTATAGAGTATGATAGTATCTAGTGGATAGAGATCCATTAGCCAGGATAGTGAGGACAGGTCTTCTGAGTGAGGACAAGACTATTTAATGGATAGAAATCCATTAGCCAGTGTAGTGGGGGAAACAGTTATTCTAAAATATCACCAACTAGAGGAGAGGAGAAAGGATTTCTCCTATGGATAGAGATCCACAAACTTGATTAGAGGATTGGTGTCTCCTTTGGATAGAGGTCCATAAACATTATAATAGGGAAAGGATTCCCAAGAGATTGATTGAGAAAATTTTAGTAAAATATTTTCTCTATGGAGTAGCCCACATTGGGTGAACCACGTTAAATTGGTGTCTCTATTATGTGTGATGATTTGTGCATTGCTTTGGTTATTGTTATTGATATTGTCATTGATTATATTGGATAATACTATTTGGAAAAGAAAAGTAAAAAGTGGTCTTATACTATTCACCCCCCCTCTCAGTATAAGCTTGTGTTCTTCAAGGACTCCCTTAAAATATTTTCTCTCTATATTCATTATTAGCAAATAAAACAAGAAAATAACCATTTAGATAAATAGATATTTGTAACTCACCTTTTATTTTCTAGTTTTTTGCAGCTCAAACTTTGAAAGTGGATAGGCTTGAATGAAAACCCAAAAAACGACAAATTAGTCCTTTTTTTCTAGATCTTCTATTCCAGTTGGAATGTCAACAATATCTAGCTTAACAATAAAAGTTCCATCAACTACCCTAAGACATCCCAACTCAGTTTTCTTAGGATCAATCTTAGGTATTCTCATATGTTTACAAAAAGACCTAATATTAATGTTAGCATTAGGTTGAGGTTGTCCACCATGAAGGACATCCCTAAAATTTATTTTTGGGGATAAGTATTTGAAATCATTGCCCTTGAAAGGGGTTTCCATAGTGGATTTTTTTTGGAGGTGCTCCTTAGAATCAGATTCACTTGAGATCTGAACCATTTTTTGATCAACTGTTTGAAACTTGTTTTGATATCTCTTTAAAGCATGCCTTGGACATCGAGGAAAGGTATGATTTTCACTTTTATTTTGTGCACCAAATTGGAAGCCATTGTCAATCAAGTTTACAACATGAATATTTTTTTAAAGACACATTTCTAACCTATATTGGGTCCCGTATGACATATCCCACTGAAATATTGAACAAAAACCATAAAAGTATTGGCCACTAGGGCCCGAAGTCCCCGAAAAACAATCTCTCGAACCGCTTGCGCTCAATACAAATGAAACCTTCGCACAATCACTTGATTTCAAAAAACAAAATCACAAATGTATCAGTAGTCCTTAATAGATGATACATATAGATTATTAAAAATTAACTAGATCGCTAACATTCTAATATTGCAAAAGAATATCTATGAACTTTACATACTAATTATTTCAAAAATAATCCAACGGATATAGCCTAGCATTAAGCTAAGAGTGATTGTTGTAATGAGATCTTGAGTGTGAATCCCATTGAGATTTCTTAAACATATTTATGTGACTTGGTTATTAATGACCAAAAATTTAATGAGATAGGGTGCAAGCCTTTACTCCTCTTGCTTGATAAGATCTTATTTTAAAATAATTATCAAGACTAATATAATGTGACTTGGTCATGATAAAAAATAAAATTTATATGATATAAAAGGTGTGAATCCTTAATGCATTTGATAAAATATATACCTCTTTACTAAGTACATCTAGAACTAAAAAAAATCTCTAGGTTGAATTAATACAAAAGTTACCAAATCTCATTAATACCTTCTTATTTTAGCTCACTATGTTATTGATATCACCACTACTTCCTTCTATTCCCCATATCCAGAATATTTATAATATTAATCAACTATATCACAAAGGAGAAAGAAACCTTAGGCTTTATTTGCCACTATGATCATGGAATATTAATTTTTTCAAAAATATGTAATTGACCATACTCATTAAACTATATTATATCTACCCTTAGATATCTTATCTATATCCAAAAAAGTCTTATTTTATTTTTAAAATTTACATTATCTCCAACCTGCATTAATTACATTTAAATATTTTATAATTTTATTTTAAAATTTCACATAAAAAAATAAAATAAAATAATTAAATATTTTAAAATTTTATTTTACAATTTATTTTTATATATTTAATATTCAAATTAACTCTTTAAACCAAAACATTAAGTTTTTTTTTTTGGTAGGTTAAAATTATATTAAAAGTGGGTTTTGAAAGGACCCCAAAACCTTTTTACAATAGTTCAACCGATCAAACCAAAGGTCAAGAACAATCAATTTGAAGAATCCCGCCCAACGGAAAATAGACAGTTTGGAAAAACCCGCCCAGCGGGAATAGACAATTTTGAAAAATCTTGCCTAGCGAGAAACCACCAATTTTAAAAAATCTCGCCCAACGAGAAACCACCAGTTTTGAAAAATCCCACCTAACGGGAAAACATGCAAGATGATGAATTTGAAAATCTCACCCAACGAGAAGCAGCCAAAAACCATGGAAATCCCGTCCAACAAGAAAACTAGTAGATTTGGAATATCCTACCCAGTGAGAAATCCAGAAGAAAGAAGAAATTGAGAAACCCCACCCCGTAGGAAAACCAACAGGTATGGAGAGTCCTGCCCAGTAGGAAAACCAATAGAAAATCAGGTTTGAAAAATCTTGCCCAGCAGGAAAACCAGTAGGTTTGGAAAATCCCAACCAGTAGGAAAACTAGATTTGGGAAACTGCAACACTACAATCCCGTCAACAGGAGTACGAGGAAGCCAAAAGGATCTAGGAAAAAAATGCAAGCACAAAGAAAGGATCTCAAAAGCCACAAAGGACCAAGAACCCACCATCCTTGCTCATGAATAGTTCCAAGGAAGTGGAACTGGGACTGGGAACAACTCAGGAATAAGAAGAGCCCCCCAAGGCCAAGAACAAGCTCTAA
Source organism: Wollemia nobilis (assembly GCA_028583015.1). NCBI lineage: Eukaryota > Viridiplantae > Streptophyta > Pinopsida > Araucariales > Araucariaceae > Wollemia > Wollemia nobilis. Next base: position 2,080,118 of record JAQPPZ010001316.1, on the reverse strand, counting down.
GAGTCCACCAAGAAGCAGGACCAGAAAGAAGAAGTCGTCGAACAAGAAACTGAAATGAAAACCTACGAAGCCCAGGCAGAAAGTGGTAGTAGACATAAATATGGGATCCATGAAAGCCTAAACTAAGGGATCCAGGGGTCCGCATGCATTGATCATAGGTCCCCCCAAGATCAAGACATGCAGCAAAAAACCCAAAGCATCCCAAAATAAAGGACCAAGAATCCCCATCCTTGCACATGAACAACTTCAAGGAACTAGGACTAGGGCTGGGAACAACTCAAGCACAGGAAGAGGCCCCCCCAAGGCCATGCAAATGCTCAAAGCATCCACCAAGCAACAGATCTAGCAAGAAGAAGCCTTTGAAAAAGAAATCAAACATGGTCCCACCCAGAGGGATGAGACCACCAGCAACCAATGAAATCCCAGAGAGGAAACACGAGCAAAGAGGAAATTGCCCCCCAGACCAACCTCGATGAAGAGATAACCTCACGGGATGCACTAGGAAGAAAATGAGAACCCAACCTACAACCACCACAGACCGAGAAAGCCCTAGGAATCGGATCCCAGTAACAACCTGTGAAAAAACCCCAGGGGAAATCCTGAGGGAGATCAAGAACAGGATCCCAGGAATAAGCAGCAAACCCTAGAGGATACCTGGGAAGACCAAGCCCGGGACTCAAATGAGGAAACCCCAAAAACTACTTGGAAATGAGCAGAAAGTGGGCAAGGATCTCCCCCCAAGGAGATCATCTGCTACAAACCATTCCCAAAGTGGGATGACCTAGGATGAATCAAGGACTGGGCAAGAACCAGGGAAGGAGGAGCAGGGAGAGGGAGCAAGTCCCTCCCCATCTCCTCCCCAAAACATTAAGTGTATTTAATTGAGTGTAGTGGTAGACAATATTCATGTTTGCATGTTCCAACTATGATGTAATAAAGTAATTCTCTTCTATCTAGATTTAAAAATTAAGGAAAATATAAAAGAGTCTAGTTACGATTATATGGCTTGTTTTCAAAGTAGTCACAATATTCAATTTTTTCCTTTTCCCACCTTCGTTGCATCTCCCTATCTAATAAAACAACTCGACATCTTGTGGGCATTGAAAACCATGGAAGTAAAGCAGAAGTTAACAAGAATATATTTCACTTACTTTAATAAATATATGTAATGTAGTTGGTGAATATTTTGGATGTTAGTAGAGGTCGATTGAGATTTCATTTCTCTGCTTTCATGAATACATGGCACAGTTGATGAATGTCTTATGTGTTGGTAGAGGCCGACACAGGATTTATTTTCCCTATACTTCACCTTATGGATACTCATATAACAATTACTTGTGATTGATGTCACATGGTAGACCTGGATGGGACAACTACAACTGGTCTGTTTCACTTAAAATTTAACTCCTAAGGTTTAGGTGGATTGGTAAGTTTTGGATGCTTACCAAGAAGAGACCCAGGTTCAAACTTTGGAGGTAAGCCTTTTTGGAGTAAAGGTAGTAATCTAATCCATCTTCACTGAGTGCACGTCATTTTGACGATGGTAGTACCAATTTTGAGTCATCAAGGGTCTCCCTCACTTCAAGTCATGCTTACCAAGGTGAGGTAGAGGTTATAATAACAACTTCAAAAATTTAACTTTTGATCAGCAATAACTTTCCTAAAGATTTGATCCTGTGATCAATAAAGATTTGACCTTATAACCATTATAAAAGACGTCACCAATTTTCTTCTATACTAAAAAATAATACTTTAATAATGGTTTTTTAGGATTTATAATGGGGCAAACTACCTGAATGGTGATGGTTTTGGTTTCAATTATAGATAACATTTCACATTCAAAACGATTTTTGTGGACTTCATGTCAAGCCATGTCACTTTTCTTCGCATTTTTGAAATCAGAATTTGCTTTTATAATTAGGTATCTTCTTCATTTTTTTTTCAAATTTCTAGATTTATTCCTTCTCCATCGCCATTCACAAATAGGAAATATATGAAAGTTTGTTTATGCTAAAGGAATAGCTAGAAGTTATGGATATGCAAAAGGAATGGCTAGAAGTGGTGGATGAGAGTGATTGTTGTGAAAAGGTAAAAAAGTTATTTTTAAAAAAGTATACGGTTTTGAAAGTTTTTTTAATTTAATTTTAGTTAAAAAAAATTAAAATATTGATTAAGGTTTATTTTTATTAAGGTAAGTTTATTTTTTAAATTTTAATTGGTATATTTAATATTCAAAATTAATGTATATTATAATAAAATATTTTAAATAGTTTTTAAAAGGTTTAGAATAATTGACGAGACTAAAAAGTTTCACAAGGTTCAAATTTTATATAAAAAAATAATATTTAAATTAAATAATCAATGTATATATGATACAAGTGGAACTCATGGTTATAATGTAACACTAATTAGTAATGGACCTCTTCTAAATTTACTAAGTAGCATCTAATTAAGTTGCATGTTATTTTAAGAAAAACCTTCAATCACATCAATGGAAAAATATTAACTATTTTTTTTTGGTAACATAGGAGAGTTGGCTACAACCACTATTTTTAGTAAATGATAGCACAGGGTTTAAAACCACAGGGACTGCAACCACCAAATTTATCCTTCTCATTAATTGTTGATCCGACCCGACGTGAGATGGGGACCGCCAATCACTCGAGGTTCATACCGTCATCGTCAATATGGCATGCACTCAAAAAATTCGAGAGCAGACTACTTCCTTTGCAAACTGGCACCACCAAGGTTTGAACCCAGGTCTCTTCTTAGCAAGTGCCCATCCAAACTAGCACTTACCAATCCACCTAACCCTTGAGGCTAAATATTAACAACTATTAAACAAGTGATCAAGTGAATCCATGTAAATAAATGAATAATTAGTTTATGCGATATAAATTTATTCTGCCAAATAATTTATTTTACTATTTTATTAAATGATAGAAGTTTAAATAATTAACATGATAGAATTTTAAGGTAAGAAATCATATATATATATATATATATATATATATATATATATATATATAACTCTTAAGTAGTTGAAATAATGTGATAATACAACCATGTTGCAATACATATGAGTTAGTTTTAATCCTATGTAACCAATTAAAAATTAGATCATATTTGTTTATTTGTTTAGTAATAGGTTGAGTTTAAGTGAGTAAAGTGTGTATTTGAATCAAAAACTCAAATTAAATCATTAGATGGTTAACAAATATGAAAAATGAGCCGTTATATTTTTTTAACATATCTTAAATCAAAATAGTTTATATGATTTGTATGGGTGTTTTTCTTTTTTAAATAAGTTATGTGTGGCTTCTATTAAGGTTACTCTCATTGGAATATTAGAATGTTGCATTTTATATTAAGTTAATTGAGTTAGACTAGCTTGCCTTTTTATCAAATATATTCTCATTTTCCTTAGTATTTTTAATTTACTATATCAATTCCTTGATATAATTTTTATTAAGAAATAAAATCATCTTCAACTTGTTATTTTTTAAAAAGAAATTTTTTCAAGGTGAACATGAATATCACAACTGGTTAAATTAAATGTAAACTTATTTTTCTTATTATGTTTATGCTGATATTTCCAAAATATTACCTCCAACAATACTCAATGGATAAAAAGTAATGTTATTTTTTATCAATTCTCCACATTTGTTTTTTAACACCATTAAATATTTTTTGAATTCCCCTCAATTAAATTAAATTCATGTAAGAAATGATCCAACTCTAAATAGGGGTTAGTTGAATTTTAATATGATTTGAGTAAATGAGAAACATTATGCCTTCAATATTCTAAAAAACAGCATCTCCATTAGCTTTACTTGGATTTCCTTTGGAAGCACCATTACAATTAATTTTAATGAATCGACTTTTTGATATTTCTATTTTACCATAACAAGATGTAAATCTTTTGTGTTAAGTCCATTGTTATAATTCATTGCATGTATATTCAAATCATGTTTCAAGAAGGTAAACACTCATGATGAGCACCATGCTTATTGGTCCAGGTAGATTACCCTATTTCAAAAAATAGATTATGACTTCTCGATAAATAAACTATGTATCTCCAATAGAGTGCAAACTCAAACTCAAACTTTGATGGTGCAAACCATAGAGTGCAAACTCTCACATAGACGACATACAAACCATGGAGTGCAAATTGCAAAATGGGTGCAGACTCTAATAGATAGACCAAAGAATGTGGATTAGAGAATGGGTGCAGACCATAAAGTGTAAATTATGGAGAATCATCATAATGGTCATAACTTTTATCTCGAAAGTTGAACCGTCATAATGGTCATAACCATTATGTTAAAATTTGAGCCATCATTATGGTCATAACCATTATCTTGAAGGTTGAACCCTCATAATGATCATATAATAAATTTAATAAGATAGTGGTATTGAGGTTGGAGACAACAATATGGTTGCATGGTAGTCTTACACAATTGTAGTGGAAAATAATCTTTACACGTAGATTATTTTTATTTTGTATACATATCTTCTTAGAGATTACCTCAATGTAATTTTTCTCAATGCATTCTGTGTAATTTTCTCATAGATTATTTTTCTCTATAAACATATCTTCTCAAATATTGCTTATGTGTAATTTTCTAACAGTTTATTTTTATCCAACAAACATTTCTTCTCAAATCTTGTCATTTGTGTAATTTTATATTCAAAATTAATAAAGTTTTTTATTCAGTCTGCAACCCTCTTTTCTATTTTTGGTTTTCAACTCTAAAGAATTCATTTTCTTTGAATATTTTTGGATTAGTGGTATCAGAGCAGGCTGTTTGTAGGTGTCTGATCCCAAAGATGAGGTTAGGCTATCATAATATTGGGTTCTAGGTGTGCAACTCCTCTAACTATTTACCCAATAATCTGAGACTATTTTAGATGGTGGATAACACAAAGATAACAAATCCTTTCAATCAGTTAGTGGATGAAGCCCTTGAGAGACAAGAATTAGATGTTGGATCAATTTGCCAAGATTATTCAACGTTTGCCATCTACCAGCACTATGCCACAACCATTCAATTCTTGACACCATTCAAATTTTAGGTGAACTTTGATATCTTAGTATTTGAGGGAAAAATCAATGCAAAATCAGTGGAGAATTGGCTAGACAAACTACCTACATATTTCTTTGATAAGGAGAAGATTACTTTTTATTTATTAAAAGCCTCAACACCAGTCCAAAATTGGTGAAAAGTATACGAGAAATATAAAATAGATTCAAAATACCCTATATGGGATGCTTTTGTGAAATCAATCAAGAATGAATATTACCTAGTTGGCACGTATAGGTCACGTATGAAGACCTATACATGTGATGGCAAGTCAAGGAAAAGAACAATTTGTTTGAGACTTCATCAATATTTTCCATTCATTGTCTACAAAGCTTGACATCCAAGACACTGAGATGCATCAAATTCTCAAGTATTTCAATAGGCTACACTAATTTAAAATGGAGGACATGGACTTCTCTGAGTTCAATATCTTGGGTGAAGAATACAAATTTACCATCAAGATTTAACAAAAGTACAAACACAAAAATAATAAATGCAAAGGTGATTACCAAAAGTAACCAACCAAATAAGATCAACAACACCATTAAAACTAGAAGCAAAAGAAATATCCACAAGACAAGAAGCCCTAAAAAAACTAAATTGGAAAACGTTGTGACTACCACAACAATAATCAACATTCCAAAGAAGAGTGTTGTACAATTTAGTATCTATTTATTGAGACATAACCCTCTACATCCACTACGCCAACACATCCCACAGTCAAGGATAAATTTAAGTCGATCATGGAGGCTAAACCATATGTGACTATTGCTACCTATATTATGCATATCAAAATAGAGGCTTCACCTAAGGAGAAGCAATTATTCCACTCACAATTTTGGGTAAATGGTAAGCCCTTACGATTTATTATTGATAGTGGAAGTCGAAGAATTTAATTTTTGTTGATATTGTAAAGAATTTGAATATATCTATGAAGCCTCATCCATAGCCATAAATATTGAATGGTTGAAGCATAGGAGAGATATCCATGTTACTCAGTACTGTCTTCTCTCCTTATGCCATAAAACCATTCAAATATGAGGTTTTTTGTTATGTGGTTAACCTGGATGTTTTTGATGTACTTCTAGGCCAACTATACATGTGGTCGAGACATGGTGTGTGTGAGTCGAGACCCCACAAAGACTACATCAATCCTTTCCATTCATTTTCTACAAAGCTTGGCATAAAAGACACCGAGATGCATCAAATTCTCAAGTATTACAATAGGCTACACTAATAGAAAAAGGAGGACATGGACTTATTTGAGTTCAAGATATTGGGTGAAGAATATAAATTTACCATCAATATTTAACAAAATTACAAACACAAAAATAAGAAAGGCAAAGGTGATTACCAAAAGCAACCAAACAAAGAAGGTCAACAACACCATTAAAACTAGAAGTAAAAGAAAGAGCCACAAAACAAGAAGCCCTAAAAAATAAATTGGAAAATGGTGTGACTACCACAACAATAGTCAACATTCCAAGGAAGAGTGTTGTACAAACTAGTATCTATTTATTGAGACATAATCCTCTACATCCACTATGCCAACACATCCCACAGTCAAGGATAAAGGTAAGTAGATCATGGAGGCTAAACTACATGTGACTATTTTTATATATATTATGCATATCAAAGCAGAGGGTTCACCTAAGGAGAAGTAATTATTCCACTCACAATTCTGGGTAAATGGTAAGCCCTTATGTTTCATTATTGATAGTGGAAGTCAGAAGTATTTAATTTTCATTGATATTGTAAAGTTTTTGAATATTTTTATGAAGCCTCACCCATAGCCATAAAATATTGAATGGTTGAAGCATGGGAGAGATATCCATGTTACTCAGTAGTGTCTTCTCTCATATTCCATCAAACCATTCAAATATGAGATTTTTTCTAATGTGGTTAACCTTGATTTTTGTGATGTGCTTCTTTTCCAACCATACATGTGGTAGAGATATGGTGTGTATGAGCCAAGACCTCATAAATACTACATTAATCCTTTCCATTCATTGTATACAAAGCTTGACATCCAAGACACCGAGATGCACCAAATTCTCAAGTATTGCAATAGGCTACACTAATATCAAAGGGGGGATATGGACTTCTCTGAGTTCAACATATTGGGTGAAGAATATAAATTTACCATAAATATTTAACAAAAGTACAAACACAAAAACAAGAAATGCAAAGGTGATTACCAAAAACAACCAAACAAAGAAGGTCAACAACACCATTAAAACTAGAAGCAAAAGAAAGAGCCACAAGACAAGAAGCTCTAAAAAAAACAAATTGGAAAATGGTGTGACTATCGCAACAATAGTCAACATTCCAAAGAATATTGTTGTACAAATTAGTATCTATTTATTGATATATAACCCTCTACATCCACTACGCCAACACATCCCATAGTCAGGGATAAAGGTAAGTAGATCATGGAGGCTAAACTACATGTGACTATTTCTACCTATACTATACTTATCAAAGTAGAGGGTTCACCTAAGGAGAAGCAATTATTCCACTAACAATTATGGGTAAATGGTAAGCCCTTACGTTTCATTATTGATAGTAGAAGTCAAAAGAATTTAATTTTTGTTGATATTGTAAAGAATTTGAATATGTCTATGAACCATCACCCATAGCCATAAAATATTGAATGGTTGAATCATGGGAGAGATATCCATGTTACTTAGTAGTGCCTTCTCTCCTTATGCCATAAAACCATTCAAATATGAGAGTTTTTGTTATGTGGTTAACCTGGATGTTTTTTATGTACTTCTTGGCCAACTATACATGTGGTAGAGACATGGTGTGTATGAGCTGAGACCCCACAAAGTCATTATATCTCTTGGAAACCAGCAATATAGGATACCAAATGTAACCTCTTCCACCTCTATTTTCCTCATTAGTGCTAAGCAATGTTAAAGGATGATTATAAAAATAAAATAGTTTGTTCTCTTGATGATCAACCCTTAATTTTTCAAGAAAATGGTTGCCACCATAATTGCTATATATTCCTCACAACAATAGTGGAAAATGGACCAGGTTATTGTAACATACAATAACATCTTCAAATCACCCATCAGAGTGCCTCTCCATTGTGAGGTAAAATATTATATCAATTTAATTCCTAGTTCTCCTTTACCTAATGCCCCTATTTGCCATATGTTTGTTTTTGAGTTTCCATATATTACATGGTCATTAAATTAGGTAATCAAAGGGGAAGCCAAAGCCAATTTCCTATGGGGAGAAGTACAAAAGAGACTTTGAGAAGCTAAAATATCAACTATGCTCAACACCTATTCTTGCCCTACCAATACCTACTAAGCCTTAAGAATCTATCTCCATGTATTTCCTATCAATTAAAGAAATTATAAAAGTGTAATTCAGTCATGTATGGATTCATGTTTTACCAAAATCTATTATCTTAGATAGGGATAGTAGGTTCCTAAGCACCTTCATGAGCAATATCTAGGAGATAATGGATAAAAATCTCACCAAGTCCACAACTTTACATCCCTAGACTAATGGAAAAACATAATGTATCAATAGATTTATTGTGCATATATTGTGTATATACAGTTCAAAGCATCCTCAAACATGGGATACAAATATACCCTAAATTTAGTATGGGTATAACAGATCTTTTAAAATTTCTACCAAACATAACCTATTTCATGTGTTTTTTGGTTTCCAACCTTTGATACCCATTGATGTGGCTCTTCCAATGTCACCTATGGACTTCACACCACATAGAGAAAAAAAAAACAAAAAAACAGCTTCTATACTTGGTGCTAAAACTTGATGCAATGGGTACCATTACTTCTCAAGGGGGGTCGATTAATCCACATAGATTACCTAATTTTGATAGATGGACTATGGATTTTTTATATACTAACTATAGATATCCAATAGATGGACTGTGGATCTCCAACGAATAGAATCAAACTCAAACTTTGATGTTGTGGACCACAAAGTGCAAATTTTGATAGATAAACCATAAAGTATGAATTGTAGAATGGGTGTGGATCATAGGGTGTAGAATCTGGTAGATATACCACGTATAGACCATGGAGTGTGGACTTTATAATAGGTGCGGACCACAAAGTGTGGATTACGAAGAACTTTCATAATGGTCATAATAATTCTTTTGAAAGTTGAACCATCATAAGTCATAACCATTATCTCAAAAGTTGAACCATCATAATGTTTATAATCACTATCTCAAAATTTGAATCGTCATAACAATCATAACTGTTATCTCAAAATTTGAACCATCATAACAATCATGATTGTTATATTGAAGATAGAACTATTATAATGATCATGTAATAAATTTAATAAGGTAGTGGTATTGAGGTTGGAGACATCAACATGGTTGCAAGGTAGTCTTACATAGTTGTAGTGGGTAACAATATTTTCACACAGATTATTTTTGTTTGGTAGACATCTCTTCTTAGAGATTGTCTCTATGTAAATTTTCTCAATGCCTTCTATATTATCTTCTCAAATATTTTTTTCTCTAGTAGACATCTCTTCTCAGAGATTACCTTATGTGTAATTTTCTCACAATTTATTTTTATTCGACAACCATCTCTTCTTAGATATTGTCATTTATGTAAAAAAAATTTCAAAAATAATAAAGTTTGTTATTCAATCTGCAACCCTCTTTTCTATGTTTTGTTTTCAACTCTAAATAATCCATTGTCGTTGGACATTTTTGGATCACATTTAAACATTTTAAGATTCTAAATATTGTCATGATTCTAAGATTTATTTTTAAATATTGTATTATTTATTTCAATATATAGATTCCAACTATTAATGGCATCACCAATCCTCCATAGAATGGATAATTATTTAGCTTTGAAATAATTAATCCAACATTTTGTCAACTTTTTAAAATTTTATGGAGTTATATAATATAAATATTTGCAAGAAAAAGGGGATATCTAATATAATTATTCAAATTTATACCAGATAATGTAAGATGCAAAAACTAAGATAAAAAGGCAGTAAATTAATAGTAAATGTCAAAATATATCCTAATTCAAGCATAAATAAATTCAAATCATTCAATAATAACTGCACTAAAATCATCCACAAAATATCAACAAGCTTTGGTTAATTCTAATATAGGGAAAAATAATTACCTTTGAAACTAGTCCTTGAATGACAATTAATGACCTTTGGCTATGAATCCTAGTAGAGTGTTACATCCTCCTCCATGGAAGGTATAAAACCAATGGTTGATGTCTTTGGTTGTACCTATAAGTATGAGAGAGAGAGAGAGAGAACAATCAGTAAGTGAATTTTGTAGTTTTAAGAGCTTAAATAAATTATGAATGTATGGTGAGAAAATGAGAGGGTGAAAGGGGTATTATAGCCTATGAAATAAAATAACTATTATATTGAAGCTGATGACTAATTTTCATCCTTTTCAAGGTCATAAAATCATAACTGGCAATCCAAAAAATATGTTTTCAAACCCTAGGTGTAAAAACATGCTAGCATCATTTTCATACATCAAAGACTAACATTAATTGTATGACCAAGTTTCTTGTTTAAAGTGGTAGACTTGGAATCGATAATTTTCAAGAAGCATACTTTTTGGAAATGTGTCATGATGTCCCTTAATCTTGTATCTATATTTATTTTTGAGTTTTGAAATATTAGAAGAAAAAATATCATGAAAGATGGCAAAAAAGTGATAATTAGGTGAATACAAGGAACCAAAACCACTAATCAACATAGCTCACTATCATCCTACCCAATGACCAATAAATTTAGTACACCCTTGTCCCATATATAGGAGGACAAGACTCTCTACCAACTACAAAGTCAGTTGTTAGTGATTATTTAACAAATATAGCCACAAAGGGCTAGGTGTATTGGTAAATGTTTGTCTGGCGAGGCACTTACCAAGAAGAGACCTGGGTTCAGACCTTGAGAGTGTTAATTTATAAAGGTAGTAGTTTTATTTAAATCCACTGAGTGTGCACTAGATCAACAACGATGGTACAAACCTTGAGTGATTGGTCATCTCCCTCTCACGATGGGTCAACAACAATGAGATGAATAGGCTTGTTGGGAGCAGCCCTTGTGGCTTGAACCCTATGCTTGTGAGTTAATAAAAATAGTGTGGCTATAACCAACTTCCCTATGTATAAAAAAAATATTATTTTATGAATACACATTACATATCCCTAAGGATTACAAGTGACACCACAAGAGATAGCCACTTAAGAGTCCTTAGAGAAAAAAATAATAATATGTGATAGCTGAAGAAAAATAAATAAAAATTCTATACTACGAAACAAAAAGCAATTTTTTTTGTAACTTTTTATTTTACTATCTATGCAAAAATGCAAGTTTTTAAAATAGATAGTAGAAAATATGCAAAATTGTAGCCAAAATATGAGAGTATAGGAAAACATACTTGATACTTGTTATGTCTCTAAAATTTTTGGCTAGAAGAAATTGATTTCTACTTGCCCTAAGCAGTTGGAAATAATTTTACCGAAGAAAATGTCTAAAGCGCTTAAAAAATTCTATTTGGATTTAAAATAAGTAAAAACAATATACGTAGATGAGTTTGGAGTGTGTCAAACTCCTAGACGAAATATCCTTTTTTTATTCCTAAAACACTTGTCAAAAAGTTACTATTATGCAATAAAATATTCCAAAAATATAAATAGGGGATAATGTAGACACCTAATTTTGACATGCTTAGCCAATGACATCCTCAATAAAGGAACCAAACAACATATAATCAAAACACCCTAACCATGGCAAATTGGACATCAAATTTGATACATTTTATCAATTCCCAAGCCTACTAAAACACATCAATTAACTTTCCTTCACAAGCCTTTTTATCAAGCAAATTGAACCAAACATCTTTACACCTAAATTTGGGGTTTTTGTGATCCTAAAAGCAATATAATATTTGGGACCCATTTTTCCCTATCAAATCATCTCAAATATTCAAAACATTTCCACCATTACATCGGTCTCAAAAATATTATTTCAATGAGTATAGATATGCTTATATTTGGATATTTATCAATACCTCAAATCACACAAAAACTACACCTAGGCAAGATAGTTGAAAAATACCACAAGCTAACAAAAATACCATTGGAAATTTTGCACACTTGTGGTGAATTTATAAACAAATATTTTCCATCCATTTGACCAGTCAACTAGCCTCCTGAAAAAAACACCGTCCACTATCAAATTTACCAATGGCAAATTTATCACCTATTGGTGAATTTGCAAAAATGAAGATAATCATTTGGCATGAGCCAGAAGCACACTGATTCCTCAATCCCAATACCTTTCATAATCACACATGCTCTAGGCCTGCAAAGTTGAATTTTATTTTTTCTCCTAATATCATTTTGAATCTATTTTCCCCCTCAATATCTCCTCCAAAAATCAATAAATAAAACCATTCTTATGGGCATTCAACAAGCATTCTCAAGCTATCAAAGCTCTACCAATTTGTTCTTTTAAAGCTTTTTTTATCTCATTTCTCTTGTCTTCTCTTTAGGGCTCTTAAATCAAGCATTTGGGCAAGCGAAGCAATGCAAAAGGTATTGGGCCAAAGCCATCTTGTTGCTACCATCAAGGAGGATCTCTTAGCTTGAAGAAGGAGGCTATGTTGGTATTTGGTTGTAATCCTCCATTCCTAGCCTATTCTTCTCTTCATTTTGCTTCCCATTTTCATTGCATTTTCCTTATTGCTCTTGCTAACACTTTATTTCATGCAATTTCTAGCCACTAATATTTTATTCTCATGTCTGTTTAACTTTCTAACTTGTATTTATAGGCTATTAATGCTCATGTATGCTCTTCTCATTTCAATTCACAACATAGTCTCTTCATTTACTTAGTTTTTAGTCATTTACAAGCATTTTTATTTACATTTTGGTATACTAATCTTCATTTTCCTTCTCATTCATGCATTTGACGAACACAAACTTATATTGAGAGGGGGGGTGAATAGTATAAGATAAAAAAAATTACTTTTCTTTCCAAATCAATATTATCCAATATTATCAATTGTAATAATGAAAAAATGCACAAATAATCACACACATAAGAGACATAGATATAATGTGGTTCACCCAATGTAGGCTACAGCCACGGAGAAATATTTCTTATAAATTTCTCAAAAAAAAATCTTGGGAACTAATTCTCTATTACAATTTTTGTGGACCTCTATCCATAGGAGATACCAATCCCCTCTTTCTCTAATTTGTGGACCTCTATCCATATGAGACACCAATACCCTCTTGCTATGGTTCATGGACCATCATCCATAGGAGACACCAATCCCCTCTCTTCTATTTTTTGGATCTCTATCTAAAGGAGACACCAATACCCTCTGCTCCGGTTTATATACCTCCATCCATAGGAGACACCAATACCTTCTTGATCTGGTTTATGGACCTTTATTCACTAGGAGACACCAATCCCCTCTATTTTAGTTTGTGTACCTCTATCCACAAGAGATAACAATCCCATATGTTCTAGTTTATGGACCTCTATCCATAGGAGAGACCAATTTCCTCTATTATGGTTTGATCCAAAGCCTAATCAGTCTTGTTCACAACCACTACTCAAACCTACTCATAAATCTACTCAAACTTACTCACAACTCTTCTCAAACCTACTCACAACTCTGCTCAAACCTGCTCACAACTCTGCTCAAATATTCTCATCAAAACTGCTTAAATATTCTCATCAAACCTACTCAAATATACTCATCAGACCTGCTCAAATCTACTTACTATCATTGCTCAAACTTGCTCAATCATGTTCACAAAACCTTCTCAAATCTACCTCAAACCTGTTCACAAAATATGCTCTAATCTACCTCAAACATGCTCAAATCTACCTCAAACTTGTTCACAAAACATTGCTCGAATTTGCTCCAAAACCGCTCATAACTTTGCTCTAACCCTGCTCAAAATTTGCTCAAAGACCTTGCTGAAAATCTATTCTTAATTCATGCACAATTTCTTTCCTTAATTCATCACAATTTCAGTCCTCAACTTATCCCAAATTTTATCCTTAACTTATCACAAATATCATGCTTGTGCTCTATGGATTCTTCTCTTTTCTAGAGTTTGTTTTTTTCAGTCCAAAATGTAATCTACCCAGTATTTGTCTATTCTTATGAACATATAGAGAATGATATACTGGTGTTGGAAGCTTCAAATGGTCAATCTATTTAACACATGTTTTCTCACTTCTATTTTCTTACAAAGATATATTTCTAGTTTAGCTTGTATATCTAACCTTCTTCTTTTAGATGGCTGAATTTTCCTTTTGACACTTGAATGCTTCACACTCTATCTTTGCTTTTTCAAATAAAAACTTCAATGACCATGCAATAGATGAGAACATACAAAACAAAAGCTTCCAATATCTTCACAACAATGTCATCAATGTCAACTATCCACTTTGACTTATAATTCCCTCTTTGCTTCTCTATTATAACTTCAAATCAAAAATACTTTCATCATCCCTCATTTTTCTTTTGTGAAAACCATACATGAAAAGCTTATCTTGAAATACAAAATATCTACTTATATCTCCAACTATAAATTCAATCAATTTTAATTACTCCACAAAAGAAAATCATCATAATGTACCTTTTTGGCTGCCAACATCAAAAATGAAACCTCTTTATTTGAAATATTTATTTGCCACTTTACAAAAATGTATCATGCATGAGACTCAAATCATCCCAGATACACTATCTGTTGAGAGGAATCTCCAACACCCTGATATTTGAGGTAATTACATCAATCAATGCTCTTTTGACTATGCTACCCTTCTCTATATTCCCAAATAACATTTTACGTAGATATGATTTCAATACCTATCATCAAATAGACTTACCATGAAATTCAATCTAGTCTTCCATATTGCATGTCACTGTAAATCATTATGGCTCTATCTTCTATTAGGTGAAATCCAACTAGCAATCATTGAAGTGCTCAACCCTAAAAACTATCCTTAACTCTTTCAACGCATGCAAATGTAACGTCTTCTTTGCAAGGATTTTCTTGGTCTTCTCTGGCATGTTTTCATAACCCTAGTAGTTTTAGCATCTCTCTTTTGGATGGTAGCAACCAACGAATAATCCTCAAATATCAATGGCTTCCACTAATGGTTGTTGTGAAATAGTGATAGCGAATAGCGTAGAACTCCCTTGAATGGTGGTAATGAACTCTCATGGATGGCAGAAATAGATTGCAATTGTGAACACCAACAAACTCTTTTGAACTGGGATGAGAAACTTCTACAATAGGTGACAAGGGACTCTCACTAAAATAGTGAAAGACTCTCACAAATGATAACATAGAATTCTCATGGATGACACTGAAAAGCTCTCTCGAATGGCAACGAATGACTCTCTCGAATGGCAACGAATGACTTTTACAAACAATAATAAAACTCTCTCGAATGGCAATGAGTGACCCTCACAAATGATAACACAAAATTATTTTGAATGGCAACAAGAGACTCTCCTGAATGGAAAACAAAAACACTTACAAATAGCAATGAAAGTTACTCACGATGACAATGAAGGAACGGTGAACAAGGAAGCTCAAAAATTGTGATGAACAACAATCACAATGATAGTGAAAGAGGCTCTCATGATTGGTGAACAATTAAGCATTTTTCTCCTCAAAACCATTTTTTCAATGTGCTTCAATCTCATATATATACTCTCTTCCATGTGGTATTTTAAGATATCGGTCCATAATATCAACCTTCCACTTCATATAAAATATTTAAATCATTGATTTAAATATTTAAACTTTTAACCTTTACTTTAATATATCCCACTCTAATATTTAAATATTAAAGTTCACACTTTATCTTTTGCATAGTTTTCTCCAACACATCATGATTTGCTTTCTACCACAACAAAATTTGACATCATTGACAACTGTTATCAATCAAAACAACATTTTACATCAATGACAACTCAATTATTCCAACAACATCATAATCACTAACATATTTTAATTGTAGGCATTTATCCCTCTCTTCATTTAACATTGCTTCATTTACAAGGTTTATTTTTTATAAACTCATTTTCATGCTCATAATATCTTTAGTTGCATATTTATATTATTTATTTAGCTATTAACATCATATTCCTCATACATTGTTATTAACTCATAATTGCAATTTCATGTAATCTTTCATCTACATTCTCTCATGCTCATCTAACATTGTTGCAGGTCTAACATTGTTTTATTATAGCATTTGGCATACTCTTTCATGTATTTTACTTTACATACCTATTATAGTTTCTTTTGCATTATAATAGTGGCATGTAAACTAGCTTACATAACTTCATCCTTCCTTTGCATTGTTCCATTTTCCTTCCTATAGGCTTTGGTAACTCTCTAACTTTATTTGTAGGTATCCTAACTTCCATTTAAATCATCTAGGCCTCTTCATATTCCCATTTTGGGGTATATTCAACCATCCAACAATAATTTCACATCTTCTTTGTTCATATCCATCCCCTTACATGATATTTAGAAAATTATTAAAATTATCACTGAGATTTTGTAAACCATCAACAAGCAGGTCTTAGGGATTGGGGTTTTTAACCCCTTTCTATGATTCCATCACAAATTGATCCAATTAACCTAAAATTTCCATCCAGAACTTAGTCAACCTTAGTTACAACCAATTTACCACTTCTTATATCCATTGGTAAATTTCACTTTTTGGAATTACACAAAGCAAATTTACCACTTCCTATCAAAAACACCAGTGGTAAACTTGCCAACTTATGGCAAATTTATCACCTTTGCTTCCATTCCAAAAAGGTTTAGGCTCATACTTAAAATTATTTTAACAGGGTTATGATTAGTTGGTAAGATATTCTATCACCTCATTTCACTCAAGTAGACCCCCTAAATTAGATACACCTAATTATTTTGATCTAAATATTGTAGGTTTCAAAAATACCACTTAGTTACAAAAACACAAATGGAAAATTTGCCATCTATGAAAAATTTTATCATACTCTAGATCAGGTAATCATAGCACTTGGTATTTCCCTGCTAACTACTTTTCTGTCATTCTTACTTTTTGATCTTTGTTTCATAACTTGTTTGCCTAAAAACACATTTACTTTGGAAAATTAAGGAACCTCTAGAGTAGTTTAAATTCTTTATTTAATCAAATTTATTCTAGGAAAATTTAAATAATCTTAGCATAGATGTAAATTATTTCCTTAAAAAGTAAATAGACAAGGAATCAAAAGTCATATAGTTGCATTTTATGCTAACTTGTTTCATGCGTTATCTCTTGTTTATCTTGGAAAATAAAATCTCTTTTAGCATAGTTCATCACCTAAATTCAAAAAGCATACTAGGCTAGACAATTTTTTTTCTTGCATTGTCGTTTGATTGCATTTAACATACAATTTAGGGTGTGTTTTCCTTTAATTTTGAATAAATTTATCTTGTAAATGCTTGATTAAAGTCAAATTAGAGATCCAAAATTTTAGTTTTTTATTGAATTGACTCATAAAACACCATACAAGCATTAAATATTAACATAGCACTTAAATTTTTGTATAATACATGACGTAGAGCCTACTCATGTTGAACACTCCCATATATTTTGGGTCTTCTTTGGAAAGAGGCCCTCAAATAGGGAAGCAAGGGTCCCAGTGGATCATCCCACACGTGTGTGGGTTTCTAGATCTATATTTTGGTGAACAGAACATGAATACTTTATTTGCCTTAATAAGATAAAATAATTCAAAACTTAAACAAGATCATATAACTTGTTTCCATAGTATACATCACATTAATCAAAGATAATAAAAATATATCATATTGTTAGTCATATCGGGGGAAGGATAACGATCCCTTGAGTAAACTAATGTACAAACCTTGTGGGGATATCCCTCTTGACTAGTATATTATATTGGGCTAATGAGAGTCATAAGGTGGGCTATTTTTCCAAGGTGGTAGAAGAATTTCAAAACATACTCTCTTCTTTACTATAAAAACTCTTGAAACAAAACTTCAATAAAATTAATCAATCATCTCTTTCCCAACCATATTCAATGGCTATCCTCTTAAACCTTATGAATTTATTTAACCTAATTTCCTTCCCCTTTCAAATCTTCTTAGCATTCAAAAGATGCTATACAATTTATAGGATAGCTACCCATCCAAAAATTTTAGTGGAAGATTATGAAGAATCTAACACCCACAAAAATCCTAATTCTAATAAAGGAGATAAATATGTCACTCTTATTGACTCTTTAATCTCCTTACATGATGACCTTAATCATATGATAACCTCTTTGTAAAAGCATGAAGATATTATCAATGAATTCCTCAACAAATCTCTTAATCATGATCAAGACAGAGTAACCCCCAAAGCATTTAGTCATACAATACCTTTTTCACAAGAACATAAAGACATAATAAATTAATTTCTTAATCAATTTTCCAACCATGATCAAAATAGGAGAACCTTAGAATCCCCTAATCACATAATTCCCTCTTCACAAGAACATAACACTATCATCCAATAATTCCTTGATGATAAAATTTATAATAATTATGGAAAGATAACAATTCATAGTTCCTCAATCATACAAAAACCCTCTCAAAATAAAAAGAAGAAATTATCAATAAATTTCTTAATAACATCAACAACAAACAAGATATTTCCTTAATGGAAAACTCTTTTAAGGATTTTCCTTTAGAATCCAATTCCAACCAATTACCCTCTTGTTCTATTCCCATTAAAAATGATAAAAATAAAAAAAAATTCCCCTAAGGATAGATTTCCATAGGGATTTACTCATTTCTCCTAATCCCATTCACACACAAGATACTACAAACCTAAATACTTAGAACATAATATTATCAATAATGTTTTTGAAAATATTAAAACCCAAGGTGCTCAACCTTCAATATTCCAGCATTCCTTATCTCAATATAAACTCTTGAGAGACAACATAAGTTACCCCTTATCTCAACAATCCAACATGGAAAACACCCCTAATTTAGGGATACCACCTAGTACTTCAATCCCTCATCCTTTCACCAACACATCTCCTAGTTCCATTAATGCAAATGTGAGTCTTGCTCAAACCTCTATCTCTCCTACCACTTGTCCTACATTTATCAAACCTATTAAACTAAGTAATATGAGTAAGCCATAGGATATCACCTTTTATACCATCCCTCTCAATAAATTTTAACAACCCACCAACTCAACCCATGGGACACATATTTTTTTTATTTTCACAAGGAATAACTCATAAAGAAGTCCCAATATTTTTTTAGCATTGTAAGGCATAACCACATTTTGAGTTTGATGTCTCTATAGATGAAACTCAAGTGGATAAAAGTGACCAAATTCCTATACTTATGGGGTTCACCTTTCTAAACCTCACCATTTATAAAGGATATCATCAGTGAAACCCCCACTTTTCCTATACCCTCATTGGTATAGAACAACTTGATCATGTTGTAGGAATTATACTTTAAGGCCCACAAAAATTAAAGGGGAATGTATTTTCCCTAACCCTACATAAGTATATCTATGTAGGATTATCCTGGCATAATGCTTTAGTGCTTAGTTACCTTCACCTACATGGGTTAAATAATACCATTACCACTCATCTAGTAATGAGCATGGTCACCCAAGCCTCGTCGTTCAAGGTATCATTACCATATTGTATTGTAAATTATTTGGTGTATCAATACATCATTTATATTCCTAGACCTCACATCTAATAATACATCCAAGCCTCACCACTTTGAACTATCCAAGAGCCTCACCACTTTGGGACCACTAGAGCCTCACTGTTCAAGGTGTATCATTCACAATTACCTGGTTACTGCCTCACTGTAACTCCTCCTAATATTGGGTGCATCTTGACTCTAGGGTTTTCTAATATGGATCTAGGTTCATTCCCAAAACCCCCATTCCAAAACCCAAGAGTCATAATATTTAAAATAAATGAACATCTCTCCCAAAAGGAAATAAAATTCTATATTAATTCATAAATTCAATTCAATATAACACATTGCTAAAGACTAGAAATTTAAATACTTTCAAATCATAATACTAGCATTTAGCATTTCCTTATTTACAATGAAATAATAACACAAAATTCAAGGAATTATAATCATAAACCATGAATTAGACATATTATTTCCATTTTGCACATAACCAAATATTCCAAGAACTTACATAAAAGAATAGCAACAATTAATCTTCCATTCTCTAAATAATATAACAAGAATGTTATATACAAAATATTTATTCCCTCTTCATAAACATGAAACTCATAAAGATCCTCATCCCAAAAATATTACATTTCAATCTTAAAAACATAAGTAATCATTCATCTTCTTCAAGATCTCCACTTGTTGAGTCTTCATCAATGAACTTGAAGCATTTTTAGGGATCAAGATAACTCTTGAAATGCATATGCAAATTTAACATGCACTATGCAAGAACACAAAAAACCATGCAAGATACATACCATGCAAACAAGGAGAGAATCCCATAATTTTCTCAATAATGGATCCCTTTATCTACTCAAGCCTTAGGAACCCATTATTAAAATATTCAAATAATAACTCTCATAAAGATATTTTCCATTATTTTCTCCATTCTTGAACCCATTTATAACTTTTGCATTTAATGAACATTCATGGAATACTTCAACATTAATTAATATTTCCTACCTTCTAACATAAGAAACATTGGTTAACGAATACAATATTAAAAACAAAATAAATAAAGGCAACATGCTTCCTTCTCTAAATTCATAGTTTCATTTCATTAACATCATAAAACTATCTATTAATCTAGCCAAACAAGGTTTAAAAGTATCCATTAATCATAAATAGCTCCTGATAAATATTTGATTAAAGCTATTTAATTTAACACCATAATATACAATATAAATACTATATTATCAACTAAATAAAAGTCTATCACAAAGACATGGCTAAACCATATGGTAGGGTTCATTCTATCCAAATAGGGTTTAAAATGGTCAAGCAAGGAAGAAGATAGAATTCCCAAAAGTCAACTCTCTTGATAATACATGCACACCATAACAAGACCCAATTGAAAAACATAGAAACATCTACACTACCTAATAAAATTTGTACCTGCTTAAAAGGTTCATAATCCATATTAATTTAAATAGATAACCTTATGTAAGGCCCCAATAAACATATTTGAATATCTTCGATTAAATTAATGACAACATACTCAACAATATTAAGGTGACGCTATGGGCCAAAAGAAATATGGATACAATTCACCCCTCTTATCATCTGAAGCTCAAAATAAAACCTACAAAAATATTGATAGCAACACCACTCTAAATGGTTTTCAATGGTGATGGAACAATAGGTGAAACCAAGGCATTAAAGATCATCCAAAAATATTGATTGCAATACTAACAAACAACTATGATAGTGGATTCCTTCCCAGAATCATTTTTTTCTTCGATCCTTCACTGGATTGGATGGAATTTAAGGTTCAAAAGCCTTATAATAGAAAAACATGTCTCCTCTAACAACCAAGGATTACAACTAAAAGCTTAAAAATAGTAAAACAAAACCGACCAATACATCCTTAAGCACCACTGAAATTCAGCTTGGTCACTAAAAGAAGAATAACCTTAAGCCATGCTCCTTAGATATTAAATGTGACTCTCCAGACTCAAAAAAAAACAACAACCATCATCATGTGTGCAATTACAAAGCCAAGAAAAAATTTAAACATTGCATAGCAGCAATACACTTAACATGTAAATGATATTTTCAACATATCAAACAATACAAACATTAATATTTCACAGTGAATCTAGAAAAACAAATAACTCTAAAATTGTTGCTCCAGGTATCTCTATTCTTCTTCTCAATTCTTCACCTTCAACTCTTCCCAATTCACAATAATTCCACCAAAGTTTAGCAACCTTCCCCCACATAAATCGTTCGAAGGATAAACTAAAAGAAGATCAATATTGAAAGTAATTTCTTTCTTGCATGATGGTCTTATATGCACAAAGAGTAGTGTTTCCATATTACATTACCAAGAAGGTTTTCCAATATTTCCAACATTCCAACTTTTCAAATTCCAACATAATTTATTAATGAATTTGACTCCTTGCAAGGTTAACTTCCTAATACTTACATCCATTTTTCTAATGCTCTTTAGCCTAGCATTAAATCACTTACTCATTTTAATATTTCAAAATATTTTGCTAATATTAGAATTAAATAAATTACTCGGCTCTTGGCATTGATTTAATTAATACCAAATGTCAATATTAATTATTATTATTATTATTATTATTATTATATTTACATGGTGGAATAAGTAGCCACCATGAAACCGGGTAGGATGTCCATATTTTATGGTCGTCACAGTATTCTACGTTGTCCACCCCAAAAGCTGCCACACAGATCTTTGCGCAGTCCGCCCCTATAACCACCATGCCACAATCATTTTAAACCTTTTACGCCACTGAAAGCACTAGGAAAGGGACAAGCGTTCAGTCTGACGAGGCCCAAGATTTGAACCTTGGACCTCCACCCCCCTTATGGGGTTTGGATGAACCAATTGGTCTACACCTCGGACCTATTAATATTAATTATTAAAATCGATATTATGGTAAATATTAATTATTAATTCCTAACCAAGCAATTTTTATACTTTCAAAAACTTGTATAAATGCATCCCAATAATAATTTGTAAGCCTAATATTCAATCAATAATATGCAAAAATAAAGTTTTTTTTCCTTAAGCATAAGGCCTTATAATAACTACAAAATTATCACCCACCTACTAAGGATGGCTCTTTTGCTTTAATAGCAACCTCCTTGCTCAATGGTGCATTGAATCAACAAACACATATACTATGCATCTATATGCTTCTAATGATCAAGCATATATATTATATTCACACAAATATGGGAATTGCTTAATCATTTCCTTGGCATCTTCCCAAGTTTTAAAATTTGTAGAATAATGGTCCTATTGCACCTCATATTTATCTAGGGTTTGTTTTATCAAGATATTAGGATGAAAGCCTAGAATACTTACTAGTCACACCTCAATGGTTGAGGGATCTACTATCTACAATTTTGAAATATTCCAAACATGAGAATAATTAGCAACATACTTTCTAATTAGAGATATGTGTAAAGTATCATGGATCTTTGATAGGTTGTCTAACAAGGCAAACTTATAGGCTATTGGACTAATATTATCAATGATCTCTAAAGGCCCAAAAAAATGAGGATCCAACTTATCTAACTTGATTATATTTTTCATGGGTCTTACCCTTAAGAAGACTCTATCTCCCATAAAGAATTCTCTTGATGATATTTTTAGATCAACATAGCTCTTCTAGCAATTCGTTGTTTCCTTAAGCCTTTATTGAATCACTTTGAGCTACTTAATATATATTACAATATCTAATCTGATCACCATATTATCTTTTGGATTTTCTCATAATAGAGGTGTTTTGCACCTTCTTCCATATAAGGCCTCAAATAAAACCAATTCCAAGGATGCATTGTATGCATTATTGTATGCAAATTCAACTTGTAGATACCTTAAACACATCATATTGAGGAGAATATCTGAATGGACTCCTTTTATATAACATAACCCACCTTGAGTAGCTTTATGGCTAAAATAGTGGTTTTCACCACTTAAATGGGCACAATTTTCCATAAAATCATGGCCATATCCACCGAAGACACCCTTAAAATCATGGTTATCTCAACCTGAGATACCCTCCAAACCATGACCATATTGATGTAATACACCCTCCAAACTGTGGTTGTCTCAACCTGATACACCCTCCAAACAATGGTTGTCTCAACCCGAGGCACCCTCCAAACAATGGTCGTCTCAACCCAAGACGACCACCAAAAGCAATTTTAAAATTCAAAATTTGCATAACTAGCAATCAAAACTACTAGTTAAACCCATGCATGATCCTGCATCAACATTAAACGCCCCACATGGGCTAAAAATAGAAAAAATACATATAATATTTAATCGTATGATATTACAAAGATAGGCATCTATTTTTTTAATGTAAACTACCTCTTTGCTTTTTTATGTAGGGTGATTTCATCATTATTAGTGTCTCTCTAAGAAGTCTATAAATTAGCACTCACCCCTCAGTTTTAAAGGTCCTCAATCTCTAAATTTGTGCAATGAAGTGTTGTCGAATTCAATCCCCAATTCCCCAAGCAACAAAGTGCAACCCACTTCAATCCTCCAAAACCATCATACCATTGAGACCATGTTATTGTATTACTATAGAGGACTAAAATTCGTGCTTCCATATTTCATGTAGTTGAATATATTCACTTTGATGACTACTTCAATCCATCAAGTTTCTCTCATAGTGTAACAATCCATTAAAAAAACCCAAGTTCATCTCAGACATCACCTTGATTCAGCCACAAAAAAACAAGTCCCAAGATAGTGACCATCTTGACCTGAGACGACCCACAGGCATGGTAATACTGATCTAATATGGCCTCTGGTAGAGATCTGGTTTACTGCTTTTTCTTCTAGCATATCTTAGATTAGTATTTTTACTATTTTTATATTTAGATAGACTTCATATTGTACATGTTTTAGTTTGGTTTTATCTTTATTTATCGTATTCATATCGATTAATATGAGCCCGATTTCAATGGGCTCTTCATATGCTTCTGATACGTTTCTAGTTTCTTTATGTGCAAAATACATGATCCAACACATAAAAAAGGAGTTTGAAATTCACATCACTCTCCTCATGGTGGTCACAAAAAATCTACCCCCAGATGGTTTGCATTAGCAAGAAGACCATTCAGTGCACTAGGATGATTTAGGATTTAAAACCTGTTGAGTGAATGTTTTGCCCTATAGAAAAATGATCACCACAACTAGAGTCTCAAACAGGAAACTCTCTCTTGCAAAGAAATTAAATAGCATTATTCATTTCTCAAAGGTTCTTGTGAAAAAACATTCATATGCATATAATCAATCAAGACAAAAGCAAATAAATGAATGTATACCAGAATAACTTAAACCATGCAAGTAATAGTTAACAAGGGGCCTTTAATGATTTGAACAAGTACTTTGCAATCATAATCCATTAAATAAACCAAATGCGAAGATAACTTCTTTTAATTTTCTTGAGATTAAACTAATCTACCCGAAACCCAGTTAGTAACCTCTTTTATATTCATATTAAAAGATTCCAAATGAGAAAGTGTGTGGTATAAGCCACTTCATTTTAAGCTTCGTGCCTTTAACATGAGGTTCATTTTTAGAGTTAGCGGGTTCATTTTATATTTATTTAAAAGTGTTTCACTATCCCTATGTTAGCCTTTGGTGTTAGTAAAGTTAGCAATGTTAGCATTAAATGTGCAAAAAATTAGTAAGTTAGCAAGCTAGGATTCATTTGCTTGATCTGATTTAGTGTGCATTTGGAATTAGTAGCCCTCCTAAACCCATATTTTATCTGAAAATTAGATGAAGGCACTTGGAGATGCAAGAATGAAAATCTAAATTAAATAAGTGGAACTAGAAGCGGCTTTCTCTTCTCCGCTATTAATACCTGGTTTTCTTTGGGAAACACTAGATCTATAAACAAACCCTCCAATTTTTGGTGCAAGCAAATCGCTTTCTCAAGCGCAGGCGCAGAGCATACTCTTGGCAGATTTATTTACCTTCTTTATAACTTAGATTATTCATGGCAATAAATGAACTGTTTATGAACATGAATTATGCAAAAGGACAAAAATAGAATGAAAACAAATACATAAATTCTAGAATGGAACTGAATCAGAACAGTAGATTTTAAAGCAAGACTAATCTAAATATTAGAAAACTAAAACAGAAACATAATTTACAAAAGTTAGCTGGAAAAAAAATAGGACATTAATTTGGTTAGCAATATCCTCCCTGCAAAACCCCAAGTTATGAGATGAAATTCTAAAACAACCTGACCTAACAGACCTGCAACATAAACACAGTCAAATTATATCAGATGCAAGACTCTAAGGAAAAAAATAATTGCATCATTCCATCATTCACCTATCATAACCCATTTTATCGTGTAAACGAATAGATACAAGAAGCAATAATGCAAAAGAAAGATTTACAGAAATAGTAGCAGTCTTAGTTTCAATCTCCTTTTGATTTCACACAAGAGTTGCTCTTGCCAAAAAAAACTCCTTTATTCCGAAAGATAGTCTTTGTTTTTTTTCTTACAATTTCCAGCCCTTCTCCACTTCTTTAATGGCGTATTTAAAACCTTTGAAAAAATTTTGTTTCTCCCTCCATGACTGTTCATTTTCTCCTTCCCTTGTGCATGCATGTGTTTTGATTTCCAAAAACTTTTCGTTTCTATTTTGTGGCCCTTCATTTCATTTCCATGGTTTGGCTTCCTCTATTTGGTTTTCTTCACTTTTCATTTGATTTTGAAAGAACGTTTCCTTTTCTCCACATGGGCTTGTGCCCGTTTCCTTCCGTGTGTAACGACCATCTTAAATGATTTCAAATCATTAAAGATTCCTTATGTAATGTTTTGTCTTATTCATTGGATTTTGTCCTTATGTCCACGTCACTATGCAGTCTTTCGTTTCACTATCCTGGTGTTCATCACTAATATCAGACGCACTGTCAACTACTTTGTTCCCTTGGCAAAAATTGGACATGTCATGAAATCGCGACACTTCTTGTTTCTCTGCTTGCCTACCCGTTTTGAATTGCGAAAATGCGACATGTCATGATATCGCGACACTTTTGCCTCCTAGCTCTCTTTTGTTGCTTTTAGCCACAAAAATGTAACATGTCGCGATATCGCAACACTTTCTTTCGTGTTCTTTATTTTATCATTTGGTCGTAAAAATGCAACATGTCGCAATATCGCGACACTTTTTATCTTTTGTTCTTTCTTTTCTCATTTGGTCGCGAAAATGCAACATGTCATGATATCGCAACACTTTTCTTTCTTCTTCTTTCTTGTTCTTTCTGGCCACGAAAATGCAACATGTCGTGATATCGTGACACTTTTTCTATCTTCTCTTTTGGCCATGAAAATGCAACATGTCGTGATATCGTGACACTTTTTCTCTTTTGGCCACGACAATGCATCATGTCACGATATCGTGACACTTTTTCTATTTTGGTCGTGACAATGCAACATGTCGCGATATTGCGACACTTTTTCTATTTTGGCCGCGACAATGCAACATGTCACGATATCGCGACACTTTTTCTCTTTTGGCCGCGACAATGCAACATGTCGCGATATCGTGACACTTTTTCTCTTTTGGTCGTGACAATGCAACATGTCGCGATATCGCGACACTTTTTCTCTTTTGGCCTCGACAATGCAACATGTCACGATATCACGACATTTTTTCTCTTTGCTCTCTCTCTTTGCTTTGGACCGCAAAAATGCAACATGTCGCGATAATGTGACACTTTTTCCTCCTTGCGGTGTTTTGCTTTTTATTTGATCTTTAGCATATGGGCCACTTCGGTCTTCTTGGAAAACATGCAAAAAAGGTGGGTCCCCAATTTTGGGGTACGTTGTGGAGCAGCCATAACAAAACCCTCATATTTTTATTTATTGTATTGCACTTATAAAATTGCTCAAGGGGATGTGATTGTAATATGTTTTGATAAAGATAAGTTATAATTAATAAAAAGGACCTGGATCATTCTTATTATTTTTATCATCGTGTTTTGATTATGTGCATGTGTTCATTATTGCTTTTACATCATTATTTACTTTATCGATGTATGGTTTTTGGACTCGTAGATGGTGATCATGATGGGACCTAGTCCCTTTTAAAAATTTTTGATGATTACTAACAAGTTTCTACCATTTATAGGTACTTCTACACAACCATATTGAGTCAAGACGACCCCTGTACTGCAACCGTATCAGGGCAAGATGACCCTTAGAGCAAAAGTAAAATAGTAGCAAAATCAGGATATCTACATCAAAATAAGGCTTTCAAAGTAAGCTTGTCTATATTTATCTATCATATTTTCTATAAATAAAGATAAATAATTTTGTGTTCTGTAAAGAAGATTAAGAAAAAAATGAGTTACAATAAAAATTGTAGAAGCTCTTTAGCTTTAGGTCAGTCTAACAATGGTCGTCTCAACTCTTGATGGCCTCTGTTTGTGGCTATCTCAGGTCCAAACAATCTCTATCCATGACCGTACCAATGTAAGATGGCCTCTATATGTTGTTTTGTTTGCTTGCCTTGTTGCGTACTTAAAGGCTGAATTTCATATAGGGTTTTATGAATATTAAATGTATATTTTTGTATTTAGTGAAAGATAATTTGTATGCTCTCTGTTTCCTTTTTGTAAAAAATTTAAAATGAACCCACACACTCACGAGACAATATAGCATTATTTAGTTGGATTTCATCACCAATGACTAATATTAATTATGTGACATGGGCATTCATATCCCACCATGGATTGGCCCCTTTACAAACCATAGCAGCCCCTAAGAGTGGCCTTTTGGACTTCATCATCAAAAAGTTCCCTACTCTTGGGTGCATCCCAAAGTAGGTCAGGATTAGACACCCCTTAACCACAAGGCTCAATAATAAGTAGAACATAGTTTTCATTCTTATCCAAGCACACAAGTGTGAAGAAAATTCCCTGCTAGATAAGTAGCAAGACTCAGACAACATGACCTCTTTTAGGAGGTAATTTTATTTCCTTAGGATACCCATCAGCCATAACCAACATCCTAGGAAGCCTCTTTTTGTTGTTTGTGTTGCATTCCTTGACATGGGGGTGTGCACAAACTACATTTCATTAATTTTTAATTCATTTACCTATTAGTTTTCATAGGAATAAAATATCAAAACAAAAACACACAAAAAAAATAAAAAAAAATCAAAAACAAAATAAAAAAATCATCAACAAAACAATAAAAAAAAAATTAAAAAATATAAAAAAATTGCTTTCTTATTTATTTGTTTATTTTACTGTTTGCATAGTTTAGATAATGGTAATAATACAGTCAAGTTGAATCAATATTTAGTGCTATTTAATACCCACAAGGAGAAATGGAGCATCTTTGATATAGCCTAGAGAACCTTGTCATTCTTGACTAGCACCCTAGAACACATCATAACTTGAATATCTCCTTTAGGGAATCTAACTTTCATGAAATATCTATTCAGGAAGTGCCTACAAGTCCTGAGTACGATAAAAAAGGAGTGTAGAAAGGTGAAAACTATGCATCTAGACCATTGCAAGTATAGAACAATCTAATAAACAGAAATCAAGTAACCATTTTTTTATAAATAAAATATATCCAATAAAATGGGATTGCCATTTTATTAAAATGGTAAATCTCAGTTACAATAGCTCCCTCTTAGGGAGTCACTCAAATTGATAAAATGTTTACAATAGTTGATGCCCCTCAACAAGGAGAGATGCACTCAAAGGGTCTTCACTTCGACACCAATTTGCGTGAGGGCTTACTAGATACCTCCTTCTCTAATGTTCAGAGGGAATGTTCTGAATGTGGCTTATCCTTGGACAGCTATGTTACCTGTGTACAAGAAAACAACAAGAAACATAAAAATTATATGAGGCCTCTCGATATGAGGCTTATTCCACATATCTACAAGAAATAGTATAAAAGCATAAAGAAAGCATGAGAAAGCATAAATGAAGGCAAAAGACATCTATTATGATGCTTATGAACCGTGAAAATATGATAAAATAGCAAATCTAAACTAGGGTAAACTAATGATGCATAAAGGAAGGTAGGTATACACTAGAGACTAAAGAAACTACATCTCAAACCCTAACCACTATCACTCAGGGTAGTTGGTTTTCTAACTACTTCTACCATCGATATGCCTGCAGGTCATTGTCGAAGATAGTAGCCGCTAACTATGATATTTACTCTTTGTATCAGGTTTTACGACTCAAAAATCCTAAACTGAATTGATGTTCAAGGTTTTTCAATGTGTCTGAACATGGATTTGTCAGTGAAATCTCTCGGATCTATAGTATATTAAAGTAAAATGGATTATTTGCTTCTCAACCTTGTGGAAACTCCATTGTTGATGGCATGCTTGGTGATCTGCAATCAGGAATCACTTCAATGCTCATCATAGGGCTATCAGTTTGTTGCTAAATGTGACAAGGCTTCACTACATAAAATTTGGTATATATACTTGTTCCTGAGAGGGTGCATATGTAGGCCTTCCAAATTCCAAATCTTGGCTTCTTGGAAAAGCCAAGATCTAGATTTACATGAAACTGACTATTGGGGGGAAAGGTCTAGTTCCAGACTTACACGAAAGTGGAATTTAGGAGGAACTCTAGGATATTTATGCCCAAAAATGCTTGAATCCAATGCATGTTCAGTTACCATGCATGATTTAGGCCTGCATTTACGACTGACTTTGTCTCAGTGCTAGTCGTTGCCCCTAGTAGTGGCTAGTTTGTAGTCGCTCTAAGCTTCAGTAGTTGGATTGGAAACTGCTTTGGTCGATAGAGACTAAGCTTGAATAGGTCAGAACTACCTCTGATGAGTGGTTAAAACCACTACCAACTCTTAGAAAGTTACAAGATCATTCATATGGTCTACAGAGGTGCACATTGTTGGCAATTTTGGGTACTTTGGGTACATTGCCTTTGCTCAAGTGTATAAGTTGTCATTGATGTCAAGAAGCTCTTGAAGGAATTTGATTTGATGTCAAATAACTTGTTTTGATGAAGGTTACGACATGACAATTTCAAAGGTCTTTTGTAAACCCCAAGTTGGTAGGTTTAAAGATTACAGGTGGATGCATTAGTTTAATGCATTTGGGTCCAGGAGGAAGTATTTATTTAAATAATTAAAAACCTTGTTAAGGTTCCTTTTAATTATTTTTAAATAAATATTTGTTTGCATTGGGTTCTCCCAACCCATGGCGCAAATGTCTTAAATTTGATGGCGCTATGTTCTAAGTTTGTGGGATCTAGCCAAGACCTCTGCCGACGTGTTAAACTCCTCCACCGATGTATTAAAATCCTCGTCGATGCCAAGAGTTTATGGGAAATATGTATATAAATCTCCCACGATGAAGATCAAAGATCATCCCATCCACATTTTTAAAAAGTTTTGCTCGCTGTGATTTCGCGATCTGATGTTCGATTTCTTCCTTGCTAAGATTTCATGATTTGCTATTCGGATATTCGTCGTTCATTTTCTGTATCTGCCGTAAGGTTTCGTCGTCATCGATTCACGTCAGAAGATAGGGAGGCCTGTTGTTTATTTTAGCCCTGGCGTAGAAGGTACAAGGGAAACAGAGTGAGGTTTAAACCTCATCGGACGCCTTTGGCGCACCGATAGCGGCTAGGCTGTTGGTGCGCTACCCGAACGGGAGGTTTCGTGTTCGAATAACGCAAAAGGGTTTTTCTTCGTTGAGATGGACGCAACGGGTGGTGTTAGATTTCATGCGCAATTTATCCATAGCACGATTTTTGGTGTTGGCCAAGGTATTTTCGAAATTAATTTTTGCTAGTGTATTTTGTGGATGAAGGAAGTTTATTAGAGAGAAAAACAGCTTAGGAGTTATACGGATTTTGAAGCTTGCTTTATTTTGATAAAAGATTCTTTTGAAGGTTTTGTTTGCATTATCTTATTGCATTCTTATGAGAGATAAAGTTTATTGTTGATAAGACTATAAGGGAGAAATAAGGTGTATAAGGGATAAATATTTCTTGTAATATTGAGAGTGCTTTTGGTTGATTATGGAAATGAGAGCATGA
This sequence comes from Wollemia nobilis, assembly GCA_028583015.1. Classification (NCBI taxonomy): domain Eukaryota; kingdom Viridiplantae; phylum Streptophyta; class Pinopsida; order Araucariales; family Araucariaceae; genus Wollemia; species Wollemia nobilis. The sequence goes on along the minus strand of JAQPPZ010001316.1, from coordinate 2,048,166 downwards.
TGTTTTAAGGTTAGAATTGCTTCTTGTATGAAGTTGTGAAACCTTAAGTGGGAAGCTTTGAGATTGACATTAGCTTTCATTAAATTGGTTATAATCAAGCTATTCTTTACTTGGTTGAAGTGTTGGGCTTACTTCTTTGTTGATGATTTGAAAAGTTGTTTTGTGCTATTGAGATTTGAGTTGGTGGATGCTTTTTGTTCAAACAATGTTGGAGAGAAAAGGAGTTCTACTTGTTTTCTTTTTTGATTTTGATTGTGAAATGCTTCAAGGTTGTGTTTTGAGTTGAATAGTGTTGACTGAACCTTGTTTGATGAGCATTGTTGTTGAAGCCCTAATTGATGGTGAAAATAACATGAGTATCATTGTTATGTGATTATTTGCATAGTTGGCAATTGTTGGGGTTTCATGTTCTTGAAAGAAAGCATTCTATCCTATCCATTTCAGATATTGAGTTGAGTTTTCAGATTTGAGATTGAGATTGAGCTGAGTTGATTTGAGTTGAGTTTTGAGATTGGGAGTTGAGTATAGAACATATTGAGTCTCTAACAATTCTCTTTATGCTTCTATGAGTTTGACAAATCACATTGGGTCTCTAAAAATTCACTTTGTGATTTTCTACTAAGAAAGTTTTTATTGGTGAGCTTGCTAAGTTTTGGACAGGTTTCAGTGGGGACTTGTGAGCAGTTTTGGACAGGTTTCGGTGGGGACTTGTGAGCAGTTTTTGGACAGGTTTCGGTGGGGACTTGTGAGCAATTTTGGACAAGTTTCAGTGGGGACTTGTGAGTAGATTTGGACAGGTCTTAGCAGAGGACTTGTGAGCTGAGTTTGATAGTTATATCAGAGAACTTAAGGACAAAGGTTCACTGGTTCTATGAGAAGAACCTGAGGACAGATTTGGCAAGTCTTTGAGAAGGCTTGTATGCAGAGGATTGATTTTTTCAAGAGTTGGACAGATCTGATAGATAGAGGAAGACTTGTACTAGACTGACTGACTGTGTTTGGTACAGGTTTCTGAGCTGCTGTGGATGTGATCATAGAAGGTAAAGGTCTCTTAGGCTAAACATTGAGGACAGGAGGTTTTCGATGAAAAGGAGTTCCACGTGCTGGTAAGAGGTAGAGGCAGTTGATCTTCTGAGGGATCATTTCCAGAGCAGAGGGGAAGGTATCTCCTTTGAGTAGAGACTCATAAATTTTGATTGGGGGAAGGTATCTCCTTTGAGCAGAGGCTCATAAATTATGATTGGGAGAAGGTATCTCCTTTGGTCCGAGGCTCATAAACATTGTAATTGGGAAGGATTCCCGAAGAAATTTGAGATAACTTTTAGAGAAAATTTTTGTGGACGTAGCCTAGCCATTCTGGGTGAACCACGTTAAAATTGGTGTCACTTTGTGGATGATATTGTGCATTGCTTTGATATTGCTTTGGGTATATTGCTTTACTGTTTTGAAGTATAATGGAAAAAGTATAAAGAGGTCTTATACTGTTCACCCCCCTCTCAGTATAAGCTTGTGTTCTTCAATTGGTATTAGAGCCGGTGCCTTCGAAAAGTTTAACAGCTTGAAGGAAAAGCTATTAAAGAACACAATGGATCATTCAAGTGGCAATGCAAAACCTATTCTTGATGGGTCATATTTTGGTCTTTGGAGTGCAAGGATGAAGGTTCATCTAATGGCACTTGGGAATGAGGTTTGGGAAGTGATTGAAGATGAGTACACTATTCCTAAACATGGTCCTAATACTAAAGAAGAAATGTTCCTACATCACAACAATTCAAAAGCAATGAATGCAATCTTGAAAGGCTTACAGAAAGTAGATCTCACCAAAGTGATTCACTACAAGACAGCTAGTGAAATGTGGAATCAGTTGAAGGTGGTTCATACAGGTGATACAAATGTCAGAAAGGCCAAGTTGAGACACTTCAAAGGTATGTTTGAACAACTCAAGATGAATGATGATGAAAATATTAGTGACTACATGCTTTTTATGGATGAGGTTGTTAACTCCATGAAAGACTTAGGTCTTGAGCTTTCTGAAAATGATGTTTGTGATAAGATTTTAAGATCTCTTCCTAATAGATTTAGTGAAAAGATTTTTGCTATTGATGAAGCTAAATATTTTGATAAGTTGAAAAAGGATGAGCTCCATAGTATACTTGCAGCATTTGAGTTGAGAACTCAAGTGAAGGTTTATGTCAAGAAAGAGGCAGCTTTCAAGGCTACCAAGAAATCCAAGGGTAAACAACTTCAAGATAGTGATGAGTCTTCTAGTGATGAAGAGGCATATTACAACAAGAAAGGCAAGTTATCTAGAAAGCACAAAAGTATGAAAAATGTAAGATGTTTCAATTGTGGAAAGTTTTGTCATTATGCTACTGACTATACTGTTCCCAAGAATGAAAGTGATGAAGATAAACAAGATTCTAAGAGCAAAAAATTCTAAAAAGCACAAACATCATAGGAAAAACAAATATGAGCATAACAATCAAGGAAAGAGGTATTCTCACAAGCACAAGAAGAGTTTCTACCTAGACAAATCAAGTAAGTGTTCTAGTAGTGATAGTGAAAGTTCTTCAAGTGATGATGAAAATGAGATGTTGTTCATATCAGAAAAAGAGGAAGAACCAAAACATAGATTCATTATCATGAAATGTCTTAGATGTGGAAACTTTGGTCACCTTGAGGATGATTGCACAAATAATGATTTGGTTTCTATTATGTATGAGGATGCTTCAAAAAACTATAAGGAAGATGCATGTATGGTTTTTCAAAAGGGTAGCACCTCTAGTGATAAGAAATCTGAAAAAGGCTTTGATGATTAAAAAAGTAAACAAATAGAGGAAGATATAGAGAAAGGAGAAGTAGATCTTAAAGGTGAACTTATTAGTGCTCTTAATGCTTTGAAAAAGGAAAGAAAGAAGAATGCTAGACTCAAGGATAAGTTAGATGAATGTTGCATGGAGAGAGATGATCTTATATAAAGTCTTGACTTCTCTATAGCTAAGACACAGGAACTCAAGGATGAGTTAGAGTCTAATGTTCTTGAGTATAGTGAGTTAGAACAGAAAATGGCTTCTTTGAAAGAGGAAACTAAAGAGTACAAGGATAAGCTTTACAGGTTCCAAGATAGCTCCAAAAAGGTTAAGTCACTCATCAAAGGTCAAAGAAAGACAACAGATAAAACAAGCTTTGGTTTTGTTAAGCCACACAAGGAACAAGTTGGAAAGTCTAGTAAGAGACTCCAAAAGGAAGAGAGTTCTTATGAGGAAAGTATTTCAGAAAAGGAGTCCTTGAATGATAGATGCACAGAAATAGAAAACATAATTCAGAATGAGAAGAAGTTTTCAGAACCTAAGAGGTCAAATAAAGGAAAGTTTCAAGGCATATGTTTTTCTTGTCACAGGTTTGGTCACATGGCTTCACATTGCATGGCTCAAGTGAAGAAGGTAAATAATAGGTTTGGCCAGAACAGGTTTGGTCAAAACAGGTTTGGTCAGAACATGTTTGGCCAGAACAGTTTTGGTCAGAACAGGTTTGGTCAGAACTGGTGGATTCAAAGATCAGGTTTACCTCAGAGAAACAACATTGTCAAGAGTTTCAAGTGCAACAATGAAGGTCACATAATCAGAAAATGTAGAGGTAAAATTCTAGAATACAAGAATAGGAACAGTGACATGATCAGGTCCAAGGATCAAGGAATGGACAAGAACGGGGATGATAACAAGAACAAGAATAGTGACAAGAATAGGAATATGGACAAAGAATTCAAGATAAGGCCTAGCAAGGAAGTTATAGATGCTAATGATGATCAGTGCCTAATGGGAGTTTTACTCCCACCCCAGAATTAATCACCTCATCAGGAGGTGGGGGAGGGACTAAGCTAAGAGGCTCATTCTTAGTCCCGAGCCCCAAAGGTGACCCTTTGCCATTGATGACAAAGGGGGAGAGATATGAGTAATGGGGAGAGCTTCAAAGTGAAGAGGAGAGCTTCAAGTAAGGGGGAGAAAAACTTCAAAGGAATATTCTAAGTTGTGGGAAAAGTTGGTCAGTTGTTAGCACAGTTGGTTTCAGTTTTGGCTCTTGAGAAGTGTTTTCAGTAAAGGTTTGCCATCAATGAAAAAGGGAGAGATTGTTGGCAATTTTGGGTACTTTGGGTACATTGCCTTTCCTCAAGTGTATAAGTTTTCATTGATGTCAAGAAGCTCTTGAAGGAATTTTATTTGATGTCAAATAACATGTTTTGATGAAGGTTACGGCATGACAGTTTCAAAGGTCTTTTGTAAACCCCAAGTTGGCAGGTTTAAAGATTACAGGTGGATGCATTAGTTTAAAGCATTTGGGTCCAGGAGGAAGTATTTATTTAAATAATTAAAAACCTTGTTAAGGTTCCTTTTAATTATTTTTAAATAAATATTTGTTTGCATTGGGTTCTCCTAACCCATGGTGCAAATGTCTTAACTTTGATGGCGCTATGTTCTAAGTTTGTGGGCGCTAGCCAAGTCCTCTGCCGACATGTTAAACTCCTTCGTCGACGTGTTAAAATCCTCGCCGACATCAAGATTTTATGGGAAATATGCATATAAATCTCCCATGATGAAGATCAAAGATCATCCCATCCGCATTTTTGAAAAGTGTTGCTCACTGTGATTCCATGATCTGATGTTCGATTTCTTCCTCACTGAGATTTCATGATCCGCTATTCTGATATCCATCGTTCATTTTCTGTATTCGTCGTAAGGTTTCATTGTTGTCGATTCATGTCAGAAGACAGGGAGGCCTATTGTTTATTTTTGCCTTGGTGTAGAAGGTACAAGGGAAATAGAGTGAGGTTTAAACCTCACCAGATGCCTTTGGCACATCGGTAGTGGCTAGGTTGTTGGCACGCTACCCGAATGGGAGGTTTCACGTTCGAATAACATGAAAGGGTTTTTCTTCATTGAGGTGGATGTAGCGGGTGGTGTTAGATTTCGTGCGTAATTTCTCCATAGCATGATTTTTGGTGTTGGCCAAGGTATTTTCGAAATTAATTTTTGCTAGTGTATTTTGCGGATGGAGGAAGTTTATTAGAGAGAAAAACAACTTAGGAGTTATAAGGAGTTTGAATCTTGCTTTATTTTGATAAAAGATTCTTTTGAAGGTGTTGTTTGCATTATCTTATTGCATTCTTATGAGAGATAAAGTTTATTGTTGATAAGACTATAAGGGAGAAATAAGGTGTATAAGGGATAAATATTTCTTGTAATGTTGAGAGTGCTTTTGGTTGATTATGGAAATGAGAGCATGATGTTTTAAGGTTATAATTGCTTCTTGTGTGAATTTGTGAAACCTTAAGTGGGAAGCTTTGAGATTGACATTAGCTTTCATTAAATTTGTTATAATCAAGCTATTCTTTACTTGGTTAAAGTGTTGGGCTTACTTCTTTGTTGATGATTTGAAAAGTTGTTTTGTGCTATTGATATTTGAGTTGCTGGATGCTTTTTGTTCAAACAATGTTGGAGAGAAAAAGAGTTCTACTTGTTTCCTTTTTTGATGTTGATTGTGAATGCTTCAAGGTTGTGTTTTGAGTTGAATGGTGTTGATTGAACCTTGTTTGATGAGCATTGTTGTTGAAGCCCTAATTGATGGTGAAAATAACATGAGTATCATTGTTATGTGATTCTTTGCATAGTTGGCAATTTTTGGGGTTTCATGTTCTTGAAAGAAAGCATTCTATCCTATCCATTTCAAATATTGAGTTGAGTTTTCATATTTGAGATTGAGATTGATCTGAGTTGATTTGAGTTGAGTTTTGAGATTGGGAGTTGAGTATAGAACATATTGAGTCTCTAACAATTCTCTTTATGCTTCTATGAGTTTGAAAAATCACATTGGGTCTCTAACAATTCACTTTGTGATTTCCTACTAAGAAAGTTTTTCTTGGTGAGCTTGCTGAGTTTTGGACAGGTTTCGATGGGGACTTGTGAGCAGTTTTGGACAGGTTTTGGTGGGGACTTGTGAGAAGTTTTTGGATAGGTTTCGGTGGGGACTTGTGAGTAGTTTTGGACAGGTTTCAGTGGGGACTTGTGAGCAGATTTGGACAGGTCCTAGCAGAGGACTTGTGAGCTGAGTTTGATAGTTCTATCAGAGAACTTAAGGATAGAGGTGCACTAGTTCTATGAGAAGAACCTAAGGACAGATTTGGCAAGTCTTTGAGAAGGCTTGTATGCAGAGGATTGATTTTTTCAAGAGTTGGACAGATCTGATAGATAGAGGAAGACTTGTACTAGACCAACTGACTGTGTTTGGTATAGGTTTCTGAGCTGTTGTGGATGTGATCATAGAAGGCAGAGGTCTTTTAGGCTAAGCATTGAGGATAGGAGGTCTTCAGTGGAAAGGAGTTCCACGTGCTGGCAAGAGGTAGAGGCAGTTGATCTTCTGAGAGATCATTTCCAAAGTAGAGGGGAAGGTATCTCCTTTGAGCAAAGGCTCATAAATTTTGATTGGGGGAAGGTATCTCCTTTGAGCAGAGGCTCATAAATTATGATTGGGGGAAGGTATCTCCTTTGGGCCGAGGCTCATAAACATTGTAATTGGGAAGGATTCCCAAAGAACTTTGAGATAACTTTTAGAGAAAATTTTTGTGGACGTAGCTCAACCATTCTGGGTGAACCACGTTAAAATTGGTGTCACTTTGTGGATGATATTGTGCATTGCTTTGATATTGCTTTGGGTATATTTCTTTATTATTTTTAAGTATAATGGAAAAAGTATAAAGAGGTCTTATACCGTTCACCCCCCCTCTCAGTATAATCTTGTGTTCTTCACACATATGAGTAGTCTCCTAAACATTACGCATTTTAGGTGTCTATGAGGAAACATTCATGATCTAAACACTTTTCTTGAATCGTATAAAAATAATAATCCACCCATTAAGGGGCCTAGAGAACAATTAGAAGAAGTGCAACAATACATCCTATAGAACAATTAGAAGAAGTGCAACAATACATCCTATACCAAGATGATTGCTACCAGGATTCCCCAACTAAGTATCTATCTATAAATTAAGAACATGATTAGGAAGATAAGTGTGTTAATTATTGTTCTCGCAAACAACCCATGTTAGCTCTCACATTTGTTATAGATGAGGGTAACATAAATCTCAATATGTTCCAAGAGATATCATTCATTCAAGAATGTTGTATATTTGCACTGCCTGATTACATAGAGCTCACTTTCAAACTAGAATACTAGGTCAATGTGACCTTTAGGGATCGTAGAAAACAGGTTGTAGATCTTACTCAAGATGAGAGACAAGACAAGCCCATCCATATTTTAGGTACAAGGGTAAAAACATCCCATAAATTTGAGCAAATAAATTGCACTCATCAAGATCTTAGGTCAAACATTAACCAATAGCAATAGTTGGATCAACTATGATTAGACCACCAATGATTAAATCAGCAATGGGTGGACCAACAATGATCACACTTAAAAATATTGCATCAACAAAGGGTACAACAAGAACAATTGTAAAAGGTATTGCATGAAATGATACCTACACCTAGTACCAATAGGCTGCAATAATACATAAGGCACCCTATGCAATATCAAAATCCTCCACCACAGCCAAACCAAAATCGTCTACCTTGTGCATGACCAAATCAACCACCCATACATCCTCAAAGGAACCAATTGCCTAAAAAAATAAAAAATACACCTATCCAGAGGAGTATGACCCTTATGAGGAACCATAGTTAAAATATCAAGAACGAATCGATACATACCTTGAATTATATTATAGGGATATGTGTTGACAACACCCAACCACCTTTGTTTCCTCCTCAAGGATAGAGGTGAGTGAATAAATTAATTTTTGTAGATGCATATAAGTTGTTGATAGATCGCATTAATACCTTAGAGAAACAAACTTCAGGTATAGGTTACCAAAAATTTACCTTGCATCAACTTCACAACCAACCATTGCAACCATCCATGCTATCACCCCCATATCTTGAGCATTTTGAGATGCAAAAAATAGATAAATTCAAAGGAGAGGAAGATGCTCAAAGGTATGTACTCATTTCATGAATGTATTATTTCATCTTTAGGATGATGATGCCCTCGTGCTAAGAAAAATCCTAATAACTCTTGTAGGGCATGCATTAAAATGGTATAATCATCTACCATAATATAGCATCCATTCCTTTGAATAAATTGCAAATGCATTCTTAGAACATTTTTTTTTTAGTGTCAAGAAAAAGGTAACATTGACTAACTTGTACAATCTTAGACAATTCGAAGATGAGTTAGTCATGGACTAAAAAAACTAGTGGAGAGCAGTAATAACCAAGTTACCTTTCACCCTTCCCATAGCTTACTAGATTATTCACTAAGAGTTGTTCGAAGCATATCTCACTTTCATTACAACTACAACAATATCGAACCTTTGAAGAGGCCCTAGCACAAGCTAAGGTCATTGAGGATATTAAGGTCTAGGAAGGTGATATTAAGCTTCATAAAAAGGAATGGATGAACAAGAATTCTAAAGGAGGCAACACACAATAAAAGGTGGCCCTCATAAATCAAGTTGTTTTGAGTATCCCTAGATCCTCAAACCAAGCCATACAATCACAACCATTACTTGAGCCTAATTACCAAGCTCAACCTCCACCATCCCAATATCATCCATAATAGAACCAAAAGCAATGCCAACAAAATTGACCACAATGATAGTATACTTATTTGTCAAAAATATTAGCATTGATTTTCAATTAATTATGTGTGGCACATGCAATAATTATCCTTGAGATTCATCCACTAGACCCTAATTGACCTAAATCAAAGTCTCATAGGGAGGATCTATACTATACTTACCATCGACAAAGGGGTCATGACATCCAGACATGTTATGCCTTTAAAAATATAGTACAAGATATGATCGATAGGTAAGACATTTAGATTGACAATCCTCTTACCCCAAATAATAAAAATATAGGATTCTTCAAAGACCCTTTTCCCATACATGAAACAAACACAAAACCTACCAACCAAGAAAAATAAAACATTATGCATTTTAGGTTTCTATATATGCCCCTTTTTATGATGCGTTGTGGGAAATGTAGCACTTAGAAAAAAAATAAACCACCTAAAGCCATATTGTAGGGTGTATGATGATCATTGATCTGATCAACATTATATGCCCCAATCATGATAAGGGCATGCATCTTTGAATCATTACTTCCAGTGGTGTGGAAGGCTTAGTTTGCATAAGAATTTGAAGTCCACTAGAGTCTCGGGAATTGCTTAGCATTTGTAAAGGACCGAAATTCAGATTGTCAAAGGTTTAAATCAACATATTTTATTTTACCCCAAGAAATAGGGTAAGCTTATGATAGGAATGATTCATAAGATGAACATGATTAACTTGATTAAGTTATCAATTATTGATTTTAATTATAATTTTGTTATTATGACTACCCCCTCAAGCATCAATTTGATGAGAACAATATTGATGGTAAAAGTGACAAGTCACTTAACCAAGATGATTTATTTAGAAAATTTAAGATGAATGCTTTTGTTGTTATATGGTAGGTCCTATTACAGGTGCGATTTCAACAAATAATAGTAATTGTATATTTTTATCTTATGGAGCAGTCCAGCCGTAATGGCCTTCTTAGGGAATCAAGATGATATCAATTCTATTGAAGCTTGTGTTGCATCACTCGATGACCTATTTAAAATTTCATGGATGAAATGAAATGAATGCCTCATTTCCATGGGGTAGTCCAACTATTATGGCCTTATTTGGGATTGAAGTAAAGCATTGCAATTCAAAAATGACTAATTTGGCTCAAATGACCTTATGGTTATTTACTCATCTTGCCGGATTGCATGGAGTGCAAGTCACTACAACCTCCAAGTGTATAGGGTAAATAACTAGGTACAAGGTGCATTTGAAATTTTTGATGTTATTTGAGTTTTTTTGTTAATTTTGATGATTTTTCAATTGTTTTTTAATTTTGATTTAATGATGATTTTTTGGTTATTTTTTCAAATTTTGATGATTCTGGACCGTTAGATGTGCTTAATTTTCCATTTTAAGACTCCTCATGGTGAGAAATCTAATGCATTTATTATTGTTTGCTAACCATTGTCAGCAATAGCAGCCTAATTTTACAATTTCACAATCACTGTCAGCATAGGCGGCCCGCACTTTCTAGCTGTTGTTAGCATCAATGACAGTAGCAAAACTAAAAAATATAAAAATTAAATTAGGGTTTTTCAATTTATTATTTTCCAGCTGTTAATTTGCAATAGTGAGATCTAAGAGAGAAGTGATAAAGTGACCGAAGAAGACTTCTTATGGTGAAGTAAGGTGAGGCGTCTATGAGCGAAGGAGCCAGAGCTTCACGGGTAATTTCCAAACCCTGACTTGTTTATTTAATCGGTAAAATGAACCAAACTAAGTAATTGGTAAATTAAACTTATTAAACTTGTTGGTAATGAACCACACCCATAGCTAGGCTTAGAACTGGGTTAATTTAGGTGGATCTTTCTTAGTTTTTTGTTTTTATTATTTTTTTTGGGCAAGGGAAAATGTTTTTGGTGTGTTTCCTTGTGGTCACTATCACTCAGGTACTTAATTGGCAAAGAGGGGCCACTGTCACTAAGCAAGGCTAGTTTGAATCCCAATGATCAAATTTTTAATTGTTTGCGGCTAGTCGCTATCAGCATCATTGGCTACTTTGATAGATTTCATTTTGTACATGTAGCTCTTATCTTCACGGATTTAGAATCCTGAGTTACTTGTTGAGATACTACCCCTCATGGTTTGCATTTACTAGAATTGGTTCGATGGGAAAGGTCTTATGTACGTTGCTCACCTATCAATGATGATGTCATATCAAGCATACCTCATAGTGTTGGCCCACATATGGGACTGCCGCACAAACACTTTCCATCTCTCTATCGATGAGATGATCATTACGCTCGAGGACATCTACAGGATCTTTAGGATCCCTTTCGATGGGTGAGCCATCATATTCTCCTTGATATATCATAGGCCAATAGTTTTTGCTAGGTTTTTTGATGACCAAGCAAGAGCAGCACTAAGGAACATTCAGCATGGGGGAGTTCCTATCACCCGCTGGTATCGGGTCGATGTATTCTCGTCACACCAGGACCTTTTGATGCACGCCATATGTAATGTGCTTCTACCTGCTACTTCTAGAGTGAGATTCATATGGAACATCATGGCAATGGTGTAGGACCTAATGGATAGTGTGAATCCCATTATCATGGCCTGGGGTAGTGCCCTATTAGCGTAGCTCTATGACAAGTTGCACAAGATTCAACAATGGGGCCAGGTGGGTGTGGCTTGCAACTTGCTCCTATATATCTAGGGGTGGGAGCACATCAAAGTGGATTGCCTAGGAGGGCTGCCCTAGGATATCACTACTATAGAACCTAGTTTGTAGTTCTATGGAGCCTAGTGGCCTTGGGATGTAGAGGAGAGATGGAGTCATCACAATGTAGGGGACTTGGCACACTATGCACACTCATTGACTGGGCTACAGTCCTGAGACATCATCTAGATGCCCTATGTGGATTGTCCTACTTAGGAGTAGGTAAACCAATTTATATCATGGACAAGGCATGACTGATGGGTCATCGATTGCAAGATAGGTGTTAGGGAGTTATTTCATTACTAATAGGTGACCAAGCAATATGTGGTCTAGAAGGATGTTCCACTAGTGATAATTTTGTATAGGTGGATCTAGGTAGAGAAGGTAGATCATCCTATAGTTGAGGTTGCTATAGTTGATGCTAGAACAACAGAGGCATACACACAGTGGTGGGTGATGTAACTATGCTAGGGTGTTGGTAGCCTAGGATGAGATAGAGATGAGGCACTTGAGGAGGATCTTGATGTGATATGGGTGCAGGCCAGGATAGAGAAGTGGGGCCAGGCTACTAAGGAGTAGGTAGTTCCAGAGGAGGAGAAGGAGGTAGCTCTAGAGGAGAAAGAGTCTCCCATTTAGGCTTAGCTACACAACATAGAGGTCAAGCTATAGACAACCCGCTGCTAGATCCTAGATTGGGATATTTCACTCGCTATGGTAAAAATCTAGCTATCAGTAGGATAGGCCATATGGTAGGGATATGTAGAGGAGAGGGCTACTCTATAGACATAGCTTGACTCCACACTAATCAGGATAGAGGAGCTCACCGTAGAGTGAGATACTCTGGGAGCACAGGGTGCATCAAGCTTTCCAAATACTTGGGGTCCAGTAGGTTTAGCCCCAAGGGTAGATATTATATGCCTTCAAGGGGCACTAGAGGATTATGAGGCTCGAATTTCAGTATATGCTAGGTATATTATCGCTTTGCAACTCCAAATAAGGATGCTAGGTGGTACTCCTCGAGAGAGTTCTACAATAAGGGGCTCACACTAGAGCAGGTGGAGTGATTTAGGGAAGTCTTCAGTGTGAGCTAGCCATAGAAAAGGGTCTTGAGACTATGATACTATCATTTGAGACTCATTATGTGTATCATGTGTTTGCTTTTATTTTTATGTGATGCAAAATAGATGTGATGCTTATGATCTTATGCTATATGATGTGATGTATTAATGACATGCACTAGCTAGATGATGTATATATGATTAGATATTGTGATCTAGATGTGTAGATAGACTACTATGTATGCATATATGGATGCAATGGTGATTTATTAAATCCATGTTTAATTTATTTCAAATTTTTATGCATTTATATTCTGTTCTTATGATATGGTGAATGCAATGTATGTAATACACTATTTTCATTATGGTGATTTAATGTAAATGAACTTGTATGCTTTAATCACTTAAAACATAAGGGATGAATGTAATATGTGTTTAACCATCTAATGGGTGACACCACAGAATGTATAAAAATCATGAATGTAAATAATAACTCTTAGCATAAGAATTAATAATTTAAGCATCCAAATGTGAGATGAGATAATGTGGTATGTATGTGTTTTCTTTATAAGCTTTTGTAAATTAAAATATATGTACAAAATAGTCAGTGGCTGTCTAAATATCATTGTTGATATTTATCCGGTATCTATTTTATTTCATGAACATCCTTTAATGAAAATGATTTTTTGCCATGAGGGGATTTTTGAGGTTTTCCATGAGACTCAAACACCCTAGTTTATTAATCAAAAGTTGTATAATTACCATATAGGACTTTTGAAAGATCAAATTTTTTGCTATGCAGACCAATATACTCATTATCCCTATGTGTGTGAATGAATATATTAGAGATAAATAAGCCTACCCCAATGATAGGAAAGATTCATTCAGCCCATTGTTGTATTGGGGATCACCAAATGCTCATCATAATCCTAAGTTAGGCTTAGTTGGACTAGACCATTAGGTGATATAGGACACCTAAAGCTAGCTCTTTTTGTAAATTGCTTAGAACTACTCCAACGCTAGGTGAGACTCATTCAGCCCATTGTTGTATTAGGGATCACTCAATGGTTTTGGAATATTGACCATTCCAGGGATTCAAGCTCTTCATCCCCTTCTTTTCTTCACATTTATTTGGGATACTTGCTCATGCTTAGTGATGAAAAACATTGTTTATTTGATTTCTTTTGAGAAAGGGATTTATTTAGTGATGATAATCACTATTTATTTTGCTTTTGAATTTTACATTATTTTGGGTGAAAGCAAGGGATTTATTTGGGTACGAAGGAACTTGTCCTTTTGTCAATGATCAAAATCTTAGACCATGTGCATCATAAAATGAGAAAGTAAAAACCTTTCACTTAGGATGCCTAGTACCACTTTGTAGTGTTCATATTTCCCTTGTTCCAGCTAGGATTTTAGTGTTTTGATTAGTGATAGGATTTTGATATATGCTAGGTACTATCAAAACTAGACCTCATATTTTTCTAGTAAAGATAGCTTTCTAAAAGTTTTGATAAGATCACTAGGTATGGCTTAGTGACCGAAAAACATTAGTATATTCCTCATAGCAATAGGAAGGGATTGTCTTGAAAAACATAGTTACTCACACGAGTTATGAATAAATGAGGATTTGGAGATGTATGATTGGTATACAAACATGTCACCATTTGCAATACTGAGAACAAAGTCTGCAATGGATGCAACACGCCTAATGCAATGCAAATGCAAAATGTAATATGCAAATGTTTTTGTAATATATTGTTTTCAATTGTTTTTGTGTTTTAATATTTTCAATTATTTTTGTGTTTTTGTGTTTTGTTTTTGACCAAAAGGCTTATACCTTTGAAGCCTTTTGTGAGTTGACCAAAGGACTTATGATGACTTTGGGGCTTTTTGTGATTTGACCAAACAGCTTAAGATGCCTCTGGGGCTTTTTGTGAGTTGACCAAAGGGCTTATGATACCTTTGGAGCCTTTTGTTAATTGACCAAAGGGCTTATGTTGCCTTTGGAACCTTTTGTGAGTTTACCAAAGGGCTTATGATGCCTTTGGAGTTTTTTGTGAGTTGACCAAAGGCTCTAAGATGCCTTTGGAGCTTTTTGTGAGTTGACCAAAGGGCTTAAGATGCCTTTGGGGCTTTTTGATTTTGATGTATTCTAATTTGTTTGGAATTTTATGATTTTTTTTTGTTTATCTTTTCTTGTGTTTATGTGTAAAATACCTTTAGATGAAGAATTTTGAGAGGCTCAAGTTCTTCTATTCCTTCTAAAAATGTTAGGTAATATATCCTAGGTCCAATATTCTTTGATATGATATAAGGACATATCCAGTTAGCCATAAATTTGTCTCGCAGGTGTGGTGGCAGGTTTTAATTATGTTGGTTCTCTTTGAGCACAAGATCCCCAAACTTAAAGTCTCTCAAGTGGACTATATTGTTATAATATCATATTAGACAATCTTGGTAAACTCAAATATGATCAAGAGCATTGATGCGATGTTCATCAAGAAGGGTCAATTGATCAAGATGAGCGTTTTGCATAGTGTCATCATCGATAAATTATTTCAATGCAATGCACAATGTTGGAATTTCTAACTCTAAGGGCATAATGGCATTAGCTCCATATACAAGAAAAAATGGTGTTGCCCTAGTAGGCATCCGTATGCTAGTTCTGTAAGCCCATAATGCAAGAGGTAACTGCAGATGCCAATCCTTATGATTTTTATTTACCATCTTCTTTAAGATGGCTACGATTGTTTTGTTTGAGTCTTTTGCTTATCCATTTGCTTGCGGATAATATGATGTCGCAAAACTATGTTGAATGTTATATTTGGACATTAAAGCTCACATATTTTTGTTCTTAAATGAAGGACCATTATCTAAAATTATATTGAATGGGATCCCAAAGCGACATATTATATTGTGAAGTATAAACTCCATAATCCGTGTTCCTATCATTGATATTAAGGGGATAACTTCCATACATTTTGTAAAGTACTCAGTTTCTATTAAGATAAATGTGTATCATTCCAAATATGGGGGAGAGATATTTCCAATTAGATTGAAACCCCACTGAGAAAATGGCCAACCTGCCTGAATGGGTTGTAAGGCCTACGATGGTAGGTGCATAAAATTCGCATGATGTTGACACTTAACACACTTCCTGACATACTCATAGCAATCCTTTTCCATGGTGGGCAAATAATGACCCATTCAAAGGATGCGCTTGATGATGGCCATGTCACTGAAATAGCCATCGCATGTACCATAATGAGCTTGTGAAATCATCCAAGCTTATTCTTAGGGCTCAAGACAATGAAGGTGGACTCCATCATAGTTTCGATGATACAATATATCTTCTAGAAAGATATATCTTACAAATTTTTGTTTGAATTATCATTATGCAACATGCAATAATCTCTATGGGATGATTCCAAGCTTAAGAAAATATTGTAATTGGCATAGCCAATCCTGATAAGCTACAACCTCAACAGATAAGACGACTTGTTCTCTCTGTGATTTGATGTGCACAAATGCAGATTGAAAAAAAACCTTGTGGTGAATGATGGTACCATTCCTCGTAGTATCCTAAGAGATAAAATACCCCCAAGGTTCCCTCTTTTAAAAGTCTTTGGCTTTATAGAAAAACTCATGGTTTGGTTCTATATGAATCATGTTGACTGATTTTTTGTTGTCAAAAGCCTCATTTTGTATCACTGATTGCAAGAGTGTCTTCACATGAATGGTAGTGAAATCAGTAGATAAACTCTAAGGTATCAAGGATCCTAAAGATACCATAGTATCTACAAATATGTTGGATGTACGAGGGATTGCCTCAATATCACACCATTATAGTTGGTCTAGATAAGTGTCAACAAGATCTTTCTAAGATTTCAAGATTGGACACCTACATTGAAATATTCCCTTAACTTGGTTAACGATGAGAAGGGAGCCACCAAAGATATTTAGCTTTTTAATTTTCATAGTGATTGTTGTTTGGATATCCAAGATTAGGGCTTCATATTTAGCATTGTTATTTACAACATGAAAAACACAATACCTACACCACCCCCTTTCTCACACTTTGAACCTTCGAAGAACAAAGCCATGTTAGCTTTATTATCAGGTTCTTTGAGTTTGGGTGCTTCCAATAATGCAAATACTGCCTCATCGGGAAGTTCTATGATGAGATGCCTATTATCCTGATGGAATTTTGGCTTATAAATTCTAAATCAAATTTTTTCAATAGCATGATCCACTTTTCAATACATTTATTATGATATGTCTTGCTCATCATATACAACAAAGGATTTTATTTTGATATCACATGCATTTTATGGCTCAACATGTAGTGGCACAACTGCTTAGTCATAAAGACCACTTCTAAGCATATCTTCTCTATTTATGCATACCCTAGCTCATAACTCACCAAGGTGTAACTGATATAGTATATCACTTGTTATTTGTATTGCATGTTCTTTTGAGCCAACATGATGCCCAAAGCAAAATTGATAGTAGATATATAAAGTAGAAATGGTACGTCTAGCCTTGGTGGAGCTAGTACTGGTGGTGTCACCAAGTATTTCCTAATCTTAGCAAAGGTTTCTTGATATTCTTCATCCTAGTGGAATGGGATCCCCTTGTGTAACAATCAATTCATGGGTTGATATTTATATGATAGTTGTGCGATCAAATACTTTATGGATACTAATTTTCCCTATAGGCTTCTCAGCTCTTTGATGTTAGTGGATGGGACCATTTATAGGATAGCCTTTATATTTTCTAGGTCGACTTTGATCCCTCATTTAGAAATGATGAATCCCAAGAGTTTTCAAGAAGTTACGTCAAAGATGCATTTCTTGGGATTCAACCTGACATTGTGCTCTATCAAGCGATCAAAGACCTTTCTTAGGATCTCGGCATGCTCTTCACATAGTAATGACTTGGCCAATAAGTCATTGATATAATCTTCTAGGATCTTATGCATGTAGTCATGGAAAATATATGTCATGGCCCACTGATATGTGGTACCAAGATTTTTAAGACCAAATGGCATTACTTTGTAACAAAATATCCCCCATGGAGTGGTGAATGTGGTTTTGTGTTGGTCTTCTGGTTTAATCTGAATCTAATTGTAACTAGAAAAGTTGTCCATGAGGGAGAGCATCTCATAACCAGCAGTTGTCTACAAGAGCATTTATGTTGGGCAATGGGAATTAATCCTTTGGTGTTACCTTATTGAGATATCTTAAATTCATGCAAATACAGATCCTTCCATCAGATTTTCCTATAGGTACCATGTTTGATACCCATTTCAGATAGTCAATGGGGGTAATAAAGTCTACATCCAATAGCTTTTGCAGCTCGTTATTTACCATCAAAGAGATGGTTGGATGCATATTCTTGAGTTTTTGCTTGATAGATTTCTTTGGAGGATCTAGAGAAAGATTGGGGATAACCAATTTTGGATCTAAACCCAGCATATCCTTATAGGTCCAAGCAAATATATTAGGTCTCTCTTTTAATAGAGGTATTATGGTGGCTTGTTCTTCTAGAGATAATATTTCTTTGAAATTTAACTTTCTTTGGATCAAAAATATCATCACTTATGTCCACTTTGAAAGTTTCCTCTATTGACATGTGCAACCCCTCCTCAAGCTAGTGAGGAATGGGGATCAAGTGGATGTCATCCGCCTGGTTTAAAAGTTCAATTGAATTAGGGTCAAAACTAGTTTGATAAACATCATGTGCACAACCTAGTGCAAAATGAAATAGTTGTAGTATTTCTTCATTGGGGAAGAAATTTTCAAGCTTTAATGGTGAATCAGCATGATTCCAATCAACAGCATCTAAGTTAAGACACACTAGATTAGAAGGATCAGCTGGGTTGTGGAGTGCAGTGGTCAGATCAATGGAGATCATGTTGATGGATGGGATGGAATATCCAGGACCACACAGGTGTAACTCTACATTGTTAATTTACCTTCCATACCCAAGATGAGGCTCTAGGAATATGGGGATCACAAGATCCAATCTATGGATAGATGGGAATATGGGATCATTTAGTTGAAGCATATTTTTAGATGTAGGAGGATCGGGGAAAACTATATGATAGATTTCATCTAAATTAGCTGGTCTTCCCTTGAGGTGAGGTCCAGGATATACTCTGTGATACATCTGATCTATCTCAAATGGTTTATTATGATGATGTAAGTTCCAAGGCCCAAAGTAGGTCATTTTTATCTCATATTCATAATCATTGTCGTATATGAAGTGTTCATTATCTATATCCATTGACTTCGTGAGGTGACATGAATGTCGAGGCCCAAGGTAGGCCAATTTAGTCTCATCCTCATAATCATTGTGATATGTGATGTACTCATTCTCCTCTCATTCTTAACCATAGCCTAGTTCATCTTCCCACAGGATGATTCCTGATGGGGTTGCCTCAAGAGAGAAATTTGGGTGATACACAATGAGTGGCTCTATAGTGACCATGGTCATCAACTTAACATCCATGTAGTTTATATTCAGGTGATAAATATTCCATTCAATATCTTACTTGAACCCTAAGCTTAGTCTATTTAGAGATAATGCTAATGAATCATCATAGCTTTGAATATGATATCCTAGGATAGATCTATCAGTAGATAATTGAGATTGTGGTTCAACTAGTTTCCATCACCCTTGCTCATATAGACCTAAACCATAGTCATGTAAATTGTTGCATTCAAATTATCTAAGAGAAAAATTAGGGTTGGAAAGATAATGAATGTTCATTGTGAATGGCTCATCATCATCCTCTTCAATGTCTAAGGCATCATGGGCATAATCCAACCCAACATAAATGAAATTGGTTTGGTTAGGGGGATCCCTAACGGCACCACTATCCCTATGGGTAGGTTTGGGACTCTTGGTCATACCATGTCTTGTGTAGACTCGATAATTGGAGTGAAAGTAACATTATGCACAAGATATTCATCTAGTCATGTATTAGCTAGGTAAACTATAACCTACGATGTATATGATGTTGATGATGATGCAAGCAAGGTACATTGAAGTACCTCCTCGACTATATCTTGGGAATCTTCCTCCTCCATGGGATTTGGAATTTCCACTATTGCTATGGTTGGGACTTCCTTAGGTCTTTCCTCCACTAAGGGTGCTTTTAGTTTTTGAGAATATTTTGCCTTAGACATTTTTGGTTTCTTAAAAGTACTAGTAGCTTTAGAAGTTAAAGGTGGCATCGATGTGGACGGGTCACCTCACATTGATTTGGATTTTCTTCCTAGTTGTGTGGTAGGATATGATGGCCTAATGTATAAGTGCATGGAATAAATGACAAAATCCCCCAATAATTTAACCTGATGAACATATTTGAATGGTTCTTCATATGATGGTACCACATGTACCTATCCCTTGTGTATATATTTAATGCATTGATGAAAGATCGAGGGAATGCACTGCATGTCCCTTATCCAAGGATGACCTAGGAGGATATTATACTAAATGGCCCCCTTCTTTACATGACACAACACAGGGTTGGTCTTGTGCCCCACCTACATAGGTAGGATTATTGTACCCATTATGGAGCATAATGCATCATTATAGGCTCTCAATGTGTAGGAGGTAGGAATGATGTTTGACCTAGGGATATTCAAGTACCCCATAGACTTGGTTGTTATTATGTTAATCGATGAGCTTGTATCGATTAAATCCCATTTGAAAGGTATGTCATTGATACACGTGATAATGTGCAAAGGTTGGTCTACTATGGTAGTAGGGACTACCTTTATTTTGTGATCATAAAAATGAATCACAAGCTCTTGACACTATTGTACTTGCCCCACAAATTTTGTAAATGCATTAGGGTTATAAAGACTATAACTTAATTGATTTCAAGATTTCCATTAGGGTCTCCATGTATCTAGGAGACTATTGAATGAGCTCGTATATAGATAACTGAGCTGGCATTGTTTGGAAATTCCACATTAGTCTATTCTGGATAGTTATCACAGGTCACACTCATAGACCCAAAATATTATTTTACATTGGCCTCTATTGAGGTGTAGTCTAGATATGAATAGAAGTCGTTGGAGGCTTTGGTTGGTTATATCACTAGTTTGAAGTAATCACATTGACTATGTTGACCATTCCAACAAATCCCTAGGTGGGAGGTTCAACTTGGATTTGATTTACTTAAGCTTCCTAATTTCTAGGGACTTCATGGTTTGGCAATAGGTTTCTAAATATACCCATATATCTATTATCGGGTGCTATTGGTTTATTAACTTGCAGTTCACCCCTCTCGATCATATTTTGTACACCATTTTTGAAATTGATGCACACTTAAATATCTTACCCATGTTGTTTATTGTATGGGTAATAATGATCATTCTTATATCCATTGGTCTTGGGATGGTTAGGGTCAATAAGTTGTACCTTAGGTAGTCTGATTCTTTGTGCCTTTCTTAGTTGATTGAATATCGATGCCATCGATTTTTACAAAAGTGTGAAGTAGCGAGGTAGCCAACATTGCCTATTTTAGTCTTGGTTATTATTTTGGTTGTAGTTGGATGGGGGGGTTGAGCCTGGTAATTTTTTGGTTGTTGGATATTTCCTCCCTTTGGTATATTTAGTACAACCTAATATACTACAGCAGGCTTGGTCTGCTATTGTTAATTTTGATTACTATGATTGTTCCAATATTTCTTGTTACAGAGCTTAAGATCTCCTTCTTCAAATTTGATATCCTCTATCATCTTGGCTTGTACCAAGGATTCCTTGAGAGTTCCATATTTTTGTAGCTGCAAGAGTAGTGAAATGTACTTAGCATAACTCTTAGTGAAAATTCAAGTGAGCTCAGTAGTAGGAACAAAAAATGGTAGTTTTACTATTAGTTTTCTCCATCTATTCTCATAGTCCATGACCGGCTCGTCATCATATTTCTTTATATTAGCCAAGTCGAACAAGTTTATTTTATTCTTGACACCAAAAGAAAAGTGTTCAAGTAATTCATTCACTAGCTACTCAAAACTGATGATGTTATGTTTGGATAATTGATTAAACCATTAAATGGTTGTGCCTAATAATGTCATGATAAACGTTCTTAACATCAAGGCATCATTGTGTTGGAGCTATAAGAACGCGTTCATGAAATTGGTCATATTCTCTTGTGCATATTTCTCTCTTAAATTTATCTAACCTAGGCATCTCTAAGTGTTTAGGATAAGCAAGACTTGGTACTGAAGGGTACAAATACTGATTGTGTATCTTGATTAGGGTTGGCTTCTGCCCAACCATGTCTTTTTTCTTGAGAGACTTGATTCTCTTAGTGAGTATCTTGTATACCTTTGAAGAGAGGATATCTTGTTCTCAAAGTGCTACTCGATGTGGTCAATGAGGTACTCTGCATTTTTGCACTTTGGGCATCTAAATTCATCTCCCACAACTACGGATGAAGTTTAAATATATGTCTATTCTTGATTCTCCATTTTTGCCTATTCTTGTTCATGCTCTACCTGTTCTAGATCTAAGCATTGTTGGTAGTTTAAATCATGTTGTGATCTACGATGAGTGTGTTCATCTACATTTTTAGTTTGTATCTCGTGTTAAGAAATGGCACATCTATTTGATTGGTAATACTCACTTCCCAAGTGTATATTGGCTTGAGCCAGCCTATTTGCTTGTTCCTCATGCTATATTTTCTCTAGGGTAAGTTGCTCCCTCAAGAACTACTCATTTAGGTGCAAATTCCTTTTCCTTTGTGCCCACACTTCCTCCTATTCAAGGATGTCTAGGTGCTCTTATTCTACATGTAATGCCTCCCTCTTGTCTTGGAGTAATTTTTCCTAATATTATGCATCTTCATACAACCTGCACACATGGTTATATTGATCTACCATTGAAGTTATATGACTCTATAACTCTGTACAAGAAGTCCTTATGGAGAGGCCCTTTTTATAAGCTTCTACTATGCTTTTACCTCTATCTATCAAGGCAACATGGTTAGTGTACAATGGCCTATGTTCAGTATCCCCATGATCAAAAGTAGTGTGCATGCTTTGGGGGAACTTTGAAGCTTCTCCCTACTTATTAGTGTACCTCATTGTTTACTAGCTACGTGAACTCTTAGAAATAAAGTGTACAATAGTATTGCTTCTATGATTTGGTCTAAAAAAATATTGATATAACTCATCAAGCTATCTGGATTTCCATAATTGATCTCATGGAGTTCCATTTACACCAATGAGATTGAAGTCTATTGCTATCCTACCACCTTTAGAGTGTCTAGGACTTATGGTGGGTCTACGATTGGATGCAAACCTTGTGTTTTTCCCCTTAGTGGACTAATATTACCTATGTCTATCATGTGAGGATTGGGGCCTTGAATCTCCCTCATGGTTATTGTAAGAAGAACCTGGACATGGTTCTCCAGTTGGGGTTTCTCGAGGAGTACCCTCATGGGTTGAGTTCTCCCCCTTGAGGCTCACTAAACTTTATTCAGTGGTATTCTATGTAGGAGGTTCAACATCATTGTTATTATGATTGTGGTTGGGTGGAGCAATAGTTCCCACCTCGATGTTAGATAGAGGGCAGTTGCTCTGTGTGAAGACCATGACAATGTGAAATTATCTTTTGTTTAAATTTTAAGATATGTAAACACAGTAAAAACTTTTTTCTCTTTTAAATGTTCTTGGTGTTACTAAAAATGGTCTTGTGTGCTTTAGATTTGTTGAAAAATTTAACTATTTCTCATCATGTTTGGAAATATATTGATGAAATGCTTGTATAGTTTGATGGTTTTCACATGTATACTCGCAGCTTGACAACCGACAATAAAATTCATGATCACATAAACCCCACCAATGTGTGGAGATGAAGCCCACACCTTGTCAGGGAGCACAAGTCCTACTAGATCCTCACCCAGTCTCACCTGGTCAGAATTATACCCTTTGAAGAGAAGTACATGCAAAATTTTTAGGCTACATCAGTTCTTAAATCTAGTATTAGCCAAATAGAATGGGTTCATGGGATTTGAGCCAATGTATGGAGATGAAAGCCATCGTCATTAGACTCTATTAGTGGTTGGGTGTGAATTCCAACTCACTAAGTTTTAAATATGACATGGTGTGTGATTGATCTTTTTAAATTTAAAAATGCATCATGAAGATCTTGAATGATTCTCCTATATGCTTAGAAAGAATGTTTCACTTTAAGAAAATGCACATCTATAGATTTACATGATATTAGGAGAATGCAATATTACTTATGAAGAAATGGCCTCTAATTGGGCCTCAAGCATGCAAACTCTACATACAATCTAGACCGCTAGAAAATACGACGGATCACAATCAAAAGTTTGATGTTCCTAGCAATGGCTAGTACAAAAAAAAGAGAATTTAATCATTTTGCCTTAAACTTTCTCTATGTTTTCTAATTAAACAAATTTTCACCTACTGCATTCTAGAAATAAACACAGATAAAGAAGTGAAAAATTGTAGAGAATTCCACCAACCTAGAGTCCAAGTCTATTGATGTTTAAGTTATATATTGTTGCATGTTTTCTGCCGGTCGCTATCACTCAAGGTGGATCTAACTGGATTCTATCTTCAAAAGCATCTCAGCTCTGTTACCCACTGTCAATCAGAGTGGTTATACCTGCATACAAAAAATAGGAAACATATCATCAGTTAGCATATTTTTTGGATGTTTCCTTCATGATCACCTATGTATGAAGGTGAAAATCATGCATATAGACCATTGCAAGCATATAACAATATAATAAATATAAATAAAGTAACTATTTGCACGAATAAAATATATCCAAGAAAATGGGGTTGCCCTTTTATTAAAAATAGTAAATCTCGGTTACAATAGCTCCCTCGTAGGGAGTCACTCAATTTGAAACCATGTTTACAATAGTTGAGTCCCCTCAACGGGGAGAGATGCACTCAAAGGGTCTTCACTTCGATACCAATTTGCATGAGGTCTTACTAGATACCTCCTTCTCTAATGTTTAGAGGGAATGTTTTGAATGCAACTTATCCTTGAACAGATCTATTACCTATGTACAAGGAAATAATAAGCAACATCAAAATTCTATGATACCTCTCGAGATGAGGCTTATTTCACATATTTGTAATAAATAGTGTAAAATCATAAAGAAATCATCAGAAAGCATAAATGAAAGTAAGAGACGTCTATTAAAATACCTATGAACCATGAAAATATGATAAAACAATAAATCTAAACTAGGGTAAACTAATGATGCATAAAGGAAGGTAGGTCTACACTAGAAACTAAAGAAATTGCATCTCAAACCCTAGCCACTATCACTCAAGGTGTCTAGTATGCTAGCCTCTGCTACCATCGATGGCTATGCCTATAGGCCACTATCGAATACTATGGCTGCTAACTGTGATCTTTGCTCCTTGTATTAGTTTCTACAACTCAAAAATCCTTAGTTAAATTTATGTTCAAGATTTTTTGGTGTGTCTGAACACATATTTATGAGTGAAATATCTCAAATCTAAGCAGATTGAAGGCAAATGGATGATTTTCTTCTCAACATTATGGAAGATCCATTGTTGATGGCATGCTTGGAGATCTACAATCAGGCAGCACTTTGATACTCCTCACAGGGTTGTCATTTGGTTACTCAATGTGGTAGGGCTTCACTATATACAATTTGAGATCTATACTTTTTCCTAGGGGGTGCATACGTAGGCCTCCCAAATTCCAAATCTTGGCTTCTTAGAGAAGCCAAGATCTAGATTTGCATGAAACTAGCCATTGGGGAAAAGGCCCAGTTCTAGACATGCATGGAAGTGGTAATTAGGAGAAACTCTAGGATATTTGTACCCAAAACTTCCTGAATCCAATGCAAGTTCAGTTACCATGCATGATTCGAACTCGCATTCATGATAAAATTTGTCTTAGTGCTAGTCATTGCCCATAGTAACGACTATATCATAGCCAATATAATATTTAGTGGTTGGGCTGGTAGTCACTCTGGTTGATAGCGATTAAGCCTGAACAGGTCAGAACTACCCCTAGTGATTAGTTAGAACTTCTTTTAGCTCTTAGAAAGGTCCAAGATCATTCATATTGTTTGTATAGGTGCCTATATGAGTAGTTCCCTAAATATAATGTGTTTTAGGTAGCTACAAGGAGACCTTCATGATCTAAACACTTTGCTTAATTTCTATAAAAAGAATCATCCATCCATTAAGGGGCCTAGTAGGGCAGTACCACACATTCTCATTATGGCTCATCCTAGAAAACCATTAGAAGAAGTGCAAGAGTACATCCTATACCAAGATGATTGCTACCAATATTCTAAAACTAAGCATCTATCTATAAATCAAGAACATGATCAAGAGGATACGTGTGTTAATTATCATTCTCACAAACAACCCATGTTGGCTCTCATATTTTTTATAGACAAGGGTGACATAAATATCAATATATTCTAAGAGATATCATTCATTCAATAATTTTGCACCTTTGCACTGCATGATTACATAGAGTTCACATTCAAACCAGAATACTAGGTCAATGTGACCTTTAGGGATCTCAGAAAACAGGTTGTAGATCTTACTCAAGATGAGAGATAATACAAGCCCATCCATATTTTAGGTACAAGGGTAAACAGATCCCATAAATTTGAACAAATAAACTACACTCATCAGGATCCTAGGCCAAACCTTAACCAATAGTATTAGTTTGATCAACTATGATTAGATCATCAATGATTAAATCAACAATGGGTGTACCAACAACGATCACACCTAAAAAGTTTGCATCAATAAAGGGTACAACAAGAACAATTGTAAAAGGTATTGCATGAAATGATATCTACACCTAGTACCCATAGGCTACAACAACACATAAGGCATCCTATGCAATATCAAAACCTTCCACCACATCCAAAGAAATTTTTTTTGCCTTGTACGTGACCAAATCAGCCACCCATACATCCTCAAAGAAACCAATTGCCTCAACAAAACAAACAATACACTTATCCAGAGGAGTATGACCCTTATGAGGAACCATAGTTAAAATATCAATAACCAATCGATACATACCCTGAATTACCTTATAGGAATACGTGTTGACAACACGCAACCATCTCTGTTTCTTCCTCGAGGGTAGAGGCGAGTGAATGAAATTATTTTTCTAGATGCATATAAGTTGTTGATAGATTGTATTAATACCTTAGAGAAGAAAAATTTAGGTTTATATTACCAAAAACCTACCTTACATTAGCTTCACAACCAACCATTGCACCCATCCATGCCATCACCCCCATATCTTGAGCATTTTGAGATGCAAAAATTAGATAAGTTCAAAGGAGAGGAAGATGCTCAAAGGTATGTCACACATTTCATGAATGTATGCTTTCATATTTAGGATGATGATGTCCTCAAGCTAATAATAATCCTAATAACTCTTCTAGCGCATGCATTAGAATGGTATAATCATCTACCATGATATAACATCCATTACTTTGAACAACTTGCAAATGCATTCTTAGAAATATTTTTTTTTAGTGTCAAGAAAAAGGTAACATTGACTAACTTGTACAATCTTAGACAATTCAAAGATGATCCAGTCATGGACTACAACAATTGGTGAAGAGCAATAATGACCAAGTTACCTTTCACCTTGCTCATAATAGAGCTTCCTAGATTATTTACTAGGAGTTTTTCAAAGTAAATCTTGCTTTTATTACAAATACAACAATATTGATCCTTTGAGGACACCCTAGCATGATCTAAGATCATTGAGAATATTAAGGTCTAGGAAGGTGATATTAAGCTTTGTAAAAAGAAATGGATAAACAATAATGCTAAAGGAGGCAACACACAACATAATGCGGCCCTAGTAAATCAAGTTGTTTTGAGTATCCCTAGATACTCAAACCAAGCCATACGATCACAACCACT
Organism: Wollemia nobilis; assembly: GCA_028583015.1. Classification (NCBI taxonomy): domain Eukaryota; kingdom Viridiplantae; phylum Streptophyta; class Pinopsida; order Araucariales; family Araucariaceae; genus Wollemia; species Wollemia nobilis. The sequence goes on along the minus strand of JAQPPZ010001316.1, from coordinate 2,020,779 downwards.
ACCTAAGCCTAATTATCAAGCTCATCCACCACCAGCCCAATATCATCCACAATAGAACTAAAAGCAAGACCAACAAAATTGACCACAATGATAATATACTTCTTTGTCAAAAATATTAACATTGATTTTTAATCAATTATGTGTGGCACACACAATCAATCTCCTTGAGATCCATCCACTAGACCCTAATTGGCCTAAACCAAAGTCTCATAAGGAGGATCTATACTATGCTTACCATCGACAAAGGGGTTATGACATCTAGACATGTTATGCCTTTAAAAATATAGTACATGATATGATCAATAGGAAAGACATTCAGATTGACAATCCTCTTATCCCAAATAATAAAAGCATAGGTGTCTTCAAAGATCCTTTTCCTACACATGAAACAAACACAACACCTACCAACAAAGAAGAATAAAATCTACAGATGCTCCTTTTTGTGATGTGTTGTGGGAGACACATCGTTGAGCAAAAAAATAGACCATCTAAATTCATTTTGTAGGGTGTATGATGATCATTGATCTAATCAACATTAGATGCCCCAATCATGAGAAGGGTGTGCATCTCTAAATAATTACTTCCAACGGTGTGGAAGGCTTAGTTTGCATAAGACTTTGAAGTCCACTAGAGTCTCAGGTCACATTTCTTAGCATTTGCAAAGGACCAAAAACCATATTGTCAAAGGTTTAAATCAACATATTTTCTTTTGCCCCAAGTAATAAGGTAAGCTTATGATAGTTGTTAGCAATGATTCGTAAGATGAACATGATTAACTTGATTAAGTTATCAATTTTTTATTTTGATTATGATTTTGTTATTATGACTACCCCCTCAAAATATGAGTCGATGAGGAGAATATTGATGATAAAAGTGACGAGTCGCTTGACCAAGATGATTGATTTGGAAAATTTAATATGAATGCTTTTGTTGTTATATGGCAGGTCCTATTACAGGTGTGATTTCAACCAATAATAGTAATTGTACATTTTTATCCCGTGGAGCAGTCCGGCTGCAATGGCCTTCTTAGAGAATCAATATGATAGTAATTTTATTGAAGCTTGTGTTGCATCACTCAATGATCTATTGCTAATTTTGTGGGGTAAATACAATATTATAATGAGCCTACAATAACTTTTCATGACCATGAGATCAATATTATACCCATTGACATACCAAATCCTCCACTCCATATCATCGCTAGTATCAATCGGATCCCTTATAAGTGTTTCTTGATCGACACAGGTTACTCAATCAATATCATCACCACATCATCCCTCCAATACCTCAACCTTACACCATCCCACATCATAACATCCATATTCACCCTTAGATAATTTAATGATGCATTTTGTTTTACCATTAGGATAGTACTTCTTCCTATTTAGGTTTTTCTAAAAATAATTCACACACTCTTCCATCTTCTAAAATGGATCATGCAATATAATTATCTACTTGGTCAGCCCTAGATCTTAAACATGAGGTGCATACCTTCAATATTACATCAATGCATTAAATACATACATGAAATTCAAGTGATTTGTATCCCTGTAGACTTAGAACTATTTAAATTTTGTAATATGGTCTCACATCCTAATGAGTTATCTTTACCATAAATGCATATGGAGGTATGACCCAATCCATCCAACATTCACCAAACCCCTCCACAATGATCCCCTATGTCTTCATCAAATAAAAAAACATCATCAGTAGACATAGAGAACCCTTTTCATGCATTATATATTCCCATGAAGAATCCTTAGAAGGCATCCATATCATCACCTCCATTATCACCAACCCATGCATCCACATCCCAATCATAGAACTTTCCTCCCACATCATCGATATCAACCATTTCAAAAACATATATTCACACCCCTCCTATTCGATATGAGCCTTCGTCTCTATCACCTAATACATTGCAACCCACATCCCCCTCATCATCACCCCACCCTTCAATATCTACAATACATATATCTAGCCTAGTACTCAATTAATACATAGCATAAAATATCACATTCACTTCCCTTATTGAGATAGTTCGAGACATGGACCGACCTCCTCAAGTATTCATGGGAATAATTAATGTGGTGACAAAGGACGAGGAATATCCAAATTGATCTATGGACCCTATAGTTTCATCTAATATTCCCATAATATCACAAATACCTATCCAAACCCACCAGATACACCTCAGCTACCTACCAATTGCCATTAAATTTCATCAACATCCATTCAACCATCACAAAATTTTGAGACCTACAACCAACATCCTCTCACTTTTCAATACAAGTAATCACCTTAAATGGGCTTACAACATATCTTAGATCGGCTAGCCAACATCGAGTTGTAATTGAGCTATCAACACACTCTAATTCTACAACAAATTTTAACTTGACTCACAAACATTGAGCTACAGTTGATTCATCATCAACCTCATCAACCTCCATATCAACCACTTTAATAATATCAAAATCCACCATAGAAAACTATATCCTAGGCCAAACTACCTTTGCCACAACCTCAAAATTAGCCATAATCGAACAACCACACCAAGCATCCTGTGAGGCCCTCTCATGACCACTATCCACTTTTAGAGCCTTATTCAACCATATTTCAAAAGCTTTATGAAGCACAAGTAATTACATTACTAGAAATAATACCAAGAAGCCCTAATAGACCTCAACATAGGTCATATAGGGAAGATCACTTTTGCCTTTATCATCGTCTAGTGGGCCACGACATCTATAATTGCTAAACATTTAAAAAGGTAGTACAAGATCTAAATGATAGGTGGGCATCACCATTCCTAGTCCACCATGTCCACATCATTCAAAATGATAAACCTGTACCTAGAATCCTCTATCCGAGCCCATTCTGAACATCTATTAAAATTTATAGGATGCAAAAATAATTGGTCTACGTGACGTACACCTTGTAGACCCTAAAATACCTAAATCTAACTCATATCGATAAAATCAGTATTACCTCTATCATAGGAAAAAGGGTCATGAATTAATGGTTGCTTCACATTTAAAAAAGTGATCCAAAATCTTATAAACAAGGGGACCTTTCCCATAGATGGTCCACTCACCCCATCTTACTAGAACCTTGACATCCATCAGAACCATAATTGGGATGCTCAAGGTATCGCACCTCCCTCGTCCTCCAAATCACCAATAATATAATAATTCAAGTATTCTTAAGGTAACATACCTTCCCCACACTCACCAATTATGAAACACTTTGGGGATGCTTAAGGTATCACATCTTCCCCTTACAAAAAATAATAAAATAACAAAAGCAACACAAATATTAAAAATTTAAAAATCACAAAAACATTGCATTGCTTACATTATCATGCATTACACATTACTTCATTTCATTGGTTAATTATATTAGGCATATTAGCCATTGCAATAGCATCACTATGTTTTGCATCTTATCATTAATAACACCTAACTTTGTGGTTTTTTGACCATTATGGAGTCCTCATAATATAGGATAGATATCATATGACCATCAACAATGATGTTCATATGACCACTGGCTATTTTACACACACCTCTTAATATTCAAAAGTTCATAAAAGACTTACACACACCACACATTTATTTTTGCTATTTACATTTTGTAGAGCACCATGCTTGTATGACTTCCATAAGTCTTAATCAAACCTTTTCTCTTGTCATCATTTGCACTTTTTCTTGTGATATTTTGATTATTAAGAGGTCCTCATAAGATAGGGTAGATATCGTATGACCATCAACAATGATGTTCATACGACCATTGACTATTTTACGCATATTTCTTAGTTTCCAAAAGTTCATAAGGAAAACACACACATCCAATAAATCATTTCCATCCACATTTTGTATCCTTAGTGTTTGTGTTTTCCCCTCATCTAGTCAGTTGTTATAGGGTGTTTAATAGGGTATTTTTATCATTCAACCGTTCCTAGTTTTCTTTTCATATTTTGTATAAATCTATCTTGATTTTTGAAGGTAGAGTCTTTTTTTTATTATACCTTGCATATCTCAAAATCCCAACACAACTTCATATTTTTAAATCTAAGTTTGAATAAGGAAGGAAAACACTACAACGTAGTCCTTACCCCTTAAGTGAAAGGTTTCCCTTGCTCATCCTATTATGTGCATGGCCTAGAATGCTGAGAATTGACAAAAGGAAAAGTTCCCCTACCCAAAGCAATAAAATCCCTTGCTCCACTCAAAACTGAGCAAGTATCCCCCCAAATAAAAAGATAAATCATTTGCTCTTCCACAAAACAATCAAGTATCCAAAAAAATATATAAATACCTTGCTCTTCCATAAAATGAGCAAGTATCCAAAAAATAAAAATAAATCCCTTGCTCTTCCCAAAAATGAGTAAGTATCCAAAAAAATTATAAATCCCTTTCTCTTTAAAAACAAAATCACGTATCCCTCCCCTAAAAAAAAGTAAAATCAAAAGAAAAGAAGGGGGTGAAGAGCTTGAATTCCTAGAATTATCATTTTTTGAAATCCATGAGGTAATCTCCATCACCAACAATGGGCTATAGATGTTAGCTTGGTAATACAGTAGCCTTACACATGGTGATATGTCTATCACATTAGTGACTTCCTTTTGTACAAACTAATGTCAACTTGTGGATGAGCTAGCTTTTGGTGGCTTGTATTACCCTGTAGTTTAGTCCAACTACATACAAAATCAAGGTAATGATGACCATAGGGAAATCCCAATTACAACAATGGGATATAAACCTTCATCTAGCAATGGGGTAGTCTTACACATCATATTAATGAACTTCACTATACACACATAGGGATATTGAATATTTGGGTCTTCCTAGCAGATTTTTATCTTTTAGAGATATGTATAGTCAGTATACAACTTTTGACTGGTCAACTAGGGTGTTTGAGTCTCATGAAAAACCTTGTTGTTCCCTTGTGACCTCTCACTATTCCCCATCCATCATTTACATTTTGTCATATTACATTTTATTCCATATAGCTTACCCTCAAATGTATGAATTTCAAGATAAAGTGAACATTTTTATTAATGAATTTTATACATGTCATGGTGCTTACACTTAGTTTGTTTTGCATCTTAGATTAATTTATTATTTTTTAAAACATATCATAATACAAATCATATTTTAAGAAATAGATTATATTACATCATTTGGATCATGTAAATGTACCTTCCTAGGCACATACTTAGGACAAAAGATTACTTTAGGAGGAAGTTACCTAGTTTCCTCATGCAATGTAATTAATGGACAAGTTTCAATGTGCAAGTTGTATATGTGTAAGTTATCCCTTGCATAGCTAGGTAGAGTGTTGGCCAAGGGACTTATATTCCTATATAAAGACCTCATTTTAATAACATAGTATAGCACAATAAAGCATAGCATAGCAAATCATATCATAGATATAGTTGCCCATATTGGTCATGGTTCAATGTAGTCTAGTAGCATTATTCATGGAGTGTCCATTTCCTTCATAGCTACATTGTATTCATTTCTATTATTTATATTTATAGAATATTTCAGTTATGTCATAGATTTACTTTCTTTCATATTTTTTTTGCATCTTGTGATTGCTATCTCCTATTGTATACTACATCAAAATCTAATAGTGGTATCAAAGCTATGGTATATCTATCCACTACAAAACCAACATCATCATTGAGTCTGATTTTTTTGTCAACCTGATGTGTTGTTGGACTAGTCACTAACAAAAACTCTCAAAAGAATCTAGGTGGTAGAATTAGGAAGAGCCACAAGTGAGGATTGAAAGAAATATTAGTTCTATAAATATTGATATTGTATTTGGCTAGAGTCTTTCCACAGATTTGTAGGAAAAAACTTGTGAAGACTAGGAATCAACATTCAATCCACTAGATTGATAAATCAACTAGTGAAGATAATTCAAGATATTTGGAATTTCTTAACTATTGCCCAAAGTTTTTTTTTTTTGTAGAAAACAAATTATTAGAATATTGGGACTCCTCCTACAATAGAAATATAGGAGAACTAAACTTCGTTGCTCAAAGGATGACATGCCTTCATAGTATAGATATTAGTTCCTTGTCCAAGAAAAGAATATTGCAAAAGAAGACTTCTGGAGAAGAGTTGTGGTGAATTTAGGAGACTGGAGATCTCCATTACTAAATTGAGAACTTCACAGAAGAAGAAAATGCCATAGTATCCTTGATCCAGAAGAAAATATCATAGTAGCCTTGATATAGAAGAAAAGGCTATAACAACCTTAATGCTGAAAAATGCCATAGAAACCTTGATATTGAAGAAAATGTTACAAAAGCCTTGATATTGAATAAGACCATAGAAGCCTTGATTTTTAATAAAATACCATAGAAGCCTTGATACTGAAAAATTCCATAGAAGCCTTGATATTGAAGAAAATACCATGGAAGCCTTAATATTGAATAAAAGGCCATAGAAGCCTTGATATTGAAGAAAATACCACATAAGACTTGATACTAAAAAATGGCTACAGAAGCCTTGATCCTGAAGAAGACTCCAAAAGTGAGTTCTAATTTAGAAGGAGATTAATATTTTAGTACTAATACTTTGTTGTATGGAAAGTAGATTCAATGATTTGGGAAACTTCCTACAAGAAAGTTAGGAAGAGTATCTTCTTAAGAATCAATTCAACACCTGAAGCAAAACTGAATGCAAAGATATCATTAGGATATATCATTGAATAACTTCCAATATTGGAAGAATAAGGACTAGGATATTCTTGCTCAAATACAGAAGCAGTAGAAACAAAGATCTAGAGAAATATCTCACCACCAACATAAGGTTGAAGAAAATATCTCAAGGAAGACCAGAAGAAGCTGCAAGATCAAAGACCTTGGGGAGGTCTCAACGAGAATCTAGTAAAAGGCTTGGAAAGCCTTATTAAATAAATCATCAAAGAAGAACTCGTTAGAGAAATCCACTACAAAGAAGAAGCCCCTGATAGTGAAGGACTTAGGATAATTATCGTCATTCAAAAACAAGCCCAAGAGAAGAAGAATTTGGCAAGGAGTGCTAAATCCCAGAAGAAGAATCTAGGGAAGACCTCAAGATATTAAAAATATTGAGAAGATCCTACTTTAAGTTAGAATTTGACAAGAAGACTTGAAGATAGAAGAAGCCTACAAGATCCATGATTTTTGAAGTAAAAGGAGGAGACTGTAAGATGAGAACTGTTGGCAATTTTGGGTACTTTGGGTACATTGCCTTTGCTCAAATGTATAAGTTGTCATTGATGTCAAGAAGCTCTTGAAGGAATTTGATTTAATGTCAAATAATTTGTTTTGATGAAGGTTACGGCATGACAAGTTCAAAGGTTATTCAGAGCATGGATAGTGAGTTTCCAAGAAGACCATAGTAGCCCTTTTGCAAAAGATCAAAGAAAACGACAAGTAAGAAAAGTGTCGCGATATCGCGACATATACAGCAGGCAAGAAAAATAGTCATGATTTCGCGACATGTTAGAGGAGAGAGAAAGAGTAGGGAAAACTATCACGATTTCGTGACATGTTGGAAGAGAGAGAAGCAGGAAAAACTATCACGATTTCGCGACATGTTGGTAGAGAAAAAGGCAAGTGGAAAAACTGTCACGATTTCGTGACATGTTGGCAGAGAAAGAGAGCAAGGTGGAAAGTGTCGCGATTTCGTGACATGTCGCATTTTCACGACTTGAAAAGAGTAGGAAGGCAGAGAAGGAAAAGTGTCACGATTTCGCGACATATTGCAAGGAAGGTTGTACGGATGAAAAAGTGTCACGATTTCGCGACATGTTGTAGGAGAGAGAGTCCGAAAGAAAAAGTGTCACGATTTCGTGACATAATGCAAAAGAGAGAGTCCGTAGTGTGAATTGTCATGATTTCACGACAAGTTCGAAGAGAGAGAAAGTAACACGAAAAGTGTCGCGATTTCACGACATGCTACAGAGTTCGAAGTGAGAACCGTCACGATTTTGTGACATGCTACAGATGAAAATGTTCCAAGTAAGAACTGTCGCGATTTCGTGACATGCAACAAAGGAAAGGTTTCAAAGTAAGAAATGTCGCATTTTCGTGACAGGTTGAAGAGAAAGCAAACAGATGCAAAAAGTGTCATGATTTCATGACAGATTGAGATGGCAGCGTTCGATTGGAGAAAGTGTCATGATTTCACGACAAAAATAGAATGCAGGTCTTCTATAGGAGAAGTGTCACGATTTCGTGACAAAAGCAGAGAGGAAGGCTATGAAGACAGAAGTGTCACGATATCACGACAGAAGTAAAGACAAAGTCTGCAGAGGCAGAAGTGTCACGATTTCGCGACAAAAGCAAAAAGGAGGTCGACGAAGGGAGAAGTGTCGCGATATCGCGACAAAAGCAAAGTTGATGCTGACAAAGTCAGAAGTGTCACGATATCGCGACAAGAGCTTAGTTGAAGTCGACAAAGGCTGAAGTGTCACGATATCGTGACAAAAGCCAAAAGAAAGTGTATGGTTGCAAAGGTGTCACGATATCGTGACATGTTGTATTTTCGCGGCAGAAGCTACAGAAGAGTTACAGAGGCAGTGAAGCCGACAAAGTCAAATTTTAGCCGACAAAGATTAGGGCTTGCAACCGACGAAGATTAGGGTTTGCATTTGGTATAACAGCCGACTAAGATTAAAGTTTTCATCATGAAAATTTTGTTATAAAAGGAGGGCTATTTGGAGAGTTGAAGGGGGAATGGATGTGTTGTTGATGTGCGACGTTCGCAGATAGTGCACAGAGCAAGAAGTTCGATCACCGAGAGCAGAGTGCAAAATTTGATCGTAGTGTGCAGAGTGCATTTCGTCGAATCATTCTAAGTGTGAAAGATCGCAAAGGAAGCAGAGTGTGCGAAGATGATGCCACTGTGATTGCGTAGAGGTGCAAAGGTTGAAGTTCGATCAAGTGCGGCTGTGATTGCACAAAGAGAGCAGAGGGCGTAGAGAGCACAAAGGGCAAAGATGAATGTGGAGTGCTGCTGCTTGAGGACAGAGGTGCATTGGTTCTTTGAGAAGAACCTGAGAACATATTTGGTTGCTGAGCTATTGTGGACATGATCATAGAAGGCAAAGGTCTCTTAGGCTAAGCATTGAGGATAGGAGGTCTTCGATGGAAAGGAGTTCCACGTGCTGGCAAGAGGTAGAGGCAGTTGATCTTCTGAGGGATCATTTCTAGAGCAGAGGGGAAGGTATCTCCTTTGAGCAGAGGCTCATAAATTTTGATTGGGGGAAGGTATCTCCTTTGAGCGAGAGGCTCATAAATTTTGATTGGGGGAAGGTATCTCCTTTGAGCCGAGGCTCATAAACATTGTAATTGGGAAGGATTCCCAAAGAACTTTGAGATAACTTTTAGAGAAAAGTTTTGTGGATGTAGCCTAGCCATTCTGGGTGAACCACGTTAAAATTGATGTCACTTTGTGGATGATTTTGTGCATTGCTTTGATATTGCTTTGGGTATATTGCTTTACTGTTTTGAAATATAAAGGAAAAAGTAAAAAGAGGTCTTATACTATTCACCCCCCTCTCAGTATAAGCTTGTGTTCTTCAATTGGTATCAGAGCGGGTGCCTTCGAAAAGTTTAACAACTTGAAGGAAAAGCTAGTAAAGAACACAATGGATTATTCAAGTGGCAATGCAGCACCTATTCTTGATGGGTCGGATTTTGGTCTTTGGAGTGCAAGGATGAAGGTTCATCTAATGGCACTTGGTAATGAGGTATGGGAAGTAATTGAGGATGAGTACACTATTCCTATACATGGTCCAAATACTAAAGAAGAAAGGCTCCTACATCACAAGCAATTCAAAAGCAATGAATGCAATCCTAAAAGGCTTACAGAAAGCAGATCTCACCAAAGTGATTCACTGCAAGACAGCTAGTGAAATGTGGAAATAGTTGTAGGTGGTTCATACAGGTGATACAAATGTCGAAAGGCCAAGTTGAGACACTTCAAAGGTATGTTTGAACAACTCAAGATGAATGATGATGAAAATATTAGTGACTACATGCTTCGTATGGATGAGGTTGTTAACTCCATGAAAGACTTAGGTCTTGAGCTTGCTGAAAATGATGTTTGTGATAAGATTTTAAGATCTCTTCCGAATAGATTTAGTGAAAATATTTTTGCTATTGAGGAAGCTAAAGATTTGGATAAGTTGAAAAAGGATGAGCTCCATAGTATACTTGCAGCATTTGAGTTGAGAACTCAAGTGAAGGTTGATGTCAAGAAAGAGGCAACTTTCAAGGCTACCAAGAAATCCAAGGGTAAAAAGCTTCAAGAGAGTGATGAGTCTTCTAGTGATGAAGAGGCATATTACAACAAGAAAGGCAAGTTCTCTAGAAAGCACAAAAGCATGAAAAATATAAGATGTTTCAATTGTGGAAAGTTTGGTCATTATGCTACTGACTTTACTGTTCCCAAGAATGAAAGTGATGAAGATAAACAAGATTCTAAGAGCAAGGATTCTGAAAAGCACAAGCATCACAGGAAGAACAAAGATGAGCACAACAATCAAGGAAAGAGGTATTCTCACAAGCACAAGAAGAGTTTCTACCTAGACAAAGCAAGTAAGTGTTCTAGTAGTGATAGTGAAAGTTCTTCAAGTGATGATGAAAATGAGATGTTGTTCATATCAGAAAAAGAGGAAGAACCGAAACATAGATTCATTATCATGAAATGTCTTAGATGTGGAAATTTTGGTCACCTTGAGGATGATTGTACAAATAATGATTTGATTTCTAGTATGTATGAGGATGCTTCAGAAAACTATAAGGAAGATGCTTGTATGGTTTTTGAAAAAGGTAGCACCTCTAGTGATAAGAAATCTGAAAAAGGCTTTGATGATTTAGAAAGCAAACAAATAAAGGATCTTGAAAGTGAACTTACTAACGCTCTTAGTGCTTTGAAAAAGGAAAGAAAGAAGAATGCTAGACTCAAGGATAAGTTAGATGAATGTTGTATGGAGAGAGATGATCTTATAGAAAGTCTTGACTTCTCTATGGCTAAGACACAAGAACTCAAGGATGAGTTAGAGTCTAAGGTTCTTGAGTATAGTGAGTTAGAATAGAAAATGGCTTCTTTGAAAGAGGAAACTAAAGAGTACAAGGATAAGCTTTACAGGTTTCAAGATAGCTCCAAAAGGGTTAAGTCACTCATCAAAGGTCAAAGAAAGACAACAGATAAAACAGGCCTTGGTTTTGTTAAGCCACACAAGGAACAAGTTGGAGAGTCTAGTAAGAGACTCCAAAAGGAAGAGAGTTCTGATGAGGAAAGTATTTCAGATCATGAGTTCTTGAATGATAGATGCACAGAAATAGAAAACAGAATTCAGGATGAGAAGAAGAAGTTTTCGGGACCCAAGAGGTCAAATAAAGGAAAATTTCAAGGCAGATGTTTTGCATGTCACAAGTTTGGTCACATGGCTTCGCATTGCATGACTCAAGTAAGGAAGGTAAATGACAGTTTCAGAGGTGGTAATTTCTTTCAAGGGTATTGCTACTCTTGTAAATAGTTTGGGCATAAGGCAATTTTTTGCAAGGCTAATAACAGGAACAGGGTTAGTCAGAAAAAGCGAATTCAAAGAATAAGTATGCCTAAAAGAAATAACATTGTTACTTGTTATAAGTGCAACAATGAAGGTCACACAGCTAGACAGTGTAGAGCTAAACTTCCAAGGTACAAGAACAGGAACAGTGGTATGAACAGGTCCAAGGATCAAGGCATGGATAAGAACAGGAATGATAACAGGGACAAGAACAGTGATAGGAATAGGAACAGGAATATGGACAAAGAGTTCAAGAGAAGGCCCGGCAAGGAAGTGATAGATGCTGATGATGATCAGTGCCTAATGGGAGTTTTACTCCCACCCAAGAATTAATCACCTCATCAGGAGGTGGGGGAGGGACTAAGCTAAGAGGCTCATTCTTAGTCCCGAGCCCCAAAGGTGACCCTTTGCCATTGATGACAAAGGGGGAGAGATATGAGTAAGGGGGAGAGCTTCAAAGTGAAGAGGAGAGCTTCAAGTCAGGGGGAGCAAAACTTCAAAGGAATATTCTCAGTTGTTAGCACAGTTGGTTTCATTTTTGGCTCTTGAGAAGTGTTTTCAGTAAAGGTTTGCCATCAATGACAAAGGGGGAGATTGTTGGCAATTTTGGGTACTTTGGGTACATTGCCTTTGCTCAAATGTATAAGTTGTCATTGATGTCAAGAAGCTCTTGAAGGAATTTGATTTAATGTCAAATAATTTGTTTTGATGAAGGTTACGGCATGACAAGTTCAAAGGTTATTCAGAGCATGGACAATGAGTTTCCAAGAAGACCATAGTAGCCCTTTTGCAAAAGATCAAAGAAAATGACAAGTAAGAAAAGTGTCACGATATCGCGACATATACAGCAGGAAAGAAAAATAGTCACGATTTCACGACATGTTAGAGGAGAGAGAAAGAGCAGGGAAAACTATCACGATTTCGTGACATGTTGGAAGAGAGAGAAGAAGCAGGAAAAACTATCGCGATTTCGTGACATGTTGGCAGAGAAAAAGGCAAGTGGAAAAACTGTCACGATTTCGTGACATGTTGGCAGAGAAAGAGAGCAAGGTGGAAAGTGTCGTGATTTCGCGACATGTCGCATTTTCGCGACTTGAAAAGAGCAAGAAGGCAGAGAAGGAAAAGTGTCACGATTTCATGACATATTGCAAGGAAGGTTGTACGGACGAAAAAGTGTCACGATTTCGCGACATGTTGCAGGAGAGAGAGTCCAAAAGAAAAAGTGTCACGATTTTATGACATAATGCAGAAGAGAGAGTCCGTAGTGTGAACTGTCACGATTTCATGACAAGTTTGAAGAGAGAGAAAGTAACATGAAAAGTGTCACGATTTCGTGACATGCTGCAGAGTTCAAAGTGAGAACCATCACGATTTTGCGACATGCTGCAGATGAAAATGTTCCAAGTAAGAACTGTCACGATTTCGTGACATGCAGCAAAGGAAAGGTTTTGAAGTAAGAAATGTCACGTTTTCACGACAGGTTGAAGAGAAAGCAAACAGATGCAGAAAGTGTCATGATTTCGTGATAGATTGAGATGGCAGCGTTCGATTGGAGAAAGTGTCATGATTTCATGACAAAAATAGAATGCAGGTCTTCTATAGGAGAAGTGTCATGATTTCGTGACAAAAGCGAGAGAGGAAGGCTATGAAGATAGAAGTGTCACGATATCATGATAGAAGTAAAGACGAAGTCTGTAGAGGCAGAAGTGTCACGATTTCATGACAAAAGCAGAAAGGAGATCGACGAAGGGAGAAGTGTCACGATATCGCGACAAAAGCAAAGTTGATGCTGACAAAGTCAAAGTGTCGCGATATCACGACAAGAGCTTAGTTGAAGTCGACAAAGGCTGAAGTGTCACGATATCATGACAAAAGCCAAAAGAAAGTGTACGGTTGCAAAGGTGTCGCGATATCGTGACATGTTGTATTTTCATGGTAGAAGCTACAGAAGAGTTACAGAGGCAGTGAAGCCGACAAAGTCAAATTTTAGCCGACGAATATTAGGGCTTGCAGTCGATGAAGATTAGGGTTTGCATTTGGTATAACAACCGACTAAGATTAAAGTTTTCATCATGAAAATTTTGTTATAAAAGGAGGGCTATTTGGAGAGTTGAAGGGTGAATGGATGTGTTGTTGAAGTGCGACGTTCATAGATAGTGCACAGAGCAAGAAGTTCGATCATCGAGAGCAGAGTGCAAAATTTGATCGTAGTGTGCAGAGTGCATTTCGTCGAATCATTCTAAGTGTGAAAGATCGCAAAGGAAGCAGAGTGTGCGAAGACGGTGCCACTGTGATTGCGTAGAGGTGCAAAGGTTGAAGTTCGATCAAGTGCGGCTATGATTGCGCAAAGAGAGCAGAGGGCGTAGAGAGCACAAAGGGCAAAGACGAATGCGGAGTGCTGCTGCTTGAGGACAGAGGTGCATTGGTTCTTTGAGAAGAACCTGAGAACAGATTTGGTTGTTGAGCTATTATGGACGTGATCATAGAAGGTAGAGGTCTCTTAGGCTAAGCATTGAGGACAGGAGGTCTTCGGTGGAAAGGAGTTCCACGTGCTGGCAAGAGGTAGAGGCAGTTGATCTTCTGAGGGATCATTTCCAGAAGCGAGAGGGAAGGTATCTCCTTTGAGCAGAGGCTCATAAATTCTGATTGGGGGAAGGTATCTCCTTTGAGAAGAGGCTCATAAATTCTGATTTGGGGAAGGTATCTCCTTTGAGCCGAGGCTCATAAACATTGTAATTGGGAAGGATTCCCAAAGAACTTTGAGATAACTTTTAGAGAAAAGTTTTGTGGACGTAGCCCGACCCATTCTGGGTGAACCACGTTAAAATTGATGTCACTTTGTGGATGATTTTGTGCATTGCTTTGATATTGCTTTGGGTATATTGCTTTACTATTTTTAAATATAAAGGAAAAAGTAAAAAGAGGTCTTATAATGTTCACCCCCCCTCTCAGTATAAGCTTGTGTTCTTCAAGAACAAGCCATCAAATCCTAGGGTCATGAAAGAAATTTCAAGATCTACTTTTGGTGAATATGGAGCTATTTAGGATAGTCTAAAAAAAGAAACAAGATCTGCATCCTCCAAATAAGTGGCATAAGATCTACAAAAGCTTTTGAAAAGGTATGCAAATATTGGTGCAAGTAGATTTATTAATTGGATTACTTATAAGATTTATTAAAAGAACTTTATTTTGGATTAAGGTTACAATAAGAAACATTGGATTACTGTCTTCAAAAGTATAAAAAAAAAAAATTCCTTTTGAGTTTCATTTGCACATTAGGATTTTATTATATTTATGCATTACAACTATCTATTAACTACCCATCATCTAATTTGGAAAGAAAAAGAAGACTAGTCCCTACAACTTTATTTATAAGGAAATTGTAGAATAATTCCTGAAGATTCATTTCAAATTATTCTTGATTAGTTGTAGTAAATTGATTAAGTGCATTAATTTTAAGATTTAATTGAAGTGATAAGGGGAAATTTTAAGTGCATTAAAAGTAAAAAATTATTAGATTCATTTGCACTATTCTATTGCTCTCAAAATATTATTGCTTGTGCTCTTGAGAAAGGCACAAAATTAGAATTTGACAAAGTGTCTAAAGACACTATTAGTGCACATAAATCAATAAAATTTAGTGGCTAGGAGAAGCCAACAAATCATATCAATCCTCCAAGTATTTGAGAAGAAAGTAGACACCAAATATCAGCAAAGGAAGACTCAAATAGAGACTTGGTGAATCTCAAATTCAAAGCACAATAAGGTCTCTACAAATAAATAGTGTAGAAAAATATAGTAAAAAGAGAGCTTCTATCAAGTGGTTACAATCTTGGGTTCATTTGTAAAATATCCAAGAAAAAAGAATGTGTCTAATCAAATAGACAACCTTGAAACCCCTACATTGCATTCAAAATTCTACCACAAAACCAAAAATTTAGACCTAAAAAAAGGAGTGCAAAATAAGGTGCAATAAAGGCTATTTTATACATAAATATATTACATTGCATTGCACTATCCTAATGTGGTTTATACAGGAAAATAAGGTATATTTTAAGGTGTATCAAAGGCACAACATCCATTGGAAAAACCAACCGAATGTGGTCGAACACTAGCATATTTCCAAGAACAACAAAAGAAGCCACTCTAAAGATTCATACTCCCCTCATATTGGATGGCCAAATCTACAAAATAAAAAATGTAAAACAAAGGTAGAAGTAGCATTATATTCAAGATCAACATTATCTACAAAAGGAGTATGTATAACATGTGAGAAAAGAAGAATATTAAAGCACCATTGGAGTGTTTCAAACTCCACATCCTCATTTCTCAAAATCGATGCTCAAGCCTCCAAATCGTTGCTCCTCAACCTAGCTGAAAACAACCTAGAAGCAAGAGCTATAGAACAAAATACGAGCTAGGAATTTTAAAGGGTTTAAAGAACCTCCAAAGGATACATTGAATAAGAATTAGAGAAGACATCCATGCACAAGGAGGAATTGGCATTTGTCACTTGAGGCAATATCCTAATGCTCCTCACACAAGCGCTCATATTCATTTTCAAAGGATTTATAAGCTATAGGTTGGTGCAATATATGAGAAATACTTGTCTTAAAAGAATCCAAGCACTACATTGAATAATGTAACAAACATACATTACTCAAAGGGACAAATGAGTGTTTTCTAGAACCTTCTACTCGTCAAGAACTCAAGAAGGAAATGGTAGTGCCACTTGGCACTCAAAACAATATTCTCCTTCATTTTAATAGCATCAATGACCAAGCATTCAACAAGAATTTATGTCTAGGGTCTGTGCGCACAGGGCTGAGTGACAGTGTGGAAGTAAGGTGGAAGAGCCTTCAATGCTCATGTAAAGGAAGTTCAAAGGTAAAGACTAAAGGCACCATATTTGGAATATCAAATCCCATTAAGGTTCCAAGAAATTCTATTGGAGGGAATACCCAAAGTAGCGACATCAATATTGCAAGCCTTGCACAGTGAAAATCAATGCCAATTATTGGATGATATAAGGTAAGGTTTATTCCCACTTTAATGTGCTTTCATTTCTTGGGATTTATAAGGTTAAACTTAGAGGAATTTAACCATATTGAAAGCCATATCTCAAAGGGAATAATTTATCAAATTAATATAATATTTGAAATATTAAACATAGGAGACTGAAAATTATTTTTAAAAAATATTTGCAAATATTATTGTGGTCTAATTTTTCCAAAATTTGGGAGTTATAAGGGTTACTACATCAAATTAATTTATTGGAAATTAGATACACTACAATTAAAACCTAAAGGGATATTAAAAGAGGTTATTAAGGCTTTTTTCTAAGGTTAGAATTTTATAATATTCTTCTCTCAAAATTTCATAAAAGGGACAAAATAAATCCAACATTAAAACCTCTTCAAAATTAGAAAAGTGCTTAGTTCAATAGGAGCAATAATGGATAATAAAAGTTGATTTTTGATATTTACAAAACTTTACAAAATCAACCAAAAATTGGACCTTTTTATAAGAGCACTATATTATATCCCAAGATCACTAAGGAGTCAAAAGGGATTCTACAAAACTTGGTAATATCAGCATTTATCATAGATTATCAAGTTGCAAAACCATTGGGAAAATATAAGCTTTCTACAAAACCTAAAAGCTCATTAGGTGTATATACTCTCATTACTAGGGAGACATAAGGAAACCTACAAACCTAAGGATAAATAAAAGTATCATTGAAATCAAGCTTATATACTTCAATCAGGAATCATATATCCTAATAAAGGGATTCATAAGGTAGACTACAAATAAAGTCCTATCTCATTTCTTAAATTCTACTTCTTCAAATGGGAAAAGGAATGTCATATAATGAATGTGAAATTTGCTCCAATAGGAACCAATCTACAAAACATGAAAACATGTGGTATTTTGACTCAGGAGCCAGTCATCATATGATAGGAAATATACAATGGTTTGACTATATTAAAGGTGCTAAAGACTACAGACTAAGAATTGCATAGTCAAACATATCCCATACATGGATATGGATGTATAACACCCAGCAAATCATTTCCAAATCTTCTACTACGAAAAGTATTGTATGTTCCTGGATTAACATTCAATCTCATTTTTATAAGCAAGTTAGTAGAAGACAACTATATGATCAATTTTGGATATATGGATGGAATCAATACATGTCTCATCATGAATCAAGGTGAAATAAAATAAATAGGATCAATCCATGTAAATACATATATCCTGGACTTAATGGAAATTTTACAAGATATTATGGTGTTTCAAAATGATGCTAACATATTTTCAAGGGAATAGGTTGAAGAAAATGAAGAGCTAGTACACCACAACTTGAATCATAGAATAATCAAGAGGATGAGAGGACAATTACACCATGCTCTACTTAGTCATAAATATCAAAATAAAATGAAGATACTCACAAAGAGAACAATAAAGGTGGCTGGATAGAAGACAAGGATAATGAACCTAAATAATCCAAATATCATCCAATGGAAGAAGATCCACATTGAAAACTAAAGTCTTCAATACCCAAATAATGTAATACAAGGGGGTATTAGAAATAGATTATATTACATCATTTGGATCATGTAAATGTACCTTCCTAGGTACATACTTAGAACATTAGATTACTTTAGGGGGAATTTACCTAGTTTCTTCATGCAATGTAATAAATGCACAAGTGTCAATGTGTAAGTTGTATATGTGCAAGTTATCCCTTGCACAACTAGGTAGAGTGTTGGCCAAGGAACTTATCTTCCTATATAAATTTCTCATTGTAATAGCATAGCATAGCATAGGAAAGCATAACATAGGAAAGCATAGCACATGAAAACTTTGCATATCAAAGCATAGCATAGATATAGTCACCCATATTAGTGATGGGTACAATGCAGTTCGATAGCATTATTCATGGAGTGTCCATTTCCTCCATAGCTACATTATATTTATTTCTATCATTTTTATTTATAGTATATTTCATTCATCTCACATATTTACTTTATTTCATATCATTTTTGCATCTTGTGATTGAAAAACATAAGCTTATACTGAGAGGGAGGTGAACAGTATAAGATAAAACTTTTCACTTTTCAATCCAAATGATAATATCAATAATATCAATGTAGTAAATGAAACAATGCATAAATAATCACACAAATGACAGACACATATTTAACGTGGTTCACCCATTCTAGGCTACATCCACGAAGAAATATTTCTTATAAATTTCTCAACAAATTTCATGGGAACCAATTCCCTGTTACAATATTTTTGGAACTCTATCCATAGGAGACACTTGTCCCCTCTCACAAGTTCATGGACCCCAATCCACAAGAGACACCAATCCCCTCTACTCTGGTTCATGGACCTCAATATACAGGAGACTCTAATCTCCTATGCTCTGGTTTGTGGACCTCCATCCATAGGAGACAACAATCTACTCTACTCTAATCTACTCCAAAACCTGCTCACAATTCTACTCAAATCAACTCATAAAACCTACTCAACTCTGCTCACAATTCTACTCAAATATACTCACAAAACATGCTCAAACCTACTCATAATTCTTCTCAATCCTACTTACAACTCTTCTCAAATCCGCTCACAAAAACCTACTCAAATATGATCCAAAATATTGCATACAAACAATGCTCATCTATACCCAAAACCAAATATAAAAATCCACAAATCTACCATGCTCATCTACTCCCAATCATACACAATGCACACCTTTTGCTTTCAAATATGTTCTATAACCCTTGCACATTTACTCCCAATATCAATCAAAACCAATGCACAATTTTACTCACAAATATTACCTATAACCTTTGTACATTCATTCCTAATTTCAATCAACACTAATGCACATCAAATCAATCCTTATACCTCCAAAACTCAAATAGTTTTCCTCAAATAATAAACTCAAAATAGCAAGCTTTCATTTCAAAGCACACATATTAAATAATTCCTTATATCCCCAATATATAACCCAACAATATTCTTCTTCAAACAATAACATAATAAACTCTCTTTTAATTTATTTCTCTAATTCCTTATACCTCCCTAAAATATTTTCTTTTAAATAATTTCAACCACTTTTGAAAGAAATTAATTTTCCATACCTTCAAATATGTTCAACAAAAATTATTATGTATGTAGTCAACTCACAACAAGTCAACGGATACCAAATTCTTTGTAAATATCCTCCACTCAATAGTCACATCACAAATTACTCATAATCTACCACGTGTCAGTCCCTCCAACTGGTCGAGTCTGTGTATGGCGCATAAAGTTCCAACACCCTTCAACTAGGCATCGTGGACACCATGAGGTGCTCACAAACTTCCTATTGTGCTCAAGCTATCTTAAAATCCTTCATGTCTCTTACAGAGAGGTTGTGGGATTTAAATCCCCAACACAACCACAAAATAAAACCTTCCAAACATGATGACGTTGCCAACCTTTGCAAAAATAAATTAAATTATCTCTTGCCTGATATTTTGTCCTTGCAAGTCTTTTGTGATGTCTTTGGTTGGGTGATAAATTAACAATGTCTACCTCTAATGCTTATTACATTTGGTATCACAATCATGATGTCAATTTGCTATCCAATATCTTCTTGTTTCTGCCACCACTGATTTTATCAACCTGAAGTCTCTATCACAACCTAGTGCAAGTTCTTCAATCTTTCCAATCACTTTGGTTGACTCTTGTTGTTCCCAAATTTTTGCTATGTTCAAGCTTCAGTGTGTGCATGTCCTTTGTTGTGCTCAAACTCCGTCATGCTCAAACTCTATTGTGCACTTTCCATGCTCAAAATTCATCATGCTCAAATTCTGCCTTGCACTTACTGTGCTCCCTCACTGAGCGTGCAATGCCTTCGTTGTGTTGTCTCTATCATTGAGTGCAATGCCTTCACTATGTGTAGGATCCTTCAACCTTCGATTGCACCTTTGATATTAGGCTACAAAAATTCTTTCTCTCTTGCAAATTTCTTCATGCCGCACTTTGAAAACGTATCTCTTGATCACAGAAAAGTCATAACATTTCCATGTATTATATCAATTCCTTCAATCTTGTTATTGGCATATAGATAGTTGGTTCATGATTTTTATTTTGATTTTATATATGCTCTTTAAATACATTGGCACCAAAACTTATAAACCCTTTTTATATTATAATATTTAAAAATATTATAATATATTAACTTTTAAAATCTTTGGCCTTCTCTTGTGATATTTAAACCTTTGTGCCAATCAACTTTTAAACCTTTTTCTAAATAAACTTTTAAACATTTGTCCCAAGATTTTGTCCTTCTTTATAGTATTTAAATTTGATATTTAAATATTATAGTCCTTTTTTTAAAAATATTTTTCCTACTTGGCTTCTTCTGAAATATATACTTGCCTTGGATATTTGTTCATTGTTTTCTATTCATCAAACTTATGGAGAATATTTCTACCTTGAATACCATGCTCCCTTTGATCTTGAATACCATGCACCCTTTGAAATCAATGAAAATTTAATATTTCCAACAATGATTGCTATCTCCCATTGCATACTGCATCAAAAGCTAACACATATTTTGCATCATGTCATTAGTGCATCACATACATACATAGTTCCATGCATACATAATAGCTCTATCATATCAAAAACATTCATCTAACATACATGCATCATCATATCACATCATCAACACCAACTGGGGGGTTCAAGGTCTTACACCTTGTTGTTGCCATTGCACAACTCACCCCAATTGGGGACCCACTTGAGATTTTGTATTTTATCCAAAATTTTGCTTACATCAAGAATTGCAAATTGCTTACATCAAGATTTTTGAAATTGCTTGCATCTAAACATTTGTGAAGGATGGGATTTAGCTACATTGATTTAAATTGAATATTTTTAAAATTTGCATATAAGTTGCATTACTTTAGATTGAATATTTTAGAAAATTGGATTTTCAAAGGTTTAAAAAATTAAATTTCATTTTAGGGTTATTCAAATTTCATCACTTTTTCCCTACAATTTGATGTAAAATTAAAATGGCCATAACTTTTGCTACAAAAATCCATTTAATTTTATTCAAAACCTGGTGGAAATATCTTGAGCTTATCTTTACAATGGTGTCATATTTGTAGAAATTTAGACATCAATTATTTCTAGAAATAGCAGTTTTCCAAAATAACTTGTGAATTTCTAATTGAAATATCTCATGATCCACAATAAATTTTTGAGCTTTCTCAAAGTATTTGGATACTCATTTGAATTATTTAGAAACTTGGGAAGTTTCATCAAAATATGGGCACTTTGAATTTTGACCCAATTAGGTCCCAAGTTCACCCCATAAAATCTGCATGGTTTTAAAAATTTAAACTTTTATCCTGAGGTTCGGTTGATATAAAATGAGTGGCCCTCATTAAGTCAGATATCTCACCTGATTCCATCCAATTGGCTGAAGAAATATATGTGGTGTGATAAACTTTCATCCCAAGGGTTGGTAGAAAATGAGTGGCCCTCATTAAGTTAGATATATCACACGATGTCATCCAATTGGTAGAAGAAATATATGTGGTGTGAATGAAGTTTGGGCATCTTAGCCGATGATGTCCCATTAGCTTGAGAAAAATAAATAAGGGCTTACAATTGGTCAAATATCATTAAGAAAGTATTTTAATTTTTCTTAAGTTTGAAGATCTCGACTGCGTCAAAGTTTTTCCCTTTCATAAACTTCAATATCTCCTAAGCCTTCCACTTAAATTCCATTAGTTTGGGCATCTTGGTCAAGCGTGTCCCATTGAATTGAATAAAACACTTTATATCACCCCATTGGCCATCAAAAAGAAAAAGAGAAAGAAAAATTATTTTCCTAAGTCTTAAGCAGCTATCACACCTGATTGCGTCCTTATTAGCTCAACCCTCTCAACCGATTGTATCCCATTGGGCAACTATCATAGTCAATGACATCCCATTGGCTACGAAGAATTAAATTCCTTTGTTGAGGTTTTATTTAAGGTCATACACACATGAAATATCCTCACCCTTTGAGTAAAAATATTCTCCTAAAATACTAAATATTTTATTGGAAAATTTGACCAAAGTAAGTGCTTGATTTTCATTGGCTCATGTGAGTTAGCTGATTGCATCCCATTGGTTATAGAAAAATCAATTTTTTACTAAGGTCCTAAGTTGCAACAGTGCCCAAATTTTTCTACTCATTGCCAAATATTTCAATGAAATATTATTCACCCAATTGAATCTTCATAAACCATGAAAAAAATTAAAGAGACCTCTAAGGTCCACATTAAAATAATTTCATTGTGCTCTCATTGGTACGGATGAAAGAGATGACCATATTCTATTGGCATGAATAAAAGGAATGCTCGTTTCCCATTAGACAAAAAAATAAAAAATTAAAACCCTTACTAAAGTTTTTTTAACCTAAAATCAAGTTTTAATCAAAGATAAAAAGGGTTGGACTAATTGGAAGCCATCGACTCTCATAGCCAAAGGGACCCGAGCAAAGTTTAAAAAAAATTGAAAATTAATTTAAAACCATTTAATTGAGTTGGATGAGAAGTCATTTAATTAGGAGAGTTTAAATTTTGGAGCTAAAACTTTATTAAAAATTATTTAATCGAAGTGAGTTGAATTACGGAACCGAAAGCTTTATTAAAAGTCATTTAGTCGAGCGAGTGAGTCAGTTAAACCCAATTTTCCATTATCGAGGATGATCTAGCTAATTAAATACCATTAGAAAGGATGATCTAGATGATTACATCCCATTGGTTACCAAAAAATTAATTTTTCTCAAATACCCCTATCACTATAATTAGAGAATTTATGTCTTGCAATCACTTGATGCAAGAAATTCTGAATATACTGATTGAATACCTAATTAATACAATTCATTAAAGTTATTGGTGTAATCTATGCATGTTTATGGTGGTTACACTAGATTTAATTTGATACATTGTTTCTCTTCCCTCTGAAGATAGCATTATCTTAGCCTCAGATTGTGTGATAGCTAATTAATGCTAAGGTTGGTTTATTATAGAATTGACTTCTTCAATAGATTCTGCATAAATATTCATACTACAATGGCTTGTTTTATTTCTTCCTTTAACCCTTTTCTTTTGAATTTTATTTGAAACATGCTTAGATTAGGAGTAGATTAGTTGAATTCCATCTTCTAAAACTCATTTTATATGTTATTTTTTTGTAAGTTTCAAAGTAATATTTGCTATGTGCTTGGAAAATTATGATTATGATGCAATGAATGTTATATATGTGATGAATTTAAAGGTAACAAGCATATAATCTTGCTCTATTCTATTTTATTGATGCAATTCATGATATAAAACACTTATATCTTGGTAATTTCCTGAATATTAAGCTAGATTTATGTTTTACAGGTTTAAACAATGAATTGGCACTTACCCTTATTAAAAATTATGTGTTCCTTTGAGTTATCAATCTAATTTTGTTCACTCATGCTTTGGTTTACAATATTTGATAAGAACATAAACAGGTTAGACCAACCTTATCAGAACCTTGGGGAGATTGATTATATCCTTTCAAGATAGGACATCTTGAATGAGTCCTAGCTATTGGTATATGTTTATAATTGAACAAGTGTATCACTCAATAGGAAATGGTACTAGGAGGTATTGAAGCTAATTAATTTGATTTTTAGGGTTTGAAATTCTTTGAATTGTACTTAAATTTAAAATTTTATGATATATGTTGTAATTACTTTGAACTATTTTAAATTATGATATATCTCATTTATGATTATTGTTAAACTATTATTGCTTTGATTTTTTACAGGTAATAGTTTACATTTTGATATTTGAAATTGTTACTTCTGGTTATATCTTTCATATATCTTTGCATTTTATATTTTCTTGACTATCAACACTGGAACCAAGAGTCATTATCACTAGGTCTAAGGCCTCTAGAGATAGTATTGAGTTTCATAGTCTCTCTCCTCCTAGAAGAGCTAGAAATATTAAAGGTCGGTCAAGTAACCTTCCTCCCATTTATCAATATTTGTGTCACCTCCCTATGTACTCCAATCGAAGCATTCACACCTTGGTTAGGTGGTATGAGTCCACTGAGTATTCTTGGGCCCACCCATGATATGCCAAATAATGTAGAGAGATATCTGCCCAGGTACAAATATGATGGAGCTAGAATAGTTGAAGAACACATTCAATCATTTAAAGATGCTTTTACTAGATTGTAGGTTGAACATGAAGATGTTGCTTGTAGGATGTTCCCTCTTACATTGGATGAAATAGCATATGATTGGTACATTAGTCTTCTTGCTAATTCTATCACTTCTTGGGCTGATTTAGAAGCAACATTTGTTAGTCAATTCAAGTTACCCATAGATCCTACTATCATCTACCATCAATTTACTTCATGCAAGAGAGATCCCAGTGAGCCTCTAAGATTTTTCAATACAAGGTTTCATAAGCTTTATAATAGGCTAACTCCACCTTATACTCTGAATGTTGAAGTAGCTATTCAAATGTATTACAAAGCCCTAGATCCTCTCACATCCATATTTGTAAGAAGAGCACCAAACATCACTACTCTACCTATGGCATATAGTGAGGCCTTGATAGTAGAATTACAATTGATACCTCAAGGTTTTGGAATAATATAGTTACCTTCCATAGGATAGCAAGGTGCCTATAACCAAATTCCCATGATTAATCAAGCTCTATCACAACTACAATTGTTAAACAATTTACCATATCAAAATATTAATCAACCATTTAATAACATCCCCACACTTGCACTTTCAAACATTCCTATGGAGACCAATGCTTAAACTACATTAAAATTTCTAAATGCTACTCCAAGTTAGACCATAACAACTATTTTGAATCCTATTTCATCTACCAATAATGCAATAAACTAGACTACTGCAACCTTGACTAATAATGCAAATTCTCGGATAGATAACCTAAAGAATGTAAGCTTATATTGAGGGGGTGAACAATATAAGATAAAACTTTTCACTTTTCAATCCAGATGATAACATCAATAATATCAATGCATTAATTAAATAATGCACACATCATCACACATATGAGAGACACATATTTAACATGGTTCACCCAATATGGGCTACATCCACAAAGAAATATTGCGTAAAAAATTCTTAACAAATTTTATAGGCACCAACCCACAGGAGACACCAATCCCCTATTACAATGTTCGTGGACACCAATCCAGAGGAGAAACCAATTTCCTCTCAAGTTTGTGGACACAAATCCATAGGAAACACCAATCCCCTCTCAAGTTCATAGAAACCAATCCATAGGAGACACTAATCTCCTCTACTCTGGTTTTGTGGACACCATTCCATAGGAGACCAATCCCCTCTGATCTGGTTTTATGGACACCGGTCCATAGGAGACACCAATCCCCTCTACTCTATTTTTGTGGATACCAATCCACAGGAGACACCAATTCCCTTTGATTTGGTTTTTTGGACACCACTCCATAGGAGACACCAATTCTCTCTGCTCTAGTCTTCTCTCAAATATGCTCACAAATTCTACTCAAATTAGCTCCATATTTTTCTCACAAATACTGCTCACAACTTTGCTTAAATCAGCTCCATAACTTACTCATAAATCCTGCTCACCACTCTACTCAAAAACCTACTCAAATTTTCTCACACAACCTGCTCAAATATGCTCTCAAATATTTTCACAGTACCTACTCAAATCTACTCACCAAACCTGCTCAAATATACTCACAAGTCTGCTCAAATCTTGTATCCATACAATGCTCATCTATTCCCAACTATTGCATATGTACAATGCTCATCTATTCCCAAATCTTGCATACATACAATGATCATATATTACCAAATATTGCATACATAACAATGCTCATCTATTCCCAAATCTTGCATAATGATGTCATCAATTTCTTCACCTATTCTTCAATGTGCTTTCCTCAACTAAAGTAATTTAGACATATTCTACCTAGAATTATATTATCTTCATGAACATATAGAGAATTATATGCACTAACAAATACCTAATATGTTCTTCTTATCAATTGAATCCTTTCACAGTATCCTTGCACTTTGACTTGCTTCTCCTTTTTAACCAAAATGCATCTCATAATTCCTTATTTCTTCAATGTATAAAATCAACAATAACAATCTTCAAATAACAAAACTCTAAAATGACAATTTATTTTCTAACTCATTTCAATGCAAGGTAATAAATAATTCCTTATACCTCCTAAATAGAAATATTTTTCTCAAATAAATCCAACCACCTTGAGAAGGAATTAATTTATCATACCTCAATAAAAATTAATTTATCATACCTCCTAATCTTCAATTCTGCTCAAAAATTCCTGCATGTGCAGTCAACTCACAACAAGTCAATAGATTACTCGAACTACATAGATATTCCTCAATCAACAGTTACCTTAGCAAGTCTCTCAACTTCAGCCACATATCTGTAAGATGCCAGCACCCTCCAACTAGAAGAATATTTGTATGGCACACAAAGTATCGATGCCATTCAACTGGGTGTCGTGGGTACCATGAGGTGCTTACAATTTTCTTATTGTGTGTAGGATATTTTAAATATCTACACATCCTTTTTGGGATATATGTGGGATTTAATTCCCCAATACATTCATAAAGTAAAAATTTCACAACAAGATGACGTTACTTAGCTTTAGAAAAATCAAATATCAAACTTTAATTTATTGCTTGCCTGTGCACTCACTGTATCTATGTCAGACGTTTGGCACAATGAAAACCTTCTGTGATATTTTTACCCAAAACATAGATCCACAACATCTACCGTATTACTCTTTCTACTATGTGAGTCTCACAGTCATAATTACAACTTGTTGTCTAATTTTTCAATCCTTCGTTTATTGGTTCAAAGTGCTCTTTGTCATGTGTAAAATCTTCAATACTTCTATTTTTGATTCCAAGTGTTTCTTTGCTTTCATTTGATGGTTCCAAGTGTTTCTTTACTATGTATAAGCTTCTTGAAGCTTTTTTACTGGTTCCAAGTGCTTCTTTGCTTTTGTTTGTTGGTTCCAAGTGCTTTTTTGCTTTTGTTTGCTGGTTCCAAGTGCTTCTTCGCTATGTATAAGCTTCTTCAAGTTTTCATTTGTTTGTTCCAAGTGCTTCTTCAATGTGTGTAAGTTTCTTCAAGCTTTCAAATAACTGGTATTGCTATACACAACCTCTCATCATGTGCAAGACTCCTTCAACTCCCAACAGCTGGTCTCACTATTGTGTAAAATCTCATCGTGAGTAAACTCTACAATTTTCAACATTTTGTATTTGCCTTCTACAACATCTCACTGTGTGCAACCTCATGCTATGTGTAAAAATTTTGCCATGCACAAAACTCTCACCGTGTGTAGGGCTTTCACCATGCACAAGCTCCTTCAATTTTTAATATATGGTCTTCATCGTGTACAATCTCTCACTGTGCGCAACCTCACACTGTGCGCAAGCTTCTTCACTCTTTGATCACACCTTCGATTGTTTTTTTTTTTTTGTATTTACATGGTGGAATCGGTAGCCACCATGAAACCGGGTAGGCTGTCCAGATTTTATGGCTGCCATAATATTCTGCGTTGTCCACCCCGGAAGCCGCCACACAGATCTTCGTGCAGTCTGCCCCTATAACCACCATGCCATAATCATTTTAAACCTTTTACGCCGCTAAAAGCACCAGGAAAGGGACAAGCGTTCATTCCGGAGAGGCCCGAGATTTGAATCACACCTTTGATTGTTGGTTCCAAACACTCTCTATATTCTACAGGATGATGCGCTTTAAAAAATGTATTGCTAGAGATAATCATTAAAGTCATGAGCTCTTCATGTTTTTATATCAAATATTGCAGGTGCACATATAGTCAGCTCAAAGAAACTTCACATTTACAATATTTAAATTTATCATTTAAATATTATAAATTTAAACCTTTGCTCTATGATATCCTTCACTTCATCAAATATTTCAATCTTGTTATTGGCACGGGCTCATTGGAACTTCATATTTATAATATTTAACCTTGATATTTAAATATTATAAATTTAAACCTTTGCTTCATGATATCCTTCTCTTCATAATATCTTTCACTTTATAATATTTAAATTTATCATTTAAATATTATAAGCTTCACTTTTATTTTGCCTTGCCTCTCTTTGAAATATTTTTTTCTTGTATATTTGCCTTGCTTCACTTGAATCATATTTGCCTTGCTTTCACTCATCCATTGTTTTTTATTCACCACATTGACCTTTGACATCAATGACAACTCAATCATATCAAAAATTCTAAAAATCTCCCCCTTTGTCATTGATCGCAACCCTACAAAAAAAATTCTTTTACTGTATTCTCCTCCTAACAAGCTGCTCTCCCTTACTAAAAACTCTCCCCCTTTGACATCAATGGCAAAGGGCTCCTTGGGGCCAGAAGATAAGACACTAAAGAAAGGGCTCTCTTTGTGAATTTAATTATAGGATCGTAGTGAAACTCCCAAATTACTATACTCCTCTTCTCGTTTCATTTTCTTCTCTAAAATTTGGAGATCATACCCTTTTGAACATTTTGACCATTCTTCTTTTTCCTTGACTTCAAAAATTTAGGGAACACTATTCTACACCATTTTTCTCTATGCCCAAATTATTGCAATTATAACAAATGATATTGTAGTCCATGAAAGGTGAAAATAAATTGAAATTTCTTCTACAATTTATAGCTTTATGACCAAAATGATTACATGAGAAACAATAACCATGAAAAAAATATTCATCTTGCCTTGGAGGATATGGTCACATGCTTCTTTCTTTGTTATTTCTATGATGGTCCCTGTTCCTTTATGGTGCATTGTTTTCTTCCTCATTGATGCTTCCACTTCTACATACATCAGCATAGGTCTTAGGTTCCTCTTCAATCATTTTCTTTGATGCTTCTATTTCTTTTGAGCTTGACTCCCCCTTTTCTTTCTCTTGACCTTCTTCAAAACCAAGTCCAACCTTTGTAAATGGAGATCTTTGTGGTTGTAAATATCATCCAAGTTTTTTGAGATTTTTCTAAACTGATATATCTTATCATTAAATTTTTCAAGTCCCTTTCTTAGAATGACAACTTCATGTTCTAGTCTCTCACAGTCTAGTTCTTTTACCTTTAACTATTGAGCCATACCTTCTTCAATTCTCCTTGTCTCTTCAACCTTTACTTATAAGTTAGTGAGATCTTATAGAAGTTTTACCTTTGCTTTCTCATCCTCTTGTACTTGAGCCCTATCACAAATATTAATATAAATCAATCAAAAAACAACTTAGGAGCTTCCATAAGTTTGGTTAACCTTCCCACTACACAACAAAATGAATCTGATTATCCAAAGTTTGAAACTACTTCAGATCCTATCCAGGAAAATATAGAAATTTTGGAGTCAATATCCACCAAAGAGGATTTTAGATATTTAGTTCATCAAAATGTAAGGATAAGCTTAGTTTTGGAAACATAGGAATCCTCAGAAGATTAATCTGAAGAGGAATTTTAAAAAGAGATCCAATTTCACCAACTATTTCAAGAAGATAATGATAATATGCTTCAAAATAAAGAGGAATCATTCATTCACTTTACACCTCATAGAGAAACTTCCATTTTACCTGAGATGCAATATACTGAAATCCTTGTCCCACTTAAAAACCCTACAATACCTATGTATTCTGAAATTAATAATCTTGGGTATGACATTATTGAAAACCTCATTGAAGATAAGGAAAATAATCCTTTGATTGAGATAGTTCATTTGACTAATCATAAGGATTTACTACTTGAGAAAGAAGAAACCATAAAGGCTACTCATTATTTGGTGGTTTTAAACACACAAAAGGTAGAATCTCCACATTTCCTTTCAATCACTAGAAATCGTCGTAAAATCTTATACAATTATCTTATAGATTCAAATGTTGTTAACAAAGAATCAGATCTAAATCATACTAACACATATAAGAAGGTTGTTTTGTTATATAAAATAGAGGTAAATGTGACTGAGATACTTAATAAAATTCGTAGATAGGTAGTTAATTTAGGCCCAAAATGGCCACATCCTTAGAAAAAAATTGAAAATATATTATAAGGTACACAAGATGCTCCCAGTCTCTCAAAACATAGTATTTTTCCAAGTGGCCTAGAACAAAGTGTTTTACACTGCTCAACACTTAGTATTTTCATAGCAGCATAAGTTAGAAGGTGCCACATTGCTCAGTACTTAGTTCATTTTGTAACGACTTAGTGCAAATATTCCACATCACTATCAAATCTGGTTAAAGTTGATGTCAATGTTCTTAAAAGATCAGATTAGCACACATTATCCCATCCCATGCACTAAAGTGACCAAGTTTTGAGGTGTTCATGACATTGAATTCTATGTTTATTTTGAAGCGGATCAAAACAGATGTTCCACACTACTAGTCAAAAAGGTTAAAATATATGAATAAAAGTACAAGGCAATGGCACAACATGAAATGACATTTTACACTCTTTCTTGTGTGTCCTGGCGACATGCTCTATTCTACAGTCAAATTGGATTAAAACTTGAGGAGCGAATATCGAGGAGTAGATTATGACATATGCTCTATATCATGGATGCAAAATGAAGTTAAGAAGTTTGAAGAACTAAGTGAGTGGTTTGGCAACATGCTCCATTCTTCTCAAAGCATAGTGTGTTTTCAAATGTGCTCCATGCCATTGGCCAAAGAAATCAAACCAAGTGATAAGTCTTTTAAAAGAATGGTCTAGTGACATGTTCTACACCACTCATCTATAGAGCATTGCTAAGGTTTAATCATAGTCATCTGCATATGAATCGATGATTGAGATCATGCTGATATTTTCTAATATATACAAAAATAGATTCTTGGAAAATGAAGACTAGTTGGTTTGAACAGGCAGGCAAAGCGTGCATGGATCCAAGAACCAATAACCTGGGTAGTTATGGATCTGCAGTAAAATGAAGTCCCCAAGAAATGAAGATGATTTAAATCTTATTTTTAACAGCTTGGAGTCTAACTTCCATTATAGAACAAGCAAGTTATATAGTTGAGCTGCCATGGCATACAGCATCGAGCAAATTTTTTGAACCTTGAAGGTGAATGAAATGATGCCACCACAGTATTCTGCTGATCTAGCACACTCTAATCCTTGTAATGTTCCATTTTTTCATTGTAAAAACTATATATAGAGGTCGAACCCTCAATTTTTAGGGTTGTCTCTAGAGTGTTTGCTTGCCCTACTATGTAAAATATTTTGCAAATTAATGGAAGGAGAACTACTTGGATTTTTGACTAAAGAATTTTTGTCTTCGATATCTTTATTAAGAGGTTCAAGCTGTGAATTGTATTTTTGTTAATGCTATTATGGTTAGTTCATTCCATAAATATTGGATTACTAGTTTTAAAGTAATTGAAATCTTTTCATAGTTTTTTTTTTTTTGAAAAAATGAAAAACTTGTATTAAAACAAGAACCAGATACAAGCGGGAGAGAACACATCCCGAGCCAGAGCCACAAGCAGAACAACAGGGAAGGCGCACCAAGGCAAGGCAAAGAACCGCAAGGCACAGAGAACGGAAGGCACGAAACAGCAACAGGTCGCGAAACCGCGACATGTCGCGAAATCGCTACAGGAAAACCCAACACGGCCACGAAGGCACCAACAGGCGCGAAAACGCGACATGTCGCGAAATCGCGACATGTCGCGAAATCGCGACAGGAAAGGCCCCCGACAGCCACCCGCAGAAAGCGTCGCGACATCGCGACAGAAAAGGAAAGCAACTAACAAGCCTCAACAAGGTCGCGAAATCGCGACGGAAAACCACCCAGTCGCAAAGGAGCCAAACATGCCGCGAAATCGCGCAAGAAAAACGCCAGAGACCAGGAGGGCACAACCTGTCGTGAAATCGCGACAAAAACCAGCACAAAGAAGCATCATCACAACAGGTCACGAAATCGCGACAGATAACCACCCAGACGCCAGGAAGGTAGGACCTGTCGCGATATCGCAACATGTCGAGGAATCGCGAGGCGCGAAAACGCGACATGTCGTGATATCGCGACATGTCACGAAATTGCAACAAGATGCGGGATCGCATCACGCGATAACGCGACATGTCGCGATAGCGCAACATGTCACGAAATCGCGACCCGCGATAACGCGACATGTCGCGAAAGCGCAACATGTCGCGGAATCGCGACCCGCGATAACGCGACATGTCGCGATATCGCGACAGAAACCAGCCGGAGACTACAAAGACTCAACCTGTCGCGATATCGCGACAGAAGCCAACCAACAGCCGCGACAGGGCAACATGTCGCGAAATCGTGACAGAAATGACTCTTAGCAAAAAAACTTTTGCACATTATTTCAGGAATTGATCAAGGCCTTGTCTGATCTCGACATTCTCCACAGGCAAATTGCTATGCAGATGAATCCCAACCTCTCTCTCAGCACCCAACTTAGCAAGGAAATCGGCCGCTTTATTAAGAGATCTACTAGCATAAACAAGAATCACATCCTCAATTTCTTTCCAAAGCTCTAAAATTTGGGCAACCAAAATCTGGAGCCTCCAAGCTTTTAAGGCAAAGTTCCGCATGCAATCAAGAGCACCAACCAAGATTTGAGAATCAGACTCAATGATTATCTTTCTATGGCCATGCTTGACGGCCCAGATGGAAGCAGATTTAATAGCAAAGGCCTCAGCTTCATGTTAGTGGCATATCCCAGA
Source organism: Wollemia nobilis (assembly GCA_028583015.1). Taxonomy (NCBI): domain Eukaryota; kingdom Viridiplantae; phylum Streptophyta; class Pinopsida; order Araucariales; family Araucariaceae; genus Wollemia; species Wollemia nobilis. The sequence goes on along the minus strand of JAQPPZ010001316.1, from coordinate 1,987,354 downwards.
CCTTGCAATTCCCAATATAGCACAGTCCCAGCATGATCACGGCAAATAACACCACTCGCCAAGCATTGCCCGGATTACCTTTAGCGACTCCATCGGTATTGATTTTGACCCAACGATTCGGGGGAGGTTTCCAACCACTTCTTACTGTCTCTCCGGATCAGCACCTCTCCCACTCAAAGACCTAGAAGCGAGTCGGTTTTCCTTCTCAACGATAGATAGCAACGGTTTCCACAACTTTGCTCCAAATGATCCGCCAAATCCCCTCCACCGAAGAGAAGGTTTCACGAAAAATACGAGCATTTCTTTCCAACCAAACCTGCCACCAAATAAAGAGGAAACCGATCTCCCGACCCAAGACTGAAGAGCTTTAGAAATAAATCTACCTCTCTTCCAGACTTTCCCATAAATTGGTCCGGGACGGATCTCCAAGCACCCGAAGTTTAAAGTGGGAGAACCAACGTTGCCAAATCTGCTGTGTGAAAGAGCAATCAAACAGAAGATGGTTCACGGCTTCCTCATTCCCGTAACATAAGACGCACCGGGAAGGACCAATGATGCCTCTAATTCTAAGGTTGTCAAAGGTCAAAATACCATTATGCATCGGCTTGCCAAGCAAAGAAGTTCACTTTCGGCCGGCTCTTGGGATGCCAAATCTTCCTCCATTCATGAACAGGAAAAGAGTGTGGGGGGGCTCAGGGTAGGATCGAAGCATAGCCCTCCTTCACAGAATAAACCCCAAGGTTCCCAAAGCCCCAAGCAAGCTCATCCTCCTCATCACTCCCAGATAGAAACCTTTCAGCCAAAAGTTTTTCCAGAGTTGGGGCCTGCTCCGGGGGGATTGGAATAGGCCATTCACCCAGCCGCTTAAATTTTTTAACCTTATATTCCCCCAGAGGGCTGGTAGTAAAGTAGGACTGAATATGAATCTAGCCTTTGTCTTCAAGAGATATTTTTAGCGGAAGCAGATCGGGAAACACTGCAAGAATAGGAGGATGCTGATCCCAAGAGTCAGTCCAGAACCGGACCTTCTCCCCTCTCCCAACTTTCCAGAACAATTGATCTTTGATAATGCAAGAACCAAGCTTGAGCGCCTGCCACACAAGAGAACCATTACCTTCCAGAGGATAGCGGCCCAAGTCATTGGGAGGAACAGTACCCAAGTATTTACTAGAAAGGATTCTGCTGCAGAGAGACGAAGGCTGAGAAATCCACCTCCAGTACAATTTCCCAGCCAGGGCCCGATTGTTAAACTTGGAGCTTCTCAAGCCCAGCCCACCTTTTTCCTTGGGCTGGGTGACCTTATCCCAACCAACCAAGGCCCATTTCCTCTCTCCATTGGCACCTTCCCAAAGAAAACTTCTAGCCGCTTTGTCCAACTCTTTCCAGATTGAGGGCGGGGCGGCCAGAATTGAAAATTTGTAAATAGGCATAGCCTGAATAACAGACTTCAAAAAAGTTAATCGGCCCCCATAGCTTAACCATCTATGGGACCAATGATTCATTCTCTCTTTGATGCCATCAAGCAGGTCCTTCCAGAAATCAGCTGTCAGTTTTTTAAAGTGCAGGGGAACCCCCAAATAAACAACAGGAAGGGAGGTCCGAGTGAAGCCCAGAATCTCCATAACTCTCTCTTGCGACCTTTGATCAAGGTTGAAGAAGACCACTTTTGATTTTAAATCATTGATGGCTTGATTAGAAGCCCGAAGGTAGACGTTAAGAGTATCTTTGATTCCTCTTGCTTCTCTGAGACTGGCAACTCCCACCAAGCCCGTATCATCCACAAACTGTAAATGAGTCAAAACTTCGGCTCCAATTTTAATTCCTGTAATCTGTCCTTGACGTCTTCTTCTCGAGAAGAGTCTGCCAAGACCTTCAGCCAAGATGAGAAAGAGATCAGGAGAGCAGGGATCTCCTTGACGGAGACCCCGAGAGGCTCCAAAAGGAGGCGAGGGAAGCCCCTTAATTAAAACAGAGTATGAAGGCGTAGAGATACAGCTCATGACCCAGGCAATCCAGTCCTGAGAAAAACCAAAGGCTGCCAACATCTTGACCAAGAAACCCCACTCTACTCGTCATAAGCCTTAGACATATCCAATTTGATGAACATTCCTTTGTTACCTGAATTATGCATAGAATGGATAGCCTCCTGAGCCAAGATCACTCCATCCAAGATCTGTCTTCCTTCAACAAAACCCCCTTGCTCAGGGGAAATTAACTTTTGAAGGAGGGGTTTTAGTCTTTCAGCCATAAGTTTAGAAATAATTTTATAGATCACATTACATAGAGCAATAGGTCTGAAATCAGAAATGAGAGCCCCCCCTCTCCTTTCGGAATTAAAGAGATAAAGGTATGATTTAGAGCCTTGAGCATTCTTTTGTTAATTCGGGATTCCTCAATGACAGCCAACACGTCCTCCTCCAGGATGTCCCAGAAGGCCTGAAAGAACTCAATAGGGAAACCGTCCGGGCCAGGCGACTTTCCTGTGCACATCCCAAAGACTACCTTCTTGAGTTCATCACGATCTATGGGCTTAAGAAGGGACTGATTCTCTTCATGAGAAATAATAGAGGGAATTCCGTCAATGACTTCATTTTGTGCTTCCACATCATGCTGCAGACTTTCCTTGAAGAGGTTTGAGAAGTACTCCATAGAAATGGAGTGCATGTCAGGAAGAGTGTCAAAGGAATTTCCAAACTCATCTTGGAGGAGCTCCATGTTATTCAATTGCCTTCTAGCACAGAGCGAACGATGAAAAAATTTAGTATTTCTGTCTCCTTCTAATAGCCAAGTATTTCTGGCTCTCTGGTCTCCAAGAGATCTCTTCTTGATTATCAATGTCCTCAATCGCTTTGCGTAAGGCGTCATCCTCAAATTTAAGATGCTCAAAAATAATTCCTTCTCTGAATTGTTTTTGCACCTCATTCCATCTATCCAGCAAGGGGGCCCGTTGGAACTGGAAATCAGATTTGTTAGTTTGCTTCCACTGTTTCAGTTTACTCTTAACATAGAGAAGCTGTTTGTGAATTTTGAACATAGCTATTCCAAAAGGGGGACGGCCTTCTTTCCACCACTGTGGAATTTTCCTTCGTAGGTCCTCTTTTTGCAACCAAAAATTTTCAAATTTAAAAGGTTTGTAATACTTTCCTGACATGGTCCCTCCCTCCAGCAAAATGGGAGAGTGATCAGAAACTGGGCCCTCCAAGATCTGAAATTTGATATTCCATCTAACATAAGCTTCCTCCGAGACCAAAACCCTGTCAAGCTTAACCCTCCTATTGTATGGCTCTCTTCTCTTATTAGTCCATGTAAAGTTTGTACCAGGACCTTTGATGTCAACAAGGTTAAAGGCCTGAACGTGGGCAATAAACAGCCTATCCCCTGTATCCAGAACAGGGATGCCACCTTCCTGATCTCTAGCGGATAATTTAGCATTGAAATCCCCAGCTAAAATCCAATCAAGATCTTCCCGGGAGGACCTCATGTTTTGAACAGCTTTCCATTGAGACCGCTGACCTTCGGTATTCTGTACCCCATAAAAATTTGTAATTAAGACTTGTTCAGCTGTAACTATATTCTTGAAAAGAGATGTTAGGACCCCTCTCCAGGCTATATGATCTACTGCTATCCATGCCAAAGGATTCCAAAGAGTAGCAATCCCTCCCGAGGCACCAAGAGCAGCCACTGCCATATGGCCAGCACCCCTCCAGATTCGGCCAACAGTTTTACTCATGAGGTCTAATGACATTTTTGTTTCCTGAATGAGCAGGAAGTCTGTTTTACTTCTTTCTAAAAGTCTTTGAACAGCAGATTGATGGGTTCTACTGTTTAAACCCCTCACATTCCAAGATTGTACAATCATTGGAAACCTTGGGAGCAATACGAATCAATTGTTCTTGCCAGTCCTCCATTGATTAGCTTATCCCCTTGCACTGCGATTAGATCCTTATTGGATTTCCTGCCCACCCCTTGGGAATTACTATTTTTCGATCTCTTCTCCACTTGTGAAATTCCAAGAGCTGGTCTTTCTCTGAGCTTTTCTGCAATTCCCATAGAAACATCTTTGATAACGGGCTGGGCTGGGGCGTGGATAACCAGGGTCCCAAGGTTTTCATGGTGCAAAGACTCAGAGGAATCAAAAGCCTGTTCAAGGACAGGGGTTGAGGAAGGAGGAGCATGAGTTGGGATAATATTGTCCTCAAGGATCCCATCTGCTCCATCCATAGGTTGGTCTTCTTGATCCACAAGAGATTTGAAGATTTCATACCGATTTGTTGGCTTGGGGAGAGCTTGCTCCTTACCATTTCTCTTTTTATTTCTTCTCCTCTTCTGCTGTTCAAAGCCATCATTCTGGCCCTCAGACCCAGTGGGAATGACAGATGGTTCCTTGGCCGAAGTGGACTTACCTCCTCGGGAGCGATTTGACATTCCCTGTGTAGCATCCACATTGGAGCTCAAGATATTTGGACAAAACCTTGCCAAATGGCCATGCAAATGGCAGACTCTACAACGGAAAGGTAGGGCTTCATAGTCTATCTGTTGTACCCAAGAATGTCCTGCTAGCTCCAGTTCCATCTCAGCTGGTAGCGATTGACTAATATCCAATTCTACACAAATTCTTGCATAAACGGCAGTATTTCCTTCAATGGTATCCTTAGAAACTCCCAAAAATCTACCTAGAGAGTTGCCTATCAATTCAAGAATCCGCTCACCCCAAAACTCCATCGGGAGCGCGTACAGCCGGATCCAAACCGGGACAGCCGTGGGTTCAATGCGAGGATCAAAACCCGCTCTCCATGGCTGGACAAATAACCTTGCCGGGCCATGGCTCCTCTTCTCTGATTCAAATTCTCTGTTTCTATCCATTAGGGAAGAAAAACTAATAATGAAATACCCATTGCTAATGGGCCATAAGGAGTACTCACCGATTGGCTCCCAGTTTTGTCTCACCCAGGAATGCAAAAAGTGCAGGGTGGGTCGAATGCCCATGAACTTGCAAATCAGATCATGCGTGGTCCGGTAGTTTATCGTGTCTTCAACCAGCTCTGGTTCGATGACAATTTTCGGTCTTACTGTAGATTGCGGGAGACAACCATTTATTCTGTGCCCAGGAGAGCCCTTGCCCGCATTCTTGGCTAGTAGATGGGAGGCACTACGTTGAGCTTCAGCAGAGGAAGACGCAGGAGTCTCTCGAAGAATCTCCGCATAAGAGGTATTTTTTCCTTCGCGAGAACCAGGAAGAGACCCCATTGGGCCCTCCCAGGAAACCGAAAGATCCTTGTCCAGAGGCCTGCAACAGACCCCACACACGCTGAAGGAGGTTTCCGAACTGAAACCCTGGAGCCACGGCCGTCGACAGTGCAGAGGAATTCCCGCCAAAGCGCCCGGCAGCAGTTTTTCAAAAAAATCAATCAAAATATTTTCATAGTTAGATTTGTGCTTACAAGAGGTTTATTTTAGTTAAATCTAGATACTGATCTATTCTACTAAATTGGATTGTTAGCATTATGGATATTAAAATTACTTCTTTGAGTATATCTCTTCTTTGTATTTCTTGTATGAAGATTACTTTGTTGTGGGTGCTACTAATCTTGAGTGTGGGACACTGGAAATAATTTATTGAAAGGTTTTCTCTATGGATGCCTATATTTTTAGCTCTATCTTACCACTATTTACTCATAATTCCTTAACCCTAATACATTTTCTAACCCTATATCTTAAACAATTACTGATATTAATTGATTCAACACTCTATCAGTTGACAAGGAACCAACCTACTCTAGAGGTTGGGCTAGAGAAATATTTAGTCCATCCAATTTTGAGTTCTGAGCTATGACTAGTGGGTGCAAGCCTAATTAGAAATCTAGAAGATAAACAGTTGCAGTATCAATTTTTGCTTGATGCCAATTCAAATCCCAACAGATTTGGTATGCCCAATAGGACATATTTACAAGAAACACTAGAACCCATCATTTTCTTTGCTTGTATCTTTTCCCAAAGGAACCAAGATTTTGTGAATTGTCTTGACCTTGTTAAATGATGAGCAACAAATTCAACTAGTGACTCCTTGGTCTGCAAAACCAGAAAGTTATCCTTGTATCTTGTGGTTTTCATGAATACTAGGTCAACTACAAGGAACAAGCTCCCTTTTAGAGGGTCTACTATTGTAAGAGATTTAAATCATAATTTCCATTCAGAAAAAACTGATCCTGAGGTACATCCTATAGTATCCCCAAAGCCACATCCAATAGAAACTACACCTAGAAACATGGCTTAAAATCAGAATCAAAATCAAAATGCAGTTCCAAATCAGCCCTTGAAAAAGTATCTTGGCTGGAATGCAACTGGTCCCCTTATACTGGCCCATATGCATGATATCCCTCAAGTAGTGTCTAAGGCCATTCCCACCTATTATAGATCTAGTAAAACTGCATATAAATATTACCAAGATATTATGAATCTGGCAGTGATCCATGACATAAAGAATGAGGATGTTATTTTCATAATCCTAGCCCTGACCTTTAGAGGAAAAATTCTACATTGATTTAGGACCCTAGAGGACAATACCATTACCTCATGGGTAGAATTGGTAGAACCCTTTGTGCAAGAGTTCAATGAGTCTATTGATTCTTTTTTCCTCCTCAATCAATTCACATCCATACAAAATCATCAACAAGAAACTGTTTCATATTTCAACTTGAGGTTTAGTAGGAATTGGAAGAGGATTCCTCCTAAAGCTAGACCTACTTCAACCCTTTGCTTTCATGTATTATATTGGATCCCTTGGATCAGATTTAGTTCTTTAAACCCAACAAGCTAGAGTATATACCTTCCCACAGGTCTACATTGCAGTTATCCATGCTTAAAATATCCTCATCAATATGGGAAGATTACCCCCTAAAGTTGTGTTGCCCTATAATTTGGAAACACCTAATACATAATGTGATATAGTTGCATATTCTTATATGGATCCTCCACCTTTGTCATATCCAATTCTAAATATAATCCCATTCCTCACTCAAAAGTATCACCTACTACATTTCCTTTCCCACTGCTTCCTTATCAGATCTTTGAAGAATCCTCTATGCTCCTTGATATTCAAAATACTTTTAAAACTCTCAGCAAAAATATGAATTCAATGAAAAAAAGAGAGATAGATAGATCTCAACAAGGAATATTTCCTTATATCAACAAGGATCAAAGACCTGGTCCTAGAAATAGCACTAAGGTTAGAGTAAATGTGATGCAAGAAGATCCAAAATATTCTTCTAAAATAAGTCTGGTGAATGTAAGGTGTCTGGTGTGCAATGATCCACATAACTCAAAATCGTGTGTTATGTACCAACACCATGTACAATAGACTATGGATAAAGCAAAGATAAATTAGAAAGGGAGAGTATATATGCTTTGGTATCTAGATCAGATCATGGTTGGAAAATATTTTGATGAGGATGGATCTATTTTTGTCATTACAAGGTCAGGTAAGAAAACACTACAAGTTGATCCACAAAAGATGGGTTAGTTTTAGGTCCCCTATCAAAATAAGAAGGACCCACCCACTCAAATAAGTGATACATTTCCTATCCCCCAAGCCAATGAAAAGAGGGATATGTTACCTAAAGACCAAGAAAAGGAGGTAATTTTTCCCAAAAGGTTTACAAAGAAAATGAGGGAGAAAGGATGAGATCCAAGAATGAATCTCAAGAGAGACTTATATTTCTCTCCATAACTTAGAGTCAGATAATTGAGGTCACACAACAGTATAAGAGAAAGTATGGTGAGCCAGAGAGAAGGTCTGAAATATCAACCTCTGCCAATTCAAAGTATAACATTATGGAGTAAATGAAGAGAATACCCTCCAAGGCTAGTATATATGATACTCTCTTCATTCCTAGCCAATTAGACCTGCTGAAAGCTTCTCCAAAAAAATATCCACTAGAAAAGCATACCACCACAATCTTCAGCATGCCCTCTAGGAAATACAATATGTCCCCTGCTAATTTAAATAATAATCCCTCTCCCTTTTACATTTCTTTGAGGATGGAGGGGTGTATTGTTCGCAACTGCATGATCGACTCAGGGGCTTCCACAATAGTTAAGCCTAAAGCAGTATATGAGGAGATGGAAATGGAATATATCAGATTCTGCCTTGGAGTTTTGTAGTTAGATGGGAAACTAGTTAAGAAATTGGGGGTAATAAAAGATGTTTTAATGAGGCTACATAGAGCTCTGGAGGTAACCATTGTGCAAGAAATAGTAGTGGTGGATCTAGAGCCTTATTTTAGCTTGTGCCTTTCGAGAGAATTCACTACCAAATTGGTAGGATGCATGTAGATGGATTATTACAGCATGGTGATCATCTTCAAAGGGAAGAGGATAAGAATAACACCAAAGAATCTTGTGTCTTATCATATTGAAAAAATTGAAGAAGACATGTGTAATCTCACTCCTCTAGATGAATTTGAGCTAATAGATAGTTTTTAAGAGCTAGAGATTGAATATGAGATACCTTTTAGAGAGGATTATAGTTAATTTGGGATAGGTATGGGTACATATAGCATTTCCACAAAGACTAAAAAAAGAATACCTACTATATCTAATCAGTCCCTAAGGAAAACATAAACCTAGACCATGCACTTTGATGGTGCAAGATGCGAAAATGGTGTTGGTGATGATGCTAATGTACTATTGTAGTCCCAATCAGAAGGGGTAAAGAATTTTATGTATAGGTTAACATGGTCATGCACTAACAATGTTGTAGAATATGAGGCTTTATACCTTGGGCTAATTCATGTTGATAGCATGGGCATCAATATATTGAATATATACGATGATTCTGAATTGATTGTCAATCAGGTCAGAGAGAGGTGTAGTAGCAAATACCACTACTTGAAGGCATACAAGAATAGGGTATGGGATTTGATGGAATCCTTAGATGCCCTAAATATTAATTTTTTTCCCATAAGATAGAACACCTTGGCTAATTCCTTGGCAGTAAGGGAAGCTAATTTAAATCCTTCCATAGATATAGGAGTTACAAAATACAAAGGGATTAAAATGATTTTCAAGCCTGTAATACCAGATAAGCAAATTTTTTGGCATGTGTTTGAAAGCGATGAACATATCATTAATTTCTTGGTGATAGAAGCCTGTATATGTACCATTCAAGAGAAAAATATAGAATAGATAGACTAACAAGAGGTCATACAAATTAAGAACAATCATATACCTAGAGGGCCGGTCACTCTAGAAAGCTTGTTTGGCAATGAAGATAGGAAAAGGATCAAATCCATGGAAATCAATGAAAATATCTACAAGGAAATTGAGATTAAAAAGGAAAAGAAGCTCAAATTTGAAGTCTGATGTTCTCCAGAAGAAGAGGAGGATATCAAAGTTCTATGCCTGAAATACCAATAAATTATAGCTTGGTCATATAAATATCTTAAATTATATGACAAGAAGGTCATCCAACATACAATTGAGCTAGAACAAAATGCAAAACCCTTCAGGCCTAAGGAAAGGCCTATGAATCCTAAAATGCCATATTCAGGGAAGAAATTTTAAAGCTACTCAAGGCTAAGATCATATATCTAATGAACCATTCAACCTGGGTAGCTAACTTAATCCCAGTAAGGAAGAAGAATGGCGGCATCCACTTGTGTGAGTATTTCAAAAATCTCAATCAAGCATCATTAAAGTACCACTATCCTCTCCCACAAATTGATCAAATCTTGTATATTATACAAGGAGCAGAGAGGTTCTCACTATTAGATGGCTTCTCTGTCTACAACTAAATTTGGGTGAAAGATGAAGATCAGTTTAAAATAGCATTCACCACCAAATGGGGTACTTTTTCCTACCAGAGAATATATTTTGGTTTGTCTAATGCAGGAGCCACATTCCAAAGAGCAATGGATTATGCCTTTGGAGAGCTGATCAACAAAGTCATTTAATCTACTTGGATGACATGATTGTATTCTCCCATGATAAGCAAGACCACTTAGCACATCTAGAGCAAGTATTTCATAAATGAAGGGAATTTGGCATCTCTCTTAATTCGAAGAAGTCATTTTTTGTAGTTCATGAGGAAAATTTGTTAGGCCATGTGGTCTCTAAAGAAGGTATGGCCATTTATCCAGATAGAGTCAAATCCATTCTTGCTCTTGCATTACCCATAAACAAGAAAGCTTTGTAGTTCTTATTTGATCATATAAATTTTATCAAAATTCATCTTTGATTTTGCTCAGAAGGTGAAACCTATCTTAGAACTTTTGAAGAAGAATGCATATTTCAAGTGGACTAAAGTAAGAAATAAAGCTTTTGAGATCATCAAACAATCCATTGCTATAGATCTAGTTCTAATGAATCCTAACTTCAGTAAAGATTTCATCCTTTATGCTTATAGAACAGAAGAGAGTTATGCATCAATACTCACCCAGAATAATTATGAAGGAGAAGAACACCCCATATTATTTTGGGGCCAGACACTCCATAAGTATCAGGTCAATTATAATCTTATTGAGAAACAAGTATTTGCATTGACGAATTCATTGAAAAAATTTAGGCTATACTTGGTTCAAAGTAAAACCCTGGTTTATGTTGTTCACCCAAATGTTAGAAGTTTCATTTTACAAGGTGAACTAGGGGATAAAAGAGTTGGTTGGATTACTAAAATCTAGGAATATGATGTGGTAATTCATCCTACCAATCTGTTCAAATGCAAAGCATTATTTCAAGGATTGACAGAAGCAACAGTTATATCAAAAGTGACATCTTGTCAGTCAATAGCAGAGGATCAGACTAAAGAACTATAGTTCGAAGAATCAAACTAGGTTGATCAGATGACCAAATTTTTTTATACTGGAGTGTGTCCTTCTAATCTTATCCCATCATAGAGAAGGATATATAATATTCAAGCCTTATCTCCTATTACCATAAGGTCTATACAAGAGAAACCTTGATGGATTCCTCTTAAGATGCTTAAGAGATGATAAAAAACAAAAGTTCATAGAGTTGTTCCATGGGGGATTATCTGGAAGGCATTTCTCAAGAAGGGATACAGCTTTAAAGATAATTAGGGCAGGTTATTACTACCCTACCATATTTTTTGATACTTTCAAAGTTACAAGAGCTTGTGATGAATTCCAATGATATGTAGGAAGAACTAAGAATGCATAATTCCCCCTCAAGCCAATTCAGGTTGAAGAACCTTTTTAGTAGTGGGGATTGGACTTCTTAGGATTTATTAATCCAAATTCCTCAGTAGGACACAAGTACATTCTGACTAGCATAGAATACCTCACTAGATGGGTAGAGGCCATCCCCATAAAGAAATCAGACTAGGAAGTGGTAATAGAGTTTATGGAAAGCTTAATCACAAGGTTTGGTGTCCTAGAAGCTTTAATGAGAAATAATGGACCAGCATTCATATGAGCTAAATACATTGAGTTTGCTAGTAAGTATGGCATCACCATAAAAAATACCTCTAACTACTACCCCCAGGGGAATGGATTAGCAGAATCAACTAAAAAAAATTTGCTAAGAATATTGAGAAGATCATTATAGGATAACAAGATAAGTTGGAATCTGTTGTTAGAACAAGCTCCATGGGAAGATAGGATCACCATCAAAAATCCATTAAGACCTCTCCTTACACCTTGTTATATGGCAAAGAAGCAGTATTACCTATTCACTTGGAAATTCTAGCTCTCAAGTTGATAGACATAGAAGATGAGTTTGAGCAAAATCCAGTTGAAACCAGGTTGACACATCTGTTGCAGCTAGAAGAGAAAAAACCGAAGCATATGAGTATTTCTAGAAGCACTAATTTGATATCAAGGTACGGTTCAACAAGAAATCTAGGTTCAAAGAGTTCAATGTTAGATATTATATCCTTATATGGAATGTGGAAAGATCCAAGCCAGGGCACCATCAAAAGTTTGATTCCTTCTGGTATGTTTCTTTCAAAGTAGAAGAAATTAAGGAGACCAATGTTTTCCAGCTTGAATATCTTGAAGGAAACATACAACCTATCCTAGTCAATGGTTTTCATATAAAACTCTAATTTGATTTAAATACAAGTTCATTGTAACATATGTATATATTTTTGTATTATATCATTTTTTCCCTTTATCGAAAGTTTTCATTTTTGTAAAGTGTTATAAAAAAAAGAGAAAAAAAATTACTTCAAAAGGTATGAGTTGCAAAATAAACTAAGGGTGGTAGTGGAATACAATATGTATTCCATGAAGCTCTTAAATAAACTAAGGTGGTAGCGAATCATAGCATGTGTTCCATATCGTTGAAGTTCACGACCATTCTATATTGGAAACCAAACACTTGCACTACACCGCTCTTCGATGAATGATAGACCCGTGATTTACGATGTGAGTTTCCTGCATTGCTCCAAGGGAAAGAAATATGATGAAAGGTGTTGCAGGTTCAACAAAGTGCTTTGTTCCATAACCAATAAGTGATCGATGTAACATCTCTAGCTGCCAAGATGCATACATTTGAATTTAAAAGTGTGCAAATGGATAGTTTATCATGTTGACCACATTAATGGTGAAAGGTATACATAGAGTAACATTTAAAAGTGGTTTGGAGTGTGAAGCTTGTTCATTTAGCAAAAGTGACACCTACCTAGCAGAAAGAGCAAAGGAGCAGTAAAGTTTTAGTATCCTACTATAAAATAAACTCAAATAAATACACTCTCACATAATTGCTTGGAAATAAACTCACATAAACATCACATTAATATTCAGAAAAAAATACACATTGTAACATAAATTTGCATAAAGGAACAATCTCACAATAATATAGAATCGTAGGCCTCTTCGAGGAGGCAACCTCCTTCAACACTTCATTAACTTGCAAAAATATGAATACATTGGTGCCTTCTCGGGTATTTAAAGAGTTCCCTTCCATGGTTGGATTACATGCAAAATACCACTTGAATTACATGCATAATGCCACCCGAATTACATGCATAGTGCCACTTGAATTACATGTACAATGCCACTCGAATTACATGCACAAGGCCACCTTACATAACCTATCTACCATGTGTTACATAAAAAGGGTGCCATTTATCATAGGCACTACATAAGCTAAAACTTAGAACATTACAAAATATTAATCATGGGTTCTACCCACATTCTTTAGGAATTATTACATAATGGAAGTTATTACATTAAGGGTTAGTATGGGATCCTAGCATGTCCCTCCCATTGAAGAAGCTTTGTCCTCAAATTTGAAATGAGAAAACTATTGTTGGAATTGGTGGAGAGACTCCCATGTAGTATCTTCAAGTTGAAGCCCCCGCCACTGAACAAGGACCTCTATAATTGTACGGTTGCAAAGAGTATGAGTCCGATGATCCAACAACTAATCAGGTTCAAGTAATATGGAGTCTTCCTCATCCAATTTAGGAAGTTTTGATTGAACCTGTACCTATTTGCCCATAAATTTTTTGAGAGAGGAAATATGAAAAACAAGATGAAGCTTAGAAGTAGGTGGGAGAGCCAATTTGTAAGTTGTGGGGCAAATCCTTTGTAGAACCTAGTAAGGACTATAGTATTTTGCAGTAAGCTTCTGGCACCAATGGAGTTAAGGATATGATTGTTTGTACGGATGCAAGCGAAGGAAGACCATATCCCCTACATAAAAACTATGCTCATAATGATGTTGATTAGCTTATTGGTGCATCCGATTCTAGGCCATGTTCAAATTTTGCTTAAGTTGGTGAATGACATCGGTGTGTTGACTCAAAGTATTGTCGACGGCCTAGACCTTGAAGCTACCAAGAATTTAGGAGGACGGCGTAGGTGGAAGGTACTCATAAACTACCTAAAATGGTGTGAGTTTTGTTGTGCTATGATAGGAAGTGTTGGACCACCATTCAGCAAAAGAAAGCCATTTTTCCCATTAAGTAGTATGATATAATACAAAGCAGTGAAGGTAGGTTTCCAAGCATTTATTAAGAACTTTTGTTTGACCATCCATTTGTGGATGGTAGGCTAAACTCATTTTGAGCTGAGTCCCCTGCAACTTAAACAACTCTTGCCAAAAATGACTAGGAAAGGTGGGATCACGATCAAATACAATGGAGGTGGGCATGCCATGAAGGTAAAATATGGAGTCAAGAAAAATTTGTGCAATAGTGGATGTTGTGTAAGGATAGGCAAGGGCATAATGAGCATACTTTTAAAGTTGGTCCACTACCACGAAAATAACTGACTTGCCTCCAGATTTAAGTAAGCCTTCTATAAAGTCCATGGAAATGTCAGTCCAAACCTAATCTAGGATAGGCAGTGGTTGAAGAGTGCCTAGAGAGCACACTATTTTACCTTTCATCCTTTGACATGTGTTACAGGCAGTAACAAAAGACTAGATGTCACATTTCATACCTTTACAAAAGAAGGTGCGCTTGAGTTGCTCATATGTTTAAGGAACCCTGAATTGCCTGTAGAGGGAGTGGCATGCAATCTGGATCATCCATTAGTGAGGCTACCAATGCTTGCAAATCTGCATCCTGACGTGCTTCTTTACACAAGGAATCAATCCATTGGGGAAGTGGTGCTGAAATGGCACACAACATACTTATGGTCTCAATTTTGAGAGAAAGAGCATCAACCACAATATTCTCCTTTCCCTTTTTTTAGGTGATATCATAATCATAGCCCATCAGTTTAGACACCCACTTTTGTTGGTCGGGTGTGGCAACTCTTTGTTCAAGAAAATATTTGAGACTTTAGTGGTCGGTTATGATGTATAAGTGTTGCCAATGAGGTAATGTCGCCAATGCATGACTACATGCAATATGGCCAACATTTCCTTAGCATATGTGGATTTCCCTAGATTACAATCAAATATTGCCTTGCTAGTAAAAGCCATAGGTCATCCTTCTTGCATCAATACTGCCCCAATACCATGACCAGAAGCATCACTTTCAATGAAAAATAGTTTAGAGAAATCTGGCATGGCTAAAATGGGAGTGGTGGTCATAGCATGCTTGAGTTCAATGAAGGCTTGATCAGCAGGCCTTGTCCAAATGAATGAATCTTTCTTCAACATGGAGGTGAGGGGGGTAGCTATTTTCCCATAATTGTAGATAAATTTATGATAATAGCTCGTAAGCCCTAAAAATCAGCGAAGTCCCTTGAGGGTGTGAGGTTTCGACCACTCTTAAACTGCTTGAATCTTATTAGGGTCAACCTTGACACCATCTTGTGAGACAATGTGTCCCAGGTACTCTACTTCAGTCAGACTAAAGGAACACTTGGACTTTTTGGAAAAAAGTTGATGGGTTTCCAATAGCTATAAAGTTTGATCCACATGATTGAGGTGTTCTTCCCATGTGTGACTATAAATCAAGATGTCATCGAAGAACACAAGGATCATCTTTCATAGAAAGGGCCGAAAGATGTTGTTCATAAGACTTTGGAATGTAGAAGGAGCATTTGTGAGACCAAATGGCATTACCAAGAATTCATAATGACCTTCATGAGTGTGAAAGGTGGTTTTGGGAATGTCCACATCCTTGAGCTGGATCTGATGGTACCCAGACCGGATATCAAGCTTGGTGAAATACATGGTCCCGTGTAGTTCATCAAGTAATTCATAACTCACTGGAATAGAAAATTTATCCTTGACCGTGTTACATTCCATTAATATAGCCGACGACTATATTACCATAGGATTTGATTATTAATACTTCCAAGTATTTTCATTTTTATATATCTATTTTTTCATTAATTTTCATCTGTGTTATTCGCATCGAGCCTTTACAACGAGGGAGTACCCATCTTAAGTGGCCTAAATATTAATTTGAAATTCCAATTGGTTTATATGTGCATCTGTGTGTTTTTTTGAATATAGGTCAGATTGGTTATTGATTTATTAAATTGAAAATAAGAACTTGTAGGAGTATCCCTTCAAGTGGTATCACGAGGCAGGAAATCGATTCACGATAACATAATTTTGCCATCCAGCGCAACCTATAGTAGCAAAAAAGTACACACCACAAATGTAGGGAGATATCAACGCACAGTAGCCATCAGCAACCACGCGTAGGGTTGAAAGGAAGTCGCCCATTCCGTTCGGAGTGCCGCACTCCCAGTCACAGGCCCTCAAACCAAACAACGACGACAAGCGATTTTTAATGAAAAACTATTTGGTTCCACATAAGTTTTGATTGCCCTCCTTACAGTGATTCACGAGCCAATGAAATAAGCCAAGCAAACACGAAAACAACACGCATAGTTGTCCTGTTAATCACGTCATTCGTCGACCAATCGGGAGCAAGCAAAATATAAAAATTTAAGCGCCAAATTAAGGTTCGTAACATTATCTTATTTTTTTTTATTTTTGTCGCTGGGATATATATCCCACATTGAGCACACAATAGTCATTGTGGTGTTTATAAGGTGGTAGTGGCTAATAATATAGTATGACTTCAGTCACACAACCATCCATTCTTGTATGCGTAAGTTGTCTTATCTATAGATAGCTCATTGTTTTGTTCCACGTGTCATATGAGCATTGGTCTAGTCCTTCGTGTCATCTTCTGTTAGGTCTGTCTTGCATGTTGTGTTACGTCGATGGCATCTCATGTCATATTCCTTGATCTATAGGTCATCTTGTGGGTCATTTCATGTTACGTCATGTCGTGTCATTCACTTCGATGGTCGCATCACGTTGTGTCATGTCCTTTCACTGTTAGGTTAGTATTAGGTTGGTCGAGTTGGGTCTTCTCCATAGGCCAATGGTCGTCTTTGCAGTCTGCAGTCCAGTTGATGTCTTCATTGTCTAGCTAGTCCTTCATAGTTGCATCGTGTCCAGTATTGATCGTGTGGTTCTACATAGTCCACGGTGGTCCCAAATTAGTGTGTTGTATAAGTTGTTAAGGAAATTGTCAAAAGTTGTCAAAGGAGGTGAGCCAAACTTCAAATCTGCATCACAGTTGGAGTGACAATTCGGTAGAATATAAACCACATTTTTGGACAATTTAACAAATATTTTCAAAAATTTGAAGCTTAAAGGCTCCTAAGCAGGGGACTTTGAAAAGTGCATGAGCAGAAGTTGGATCAAAGGATCTGATGGACGATTAACAAGCTCAAAAACTCCCAACAATAACGCCAGAAGAGCTCGTCGAAGCCCAGGTACAAAAAATTCTCCTTCTCCATCCGAAATTGGTAGTTTTAATCTGAGTCATCCAGTGGTCAGCCCAATGGCATCCAATTCTTCTCCATATTCAGCACAAGAAAATGTCACCCAAGTAGACAGTAATCGTCCAGTGCTCAATGATCAGTTGTTAAAATATTTAATAGTAAATCTTCAGATGATGACTGCAAGTTTCAATGCATCTCAAAAACCGCCCCAACCAAATCCTTCTAGCTCCAATCACTGGAGTATGAATGTCTACAATGATGACTACACACACCATAGAGGTCAAAATAGTCAATCCCTGACTCACAATGGTCACCAAAATATTGAGGATAGGGGTAATGAAGAAAATATGGAGCAACAAAGAGGGTTTAACAGACCCTATCAAAATAACAACCAAAGACAGAGAAGTAACGAGGAACAAGATAGAAATAATTTTCACTCCCAACCAAGAGGTCCAATGGGATTCAATCATCCACGCATTGATATGCCTACCTTTGAAGGCTAGGATCCACGTGGGTGGATTGCAAAAATGGATGGCATCTTAGAATTTTATAAATTTTTGGAAAAGGACAAAGTCCCTTTTGTAGCAACCAAATTTGGCACTGAAGCTTATCAATGGTTTACATGGTATAAACGTGAGGAGCCCCAATATGCATTATATTGGGATACTTTCAAAACAACCTTTCTTCACAGATTCGACAAAGGTCCCACAGGTTCATACACAGTACGATTGTTGTCACTTAGGCAAACAGGATCAGTAGGGGCCTATATTTTTGAATTCACCAGTATGCTTTCCTATGCACAAGACCTACCATAGGACATGGTAGTAGCAACTTTTTGAAATGGATTAAAAGCACATATTAAAGTTGAGGTAGACCTACAAAATCCATCCAAGTTGGATGAGTGTATACGGATTGCTGACTTGGCAGAAACAAAGGTGCACATAGGCTCATCCACACGACGTGATTCATATGGTCGATCTCCATTCCACAACAACTCTTTTCACAGAAATGATCAACCATCACGATACTTCTACTACAAATTTCACACTCAACATCAAAAATATCAAGCATGTACACCACGACAAAATTTTCAAATTGAATATGCCGACCAGGAAGAAGAAATAGAGGAGTACGATGCACCTGAGGATCTCCCAGTTGAGGACCAAAATGCACAAGATGAAGTTGTCGCTGAGGAGGATACCATGACTATTTCAGTACATGCTCTCATGGGGTTGTCATCCCACCATACAATCAAGGTGGCAGGTTTCATTCGAAAACAAAGGGTGATAGTATTAATTGATTCCAGAAGTACTCACAACTTCATTGATGCAAAACTTGCAAGGACATTGGGGTTGCACGTCTTCTCTTCTAATCAAGATCGGTTTCAAGTCAGAACTGCAAGCAGGGAAATTTCTCACTGTCTAGGTAAGACATCTTCAGTTTCATTACAAATGGGTACGTATACTTGGCAAGGTCCTCTTTTTGTTATGGAACTAGGAAATTCAGAAGTTATTTTAGGCATTGCATGGATGGAACAATTAGAAACCACAGTGGGTTTTAACCACAAACATCACTTTGTCGAATGGCAAGCCAATGGGAGGACTATTCGTCTTCAAGGACTACCCACACCTCCATCCAAAGTTGTAAGTTCACATAGCATGGAAAATATATTAAGAAAATATGGTGGGGGATTCATAGCCCGAATCAATTGCATAGAGAAATTAGACCAAGATATTTCTGAAATCAAAGAAGATGATCTCCAAATCATTGTGGCTAACTATGAGGAGGTTTTTCAAGAACCAAAAGGATTACCTCCCAAAAGATCTCATGACCATGCCATACATCTAGTGCCTGGTAGTCTTCCACCCAATGGTCGTCCGTATCGATATCCCCAACCCTAGAAAATAGAAATTGAAAATATTGTCCAAGAGCTATTAGACCATGGCATCATCCATCATAGTACGAGCCCTTACTCCTCACCAGTAGTCTTAGCTCATCGAAAGGACAATTCTTGGCGTATGTGTCCTGATTTTTGTCCTCTCAACAAAATCATGATCAAAGATAAATTTCCTATCCCTATCATTGATGATTTACTAGATGAATTACATGGTGCCAAATTCTTTACCAAATTAGACTTACGTTCAGGGTTTCACCAAATCCGAGTTAGGGAAGAAGATATCCCCAAAACAACTTTTCGAACTCATGAAGGTCATTATGAATTCTTGGTCATGCCCTTTGGTCTCACTAATGCACCATCTACATTCCAAAGTCTCATGAACCAGGTGTTTCGTCCATTCCTACGAAAATTTGTTCTAGTCTTCTTTGATGACATACTCATCTATAGTAAATCATGGAAAGATCATTTAGTACATGTAGACAGAGTTCTCCATATCCTACGCAAAGAACAATTGTTTGTCAAAAGATCTAAATGCTCCTTTGGTGTTCAAGAAGTTGAGTACCTCGGTCATATAGTATCTCACAAAGGTGTTAAGGTAGATCCCAATAATATTAAGGCAATACAAGATTGGCCCTTGCCTAAAACCATCAAGAAACTTCATGGTTTTTTGGGTCTCACGGGTTATTACCGCAAATTTGTGCGTGACTATGGTAAAATTGTGGGTCCTCTCATGGCTCTCACCAAGAAGGATGCTTTTCAATGGTCAATAGTAGCTACTAAAGCCTTCGAGGCTCTCAAGGAAGCAATGTGTACTACTCCAGTTTTGGCCACTCCAGACTTTCAAAAACCATTTGTCATTGAATGTGATGCATCAGGAACAGGTATTGGTGCAATACTCATGCAAGAGGGTCATCCCTTGGCATTTGAAAGTAAACAACTTTTAGGAAAAAATTTGGGTAGATCCACCTATGAAAAAGAAATGTTGGCTATTTTACATGCAGTGGAAAAATGGAGGCATTACTTAATCAATAGTCGTTTTATTATTAAAACCGATCACAATAGTCTCAAACATTTTCTAGAACAGAGGTTCTCGTATCCCAAACAAAATAAGTGGTTGACTAAATTATTGGGATATGATTTTGTGATTGAATATAAGAAAGGAAAATAAAATGTGGCAGTGGATGCATTATCTAGAAAATACGAAGATGAAGTAGTTATTAATGCCATTTCAGGACCATGTTCACAGTGGGTGTCTCAGTTGCAGGTAGAATGGTTGTCCAACAATGAAACAACTCAGATAATTCAAGAATTATCTATGGGCTCCTCTAAATACCCTCTTTTCACATATGATGACCAAATATTACGTAAGAAAAATCGCATTTACATCCCTCACAATTCACCAATAAAAGTATAGATTCTAGAGGAGTCACATGCTTCTCCTTCAGCAAGACATTCAGGGTTTTTGAAAACTTACATGCGGGTTAAACAATCCTTTTGTTGGAAAGGATTAAAAGCAGAGGTTAAGCAATGGGTAGCTGAATGTGAAGTGTGTCAACGCAATAAGGGAGAAACAGTCAAATCACCAGGATTGCTTCAACCATTACCTATTCCGGATCGCCAGTGGGAACATATTTCCATGGATTTTATTGAAGGTCTTCCTAAGTCGGAAGGTAAAACCGTCATTTTCATGGTAGTTGATCGCCTTTCCAAATATGCTCATTTTCAGGCTTTACAACATCCATTTTCAGCAAGCAAAGTGGCCAAGGTATTTATGGATTCAATTTTTAAATTACATGGAATGCCCAAAAATATTGTAAGTGATCGTGATCCCATATTTACTAGCAATTTTTGGAGAGAATTGTTTTGACTTAGTGGTACCAAATTAAATATGTCTTCTACATACCATCCACAAACAGATGGTCAAACGGAGGTAGTTAACAAATGTTTGGGTACCTACTTAAGATGTTTTGTCCAGGATAAACAATATCAATGGAGTCAATGGTTGTCATTGGCGGAATGGTGGTACAATACTTCTTACCATTCTTCCACAAAGATGTCTCCTTTTGAAGCATTATATGGAACAAAGCCACCCACAATAGCCGATTATGTACCAGGATCTTCCAAAGTGGCCCAAGTCGATGATTGGTTACAGAAGCGACAAGCAATGCTCACTATCTTGAAAGATAATTTGGTCCAAGCTCAGAATCATATGAAGCAACAACAGGACAAGCAACATTCAGAAAGGACATTCAATATTGGTGATATGGTATTCCTACATCTTCAACCCTACAAACAACTATCATTGAAGCTCAAATCCAGTCAGAAGTTGTCACCACGATTCTATGGTCCTTATAAAATTGTGCGCCACATTGGCGAGGTAGCATATCAACTGGAGTTACCCCAATATTCTCGCATACATCCAGTGTTTCATGTCTCCTGTCTCAAACAGGTGATTGGCCAAAAAATACACTCTCAGTCAGAATTACCAGTGTTGGATGAAGAAGGGCGTATCTATCTACAACCAGAAGATGTACTACAAACTAGAACACGCAGACTCAGATTTCATCACATCCAAGAATTTCTCATCAAGTGGCAGGATTTACCTGAAGAAGATGCAACCTAGGAATCTGAAAGTATCTTCCAGTCATTTCCAGCTTTGAGGACAAAGCTTTCTGAGGAGGGGAGTCATGTTACATTCCATTAATATAGTCGACAACTATATTACCACAGGATTTGATTATTAATACTTCCAAGTATTTTCATTTTTATATATCTATCTTTTCATTAATTTTCATCTGTGCTATTCGCATCGAGCCTTTACGATGAGGGAGTGCCCACCTTAAGTGGCCTAAACATTAATCTAAAATTCCAATTGGTTTATCTGTGCATCTGCATGTTGTTTGAATATAGGTCGGATTGGTTATTGATTTATTAAATAAAAAAGAAGAACTCGTAGGAGTCTCCCTTCATACCGTAGTCTTGTTGAGTTCCCGATAGTCAATACATAGACATCATGAGCCATCTTTCTTGGGAATATTTCTTGGGAACAAGTAATACTGGTGAGGATTAGGGGTTAGTACTAGGCTGGATGACACCAGCCTTGAGTAATTCTTGTACCAATTTTTCCAATTCTAATTTCATGGCATGAGGGTACCTATATGGTCTGATATTTGGTGGTGCACTACCCATAAGCAATGGAATAGCATGGTCATGAGAGCGACGTGGTGGTAGTGTAGTTGGTTCCGCAAAGACAACATCACATTTATGTAGAACTAGTTGTAGTTCTGATGGGGTTTCAACCATTAGAGAAGTGGATGGTTGGATGGAGAAGAGATGTGCAATGACCCCACTTAATGGTTTCTTTAGAATTTTCTCCATGCGATTTGAACTAATCAGGTGAGGTATTCCTGCAGGAGAGCCCTTGAGTAAGTGTGTCTATCCATTTTGGTAGAATTGCATCTAGAGTTCTACGAAGTTCCAATTGATAGTGCCCAACGTACTCAACCATTGAGATCCCAAAACAACATCACATCCTCCCAACTAGAGGGTAAACATGTCCTACTTGATTTCATAGTCCCCTATCCTGATATTGACATTGTGACATTTTCCTTTACAAGGTAATGTTCCCCCATTGGCTACCATGACCTCAAATGAATTACAAGTGTGGATATAGCAATTTTCCTACTTAGCAACTTGAGGATCAATGAAGTTGTGTGTGCTTCCTGAATCAATAAGGATGGTAAGACGTTGGCCCTTGAAAAATCCCACAACTTTCATGGTTTGTGGAGTAGTAATTCCTACAAGAGCATGGACTGAAATCTCTACCTCAGGCTCCTATGTATCTTCTTCCTATGGAGAAGGTGTTTCAGGAGGATCCTCATCATCATCACTCTGGTCAATGTTAGCAAGTTCCTCAACATCTATCAAGAACAATTTTTGTTTGCACACTTATGTCTTTTAAAAAACTTCTCATCACAATTATAACATAATCCTTGGGCACGATGTGCATCCATATCCTCTATAGTCAGTCTCTTGGGTGTAGCAGGTTTATTATCAATTGAATTTTGGGCTCGATAAGGAAATGAAGGTCGGTTTTGAGGAAACCTCGATGGCCGCCTTTGGGCTGCAAGTTTAGATTCAGCAAAATGAGCCAAATAGATATCTTCCATCATGAACTGTGGTTTCAACATCTTTACTTCAGCTTGGAGATCCCCTTTTAACCCACTGATAAAACAACTCATGAAGAACCCTTCCTTCAATCCTCTTGTCCTATTCTCCAATTTTTCAAATTGAGTTTGGTAGTCACAGACTGAGGATGTTTGCTGCAATTTGGTCAAGGCCCCTGTAAATTCTTCATACTCACTAGTCCCAAATCAGGTGAATAAATGGGACTCAAAGTCCTCCCAAGAGAGATTTGGGTCAGAATTACGTAACCATTGGAACCAGTGTAAAGCCTTAGATTCCAAATTAAAGGAAGCCATCTGAACTCTATGATATATGGGAACATTACGAAGTCTAAATAATTGGTCAACCCTACATAACCACCCATCATCATCCTTCCCATTAAATTTAGGGAAGTCTAATTTTGGAATTTTAAAGGATGGTTCATGGTCATGCCTTGTGGAACTTTCAGCCTAGTGTTCCATTTTGAGTGGTCCCTTCTGTAGCTTGCTACCCACTTCTGTCAATGTTTCTTCTAAGCGAGCGCTAGTGGCCTCATGATCTAGACGAAGACCTTGAACCTCTTCCCTTATGGAGAGAATTGCCAAGTTCAAGTTCTCAATGGTTTTTGTTTAGAAGTCCATATGTTCTAGCTCTTTTTGATGAGCACGGGTACCCTAGGCCATTTTGGAACCTTTTGTGACCAGTTACTAAAAATAGAATTAGGTTGCAGGGCTAACTATTTTTAGTAAGTGTCCAAAAAGGTGCTTGGGTGCTATATATAAAAATGATCAGCTCGAAGAGGTGGTCACAATGATCTATATCTCACAACACTACTTTTTGACAACCCAGACTTTTTTTTACCAAGTCTAATGGTGTTTACGGCTTTGAATTCTGAGCTACAATGCAAAAGTTGGGTACTAGAGCACTATCTATAATTGGTCTTTAGCCACTCACTCAATGTTTGGATTAGCCTGACAGTCTCTCTAATATTGCTTGCCTCAATGGCCCGAATATTCTTTGTATTGTGTAGGTTATTGTTATGACAGTTCTATTCTGACACTAAAAACTGTAATTTTTGACCTGATTGTGCTGACAACATGGGTATCTCAATAAATTATCAATGCAACAGTGAATAAGCGAAGCAGAATATAACATAAAATAGCTAAATATTATTTTGTAAAGGAACCAGGCCACTAGGAGGGCAGATACCACCGTAAAGGCAATTGTGCATGAACGCAAATGAATTTGGATAAAATATGATAAATGATTTAAAACAAACAATTGGATTTATATAATCAAATGAACTCTTTCATAATATAGCCAAAGTCTATATTATGTTTGGTATGTAACATAAATCCCCTCCTCAAAAAGATTTGTCCTCAAAGTTGGAAATGTCTGGAAAATCCTTTCAGATTCCCATGTAGCCTCTTCATCTAGTAGTCCCTGCCATTTGATGAGAAATTCTTGGATGTGACGAGAGCTCCGCATGTGTGTTCTGCTTTGTAGAACTACTTCTGGCTGGAGGTATAGACACCCTTCTGCATCGAGTATTGGTACTTCTGATTGAGATTTCACTTTTTGGCCGATCACCTTCTTGAGACACTATCTGGCATGGTCATGGGATATTTTTGAAGGTAGTCCCTTTGGTTCTTGGAAGACCTCTGCGTAATGTGCTACTATGTCCCATAAATCTGGAGCAAAAATACCCAAAATTGCTCGAGATTGCTTTTCCAAACAATTAATTTGAGCTATGAATCCGTATCCAACATTTTTTAATGTTTTATCCATACTATGAGAGCTCACCATCTGTGATGGGGGAGTAGTAATACCTTGTAAGTGAATGACCCATCCATTTTCCTTCCATTCCACAAATAATTTTTTGAAATTGAAGTTGACCGTGTCTAGTGTTTCCAACCATTCAACTCCCAAAATAACATCAGAGTTCCCTAAATTCATTACGAAAAGAGATCCAAACCAAGTATAAGTTCCCATTTTAATGGATACTTGAGATGTTCTCCCAACACATTGAGCGTTCACCCCGTTGGCTACTAGAACCTGGAATTTGTCTTTGTTGGAAGAATTAATGAATAAATTCAAAGCTTTTGTTATTTTGATGTCGATAAAATTGTGGGTACTGCCTGAATCTATTAGCACATTTAGTTTTTTTTGGTGGATAAATCTTGGTACCTTGATTGTATGGTGGGCTGTTAACCCTATCAGGGCATGCATGAAAATAGCCATTGTATCCTCTTCCTTCTCTTCTATAACAATCGATAGTTCTTCTTGAATAGGTTCTTCCTGGTGGTATGCTTTTTCCTCTTCTCCTTCATATTGAGCGCATTCAATATGAAAGTTTTGTTATTGTGCACATGCTTGTTCTCTGGGATGGTGATTGCGACATTTATAGCAAAAGTATCTTGATGGTTGATCATTTCTAGGAAAAGAGTTGTTGCCATATGAAGGATGACTATAAGTTTCATGTTGTGTATACAACTGAATTCTCTTCTCAGCTAGCTTGGCTATTCTTATGCAATCGTTCAACGAGGTTGGATTTTGAATGTCCACCTCCACCTTAATATTTTATTTCAAACCATTGCGAAAAGCTCCTACCACTGTGTCTGGACTGAGGTGTAATGCATATGGTAGTAAACTAGTGAAATCAGAGATGAACTCATTAACTGATCTTTCTTGTTGAAGATATAACAGTCTTACTGTGTATGATGATGTAGCTCCTTCATCAAA
Organism: Wollemia nobilis; assembly: GCA_028583015.1. NCBI lineage: Eukaryota > Viridiplantae > Streptophyta > Pinopsida > Araucariales > Araucariaceae > Wollemia > Wollemia nobilis. The sequence goes on along the minus strand of JAQPPZ010001316.1, from coordinate 1,961,383 downwards.
TCTTTCTAAAAAATAGGTAGTGAAATTATTCCAGCAAATAGTAGCTCCTTTCTCGTGTTTAAGCCATACGAACCATTGGTAAGCCTCAGTGCCTAATTTTGATGCCGCAAAAGGGACTTTATCAGAATCCCTAATTTGGTATAAGTCCATAATGCCTTCCATTTTGGCTATCCAACCATGAAGATCATGACCCTCAAAAGTGGGCATATCAATGCATGGAAAATTATTAGGGCCTCTCAGTTGGTGATAACCCATATCTCTATCCTGATCTTGGTAATATCACTGTCTATGATAGCGATTCCCGTAATTATCTGGATTACCTCTTTGTTGCTCCCAATATTCATCCTGGTCATCATTTTCTTCATGCCTTTGTTCATGGGAGTGATTTTGGGGATTAGTATTGGGATTAGGTTGGTTTTGTGTGCTCAATAGTTTAGTTAGGTTGACATTAATTTGGTGCATACCATCTAGTAAGTGTCGGAGAGTTTCATCCGTGGTAATGGCCGAGTTACTTGATTCTCCTTGTGTGATGGTTTCGTGAGTTGGGGGAGGGTTAGTAGCCATAGGGTCTACCAGCAGATGATGTAGATTATAATTGCCAATTTTGAAAGGAGGAGAATTTTTTTTGTACCTGGGCTTCGATGAGGTCTTCTTGCATTGTTATTGGTCGTCTCCGAGCTTGATAGTCGACCGTCAGGTCCTTTGGTCCACTGTTTGGTCATGCACTTTCAAAAAAAAAAAATTGGGCTTCCCTTCTACAATAATAATTTGATGAATTGCCAAAATTTGTGTGTTTCGCTTCAACTATCGCACCAACTGTGACATAGAATTTAAGGTAGCACTACCCCTTGATTTCACTAAATTTAATATAACTCACCTGACCTCGATTGGCAATGATAGGCCACTGCTAACATGAAAAACTAATTGACACGACCGGACGCGAGACGCAGACTGACCGACAAACTAACAGCGATAGGACATGACTGACCTACAGACTGACAGCGAGGACACAGATAGCAAGGAGTGGAATTACGGATAGCGAATGACATGACAGCAGAGAATGGATCGACTGACCATGAGGAGCGAAGGAACTGACAACGAGGAATGGAACGACTACGAGGAACGGATCGACTGACAGTGAACGAGGACACGACAGTGAGGAACGGGGGAACTGACAACTGACAGTGAATGAGGAAGAACGAGGACACGATAGAAATAGACGTGACAACTAACAGCAAGGAAACCAAAGACAAATGCAAGGAGGCGGGCATGTGACCAAGGCCACAACACTAACTGATGGTGTTTCTATTTTTAAATGGTATCGTGGAATCCACACCTTCAGTGTGGGATAAATGGAGACGCCCGAAAAAAAATATATATCCACGATGATGTCACGAATTAAATTTAATAAACAACCTTAGCCTTGGCGTATAATACGTGATTTTAACACGATTTGATTGGCCGCGACCTCGGAAGGAACTGACGCAATTTTTCGTCAGATTTTTGGCAATTTTGGTGTTTCTTTTCGTGGTTTAAGCTCGCGTTCTCTCCTGCGTGACGTGATTTAATATTTCATGGCTTTTGAAAAGATTTATCTTGCTGTCTATGGGTTAAACCTGGAAATGCCCCATGGACGCCTGCGAAACGCTTGTAAACTGGAGTACGCCTGTGGAACGCTTGTAAACTGGAATGTAGATGTCTGCGAAATGCAGTGGATGCCTACGGATTCTTCAGGACCGGTGATGGAAACTGATACCACTTGGTAAGGTTTCCCTTACTTCCCTTGCTTAACATGGGTATCTCAATAAATTATCAATGCAACAGTGAATAAGCGAAGCAGAATATAACATAAAACAGCTAAAGATTATTTTGTAAAGGAACCAGGCCACTAGGAGGGCAGATCCCGTCGTAAAGGCAATTGTGCATGAACGCAAATGAAATTGGATAAAAAGATGATAAATGATTTAAAACAAACAATTGGATTTATATAATCAAATGAACTCTTTCATAATATAGTCGATGTCTATATTATGTTTGGTATGTAACAACCTATTTGACTTGACTGACCTTACTGTTACTACCACTGTAAATCTGACTGTTATTCTCTAGACTATCAAATTAACTATCACCCTCATATTCTATCCTGAATTCATGTAATTTATGCTATTTTTTTGGTAAAAGATTTATTTCTCATATGCTCACTTTTGGGGATTTGGAATGCAGGTTTACGAATAGGGAGTTTTGGTTTGTGATTTTATTGTAGGTTGGAGTTTTAACAGAACAAAGGAATGATAAGCAAGGGATTATGTACCACCTATAGGCCCTCTATTATATTGTAGTGATGAACAATAGTGCTTAGACCAATATTTTAGGTCACTGCCCAAGGAATATTCCACACATACCCCTGAGCACACTACCTGCCTTTCTAACAATATGGGAGGGTAATCATCCAGGATGCTATATCCCATAGACTATGGATAATACAAGGCCAAAAATATTCCTAATGGCTAAAATTTTGTTGAACCTAGATGTTCTCCTGATATACCTAAAGATACGTGGGAGCTCAAGTCCTTGCGTGAGTTTTGTCTGAGGCCTGGATATTGGAGCGTGATCGCCCCTCACTTCACTAGACGTTATATGGGCTATCTAGCTTAGCCAATAATGATAGATCCTTCATGATATTTTAAAACCCCTAGAAAAGGGTTTCTATCTACTGAACTAAAAACTTTTTTTTTTTTATTGGTCTCTTTCATTTTTTTTTTTTTATAATAGTAAAAAAAAAAAATTACACAAAAATAATAGGGAATTATACCTAACAGGAATTAATCATTACTATTGTAGCAGAACTTGGCCCTGGAAAGTGCTCTGGTACCAATTGTTAGGTTCCTACTATAAAATAAACTCAAATAAACACACTCTCACACAATTGCTTGGAAATAAACTCACATAAACATCACATTAATATTCAAAATAAAATACACATTATAACAAAAAATTGCATAAAGGAACAATCTCACAATAAGATAGAATCGCAGGCCTCTTCAAGGGGGCAACCTCCTTCAACACTTCATTAACTTGCAAAAATATGAATACATTTGTGCCTTCTCGGGTATTTAAAGATTTCCCTTCCATGGTTGGCTTACATGCAAAATGCCACCTAGATTACATGCATAATGCCACCCGAATTACATCCATAGTGCCACTCGAATTACATGCACAATGCCACTCGAATTATATGCACAAGGCCACCTTACATAACCTATCTACCATGTATTACATAAAAAGGGTGCCATTTGTCATAGGCACTACATAATCTAAAACTTATAACATTAGAAAATATTAATCATGGGTATTACCCATGTTCTCTAGGAATTATTACATCATGGAAGTTATTACATTAAGGGTTAGGATGGGATCCTAACATAAAGCATTTTTCATAAATACCAAAGAGGACGAACGCTATAGGATGCGTGAAAAGGAAATAAAGAGTTGGAAATCTATGTAAAATAGATGAGAGGATTAGAAAATATAGTAATGATGCAAGGAGAACATTCTTAAGGAGGAATTTTGAGTTTAGGTACTTCGATTGAAAGCCAATTCGACCTCAAGGTATATTTGTTGTAAAATATCTCTTATTTTCTTACATCTGTGATTCTATTCATCACTACCTAGAGTTGATCTCTGCAATCATTAATTTTTATGAGCCTAATACAAGGGTAGTAAAAATAGTTGATGGCATAACCTTATTCACCATTACTACCAAAGCTTGTCATTATTTATTTGTTGTAGGGATAGACCCGCCTCTAGAACCCAAACCTTTTGAGCAAGCTAGGTATTATTCTTCACTAATGGCCTTTGATGAGAAGGAGGTTGTTGAAAATTGGGTTTACTTCCAATTTAGGTGTACAAAAAATGAATATGATATGTGCAATACCCCAATTCTAATCAAGCAGTTTTCCAACCCAGAGATTTTCTCTATGCTAGCTTGTTTAGAGAGTTTAGATTCTGACCAATATGCAAGGGATTGGCAAATAGCTACCATGTACTACATTTCAAATGAGAGGATACATAAACCTGGAGCATAGAAGGAAGGTATCAAGGTCATTTACTTCGGTTGGCCAGCCTTTCTTACCAAAAAAATGCATGAGCAATTAGTAAGGATGAAATGGGATTCATAAGTGCCTTCTTTTCAGCATTTTTCAAATTTGATCTAGATGTTCTATATCACTATAAGGCACATGATGCCCTGGATTCTAGTGAAAGAGAAGAATGATAAGGGAGACCTTGTCCCTGTGTATTATTGGACCGCTCATTTGAGGAGCACAAAGTCTTTTAACAGGTTTAATCTGTAATTCCTAATGCCAGTTTTGAAAATTATGTACGATAAATACCCTAGGTTACCGTCTCTGACCAAATAATTGTTAAGAGTACCATGCATTGAAGAAGAGGACTGGTATATTCTCACAGAGGGCATGGTCATCAGACTTTATGGCTTCACTAGTAAGCCTTTTTTGCTACCCCATTTCATGACTAACATATTGTTGGCCCTGGAATATTTGAGGCAAGCAGATTTTATTAACATGAATTACAATTTTGGTAAGAAGAGAAGATGTTTTTTGACTTAATCCTGTAACATCGATTATATAACAATTGTCAAAAAGGGTCAGGGTGAACAAATCACTTAATATTTGGATAGTCTGGGCCTGTTTTACATCCCACAGAGGTGGAGATATAATCCTGATGATAAACTCCTAAAAATGAACATTTTCCTTAATGGAGAGAAAGCCTGCAAGTTTGAAAAGACCTCAAGGCCTCATTTTGGATAGGGGAGGAATAACAAATAAAATGCCCCATTGGATTGGAATGTCACTAAAATGGAACAACTACCCCTATGGCTAGACTTCTATGAATAGGTAGTTGATTTTGATTCTACTAACAATGAAAGCCATTAGTTAAAGGAGTCTAAGATTAAAGAACTTGAAAATAAGAAGTGGGATGAAGGCAAAATTGTAGATTGATGGAGAATGAGAGTAGAAACTAGCACAGGTAAATCTAGATTCGATCGGGTAATAGATGAGGAGTTTTTCGAGTGATAAGACAAGCATATTAAAACATGGAAACCTAAAAACCCTAAGAATATGGTACTGATTTATAATAAGAATCAAGAAGGAATAGATTCTTTCCCCAACTTCAAAAGAGGAAGCTCAGGAGTCAGGGACTAATACTCTATTAGTTACTACAGAACATCCTAAAGCATTTGAACCCTCATCAGAGCAACTAGAGAAGTATCCTATATGATCCCAACTAATAAGCAAAATGCATTACTCTGATGATAGGGCAATAAACATAGAAGTCATTCAGATAGTTAGTAGGTCCAAAAAGCTAGCCCTAGGCAGAAAGCCTCATTAAGGTTGATATAGATTGGAATAAAAAGGATGAAGACTTTATGTTCACACCTATGAGTTTCTCTACCACAACCACAGCTAAGCCTAATCCTATTTCTAAATATATATTGTAGGAGGGGCCATCCAAAGAGGATACAAAGAGTGATAGGCTAGGATTATTTTATATTTTCAAGAGAAAGGCCAAAGATGCACCAGAAGGGACCCAAAAGAAGATTTGTAAGAAATTGAAAGTGGACAAGAGGAAGAGTGTTGAAAAGACCTATGCTTTAGTTGCAAAGAAGTTGGTCCAACAAATGCAACAACAAAGTGCATAGGTGATTCCAGAACATCCTAAATCTGTAGGTGAAGGTATGATTACTATCCCTTACCCTTATCCTCCTCTTTCCCTAGAGAAATCTCATTTTCCTTCTCAAGAAAATATCAAAATAAAGGTATCATCTCCCCTCCATAATTCACCACCTATATCAATAGCTAATATAGAGGGCTAGACCAATCCATCTCCTCCATATTTATTTGAAGTCCCAGTAACATCATCCCCTATCAATCCACCTTTGCCGTCACAACCCCTAGTATCATCTAGAATACAAGTTGTTTCATCCACACCTACTCATCTTTAAGTTTTATTTTAGTTCCCATGTCTTTCTCTATTGCAACCATAGTAATAACCACATATTAAACTATGGTCACTACTACTCTACTATCATCAACTTCTAAGTCTGCCCTTCCATATCTCATAGCTTCTCCTCCTCCTAAAAGTTATCCCATGTTGGATTTCTTGCAAAAAGAAAAGGATGTTTCTTAGAAGATTTAGGATTTTTGAGCAGAGAAGTTATCCAAGCCTTCAAAAATATTGGCTACAAAGAGGAGCTCAATGTCTGTTGATCCAGTCACAAGGTAGAAATCATCTAGATCTATTATTTCTTTGGTGAGTAATCTAGAAGCAGATATGACTATACAAGACTATCATCTAGAGGAGTATACTGAAGACATTGAGCAACTACCAGTTGAAGACAAGCTAGTCATAGCAAAATCTCACCTAGAGACTTTATATGTCAAAATTTATATCTACAAGGAGAAATTTGGAAAGCTAGAGAAAAAAATAGATAAGTTAAAGAAGACTATAACCAACAAAAAAAAGGTAGAAAAGGCTATCAATAATGAAGTTTTAGACACCTAAAACGCGTCATGTTGAGCGTGACTACTCATATGGACATGCTACAAGACCATATGGAGGATCCTGGACAGAATCCAAGATAGAGCAGTGGTTCTAACCACTCAATTTAGGCATTTTGGCCTAAGCAGTCTGAACTACAGCTTAGACCTGCAGTCTCCAGTCTAAACCATGGTTGACACCTATGGTATGCAGTCTAGACCACAACTGTGACATGCGGTCTTAACTAAATTTTAGTTAGGCCTTCCATCTGAGCCAAATCAGTTGGAACGACCAAAAGATCTAGAAGGAGGCAATTGAAGGATAGAATATTCCAGAGGCTTCCATCCCAACTGTCCTAACCAACCTTCTTGGTCTTGGATTCTCCATGAAGCTACACCTAGCCCTAGGGGAATGCTATAAATACCCCCTCCAAATGGGAAGAAATAGAGAGTAAGCATTGGAGATTTGAGCAGCGAAGCCCTGGTGAATTGTATACTCAAACTGAGTATACTATGAGATAGAGCTATTGCACTTAATTCTTGACCCTTTTGCCACCATTCATGATGAATTTCATTATGGATGTCCTAGGTGCTTAGGAGGATCAAGAAATGTAAATTCGGGCAAACGAAGGCCCTTCACATCAAATTGACCACCAAATCAGTCTGAGGACAATGAAGGTGACCCTTGAACATCATTTTGGACAAGGAGATTGAGCCCACTGCCCTTGATTTTGAGGGTAAACTCATTAGAGGTCAAATCGTGATTGTCAACCATGGTTAACAATGCAAACTGCTCACCAAAGCTACTATTTGCAATAGGTGATAGATCACCTTACTCTTTTCTTTTATGTCTAGCTAGTTAGGTTAGATTAGCCATTTTGTTGATTTAATAGCATTTTAGAAGACTTTTGACCGTAGAACTAGGCTAGATTCACATTTTATGCTTATGTTTCAATTATGATTAGTATGCTTTCTTTATGCATGTTTATGCTTCATTTCCTATATTTGATCCATGCATAGTGTAGATTCTATTTTACTTTAGGCTATTACATGAATCTTGATTCGCTTTGCATAGTTTAACAACTTTCTTTATGCTTTCTTGATTATGCATGTTAATGGTGTCATTATACATTTTACCTAAAATGGCCTCATCACGAGAGGTTGCCTATTTTTTTGACATTCTTGTTCTTTCTTGACCATAGGAAATAGTTCTAAAGGAGAGAGAAAGCATTCAACCCCTTCCCTATTGCGAAGAAGAGGGTCATCGACACCCTAGAGCAGTTCGTGTCACCCTGAGGGGAATTTTGATCACACCTACCCTTGATAGGGATTAAATACTATTGTAATTAATGAATCAAATGGGTATCCCTAAGAGGGACGAATATGTAATTTGATTTCATCAAAAATAATAAATATTTTCTTATATTCACTGTATTTCTTGTTATCAAATTATGCATGCCTATGTGTGTGTTTTCCTTCAATTATGATAGTTAGAGTGGGTGTGAGCTTCCTTGGTGGTCACATATGGCGATCACAACGGAACTCTATATTTCTAACCCCTGAGTACTAATATTTTTAGTTTTTTCATCTCAGGTGCTAACCGTAGCTAACAACTACGGTTATTTTTTGGCTCGCGGTTGCCACCTACGGTTTACATTGTAGCCCATAGACCAGAGTTGTGGTTTATAGTAGAAGCAGCAGACAATAGAGAAACCACTTGGCAGTAGAGCAGGAGTTGAGGTAGGTTCTATTTCCATCCTTTGTTCTGTATTTTCTCCTCTATATTCTTATAGTAAGTGGTAAATCAATGTAAAATTAGGAACATTAAAGGAAAAGAATCAATGAATAAGTCCTAATTTGTTTTCGTATTTTTTCCATTAGAAAGGTGTTGCTAGAAATAGTGGACCTTTGATTGCAGTCTGCCCTAGAATAGAGTGACCTTGATAAAATTGTGTGGTCGTTTGCATGCATGAGGCCTAATTAGAGGCCATATCATCATAATCGCATTGTCATAACATCATGTAGGGCATAGCATGAATACCTTTGTGAATTTGAAATGTCCCTTCTTATGCATATCATTTAGGAATGATCATATGAATGCTCCTTTATGCATTTGTCTTTATGCAAAGTAAAACGAACCACAAACACCGTGTTTCATTGTAAACATTAGTGTCGTTGGGCTCTCACATCCAACCCATTTTATTGAGACCAATAGTGGATGTCATTACCGCTTGGTTGGCTCATTTGAAATTGTATTATCGAGACTCGCTCATTGCCAAGGCTGACCCAAGAACTATCCTATCTGTACAAAATAGCACACACTCATATTCGAAAGGGTGTATCATTGCGCACGGTGTGTTGGGTGAGGGTTGGTAGTACCTATGCTACTTCATTGAGTATGGACTTCATTACCATATTCGGCTTGTGCGAGTATATAGGTGAAAGCCAATTAAACTAAGAATAAAATCCAACAATTTTGTAAAACACGTGAGAGTTTCTCATACTAATACAACACATCTTATAACAACATCAAACACTTTAGGGCACATTGTAAAATTTAAAAATAAGATAAACATCATTGTATACCTTGTTTGATAATAAAATATACATCTAGATGTTAGGTATACTATGGTGGATACACAGGGTGGTTAGGCAAAGGCGCAAGCTTGAGGCCGATGACCAAGCCCCAATCGATTCACAATTACACGTGCCTAGTCCTCAACCACATGAGCAAATAGAATGACGCTCGATGAGCATTAGAGGAGACAACTCAACATGAGGGAATCCCATTGAGCATACCCCTAATATACTAGCATCAATGCATACTATTAGACCTAGATTAGAGCATGGCACTTCTCAGCCTGAGGGTGCTCCACTCGAAAGCCATTACCGAGACCGTAGTGCACGCACGTCCATGGGATCGACCGAAGAGTATGTTGTGTAGAGTACCAGATTGGCACCCATCCACACTAAGTCTATAGGGTGTACTATATCCCCACCTTCTAAGTATAGAAGGAATAGAGGTCTGCCCATTCAGGGGCAAGTAGATGGGCTCCCTACTGAGTGCAAGTCTATGCATACTCCCATGCGTACTATAGCATGCAATATCACCATTGATATGTTGAATGTGGGAGCTAATGGAACACCACCCCATGAGAGATGGAGGTCTATACAGCTAGACAGTCTAGGTAGTGTACTAGAGTAGCTAGGCTACAAACCTTTGGCTCCGTCCACTTGTGATCTGAGTGAGCATAACGAGAACACCATTAGAACTACTAGAGAGAATGGAGAGGCTTCTAAGCACCCTCATGTCTCGTGTCCACCATCCATGCATGGTGGAACATAGCACAAGATACAACATGATGTCGATGCCATCTTCATAGACAGAGGTAAAAGCATAGCATATCAGTTTGATGGGTACAGAACCCACAAGGTCGGTCATACAAAGCAAGCATATCAAAGGCCTCTGATGGCTGACAAAGTCGAAAGATCATATCGACTAGCCTCTGAGAAAAAATGTCAACTCCTCCAAGATCAATTAGAGGATGCTCACCTAGAGAGGCAACACATCGAAGATGAAGATCTTCAAGTGTAGAGGCTTACTAGACAAAGTCTGTATGAGCAGTGCTTGCACAAGGAGCGTATCCTCATCCAGAAGGAGCATGTAGAGTAGGAAGATAGGTTGGATAGGGTTGGCCTATAATCTCAAGACAAGCACACAGAGCAGGTGCACAAGAAGGGTTTTTCGCAAGCTGACATGTACCATGAGCACACAAGTGTTCATACTCATATCATTTCCCATCATATAGAACGACCGCCCTTAGTTGACAATCAGAGGTAGCAACATTATAAGGAGCAAGAGGGGAACAGATGCAACCAAGAGTATCCTAAGAGTTCTTGAGCTGAGGAGGAGGAAGAGCAATGCCCTCCACCTCGATAGAAGAGGAATGTACCTCCCAGACCACCTCCACATTGACTTAGGGAGGAGGACTTTCTATCTTCTAGGGCTTATAAAGCTTTGGCTAAGAAGGTCAAGGTAATTGAGATACAGGGCACGGATATCCAAAATCTGACACTGAGGAAAATTCACAATGAACCTTAAATCCCTTGGTACCTATGCCCCCATACCCGAAGCATTTTGAGATGCCCAGGTTGGAAAAATTTAAGGGTGATGAAGAGGCACAAGAACATGTCACGAGCTTTTTGGATGCTTGCTTCTAGATAGAGAACAATGATGCACTGTTGTCATGTACGTTTGTCATGACACTCTCTGTTCTGGCCCTAGAGTGGTTTAATTAGCTAAAGAAGCACAACATAACAAATTTTGAGCAATTAGTTGATGTCTTTATTAAATGCTATTCCTTTGGCATCAAGAAACAGGCCAACATTTTTTATTTGGCTGTGCTACCTCAGTGTGACGACGAGCAAAAAGCACAATACAGGAAGAGGTGGAGGAGATTAATGGCAAAGTTGCCATTCCCGATCCTTGCCATAGAATTAACCTGAATGTTTACAAAGAGTTGTGCCAAGCACATCTCGCTACTATTGTAGTTGTAGCAGTATGCCACATTTGAAGAAGCTTAGGTGCAAGCCAAGGTAATTGAGGATATCAAGTTCCAAGAAGGCAAATTGAAGCTAAAAACCAGGAAAGAGGGATATAAGAAGATTAACTCAAAGCAACAGGGCAATCAGACCCATGTGAATCAAGTGGTACTGAATCTCCAAAGTGAGGATAAGGGGCAAAAGAAATAGAATTATCAAGCCCATCCCCCTCCTGCGCAGTATGACCAGCATAAAAATAACTACAAGGGCAAGAACAAAGAGCAACACCCACCTCGTATATTTATGCCATTGATGGAATCAATGACATCGATCTTTCTTCAGCTCTGTGAGGGCAAGGAAATAATATTTCTCGAAGTCAAAATGGTTGATCCAAATCAGCCCAAGCCCAAAGACTATCAGGAAGAGTTGTTTTACATATTTCATAGAGCGAAAGGCCATGACATCGAGGTGTGTTGGTCCTTCAAACACATTGTACAAAATATGATAGACAAGGGATAGCTTGTAGTACCAAGCAATCCCTTGGTGCCAGACAACCAAAACATGGGGATTTTCAAAAATCTATTACCAAACCATGAGGTGCCCCGTAACCACGCTAGCCACATCAATCAAGTATGATTCGAACCACCTACCCAGGGGTTCATCAGAATGGTCAATTTTGTTACCAGGAATGGGAGGTACAAATGACTAAATCAACCTCGTGCTCCCATTCAAATACAGGCCATGTCCCAGCAGTTGCAGGCACAAAATATTCTAGGTCCACCAACAAGACTAGTGATGACCATTAGGAGTAGGTTGGTTCAAAACCTGTAGATGACTCCTACGAAGTTGTCAATATATGAGCTTATACAGTAGTCCCATAGGCACAGGGAGGCTCTTATGGATATTCTTAGGTCCATTGAGGTATAGTCCTAGGATGCACAAACATTCACAAACATTGTGGGGCATGTACAACAATGTCAAGAACCAATGATCCAATTCTACGATCATGAAGTGAAAGTGGTTTATGCAAGTATGGTTGACCCGCCACTACATATAATTGCATGTTTTAACCATGTGTCATTCAAAAGGGTCTTGATTGATACTAGTTCATTGATAAATATAATCATGACTAAGGCACTGCACCATTTGAAATTTCCTAAATCACTCGTCATACCAACCACCTTTACATTATGTGCATGTAATGATGCACTATGCTCTACAGTTGGCAAGATTGTCCTACCTATTTAGGTGGGACTAAGGACCATTCCCATAATGTGTCATGTGATAGAGGGTGCCTTGCAGTATAAAATCCTGCTAGGGAGACCTTGGATTCATGAAATGCATTGTGTTCCCTCGATATTCCATCAGTGTGTCAAGTATGTACACGAGGGACAAGTTCACGTGGTTGCATCAGATGAAGAACCATTCAAGTTCGTGAACTTACCAAATTTTATAGGGGGTTTCATGATCCCATCAACGCACTTAGACATACAGCCCATGTCATCAGTGAGGGTTCCAAGAGGTAAACAGGCGGTACATGTTCAACCATTGGTGTCTATATCAAATAGATCTGAACATACCACTACCACTTATCTGATACTGAGTGCATCGATAATGCATCAAAATGACAAGAAATTAAAGGTAAAATTGGGTAGGAAAGAAGTAAAGAGTGCACCCAAACCAATCACCACTGAGGCTACCACTCCCATGGAGGTGGAGGAAGCACAGGATCAAGTCGAGGAGGCACCTCAGCCTGCTTTGTCAGCAAGGTCATCTGCACCCCAGATGACTGTTCACCTAGCTAGCACAGGTCTACGTGAATATCTTGTGCAAAATGTGACCTTCGGTCCTATTTTAGACTGCATGAGACATGGTCTGACCGATAGCCCATCGATACCCAGTTGGATCCGTAGTACCATTGGGCAAGCCACCCAACCAAACAAACTTCATTTATATCGGGTTGGATCAAGTTCCAATGTAGGCACCCATGGAGGTGTATGATGACGAATAGTTCACAGTGAACGTTTGGTATTTGTCCAATCCAGAGTACACCATGCACATTTTTGATCTTTATCATTGGCATGGATACAACCTGGGTCTTTTCAAACAAGGACGAAGAACCCCTCTCGAACCATGTTTTCAGTTGGCAACTAATAGGTTCAGATTGGGATTGTAGATTCAGGGACATGATGATTTACTCGTTGTGTCATTGGATTGTTTGTACCTGGGTCTAGAGGATGATGTGTATTTTAATCCATATCATCCTAACATGTCTAGCCTTCGAGGAAACAACCCAATGGTGTGAGTTATCACAATTGAGAGACCGAATATTGAACATGAAGAGTTCTTAGAGAAGAACCCCAAAAGCATCCTGGGTCATCAAAAATATATCACAACCAATGATAGCAGTATACAGGGGCACAACCCCATCATTATAGGCAATCTCAATTCAGGAGATATCTGTAGTGAATATGTAGAGGAGTCCACCTTCGAAATGAGCAGACCAAGTTATGATGTAGATGGCGAGTCCTCAAATGATGATCAATCTAAAGAGGGAATTGACCGAGCCTTTATGGTTCCAGCATTTCTATGCCATTTACTGCCTAGAGAACAATTAGATGAGATACAAGAGCATTTCATGGTCGATAGTGACTATGAAGATGAGACAGAGTAGGCCTACTTAAGGCCTCATACAGCTAATTTCCCAATATTCATGGACACGATAGAGTGCCCTACTCATAGTAGCAATCATAGCGATGAGGTTGAGATGATCGATCCAAGGCTAGTATATCTGCTACATCTATTACCTACAGAGTCAAAGTATGTTACAGAAGAGGGTCCTCCTAACACAAATCACTCTAAAGAGGAAGTAGAACCAATTTTTGCATCGATGTCATATATACGATCATTTTATCTGATCTATCCGGATAGTGATGGTAGCGACCGCAGAATAAGGTACATGGGGCCACATCTAGTAGATTGTCCCTTGCATATGAGGGAAGTGAAATATTATATCTTTACAATGATAATGAGGATTCATTGCAGATGGTCTATTTGGGGCATCATCACCTACGTAATAAGAATCCACCTCAGGGTCCACCACCTGTTACAGTTGTGGGTTTACATGGAGAGATAAATCTCCAGCACCGCCTTAGGGAAAGAATAAATCTAGAAGAGGAATATCAAAGGCTCTTTCCCTAGCTACCTACTTATGTCGAGCTGCTTGAGCCAAGAGATCCCATTTTGCAGTCAGTGCACAAAGAGGATTCATTTGTCTAGACGTCCCACAGGGAGGACCCTTTCGTCCCCGTGCCATCCGAGCCAGATCTTGGGTACGAAAGCTACACATATGATGTAGAGTTCATTCAGTGTGATCTTGGAGATCAATTTCATTCCATCAACATGGTCTCCATTGATTTTACCACTTCACTCTACAATCCAGCAGGTCCATCCAAGCCATTACATCTAAATATGGATGTTATCGATTAGGATCATGTTGATTCACCAGTAGAGCCTGAAGATTTCTTCCCGAATGAAGAGATGCTACAACCATTTCATTTTGGACCAGGCTGCGCTTATGATGTTAATCATGCTGAAAATTCTTCCAGTGAAGAACCTATAAATCTAGTTGATGACATCTATTTGATCCCTATGCCTCATCAACTTGAGGAGGGATCCCATATGTCAGTAGAGGAAACCTTCAAAGTGGATATCAGTAACGACCCCACCAATATAAAGGAGGTAAAATTTGGAATGAGTCTCACTCCAGATGAGCGCGCTAGCATCATCCCTATGTTGAAAGAGAGACTTGACCTTTTTTCTTGGACATACAAAGATATGCCCAGTCTAGACCCAAAGTTGGTTACTCATAACCTTTCTCTAGACCAGTCCAAGAATCCCATCAAGCAGAAGCTCAGAAAGATGCATTCAACAGTAGCCTTAATGGTGAAATATGAGTTGCAGATATTGTTAGATGTAGAATTTGTAATTTCCATTGACTTTCCAAAATGGGTATCCAACATGGTGCCTGTAGGAAAACTAGATGGAAGGATCCGTATTTGTACGGGTTTTAGAGATCTCAATAAGGAAACACCCAAAGATTCAT
The DNA here is from genome assembly GCA_028583015.1 of Wollemia nobilis. NCBI lineage: Eukaryota > Viridiplantae > Streptophyta > Pinopsida > Araucariales > Araucariaceae > Wollemia > Wollemia nobilis. The sequence goes on along the minus strand of JAQPPZ010001316.1, from coordinate 1,946,179 downwards.
TTTCATTGCCGAATATCGATGCTCTAGTAGATTCTACTACTGTTCACAAATGCTCTCCCTGATGGATGGTTTTTTTTGTTACAATAAAATTCAGATTAAGCCCGAAGACCAGCACAAAATTGCATTTATAATGCCATGGGGAACATTTTGCTACAAAGTTATGCCATTTGGTCTCAAAAATGCTGGTGCTACATACCAGTGGGCCATGACATACATTTTTCATGACTATATGCACAAAATTTTGGAATATTATATCGATGATTTTTTAGCCAAGTCGTTGCTATGAGAAGAGCATGCGGAGGTCTTGAGAAAAGTCTTCGATCGCCTGATAGAGCACAAAATCAGGTTGAATCCTAAGAAGTGCGTATTTGGCATAACTTCTGGAAAGTTGTTAGGGTTCATTATCTCCAAGAGAGGCATCGAAGTAGACCTAATGAAGGTCAAGGCCATTTTGGAAATGCATCCTCCCACCAATATTAAGGAATTAAGGAGCCTCCAAGGCAAGGTAGCTTCGATAAAGTTATTTATCACCCAACTATTGGATAAATGTCAACCCATGAATCGACTGCTACATAAGGGTGTCCCATTCAATTGGGACGAGGACTGCAAGGTAGCCTTCATTGAGATAAAGTAATACTTGGTGACGCCACTAGTGTTAGCTCCACCAAGGCCAGAAGAGCATTTTTTGCTATATATATAGGCATCAAACTTTGCGTTAGGGACCATGTTGGGCCAAAAGAACGTACAAGGTAAAGAACAAGCCATATAGTACATTAGCCAAACCTTGGTGAGTTATAAACTAGGATATGCATATGTGGAAAAGCTATGTTTAGCAATAGTGTTCGCTACCAAGAAATTGTGGCACTACATATTAAGTCACACGAAATATGTAATATCAAAACAAAATCCTCTATAGTATATGATGAACAAGACATCATAATACACGTACTGCAAATTGGATTATGCTATTGACATAATTTGACCTAGAATTTGTAAGCCAAAAGTCCATTAAGAGACAGGTCATAGCAAATCAGTTAGCTAAGGTGCTACTATCCAATAGTAGACCTCTAACAATTGAGATTTTGGATGATGCATTTTTTGTAATATCTGAAGCTCTCGAATATGAAGAGCCAAAGAACAATGCTGATATGACTCTGTTCTTTGATGGTTCGAAGTGCAAGCAAGGAGCTGGTATAGGGATAGTTTTTTTCATGCTGCAAAGAGCTCCAATGCCCTTGTCATTCAAACTATACTTCTCGTTCACCAACAATAATGCTGAATATGAAGCCCTACTTTTTGGCCTTCATACAGTCGTTGCCATGAATATCAAGAGACTAAACATCTTTGGTGATTCCCTGCTCATAATTAACCAAGTGAAGGGACTATTTTAGTTTCAATGTCTGGTACTAAAATCCTATAAAGATCTTGTTGCCACATATCTGGCTAAACTAGAATGGTACGACATCAAAGCAATCCCTCATTTGTCAAATAGATTTGCGGACACCATGGCTTCTTTGTGATCTTTAATCCCTCAGAATCTGTCTGCTAACTTCACTACCATCCACGTCAAGAAGCTCTCACATCCTATAGTAAATCATGTAGTCTTTGATAACAAAGAATAATTCAACATGATTAGTATGGAACCAAAATCTAATTTGTTTTGTAAAGCTGAATACTTTCTCAAGAAAGCACCCTAGGGGTCTTTAACCTCCTAGAGTCCTACGGGGAGTGGCACCACCATTCACCATAAGGTTGTCTCCCAGTATACATTTGCAAAAGTAAATACATAGGGTTACAGGTTGTCTTAGTGGTCGACGCTGAGGCTCATCATAATTGGATGTCACATATTCAAGACTTCCCAAGACTTGGTTTTGTCCTAGAGGGACTGTCGCGTGCCGCAAGATACACATTTAAATAGAAAGTGACTAAATTTGTCTTGATAGGAGACATTTTGTACCACCGAAGTTATGATGGAGTTCTCCTTCATTGTCTTGAGCCCCAAGAGTCATCTTGGGCAATTTCAAAAGCTCATGATGGTACATGTGGTGGCTATTTTAGCGGCATGGCCATCATCAAGCGCATCCTTCAAATGGGTTATTATTGGCCCACTATGGAGAAGGATTACAATGTGTATATCAAGAAGTGCGTCAAATGTTAGCATCATGCTAATCTTATGCACCTGCCATCACGGGCCTTACAACCCATCCAAACGGCTTGGCCATTTGCTCAGTGGGGGTTTGATCTAATTGGTAATATCTCTCCTCCGTCATCAGGCTGACATACATTCATTGTTACAGCTACTAAGAATTTTACAAAGTGGGTGGAATCCATTCCCTTAACAACGACCATGGGAGCTCACATAGCTGAGTTCATAATGGAGCAAATCATAAGTCTTTTTGGGGTACCATCCAAAATAGTTTTGGATAATGGAACTTCTTTTAAGAACAAAACCTTGCAAACCTTAACTTCTAAGTTCGACATCAAACACATTTTTGCATCTCCATATTATCCATAGGCAAATGAGCAATTTGAGGCCTCAAAAAAGACTATGGTAGCCATCTTAAAAAATACAGTGCAAGAACACCACAAGGATTGGCATACACAACTACCCCTTGCATTATGGGCTTATAGAACTAGCATTCAGACTCCCACTAGGGCAACTCTATTTTCACTAGTATATGGCATTGAGGCCATTATGCCCTTAGATTTGGAAATTCCAACACTACGCGTCACATTGAAAGAGTTCATCGATGACAAGACCGCACGACAAGCTCACCTAGATCAACTAACACTGCTCGATGAACGTCACGTGAATGCCCTTGAGCATCTTTGCATTTATCAGGAGCAACTCAAACGAGCTTACAATATCAAAGTCCACCAAAGAGACTTTGAAGTTGGGGATCTTGTGCTAAAATAAAACCAACAGAACTTGAATTTGCCGCCCGATATGTGAGACAAATTTGCAGCTAATTGGTTAGGACCCTATATCATATCTAAAAATATTGGTCTAGGTACCTATAACTTTATATCGCTAGGGGGTTTTGAAGAGCCTGAGCCTCTCAAAATCATCCATATTAAGGCATTCTATGCTTAGAGAGTGTATCAAAAAAATCTCCAAAGGCATTTGTAAGCCCTTTGGTTAGTCAAAATGCACCAAGGATTTCTAAAAATTGCTTGCTCAACCCAAAGGCCCCAAGGGTTGTTTAAAGACACTCGGTCATCCCAAAAGGCACCATGGATTTCTAAAAATCGCATGGTCAACCCAAAGGCTCCGAGGGCTGCTTAAAGCAACTCGGTCATCTCAAAAGGCACCAAGGATTTCTAAAAATTGCATGGTCAACCCAAAGCCTCCGAGGGTTGCTTAAAGCCACTCGGTCATCCCAAAAGGCACCAAGGATTTCTAAAAATTGCTTGGTCAACCCAAAGGCTCCGAGAGTTCCTATAGCTTCTTGGTCATCCTAAAAGGCTCCACACCCTCTTGCTGAGAGTTTGGTCAACTAAAAGGTTCCAAAGGTGGCTGTAAGACCTTTGGTTAATTCAAAAGGCTCCAAGGATTTCTAAAAATAATTTGGTCAACCCTCAAAATCTCCGAAGGCATATATACTCATCGTTTGGTCAAATATGAAAGCTCAAAAATGTATAAAAATTTGAAAATATATAAAAATCCAAAAAAATTGGTAAAGCATAAAATCCAAAAACATTTGCTTTAGTAGTTTGTATTTTCATACATGCATTCACCTCATCATATTGCATTTATGCATTTTCATCCATTGCATTCCACAGTAGAATGTAGTGTGTCTATCAAAATCTTACAAACAATCACGTTTGTGTTTCAATCATGCACCCTTGCATTTATCATAATTCATTGCATTCATACACGATACCTATTGCGAAGAAACACGTATGTATATTATGTTTTCCAATCACTCAGCCATACCTAGTGGGTTCTTCAGATATTGTAGAAAGCTTGCTTTATAGTTATAGACAAGGTCATTAGTTGGGATAGTGCTTCAACATATCAAAATCCCGTCACTAAGCAAAACAATATAAAATCCTGCTAAGACAAGAGATGATGAAAGATGTGAAAGCAATATTAAGTATTTAAGAGAGATGGGTTCCATGACCTGCTTATCTTGCAAATAGTCAGTTTATAAAGGTGTACTTTAGCAAAAGGACAAGAATTTCCCCTATAAATCCCAAGGTCACAAATTTTAAATCCCAAGTTACAAAGTGCAAAAGTACATATTTCAAGTTCAAAATGTAAAGTGATAGTCAATCAAAAGCACTATAAAAATCCCTTGCTCAAATAAAATGGTAACACATGGACTAACAGTGACTTTCATCACTACATATGAGCAAGTAAGAAGGGTGAGAACTTGAATCCCTGGATTTTCCACCTTTTGAAAGTCATAGAGTGATCCTCGATCGCAATAATGGGTTGGAAGAGTCCTACCTACAATCGGAGGGGTAGTTCTATTGGGTGATCCCCAAATGTAGCAATGGGTTGAAAGAGTCCCGCCTACATTTGGAGGGGTAGCCTTGATCAATTTGCAATATGAGCTAGCTCTAGGTACCTAGGATTGTCTAGTTGTATAAGTCTAATCAAAGCTGAAACAAGGATGGTACGATCATATGAGGAACCCTATCTCACATATGGGTTGAAAGAGTCCCAACTGACATACGGGGCATGCTTATGATCTATTTTAAAATACTCACATGTACATGCAGGGATGATGAATAGTTGGGTCTGTCATGGTAAAAGCCTTGTCCAATAAAAGCCTTGTACAGTTAGTATGTGATTTTTGGAGAAGTCTACTAGGGTGTTTGAGTTTCAAGGAAAACCCAAAAAAAAAAAAATCTCCAATAGCAACAAGATACCAAATATCATTAAACATCAAAAATACTAGTCATTCATTCATTAGAATGCATTTTACAAAGCAAAATCAAACATATAGGATAGATACCGCATGAATATCAAAAATGATGTTTAGACGGCCACTGACTATATAGTGCAACAAAGAAATATATAGAATGGCATATTCATTCATTAGCATTATACCAATTCATTTCACTACATTTCATAAATGGGTGATTAATTGATTAACTTCTTGTAATGAGAATTATCAATTTTCTTGCATGATTTTCATATCTTCTATGGTGTTGCAGTTTAAAATTGATATACATAGTTACATTCATTCTTCATGTTTTAAGTGATTAATGCATACAGGTTCATTCCCATTAGATTACAATTATGTACATAATGCATTACCATACATTGCATAGCATGCCATAACTTCATAAAAATAAATTCATGCCCACAAAGAAAAAATAAATATGCGTTCAAAATAAATACTACATCCATTTGCATCGAGTATATATAGCACATCTAAGCATATAGATCATTGCATAACATAATCATCATAAAAAAAATAGCTATATAGTGCATGTCATCCATACATTGCTTCATATCAACATAGCATCACATAAGCATTGCATCCATGTGCATCAAATAAACATAAAATCAATAATTAAACATCCGATACGCATAATGAACCAAAATGATCAAGTCATATATATATATATATATGTGTGTGTGTGTGTGTGTCCAAAAAAGTACATAGGTAGTGCATCAATATGCTTGTAGGCTACAAAGCATGTAGGTCCTCGACCTTACACTTAAAATGAGTACAGCATAGCAAAAGTATAGTCTGCATCTAGCAAAGCCCAGGTCTAGGCTACTCCCCCTATACCAGAACTCTCGTCGCCTCCCTCAACACTATGTTTTGGAGCTGTCTCTTCTATCTACACTAGCACCTATGGTGGGTCCTACTGTGGGTCCTGCATACCTCCAAATATTAAGGCATCCAGCACACGATAAATTGGTAACTATAGCAATCTAGTCCCCTGACTGGTGACCCCTGAAGTTTGCCTTGCATCCCTAGGCCAGACACACGATGTTGTCCCATGTGTGCTAGAGGACCTGTGTATCCTCTCAGTCCTATGAGTCCTGTGACCTGAGCTCGCCATAGACTGACCTGACATCCTAGACCTAGTATGCTACGACTCTAAGGAGAAATGATCCTCAGGAACCTGTAGCCCATGCATCTCTATATAATCAACTAGTTTATCAATGTGAGCAAGTTGGGCTACGTGCATCTCATTGGTCCTCATGACCATACCGCACAGTAACTCTACCTTAGTTGTCGAATCTAGTGCAGCTACTGGTCCTATCGTTGGTGCTACCGAAGGCCCCATAGTAGCCTGAGGATGTGGCATACCCCCCCTTGATACCCATAAGAGATCTTGCTTTGCCTCTACTGTAGTTTGTTGTGCCTGCGCTAACTCTAGAGTAGTTTGCAATCTCTGAGCCTGGGCCTTTGCATCTATGGCTTGTGTAGTTAGACCCTGTATCTGATCTTACACCTTAGTAAGGTGCCTATCCCTTTCGGCTACTCTCACCTCTAGAGTGTCGATAGTAGTGTTTCGCTCTAGCTACTATGTGTGGAATCACCATAGCTAACTCTACAAGTCAGCCACCTGAGCTAAGATCTAACCCTCTACACTGTCAGGAGGGACCTCACACTCCTCTAGAGCCTCCTCATTGGAGTCAACCTTAGGAGCCTCCTCGGTGGCAGTCACTATGCCCCAGTCACCCTATGTCTGCTGGCACACCCTACACCCATCAAGATCTGCCTCTACCTCTACCTAGTCTGGCTCTCGACTTAGAGGCCCTATGCCATGCCATCAGAACATGGACCACCACCAATTGTACTCTGGAGTGGTCCTAGTAGTCTTGACTCTAATATCTTGGTAGTCATCAGTAGCATCTCCCAAAGGCTCTGGAATGATCCACTATAGATCGTGCTCTACAACCAAGCATCAGTACCTGAGAGGGATATCTGGAATATCCTACATGAGCCTAAAATATCATAAGACCTAAGAGTAGAACTGGTACTCTCGAATCTCGGCCTTACGATCGATCAACCATCTATCATGGTGTTCTTGTCTCAACCACTGGCCCTCCTCTAGCCATGTTGGGCAATCTATATAGGGCTGTCACTAAACATCGTTCAGGCCAAGTGCTACGAACTGAGTAATGTAGTGTTGGATGTTACCAACATGGATCCTTCTATGGCTACCCTCTTCCTCATGATGCCGGTAGGTAGCATAGCACTAACGATCATCAGCAATAGAAGTGATATGTAGGGGTAGATTTGAAGGATGCTCGATCTGAATGTGTTTCCATCCCTAGATCTATAACAGAAGACTGTAGCTAAGGCCCTTATGGCTATGCTCTATAATCTGGTACAAATCCCTATAGATCTGACATAGTAGGGTGCTCCCCCAAGCTAGAAGTAGAGGTGCCTCTATAGAGCTCTACAGCACCCTCTAGGCAATGGACAGGAGGTTATAGGGAATCCTTGCACTAGAGGAGTCTGGAAGCATAATCTGAACTATGAGGTGCATAAAGAGGGCTTCCTGTGTAGAGAAGACATCCTCATGGTACCACTCACCAATGTGTACCCCATCATGGTCTATTGCATCCTGAGCATCCTTGCTCTGGTCATTGAATATAGTGTTAAAAATAGCCTCCTTTACCCTAGAGGTAGAGGAGACGATGGCCTCACCATCAATAGGGATCCTGAAGATCCTATAAATGTCCTCTAGAGTCATAGTCATTTCACCTTTAGGCAGGTGAAATGTGTTGATCTATGCATTCCAACATCAGGCCAACACAGTCAGGTAGACTTGATCTACCCTAATAGTGGGTGGATCCATGATGTATCTGAACCTGATAGTTCGCAACCAATCCCGATCGACATCAGATAAAGCCTCGTGGAGAGTCTTCAAAATATCTAGCTCCGAGGCTCTAGAAGTCAATCTCTGGAATAAAAAATAGAATTTAAGACAAAATCTAGCTAACTAGAGCTTAAAAAAAAAGCAACAACAATAAACCGCAGCTGAAACCTATGGTCCTCAATTTGCAAATTGGGAATAGCATCTCAAACCTATGGTCCCCAATTTGCCAATTGAGAACTATAGCTACCAGATACAGTTTAGGAGTGGCACCCATTTTGGATAACCTTGTAGACCACTAAGTCATAAAATTAAAATCCTAAAGCTAACCTAAACTAGTGGGGTTCATTACCAATAGTTTAGTGAGGTTCATTTTTTGCATTACTTAAAGTGGTTCATTTTACTGGTATTGAGTGTGTGGTCTCAGTTTTGAGTTACCTTGCCCACACCCTGTCCCTGGCTAGTAGATGGTTGATCAGGATCTGCCATCGAGGTCGAGGAGTGTAATAAAGGTAGAGTGTGGTAGCATTTTTCAATCAGGAAGGGTCTTCTCACTCTCAGAGATCTCATATTGCTAGTTTTTGCTAGAAAATAATAAAAAAATTCAAAAGAGAATTCAATTTATAGGTTTTCCTAGTCTCGACGAACCACAGCTGACACTTGTGATTTCGAAACTAAGGTTTTTCACCCGCAACTCTGACCCACAATTCCAAAAATTTTGAAATACAAACCATAGACCGTACTTACGATCCACAACTAACATTAAATGCACTCAAAACCCACCGTGGGAAGGTTTAAAAGAGCAAATTACTGACTTCCACCAGACAAAATTTTAAAATCAATGATTAAAATTGCAAATTTGGTGATGTTAAAAGCACCAAGATCAATAAAATACATGCAAAATTAAAACAACAAAACACAAAAAAAAAACAAATAATTAAAAACCAAATGTTCCTCATATTCAGTGAATTATCCTATACACTTGGCGGTTGCAACGAGTTGTGATCCATGCAATCTGGCAAGATGAGTAAATAACCATAAGGACATTTAGGGTAAAATTGTCATTTCTTTTATGACATCTTTTAGCAAATCATAGACAAATATGATTCAACACAAGTCTAATTGCATTTGTATCATTTTGATTCCTTAAGACAACTATTGTATCCTGACTGCTCCAAGGGATATAAATGTGCCAATACTACTAAGAGTAGCAATCATAAGTTGAACTAGGCCTATCCAAGGTATTAAAAGACTCAAATCTTAATTTTTTTAGGATCATTCATTATGGTCAAGCAATTTCGTCGCTTCATACATTGTCATTACCCTCATCCACTCGTCACTTGAGGGGGTAGTCATAATTTCATAATCATAATCAAAGTCAGCAGAAGATCCCTGAGATCATAGATCCCTTGATCTTGTCAAAATTGTGTTCGTTCTTACGAATCATTGTCAACAACTATCATAATATTCCACCTTTTCTTGGGGTAAACAACAAATATGATAATTGGTTTGCAACTCTCATCCTTCATATTTATGGGACAAAAGATACCCATACTTGGCATTGGTGCTATCTGAACTTCTGATGATGAGGGCAGACTTGTTAAAATGTAAGCCTTTCACAAGCTGGAAGCAATGATTCCAAGGTGCATGTCCTTTTGCTGGACCTGGGGCATCTAATGTTGATCTAACTAATGATCATAATAGAACCTTAGACATCATTTTAGGATGTATATTTTTGCTCAGCATTGTTCAATCTCACAACTCATCTCAAAAGGGGCATCTTTAGACACCTAAAACACATCATGTCAAGGGTGACTACTCATATGGACATGCTACAAGACCATGTGGAGGATCTTGGATAGACTCCAAGATAGAGCAGTGGTTCTAACCACTCAATTTAGGCATTTTGGCCTAAGCAGTCTGAATCCCAGCTTAGACTTGCGGTCTCCAGTCTAAACCACGGTTGACACCTGCGGTCTGTAGTCTAGATAACAACTATGACCTACAGTATTAACTAAAGTTCAGTTAGGCCTTCCATCCAATCCAAATCGATTGGAACGACCAAGATATCTAGAAGGAGGCAATTGAAGGATGAAAGATTCTAGAGGCTTCCATCCCAACTATCCTAACCAACCTTCTTGGTCTTGGCTTCTCTATGAAGCCACCCCTAGCCCTAGGGGCATGCTATAAATACCCCCTCAAAATGGGGAGAAAGAGAGAGTAAGCATTGGAGATTTGAGCAGCGAAGCCCTAGCGAATTGTATACTCAAACTGAGCATACTAAGAGATAGAGCTATTGCACTTAATTCCCGACCCTTTTGCCACCATTCATGATGAATTGCATTATGGATGCCCTAGGTGCTTAGGAGGATCAAGAAACATAAATCTGGGTAAACGAAGGCCCTTCACATTGAATTGATCGCCAAGTCAGTCTGAGGACAATGAAGGTGACCCTTGAACATCAATTCAGACAAGGAAATTGAGCCCATTGCCCCTAATTTTGAGGCTAAACTCATCAGAGGTCAAACCGCGGCTGTCGATCATGGTTCACAGTGCAAACCGCTCACCAGAGTTACGATTTGCAACATGTGACAGATCACCTTACTCTTTTCTTTTATGTCCATCTAGTTAGGTTATATCAGCCATTTTTTTTATTTTATAGCGTTTTAGAAGACTTCTGACCGTAGAACTAGGCTAGATTCATATTTTATGCTTATGTTTCAATTAGGATTAGAATGTTTTCTTTATGCATGTTTATGCTTCATTTCCTATATTTGATCCATGCATAGTGTAGATGTTATTTTACTTTAGGCTATTACATGAATCTTGATTCGCTTTGCATAGTTTAACAACTTTCTTTATGCTTTCTTGATTATGCATGTTAATGGTGTCATTATACATTTTACCTAAAAGGGCCTCATCATGAGAGGCTGCCTATATTTTTGACATTCTTGTTGTTTCTTGACTACAAGAAATAGTTCTAAAGGAGATATAAAGCATCCAACCCCTTCCCCATTGCGAAGAATAGGGTCATCGACATCCTAGAGCAGTTTGTGTCACCCTTAGGGGTATTTTGATCACACCTACCCTTGATAGGGATTAAATACTATTGTAATTAATGTATCAAATGGGTATCCCTAAGAGGGACGAATCTGTAATTTGATTTCATCAAAAATAATAAAGAATTTCTTATATTCACTTTAAAAGCTAGCAACACAAATATCAAAAGGCCATTAATCTCAAATATCAAGTTGAGGAACACAAAATAAAATGAATATTTGGCCAATGAAATACAGGACTTGAAGTATCAGCTTCAGATTAAAAAGACCAAGTCCTCATGCTTCTCAAAAGTAGGAGTGAAGAAGGTAAGAAAAGAGCTTTGCTTTGAAGTTTTGGAGAATTTCTTTGGGCTACAACCCATAATAGATTATATGGATGATGCTAGCCATTTGCTCCAGAATACTAAAGAAGACCTGGATAAGTTCACTCAAGAGCTACAACCCATGGTCATTCCAGTAGAGCAAATCTATAAATTGTCTAATAACAGGCTTAATGAGGTTTCTAAAATGATCCTTAATAAGGAATGGAATATTTCTATATTGGTCACTAGAGTTGTGGTCAAGAATAATAAATTGCTCCAGAAGGCTTGGTTTTATATGATAAAGTGGAAAACACAACTCGATATGTGGTAGATATAAACCAAGAAATGACTCAGTATGGATTTGGAGGACTTGGGCTTGAGAATAATACTCTATTATCAGAAGAGGATATCAAGAAGGGTGTAGCTTCAAGCATCTAGGATGAATCTAAGATTGATGCCTATAAGGAACCAATTGATCAAGAACAAGTCTCTCAAATGATAATTGATTTAACCAAGCTCAAAGATTTTATGGAGGACCTGGTGACCAAGGGAAGCTTCATAAATTATGAGGATAACTTTGAGTTGGAGTTTATTCATAAGCAACTTAAGGAGACTTCTAACCCTTCTATGGTATTTTGGAGCTAAGATTTGTAGACTCTTACACTGATTATTCAACTGTTTGAGATCGATGTTGAGCAAAAATATAAGTAGTAAGACCCACCAGAAGAAGAAGAGTTTGACCAAGACTAAGAAGGTAATGATGATGAAGAAGCTCAACAAGAAGGGGAAGAACCAGATAGGGTTTTTGAAGACCCTTATGAGACGTAGACCTAAAGTATCCTATTTTGAACATTTTTGTATTCATGTAAAAGTGTTGTATTTTTATTTTTGATCCTGACACTGTCAGAGGATAATAATAAAAGCATGAGGCCAAAGAGCAAAAAATGAAGGTTTCATGAAGATATTTTTATCAGGTTTATAAGGGATAATAGTGCTCTGGTTTGCTTGACATGGAGCAGTTTTCGATTGAAATGAGTGGTGGATATTATTGTTTCCAGTATGATCTCCATATGAACCATTATCCTCTAGGTGGCTTTAAAAGTTATTTTTAGAGGGTAATGGTCATATAGAAATTATTCTATGAAGCATTGCTCAAATATTTTTATTTTTTGACTCCTAATACCCAATGGATAATACTCTGAGTTCATTGGCTTTGCAAGAAAATCCACCCAGGAGGTGCTAGAATGTAGGCCCAAAATGACCACATCCTTAGAAAAATTTTAAAAATATTTTCTAGTGTATGCAATATGCTCCCAACTGCTCAGAACATAGTGTATTTCCAAGCGGCCCAACACAAGGAGTTCTATGTCTCTCAACACTTAGTATTTTTCATAATGGCATAAGCTAGGAGGTGCCACATACCTCAATACTTAGTTCATTTTGTAGCAGCCCAGTGCAAATGTTCCACGCCATTGTCAACTTGGGTCAAAGCTAACATAAACGTTCTTAAAAGAGTGGATTAGCGCACATTGTCCCATCCCATGCACTAAAGTGACCAAGTTTTGAGGTTCTCCATGCCGCTAAGTTCCACGTTTATTTTGAAGTGAATCAAAATAGATGTTCCATGTCACTGGTCAAAAAGGTCAAAATACCTGAAAAGAATCACAAGGTAGTGGCACAGTGCAAAACAACATTTAACACTCTTTCTTGAGTGGCATGGTGATGTGCTCTATTCTATGGTCAACTTGGATCAAAACTTGAGGAGCAGCTATTGAGGAGTAGATTACGATATATTCTCTATGCCATAGATGCGAAAGGAAGTTAAGTAGTTTGAAGAACTAAGCAAGCAGCCTAGTGACATGCTCCATTCCACTCAAAGCATAGTGTATTTTTGGATGTGCTCCATGTTGTTGGACAAAGCAGTCAAAGCAAGTGACAAGTTTTTAAAAGAGTGGCCTGGCGACATGTTCTACACTGCTCGTCTACAAAGCATTGCTAAGGTTTAATCATAGCCATTCGGGTGTGAATCGACGGTTGAGATCATGCTAACATTTTCTTAGATATACAAAAGCAGATTCTTGGAAAATGAATATCATTTAGTTTTAGCGGGCATGCGAAGAATCCATGGAGATAAGAACCAAAAACTTGGGTAGTTGTGGATCTATGGTAATATGAAATCCACAAGAAAGGTATACGGCTTAGATATTGTTTCTAATGACCTGGAGCCTAATTACCATTATAGAACAATCAAGTTTTAGATCTGAGCTACCATGGCGTGCAACATCGAGTGGATTTTTTGGATATTGAAGGTGAATGAAATGATTCCACCACAGTATTCTACTGATATGACACAATCTAATCCTTGTAATGTTCCACATTTTTTCTTTCATTGTAAAAACTATATATAAAAGTCGAACCCTCGATTTTCAGGGTCAGCTCTAGAGCAAATTCTTGCCCTCCTATGTAAAATGTTTTGTAAATTAATGGAAGGAGAATTACTTGGAATTTTAACTCAAGAACTATCTTTTTTAATATATTTATTGATAGGTTCAAGCTATGAGTCGCATTTCTATTAATGCTATTATAGTTAGTTCATTCCACCAATATTGGATTACTAGTTGTAAAGTAATTGAAATCTTTTCATAGTTAGATCTATGCTTACAAGAGGTTTATTTCTATTAAATCTAGATACTGATCTATACTGCTAAATTGGATTGTTAGTATTGTGTATATTGAAATTACTTCTTGGAGTATATCTGTGCTTTGTGTTTCTTGTATGAAGATTACTCTTTTTTGGTGCTGCTAATTTTGAGTGTGGGACACTAGAAATAATTTTCTAAAAGGTTTTCTTTGTGGATGCCTATGTTGTTAGCTCTATCCAGCCACTGTTTACTCATAATTCCTTAACCCTAATCCCTTTTCTAACCCTATATCTTAAACAATTATTGAGCTTAATTGATTCGACACTCTGTTAGTTGACAAGGAACCAACCTAATCTGGAGGTTGGGCTAGAGTAATCTTTAGTCCATCCAATGTTGAGTTCTGAGTTGTGACTAGCGGGTGCAAGCCTACTTAGAAAGCTAGAAGATAGATAGTTGCAGTATCAAGTTTTGCTTAATGTCAATTCAGATCCCAATATTTACTAAATCTAGGATACAAAATTATGATGATCCTAATATGATAAATATCCTAGAGGATTGTAAAACACTACGTTGTCATGATTGGTCTAGAACAAGTGATAGTGCTATGGTAGCCAAATTTTTAGAAATAGGATCAAAGTTGAAAGAACTCATTACTGATCAAAAGAGTGACAATAATGATCTAAAAATAGAAGCCTACAATATAGTTGTGGAAACTACACTCAAAGATGAATATTTAAAGAGATATATTCCACCTAATAAACCAAAGGTTATCCAAGACCAATCATGGAGTTTTAAGTCTGATAAATCAAAATTTAAATATGGCAATGATGATGGAATCAAATCAGGCTGGTGGGGTGAAAGAGGTAAAATAAAATCCTGTAAAAATTCAGATTTGGTGTTATTGAGGAATGAGGTCCACAAGATTCATCAAGTCTATCCTGACAAACATCTCAAAAATTACCAAAACCACATTTGGGACCCTAGAAAATTCAACTTGAAACAACCATTGTAATATAGTTTCTTGCTTTTTTGTTTTCTTTTGTTTTGCTTTGATGCAATTTTATACTTTTTTTTAGTTTAGTTTACTTTTTATTTTTGAAATTTTCTTTCATTTATGATGTTTTAATGTTTGTACAATTTTACTTGTCTTTGAATTTACTTACTTTTCTAAAGTTTTTTTTTTGTGTCTTACCTTTTAGTTGCCATCATACTATTTCTTCTTTGTTTTTCTTAAATTTTGACAAGTGGATTTTAATTGCAATCAACTTTTGGTTCCTCTAAAAGAAATGTTTCTTATTGAGGATGAATTACTTATTTTGAAATTAGGTGAAGTTAAAGATTAGTGAATCAAATTATTCTTTGATTATGGGGTTATAACATATGAAGCCAAAAATAATATAACATAATGTTAAAACCTCAGATTTATCAATAATCTTTAAATAATTCTTAGATCATAAGGATGAAGTCATCTTGCTTTGATGATTAGGCAAAAATATATACACTCTACTTTTAGCCTTATAGATCCCTAACCCAAAAGCACATTCAATATTTGTAATTAATCAAAATACTTCTTAATAAAGAAATAAAATCTTAATAATATAATAATCTAAAGTGTTTGGATAATTTGGATAATCTCTATCGGGACTATATATGTCTATCTTGCAGTAGAGCAATGTCTATAAGGGATCGCTATCCACCAAAGCTATAAACGCTTGATCGATAGTGGAGCAATGCAAAGGTAAATTATTTTTTATGAGTGACATATTTAGTAGCCTAACTTCAAATTAAGTGATAAAATCTTGATGGATCTAAAGAATGGAAATAAATGCACTAGCACACACTTTGAGCTGAAGAAAAATGGAGCATTAATTTCAAGTAAAGTTTGTTTAACCCCATTTTCTTAGAATATTATCAAGTGATTTGCATTTCATTAATAAAAATTTTACTTATTTCAAGTTAGGTTATTTATCCAAAATACTCAAGAGTATTTTCTAGCAGAGTCACCATTTGTTGTTGCCATTGCACAACTCACCCCAATTGGGGACCCACTTGAGATTTTGCTTTTTATCCAAAATTTTGCTTACATCAAGATTTTTTGAAATTATTTGCATCTAAACATTTATGAAGGATGGGATTTAGCTATATTGATTTATATTAAATATTTTGAAAATTTACATATAAGTTGCATTATTTTAGATTGAATATTTCATGAAATTGGATTTTCAAAGGTTTAAAAATTTAGATTTTCATTTAGGGTTATTCAAATTTCATCACTTTTGCCCTACAATTTGATATAAAATTAAAATGGCCATAAATTTTACCACAAAACTTCATTTAAGCTGATTCAAGTACCAGATTTACAAAATTTTGGACATGAATTTTTTCCAAAAATAGTAATTTCCCAAAACAACCTATGAATTTCTAATTAAAATATCTCATGATCCACAATTAATTGTTGAGTTTTATCAATGTATTTGGATACTCATTTGGCTAATTTAGAAACTTGGGAAGTATCATCAAATCTGGGCACTTTGAATTTTGATCTAATTTTGGCACTATGAGAAATAAGACACCAAATTTCATATTTTAGATCATTGGGTCCCAAGTCTTCCCCATAAAATATCCATGTTTTTAAAAAATTAAAATTTCATCCTAAGGTTCGATCAGTAGAAAATGAGTGACCCTCGTTAAGTCAAATATCTCACCTGATACTATCTGATTGGTTGAATAAATATATGTGGTGCAAATGAAGTTTGGGTACCTTAGCCAACGACGTCCCATTGCCTCAAAAAAAATAAAAAAGGGCATCTCATTGGTCAAATATCATCAAGAAAGAATTTTAATTTTTCTTAAGTCTAAAGATCTTGGTCATGTCAAAGTATTCCCCCTTTCATAAAATTCAATTTTGCCCAAGTCTTCCACATAAATCCCATTGGTTCGGGCATCATGGTCGATTGTGTCCCATTGGTTCAAATGAAACACATGATATCATCCCATTGGCCATAAAAAAAAAAAGACAAAGAAAAATCATTTTTCTAAGTCTTAAGTGGTTATCACGCCTGATTGCATCCTTATTAGCTCAGCCCTCTCAGCTGATTACATCCCATTAGGCAACTATCTCAATCGATGACATCCCAATGGTTGCCAAGAATTAAATCCCTTTGCTAAGGTTTTCTTTTAGGGTAATACATGTATGAAATGTCCTCACCCTTTGAGTAAAAATATTCTCCCCAAAGACTAAAACCAAAGTAAGTGCTTGATTTTCATTGGCTTGGGTGAGTTAGTTGATCACATCCCATTGGTTATAGAAAAATCAAATTTTTGCTAAAGTCCTAAGTCCCAACGGTGCCCAAATTTTTCTCCTCATTTCCAAATATTTCAATGAAATATTATTCACCCAATTGAATCTTCATAAACCATGAAAAAATTAAAGAGACATCTAAGGCCCATGTTAAAATAATTTTGTTGTGCTCTCATTTGTGTGGATGAAAGATCCGACCATATCCTAATGGTGTGAATAAAAGGATTGCTCATTTCCCATTGAACACCCAAAAAAAATTTAAAATCCTTACTAAAAGAATTTTAAACCTAAATTCGAGTTTTAATCAAAGATAAAAAGAGTTTGACTAATTGGAAGTTATCAACTCTCTCAGTCGAAGGGACCCGGTTGGAGTTTAAATGGAATTAAAAATTTGTTAAAAACCATTTAATCGAGTTGGGTGAGAATTCATTTAATCGAGAGAGTTTAAAATTTGGAGTTGAAACTTTATTAAAATTTATTTAATTAGGATAAGTTGATTTACAGAGTCAAAAACTTTATTAAAAGTCATTTAGTTGGACGAATGAGTCAATTAAATCCAATTGGCAAGGATGAGCTAGCCAATTAAACCCCATTGGTGAGGATGAGCTAGCCGATTAAACCCCATTGGCAAGGATGAGCTGGCCAATTAAACCCCATTGGTGAGGAGGAGCTAGACGATTACGTCCCATTGGTTACCAAAATTTTAATTTTGCTCAAATCCCCTTCCTTCAAACCTTATGTTGACATAGGTATTATAAAGGATTGAATTGGAGCTTAAGTCACGATTGAAGTATTATAATTTGAGGGTTAAGCTTTAATGTGAAAGGAAAAATAAATCGATCAAGAAAGGATAATAATAAAAGAATAAAAACCTTAGATCATAGAGATATAAAAATATCATAGTATGAATAAAACCTAAGTCTAGAACATTGGAGCTAAAGATATAAAAGGTATAATATTAATAATTGTAAATATGAATTAATATCAATAATTTTTGGCATTAAACTTGGATTTAATACATTGGCTTTTAATTTTGAAATTTAACTTTAGTGTCAAAGATTAATTAATTGAACATAAAAATTAAAAGCTAAAAACTTACAAGTAATATAAATTAAAAATTAAAATGAGATTGATGTTAAACTTTAGGTTGTCTTTTAATAAATCTAAAATCATCGATATTATTAATAATAATAATTGTAGACACCAAAACAGGACCAATCCAATTATGTGACTGCAAACACTGATCGCATTAACACACATAGCCCCCAGGGCAGCCCCAGAGGTTAAAACAGTGGTTCTAACCACTCACACAGTAGTTTTAAAAGTTAAAGATCAAATTGGCACCTTTCAGGCACTCTGCTACTTATTCGTTCCACCCAGGGATGAGTGTATACTGGTACTCGTTCCACCCAGGGAGGATTACCAGCGCTCGCTTCAGGGTGGGACGAATGCCAAGTTTGACGGGCAAAAAGTCAAACCTCGACGCATGACAACTCAAAACTGCCACTTAACTCTCCCTTCATGGCATAGGAGTGCGAGTGAGTTATTTTGACAACTCATATCTGCCAATTGACTCTCCATTCACTGCATGGGAATGAGAGTGAGCTTTTTAGGACAACTCAGATATGCCACTTGACTCTTCCTTCATTGCATGGGAGTGAGAGTGGGTTTTTTCATGACAACTCAAAATAGCTACTTAACTCTCCCTTCATTGCATGGGAGTGTGAGTGAGTTCTTTTGGGCATACAACAGCAGTTACAGAAGCAGTTATGGAGCCCTTGATCAGGGAGAAGTCTTCTCTTCCCTGAAAAAGCATTCATGCTAAGTAGCACTTTTGCATGCTAATTCAAAGAGACCTCATGGGTCTATAAAATGGTGAGTTTCCTCACCCAAAATATATACATAGAAGGAGCATTTTGAGTGACGAAGTGCTAACAGTTTACTTACTTACGATTTGTGCTTTACATCCATAATCTCTTAATCGAAGAGGAGGTTATTGGGTGACTTTGAAGGCACGAATCAAGAACCAAAAACCCAATTTTTTTGACCACAATATCTTACCAATTTGTCAACAACACATCACACCAGGTTTCAGACCCATCCCAAGCGGATTGGTGTCAAAAAAAAGTTTCATCCATGGGTGGTTTGCCGTCAGGCACCCCCTGCCTTATTGCAGGTTTTCTCGTCTCACCCCGAAACGAGTACCAACTGTCGCAAGTTTTCTCATCTCACCCCGAAATGAGTACCAAACTGTTGTAGGTTTACTCGTTCGACCCAGAGACAAATACGAATTTGTACTAAATTTGGTGACTGTTTCTTTTGTAGTATTTTGCTAGTTACATGATTATGCTTCTATCAAATTTTTAGTTTATTTGGACTCATTTTAACCAGCATTATATTTATCTTTTATGGTAACCTTTTATATTTGCTCTTTTATTTTTTTCATACACAGGTGCTACTGATTATTTGTTTGTTTCTTTAAACGTAGATTTTTAGCATTAGAGGAGCAGCGAGGAATCTACTTTTACCAACACAAGCGGCGACAACGTTTTGGTTTGCCCATATTATATGTAGGCACGCGGAAGAAGGCATTCTGAAACAAAATGTAAAAGACCAACATTTAACACTCCTATCCCATAAAAAGGAAGGAGACGCATTGTAACACAAATTTGAAAAGCATATCAATAAAAGGGCCGTATTTTATATTGCTTTGATATCTTGTGTTCATGTTCCTTCTTTTTTATGCATTTCTCAATAACATAGGGTTTGAGCGTTATTTTAGTTTCGTTTACATTGCATTTTTAGTCTATCCTTTTTGTTTTCAAAATCTCGTGCTTTCAATGGCGATCACGGTAGGACCTGCTATCCTCTATTTCTTTTCAGGTTAGATTTTTGACCTGAAACTGCTTTTTTTTATTACAGGTACCTATTTTTTAGTCAGCAGACTGTTATTCGTTTCACCCAGAGATGAATAGATCATTCGTCTCACCCTGGAATGAAGACAGTTCTGATATTCATATCACCCAGGGACGAATAGATTTTTGTGCATTTTTCAGAGTAGCAAATTAGAAACATCCTGTTGGGCAGAGAAGAGGTAGGGGTTTTTAACAAGCTTCTATCAAATTTTTGTTTTCTGTTTTCTGGTTTTCAGTTTTGTATGGCTTAGAGAAAGTTTCCTTTTTGTTTGCCTATTTCAAATTTTTGCAAATTAAAATGAACCCCACACATCACGTGGTTACTTAAACCAAGGAGTTGGTCGTAAAACCCCAGCCCTTGAGCAAGACAAATAATGGATTTCATCACCACGTTGGCTTGGATATTTGCATTCATTTACCCCGATTGTCACTGTTGCTTGACGTAAATCCTGACGAAAGTTGACCGAGTGTCATTGGGGTGATTCCTAGCGTGCGAGGATAATTCTTCTATGGTAGGTGTCATAAACAATACAATCCCCCTTCCGTACCACCTATGTTCCATGTATCATCTGCTCTCACGTGCCTACAGTCTCCCTCACGTAAGGGAGGGTATATAGAGAGGTTGGTATATCGGTCCGACAATGGTATATTGAAGGGCAATCATTTTGGGAGTTATAAGAGCCTTCATAATTGCATTTAAACAGTTTTCATAAAAAGTTTTCAAAAACACAAAAACAAACAACAAAAACACACGAAACCAGATTTAGGGCACACTATTAATCTTTAAAAGAGATAATCATTGCTTGTGTGTGTATGCTATTTTCTATTTAGACAAAAAAAAATCATAAAAAGAAAAATCATAAAAAGAGTTTCTGCATATTTAGGTTAACATTACCATGGTGTTTACTCGTAGCGAAGCCCAATCACGGGCAGAAGCTGCAGAGAATGCACCAAGGGGGACAAGTTGCCTCTGATATAGCCCTAAAGACTTGGCCATCCTGCCTTGATGGCAGGGTACATAAGTTAGTCCACACCATGCAGTTACAAAACATGACTTTAGAGGCACCTCCTTGAGGGGCACTCCAACTCATGCCATCACTAGACAAGACTATAGAGGCACCTCCTTAGGGGGTACTCCCATGCAACAAATATCCTTTCAAGAAAACAACCAACATGTAGCACGTGACCTAGATACAAGGCCCCCCTTTGAATTTCGTTATGGGTGGCCTAGTGATGAAGCATTGTGTACTACTCTAGAACAACAAAGGGTCCACAAGGAGGAACCATATGATGTCGTTACTCCTAATTTACCCCTGATTAATGTTAGACACACTAGACCATATCCAGAATATCAAGTTCTCCCGATAGGGCAAGACAATTCTGCCTGCACCTTTTATGCATATAACAGAGAATGTGAGGACAATCACTACATTCCTCAAGGGCAGTACATAGCACGAGAATGATGCACGTCTGCACCCACTTTATATCCAAATAGCTCATTGAGACCAGAGCTTCAAGTCAATGCTGCTAACCTCGACATAGGGAAGCAACAGATAGGGGTCTCGGAGTATCATGACTGAGAAAGGCATGTAGGGGAGGCATCTAGGCCTCCTAACCCAGATACGGTGGAACAAAATGACTTGGCATTTGCCAAACTAGCCACTTGCCAAGCATAGATCACGTGGCTTAGGCAAGACCAACAACAATTAGAACATTTGTGTCGCCTTAACCAAGAGCACATTCAACATCGAACAGCTGAACTACTTCACAACAATGCACCTGAGAAGGCCCCAGTCCCTCGCGCACAGCAATCTGAGATGTATGTGAGGCACAACCTGTTGGAAATTTTGGGTACCTTGGGTACATTGCCTTTGCTCAAGTGTAGATGTTGTCATTGATGTCAAGAAGTTCTTGAAGCAATTTGATTTGATGTCAAGGAATTTGTTTTGTTGAAGGTTTTTCAGAGCATGATCAATGAGTTTCCAAGAAGTCCTTAGTGGCCCATTTGCAAAAGATCAAGAAAAATACAAGAAAAAGTATGCAGCAGGCTGGAAAAATTGTCATGATTTCGCAACATGTTTGAGGAGAGAGAAAGTGTTGGCAAAATTGTCGTGATTTCGCAACATGTTTGAGGAGAGAGAAAGTGCTAGCAAAACTATCATGATTTCATGACATGTTGGAAGAAAGAGAAGAAGCTGGCAAAACTGTCACGATTTCGTGACATGTTGGCAGAGAAGCAAAGCAAGATGGAAAGTGTCACGATTTCGTGACATGTCGCATTTTCACGATTCGAAAAGTGCAGGAAGGTAGAGAATGGAAAGTGTCACGATTTCGTGACATTCTGCAAAGAAGGTTGTACGAACGAAAAAGTGTCGCTATTTTGGGACATGATGCTGAAGAGAGAGTCTGCAGTGTGAACTATCACGATTTTGCTACAAGTTCGAAGAGAGAGAAAGTTTCATGAAAAATATCATGATTTTGCGACATGCTGTAGAGGTCAAGTTGAGGACTGTTGTGATTTTGTGACATGCTGAAAAGCTCGAAGTGAGAACTGTCACAATTTCATGACATGCAACATAGGGAAGAGTCTGAAAGGAGAAGCGTCATGATTTCACGATAGGCTGCTAAGATAGCGTACGGATGCTAAAAGTGTCACGATTTCATGACAGGCAAAAGTGAAGTAGCCAGTGGATGAAGATGTAGCAATTTTATGACAAGATGAAAGAAAAAGCGTACGGATGGAGAAAGCATCACGATTTCGTGACAAAAACTAGAAGCAGGTCTTTTGTAGGAGAAGTGTCACAATTTCACGACAGAAGCAGAGAGGGAGGCTATGAAGACAAAAGCATCATGATTTCATGACATGTTCTAGTGTCATGGGCGTAAGGCAGAAAAGAGCTTAAGGCAGTGTAAGTGTCACGATTTCGCGACATGTTCCAGTTTCACAAGTGTAAGGCAGAAAGAAGCTCAAGGCAATGAAAGTGTCACGATTTCATGATAGAAGCTAAGAGGAAGGGCATGAAGACAGAAGGGTCATGATTTCATGATAGAAGAGAAGATGACATCAACAGAAGTAGAAAGTGTCACGATTTTGCGATAGAAGCAAAAAGGAAGTCGACAAAGGCCAAGGTGTCGCGATTTCATGATAGCAGGCAAAAGGTGTACGACAGGTGAAAGTGTCACGATTTCATGACAGAAGCAGAAAGGAAGTCGACAAAGGCCAAGGTATCATGATTTCATGATAGCAGGCAAAAGAAGGTGTACGATAGGCAAATGTGTCACGATATCATGACATGTAGTTTCGCAGCCATGGCTACAAAACTACAGAAGCCGACAGAGTTAAATTTGGGCCAACACAGCTAAGGGTTTGCAGCCGACATAGTTTTATGATGTGCAGCCGACTAAGATCAAGATTTTAATCTTGAAAGGTTTAGTATAAAAGGAGGGCTGCTTGGAGTGTTAGGCATCGATCGATGTGTGCGTTCGAAGTGCGATATTCATAGATAGAGTGCGAGGAGAAGTTCGATCATTGAGAAGCAGAGTGTGCGAAGACTGTGCCACTATGATTGCGTAGAGTGTCCGAAGGTTGTGCTGCTGTGATTGCATAGAGGTGCATAAGTTGTTCGATCGAGTGTTGTTGTGTTTGTGTAGTCTATGCAAAATTTGGTTTTGACCAAGTGCGGCTGTAACAGAACAGAAAGAGATTTGAGGACAGACTTGTGCCAGATCGAAGGACTGTGTTTGGTGCAGACCAAACAAAGAGGAAGAGGATAGACTTGTGCCAGATCGAAGGACTGTGTTTGGTGTAGACTAGAGAAATAGAATCGAGGACATTTGTGCTAGACCAAAGGACTGTGTTTAGTGTGAATTTGAGGACCGGCTTTGCAGTGATAGAGTTGAGGACAGAGATCTCCAGCCAGAGCAGGGAAGACAGGTGTCTTTTGTGGATAGAGTTCCACTTGCTAAGGGCGAGAGGAGGTAGAGGTCTTCTAGAGGATCACCACTAAAGAGCAGAGCTAGGGGAAGGTGTCTCCTTTGGGTTGATGCCCATAAATATTGTAATCGGGAAAGGTATTCCCAGATTGTGAATTGATAAAATTTAGAGAGAAATTTTATTCGTGGAGTAGCCCGCATTGGGTGAACCACGTAAATTGTTGTGTCTCTTTGTGGATGGTGTGTTGTGCATTGTTTTAATTGCTGCTATTGATACTGCTATCTATACTTTGCATAATACTGATTTGAAAGTTGATTTAAAGCAAAATTAAAAAGTGGTCTTATACTGTTCACCCGCCCCTCTCAGTATAATCTTGTGTTCTTCAATTGGTATCAGAGCAGGTTCCTTCGAGAAGGTTTAACAGCTTGAAGGAATAACTGGTTAAGAACACAATGGATTATTCAAGTGGCAATGCAGCACCTATTCTTGATGGATCAGATTTCGGTCTTTGGAGTGCAAGAATGAAGGTTTATCTAATGGCACTTGGTAATGAGGTTTGGGAAGTGATTGAAGATGGGTACACTATTCCTGAAAATGGTCCTTATACTAAAAAAGACAGGCTCCTACATCACAACAATTCAAAAGCAATGAATGCAATCTTGAAGGGTTTACAAAAGGCAAATCTTACCAAGGTGATTCACTGTAAGACAGCTAGTGAAATGTGGAAACAGCTACAGGTGGTTCACACAGGTGATGTAAATGTCTGAAAGGCCAAGTTGAGACACTTCAAAGGTATGTTTGAACAACTCAAGATGAATGATGATGAAAGGATTAGTGACTACATGCTCTGTATGGATGAAGTGGTTAACTCTATGAAATACTTAGGTCTTGAACATGCTGAAAATGATGTTTGTGATAAGATTTTAAGATCTCTTCCTAATAGATTTAGTGAAAATATTTATGCTATTGAGGAAGCTAAAGATTTGGATAAGCTGAAAAAGGATGAGCTTCATAGTATACTTGCAGCATTTGAGTTGAGAACTCAAGTGAATATTGATGTCAAGAAAGAGGCAGCTTTCAAGGCTATCAAGAAATCTAAAGGTAAACAACTTCAAGAGAGTGATGAGTCTTCTAGTGATGAAGAGGCATATTACAACAAGAAAGGCAAGTTCTCTAGAAAGCACAAAAGCAAGAAAAATATAAGATGTTTCAACTGTGGGAAGTTTGGTCATTATGCTACTGACTGTACTGTTTCCGAGAATGAAAGTGATGAAGATATACAGGATGTTAAGAGCAAGGATTCTGAAAAGCACAGGTATTATAGAAAGAACAAAGATGAGCACAGCAATCAAGGAAAGAGGTATTCACACAAGAACAAGAAGAGCTTCTACCTAGACAAAGCAAGTAAGTGTTTGTATCGCTCCAAATTTTTTGCATCCCTACCTTCAGGCTATTGGATCCACGCCCGGAAGGAGGATGGGAAAAGGATGATGCGGTACCTCGGACGAGAGGACTTTGCGAAGGTCCCGCCTCTCAAGGGAGGTGTATTTTGGTGATTTTTCGACGGATGGTGGGTTCACCAGGAAACATTTAAGGGCAGTTTCCACGCCTAGGTTTGGAATGTGTTTTGATGTGTTCATTTTTAGTCTTAAGCATTCAAGTCCTAGGTTTGGCCAAAATGCGTCTAAGCTATGCTATATGAAGATGCAGATTAAATGAATACAGAAAACAAAATTAAACATAAAACACAGAAAATATGCTAGATGAGAAAAGCCATACCTGATTTCGGATGTTTGATGGAGATTCTAATTTTTGAAGCAGTCCAGATCGTCTGGAATTTGACAAGATCGTCTCTGATCTGACAGGATCGTCCCTGATCTACTGATCTGACAAGATCGTCTCTAATCTGACGATATCGTCTCTAATTTGACGAAATCGTCGGACGATTTCGTCAGAAACCTGCAACTACAGAAATGGATACCAAGAACAAAAAATACAATTGCAAAAGCAAGGGAAAATGATAGAAATGAAAGTATGAATGTTAGAATGACAACTTTAGATAACATATTAAGTAAAATGCATTGTTTTAATGATTAACTTTGACTTTATTATGCATCTAGGCTACATGAGGTGAACTCCAAGATGCAAAGCAGTAATAAGCTTAACTAATGCAAAGCAAAAATAGTAGATAATGGACATAGAATGCAAACTCAGGGCACGGATTGCCCCCAACGTTGGCTGCAGTCGAAATCGTTTGCAAAATGAAGAATCGTCTTGAATTGTGGCGTGATCGTCCAAGATTGTACGAGATCGTCTCAGGACGAACTGAGCTTGCTCCGGCTGAAAAACAATGAAGTTCCTGCAAACAAACTTGAAAAAATGCAAATGCAAACAGTGATTTAAGATGGTCTAGTGCGTGTAGAATTCGAGTTACAGGGAATTTCAGCCAGGGGTTGGGAAGGGAAGGTCCTAATGATTAAATAGGCTTAGGGGAGTAGTTAGGAGGTTGGAGATCATCCCAATTTGGGAGATCTCCAATGGGGGAGGGTCCCAACGGCGCAGACACGCTTCTCCCGGATTGGAGACCCGTTGGAACGAATTCCAACTATGCAAATTTAGTTTTGCGACAAGATCGTCTGGACGTCCTAGTCCAGACGAAATCGTCAAATCATGGGCGATATCGTCTGATCGGCGACGATATCGTCAAACGGTCAAAACAACCTCTAAAAATGGCACGAAAAAGGGGGAAACGGATTTCTCGACGGTTAACGGGCGGTTTGGGAGGTTAAATTTGATTTTTAAATTTATTTACTAAGGTGAATGTAATTATTATAATTTTACTGCGCCAATTTTAGGGTGCTACATTTTGCCCCCTCTTTAGCGAATTTTTCGAAGAAAATGCGTTAAAGATGAGTTCTTCTCGATCTACGAGAAAGCAAAAAATTATTTCCATTTTTAGGCGACGATTCTTGCTCGAATCGTACGACAACTTACTATGGTGCCCCCTCCGTGTTTTTACCCAAATCGAACGTTTGAGGTAAAAACGCAGAAAGCAAAATTAATTTGAATTATTTTTGAATGAAATTATGTTTTTTTGATATATGATATGTTTTTGATCATATGACTTGTGTTATGTGTATGTTTATGATGCTTTTATGTTTGATTGATTGATTTGATAATTGGATTGATGATTCATGAAATTATGTCGTTGGAAATATTATAATTTGGATGTCATGCTATAAAATTTTAAATGAAATAATCTGATGTAACAAAGTGGTTGTATGTGATGCAATAATTTGATAAAAATAAAAGGGGACTTTTAACAATAATTTCAAAGGACATTGTCGCTATTATAGACCATTTCATGGAGTCGCCGCTCACTCGGTCGTCAAGCTAATCCCTGTATAGAAATATTGCGAAAAGTAAAAGAGTGCTTAAGAGACTGTCTTAAGACTTTGGTGCGATAGTGCAAATGATGATGATGATGATGATGATTTGTTTTCAGATTTCCATGAAAAATATTATGCATGAAATATTTTAAAATGATTTTTGCTAGGCATAAATTCCTAAGTGTGATAAAATTTGTGAATAATTCCTTAGGAATTATACCATCATTGCAAAGTTGAAGGTTGACATAATGACATAAAAATAGTGAAAAAATGGGTTTGCTTTTGAAAAGCATAATTTGTGTAAAAATGAAGTCATATGGTTTTTATGATTTTTGATAAAATGGGGAATAAAAATTGTTACAATGGTTTGCGCTAGGCATAGAATATGTAGGTATAGACTTATACCATCATCGCGAAAATCAAAGAAATAGTTTTATTGCATGGTTGATTTTTTGATGAACAGAAAATATGAAAATGAGGACTTGCGCTAGGCATAAAATTCCAATTTTGGTTTTGAAACTATACCATCGTCGCGAAAGTCAACCAGATATATATGATTTGATTTGTGTAATTTGAAAGAAATTTTTGATTTTTCTATTATATAGTTGTCTTTGTGGAAAATAATTGTACTTGATTTATTTCCAAACAAGTTGCAAAAATAATATTTCAAAGTATTTTGAAGACAAAAGTTAGATTTATAAGGAATCCCATGTGCATATGTGCATTCATTTCCGATCTTGATTTATCATAATGATAGACAAAATCTCTCAAATACAAATGTGTGTGCAATTGCATTGTTCATTTACCAGTTTTGAGCAAGATACTATGATACAAGTGATTTGAAGAAACCAAATAAGTGTTCATTAACCATGATGTAGATGCATATAACCATACTAGGCTACTATGTAGATCGGATTATCAAGAGCTAGCTAATCCATAAGCAGACATAGGTCTGTACAAAAGAAGGTCGCTAATGTGACAGACATATCGCCACGCTAGGAGTTACCCAAGGCCAAGCGAGGTTGGGCACAAACCACTTGTTATGGGGCTTACCTCACAGTTTTCGAATAATTGAGAATTCCAGGGATTCAAGCTCATCAACCCTTCTTTTCTTTTTTCAAAGGGTAGGGAAAGGGATTTTATTGCTTTCTTGCTTTCTTTTGAACTTTGCTTATTTTTCTTTTTGTATTTCTTTTGCTTGATAATGCTTGGAACATTGCTGTAATGATAAAATAACATTTTTTCTTTTCTCTTTTTTCTTGAATTTTTCTTCTCTTTTTCTTTTTGTTCTAGGGATACTTGCTCGGATTAGCTGTAGAGCAAGGGATTTTTATTCTGGGTAGGGGTGAGCTTGTCCTTTTGCCAATTCTCAAAGATTCTAGACCATGTGCATGATAGGATAGCAAGGGAAACTTTTCACTCAAGAAATCGGTTCTACTATGTAGCAAAACATGGAAATTACAAATATAATCATTTTATTGTGAAAAGATGTGCTTGGTTTAAGTAAATAACAAGATCAATTCTCTATGCTCAAACTTTATTTAATTGAAATTTGTGAACTTTGATATAAGAGAGATTAGTAATCATGCCAGATAAAAGCAAGATATTTATTGTTGTGAGTGTGCAAGTGAGGGATTCAAAATAAATGCTAATTTATCCAAAATAAGTTGAAACATATAACTGCAATAATTGTAAGAAAATATATATAAATGATTTTTGAGAAAGTTTTGAGAATGTTGACTCTCTCTTTCTTCTGTATATTGTTTTGGTTTCGAAAGAGTCAAGCATATAGCTATTTTTTTAGATTTTTATTTTGATTTTAGTTTTTGAGCAAACAATTTGACAAGTGCTTTAAATAAATGCAATAGATAGTTTTTGAAGATTTTTGGAGATTTATGAATGTTTTTGAGGTTTTTGAATAAATTGAAAGAAATACAAGATAATGATTTTGAACAAATATATACATGGATGAAATGACCAAATTTATGCATAGTAACGTTTGAGATGTAAAATATTCATGGGTTCTTTAAGTTCTTTACCATCTAAGGTAGATAATTTATATGCTCCCGATTCAAATTTAGCGAGTAATGATGTATGGTCCGAGCCGCTTGGGCTCAAATTTACCTTTAAGTTCCTTAGTTGCATTTGTATTTTTTTGAAGATTTTGAGGATTTTGATTTTTTTTTGTATTTTGATTTTAATTTATGAATTGAAATTGGTGGTATATACAAGATGATCTATATACACTATACAAGGTTATTTGAGTATAGCATGTCTAAGGTTGCTTCAAAATCAAAGGAGGTTTTGAAGGATAAGCTGGTTGAGGTGAAAGTAAGAATAGAAGGCGATGAGTAAAAGGTAGTGATAACAAAAGCTTTGTTATAATGTAGAATAATGTAGCAAAAGATTTGACTTTTATATGTGGAAAATTGATCATGTTACAAAATAAAATGTCAGAAATATAAGAAAGTTCTTCATTCTTATTATTATATTCCAAGTTTTGATAAGATGGAGAAAGTATATGTGAAAGATATGCATGGATGTTATTTGATAAACAAGGATGATCATATATGGATGAAGAAAAGTGATGGATAGAAGATAATTGTGATAATAGAGAATGTATAGAACTTGATGTTTCAACCGTTAAATATTCTTCAAATGGTGTTGGGTCACCATGTATGGTAACAATTTTATTTGCAATTTCAAACTTCAAACATTGGTGAAGAGTGGAAGGGACAACCCTCATCGTATGAATCCAAGGACTCCGGAGAAGTAGTTTGTAAGGTGAAGGACAATATCCTACATAGAATAAAGTATCCAGGATCTTGGATCCAATATTAAGGGGAATAATTATAGTACCTTGAGGTTCTTGAATTTCATTGTTAAAAGATTTTATAATAACATTTGATTCATTACTATCTTCTTCCTTTAATTTGTGTTTTTGAAATAATTGATAAGTGCATAAATTAAGAGAGGAGTCATTATCTACCATGATAGTTCTAACAAGTGTTTCTTTACTAGATCCGATAATGTAAATATAGGGGTCTTCTTGTGGAGTAGAGGAAGGAATATCCTCATCATAGAATGAAATATGGTTAACCTCAAGAGGGTTTATACCATTAATTATGTTCTTAGAGAAAATATGATGAGGAACAAATTGTTGGCTAGGTATTTTGAACAAAATTTCCTTATGAGCAATTTGTAATACTTCTAAAAGGGATATCTTTGCTTGAGGATTAATCACTTGTTGTTGGTTATCAAAGTGGATTTCAGATTGAGATTTTGATTCTAAAGATGAGCTTTCTATGCTTACATTCCATTTTGGATCATTCTCTAGAGCCAAAGATAGTTTTGAAGGTTGGTCAAATGAGGAATCCATATCTTGAATATCGGATTGAGTTGATTGAACTTGAGGTTGCTCATTTGTAGTTTTTGTTACAATATTAATAATATCATCATGATGGGACACATTAACATGCAATATTTGATTGGTTTCTTGTTGTTGATAATTGAATAGGGGTTCTTGGGAGATCCCCATGTCTTGATTGATTATTGGTATTTGTTGTGTAGGAGTTTGATTGTTTATTGAAGATTTATAATCAGTTGTAGATTGTAATTCCTTTATATTAAAAAGACCCTTATCAATCAAATCTTGAATTGCACATCTTAAATCTTTACAATTTTGTGTCATATGTCCATCTACTCTATGATATTCACAATGTAGCTCGGGTTTAAACCAATCTGATGTGGTATCAGGTTGTCTTATGGAAGGAAGTTCAATATTATTTGTGTCAAGTAAATACTTGAGAATTATATCCATTGGTTGATTAAGCTTAGTAAATTTACGTGATGAAGGTTTTTGAGAGGTTTTTGATAAATGCCTTAGGAATTTTGTCATAAAAGGACCTAATGGTTTCTCACCTCTACTTTCTTTATTATGGGTAGAATGATGATAGGAAGATTGGGATGTAGGAGGTGAGTGCACGGTAGAATTGGAAGAATAAGTATTTTCTTGTTGAAATGGATGTGTTGTATTGAAAGAAGAGTTTTGAAAAGGTGGCGGAGGATTATATGTGGATTGATAGACATAATATGGATATATGGGAGAATAGATAATATCATTATGAAGAGGATTGGCAAAGGGATTGTTTTGTTGGGTTATGGATGAAAAATAAGAAGAGTGTGATGGAGGTGGTGTTGAATAGGGATGAGGTTGGTCATAATCAACAAATGTATTTAGCTGAATTCTTCCAACATTACTGATGGGCTCATATTGATTTGAGTAAAAACTCATGGTTTCTTTAGTACTTCTAAAAGTAATATTTAGCATCTACTATTTAGGATTGAATATAAAACATACAAACTTGAAATGATGATTTTGTTTTTGTTTTTCTTGTATATATATATATTTTTGTTTTTTTTGTTTTTGTTTTCAAAAGGTTATGATGCATTCACGTCGGGTTCACCAAAATGTATCGCTCCAAATTTTTCGCATCCCTACCTTCAGGCTATTGGATCCGCGCCCGGAAGGAGGATGGGAAAAGGATGATGCGGTACCTCGGACGAGAGGACTTTGCGAAGGTCCCGCCTCTCAAGGGAGGTGTATTTTGGTGATTTTTCGACGGATGGTGGGTTCACCAGGAAACATTTAAGGGCAGTTTCCACGCCTAGGTTTGGAATGTGTTTTGATGTGTTCGTTTTTAGTCTTAAGCATTCAAGTCCTAGGTTTGGCCAAAATGCGTCTAAGCTATGCTATATGAAGATGCAGATTAAATGAATACAAGAAAACAAAATTAAACATAAAACACAGAAAATATGCTAGATGAGAAAAGCCATACCTGATTTCGGATGTTTGATGGAGATTCTAATTTTTGAAGCAGTCCAGATCGTCTGGAATTTGACAGGATCGTCTCTGATCTGACAGGATCGTCCCTGATCTACTGATCTGACAAGATCGTCTCTAATCTGACAAGATCGTCTCTAATCTGACGATATCGTCTCTAATTTTACAAGATCGTCTCTAATTTGACGAAATCGTCTGACGATTTCGTCAGAAACCTGCAACTACAGAAATGGATACCAAGAACAAAAAATACAATTGCAAAAGCAAGGGAAAATGATAGAAATGAAAGTATGAATGTTAGAATGACAACTTTAGATAACATATTAAGTAAAATGCATTGTTTTAATGATTAACTTTGACTTTATTATGCATCTAGGCTACATGAGGTGAACTCCAAGATGCAAAGCAGTAATAAGCTTAACTAATGCAAAGCAAAAATAGTAGATAATGGACATAGAATGCAAACTCAGGGCACGGATTGCCCCCAACGTTGGCTGCAGTCGAAATCGTCTGCAAAATGAAGAATC
This sequence comes from Wollemia nobilis, assembly GCA_028583015.1. NCBI lineage: Eukaryota > Viridiplantae > Streptophyta > Pinopsida > Araucariales > Araucariaceae > Wollemia > Wollemia nobilis. The sequence goes on along the minus strand of JAQPPZ010001316.1, from coordinate 1,913,470 downwards.
GTCTTGAATTGTGGCGTGATCGTCCAAGATTGTACGAGATCGTCTGAGACGAACTGAGCTTGCTCCGGCTGAAAAACAATGAAGTTCCTGCAAACAAACTTGAAAAAATGCAAATGCAAACAGTGATTTAAGATGGTCTAGTGCGTGTAGAATTCGAGTTACAGGGAATTTCAGCCAGGGGTTGGGAAGGGAAGGTCCTAATGATTAAATAGGCTTAGGGGAGTAGTTAGGAGGTTGGAGATCATCCCAATTTGGGAGATCTCCAACGGGGGAGGGTCCCAACGGCGCAGACACGCTTCTGCCCAGATTGGAGACCCGTTGGAACAGATTCCAACTATGCAAATTCAGTTTTGCGACAAGATCGTCTGGACGTCCTAGTCCAGACGAAATCGTCAAATCTGGGGCGATATCGTCTGATCGGCGACGATATCGTCAAACGGTCAAAACAACCTCTAAAAATGGCACGAAAAAGGGGGAAACGGATTTCTCGACGGTTAACGGGCGGTTTGGGAGGTTAAATTTGATTTTAAATTTATTTACTAAGGTGAATGTAATTATTATAATTTTACTGCGCCAATTTTAGGGTGCTACAGTGTTCTAGCAGTGATAGTGAAAGTTCTTCTATTGATGATGGAAATGAGATGTTATTCATATCAGAAAAGGAAGAAGAACCAAAACATAAATTCATTATCAAGAAATGTTTTAGATGTGGAAATTTTGGGCATTGAGGATGATTGCACAAATAATGAATTGGTTGCTAGTATGTATGAGGATGCTTCAAAAAAATGTAAGGAAGATGCATGTATGGTCTTTGAAAATGGTAGCACCTCTAGTAATGAGAAATCTAAAAAAGGCTTTAATAATTCTGAAAGCAAACAAATAGACGATCTAGAAAGTGAACTTACTAATGCTCTTAGTGTTTTGAAAAAGGAAAGAAAGAAGAATGCTAGACTCAAGGATAAGTTAGAATAATGTTGTATGGAGAGATATGAGCTTGTAGAAAGTCTTGACGCCTCTATGGCTAAGACGTAAGAACTCAAGAATGAGTTAGAGTCTAAGATTCTGGAGTATAGTGAGTTAGAACAGAAAATGGCTTCTTTGGAAGAGGAAACTAAAAAATACAAGGATAAGTTGTACAGGTTTCAAGAAAGCTCCAAAAAGGTTAAGTCTCTCATCAAAGGTCAAAGAAAACCAACAGATAAAATAGGTCTCTGTTTTGTTGAGCCGCACAAGGAACAGGTTGGGGAATCTAGCAAGAGATTTCAAAAGAAAGAGAGTTCTAATGAAGAAAGTACTTCAGATCATGAGTCCATGAGTGATAGATGCACAGAAACAAAAAATGAAATTCAGATTGAGAAGAAGTTTTTGGGACCCAAGAGGTCGAATAAAAGAAAATTTCACGATAGATGTTTTGCGTGTCACAGGTTTGGTCACATGGTTGTACATTGCATGGCTCAAGTGAAGAAAGTAAATGACAAATTCAGAAGTGCTAGTTTCTTTCAAGGGTATTGCTACTCTTGTCAACAGTTAGGGCACAAGGCAAATAACAGGAACTGGGTTAGTCAGAACAGGCGGATTCAAAGAATAGCAATGCCTGAAAGAAATAATAATATTACTTGTTATAAGTGCAAAAATACAGGTCACACAGCTAGACAGTGCAAAACTGATCTTCCAAGGTACAAAAATAGGAACAATGGTATAAACAGGTCCAAGGATCAAGGTGTGGACAAGAAAAGAGATGTGAACAAGAACAAGAAAAGTGACAAGAATAGAAACATTGACAAAGAGTTCAAGAGAAGGCCCGGCAAAGAAATTGTACACACTGATGATGATGAATGCCTAATGGGAGTTTTACTCCCACCCTTGTTTTAAATCACCTCATCAGGAGGTGGGGGAGGTACTAAGCTAAGAGGCTCATTCTTAGTCCCGAGCCCCAAAGGTGACCCTTTGCCATTGATGACAAAGGGGGAGAGATTTGAGTAAGGGGGAGAGATATGAGTAAGGGGGAGAGCTTCAATGTGAAGAGGAAAGCTTCAAGTCAGGGGGAGCAAAACTTCAAAGGTAGATTCTCAAGTTGTTGGCATAGTTGGTTTCAGTTTTGGCTCCTAAGATGTGTTTTAGTAAAGGTTTGCCATCAATGACAAAGGGGGAGATTGTTGGCAATTTTGGGTACCTTGGGTACATTGCCTTTGCTCAAGTGTAGATGTTGTCATTGATGTCAAGAATTTCTTGAAGCAATTTGATTTGATGTCAAGGAATTTGTTTTGTTGAAGGTTTTCATAGCATGATCAATGAGTTTCCAAGAAGTCCTTAGTGGCCCATTTGCAAAAGATCAAGAAAAAGACAAGTAAGAAAAAGTATGCAGAAGGCTGGAAAAACTATCATGATTTCATGACATGTTTGAGGAGAGAGAAAGTGCTGGCAAAACTATCATGATTTCGTGACATGTTTGAGGAGAGAGAAAGTGTTGGCAAAACTGTCACGATTTCGTGACATGTTGGAAGAAAGAGAAGAAGCTGGCAAAACTATCATGATTTCGTGACATGTTGGCAGAGAAGCAGAGCAAGATGGAAAGTTTCACGATTTTGTGACATGTCACATTTTTGCGATTCAAAAAGTGCAGGAAGGTAGAGAAGGGAAAGTGTCACGATTTTGCGACATTCTGCAAAGAAGGCTGTACGGACGAAAAAGTGACACGATTTCGCGACATGATGCTGAAGAGAGAGTCCGTAGTGTGAACTGTCACGATTTCATGACAAGTTTTAAGAGAGAAATTTTCATGAAAAATGTCATGATTTCGTGACATGCTGCAGAGGTCGAGTTGAGGACTGTTGTAATTTTGTGACATGCTGAAAATCTCGAAGTGAGAACTGTCACGATTTAGCAACATGCAGCATAGGGAAGATTCTGAAAGGATAAGCATCATGATTTTGTGACAGGCTGCTAAGATAGCGTACGGATGCTGAAAGCGTCATGATTTCACAACAGGTAGAATTGAAGTAGCCAGTGGATAAAGATGTAGCGATTTTGCGACAAGATGAAAGAAAAAGCGTACGGATGGAGAAAGGATCACGATTTCACGACAGAAACTGGAAGCAGGTCTTTTGTAGGAGAAGTCTCACGATTTCACGACAGAAGTAGAGAGGAAGGCTATGAAGACAAAAGTGTCATGATTTCATGACATGTTCCAGTTTCATGGGCATAATGCAAAAAGAGCTTAAGGCAGTGTAAGTGTCACGATTTCGTGACATGTTCCAGTTTCGTAGGTGTAAGGCAGAAAGAAGCTCAAGGCAGCAAAAGTGTCACAATTTCATGACAGAAGCTGAGAGGAAGGGCATGAAGACAGAAGGGTCATGATTTTGCGATAGAAGAGAAGATGACGTTAGCAGAAGCATAAAGTGTCATGATTTCATAACAGAAGCAAAAAAGAAATCGACAAAGGCCAAGGTGTCGTGATTTCATGACAGCAGGCAAAAGAAGGTGTACGACGGGCAAAAGTGTCATGATTTCATGACAGAAGTAGAAAGGAAGTTGACAAAGGCCAAGGTGTCATGATTTCATGATAGTAGGCAAAATAAGGTGTACGGTAGGCAAAGGTGTCACGATATCGTGACATGTTGTAGTTTTGCGGCCATGGCTACAAAACTACAAAAGTCGATAGAGTTAAATCTGGGCCGACGCAGCTAAGGGTTTGCAACCGACGTAGTTTTATGATGTGTAGCCGACTAAGATCAATATTTTAATCTTGAAAGGTTTAGTATAAAAGGAAGGCCTCTTGGAGTATTAGGCATCGATCTGTGTGTGCGTTCGAAGTGCGATATTCATAGATAGAGTGCGAGGAGAAGTTCGATCGTTGAGAAGCAGAGTGTGCAAAGACTGTGCCACTGTGATTATGCAGAGTGTTCGAAGGCTGTGCTAATGTGATTGCACAAAGGTGCATAAGTTGTTGTTCGATCGAGTGTTGCTATGTTTGCGTAGTTTATTTAAAAGTTGGTTTTGACCAAGTGCGGCTGTAACAGAACAGAAAGAGATTTGACGATAGACTTGTGCCAGACCGAAGGACTGTGTTTGGTGCAGACCAAACAAAGAGGAAGAGGATAGACTTGTGCCAGATCGAAGGACTGTGTTTGGTGCAGACCAGAGAAATAGAATCGAGGACATTTGTGCTAGACCAAAGGACTGTGTTTAGTGCGAATTTGAGGACCGACTTTGTAGTGATAGAGTTGAGGACAGAGATCTCCAGCCAGAGCAGGGAAAACAGGTGTCTTCTGTGGATAGAGTTCCACTTGCTAAGGGCAGAGGAGGTAGAGGTCTTCTAGAGGATCACCACTAAAGAGCAGAACTAGGAGAAGGTGTCTCCTTTGGGTTGATGCCCATAAATATTGTAATCGGGAAAGGTATTCCAAGATTGTGAATTGATAAAATTTAGAGAGAAATTTTATCCGTGGAGTAGCCTGCATTGGGTGAACCACATAAATTGTTGTGTCTCTTTGTGGATGGTGTGTTGTGCATTGTTTTAATTGCTACTATTGATACTGCTATCTATACTTTACGTAATACTTATTTGAAAGTTGATTTAAAGCAAAAGTAAAAAGTGGTTTTATACTGTTCACCCCCCCCTCTCTCAGTATAAGCTTATGTTCTTCACAACCCCCTAGTGCGAGACAGGTCTCCGGGACTTCATCAAGCACTACCTCTAAGACCTCATAGACCTGAGTGGGAGGCCACTCCCCGCAACCGTGATGGGCATCCTCCGCGGGCACCCATCAATGTTTATAGGCCTAGGCCAGACACTCCTCAAGAAGCTTATGAGGATTATGACCAAGAAGAAGAGCGGGCTGAAACGCCCTATCAAGGCAGAAGGGATGCTACCCAGTTACCCCTCCAAAGGCCTCAAGTTCCCCGCAACCCACAGTGGGAGCAAACCAAGGAGGAGGAGATTAAGTCCTTCGATGCATACAAAGTGTTGTTAGAATGCTTAGAGACTATGGAACTCAAACTTGCTGGGCCCCAAAATCCTACCTTACACCAACTCCGTAGTCATCATGTGCATCCATCAGTGCTAGTACCTCCATACCCCGAACATTTTAAGCTGCCCCAGTTGGCACTCTTTGGAGGGGATGAAGATGCTCAAGAGCATGTGACTCAATTTTTGAGCCAATGCTTTGGTATACAAGACAATGATGCATTGCTATTAAGAAAATTTATAACCACATTCGCAGGACCTGCCTCGGATTGGTTTACCCATCTACCGAAGCATAGCATCTACAACTTGGATCAGCTAGTGGACGTGTTCCTAGAATGTTTCGCTTTCAACACAAAGAAAAAGGCATCACTAAGTGATCTAGCTAGCCTCAAGCAGTATGAGGAGGAATCTATGGTGGCATATGGGAATCGATGGAGGACATTGCTTTCAAAGCTATCCTACCTCCCTCCTATGTCCGACCTAACTCAAATGTTCGCAAAGAGTTGTTTGCGATCGATCTCTATGCTATTGCAGCTGCAGCAATATGCCACTTTAGAAGAAGCTCTGGCACAAGCTAGAATTATCGAAGAGATCAAGATACAGGATGGCAAAATTGCCAAGCCTAAGAAAAAAGAGTGGAACAAGAGCACCAAAATAGGGAATACGCAACAGAAACCCGTCGTGGTCAATCAAGTTGCTATCAATGCCCCTAAGCCTGCCCAAGCGACACAGCCTCCAAAGGCTAATTATCAGGTGGTGCCTCATAATAACTATGAGAAAGATAATAAAAAATAGGATCACAATCAGCAGCGTCGCCCTAGGTGGAAATTTACACCATACACCGAGTCCAGGGACTCCTTGTTTGACCGTTTGTCAGCGGCAAACTTGATTAATCTGCCAAAGATTCAAACAATCGATCCTAATGCGCCAAAGCCTAAGGGCTACAGAGAGGATCTTTACTGTAGATTCCATAGAAGGAAAGGGCATGACCTTAACGCCTGTTGGAAATTCAAAGGTTTAGTGCAAGACCTCATTGACAATAACACATTGGTAGTGGATAACCCCATCGCACCCAACAACCAACAAATGGGTGTTTTCAGAGATCCTTTACCCGCACATGATGCACAAGCAAAACCTCTTCATGTCAACGAAGTGCAAAAGAATTGCCCCATGGAGGGGTATGTTGGGATGATCAGCATTGTGACAAGAAACAAGAGATACCCAGGAGCTGCCCCCGCGACAACCACAAGGGAAGTTCCATCCATGTCACAACCTCAACTGAATCCTACACAGCTGCCCCCGCCTAGACCAGTGGCCATGATTCGAACTAGACTTACTCAAAGTCTATGGACCACATCGGCTAGGCTCTCCATATATGAGCTTATTCAACAATCGGTGCCCCATCGGGAAGCTCTCATGGAGATATTAAAGGCAATTGAGCTGCAACCCCATGAAGCGAATTCGTTCAACAATTTTGTGGGGCATGTCAAATAGTGTACCGAACCAGTCATCACCTTTAGGGAAGATGAATTAAAAATGGTGACTGGGGATGTAGCGGATCCACCCCTGCACGTTATTGCGTGGGTCAACGGGACTCCGTACAAGCGGGTGTTGGTAGACATTGGTTCGTCCAGTAACATTATTACAACCGCTGCACTGAAACATTTGAAGCTTCCAGCCTCTCACATTGTACCTTCCACTTATACTCTTCGAGCATTTAATGATGCGATATGCTCGACAGTTGGCACAATTTTCCTACCCATACAAGTGGGACAAAAGACCATTCATACATTGTGCCACATTTTAGAAGGTGAGATGGCTTACAATATCTTGCTTGGGCGGCCTTGGATCCGGGATATGAAGTGTGTCCCTTCAATTGCTCATCAATGTTTAAAGTACACATTTGAAGGACAAGTGCACGTGGTCCCCATAGATTTAGAACCTTTTAAATACTACAATTCAGTGCAACTAATGCCGCAGTCGACCCTCCCTTCAACGCATGTGGATTTCCAGTTAAATCCATCTAAAAGGGGTCCGATTAAGCAAGAATCTCCATTACCAAATCAATCAAATTCCCAAGCGGGTTCATCTTCTTCATCCGGTCCTCCCACAATGACGCCACCTACGGTGGCCACACCAATGGACAAAGGAAAGAAGCCCCTGGAAGCGGAACCACCCTTAGTCTCCAACATCTCGACAGAAGAGATGCCTAATAGAATGGAAGTCGAGACGCCTAGTTCACCCCACATGGAGTGGACTCAAGGAGAACTCCCATTCGCTTCCTCTCAATCGCCAATGATTACTGTTGAGATGTCTAACACAGGCATGGGGGAGTATATAGTGCGCAATGTTGTTGCAACGCCCACACTTCAGTCTATGCAAGACATGGGAAGACCTCGACTCCCCATAGGCTCCGTGGTTCCTTTAGGCTACCCACCTAATCAGACAAACTTTATTTTTGGGGGCCTGGATAATGGCGTTGAACCTTCCCGACGAGAAGAGGAAGATGAAGAGCCCTTTGTGGAAGATGTCAATTATCTGTCTAACCCAGACTTCGCATTACGATATCTTAGCCAATGCAATTGGCATGGATACGGGTTAGGCAGGTATGAACAAGGAGTGCGTGTTTTGTGCCAACCAAGATACCAAATGCCTTATGACAAGTCAGGAGTAGGGTTTAATCACCCTTTGCCCCTCGACATCTTGGTCGAAAACATGCAAGGCCTAGGGATAGGCAACAAGGATGGGTTGGCATCGGATCCATATGCCAATCCAAATACAACTTATACATTGGGGGATTATTTCCCATTACAAACAAACAACCTTGTTGACCTCAACAACCCTTTCCCTTCGGCCGAACAAGGAGAAACCTCACGGACTCACCCACAAGGGGAATATGGACAAGACCAAGAAGGGTCTTTCGAAGATGAGTCGGAGTACGATCATTCGCACGAATATCCAATGAATGATGATCAGGAAAGCTTCTTGACGATGTTCCCATTGAATGATCCCATTGAGCATAGGCTACCTCAAGAAAATCAGGTCCCCCCGTAGAGGGCGGAACAACCTAGATGGGACCACATAAATCTGCTTGAACAAGGTGAGCCCCATGTGTCGCAAGCAACCATTGGAGTTAACGAAGGCCTGTGGTTCTCCGACAGTGATTCGAAAGATGAAACTGAGATGGCCTATCTCAACCACATGCGACAAATGCAACAAAGGCAACAAATGCAACAACGATATCCCTTGGACATAGATGACATGTTTGAACACTTACACATAGGTCCAAGACATAGGTGGCACCTCAACCCGACGTAGTTATAGCAATTACTGCACCCGCCACTCCAGGTATACAGAGAGCATCTTCCGCCTGGAGACCCTATCAAACCATCAGTGCCTAGGGCAGACCCTATTTGCATGTCCATGCATAGGGCTGATCCCTTTGTGCCAGTGCCTACAGAGCCAGATCCAATGCATCAAGAACATCCAGAATGTCAGAGTTATCACACCTATGGTAATGGAGGTTACAATCATCTCATAAACATGATCTCCATTGACTTGACCACCCCCATCCATGATCCAGCCAATCCAACATGATCATTGCATCTAGACATAGAGGCTATAGATTGGGATCATGCTGACACACCACCATCCCCATCAGAGTATTGGCCTTGCGGTGGGATGTTTCATTTCACTCCAGGACAGACTCAGGATGTCTTCCATGCTGAAGAGGAACTTGACGTTCCTAATGATGATCTTAATTCAGCAAACGATATCCATCTGATCCCAACTCCACACCAGTTGGAGGACGGATCCCACATGTCGGTCGAGGCAATGACTGATGTAGACATCGGCACAGATCCAATGAATCCATGGATTCTCAAGCTGGGGGTAAGTCTTTCCCCCAAAGAGCAAGCCGATTATGTTGCCCTTCTTAAGGAAAAGAAGGAGGTTTTTGCATGGTCATACAAGGATATGTCGGGACTAGACCCATAGCTAGTCATGCATAATTTAACGCTTGATCCGACAATCAAGCCAGTAAAGCAAAAACTACGCAAGATGCACCCAACAGTGGCCTTAATGGTAAAAGATGAGTTACAAAAGTTGTTGGATGCCCAGTTTGTCATCTGTGTGGATTATCCTCCATGGTTGTCTAACATGGTTCCCATCAAGAAGCCCGATGGGAGGATTCGCATATGCACCGATTTTTGAGATCTTAACAAAGCGAGTCCTAAGGATGATTTTCCCTTGCCAAGCATCGACGCGTTGGTAGACGCCACAGCGGGCCATGAAATGCTTTCCCTTATGGATGGTTTCTCAGGATACAATCGGATTCGTATCAATCCTGAGGACCAACTAAAAATGGCATTCACAATGCCTTGGGGGACATTTTGCTATAAGGTCATGCCTTTTGGCCTTAAAAATGTTGGCGCCACTTACCAACGTGCCATGACGTACATCTTTCATGATTACATGCACAAGACTTTGGAAGATTACATGGATGATTTGTTGGCCAAATCTCTTTTGCGCCCGAGATCACCTCGGTGACTTGAGCAAGGTCCTCGATCGCCTCATTGAACATAAAGTCAGACTAAACCCCAAGAAGTGCGTCTTTGGCGTCACCTCTGGAAAGCTCTTGGGTTTCATAGTCTCCAAACGAGGAATCGAGGTAGACCCAAACAAAGTCAAGGCAATCCTTGAAATGCTTCCCCCAACCACCATCAAGCAGCTCAAGAGTCTCGAGGGAAAGGTTGCATCGATCAAGCGCTTCATAGCGCAGTTATCTGACAAATGCCGACCCATGAATAAATTATTGCATAAGGGGGTCACATTTCATTGGGATGACGAGTGCCAGTCAGCCTTTGACGACATTAAATAGTACTTGGCTTCGCCGCCAGTATTGGCACCACCTAGACCAGGAGTGTCATTCTATTTATACATCTCAGCTATTGAGGTGGCACTGGGCGCCATGCTGTCCCAGAAAAATGAACTTCACAAAGAACAGGCTACATACTATCTTAGCCGCACCCTAGTCAGTTATGAACTTAACTATGCATACGTTGAAAAGCTCTACTTGGCAGTGGTGTTTGCTACCAAAAAGCTATGCCACTACATGCTCAATAATAAGACGTATGTTGTGTCTAAGGAGAATCCATTGCGATACATGATGAGTCATACTTATCATAGTAGCCGCACGACGAAATGGATCATGTTGTTGACGGAGTTTGACATAGAGTTCATTGGACAAAAATCCATAAAAGGTCAAGTCATCGCCGATCAACTAGCCGAGGCTCCTCTTGAAGATGATCAGCCTCTGACTTTCGAACTACCTGATGATGGGGTCTTCCATGTTTCAGAATCGCCAGATTCTGATGAGCCTGAGTCACAGGCTGACATAACCCTATTCTTCGATGGTTCTAAATGTGAGCAAGGGGGTGGCACGGGAATTGTATTCTTCACTCCACAAGGCACTCCAATGCCTTTGTCATTTAAATTAGACTTCCCGTGCACCAACAACAATGCAGAATACGAAGCCTTGCTCATAGGTCTTCAAACAACAATCACCATGAACATTAAACGTCTAAACATCTTTGGTGATTCATTGTTGATTGTCAATCAAGTGAAGGGGATTTTTCAATGTAAATGTCCAGTTCTGTAGGCCTACAAAGCCCTTGTGGACAAATTCCTGGCACAACTTGAATGGTATGACATCGAGGCACTCCCTCGATCATCAAATCATTTTGCGGATACTATGGCCTCCTTGGGGTCACTAATCCCGCAAGACCCTTCTGGTGAAATGACAACCATTCAGGTTAAAACATTATCGCAATCTACGATGGAGCGTGCAAGCTCTGATCTGATGCCAAGAATCCACCTGATCCAGATTGAACCATCTCCGGATAAGTTCTCTCGAATCCATGATTGTTTGACTCGAGCCAACTAGGGGTCCTTGTTCTCCCCGACCCCTCTTAATAGCAACACAACGTTGTTTTTACAAGTTCTTTCCCGCTCAGCTTTTGTTAGGGATGGACTTCAAGAGGGATTGGTCGTTCATACTATCGAGGTTTCTGATCAGCAGGATTGGTACACACCCATTCGGGATTACCTCAAGCTAGGTAACCTCCCACTTGGATTGACACAAGCCATGAAAAGATCATTCAAACAGAAAGTGGCAAAGCATGTCTTGTTAGGAGACATTTTGTATCGTCAAAATTATGAAGGAATCCTCCTTCGTTGTTTGGACCAGCAAGAGTCCGCTTGGGCGATCACCCAAGCTCACGATGGTACATGTGGTGGCCACTTCAGCGGTATGGCCATCGCAAAGCGCATTCTTCGCATGGGTTATTATTGGCCATCTTTAGAGCGAGATTGTTGCGCATATGTGAAGAAGTGCGTGAAGTGTCAACACCATGCTAATTTGACACATGTACCTTCTCAGGCCTTGCAGCCGATCCAATCGGTTTGGCCTTTTTTGTAGTGGGGCTTTGACCTAATTGGAAAGATCTCCCCTACGTCGTCTGGTCATCACACGTTCATTTTAACGGCCACAGAGTACTTCACCAAGTGGGTGGAAGCAATTCCGCTAACCACTACGACTGGATCCCGCATTGCGGAGTTTATTTTGCATAACATCATATGTCATTTTGGTATTCCATCCAAGATCCTGTCAGATAATGGGACACCATTCAAGAACAAATATGTGCGTGCTTTGACCACAAAGTACAAAATTCAGCACAGTTTTTCAACACCCTATTATCCATAGGCAAATGGGCAAGCAGAGGCGTCAAACAAAATGCTAGTCGCCATTCTCAAAAAGATAGTTGCAGACAATCATAAGGACTGGCACATTCAGATCCCGCTTGCCCTATGGGCTTATCGCACCAGCATTCGGACGCCCATTGGGGCAACTCCATTTTCGTTGGTGTATGGCTCCGAGGCAGTCATGCCTTTTGAGTTGGAAATCCCTTCCCTGCGCATTTCAATGCAAGAGTTCATCGATGATGACACTACGCGGTAGGCCCGGTTAGATCAACTGATGTTGCTCGATGAACGACGCGTTAATGCTCTCGAGCATTTGCGTATCTATCAAGAGCGACTTAAGAGAGCATACAACATGAAAGTCCACCTCAGGGAATTTTAGGTTGGTGACTTGGTCTTAAAAGAGAACCAACAGAATTCTAATTTGTCGTCCCATCTACGGGACAAGTTCATGGCAAACTGGTTAGGTCCTTATATCATTGACAGTAGAATAGGACCTGGAACATACCGGCTTGCCTCTCTTGAAGGAATCAAGGAAACAGAACCCTTGAACATCAGTCATTTGAGGCCATTCCACATCTAGAGAGCCATAGTCCAACTAAAAGCTCCAAGGATTCTCATAATCGCTTGGTCAACCCTAAATGCCCCAAAGGTATCTATAAACCCTTTGGTCAAGCCAAAAGCTCCAAGGATTCTCATAATCGCTTGGTCAACCCTAAATGCCCCAAAGGTATCTATAAACCCTTTGGTCAAGCCAAAAGCTCCAAGGATTTTCATAATCGCTTGGTCAACCCTAAATGCCCCAAAGGTATCTATAAACCCTTTGGTCAAGCCAAAAGCTCCAAGGATTCTCATAATCGCTTGGTCACCCCTAAAATGCTCCAAAGGTATCCATAAACCCTTTGGTCAACACCAAATGCTCCAAGCGTTACCATAATTGCTTGGTCAAAATAAATATTCAAAAATAAACAAAAACAATACAATCATCAAAAATCACAAAAACAATTGCATTTCAATTCCATGCATACTCATAAAAAAAAAAAAAAAAATTTTCTAAAAAAAAAAAAAAATCACAAAAACAATTGCATTTCAATTCCATGCATTCTCATAAAAATCAAAATACAAAAATATAGGTTGCATTAGGCATCGCATCCATACATTGATACATTTGCTAGGTCATACAAGTCAAAAGCACCATAGGCTGTCATTACTTGGCAATTCCATCATTTTCCACATCAAATCCATTTTCATAAATGCATACATCCAGCATATCACCATCGCCATTTTTAGCATAGTCAGTTGTCTCCTAATGTATATAGGGTTTTCGTCATTCAGTTGTCTTTAAATTTCTAGCCAAAACTGTACATAGTTAAACAGATTTTACACGGGAAAGTTTTACTTGGATCACACCTTGTTACGTAGCATCCCAACACAAATTAACACACATAAAATAATTCCTAAGTTGTGTGAATGTAAGAGAAACCTACAAAGCAGTCTAGGGTACCATAGGTGAAAGATTAGCCTGTTCATCCCCCTGTGCGAATGGTTCCAGAATGCTGAGAATTGACAAAAGGACGAGCTCTTCCCTATCCATTCCCCATCATAAATAGTGGTTTTCACCACTCCCACAAATCCCAATCATAGTTGGTCCCCAAAGTTGTAAGGATTCGTACTACACGTCCCTGCCAAGGATGGGTAGTCATCCCCAAGACCTAAAAGGATCAACGCCATTCACAAACACCATTCCAACAACCCATCATCACAACCATCTCCACTCACCTTTGGTCTCCAAGTTGTAAGGATTCGTACTACCCGCCCCTAACCAGGATGGGTAGTCATCCCCAAGGCCTAAAAGATCAATGCCCTTACTTCATAATCTCCATTATCCCCTTGGTTCCCAAAGTCGTAAGGATTCGTACTACACGTCCCTAACCAGGATGGGTAGTCATCCCCAAGACCAACAGGATCAAGGCCATTCACAAGCTCAAACTTACAAAGTTCAAAATACAAAATCAAATAACAGTGGTTATCACCACTATTCAAAATCCTTGCTCAAAAAGAAAAATAAAGAGAAAAATAAACAGTGATTTTCATCACTATATAGACGAGCAAGTCTCCCAAATCATTCAGCCACCACATAGCCTGAACTTGAATCCCTGGAAATTCTCAGCATTCGAAAACCATCTAGGTGATCCTCATTACAAGTTTGGTTGACAGCCTACCTGGCAATGGTGGTATCCTACCCGCATGACGATATGTCTGTCACATTAGCTTTGCGTGTGCGCAGACCAATGTTTGCATGTGGATGAGCTAGCTTATGGTACCTTAGATTGTCACGTGGATTAATCTTGCTAAATACAACAACGGAGTTAGTGGAGCTAATTAGGTGATCCTCAGTACAGGTTTGGTTGATAGCCTATCTGGCATTGGCGGTATCCTGATAAATACCACATAAACGAACTCAATTGCACACACAGGGATGTGAAATAACTTGGTTAAATTCAAGTCGGATTTAGACCTTGTTCAAAAGTCTTGCGAGATAAATGTACAGTCTTGGCTAGTTAGTTAAAATATCTGCATCTCAGAAAAGCTTAACTACATTTTCAAACAATCGGTACATTTCATTCCGTACATCACCATCAAAAAATAGACAAAATACAAAAACAAAGTTTTCACATGCACAAGCATTCCACAAAGTTATCCCATTAATATAGCAAGTCAGTCAAATCTTGTACAGTCTATGGTGCATCGACAAATCATCAACAACTCATTTCATTCATTCCATATGCATACATCATACAAATTAGACCCATCGCATTCATAATCGCATATGCATACATCAATGTAAAAACATGTACATAAAAATAAATCATGAAAAATGTATAAACACCAAAAAGAGTCATCTGTATATATATATATCATAACAAAATTGCCCGCAGGCTACAATGAACCGGTCCTCGGACCTCGCTCCCAATCCAAAAACTCAAAATCCCCAAGTCTAGGGCATCGTCCACCATGATCACGTAGGATCGGTGCGACGGGAACTACCCCCCGTGGTGCGGGTCCTCTGAGACCTCTCAGGGTGGCTACTGCTCGCCCCTGCACCATGCCCGCTGGCCTCTCCCTCATCCCGTCGCCTCCATTGAGAGGATGTTGTCTGCTCCATGTCGCTCCCTCTCGAGCGTCGTGATGATCCACCTCCAGAGAATGCAGGCACTTGCCCACCAAGGCGGATAATCTCATCCTCCAGCTCGTCCCACTGTCGCTCCAAGTCCCTCACCCATTGACGATATGTCGCAAGGTTCATCCGTAGGAGATCCCTCTCTCGCACTGCATCCCCAAGCTCCCCATCTCACCTCCGTAGTACCTCCATCAATCGTGCTACCTCCATGCGCAACCCCGCCTCTGTATCCCCCGCACGATCGGCTGCATCGGCCTCTCTGGAGCATCGGCCTACTCCGGAGCATCCTACATCTCTGGCTGCTCCTCCTCACCAAAGTCCTCTCCCGCATCTGCCACCTCCACCATGTCCACATCAACAGGAGCTCCCCAACCCTCTCCTGGTGCCTCTGCACCCTCTCCGCCTCTCGCTGCCTCATCCCCTCCCAATGGCCCCTCACCTCGCCATTGCCGGAGCGTCCACCACTCCTGGTACTCGATAGTGACTCCGACGTCATCCACGTCCGGAGTGTCCAGTACTGTATCCGCCTCCTCCCCTAGTGGCTCGAGGATCGACACAGCTAGAGTCCTCTCATCGCTCCGATGTCGATAGACTAAGGGCTCCCCAGGAAACCCCTGGCGTACCCCAAACTGTCGTGTCACTCGAAGATAATGAAAGTATTCTTGCTCTGTCCCGTGTCGTCCAATGACCCACCTCCCCCTTCGGACCCATCGAAGCCACTCATCAGCCTCTGGCCATGCGGGACAATCCCGATATGGCCTCCACACCACATCTCCTAGAGTCAGTCATGCCAATGCATCTATGTAATGGTCCACGTCTCCCGCAAACCGTCGACTCTACCCTCGCTCCTCAGATCGATACCATAAAGCACCATAACCAATGTCTCTATCCACCATGTCAACCCGTGTAGTCCAGGGTAGCCCTCGTGGTCGCTCCACGGCTATATGCTGCCAGGCCCAACACTGCAACAAGTAACTGCAACCAATCCCCTTTCGCTTCTGACAGCGGACCTCATACAACTCATCATATAGTTGAGCCAAGAGCGTCTGGCCCCATCTCATGATCACCGGCTCTGTCACAGGACAATCCACTAACTACCACACCACCTCCAGTAGGTTCCATGGGAACCTCGCCCCCGAGGAGTCTGGCAACAGCATGTTGGAAATGAGGCTCATGAGTAGTGCATGCCTCACTCCCAACACCCTCCTCTCATACCACCACCGCACTAGGATCCCACCCACCTGACAATCCTCCTCCGCTTTCTACACCGCGTCCTCCCCACCCAAGTCCTCCCCATGTCCAAAACATCGGGTCAGTACAGCCGTCCTCTGGCCTCGTGGCGTCGTCCGGATGGGAACCCCGTCTATCGAAATCCGAAGAATCCGATACACATCCTCCAAGGTAACTGTCATCTCCCCTGTCGGGAGATGGAAGGTGTTCGTCCGAACATCCCATAGACTGATCAAAGCTATCAAGTACGCCCGATCCCCAACAACTGCCTCCAATCGAGCCACATGCTTGAGCCCCAAGGCATCAAGCCACTCCCAGTCCTCCGCACTCAACGCCTCGCGGGCACTAGAAAAAATAGTCGGTACCCGATGCCGACTCTTCACCACCTGCATATCACAAAACATAAACACATCAAAAACATGCATCAAATCACCATCACATATTCAAAAATGCATCAATATACAGTAACATCATTCATTCACATGTACATCTGTTACAATTTACAAACATACAAACAACAAAAAAAAAATAAAAAAAAAATGACATGGTTTACCTATGGTTTCGACCTAAGTTTACCATTTAAACAAAAAAATTCATCAATTTTTCATCTTTAATTTCATAAAAAAAACAAAAATTTGACATGGTTTACCTACGGTTTTGACCTAAGTTTACCATTTAAACAAAAAAAAAATTCATCAATTTTTCATCTTTAATTTCATACAAAAAATAACAAAATTTGACATGGTTTACCTATGGTTTTGACCTAAGTTTACCATTCAAACAAAAAATTCATCAATTTTTTTTTAATCTAGGGTTTCATTTCATAAAAAAAATAGAAAAAAATGGACATGGTTTACCTACGGTTTTGACCTAAGTTTTACCATTCACATAAAAAAAAACATTTTTATAACCGTGGTTACCCTAAGGTGTTACTCTAAGTTTCATTTGGGTTTATCCTACGGTTTTCCATCTAGGTTTCCATCGGTTTGCATACACGTTTCATTTTGTTTCATGGTCTTTAAATCAAATTCATTCACCTTTTAATTAATTAATTAGGGTTCCATGTCTTACACAAAAGAAAAACACAATAAAAACACATTTGCACTTTTCAAATTAAAACTCGAGGAGATAGTTCACTTACTAGTCTCGCCTCGGCTTCGCCGCCTGATGACCCGGTTTGTGCACTCATGGTAGCTGGAAAATTCGATAGCGCTTCGCGTCAGAAAATCTCCCTCCTCCTCCTCAGAGCTCCAAATCGCTCGCGATGAACAGTGCAAATGAGCCAAATCTGTCATTTTTGCATATTTATATTTTTTGCTTGCTGGTATTCGTTCTTGCCTGGAACGAGCGCTTTTTCCTCGGAGGAGCGCTCGTCCCACCCTAGGATGAGTACCATCATGGAGTTCGTCCCCCCCCAAAACGAATACCAAAAAAAAAAAAAACAAAACCAACCAAAATATAAAAATGACAAATGCCAACAAAACCACTAAAAATTGCCGGACAAAAGTGCTCTTGTACTTAATCTCTTGGCATCAAAAAAACAAATGTCGGGGTTTACATTGTCCTTATCTGTCTCCCAAAGAAGGCTACCATGGCCGGACCGCTCCATGAGAGATCAGATTTTCGCCAATGTTAACCCCAAATGGCATCCCAAAATGGGTTCACACCCACCAAAAATAGGTCAAAAAAATCGAGAAACTGCTCGAGCATTCACCGGATAACATCTGAAGGCACCCTCACTTAAGTCATCTTGGGTCAAGCGACTCGTCGCTTTTCTCATGTCGGTCATTCCCTCATCGATTCGTCGCTTGAGGGGGTAGTCACACTTAGTTGCCAATCAACAACAATATACCCAATCATGGAAATGACATGCATTCAAAGGATCATTGACAAAGACAATCATGCCCCTGCTTGGGGCAGCAAACAAGCAATTATCACAAGCTGATCAAATACTTGGCATTCGTGAATCATGAACTCAAGGTTCCCATAGACAAAAGGTTGCGCCCTTTGCCTATTCATGACTGATCAATGTCCAAGTTCAAGTAATACCTCACCGAACCAGGTTAATGCTTGATTTAAGTTCCTTAGCTCGTCAGAAGCAAGGATTCAAGAATGCGTGCCCTTTTCCATACTTGGGGCATCAAGAGTTGGTTAGGTTACTGAGAAATCCTAATCATTAGTGCTTTGGTTATCTATTTTTGCTCAGCACTGCACCATGTGCAGCGCTTTCCAAAAAGGGGCATCTGTAGACACCAAAACAGCACCAATCCGATTATGTGACTGCAAACACTGATCGCATTAACACACACAGCCCCTAGGGCAGCCCCAGAGGTTAAAACAATGGTTCTAACCACTCACACAGTAGTTTTAAAAGTCAAAGATCAATTTGGCACCTTTTAGGCACTCTGCTACTTATTCGCTCCACCCAGGGACGAGTGCAGACTGGTACTCGTTCCACCCAGGGACGATTACCAGCGCTCGCTTCAGGGTGGGACGAATGCCAGGTTTGACCGGCAAAAAGTCAAACCTCGACGCATGACAACTCAGAACTACCACTTAGCTCTCCCTTCATGGCATAGGAGTGCGAGTGAGTTCTTTTGACAACTCATATCTGCCAATTGACTCTCCATTCATTGCATGGGAATGAGAGTGAGCTTTTTAGGACAACTCAGATATGCCACTTGACTCTCCCTTCATTGCATGGGAGTGAGAGTGGGCTTTTTCATGACAACTCAAATTAGCTACTTAACTCTCCCTTCATTGCATGGGAGTGCGAGTGAGTTCTTTTGGGCATGCAGCAGCAGTTACAGAAGCAGTTATGGAGCCCTTGATCAGGGAGAAGTCTTCTCTTCCCTGAAAAAGCATTCATGCTAAGTAGCACTTTTGCATGCTAATTCAAAGAGACCCCTTGGGTCTATAAAATGGTGAGTTTCCTCACCCAAAAGATATACAGAGAAGGAGCATTTTGAGCGACGAAGTGCTTGCATTTTACTTACGATTTGTGCTTTACATCCATAATCTCTTAATCGAAGAGGAGGTTATTGGGTGACTTTGAAGGCACGAATCAAGAACCAAAAACCTGATTTTTTTGACCACAATATCCTACCAATTTTTTGACAACACATCACACCAAGTTTTGGACCTGTTGAGAAGCAACACACCCCCCCTGAAAAATGAGATTCCATCCTTAGAAAGCCCTAAACTTCCATTTTTGCAACAGGGACCCTCTTGATAATTTTCAGGTTTTAAATCCAAATTTGCTTGCCTCCTTTTTAAAGTTGTGCTTTTTCTTGCATTCCAGCTGTGTTATCCAAGAATTCACTTTTTACATGCTAGAATCATTCATGCACAAAGAAAATCTTGCACCGGTACCGAGAAAAATGCTGAAAACAGATAGAAAATTCATGAAAAATCAAACTTTCCATTTTTGGTAGTGTCGCGATATCGCGACACTTCCATTTATGGAAATGTCGCGAAATCGCGAAAGGTAAATCAAAAAGCAGCTAAGTCATTTTTGTGTAGCGAAATCGCGACACTTTCCATTTTTGAAGTGTGCGATATCGCGACATTTCCATTTTTGGAAGTGTCGCGATATCGCGACATTTCCATTTTTGGAAAGTGTCGCAAAATCGCTGCCGGCCAGAGGAGAGAGAAGAAAGTTGTACGGAAGGGCGCGATTTTGTGACATGTCACGAAATCGTGACATGTCGCATTTTCACGGTAGGAGAGAGAAAGTGGGCTGTAGAATGAAAATCGGCTAAGTCGCAAATGTGTCGCAAAATCGCGGTCAACGCGGTCAACGCATGCAGCTACGGGAACTGTCGCGATATCGCGACGTGTTCTATTTTTGCGGGTTGTTGATGGAAAAACGCTTAAGTGCAAAAGATGCAGCGCGTCGCTAACATGTCTCAAAATCGTGACATGCTTGAAAAAGTTGTGCGACAGCTGGCAGGAGGCGCGATTTCGTGACATGTCACGAAATCGCGACATGTCGCGTTTTCGCGGCCGACAAGGGAAGAAGCAGCGCAGCGCTGGGGACGTCGCGATTTCGTGACATGTCACGAAATCGCGACATGTCACGAATCGCGATAGGAGAGAGAAAGTCCTAAGAATCGTGACATGTCACAGAATCGCGATAGGAGAGAGAAAGTCCTAAGTTGACCAGAAGTGCATTCCAGCGGGAAACAGAAGGCATCCTGGGGTAGCGACACGTGTCAAAGCGTGAGGCAGACAAACAAAAGCCGACATGCAAGCTTGCTTTAGGGTTTTTAGCCTGATTTAATATGTTTTAACCTTTAAAGCTTCTGATTTAATGATTATTAAAGTGCTAATATAATCTTTTTGTCTTTCATGCAGGATTCCATCTGGCACTTACGGGACAACCGGGAAAGGCCATAAAGTCAAAGTTAAAGTGCAGATTTGATCGAGGACCGCCATGCTAGAGGAGAAGATGCCGGTGAAAGCATTCAATGGCAGATTTATGGCAGAATTAATAGCATGAAGACCATTTCAACTCAGGGATGGCTTTACGGAGATCAAATTGATGGAGAAGTGGTGACTCATCCGGCTCACCAGCGAGAATTAATGGAGGCATTTATTTGCAGCTGCGGATGAATGCAAGTGGCTTTAGATTTTATCTTCTCCATTTATGGCAGTTGACTCCCCTGATTTGCCGAAGGGTTAAGTTCTATCCGGACTTTGATTTTAAATGGATTTTTATTGTAAAACCCGGGTCCTAGGGTTTAGAAAGATAAGGTTTGCAGTTAAAGAAGAAGATATTTCTGAAAAGATCAGGGTCTGTCCTGAGTCTATAAATACTTCTTCTCAATGTAATTGCGGGAGGCGGAGACTTAGAAATAAAAGGCTTATAAGCAATTTCTTGCAAATCTTGTGAAATCCTTTGTTTATGGACTTGGAGTTGATGTGCTTTAGCTTTTACGTGATAGCATGGCCAGGAGCCTAATCTTTTGCAGAGTGTGATAAGTGTATCTTCTTTTGTTATCCGTTCCATTAAAGTTTGTTAGATATATCTTGTAAATGCGATTATCAAGTTTAAATATGTTGTTAGGCTTCAGTTGTTCTATTGTCTGCTAGGGGAAATTACTGATTTGAGGTTATGTTTGTTCTAATTGCTCTGTCTTCATTTGTGTGAGCTAGGCTATCGGTGAAAGATACCGGTTTTAACCAGTCTGCCCTTGGATTTATGATTTTTTGCTAGATCTGTTTCACTCTGCCTTGTGCTCTTAGTTGAAAGTGATCTTAGATCGACTGGACACTTTCTTCTTTGATTTGTTCTTTTGTGAAGCTGATAGCATAGATAAGATTGATAGTTTAGGGTTTTACAGTTGATGTTTGATAAACTTCTCTTTCTGCCTTACCCTACCCTCTCTTTGTTTTCGATGAAATGATCCATTTTTATTTTCTTTGTTTGTCTTTTATTTAAATCTGCTGACCCATGAGAGCTAGATCAAGAATTCAAGTTAAATCTGATAAACAAGTGACAACTACTGAACAAGTTCAGGAACCCCCTGTAAGGTAACAGAGCAGTCCATATTGAAATCTATTCCAGAAGTGAAAAAGAGTGAATAGCCATTCGACCCAACTCTGTAACTCGCACCTTGGATAACCAGCTAGATCCTAAAGTGAGTGGGATTCGTCCCGTGGGTGTCTCCGGAGCTTCCTTGCTCATCCTTTCACGGGGTGTGTATGAAAGCCGGACCAACACCTAATTGGCGCTAGAAGGAGGGCCATGAACTCAGTTCAAGTATTGTAAGGGCATAACAACAACATTTGTAAGGACCCACACTGAACTCCGAATAGTTTTGTAAATTGTCAGTACAGTTTTGTAAGTTGTCAGTGCAGTGTTTTAAATTTCCAAATTCAGGACCTGTTGAGAACTGCAAAGTTATAAGTGCTTGTGAAAGCTGGATTCTACATACAGGGTAACAAGGTCCCACCCCAGAGCTGGAGAGCTCCTTGTCCCTGAATTAGAAACTCCGAGAAGAAGTAGCCACAGAAGGGCCACATCTCTATCACAGATAGTTTTATCACCACTGATTGTTACTCCAACCAGAGCTCAGAATATTCTTGTCAATCCATTAGCTATGGCAAATTGGTTGGGCTCCACAGCTTTGAACATTCCGGGTATAGCCCATGACTTGCCCAGAAATCCAGAAAGATACCTCCCTAGGTATAAACATGATGGGACAAGAACTGCAGAGGAACACTTAATTGCATTCAAGAATGCACTGAAGTTATTAAATGTACAGCATGAGGATGTTGCCTGCAGACTCTTCCCGTTCACTCTCCAGGAGGGAGCCTATGATTGGTTTCTAAATCTTACCAATGATTCCATCACCAGTTGGAATGATTTAGAGAAATTTTTTGTGTCACAGTTCGGAGAAGTGATAGATCCCAGCATTTTATATCAGCAGTTTTCTGGCATCAAAAGAGAACTGAATGAGTCTATTAGATCCTATAATGTCAGATTCCAGAAAGCTTATGGTAGACTCACTGGGTATTATGTGCCTAATGCAGACCTGGCACTAGAGATCTTCAGAAATTCTTTAGATCCCATGACCTCTGTCTTCTTGAAGAGAGATGCCACTGTTACCAACTTGACAGAAGCTTATAAAGAAGCTTTAATCCTGGAAAGACAGTTGGGACCCCAGCCTTTAAATCTTCAGCAAACTCCTTTGATCACACAGCCTACTCCTGTATTCAATCCTATCCCACATCAGATGATGTTACCAGTCTGTCAGACTTTACCATCAGCAGCACCATTAGCTGCTGCACCTGTTGAGAATGTACAGAACCCGATAAAAGAGGCTGACAATGCTAGGATTGAAGAAGTCTCAAAGATTGTTCAGAAGCTGGCCAATGATTTTTTGAGTTTTAAAAGGCAAACTTCTACTGGAGACAATCCCAACAGATATTCATATCAACCAAACAGATTTAACAGGCCCCCATATGAACCTAATAAATATTACAAGGGTAAAGCTCATGATGTGAACATTTGTGAT
The DNA here is from genome assembly GCA_028583015.1 of Wollemia nobilis. Taxonomy (NCBI): domain Eukaryota; kingdom Viridiplantae; phylum Streptophyta; class Pinopsida; order Araucariales; family Araucariaceae; genus Wollemia; species Wollemia nobilis. Next base: position 1,890,312 of record JAQPPZ010001316.1, on the reverse strand, counting down.
TTGGCCCTACCCAACTGGTGTAGAATTCATGCCACTTCTCAGCATGGGGAGTTAGATTGTGTGGAATTTTGCAATGCATTTGAAGCCTTGTCTGGTGATCTGATCTCCCCTGAAAATCAAAGAACTGCTAATGGCCCAAGTTCATCTGGACACAGTGCAGCTATGGTCTTGGATTCTTTCTCTTTCCTGGATGAATCTGAGAATGTAGTTGAAATGCCCATGGATGAAGTACAGGCTTTCCAGCAGTACAGAAGAGATAATTACAACCTGAGAAACAGGAATCCTGAGCCTAATACCACATCAACTCCTCCTGACAACTCTCACAATATTCCTCCTGACCCCTCTCCAAGCAATAATCCACCTCCACCAAAGGGAGGAGCTCAAAGAGTACCAGATGTTGCTATTCCTCCACTTAACAAAGGATATAACATAGTGGAGGATATGAAAAATATTAAGGCTAACATTACTTTGCATGAGTTGGCACAGATTTCAAAGCAGAGAGATAATCTGATAAAGACATACTCTGGCCCTGTTGCTAAACCTGTGGATAAAGGGAAGAAAATAGCCAATGCCAATCTGGCCATGTACAAGGAAAAGACTGAAGTTCCCCCATTTTTATTGACTGTCAGAATTTTTGGGAAGAATTTACATAATTGTTTGGTAGATTCAGGTGCATCTGCTAATGTCATGCCACTGGCAATTTGTCAGCGATTGGGGCTGACCCCAATGAAGTCCGAGAGGAGAGTTGTCCAATTGGACAAGTCAGAAGTTAAGGTTGTGGGAGAGCTACAAAACATTCACATTCAATTGGCATCTGAGCCAAGGGCTCAACATAAGATCGAAATCCAAGTTGTGGATATCCCGAGTGGGGTATGGAATGCTGTTGAGTAGGGATTGGTCTAAGTCTCTAAATGGATATCTGGCAACGAGACTTTTCACACATGTGGTTGCCATGGAAGGGTGTGGCCAATCAATTGCGGGTTGACGAGAGAACCCGGTACAAGCACACGATTACGAGTACAATGCTACAAATGAAACTGTCAATGTTGCAGAAGTTGACATTGGAGTCTACAATTTAACAATTGGGCACAATAATAAATTTAACAAAGCTCATCCTATATATACTAATGAAGTTTGGACACCTCATGTGGATGGAGCCAGATGTAAACGAGGATTCGGAATAGGGGCGAGTCCTCAAAGGACCTCAAAGTCGGACATTTTTTATGTCTTACCGCTGCAGTTCCCATGTACTAATAATTTAGCGAGTATGAAGCTACGATTTTAGGTTTAAAGTTTGCTTTGGATAAAAATGTGAAAAACATTCAAGTTTTCACTGATTCAGATGTGGTGGTCTAGGTCTGTCAAGATTTTAAGGTATTTGATCCTGGGGGTTTTTACATTCAGTCCTTTTGAAAGAATTCTGCAAACCCTTCAAGTAGAAGCATAAACATGTTATCATATGATTTGTTATTATATGATTTGTTTAATTTGAAGGAGTTGCAGATTTGTTTTTCAAATGGGACAGGGAAGACCGTAAACACAAGTCTTTCCCAGATAGCAAATTTTTTAAGCACAGTCTAGAGTGCATTTCGTCAACAGGACCTGAAAGGTAATTTTTCTAAATTACTTGCACATGGTCAAAAAATTTTAAGGCACCATTTCTCTGCTTTCCCAACTGCTGCATTTTTTGAGTATGAAGGGAAGTTGTAACATATGTATACATTGTAAATAAGCTTTGAAGTTTTTCAGTTTTATTTCTTTGTTAGTGCAGTTTTATTTTTAAATGTCTGTAGTTTTATGTTTGTTTAATTTTAATGTAGTTATTTTAGTTGCTTCATCTTAATTTTTAATCTTTAGTTGTCTGTATAGTTTTAGCTTGTTCAGTTTATTTCTTTTGTCAGTGCTTTTTATTTCCTTTCTTTGTCTTTTTATGTCAGCTTGCTGTTTAAGTCTGTACAGTCTTTTGTTTCAGTTTTATTTGCTTTAGTTCTTTATTGCAGTTCTTTTTCTTTGCTGTCTGTACAGTTGCTTTAGTTTATTTCAGTGCTGTTGCAGTTTCCCTTTGTCAGTTTTTGGTTGCTGTGTTTTTAGTTAATCCTTGCTGTCTGTATAGTGTCTTTTGTTTTAGCTTGCTTTTATTTTAGTCTGTGCATTCTTTGTTTCAATTTTATTTGCAGTCTGTGCAGTTTTGATTCTGTTTTGCTTTAGAAGCCTGTGTCTGTCCTTGGAAGCCTGTACAAAGTCCTTTGGCTTTTGAAATATTCTGTCCTTTAACCTTTGCCTGAGCATTCAATGAAAAGTCAGCCTGCTGAAAATTGTTTTATTCCTAGCTGATCAATCCAGATCTCAATGCCCACGTTGTTCACCATTATAATTGAGATAGTCTGCTTAAATTTGAACAGTGGAACTATTTTGTTATTCGGGACAAAGGTATAGAGATGATTGGATTTTGTGTCTTGCTTGCCACAGTTGTTTTAATGATAGGAAAACTGCTATGTTGTTTTGTTGGAGGAACTCCCGGGGAATCCAAGAAAAGCTGGTTATGAGAGGGGACTATGTCATGTAATTATTTGGGTATATCTAGAGGCTATCAGTGCCTAGACTGAAACAGTTGGATTGATCAAAGTTCCAGATTGATCAAATGTTAAAAGAAAATTGTGATTTCCCTAAAAGCATTTCAGATATTGATATATTTCAGAGGGAGAGATATAAAAAAAAAAAAGAGAAAAAGAAAAGAGTTGAACAATTAAAAGAGGCAGCCAATATTATATTTCTTAAGTTGGGCCCTACAGTTGTAAATTTGGGTCGTGTAAATCTAAAGGGTAACTCTGTCTAGGCTGTAAAAGGCTAAACTAGTAAACAGAGCTCTACTCGGTTTCCCCTTTTACAATCTAGAAAAGTTGATTAATCCAAGTTTATCATTCGATTCAGTCATCCTTGAAGAAAGTTTTATACCCTTTGTAATTGCACATCGAAATCTTCCTTGAAGTAATCCAGCCTAGTATGTCCTTGGGAAATTTTAACAGCTAGCAGTTAGCAGTCAATTTATTGTGAAGAATGTCTGTGGCAAGGCATGATGCATGGTCTTTTTGTTTTGAAACCAGAGTCTTGGGTTCTAAAATAGTGCTACTATTTTACCCGTAGATATCGCCATTTGTTGAGAAGCAACACACCCCCACTGAAAAATGAGATTCCATCCTTAGAAAGCCCTGAACTTCCATTTTTGCAGCAGGGACCCTCTTGATAATTTTTAGGTTTTAAATCCAAATTTGCTTGCCTCCTTTTTAAAGTTGTGCTTTTTCTTGCATTCCAGCTGTGTTATCCAAGAATTCACTTTTTACATGCTAGAATCATTCATGCACAAAGAAAATCTTGCACCGGTACCGAGAAAAATGCTGAAAACAGATAGAAAATTCATGAAAAATCAAACTTTCCATTTTTGGTAGTGTCGCGATATCGCGACACTTCCATTTATGGAAATGTCGCGAAATCGCGACAGGTAAATCAAAAAGCAGCTAAGTCATTTTTGTGTAGCGAAATCGCGACACTTTCCATTTTTGGAAGTGTCGCGATATCGCGACATTTCCATTTTTGGAAAGTGTCGCAAAATCGCTGACGGTCGGAGGAGAGAGAAAGAAAGTTGTACGGAAGGGCGCGATTTTGCGACATGTCACGAAATCGTGACATGTCGCATTTTCACGATAGGAGAGAGAAAGTGGGCTGCAGAATGAAAATCGGCTAAGTCGCAAATGTGTCGCAAAATCACGGTCAACGCGGTCAACGCATGCAGCTACGGGAACTGTCGCGATATCGCGACGTGTTCTATTTTCGCGGGTTGTTGATGGAAAAACGCTTAAGTGCAAAAGGTGCAGCGCGTCGCTAACATGTCTCAAAATCGCGACATGCTTGAAAAAGTTGTGCGACAGCTGGCAGGAGGCGCGATTTCGTGACATGTCACGAAATCGCGACATGTCGCGTTTTCGCGGCCGACGGGGAAGAAGCAGCATGGCACTGGGGACGTCGCGATTTCGCGACATGTCACGAAATCGCGACATGTCGCAGAATCGCGATAGGAGAGAGAAAGTCCTCCAAGTTGACCAGAAGTGCATTCCAGCGGGAAACAGAAGGCATCCTGGGGTAGCGACACGTGTCAAAGCGTGAGGCAGACAAACAGAAGCCGACATGCAAGCTTGTTTTGGGGTTTTTAGCCTGATTTAATCTGTTTTAACCTTTAAAGCTTCTGATTTAATGATTATTAAAGTGCTAATATAATCTTTTTGTCTTTCATGCAGGATTCCATCTGGCACTTACGGGACAACCGGGAAAGGCCATAAAGTCAAAGTTAAAGTGCAGATTTGATCGAGGACCGCCATGCTAGAGGAGAAGATGCCGGTGAAAGCATTCAATGGCAGATTTATGGCAGAATTAATAGCATGAAGACCATTTCAACTCAGGGATGGCTTTGCGGAGATCAAATTGATGGAGAAGTGGTGACTCATCCGGCTCACCAACAGAATTAATGGAGGCATTTATTTGCAGTTGCGGATGAATGCAAGTGGCTTTAGATTTTATCTTCTCCATTTATGGCAGTGACTCCCCTGATTTGCTGAAGGGTTAAGTTCTATCTGGACTTTGATTTTAAATGGATTTTTATTGTAAAACCCGGGTCCTAGGGTTTAGAAAGATAAGATTTGCAGTTAGGGAAGAAGATATTTCTGAAAAGATCAGGGTCATGTCTCGAGTCTATAAATACTTCTTCTCAATGTAATTGCGGGAGGCGGAGACTTAGAAATAAAAGGCTTATAAGCAATTTCTTGCAAATCTTGTGAAATCCTTTGTTTTCGGACTTGGAGTTGATGTGCTTTAGCTTTTACGTGATAGCATGGCCAGGAGCCTAATATTTTGCGAGTGTGATAAGTGTATCTTCTTTTGTTATCCATTCCATTAAAGTTTGTTAGATATATGCTGTAAATCTGCCATTATCAAGTTTAAATATGCTTTGTTAGGCTTCAGTTGTTCTATTGTCTGCTAGGGGAAATTACAGATTTGAGGTTAAGTTTGTTCTAATTGCTCTGTCTTCACTGTGCGAGCTAGGCTGCCGGTGAAAGATACCAGTTTTAACCAGCTGCCCTTGGATTTATGATTTTCTGCTAGATCTATTTCACTCTGCCTTGTGCTCTTAGTTGAAAGTGATCTTAGACTGACTGGACACTTTCTTCTTTGATTTGTTCTGTTGTGAAGCTGATAGCATAGATAAGATTGATAGTTTAGGGTTTTACAGTTGATGTTTGATAAACTTCTCTTTCTGCCTTACCCTACCCTCTCTTTGTTTTCGATGAAATGATCCATTTTTATTTTCTTTGTTTGTCTTTTATTTAAATCTGCTGACCCATGAGAGCTAGATCAAGAATTCAAGTTAAATTTGATAAACAAGTGACAACTACTGAACAAGTTCAGGAACCCCCTGTAAGGTAACAGAGCAGTCCATATTGAAATCTATTCCAGAAGCGGAAAAGAGTGAATAGCCATTCGACCCAACTCTGTAACTCGCACCTTGGATAACCAGCTAGATCCTAAAGTGAGTGGGATTCGTCCCGTGGGTGTCTCCGGAGCTTCCTTGCTCATCCTTTCGCGGGGTGTGTATGAAAGCCTGACCAACAGGACCCATCCCAAGCGGATTGGTGTCGAAACAAAGTTTCACCCGTGGGTGGTTTGTCGTCGGGCACCTCCTGCCTTATTGCAGGTTTTCTCGTCTCACCCCGGAACGAGTACCAACTGTCACAGGATTTCTCGTCTCACCCCGAAACGAGTACCAAACTGTTGCAGGTTTACTCGTCCGACCCAGAGATGAATACGGATTTGTACTGAATTTGGTGACTTTTTCTTTTGCAGTATTTTGCTACTTACATGATTATGCTTCTGTCAAATTTTTAGTTTATTTGGACTCATTTTAACCAGCATTATATTTATCTTTTATGGTAACCTTTTATATTTGCTCTTTTATTTTTTTCATACACAGGTGCTACTGATTCTTTATTTGTTTCTTTAAACGTAGATTTTCAGCATTAGAGGAGCAGCGAGGAATCTACTTTTACCAACACAAGCAGCGGCAACATTTTGGTTCGCCCATCTTATATGTGGGCACGTGGAAGAAGGAATTCTGAAACAAGTTGTAAAAGACCAACATTTAACGCTCCTATCCCCTAAAAAGGAAGGAGACGCATTGTAACACAAATTTGAAAAGCATATCAATAAAAGGGCCGTAATTTATATTGCTTTGATATCTTGTGTCCATGTTCCTTCTTTTTTACGCATTTCTCAATAACATAGGGTTTGAGCATTATTTTAGTTTCGTTTACATTGCATTTTTAGTCTATCCTTTTTGTTTCCGAAATCTCGTGCTTTCAATAATAATAATAGAAAATTTGAGATTTCTTTTGCCACCAAAATTCTAACACTGACTTATTCTGGTATTTTATAGGTAAATAAACCAGAGAAGACGATAGAACCAAGGGAAGCCAAACTACCAAGGAAGGAAGCTAAAGAGTTGAGAAAAAAAGAGATTCACTAAATTTGGACATAATTTTGAAGATCCCTGGTGCTTGATAGATAGATAAACCTCAACAATTTAAGATTGATAACTCAACTTACTTAGCTTCAAGGAGAAGATATCAAAATAATTACAGATATCCATAGCTAAAATTGGAGATCTGAATCAAGAAAATACCCAATTGGCCAGCTCCTCCTCTCAGTTGAAGATAACTCGGACAGATAGCTCATCCATCCAACTATAAACCATTGAAATCTAGCTCATTTACAACTATAAACCACTAGAATACAATTGTAAAGCATTTAAAATTTTAAATTGTAAGGCTATAAATAGCCATGGAGACCCCATTTCAAAGGGTCGGATGCCATTTTAGTGATAGACTTTTAGAAAAATTTCTCTTTGATAGTTGATGAGCATCTATGCCCCTATCACTATAATTGGAGAATTTATTTCTTGCAATCACCTAATGCAAGCAATTCTGAATGTACTGATTGAATACCTGATTAATACAATTCATTGAAGTTCTTGGTGTAATCTATGCATGTTGATGGTGGTTACACTAGAGTTAATTTTGATGCATTGTTTCTCTTCCTTCTAAATATAGCACCGTCTTAGCCTCATATTGTGTAATAGTTAATCGATGCTAAGGCTAGTTTACTATAAAATTGGCTTCTTCAATAGATTTTGCATAAATATTCATACTATAATGGCTTATTTTATTTCTTCCTTTAACCCTTTTCTTTTGAATTTTCTTTGAAACCTGCTTAGATTAGGAGTAGATTAGTTGAATTCCATCTTCTAAAACTCATTTTATATAATATTTTTTGTAAGTTTTAGATTAATCTTTGTTATGTGCTTGGAATATTATGATTATGATGCAATGAATGTTATATGTTTGATGAATTTCAAGGTAGCAAGCCTAGAATCTTGCTCTATTCCATTTTATTGATGCAATCCATGATATCAAATGCTTATATCTTGATAATTGGTTGAATATTAAGCTAGATTTATGTTTTATAGGTTTAAAAAATGAATTGGCACTTGCCCTTATTAACAGTTATATGTTTCTTTGAGTTATAAATCTAATTCCGTTCGCTCATGCTTTGATTTAGAATATTTGATAAGAACATAACCATGTTAGACTAATCTTATTAGAACCTTGGGAAGATTGATTATCTCCTTTCAAGATAGGACATCCCGAATGAGTCCTTGTTGTTGTTATATGTTTGTAATTGGATAGATGTATCAGTCAACACATCTTCCCCATAAATCACATCAACTAACCAATAAACTTGGGGGTTTTCAAGGTATCACACCATACCCTGACCACCAATCAAACAAAAACACAACTTGGGGTAATCAAGGTATCAAAACCTTCCTCATTAATCAATCATTTTAACCAATCCAAAAAAAGGCTCAATCAATCAAGTGCTTTTACCTCACCATCAAGATTTTTATGTGGTTTTATCAATGCAAACAATTAATCAACACATCATGCTAGGTTCAAAAAGGTTGTGTCCTTTTTTCAAAGGTTGCACCCTTTGCCTTACATTCACATCAATCAACACATCAACTACCATGTTCAAAAGGTGGTGGTATTTTGTCAAAGGTTAAACCCTTTACCTCACATTCATATTAATCAAATCAATCATCGAGCTCAAAGAGTTGCATCCTTTTGTCAAAGGTTTCACTCTTTGCCTCGCCATCTCTAAATTCAAATTCCAGTTCAAATGCACCTAATCCCTTTGGTCACAATTTCAATCAAATCCTACAAATGCACTTAACACCTTTGGTCACATTTCAATTCAACAAGCTCCAAAGGGTCTAACCCCTTTGGTCAAATGATTCTCAAGTGAACCTAGTATCTAGTGATTTACTCTAGTCACCTAGTGGTTGCAATGACTAGTTATCCATGCAATCTGGTAGGATGGGTAAATTACCATAAGGAAACTTGGGTAGATGTCATCCAATTACAATTCAAAATTCTTCAAAGGTACCCAAATCCCTTTTATCATTAATAATTCAAAGGTTCCAAGGGTATCCAAACCCCTTTGGTCAAATCAATTAAAAATGCTCCAAAGGAACCTAACTCCCTTTGGTCATAGTTTCAATTAAAATATGCCAAAGGCACCTAACATCTTTGGTCAAAATAATTCAAAATACTTGAGTGAACCTCGTATCTAGTGATTTACTCTAGTCACCTATTGGTTGCAGTGATTGGTTATCCATACAATCCAATAGGATGAGTAAATTACCATAAGGCCACATAAAAAAATGATAAAATTAAAAATTTTGCAAAATAAAAAACCAATCCACAAGAGATTAACCAAAGCTAATGAGGCATCAAAAATATCAATGTTACCTAGAACACCCAAGCTCATCATCTCATTTTTTCAAGTGACTTGTTGCTTTCATCATTTTCCATTTCCTCTATCGACTTGTTTCTTGACGGGGTAGTTATGTAAATTACAAAATTTAAAATCAAATCAATAATAAAACACTCAATAATGCAAATTGCATTCATTCAAGAATCATTGTCAAATACAATCATACACCCTCCTTTTTAGGGCAAATAACAAAAAAAAATTTAAACCAAACAAATAACAAGCCACCCAAAATACCTATTTGGTATACCTAAATCCCAGACTAATAATGTTTGTTCTTGGATGAAATTTTACTAAGATTAAGTATACTTAAAGCCTAGAATCATGATTTCTATCCTTGATTGAATACATTCGGGCATCTTACTTTGATTTATTCAATTAATATCATTATCCCTCAAATCGACCTTTTTAGATTATTTATATTTGCTTTGCATTGTGCTTTTGCACAAAGCATCCCAAAAAGGGGCATCTGGAGACACCTAAAATACGTCATATTGAGGAGACTACCTGAATGGACTCCTTTTAGACCACATAATCCACCTTGAGCAACTTCAATGCTAAAACAATGGTCTTCACCACTTAAATAGGTATAAGTCCCCATAAAACCGTGGTCGTCTCGACCCAAGACACCCTTAAAATCAAGGCCATATCAACCCAAGATACCCTCCAAATCATGGCCATCTTGACCCAATACACCCTCCAAACCATGGTTATCTCAACCCAAGACACCCTCCAAACCATGGTCATCTCGATCCGAGACGATTGCCAAAAGAAAGTTTAAAAATAAAAAGCACGTAACTGGTAGCCAAAATTACCAGTTAAACCCATGCATGATATTTCATTAGCATTAAATACCCTACATGGACCAAAAATTAAAAAACAAAATGCATACAATAATTAATCACATGAGATTCCAAAGATAGGCATCTATTTTTTAATGTAGACTGTCTCTTTGCTTTTTATGCAAGGTGTGTTCACCATTATTAGCTTCTTTCTAAGAAGTCTATAAATTGGAACTCAACCTTCAGTTTTAAAGGTCCTCAATATTTGAATTTATGTAATGAAGTGTTACTAAATTCAATCCTCAATTCCCTAAGCAACGAAGTGCTACCAACTTCAATCCTAAAAAATCCTCTTACCGCTAAGACCATACTATCATATTACTATAGAGGATTGAAATTTGTGCTTCCATCTTCTGTGTAGTTGAATATATTCACTTTGGTGACTGATTTGATCCATCAAGTCACTCTAACATTGTAACAATCCATTAAAAAAACCCTAATTCGATCTCAGATTCCACCTTGACTCAACCACGAAGAAACACAGTCCTAAGATAACGATCATCTTGACCCGAGATGACCCGCAGGCAAGGTCATCTTGATCTAAGACATCCTCTAGAAGAGATCTAGTTTACTGCTTTTTCTTTTAGCATAGCTTAGATCAATATTTTTACTATTTTTGCATTTAGATAGATTTCATATTATACATGTTTCAGTCTAGTTTTATCTTCATTTATCACATTCATATCAATTAATACAAGCTTGATTTCGATGGGCTCTTCATATACTTTTGATACATTTCTAGTTTCTTTGTGTGCAAAACACAAGATCCAACAAATGAAAAAGGAGCACCAGATTCACATCACTCTCCTCATAGTGATTATAAAAAACCCACCCCTAGATGGATTCCATTAGCAAGAAGATCATTTAGTGCACTAGGATTATTAAGAGGGGATTAAAACCCTCATATTTTTATTGATTGTATCACACTTATGAAATCCCTCAAGGGAACGTGATTGTAATATGTTTTGATAAAGCTAAGTTATCATTAATAAAAAGGACCCAGCTCACAGTATTATCATTGTGTTTTGATTATGTGCATGTGTTCATTATTGCTTTTACATAATTATTTACTTTATTAGTGTATGGTTTTTGGGCTCTCACAACCAAACGCAAAAAAAAATTCCACTTAGACTTTTGATCCATGCAATACATGTGAAGCATATCTTCTAGGACTTGGTTCACCCTCTCTATTTTCCCATCTATTTTTGTATGGTAATCATAAGGAATATTCAATTTAGTGCCCAATGCATGATGAAGAGCCTTCCAAAATTTTGACATGAACCTAGAATCTCTCTCTGATATGATCACTTAAAGAAAACTATGTAACCTGATTATTTTCTTGGTAAACTTAACTATCATAATCGTTGCATCATCCTTGATATTACCTAGTATAAAATGTGCAACCTTAGTCAACTTATATACCACCACAATTATTGCATCATGTTGGTACCTTGTCTTAGGTAAACCCATAATAAAATTCATAGATATAACCTACCACTTTTGAGTAGGAATATCATGTGGGTAAAATTTTCCTAGTTGATGTTGATGTTTTGCATTTACCTTTTGTCATTCCAAACATCTAACAATGACATTATTAATATCCTGGTTCATTCCACACCAATAAAAGGTCATTTTCATATTTTCTCTCATATTTGCACTCCTATATGAGTAGAATATGGAGAACTATGTGCCTCTTACATAATAATTCTCCTCAAATCACCTATCTTGGGTAAAACAACCCTATCCTTTAAAACATGACAGTCCATATTTTATTTTAAAATCCCCATTTTTCTCTTGATTTTCCGTAATTTTAGCCTAAAATTCAATGTAATACTAATCTTGTATCTATGTTTCCCTGACTTTATCCATCAAGTCTACATGACTCCAAGTTAATTTTGCTATGTGCCTTCTCCTACTCAAGGTGTTAGCAATCTTGTTTTCCTTTCCTTTGATATATTATATACCAAAGTCATATTTAGCTAGAAATTCTATCCGTCTTCTTTGCCTTGCATTCAACATTGGTTGCGTAAAGACACGCCTTAGGCTTTGGTGATATGTCCTTAGCTCAAAAGGTTTTACCAATAAATAGTGCCTCTAGAACTTTAGAGCATGCACAACCACTGCTAACTCTAGGTCATGTGTAGCATAATTCAACTCATGCTTCTTGATTTTCCTATATTCATATGCTACTATAACTTATTTTTGGGATAACAACCTTCCCAAACCTTCTAAGAAAGCATTTTTACATACTATAAATTTCCATAAGGATTAGGTCCTAATAATTATTGTTGTAGTAAATGTATTCTTCAGAGTTTCAAAGATGACCTCACACTTATCTATCCATTTAAACATTTTTCCTTTTCTCTGAAGGTTGGTAATAGAGTAGGCAATTTTTGAATAATCCTTTATAAAATATCTATAGTACCTAGTTATTCCCATGAAGCTTCTAAATTTAGACACATTAGTGGGTGTTGATCAACTTAATATGGCTTCTAAATTCAAACACATTAAGATCCACAACAATCCCTTATATATATAATATATCCCAAACACTAAACTTGCAAGAAATAGAACTCACATTTTGATAACTTTCCATAAATTTGGTTCTTCCTCAACACCTCTAACACTAACCTCAAATGTTGTTCATGTTCTTATCTGGTGTGGGAGTATATCGAGATATCATCCAAAAATATCAAAACAAACCGATCTAGATATTTTCTAAACACATTGTTCATAAGATTCATACAAACCATTGGTGCATTTGTCAATCCAAATGGTAATACTATGAACTCATAGTGTCCATATCTAGTCTTAATGGTTGTTTTATGATTATCGTCTTCATGAATTCTTAGTTGATGATATCCCAATATCAAGTCAATCTTTTAAAAGATAGTGGTATCCTTCAATTGATCAAATAGATCATCAATCCTTGGTAATGGATACCTATTCTTGATGGTTACCTTATTCAATATTATGTAGTCAATACACAACATAAAGAAACCATCCTTGTTCTTAACAAACAACACTGAAGCACCCCAAGGTGACACACTAGGTTTAGTCAACCCTTTCTCTAAAAAAATTTGAAGTTGCACCTTTAGCTCTTGCAACGCAACAGAAGTCATTTTTTAAGGTGTTCTAGAAATAGTTTTAGCTCCAAGCATTAATTTAATGGTGAAATAAAATTCATGCTCAGGTAGAAGGCTTGGAAAATATTTTGAAAATACATCCCTAAATTCATACAAAATTGGATGTTTCTTAAATATTTTTGCATCTCCATTATCACCTTTCGTGCCATTTATCTTCACCACATACAATATTCCATCTCTCTTGAATGCAATATTTAGTTTCATAGTTGATAATAAATGTGTTCAGAAATACCCTTGCCTACTTTGAACCCTTAATATTTTTTTATCCTTATTAATATATCCCATCCACCTTTATTGGAAATTGATTAGTACTCAATGATATTTTAACTAGTTCATTCCCAAGATAATATAAAATCCATGTAATGGTGTTACATATAAGTTCCAAATAGTGGATCCATTGAGTAAGGTGATTTTAAAAATAGGTAAGCATTGGTTAACTAAGTAATTTTTTCTAGACCCACACTCAACTTTCCACCCTTATGCCAAAAATCTATGTTTTTCTAGCATATCCCTAATAATACTAGTGGAAATAAAACTATTTGTAGCTCCACAATCAATTAAAACATTTGCATAGATTCGATGAGGTTTCTCCTTGGATCTGCTACTCGAATCTAGCCTTTGGGGACACTTATTTGCATAATTATGAGCCCCACAAATGAAAAAACCTATCATAGGTACTTGATACCATTCCTACCTTTTAATCCCTATTTCCTCCTTCTAACCTTGCTTCTGAGATTGAGGTTTTAAAATGTCCTTTTGGAAATTCTTATAATTTCCTTGGTTCCCATTATTCTTATTTTTGAACTTTGGATTTCCTTTACTTTTCTTATTTTTTTATTTATCTCATTTCATAAACCCAACATTCTTTCTCTTCCTGAGTTCTTGTCTTTCTCATTTTTTCAACCGTCTATATTTGAAGAAGGTCTTCTTGGTGTGTTGATTGGTCACTTTCTATCGAGTCAAATCATATGATTTTTGTAGGGTTTTGAACTTGAGAAAATTAATCACTACTAAAATCATAGGATCCACCCCCAAGATTAACGTATTCACCTTCAATTGTTCATTGATATCATACTTAGGAACACATTTCAAGAGTTTAACAAATCTTTGATAATATACCTCCATAGTCAATGTACCATGTTAGAGCATAGAGAACTCCTCAAAGTTATCTACATAAAATTGATCTGATAGGAGTCTCTTTTTAAATGCCCATACAAAATTATCCCATTTAGTTTCCATGGCTTGGATTCCTCTACCTACATTGAATGTGTTCCACCATTCCAATTTTGCGTCCTAAAGATGAAGTGTTGCCTAAATAGTTTAGGTTTTTGGTGAGTGATTCTTCATGGAAAAATAAATTTCCAATTTATTTAGCTAAGACTACATCACCCCTTTATCTTCCATTAAATTTAGATACCTTGACATTCTTAAGGTTCTTGGCAAGGTCAACCTCAATTTGAACTTTATCTTCATGAATTACTCTAGCAGGATTCTCTTCATGTCTACCCTCTGAATCCTTGTTACCAATTTTCTTATTAACCAGTGTCTCCAACATTTATCATTGTTGCTCCATATCCTCCTAAATAGAATTTACCATTGAATTACGGTTTTTTACCCTCTTATTGGAGTCCATTGTTCTTCAAAACTTCTTGTTGGAGTCCATTGTTCTTCCAAACTTCTTGTTGGAGTCCATTTTTCTTCCAAATTTCTTACTAGAGTCCATTGCTCTTCTAGATTTCTTATAGGGATGAGGTACAACTTCCTCCTATATAGCTGACCCTGACTTCTTGGATAATCCTCATATCAAAATAGGTGTCATATCCTATCCACAAAAAGAGTTGGATAAGTTATAATTTCTCCAAAATGATACTTGACATTAGTTAATTTTATCTTCCCATGAACTAACTTAGACTATTATCACTCACCTGATAATGAGCATGGTCACACTTGCCTACCTACAAGGTGTCATTCCTAGTAATACCATTATCACTCACCTTATAATGATCATGGCCACACTTTCCTTGTCACAATATGCCATTGCCAATAACAAGTTGTACTTTCAAGGATTTTTACTCTTTGTCTAACCAATCAAGATGGCGTGCAATACCTGACTTCTCCCAAATCAAATTAAGGTACCTAGAAGATTAAGCCTCCCCAAAGTAGCACATCAAGTCAAGGCTTAACCTAGGCTCTCACCATGGAAGCTTCTATTCTTATGACCTAAGATCTGATACTAACTATAACAACCCAACAACTCGACCCACAGGAGAGAAGTTTTTTTATTTTCACAAGGAATAACTAACAAATAAGTCCCAATATATTTTCAATATTGTAAGGCGTAACCATATTTTAAGTTCAATGTCACTACAAATGAGACTCAAGTGGACAGGAGCGGAGTACTTCTAGTACTTCTAGTGTTCACCTTTCTAAACCTAACCATTTAGAAAGGACACTATCAATGGTCCCTCCACTTTTCCTATACCCTCATCAGTATATGACAACTTGACCATGACATAGGGATTATCCTTAAAGCCCATAACACTTAAATGAGGATGAATTTTTTATAACCCTACATAAATCTGTCTATATAGGATTATCTTGGTGTGATGCCTTAGTGCTTAGTTACCTACATCTCCATGGGCTAACTATAACAAGGGAAAAAGCACCATGCATAAATATTTAATAAAGTTCTCATTATAAACCTTTGTTTGCTTTTACAAAATACCCTCTAGGGGCTTACAAAATATCTCCTCGAGGTGAGGAGAATATTTTATACAATAAGTGAAACAAATGGTGCCTTCAACAATTTTTTTTTCACACTTAAATTGGGTGGGTTTTGAATCTTGTTTGCTTGATGGACCACCCTGGGCCTAGTGCTGCTCCAAATGACCTGCACATAACCCACAACAAAGCATTAATAACATTAAAAGGTCTTATCTTGATTAGGCCCCATAAATAATAAAAATACAAACAATAAAACTAAGGGAATCTTGTTCAAACTATGAGCATGATGTTAAAATATCATAAAACACTAAAATATACCTATTTTAATTGGCTCAATGACTTCTAATTTGATGTTGGCAAATCTTGCTATAGGCCTTTTGGGTGATGTGTTAGACCTCATAGCTTTGAAAATAAATGATGGACATAGTGGGAATTGAGCTCATTTTTCATGGGTATATTGGTAATAGGCAAGGGGAATTACCTATAGATGGAGGCTAGGTGCACAAGGAATATTTGGGGTACAATGTTGGCAGAGTCTTGGCACATATGAGAAAGCATTATACAAATGAAACAAAAGAGGGGGTGTTTATAGATTCTATGGGGGGAGGAGGATAATGAAGTGGTGATGATGTGGAGGGGACCTGGCAGCCTAGGAATTCCATCAAAATTTAATGGCCTAAGGTGAGGTGAGTCCACACCCACCCAAGTGCCATTAAATTGACCTAGGGGAAAGCAAAGAGGGTGAAGGACATGTGCACATTGTTATTTTAAATTCAAATTTAAAATTCAGAAATATTACAATGGAGGGTAATTAGGGACTTAGAATTTATTGTAAATATTGAAAATATTTTTTCTTGGGCCTTAGTGGGAATTTTAAATTCGATTAAAATCACATGGGATTGTGAAAGGGGGGTTTACGAAGTTAATGCAAGTGTTTCATAGGAGATTTGATGGGGATATTGAGGATTAAATATAGGTCATGAGGTGGGTGTTTAGGATTTAATTAATAATTTAATTAGAATATTATGGGTTAATTAGGATTATGAGTAATTTGAGATGGATTAGGGAAAAAAACGAGGATTAGGAAGAAATAAGAAGATATAAGAAAACTAAGGGGGGATTAGAAGAATTAAATGGGAGTAGGAGGAAATTAGAAATATTGGAGGGAAAATTAAGAATATTAGGCAAAATTAGAAGGATTAATAAGAAATTAAAGTGAGGGAATAAAAGAAATTAGAAAGAAGTTAGCAGAAGTAAAATAAATTAGAGGGTTAGAATGGATTAAAGGGAATTAAAAATATTTGGAGGAAAATTAGAGGAAATTAGGAATATTATGGGGATATTAGATGAAATTAAATAAATTAGAAAGGAATTAAAGAGGATTAGAGAGAATTAGAAGAATTTAGAGGAATTAGAAAGGAATTAGAAGAAATTAAAGAGATTGGAGGAATTATATGAGAATTGGAGGAATTGGATGAATTTGGAAAATTGATAATGGTTTTGTGAAAATTTGGTGGTTTTAGTGAGTCGATTGGGAGATGGGCTCAGGTATTTGCAAAATTGGCTAATTTGGGTGCCTACAAATACCCCTTTTTGTATTGTGTTGTGTGAAAACACAATGCGATGCAAAAACAAATGATACTTGGTTATTCGATTGATTGATGGACAATGATGAATCGATGATGATGGCTGGAAAGTGATGAAATTAGATTTTTAGCTTGAGGAATTTGATGTGATATTATCTCAAATCAAGGACTATGTAGGATGCCCCAATCATGGAATAAATAAATGTTTTTAAATCTATACCTTCGATAGATTGATGAGATCATTGAATGTGGCAAGCTAACCAACCAAAGGTAGGTGTTCTCACAATACTCCAATTGATTGTAAGTGGTCTTACATTTGGCACCTTGATTGTAGCATAGGCATGTGAACCAGTACAAATTTTGGCATGGCGTATACCAAATTGGTTGCGTCAGAGTTTGATTGAAGGAGAGAATTTTTGCTATTTGCCCTAGTAGAAGGGTAATTAATGATAGCCCTGAGAAAATATTATTGGACTTAAGTGACTTCAAAATTGATTGTTTGAGTATTAAACTAATTTGATACATAATTTTATGGATATTGTCTACCCTCTCAAGAAAGGAGTTGATGGAGGAAGAAGCAAATGACAATAATGAAACACTTGATAAAATATGGAATGGGCAATAGAAGCATAGAGATGAGAGGGATCAAACAGTGAAATTGACCATGAGAGGAGGAAAAGCATGGTGGACTTGTTATGTTTGTTTATTTTTTTTATATTTCTGGTTAAAATAAAGTTTTAATAAATTAATCAAGGGTGTTGACATAATTGTACAAACATAACTATGATTCTAGGGTAGGAAATGTGACAAAAAGGATGCATGAGATAAGTGGAATGTAGCAATAACATGTCTTGTTATGTCAAACATTGTAGGGAGAAAGAATCTCAAAGTGCTTTTAGGAGACTCAAACACCCTAGTGACATCAATCAAATGCCTCTAATAATTAATCTAGTACTCAAAGATACTAAGACCATCCCAAGGAGTCAAGTCTCATAGGGAACAAAGTGTGTGTAATGAAGTTCATTTTTTATTATGAGTGAGGTAGGACTAACCATTCATAACTCAATCCAATATAAACTAGATCATCTATGAGCAGTCAAAGGTTTTTACAAAATAAGGTTGCTAATATGATAAATATGTCACCACATAAAGGGTATACTCCACTACCAATCAAGTTTCTATAGCCCTCATGGAGATAGCTCCATAATCCTTCGATGTTGCGCCACTACCAGCCAAGTGTCTATAGCCCCGATGGAGATGTCTAAAATTCCAAAGAATCCATGAAAATATATCATTATTGATTTTTATCATGATTTATTGGATTTTTATTTGTTGACGTATATTCTATTTGGATCCTCAGGTTGTGATTATGCACATGATAGGATGAGCAAGGGAAACCACTCTCTTTATGGCAAGAGCTACACCTAGCTTCATATTCCCTAGACTTAAAATATTATTAATATATGAAATATGTGTGTGGTCTAAAAGAGAACTCGAGATAACCAGGAAATGCTTGTAACAATCAAGATTAGATGACATGTGATGGAGGTTGATTGAGCCACTAGGTATGGCTGAGTGACCAAAAGAACCTAAATATTATCCAAACCTGAGATAAGGAGGAGATAAATGATGATGTGGATAGACACATGAAAGGTGATCAATGAATGTAAGAAAGATGCATGTGGGTAGAAAAAAGTAGGTATGGAGAGTGAGATAATTACAACAATGAATAAGGTCCTTGATTAATGGAATAAAACCATGCTAAACAAAGAGTGCAAACAATACTGAACAATGATCAATGTAGAATTGGATACAAAAAAGAGTGCAAAAAGGTGAAGAGAGTGAATATGAAATGATGTGATGATAAATAGAGAATGAAGGACAAAAAGTATGATGGTGGAAAAGAAAAAAATAGATAAATAAAGAAGGAGAAAAAGGATGATGATCTATGGGATTTAGTCACTCAAAGTGTGATCATACAACTAGGAGTGATGTGAGAAGATGTAGAGGAAAAGAAGAAATAAGAAACAAAAAGTAAATGGGTGAAGTAACTGGATAGTGAATGTGCATGAGATGTGCGATATGGTGTATTTTTTTGTTTAGGGGGGGTGTTTATATGGCATTTATGTGACGATTGTCTAGGGTCCAAATAGTCATGGGGTGTGATAGTCCAAGGGTTGGATGGTTATGGGATGTAATAATCCAAGGTTCAGATAATGGTGTTGTGTGATCATCCATGTAAATATTGAAAATATCCCATGGTAAAGTATGGGTTAGTCAAAAAGATAATATCTCCACAAAATGATGCTTTCGTCTCTCTATCAGGTAGTTTGTAAGAGGAAGAATAAACTCCCCCATACATAAAATTGGTAGAACTAGAGGAGGGGCTGATAGGAGCAACAAAGCCAATGGTTAGAGGAGGATCATGAGGATGATCAAAATCCCTAATGAAATCTATAATGAGGGGTGTGAATATGATATTATGTATAAGGTATTCATCAATATTGGAATTTTTCATATGTACAGTGATAAGTGGAGGTTGGGACAAATATGGTTGAGATATGGATGGGGATGAATACTCAACACTATCCACCAAATGGGACAACAATATGTATAATGGTGGAGAAAATAAGGTTAGCATCATGTGGTTGGTATCTAGTATAGAGGGGTATGCATTGGATGGATCTAGAGAGGAGGTGGTTCAAGTTGTGTGGAAGAGGAGATGGTTTGAATACGTGTTGTATGGGAGATAAAAAGAGATGCAAAAATAATGGAGACCAAAATAGAAGTGGTGGGAACCTATCCAATGGTTGAAGGAGGGGGTGTGGGAATGAGGGTTATTGACTAGGTATTATGGGAGGTTGAAAGGGATGTAAAAGAAGGAGGATTGTGTGAAGGAGAAGGAAACTATCAAGAAGGAGTTATTCTAGGATGGTGAGGGATAGGGAGAGAATATTTATTAATGGGAGGATATGAAGGTGTAGATAAAAGCAGAGGATTAGAAGATAAATATCAGGAAAGTTTTGTATATGGGGAATAGAGATGGGGATGAGGAAAAGTGGGTTACGAGGAAGAGGTTTGAATAGGACGAGGTTGAAGAGGTTGAGGTGAAGGGTGAATGGTTTAGGATTGGAATGTGATTGGAAGAAAGGAGGAAAATTTTGATAGGGGTGAACAAGCTAAGTGAAAAGAGGAGGGGATTGAAAGGGATATGAAGGTTGAGAAAGCGTAACATGTGAGAAAAATAAAGGTGAAGGATGAGTAGGGTGAGATGGTGCTAGGAGGACGTGAGGAGCCTAGGATGAAGATGAAGGATGAATCAGGTTAGAAGTGGAAGGGGTATGATAAGTAGGTGGGATATTTTTATGAGGATTAGGTGGGGGAAGTGGTACTTATGGATTAGGGGTAAGGAAAAAATGTGTGAATGGCAAGGGAGACTCATGCAAGTGTAACCATGTGATAATATTTGAATGGTTCATCATCAACTAGAATGCAGTGAATGTGACCCTCATAAATATATTTGAGACAATAATGTAATGTTGAGGGTACACATCGCATATCTCTTATCTATGGTCTATCGAGAAGCACATTATATTGCATCTCTCCTTCAAGAACATGGGATAATGTATGGATGGTTTTCACCCCCATTTGGACGGGAAGAAAAATATTTCCAAGGGTTGAGCATAGAGCCTCATTGAAGACCTACAGAGTGAAGGTAGAGGTAGTGAGATGAGAAGGTGGGAGGTTAAGGTGTTTAAGGGTGGCAGAGGTGATGATATTGATGGAGGAGCCAGTGTCAACCAAAATTTGGTTGAAATTTTTTCCATTCACACTAGCCATGATGTGCAATGGTAGATCAGGTACTTCCATTGGTATGGTCTTGATCTCATGATCATAAAATATGATAGTCAATGATTTGTAAGTTTGGACACTACCCACAAAATTGGCAAAGGTATTTGGTAAGCACTTCCTTACCTTCCTTCGCCAAACCCAAGCTTACGCACCTTACCGATCTTATAAGTAAACAGAGAATGTAGAAGCAACGGATATAAAAAATGAATCGGAGGAAGAATGATTTTATGTAAAAGAATATAGCCACTAGGAGGGCAGATCCCGTCGTTAAGGCACAGTGCGATTACGCAGTGAATTAGAATAAAAGATGAGATAAAATGAATTAATGAAACAACTACGCTAATAAATATGAAATTTTATGCACTTGGAGAACCTAGCCGACGGCTAGGTTTGGTATGTAGCATGACTCCCCTCCTCGGAAAGCTTTGTCCTCAAAGCTGGAAATGTCCTGGAAAATACTTTCATGTTCCCATGTGGCATCTTCCTCCGGTAGGTCTTGCCATTTGATGAGAAATTCTTGAATCTGGCGTGATCTTAGTCTTCGTATTCTGTGTTGTAATATATCTTCAGGTTGGAGATGTATGCGTCCTTCCTCATCGAGCACTGGTAATTCTGATTGACTTTGCACTTTCTGACCAATTACTTTTTTGAGACATGAAACATGAAATACCGGGTGTATTCGTGATGATGAAGGTAGCTCTAACTGATAGGCTACTTCTCCAATGCGGCGCACAATTTTGTAAGGACCATAGAATCGTGGAGCCAACTTTTGACTGGTCTTTATCCTTAACGATGCTTGTTTGTAAGGTTGCAACCTTAGGAAAACCTTGTCACCGACATTAAAAGTTCATTCTGATCGGTGCAAGTCTTGTTGTTGTTTCATGCGATTTTGTGCTTGGAATAAATTCTCTTTGAGTATGGTGAGTGTAGACTGCCTTTGTTGAAACCAATCATCCACTTTGGCTACTTTGGATGAACCTGGTACGTAATCTGCTACAATTGGAGGCTTGGTTCCATACAATGCTTCAAAGGGAGACATCTTAATTGAATAATGGTAAGAAGTGTTGTACCACCATTCTGCCATTGCTAGCCATTGGCTCCATTGATATTGTTTATCTTGAACGAAACATCGTAAGTATGTACCCAAACATTTGTTAACTACTTCTGTTTGACCATCTGTCTGGGGATGGTAGGCTGAGGACATGTTCAATTTGGTACCACTAAGTCGAAATAATTCTCGCCAAAAGTTACTAGTGAAGATGGGATCTCTATCACTTACAATATTTTTTGGCATACCATGTAATTTGAAAATTGAATCCATAAATACCTTTGCCACCTTGCTTGCGGAAAATGGATGTTGTAAAGCCTGAAAGTGAGCGTATTTGGATAACCGATCTACGACTACGAAGATTATTGTCCTGCCTTCTGACTTTGGAAGACCTTCAATAAAATCCATGGATATATGTTCCCACTGACGTTCAGGGATGGGTAATGGTTGTAACAACCCTGGTGATTTGACTGTTTCTCCTTTATTGCGCTGGCAAACTTCGCATTCTGCTACCCATTGTTTGACTTCGGCTTTTAATCCTTTCCAACAAAATGATTGTTTGATCCTTAAATATGTTTTCAAAAATCCTGAATGTCCCACTGATGGAGAAGCGTGCGATTCGTCGAGGATCTTCGATTTGAGTTCTGAGTTGTGTGGAATGTAAATGCGGTTCTTCTTCCGGAGGATTTTATCTTCATAAGAGAACAAAGGGTGTTTAGAGGACCCTATAGATAATTCTTGAATTATCTGAGCAGTTTCGCTATTGGACAACCATTCATCTTGTAATTGATTCACCCATTGGGAGCAAGGACCTGAAATAGCGTTAATGACTACTTCGTCTTCATATTTCCTGGATAGCGCATCGACGGCTACATTTTCCTTCCCCTTCTTGTATTCGATAACAAAATCATAACCCAATAGTTTGGTTAACCACTTATTTTGTTTCGGATAGGAAAACCTTTGCTCAAGAAAATGTTTGAGACTACTATGATCTGTTTTTATAATGAAGCGGCTACTGATTAGGTAGTGTCTCCATTTTTCTACCGCGTGAAGAATAGCCAACATTTCTTTTTCGTATGTTGATCTTCCCAAATTTTTCCCCGATAGTTGTTTACTTTCAAATGCCAACGGATGACCGTCTTGCATTAATATAGCCCCAATTCCTGTTCCTGATGCATCACATTCGATAATAAATGGTTTGTGAAAATTGGGAGTTGCTAAAACTGGAGTTGTACACATGGCCTTCTTAAGAGCTTCGAAGGCTTGAGTGGCCTCTTCCGACCAATGAAAAGCATCCTTCTTTGTGAGTGTTGTGAGAGGTGCTGCAATCTTACCATAATTTCGTACAAACTTGCGATAGTAGCCCGTGAGACCCAAAAAACCACGAAGTTTCTTGATGGTTTTAGGTAAAGGCCACTCTTGAATTGCCTTAATCTTATTGGGGTCGACTTTGACGCCCTCGTGTGAAACTATATGACCAAGATACTCGACTTCTTGGACACCAAATGAACATTTGGAACGTTTGACAAATAACTTTTCTCTGTGTAAAATGTGAAGGGCTTTATCCACATGATGTAAATGGTCCTTCCATGTTTTGCTATATATGAGAATGTCATCAAAAAAAACTAACACAAACTTATGGAGGAGTGGACGAAACACTTGGTTCATGAGACTTTGGAATGTGGATGGTGCATTGGTGAGACCAAAAGGCATGACCAAAAATTCGTAATGACCTTCATGAGTACGAAAAGCAGTTTTGGGAATATCTTCTTCTCTGACACGGATTTGGTGAAATCCTGAGCGAAGGTCTAATTTTGTAAAAAATTTTGCACCATGCAACTCATCTAGTAGGTCATCTATGACAGGGATAGGAAATTTGTCCTTGATAGTGAGTTTATTGAGAGAACAAAAATCAGGACACATACGCCAAGAGTTATCTTTTCGTCGAGCCAGAACTACAGGTGAGGAATAAGGGCTAGTGCTATGACGAATGACTCCATGATCTAGCAGATCCTGAATGATCTGTTCGATTTCTATCTTTTGTGGTTGAGGATAGCGGTAAGGACGATTGTTAGGTGGGACACTCCCTGGAATCAAATGGATGGCATGGTCATGAGATCGTTTAGGTGGTAATCCTTTAGGTTCTTGGAAAACCTCTTCGTAATTTGTTACGATGTCTCGTAAATCTGGAGCAAGTAATATCCGAAGTTGCTCGAGATTGTGTTTCCAAACAATTAATTTGAGCTATAAATCCATATCCACCCTTTTTTAACATCTTCTCCATACTATGAGAGCTCACCATTTGTGATGGAGGAGTAGTAATGCCTTGTAAGCGAATGACTCGTCCGTTTTCCTTCCATTCCACAAATAATTTTTTGAAATTGAAGCTAACCGTGTCTAATGTTTCCAACCATTCAACTCCCAAAATGACATCAGAGTTCCCTAAATTCATGACGAAAAGGGATCCAAACCCGGTATAAGTTCCCATTTTTATGGAAACTTGAGATGTTCGACCAACACATTGCGTGTTCACCCCGTTGGCCACTAGAACCTGGAATTTGTCTTTGTTGGAAGAGTTAATGAATAAATTCAAAGCTTTTGTTGTTTTGATGTCGATAAAATTGTGGGTACTGCCGAAATCAATTAGCACATTCACCTTTTTCTGGCGGAGAAATCCTGGTACCTTGATGGTATGGTGGGCGGTTAACCCCATGAGGGCATGCACGGAGATCGCCATTGTATCCTCTTCCTTCTCTTCTAGAGTACTTGGTAGTTCTTCTTGCATAGGTTCTTCTTGGTGGTAAGTTTCTTCCTCTTCTCCTTCATATTGATCGCATTCAATATGAAAGTTTTGTTTTTGGGCACATGCTTGTTCCCCGGGATGATGAGTGCGACATTTATAGCAAAAGTATCTTGATGGTTGATCATTTCTATGAAAGGAATTGTTGCGATACGAAGGACGACTATAAGTTTCACGTCGTGCATACAACTGAATTCTCTTCTCAACCAGCTTGGCTATTCTTATACAATCGTTCAGTGAGGTTGGATTTTGAATGTCCACCTCCACCCTAATATTTTCTTTCAATCCATTGCGAAAAGCTCCTACCACTGTGTCGGGACTGAGGTCTAATGTATATGGTAGTAAACTGGTGAATTCCAAAATGAACTCGCTAACCGATCCTTCTTGTTTAAGAGATAACAGTCTTACTGTGTATGACGATGTAGCTCCTTCATCAAATCTTTCTAAAAAATAGGTAGTGAATTTTTTCCAGTTAATAGTAGCTCCTTTCTCTCGCTTAAGCCATACGAACCATTGGTAGGCCTCAGTGCCTAATTTTGATGCAACGAAAGGGACTTTATCAAAATCCTTAATTTGGTATAAGTCGAGAATGCCTTCCATTTTGGCTATCCAACCACGAGGATCATGACCCTCAAAAGTGGGCATATCAATGCGTGGAAAATTATTAGGGCCTCTCGGTTGGTGATAACCCATATCCCTTTCCTGATCTTGGTTATACCGCTGTCTATGATAGCGATCCCCGTAATTATCCGGATTGCCTCTTTGCTGCTCCCAATCGTCATCCTGGTCGTCATTTTCTTCATTCCTTTGTGCATGGGAGTGATTTTGGGGATTAGTATTGGGATTAAGTCGGTTTTGTGCGCTCACTAGGTCTTTTAGGTTGACACTAATTTCGTGCATACCATCTAGTAAGAGTCGAAGAGTTTCATCCGTGGTAATGGCCGAGTTACTTGAGTCTCCTTGTGTGATGTTTTCGTGAGTTGGGGGAGGGTTAGTAGCCATAGGGTCTACCAGATGGATGATGTGGATTATAACTACCAATTTTGAAAGGAGAAGGAGAATTTTTTGTACCTGGGCTTCGATGAGGTCTTCTTGCGTTGTTATTGGTCGTCTCCGAGCTTGATAGTCGACCGTCAGGTCCTTTTATCCAACTTCTACTCATGCACTGTTCAAAATTTCTTGCTTAGTAATCCTTGAGCTTCAATTTCTGCAAAATTGGGTTATCTTTTGGCAAAAAAATTTGTTGTTTTTCCGCCTTAAATGCCACTCCAACTGCGGCGCGGATTTGAATTTTGTTGGCTCCTTGAGGACAACTTTGGATAAGTTCTTGACAACTTTTAGCACTATCCGATGATGACAACTTTACACTTGAGCGAGACACGACTCTTGACTAACCTGGACGGAGGACAAGACCACCGGATGACCTAGACCAACTGACAACATGAGCGAGACACGACTCGAGATGCTACGTTGGACCCAAGACTCGAGACGAGGGCACAAGGGACAACAATGAATGCAAGCGACACGAACAATGAGGATGACACGGAGGTGACACGACTTGACCTATGAGAGGACTATACCACCAAGGACGCAACACGAACAATGATAGACGTGACACGAACAACGAGGATGACTAAGCTATACATGACATGGAGAATGCAACGGGAAGACACAACAGACACGAACACGATAGGGAACGACACGACAACTAGACGATAGACACGAACACGACAGGGAACGACACTACGATTAGACGATAGACCGAACACGATAGCTAAGCAACTGGACTAGACGACACACGAACACGGACTAGCGACACGAACGACGATAGAAAGGTGGAAAGAACACGAAATGGAATAAGCAACACAGAATACGAAGGACCACGATCGGCTTGGCATATGCGGGAGAGACCAACGAGCATGTGACCTAAGTCACAGCTCAATAGGTGCGTCCATCGACTTATAAACGCGCTTTTTGCCACTCTACCCTGCGTGTGGGATAAATATCCCGAACATGATTTAAATAAAATTTTAGTACCTTATCTTAGGCATGAAATAAGTCTTTTTCTCGCAATTTGATTGGCCGACGCGTTCGTGAGGGAAGGCTTCTACGTGCGCTATCCTGCAGCGATTTCTTTCACACTGATTTGATTTTCGAACGATTGGGTGCCTGAACGAGTGTGCAACTGGTGATTTTTTTTACTTTCGTTTAGATTTTGAGCGATTGGGAAGTGTGATTTTGCTCGGTTATATCCTTCAAAACGTTGTTTATTATTTCTCGGTTGTCGGCGGACTGTGTTGGAAACACCTACGGACGTCGTTTAAAATGGGAGGATACGCGAGATTTCCGAACGCGGTTTCGTCAGGATCTTTTAAGGAATCTGATACCACTTGGTAAGCACTTCCTTACCTTCCTTCGCCAAACCCAAGCTTACGCACCTTACAGATCTTATAAGTAAACAGAGAATGTAGAAGCAGCGGATATAAAAAATGAATCGGAGGAAGAATGATTTTATGTAAAAGAATATAGCCACTAGGAGGGCAGATCCCGCCTTTAAGGCACAGTGCGAATACGCAGTGAAAGAAGATAAAATATGAGATAAAAAATTAATGAAACAACTACGCTAATAAATATGAAATTTTATGCACTTGGAGAACCTAGCCGATGGCTAGGTTTGGTATGTAGCAGTATTGGGTTCATGGGTTTGCATATCTATAGAGTTTAGAATTTCCATAAGTGCCTCATGGTGTGGGGGAGATTATTGAATAATATCATAGATGTATAGTTTCACCAATGCCATTTTGAGACTATGAGTCAGCCGACTCTTAATATGGAGGACCGGTCATGGTTGAGGAGGCATAGCTTACATTGATGGTGGCAACAAAGTTGATGAAGAGGATGCATGAAGAGGTCCACTTGGTTACACTATTTGATTAGGATATCTATGGTTTCTAGTGACCACATGGATCATGGCAACAAAACCTTGGTAGTATGGGACATTATTGATATGGTTAACTTGATTTGGTTGGGTGGTTGAAGTTGATGCCTCATTATTTGGTTGAATAGTCCTATGTTATGGAAGTGGGTTATGATAGATGCCAAGGTTTTGGTGAGGGGGTGCCAAAGGATTGCTAACAACAATAACCCTATTTTTCATTGTATCCTACACTACGTGTTTGAATTGAATATAATAATTAATGTCACGGCCCCTCTATCAATGGAAAATAAAATAGTGATATTCCTTGTACCCTTTGGATTTAGTTTTATTTGGATTTTTTGGTTTAATTTCATATAACGAGATCACTTATGCCTCGTAGAGTTTTTGTAAAATAATTGACAAATGTGTAGAAAGGGATTTAAGTTGTGAGGGGGTCTAGGAGGATGCCTAGGATGGTTGGTGGGTTAGAAAGAGTTTTTTAGTTGGATAGGAGGGGGTATAGTTTGGTATGATTATAGGTGATCGTGATAGGGAGGTTACAAAGGTGTGTATTGAGGTTCTTGGGGATGACATTGGGTTTTTGGAGGTGGGAGTTGAGGTTGTGGTTGAGGTTGTTGGTTAAGCATGGTTGGGCTATTTAGGACAGTTTGATTGACTTGGGTTGGCTTGTATTGATTATTTTTATTGCCCTTAGAGTTCTTCTTTAGCCATTCTTTCTTTTGAAGCTCGATCTCACCTTTTTGGATTTTAATATATTTAATAATTATAGCATGTTCTATAGCTTCCTCAATAGTACAATATTATAGGAGTTGTAGAGATAGAGGTAAGGGTTTTTGAACAACTCCTAGTGAACATTCATGTTAGCTCAGTGATGGGAATAGATAATGGTAATTTAGTTAGTATAACTCTCCATCGAGCATCGTAGTACAAAATAGACTCATCATCAAACTAGTAGAGATTGGTGAGATTGGTTTTTTTTTCTACTTCTAGAACAAAGTGCTACAAGAAGAGATTGACCAATTGCTCAATGTTATAAAGGCTACGTCTAGGCAAGTGGTTATACCATCCCAAGGTACCCTCTAAGGGATAGCAAAAATATCCTCAGCATGAAGGGGTCATTTTCACTTATAAGATAACAAACATTGATGAAAGTGCTCACATGCTCTTGGGGATCCTCCTTTTCCTTAAATTTGTTAAAATTTGGCTCAAAATTTGGAGGGTATAGTGGTGCAGGTACTAAAGGATGGATCAAATGATTGAGAAGTTGATTGAGGATGGGCTTTTGATACCCAATACCAGTAGCCTATAATTCTAAGGTATTGACTTGGTTAGCCAACATTTGGAACGCATTCAATGAGGCCTAAGGGGTCGAAGAATGTGGAGCTAGAGGAGAAAATGAGTAGATTTAGGATGGGGATATAAATAATGGGAATGAGAGTGAGGATACGTATATTGGTTTTTGTATATGGCTAGTACTTAAGAAACTTGTAAAGTGGCAGGCATGTATTGATTGGAATGATGAGGTGGGTCATAGGTATTTGTAGGATTTGAGGGTGGTTGATAATTTAGAGGTTGTTTATAAGAGGGAGGTTGTTGGAACTGATTGAGTGGTGGCTAGTGTTATGGAGGAGGTGGTTAATGAATAAGGGGTTGTTGTTGATACTGGATTCAGGGCTATTGATATTGTTGGATAGGATGGTGTTGAGGGGTAATCTTATACTCTAGAGGGGATTGGTTAGAGGTGGAAGATGGTTGGTACTAGTTTTGAGAAGAATAGTATTAATTTGTATCTGGTTGGTATTGGTTAGGATGTGCTTGGTATTGAGTTAGAGATGTTGGTTGATGGTAATCTAGAGGGTACTATTGTTGATCAGGATGTAGTTGGTATATGTTATGGGTTTATTATTTATAGTTAGTTAGAGAGATATTTTGTGGCAGTGTCAATAACCATTGGTTAGCATTCTAAAGAGGAGGTTATGGGGTATGTATTATAGGTGGGTGGGTGACCCATGATGGTGCTTGGGTAAAAAAATAACCTTGAGAAGATGAATAAGGTTGTGTTATTAAGACTTGAGGTGGGTGTTGACAAATATGGATATTGTATGGTGAATGAGAGTGTTGATAGAAATTTTTGATGGGCACTTTCTATGAAGAAGAATAAAAAAAGGGAATTGGAATTGAAAAACTAGGAGGAGGATTAGGAGGATGATAAACATAAGCATATACAATAGGTACATCAATGATGTGAATGGGTATAGAAGGGTAATTTTCAAAAAAGGGAGTGATATTGAAAAATTTTGGATTTTTGAGGGGGATTATGGAATTGAAAGGAAGTGGTAGGAGTAGAAGTGTGAAGATGAGAGGCAACATTAATCCGGGGATGATAATATTCATTGGGGTTAGTAGGATTGTAAGAAGAGTGCATGGAAGCAAGATGAACTTATGAGGAAGAAGTAAGGTTTGATGAATATGAGTGATTTGGATTAGTGGTCACTGACACGTTGGTTGTTGTGTGAGTAGAGTGTGTATGAGACCCTTGGACTAGATAAATGTCAACATAATCATATGCAAAAGTTCACCAAGGATATTCAGTTGTGATAGCTTGGGAATCTAAAATGGGAATGGTTATGGAGAGTATGTGCAAATTCGGGGCATAGGCTTGCTCTTTGAAATGGGTAGGATCTACATGTGTGGGAATGCATAGCGAATAAAATGATGGGTGCAACAAACTAGGTCAATAATGATGGGACAAAGAATGCTCTTGACAATGAGATGGAGGTTGGGGAGGATAAAACAAAGTGGAATAGTGTAGGGTACATGTGGAATTTATGTCAATGAGTGTGCCATTGGGATCAATGGGGATTAAGAGAGTTTTGATGTTAGGGTATTTAGGAATTTGGGTATGGATGATGCAATGCATCATACCAAGATCATGTTTGATGAGATGTGTGTTATGCAGATAAGGAGTGTGGTGAGGAGATTCATTGGATAGGTTACCATGGTACACTTGCAACATTTTCCCTTGATGGATTGGAGGAATAGTCGAAGGGTGGGAGGATTGGGCTGAATAGTCCATGGAATTTGGAGATTGGGTTTGATCTTAGGATCTGGCTTGACTCTGAGTCAAAACCATGGATTAGCAAGAATGAAAGATGATGAAGGAAGCACGTGTGTGAATGTGGTTTCAAAAATTTTGGATGATGGCTTAGATGATTTTTGAATAGTCAAAATGCTCTAACTATATAAACGAAATGCACACAAGCAAACAAACAATGTTTTTTTCTTGATGTTTTATTTTTTACATTGTGGGATGTTTTTAGGAATTGTTTTTGTTTTTACTTTGTTTTGTTTATTATTGTTTTTGTTTCTGTATGTTTGATGTACCCTAAGCCTAGGATCTACAAGGGTAGATGGAATAGAATCTACGAAGGATTTTTTATGTCCACCTCTCTTGCAATAAATGGGGCATAAATGATTGATTAGGCTTCCTAGGATGAGGTTTTGGCTTTGGGTATCCTAAAAAGGGATAAAAAGTAACCTCTCAAAAGAGGTTGCATCATCTAAGTCCTAATACCAGCCTAGATAGCTTTTTCTTCACCCTCAGTTGGGCTTGAACAACAATAACAGTTATGAGTCCACCAATTATTAATCCCCATGAACAAAAGGCATCTATCATCAAATTATCCTAGGCTATTCCCAAGGGTAACTAGTTTTTTTATGGTGAAATTTAGCAAACTATGCATACCATACTATAGTGGCTAAGGGATTAATTGATGATTAGGGATGAAGTCCAATGTCACCAGTTGGTTTTCCTCACAAAACTCTATGAAATGTAATGTGCAAGTACGATATTGAGTTTTTTTTGGTTGATTATTTTTTATATTTATATTTATTTTTGTGTTGAGGATGTCTAATTTACAATTACAACTAATATTAAGGGTGCAAGATACAACAATTACTAAATGCTAATCCTTAAAATGCTCTTTTGTAAGTTGATATACAAATGGAACTATACTAGTCAAAAAGAAGCTCTAAGGAATAATGTAATCTTTGAAATAATGAAGCTTGCAAAAGAAAAGAAGATGAAACATAAATGAGAAAAACTATTCTAAAGAGAAAGGCACTACATTAAATGGATAGATGACCTACTTACAAGAAGAAATATACTTGGGAGAGAATAAAAAAAAAACTTACTCTAGATATGATCGTTTGGGGTCTAGATGGCTATAGATGTAAATCATCCAAGAGTCAGATGATTACAATGATGGTCTGTCTGAGACTCTAGAATTTGAATATAAAGCTTATTGAGGTAGAAATATTTATAGATATAGAGAATAAAATAGCAAAAGAATATTCATAAATTGTTTGAGATTTAAAATAAAGAGGACTAACAAAAATATACAATGCACAAGAGACTAAAAGGAAGTATAAATCTATATTAAAAAAATTAAATAACAATGAAAAAAGTGCTATTTCTAATGAGCCATAAGAAAACATAAAAAAATAATTACTATTAATCTATGAAAAGCATTCAAAGCATTCTAATTTGTAAGCATGAAAGACAACTAATCTAAGTAAATGAAGGAAAAAATCAGGGTTATGCATAGCAATGAATCATCATTAATTTATAAATATTAGGATTTTCAAAATTTGAAATTGGTGAATATGGGGACCCTGGACGTCAATCCATTCACCTGAACTTTTGGGGAGCAAAATTTTTTTTGGGTCCGTTTGCCTCGCTTTGATTATAATTTTATTGTTTTTATTTTAAATCACCAACACTCTCACCTAAATCATGGATGTTTTCACCTTGAAACTATAAATAATTTTATTTTTACTACCAAATTTTCCTCTTATACCACCAATATATATACTTAACATCCAAAATATTGATTATTTTTTAAACATGACTTGTAGTAGCAAAAAACCTACAACAAAAAATGACTTGTACTAGTGAAAAACATGTAGCAATAAAAAATAATAGGTAAAAAGCAAAGATAGGTGGTAATAGGAACAAATAGTCAATAGTAGAGAAAAGCAAAGACTATCAGTAGCAAAATACACATTAGAGGCTACTGGTAGCAGAATATACAATAGATGCCTATAGGTAGCGTTGATGTTGTTGATCAACATATTTGTCGATTGGAAACATTTTTTCTACTATGAATCGATAGCATCTCCTCTATCATAGATTAATAACATAGCATCTCCTCTACTATCAATTTGTAGAAAATGCTATTGACCAATAGTAAAGAATATTTTGATGACTGATAGCAGAGGAGATATTACCAGTCGATAACAGAGGAAATCCTATTGGTTGATATCTCCTTTCTTGTTGATTGATAACATCTATTGTTGATCGATACAAAATGAGATGTTTTTTATTAGCAACATTTTCTCTACTATCAATCAGTAGCAAATACCATCAATCAAAAATAAAGGAGATGTTATCAATCGATAGTATTTTCTCTACTATTGATCGATAGTATTTGTTATTGATTGATAGTAGAGAAGATAGGATATGCTATCAACTGATAGTAGAGGAGATGTTGTCAACTGATAACATCTTCTTTGTTGTCATTCAGTAGTAGATTTTGTCGATCGACAATAAAGGAGATGTTGATCAAAAGCATATCCTCTATTTTTGGTCGGTAGCAAATATCAATCGACAAAACTTTTACTTTTGAAGGTTTTTTCTTTAACTTTTGAAGTAGGGAACCTTCTAAAAGGCATAACTTTTGATCATTTTTTAAATCACCTAGCTTGATGAGATCTACACTTGGTAAAATCCTCAAAAAATCCTTAGAAGACCTCCAAAATGAGCTCTAAAGTTGTTGAAGTGTGATACTTGAGAAAAAGCAAGTAGAGATCTAGTAAGGGTAATGTGCAGAAACCCTTAAAGGATGCTAGATATTGGAAACCTAAAATGATGGATCTAGTAAATATTATTATCTTATCACAAGAATATATGAAAAATGAGTGATAACAAGATTTTACAATTGATTCACCCTATTTTTATAATTTTTGGTGAAAAAAGGTAATTTATCATGTCTCCTACATGAGTTTGGACATGATTCGGCTCAATTTTGAAATTGATTCATCTCATTTTATAAATACATTTTGGGTTTGACCCTTATACATAACCTTGGAGACAATTTTGTTGGAGTGAAAACAACTACTCAAGAATATTAAAAATAACTATTTAGAGAAAAAACTATTCTGAGAAAAACAACTATTGTGAGAAAAACAACTATTGTGAGAAAAATAACTATTCTGATAAAAATAACTATTCTGAGAAAAATAACTATTTTGAGAAAAACAACTATTTTGAGAAAAACAACTATTCTGAGAAAATAACTATTCTGGGAAAAACAACTATTTTGAGGAAAACAACTATTCTAAGATTCTAAGAAAAACAACTATTCTGAGAAAAATAACTATTATGAAAAAACAAAAGACTACTATGGTAAACAAAAGAAATGGTGCTAGATTGAGCGAAAGAAGGGTAATGGAAGTTTCTAACCTGTAAGCCTACACTATTCTAGAGGTTGTTAGGATGTGTAGATCTGAGTTTATGACATCTTGGTTTTCTAGGATTGTGACTATCTATACCTTGAATGGCCCAGGGTTGAGACCATCTAATCATCAGATGGTCACACGTGAGAGCCCTTCTATGCAACTGTGCTTGATGATTCTAGTTTTTTATTTCTTTTATGTGATAATGATCCACACTCATCTAACCGATGAGTGTGGCTTTGAGTAGTGACAGATTCTATGTATGACCATCTAGGAATGGAACAACCAAGGTTGGAAACTATCAAATAATTTAATGGTTGTGACTTTGTGCAAGAAGTGAGAGACCTACTGGATGGGTCTCGATCAAGTGTGCTTTGTGAATACTTCAATGGAAATCAAACTTGTGTAATAAAGAACAATAAAATTATTAGAAAGAACATGAAAATCTAAAAATAACACTCACCCAAGACAAAAACCAAAATATAGAACAACACAAACATTCTTAAAGTTTAATGTCAATATGAGGTTAAAGTAAGGTCTTATAAAGGGGGAAAACTACCCTACCACATATGATTCTCATCTAGATCTACCGAGAGCCAAGGTGACCATAGGGATGTGTTTTATTATCTACACTCGAGGGCTTGGGGATTGAAGTTTTCACTAGGAATGGTTTAAGAACTCGCTCCAAGTCCAAGGATGGAATTTTTGATATGTATATTAAGAAAACACTTATGTTTGGCTTTTCTAAAATATAAGCTATAAAAAATGAAAGAGCAATGCAAGATAGATAATAATGCAGGCAAGTAAATACTAACCCTAGAATGAATCTATATTTTCAATGATTACTAAACTTTATCTTGCAATAAAATAAATCCTTTCTTTTCATAAATGTTTTCAGAGAATGCACAAATAGAGTTAACCCTAGAATGAAAACTATATGATTTTTCTCTTTTGAATACCTAAAATTTATTAAAATATTTTTCTTTAATATATGATTTAGATCTAGAATAAAAAAGAATAGAAAAAAAATAACAGACATAAAACAACCTAAGAAATTAACTTAGGATACTTATCTGATATGATGGTTGACCTTAGCTTTAACTTGCATCTGGATTTTAAAAACCCTAGAAAATTTGAGTAGCGATTGGAGTTCTACTTAGGCCACTATGTGACTAAGCTTGGAGGCACAACAATCAATCCCCTTTGGTCCTTTCAACTAACCATTCAAAAAAAAAAGTTATTGTTGACCCTTTTATAAATGAACAAACAAAGATGCAGTCAAATGAAACCATGCAAAAAAAAGAATGCAAACAATAATATTATGACCTAGATGAAGCACGCAAATATAGATTGAGGATTTAGGAGCAACACTTTGCCCCTAAAACTAATGAATATGAAATCATACCCTATAAGGGGCGATCATGATTTTTGATTTTCCAAAATCATGCCCTATATGAATAGGGCAAAATTTTGTAGCAGAAGTGTAAGAACGACTAATTAATGCAAAAACCAAATGCAAAACATATAATGGATGATCTAGAAATATTAAAATGCAAGAATAAACCTGGTGGTAATGAAAGAATAGTAAAAAGGATGAAGACCTCCATAAGGTGGAAGACTCCTCCCTAAGGCTCCAAACCTTATCCACCAAGAACCAAAAATCAAAGTAGAGTAGTAGAACATTTGATCTTGATAGAAGAATTCATCAAGAGAATTACTTAGCACTTAGGAACTTTAGTTTTGCACTTGAGAGAGCTTCTAGGATCACTTCTAGGAGAAAAGAGGATCTAAAAACTCTATTTATAAGAGGTTTGGAGGGAAAAGGGGTGGGAAAATTAAAGGGAAAACCTAAGGGAGGGGCAAAATCCTAGAGGTCAGCTCCAAAGTTGGATTTTCTAAGAGAAAACCCTAACTTTTTGAAATTGTGCCCCATAAGGTGTGACCATAATTTTGGAAAAACTAGAAAAAAAGGAAAGGGGGAGAGGGAAGAGAGGCCCAAACTTGTATTTTGACAAATTTTATGGTCTCTTTAAGGCTCTAGGGAAAATGACTCACTTGGGTGGGTCAATTTTCCATATCTATATTTTTCCCCATCTTTGATGCATTTACGACCTAATAAATGCATCAAAGAAATATGTAGACACCTATGGGCGAGTAACAACGAACACAAAAAATGAATGGTAGGTTTAGAAGAAAGGGGTGGTGCAAAAATGGACTTAGAGACTTTAATGGACTTAGAGACTTTAATGCCTCTCAGACCAAGGTGCCCCCTTAAGTTTTGAAAGGAATGTAAAATTCCTAAGGAAACTTGAAAAAGGTTGATGCAGAAGAAAAGAGAGCAACAAACCAAGAGAAACAAAGTGAAAATACGAATAGGAGAGAGAAAAAATAGGGGTATAAGAAGAGGGGAGGGTTAAAATGAATACATTTTCATCATGTGAGAAGGAGAAGAAAGGCTCTGGAGAAAAGGACAAATGGTGCTTCCCACAATTTGTTCAACCATTATGATGGGCAAGTCCAATGCAATAGTGGAGCGAGCATGGGTAAGGACTAAAATCCTTCCTCTAGGATAGTCTAGATTAGGTTTTTAGTACTTTTAAGAAATTTATTTGCTTTTTAGAAGAATTCACAATGCACAACCCCAGTGCAATTTCTAGGGTAGACCATGATTTTATCTAGTTCATTGTGACAACCTAAGTCGTACCCTAAAATTATGGGGTGCGACTTCATGAATTCATGCCTCATGAGCATGGGGCACTAATTTTGTAGAAGAAGAAGGATGAAATCACACCCAAAGAGAATGGGGTGCAATTTTGGCCAAGAGAAGAAATAAATAAAACTAGAGGAAGAGAGAAGGAAAGACAAGACAAACAAACTTAGGGGTTGATTAACTAAGTGCTTTGTTCTTGATGTTTTAATTTGCATTTATTATGGTTAATTGATTAAAATTTTATTATGCTTTTGGTTGTAGCATGACGTACTGGAGAGCTAGGAGTGGTGATTGAGCTCCTTAGAGGAGGAGCTATGGGAGCTTACATAGGTAGAGAGGGACACCCTAGGGGAAATGGGGATAATACATCTAGTAGAGATACCCCATGTGAAGGTGGATAGAATGCTACTAATAATACTAGCATAGATATGGTACATAGAGTCGTCAACCTTCTAGTTATCGATAGGGAAAATGATAGTCACACTTGAGGACATGTGGCACATCTTGCACATCCCCATAATGGGGACAATAATTTTCAAGGCATGACGATAGCAAGCCATATTGCAAAGATTGTTAGGGAACTAGGCCCACTAGGTCTGAGAGAGTTAGATCCTTATCGATGAGTTGGTGGGGCGATATGGGGTCGATGCAATTATTTGACAATTTGACTAAAAATTTTCCAAAAATTGCATAAAAGGATTCTAGTTTCATTATACAATAATAAAAAATACATTTCAACTTATGTAAAAAAATGACTATTAGGTCTTAAAATAAAATAAATGACTATTTTTTTATTAAAAACAGAATAAAAAATGATTGTTTTCTTTATAAATGTTATTCAGATATAGATCTCTATGTGCTTAGGAAGGATAACTTGGTCATTTTAATTGTTCTATTTGTTGATGACCTTGTTATGACTGGAAATGAGAATGAGGCCATTTTTTATTTCATCTCCAAATTAAAATCAGAGTATAAAATGACTGACCTTGGTCTTCTACACTACTATCTTGGCATGCAAGTTTATCAGCATGAGGATTGTACCTTTTTTATTCAATCCAAGTATATTGAAGATCTTCTTAAGAGGTTTGATTTAGAGGATGGCAATCCTACTTCCATTCCTATTTCTATAGGGGTTAAGTTGGAAGTAAGTACCGAATCTCAATTGGTTTATGCTACATTGTATAGGCAGCTCATTGGTAGTCTTATTTATGTTACCATCACAAGGCCAGATATTGCTTTTGTAGTTGGTATGATGGCTAGGTTCATGCAAAAACCTTATATTGAGCACTTACAAGCTACCAAGAAGTTTCTGAAGTACCTTTTAGGTACTAGAGATTTGGCACTCAAGTATTCTAGGCTTCCTTCCTTTGCTCTTTCTAGCTATGTTGATTCTGATTTTGGAGGGGATAGAATAGACAAAAATTCTACCATAGCATATGTTTTTAGTATTGGGTCTACAAATATATCTTGGTCTTCCAAGAAGCAAGATACAATTGCTCTTTCTACAACGGAAGAGGAGTATAAGGCTACAACAACAACTGCACAGGAAGAGGTTTGGCTTCGTACCCTCATGAAGGAAATTGGCTTTGAGCAATTTGGTCCTTCACGTTTGCTCTCCGATAATCAATCAGCTATTGCCTTGGCTAAAAATCCTATAATACATCAAATGACAAAGCATGTTGAAATCCAAGCCCATTTTATCAAAGAGAAGGTATTGTATGGGACTATTCAGTTGGGGTATTGACCATCATCTTCTAATTATGCTGATTTATTCACCAAACCTCTTCACAACGAGCAGTTTTGTAAGCTGAGCGACTCACTTGGTTTGGTGAAGTTTTCCTCAAGGTGGAATGAAGTATAGTTACACTTGTGTGATGAAAACTTCATCCTTATGAGGTGTCTTGTGTTATATATATGATTTTATCTTTGGTGGTATAATTGCTTTTTGCATCTCTTTTGAACATGGTACTTTCTTGTTTGCCTTGTGCAACTTTTTTACATGTTACTTTGTAGATGGCATTGTGCAATTATGGTATATGATGCAATTGCTTTATGCGACTCTTTTACATGGTACTTTCTTGTTGCCTTGTGCAACTTTGTACATGTTTTTATGTAGTTGGTATTATGCAATTGGTTTATCATGGTACTTTCTTGTTAGCATTTATGCTACTTTTGTACATGATATTTTATGGTTGGTTTTATGCAACCGGTGTGCACACTTTATTATTTTTGTATACCTTATGCAACTCTTGTACATGGTACTTTTTTGTTAGCCTTGTGCTACTTTTGTACATGGTACTTTAGAGTTTGCATTATCATGGTACTCCTTGTTTGCTTTATGCAACTTTGTACATGATATTTTTTGATCAACTATATAGCACGTGACTATAAGTATGGCTTGGCATCTTTTTGTGATGACTTATAGTTCACTATTTGTTATATCGGTTTTGTTATCATCTTTGGATATTCATATATGTTGTGGTGAATATATTTATGATGATGTATCTAACTGATATTATGTTGAGCTGCTTGTAGCTTGTAGGTACTTTCGTTTGGGGTTTTGCAGGCTTATTGAAGACACCCTTGTGATGTTTTTTTCTTGTCATTTGCAACCACTTATGGTTTATGGATGGCTTTGTAAGCTACCTGTGTCTAAAGCTACTCCGTTGGGGGCTTGCAGTCTCATTTTGGCTCATTTTGTATTGGTGCCTTATTGTAGACCATTCTTGGTCATAGAAGCTCATT
Source organism: Wollemia nobilis (assembly GCA_028583015.1). NCBI lineage: Eukaryota > Viridiplantae > Streptophyta > Pinopsida > Araucariales > Araucariaceae > Wollemia > Wollemia nobilis. The sequence goes on along the minus strand of JAQPPZ010001316.1, from coordinate 1,850,471 downwards.
GTAACTATATTACTCATTTTATTCTCATCCTCATTTGTATCTTTAGGGGTAGAATGTTTCTTTGTTTCATAATTCCTTTCCCCAATATTGCATTAAGTGGGAGTGTTGGAATATGTAATGCAACATTGTGTAAATTATTCTTAAACTAAAATATAGAGTCTAAAGAATAATATTTGAATTAGAAAATAATTCTATTTTATGTAAAAATATTCCCACCCAATTAATAAATAAAATAAGGGTGCTAGGAATATTTAATTTGTGGGAAAAAATTATTTCCCCTTTTCTAGCAAATATTAAAAAGTAACCAATCACTTTTTAATATTTGATAGATGCCACTTGTCACACATCTCAAGATAATATTGTGATAATATTTGTCACACATATCAAGATAATATTGTGATAATATTGGGGTAATTTTAGGGTTGTAGCATAAAAGCTTCTCTTTAAATAGGGGTGTTGTCTACTACATCTTGTCATATCATGTTGATGAATATTGTTGCATAACATTGAAGCATTCTTGTATTGTTGAATCATTGAGTAATATAATGAGCTTCATAGTGTATGTTTTCCTTCTTCATTTGAAGTAGGGTTTTACCACTTAATATTGGTGTTGTGGGTTTTCCTATTTTATGTGTGACTGATCTTGTGGAACATTCTTCGATCTTGAGGAGACTTTTTTTGTCTCACAGCTCTAACAAATATGTTATATGGGGTAGCTACAATATTCCTGGTGTGCCATATGAGTAGTAAAAATCTACCATGGGAATTGGCAAGATTAGTGGTAGACATGTGGGACTAGTAGGTGTGGTTTGCATGGGGTCCATATGTGTTGGCTTATCTATATAGGACATTGTAAAATATTGTGTACAAACACCATACAAGGTTGGTCTATATGATATTGCTTGAAATGTGGTGTTGGGAGCAGATAGTAGTTAGAAGACCGTATACATTGTTAGGATTATTGCCAACCCAGTGTGGCCAGCAACATATAGGTAGCCCAAGAGCTTTTAGCAGGTTCAAAGGACATATGTTGGGATCCTACCACTAGTGAGGTGAGTGATAGAACTGCAGGATCACATGATCACATCACAACTATGATGCCTACACCTTGGCTTGATGGAGGATGCAAAAGAGCTAGTGAGGGTTAGGAGGATCGGGTAGGTCTCTACAGAGAAGGGTGAGCTAGAGCTCTTCTAATTTGACCAATTCTAGCAGTAGTTTAGCATATTCCAAGAGATATCAAACCTAGGAGACTACTTGTATAGGCAAGTTTGGAGGGGCCCATCAAGAGTTAGAGGAGATACTAATGTGAGGAGATGGTAAAAGGAGGACCTGGATGACCCACTATATGTGGATATAGGGGTGGATAATATTGATATGGCCCTTGGGTATTAGAGATGGTAAAGGTGCATTATGCTCCCAAGGATTTCCCACTACTACTAGTGTAGAGGATCTAGGTTATGGGTCAACAAGTGCAGCTAACACTTTGAGAGGTGACTCTATGCTCCATAAAGCAATGGTAGAAGAGCTAGGAGGCCCCATGATAGGCACAAGAATAGTTCTAGGTAGAAAAGGTAGTAGTAGCTACCATCACTTCTAGGACTAAGGATGGGGAGAAATTGGATATATCCCATGATGGCTAGAGTTGGAACGAGTAGGACAGCCATGGAGGCCTCCACATTGATGATAGTAGGACCGAGTAGGACAACTCGTTAGGGAGACCCATTGAGGGATATGGAAGTGTTGTAGGCCTAGATAACATCCATGTAGAGGGATATGGACCTACTTTGAGAGGATAGTTCCAATAGGATAGTGGGGATATAGAGTACCTTGACCTTGATACTTGTAGAGTGAGATATGATGAGGATTGAAGTAGACCACCTGAAGAACATAAGCTTATACTAAGAGGGAGGGTGAACAGTATAAGATAAAACTTTTCTCTTTTCAAGACAAATGATAATAGTAATAATATTAATGCAATAAAGAAACAATGCACAAACCACCACACATATGAGAGACAAAGCTTTTACGTGGAAACACCCTCTTGGGGAAAAACCATGGCATAATAATGCATATATTTTATTTAATAAATTTTATGGGCACCAACCCACAAGAGGCACCAATCCCCTATACAAGTTTGTGTATGCCAATCCACAGGAGACAGTGATCCCCTTGCTCAATTTTGTGAATACCAATACATAGGATACACCAATCCCCTTGCTCAAGTTTGTGGACACCAATCCACAGGAGACATCAATCCCCTTGCTCAAGTTCATGGACACCAATCCACATGAGACACCAATCCCTTTGCTTAATTTTATGGACACCAATCCATAGGAGACACCAATTTCCTTGCTCAAGTTCGTGGACACCAATCCATAGGAGACACCAATCACCTTACTCAAGTTTATGGACATCAATCCATAGGAGATACCAATCCACTTGCTCAATTTCATGGACACCAATCCACAGGAGACACCAATTTCCTTACTCAAGTTCGTGGACACCAATCCACATAAGACACCAATCACCTTACTCAAGTTTATGGACACTAATCCATAGGAGATACCAATCCCCTTGCTCAAGTTCATGGACACCAATCCACTGGAGACACCAATCCCCTTGCTCAAGTTTGTGGACACCAATCCATAGGAGACACCAATCCCCATACTCAATTTTGTGTACACCAATCCATAGGAGACACCAATCCCCTTGCTTACAAATCTTATCCAAAATTTTATTCACAAATACTACTCAAATATGCTCTAAAACCTGCTCATAAAACCTACTCAAATCTGCTCTAAAACCTGCTCGTAAAACTTACTCAAATTTGCTCTAAAAGCTACTCACAAAACTTGCTTAAATATCCTCCAAAACCTACTCACAAAACCTTCTCAAATCTACTCCAAAACCTGCTCAAATCTGCTCCAAAACCTGGTCCAAAATGGCAAACAAGATTCTAACAAAATTATGTCATAAGGTTTAATTTTGCACTCAATTCTATCCTTATTTTTATGTGTCTGCTACTATTTTATTTGTTCCCACAAATTCTTTTCTAACTCATTTCAATTTTATTTTTCACCTATTCAACAATATTTGCCTCAAAAATAAAAACCAAAACACCAAACTCTTTTCTAATTCATTTCAATTCCTTATTCCTCCTATCCAAAAATATTTACCTCAAATAAAAACCAAAACACCAAACTCTTTTCTAATTCATTTCAATTCCTTATTCCTCCTATATAAATATTTACAAAATAAAACTTTATAAGATAAAAATTACACCTTATATCTCCCTTAATTCTTTAATCAATTTTAATTAAAGAACTTTAACATTCACTAAAGTTGACTCACATACCTCTTTTTATTTCACGCGCTCTCCTTCAACACATTGACCATTAAATGTAGCACAAAAATCATTTTTTATCCTTCAACATATTAACCATTAAATACAGTAGAAAAATCATTTAGCAAAAACCTTATCACGTTGTCAAGGAGATTTGAACTTCTGACCTTAGGCAACATAGCTCTTTGATGTTGGTGGGAAACCGATTGGGATAACCCAACGGTTGTGACTAAAAGTGCAAGATGATGTATTCAACCCTTCTATTTCTATGTTGCCAACGATGTCACTCATCTTCTATTAAACTTCTACCAAAACACATAAATGGTACCTATGTAACATCTACGTAGCACTTTTCAGATTGTGCTCAATCTGATATTGATTCCCTGTGATGAAATGAATGGAGATAGATATCTATTTCTTGGCCATAGGAAAGTGCACACACAATGTGGGCATTCCCTCTTGCTACTTTGAAATATCTCCTTTTTCACCCTTATTAATCACATTGTCTGCTCTCTTTTGTATTCAGTGCTTCTTGCATCCACTTCAATCTTGCGCTTCTCCTCCTATCTTCATGTGCTTGCTTCAGATTGTTGTTACACCATTGTCCCTTCCATTTGCACTCATTTCATGAAAATGTTCAGTGAAACTCCACTATGTGCTCCCTCACAAAGACATTCGTTGAAACTCCACTCTGCGCTCCCTCATGAAGACGTTCATCGAAACCCTACTATGCATTATCCTTGTTAAGGTATTCTTCGAAACTCCACTTGCGCTCTCCTTTTAGAGACGTTCATCGAAACCCTGCTATATGTTGTCCTCATGAAGGTATTCTTAAAAACTCCACTTACACTCTCCTTTCAAAGATGTTTGTCGAAACCCTACTATGTGTTGTCCTCACGAAGGTGTTCAATTAAATTCACACCTTTGGATAGATTTCCAATATATATTTATATCCAACCTTCTCTTCTTAGCTTTGGCGCCCAAGACGTCGACCATCCCAATAATATTTGAAACCTTAACTTTATAATATTTAAATTTAATATTTAAATATTATAAGGTTTAAATTTTAATATAACTTTAATATTTAAATCCTCAATTAAAATATTAAAGCATATTCTTTAAATTAAAAAAATAAAACATCCTTGAAGATATTTTTGCCTTGAATACATTGCCCAAAACATGATATTATCCAAACTCATGATATTATTGCCACTCATGATATTATTGCCAAAACCATGAGCATATTCAAAGTTATCCTTCCAATTTTACCTTTGACATCAATGACAACTCAACATTTCTAACAATATCCCCCTTTGTCATTGATGGTAACCCTGCAATGAATCTATCCTTTACTGCAACATGATCACAAACTGCTCCCCCTTACTGAAATCTCCCCCTTTAACATCAATGGCAAAGGCTCCTTGGGGCTATAATATAAGACACTTGACAATGCCTCCTTTATCCTTGCTCTTATTTGAGACTTCAATTATGATATGGGAGTGAAACTTTCAAATTACTATGCTCCTCTTCTTGTTCTATTTTCTTTCTCCAAACTTTGGAGGTCATACCCTTTTGAACATTTTGACCACCCTTCTTTTTGCTTAACTTTAGAGATTCAGGAAACACTAGTTTGCATCATATAGATGTATGCCTAAAATTATTACATTTGTAACATATGATGTTGTAGTTCATGAGAGGTGCAAATAAATTAAAATTTCTCTTGGTGAAGCCAAAATCATTCATAGCACGGATCCTGCAATTTATAGCTTTATGACCAAATTTGTTACATGAGAAACAATAACCATGGAAGAAATTTTGAAACTTATCTGATTGCCTTGGATGTGATTGAATTCGGTCCATGATGGTTCTTTGTTTTCTTCCTTCTTGATGATTCCACCTCTCAACATATCGGCATAGGTCTTAGGCTCTTCTTTAATTGCTTTCTTTGATTTCTTTTCTTCTTCACTACTATTTCTAGCTGGTGGAAAATTAGATGCATAGTGACCAAGATTACCACAATTAAAATACTTCACAAAATTCATACCTTTGTGTTTTCTTGGACACTTCTTATTCCTTTACACAAAGTTAGCTTCTTCTCTGCTGATTTATTCTTCACTTGGTTCTAGTTCCTTATTCCTTGTCTTCTTTGAAGCTTAAATTAATGCTTCCCGTTTGAATGTTTGATATTTTTCATCCTCATCTCATAGGCTATGAGAATTCCATGTAGCTCATCCATGCTTAAGGTTTTAAGATCCTTCATTTCTTCTATTGTTGAAACCTTTGCATCAAACCTCATGGGAAGTGACCTAAGGTTTTCTAAACAATATTAGAGTCTTCAATATTTTCTCCAAGTCCACGAATGGTGTTGACAACCTCATCAACTCGAAGTAGATACTTGGTAATATCTTCCTCATATTTCATCATTAAGTCTTCAAACTTCCTCCTATGGGTTTGAAGTTTTGCCATTTTAACCTTGTCATCTCCTTCATATGTTCTTTGTAACTTGTCTCATATTTGTTTTGTTGAGGTGCATTGCATGACTTTCACAAACTCTAATTCACATAACTTGATTAATATTGCATTCATTGCCCTGTAATTATTTTCAAATAGTTTCTTTCCATATCTATCTATGGGATGAGTTGTAGGTGGTGTGAACCCATCCTCAACATATTGCCATATATCGTAGCCATGTACCATCAAATAAGTCTGCATCCTTATGCTCCAAAAAGCATAGTTATTCCCATCAAACAATGGTCCCCTATTTGATGACAAATAATCTTGGCTAGCCATGTGTGTTCTTATAAGATCTTCCTTCAAGTTGTTAGGCTCTCACAAAGGAACCTACTCTGATACCAATTGAATAATACAAGCTTATATTGAGATGGGGTTGAATAGTATAAGATAAAACTTTTATTTTTCAATCTAAAATATAACAACAATAATATCAATGCAATAAAGAAACAATGCATAAATCACCACACATATGAGAGAAAAATATTTTACATGGAAACACACTCTCGGGGGAAAACCATGGAAAAATATTGCTTATATTTTTCTTCAATAAATTTCATGGGCACCAATCCATAGGAGACACCAATCCCCTATACAAGTTCATGGATACCAATCCATAGGAGACACCAATCCCCTTGCTTAAGTTCATGGACACCAATCCATAGGAGACACCAATCCCCTTGCTCAAGTTCATGGAAACCAATCCCCTTGCTCAAGTTCATGGACACCAATCCATAGGAGACACCAATCCCCTTGCTCAAGTTCATGGATACTAATCCATAGGAGACACCAATCCCATTGCTCAATTTCATGGACACCAATCCACAGGAGACACCAATCCCCTTGCTCAAGTTCATGGAAATCAATCCATAGGAGACACCAATCCCCTTGCTCAAGTTTGTGGACACCAATCTATAAGAGACACCAATCCCCATGCTCAAGTTCATGGACACCAATCCACAAGAGACACCAATCCTCTTGCTCATAAATCGGGTCCAAATTTACTCACAGAACCTGCTCAAATTTGCTCCAAAATATACTCACAAAACCTGCTCGAATCTACTCCAAAAATTGCTAAAAAAACTACTCAAGTCTACTCCAAAACCTGCTCACAAAACCTGCTCGAATCTGCTCCAAATCTTGCTCAAAAAAACTGCTCAAATATACTCCAAAACCTACTCAAATTTGCTCCAAAACCTGACCCAAAATGGCAAACAAGATTCTAACAAAATTTTATCATAAGGCTTAATTCTGCACTCAATTCTATCCTTCTTTTTGTATGTGTCTGCTACTATTTTATTTGTTCCCACAAATTCTTTTCTAACTCATTTCAATTTCATTTTTCACCTATTCAACAATATTTGCCTCAAAAATAAAAACCAAAACACCAAACTCTTTTCTAATTCATTTCAATTCCTTATTCCTCCTATCCAAAAATATTTGTATAAAAAAAAAAAAAAAAAAACACCAAACTCTTTTCTAATTCATTTCAATTCCTTATTCCTCCTATATAAATATTTACAAAATAAAACTTTATAAGAGAAAAATTACACCTTATATCTCCCTTAATTCTTTAATCAATTTTAATTAAAGAACTTAACATTCACTAAAGTTGACTCACATACCTCTTTTTATTTCACGTGCTCTCCTTCAACACATTGACCATTAAATATAGCACAAAAATCATTTGTTCTCCTTCAACATATTAACCATTAAATGTAGTAGAAAAATCATTTAGCAAAAACCTTATCACGCTGTCGAGGAGATTTGAACTTTTGACCTTAGGCAACGTAGCTCTTTGATGCTGGTGGGCAACCGATTGGGATAACCCAACGGTTGTGACTAAAAGTGCAAGATGATGTATTCAACCCTTCTATTTCTATGTTGCCAATTATGTCACTTGTCTTCTGCGAAACAGATATATGGTACCTATATAACATATGTGGAGCACTTTCCAGATCATGCTCAATCTGATCTTGATTCCCTGCGATGAAATAAATGGAGATAGATATATGTTTCTTGGCCACACAAAAGTGCACACACAACATGGATGTTCCCTCTTACTGCTTTGAAATATTTCCTTTGTCACCCTTATTAATCGCATCGTCTGCTCTCTTTTGTATCCAGTGCTTCTTGCACCCACTTCAATCTTGCGCTTACCCTCCTATCTTCGTACACTTCAAATTGTTGTTACACCACTATCCCTTCCATTTACATTTATTTTATGAAGATGTTCACCAAAACTACACTTTACGCTCCCTCACAAAGACGTTCACTGAAACTCCACTCTGCGCTCCCTCACAAAGATGTTTGTTGAAACCCTACTATGCGTTGTCCTCATGAAGATATTCTTTGAAACTCCACTTACACTCTCCTTTCAGAGATATTCACCAAAACCCTACTATGTGTTGTCCTCATGAAGGCGTTCTCTGAAACTCCACTTGCGCTCTCCTTTCAAATATGTTTGCCAAAACCCTACTACATGTTGTCCTCAAGAATGCGTTCGATTAAATTCACACCTTTAGACATATTTCCAACATATATTTATATCCAACCTTATATTCTTAGCTTTGACACTCAATATGTCAACCATCCCAATAATATTTGAAACCTTAACTTTATAATATTAAAATTTGATATTTAAATATTATAAGGTTTAACTTTTAATATAAATTTAATATTTAAATCCTCAATTTAAATATTAAAGCATATTATTTAAATTAAAAAAAATCCTTGAAGATATTTCTACCTTGAATACATTGCCCAAAACATGATATTATCCAAACTCATGATATTATTGCCAAAACCATGAGCATATTCAAAGTTATCCTTCCAATTCTACCTTTGACATCAATGACAACTCAACATTTCTAACACCACCTCAGGGGAGAGGTTAGCTGGTTAGACTAGGAGTAGTAGTAGGCTCAGGTAGATGGGATGGCTATTTTGATTGATATCCAATAGGGCGAGGTGATCTGTCTACTACAATAAAATATACAAAGGGAAGGGGAGAGGCTAGAGGTATCTATATGGAGGGATACTTATCGAACTTTATCCTTTCAAGCAATTCCAGCAAAGCAGAGTGTGTCTCCACAATTATCCCTTTAGACACAAGGTTGATCATAGTCTATATCATGTACTATTTCATGATCTATGAACATGCACCCATTAGGACCACCTTCGATAAGGAGAACAAAGGAGACAAGCTCCTAGAGCTAGGACTAGGATTGGGGTGACATGCCAGTTTTGAGTGTGGCATGCATCCCTAGGGAGGGGTGAGTGTGCCAGTCTTGGATTGTGGCACACTGACTAAACTAACAAGTGTACCCTTTTTTTTTTGAGTAATATCATGCTACATTATTTAAATGTGTATTTATGTGTGTTTATGATTTTTGTGCTTTTATATTTGTATGAATGACATGAATGTAACAATGAATGCATGAATGGACTAAATTAAATACAATGGATGATGTAATGAAGTTAACTAAATGAGGGAAATGCATGCATGGATAAATAGAGGAAAGAAAAAGGTATGGAAGAAATAAGAGAAGGAAAAGTAGAGAAACACAACCCTAGCCCAAATCGTGCCCTATAAAAAAAAATTGCAAATTCAGAATAGAGTGAAGTCATGCCCATATAAATAGGGTATGATTTTGGCAAAAAGGAAAGAAAGAAGAAAATAAGATAGAGAAGAAGAAGAAGAAGAATATGGAGAAGGTCAACAAAGAAAAAGGTGATTGGAATAGGATTTTTGAATCAAAATAGACCATAAAAGATCAGTGTGATAAAAAAAGCATAGACTAAACAAAAATAAAAGAGCAGAGTGAAACCTTGGAATGATGTATGCTCATAAATGACTGAATGAATGCTATCCCTCACTTATGGCCATGAGGCTATCCCATAAGGGTGTTGTGCTCACAAAAAAATGGTAAAGTGTGGAGTGATACTCACTATGAGTGGAGTGTTTTTTGATGACCAGAGATAAATAGACACCCACTAGGATGTGTGCTTAGAAATGGTTGAATGGATGCTGCCCCTTTCTTGTAACCATGACGCTATCCTGTATGGGATGAAATATGTGATTGATTTTCCAAGTTGAGTACTACCCTCTAAGGGTGTGGTGTGTGCAAGATATGAATGAGAAAAGCATAGTAGAACAATGTGAGTGTGTGTGCATATGTGAGAAGACAAAGGAAGGAGAGAAGGAAGAAGTAAAAGATAGTGTGTGTGTGTGTGTGTGTGTGTGCATCCTTAGTAAAATTTTGAGATTCATGAGGTGTGCATTAGATATTCAGCGATCGTATAACGCCATAAATGATATTCATGTGGTATATACCCTATCCCATGAGGACCCTTTAAATAGTGAAAGATCAAGAAGGAAAAGGTGTGAGTAAAAATAAAAGCAAAGGCAGAAACAAAAGCAAAAATATATAGAAGAAGGAATGTACATCCTTTATATTTGGGAAGATAAGAAATGAGTAAAGCTTTTATAGGACAAAGGACATGCAAGAGATGAAGAACTATATCCCTTGACTTGGAGAATTTTGATGATTATTTTATACTTTCAAGGTCAAGGAATCTAAAATAAGAGGGAAACAAGAGAAGACATGAGCAAATGCAATGATGAAAATGCATGGAGATGGGCCCTAGGTCAGGGATTCACTAGGAATTAGAGCCCTAGTATAAGTGCAATGCATGTGAGCTAAGACCTAACTATATTTCATCACTTGCCATCCTCACAAAGTCCCAAAAATCTATATGATCAAATAATCATGCAAGTATGATCAAGCAACAATGCAATTGTATGATAAGCAAAATGCAAATTGGAATATAATGTAAGCAAGATGTGCAAAATATGATAGGCAAGCATGCAATATGAACAAGCAAACCAAATGTGATTTGAAAACTAAGCTAAATTTAATATGAGAAAATGAAAACTTAGAGTCATGCATAGTATCTTTTTAGATGCATTATGTTCATTAGTTCTTTAATTTCTTTACCATCTAAAGAAACTGAATAGTAGTTTCCTAAGCCAAACTTGGTCGTTATGACAAAGGGGCCTATCCAATTGGGCTAAAACTTTCCTTTCATATTTGAATGAGAATTAGTGTTCTTTTGGTTTTCCTTAAGGACAAGGTCCCCAACCTCAAAAGAATGATTGCAAACTCTCTTGGAATAAGATTGCTTGAGCCTATTATAATAGGCTTGCAAATTCTCTAAGACATGAATGCACTTTTCATCCAGCAACTCCAATTAGTGCAAATGATCAAAGTGATACTCATCATTGATCGAGGCATCTTACTACAAGATGTGCAATGAAGGGACCTCTAACTCAAATGAAAAAACTACTTCAGTCCCATAGACCAAGACATATGGAGAAGAACCTATAGGAGTTTGTACACTGGTACGATAGGCCCACAAGATAAGATAAATATGGATATGGTAGTCTCGATTGGTCTTACTAACCAAGTTCTTAAGGATCTTGACCAAAGACTTGTTATATGCTTTGGTTTGATTGTTACCCTAAGGGTAATATGGAGTTGACTACTTGTGTTGAATCTTGTACTTAGCACAAAGCTTATAGACATCCTTGTTCTTGAAAGTAATGCCATTGTTAGAAACAATCACCAAAATAATATCGAACCTACAAAGGATCTGGTTGAAGATGAACTTGGATACCTGAACTCCAATCATTGTGGTTGAGGGCATGGATTCGACCCTTTAGTGAAGTACTCTATCATTTTTATGATAAACTTGTGACCATTAGACGACATTAGGTTAATCTTCCCTATGATGTCCAATCCCCACATGGAAAATGGCCAAGGATAAAAATAACTTGAAATTTTTGAGAAGAAGCATGAACAAGGTTATCATGGCATTAGCGCTTGTTATAGTATCAAACATGGTCACATCATATTTCTCCATGGAAGGCCAATAATAACCCATCTGAAGGAGTTTCTTGGCAATGGCATTGCCACTAAAATGGCCTCCACATGATCCTTCATGAGCCTGTCTAAGAGCTAACCAAACTTCATCGAAGTTAAAGCATCACAAGAGAATGCCTTCAAAATAGCATCAATATAAAGTATTACCAATTATAACAAATCAACATGATATTTTATGCAAAATCTTTACGCTGCTTGCACTCAAAACCATCAATAATTGAAACATTCTTAAGGAAATTAAAGATGTCATTATACCATGGTTCAAATGGGAAATCTCTAATGGTCAAAACATATAATAGAACAAGACTAGAACCAAGTAATGTAGGTTCTAAAAGTTATCTAATGATTATCGATCCTTGATCATTGTCCAAATCCAAGGGAAACAAGGATGTAGCAGTGGCCATGGAATCTGCATGGTAGTTGGAGGACCTATGAATAGACTCTATGGCCACTCGATTGAATGCAAATAAAAGCTTAGTAATAATCTCTTTGTAATATTTTAGCTTATCCTCTTGAGTCCGATAAACATCATTAATCTGATTGACCATTAGTTGAGAGTCACCAAAAATTGAAAGGATGCTAACCTTCAAGTATAAGGTTGCTTTAACCAAGGATCAAGTCTTCATATTCTATAGTATTGTTTATGCAAGAGAAACAAAGCTTTAAGGAAATAGTATGAGTTGTTTCTATGGGGTAACTAGAACAATTCCAACACCAATGTCATTTTAGCATCGACCTCCATCAAAAAACAAAGTCCAAGACTTTGGCTCTTTAGCTTCTATGCTAAAGCACTCATTGGGAAACTCAACAACTAAAGCATGGTCTGACTCTAAGGGATTGGAATCTAGCTGATCAATAATCCCCTGATCCTTGATAGCCTTCTAACCTATGAAGGTTAGATCAAACTCACTAAGGTCTAAAACCCACTTAGCAACTTGACCTGAAAGGTGGGGTTTAGATATTGAGTAGCTCAAAGGATCAAACTTGGTGATAACAATGTCTTATGGCTCAGCATGTAGTGTCTCAATTTTTGATAAGTGAAAACTATAGCAAGACAAAGCTTCTCTAAGGGGTATACTAGGTTTCATAGCTAACCAAGGTTCTATTGATGTAGTAGATAGCTCACTCTTTGTTTTTATCATCATGTTGAGCCAACAAGGCTCCCAAAGCATGAGTTGTGGCTGCCATGTAAATCATCAAATTCTTATATGGTCTAGGGAGAACTAAGATAGGTGGGGAAGTGAGATATCTCTTGAGTTCATCAATAGAATGTTGAAACTCAAAATTCTACTAGAAAAATACATATTTCTTAAGAAGCTTAAGAAATGGCTTACACTTATTGGCTAACTAAGTTATTTTCCAATGAATAGCTTGAATATTACCTTGAAAGCTACACAACTAGGTTAGGGTATGGGAAGGAGGGATGTTAGTGATAGTTGATATCTTAGTGAGGTGAACTCTAATACCTCACCTAGACATGATGAACCCTAACAACTTGCCATATGTAACTTTAAAGACACACTTTGAGGGCTTAAGATAAACCATGGACTGCCAAAGCCTTTCAAAAATTTATCTTAGATCATGAACATGATCCTTTTTATGTATGGAACAATCCAGAAGATCATTCACATAGTACTCTAGAATATCATGCATCATGTCATGAAAAGTATAAGTCATAGCCCTCTAATATGTGGCACCAACATTTTTCAATCCAAAAGGAATGACTATATAGTAGAAGGTACCCCATGGAGTAATGCAAGTTATTTGGGGCTTCTCTTCAAGGGTAACCATGATCTGATTGTATCTTGAAAAATCATGCATTAGTGAAAGCATTCCACATTTAGCAGTGAAATCTACGATCATATCTATGTTGGGGAAAGGAAAATCATCCTTGGTACATGCTAATTTAATACTCCTAAATTTGGTACATATTTTGATTGTTCCTACATTCTTAGCCATAGGAACAATGTTGGATATCAAATTAGAATAGTTGATGGATTTTATGAAACCAACATCAAGAATTTTTTGGAGTTTCTCCTAGACTAAAAGGATGATGTTAGGATGAATCTTCCTAATTTTCTGCTTAATAGGCTTAGCACTAGGATAAACTACAAAATGATGCATAACAAGGGAGGGATCAAGCCCTGGCATGTCAGCATATGACCAAGAAAAAATATCATGGAATTCCTTCATAAATTGGTCAATTTCTCTTGCTCATCCATGGACAAGGCTTTTCCTATCTTAAGGATTCTAGGGATCTCCTTAGAACCTATGTTAACATCTATGGTATCCTTTATTATAATGTGATATTTATCCTCATAAGGAGGTGGGGCAAGGATCACTTCTAGTTGCTCAAGATCCTTGAGAGACATAGAACTGAAATTATTTTGAGAACTAGAAGACTTGACATGTGTAACATAAGGGACTGACCCATTAAAGAAGTTATTTTAGAGGATATCCTCATGATCCATGTCACAAAACTTCAACATAATCTCCTAGGGTCACAACTAACTTAGGATGCATAAAATTTACCACATTGCAAAATAGAATGTCGATGGGATAAGGTGGTCCCTCATCCTCATCACTCCACTCCAAGCCTTAATGATCCAAATATTTGACATAAGTAATGAGGTGATCATCATCATCAAATGACAAATGTTGGTTTTTATTGGGTATGTAGCCTATGCCACATCTCCCAGGATAAAGCTCAACTTCCAAAGGCTCTTGAATACCTTTCTATTGTGGCCCTAAACCTTTACCTATGTATCCCATGCTAGATAGGATTTTCTTGGAAAGTGGGTAATCATTGGATAGGTAACAATGGGCAAAAGAATGCTCTACAAGAAGAGGGTTTCTACCATAAATCTTTTCTTCGAGCGATATAACCATGAAGATAAAGGCACATGTACCAATGTGTACAACTTCACCCTTCTTATGAGGTAAACCCATAGTATTTGGTGAATGTGGTAGCTTGTCTAAATCTAAAAGAGTCTCTTGAATATATGGATTGACTTGATATTTTGATGAAACATTGATTAGTGACTCCTCGCTTACATTTATATAAGTTGCTTGGTAATGTTATATGAAGAGACTGATGGGTATAGATTTGGGACTAGATTGAGATTGCTCAACCATTGAATAATATTTGAATGGATGAGGGTCATCCATAATGGTGACCAGTTGATCTTTGAATTTGAACTTTAAATATTGATGAAGAGTATAAGGGATAAACCTCATCACATGAATCCAAGGACATCCAAGAAGAAGATTAAAATATGTAGGGCAAGGTACCACATAAAACAAGGTATCTAATATCTTAGATCCAACCTTAAGGGGAGGGATATAATATTTCAAGCCTCTTGGGACTCATTGTTGAAAGCTTTTATGATAACATCGAATTTAAGTAAATCTTCCTCTTTTAATCAAAAATTTGATAAGTGCACAAATTAAGGGAGGAAACATTATCTATAAGATTTTCTTGATAAACGTTTCCCCAATAAATGCAATGATGTAGAGGGAAGAATCCCATCACAAGTCTGAGGAAGGAATATCCAAAAATGTGCTATGATGTATCCCAAGAGAACCTTCAACATCATCTATAGTGCTAGGGAAAATATCTTGAGGGACATATTGTTGACTTATAAGCTTCAACAAGGCTTCCCTATGAATAAGAGAAGTTTGTAAAATTTCTAAGAGGGAGATCTTGGTTGGGGTACTAGCTAACTATTGTTGAATGTTGAACAATACTTGAGGTTGATTTTTCAACACTAAGGATGGGATTTCCACTCTCATGCTCCTTTTTGGATACTCTTCAAAACTAAGGGTGGTTTTGAAGGTTGATTGGATGTAAATCTGATCTCCTACTAAGATCGTTGATTTGGTTGATCCTGAGCTTGTTATCTTGTAGTTTTTGCTACCATACCAACCATGTTATTATAGGAATGAGGCACAATGTGATATGACACTTGATTAGCTACCTATTTCCCATGATTAGATAGGCAGTCTTGGAAGATCCCCATATCTTGATTAGTAGTGGGTGTTTGTTGAGTAGAAGATTGGTTTTTTGTTAGATGATTGGGTTGATAACCCTCTATGATAAGGTGATGCATCAATTAAGTCTTGAACCACATATTTTAACCTCTTACATGATTTTATCATGTGCCCTCCACTCTATGATATTCACAATGTTGACCAAGCTTATACCAATTAGTCATGGTATCAGGTTGTTGTATGGGAGGCTTCTCAATCATATTTGCTTCTAAAAGTTACTTTAAGACCACTTTCATAGGCATGTTGAGTCTTGTAAAAATCCTTGTTGGGGATTTTTGATATTGGCTAAGCACCATCTTTTGCAGGGTATTAGCAACATTATTGACTAGTCTACTATCTGTTATACCATCACCAACTACATGCTTGTTTTTATACTAATATTTTGTGGATATATCCTCTTCTTTCTTTGGATTAATTTGACCTCTCCAAATAAGGGCTTGCTATACCCTTTTTGTCAAATCTATTGCTTGATCAAAAGAGGTAATAGTTGTTATCTCTAATTCATAAGATATTTGCTCTTGTAAATTTCCAATAAAGATGTCTAACATATCTCTGGGAGGTAAATTATATCTTTATCGTCCAACTAAACTTCTCCAACGAGATAAGAATTCTTAAAAACTTCCATATTTACCTTGTTTCAACATATAAACATCTTTTATAGTCACATTTTTTCAATATAAGCTCCAAATTGCTGGATAAACAACTCTATTGTCTCTTTAAAATTTCTTAGAGAATGATGAGGTTGTTGATAGTACCATTCCAATGACATACCACCAAGGCTCTTACGGAATGTCTTTAGTAACAATATGTCATCATATATAATATCATGGCACGTTGTCCTAAACATCCTTAAATGTTCAATTGGGTCCTATGTTCCCTTATAAATAGGTACAACCAACATTGAAAAATGCTTAGGGTAGGGTCTAAATGCAACGATAGTGTATAACAGTTGATTGCACATTTCCTTATAACTGTAGATGAAACTTGGAGGTTGAATCATATCCACTCTTGAGACCAATTGTTTCACGATATTTTTCAAACTTTGCATATCAGTATTGTTGTTTTGCAATACTTCTAAGTTCAATAAGGGAAGGTTATAGGTAGGCTCTTGAAAGGTAACTTGGCCAATGTTGGAGGCATTGACACTATTATGGTACAAGTTATGATATGTGGTATCTTGTTATGGAGGATAACTGACATTTGGTGGAATAGAAACATGAATGTTGAGATGAGCAGAATGAGGATGAAATTGAGCATAATATTGAGATGAAATACTAGTTGGAGGAATTTATGGAATTCTTCCAACATTGGTGGTTATAGTAGTGACATATGTTGGTTTATGAAAAGGATTAATATGATGCAAATATTCAAACAATAGATTGGTGTGAATATTTCAAGGAGAAATAATTGGAGGATGAGATGTCCCAACCTCTTCAAGTTGGGCCTCCTCATCCATAGCCTTAACCAAGGTATCCTTATGATGTTTCATGAAATTCTAGATATTATCATATGATTTAAAGGTGGGGTATCCATTAGACCCCTCAAGACGATCAAGGTCAATACTAGTTTCTACATGTTCTTCCTCTTCTATATTGGGATTCTCCCTATCAATTTGGTCATCTTCTTGAAGAATATCAAATTCCAAAAGCCTTCACATACTCCTAAGATTGGGATCCATTAGGAGAAAGATAAATGGTAGAGAAGAAAATGAGGACCTAAAAACTAGCAAAAAACACACAAAAGATGTTTTTAATGTTTTTTTATTCTAAACAAACAAAATTAGTGGTCTTGCTTAAATTTATTAAAATAAAAACAAAAGGAAGAGTCTTCCTATCTTGGATTCTAAGATGTTTTTTCATGTTGGGTTCACCAAATATGTAGAGGGGGAAAATTTCCCTATTGCATACGATTCTCAGTTGGATCCGTTGGGAGCCAAGGTGACTGTAGGGGTGTGTTATATTCTCTACACTCAAGGGCTTGGGGATCAAAGCGTTCACCAGGAATGGTTTAAGGACTCACTCCAAGTCCAAGGATGGAATTTTTGATGTGTATATTGAGAAAACACCTATGTTTGGCTTTTCTAAAATCTAAGCTATGGAAAATGAAAGAATAATGCAATATAGACAATAATGTAGGTAAGCAAAGACTAATTCTAGAATGATTCTCTATTTAATGATTATTAAACCCTATCTTGCAATAAAATAAATCCTTTATTTTTAGCAAGGGTTTGAGAGAATGCATAAATAGAGTTAACCCTAGAATGCAAACTATATGGTTTTTCTCTTTTGAATGCCTAAAATGAATTAAAATATTTTTTCTTTTATTTATGATTTAGATCTATAATGAAAATGAATAGAAAGCAAATAGTAGACAACAAACAACCTAAGAAATTAGCTTAAGAGACTTATATGATCCTATGGTTGACCTTAGATTTAACTTGCATGTAAATAAATCCAATAGGTTCACACCTGCAAAACATTGATCAGCATTTGGGGGCCTACTTAGCCCGTTATGTGACTAAGCTTGGAGGTGCAGCAGTCAATCCCCCTTGGTCCTCTCAATTGATCGTTAAAAAAAAGTGATTGTTGGTCCTTTTAGAAATGAACCAATAAAGATGTAATGAAATGAAATCATGCAAAAAATAGAATGCAATCGACAGTATTATGACCTAGATGAAGCATGCAAATATAGATTGAGGGTTTGGGAGTAAAACTTTGCCCCCAAACCTAAAAAATCTAAAATCATGCCTCGTAAGGGGTGGCCACAACTTTAGATATGCCAAAATCATGCCCTGTATGCATAGGGTATGATTTCATAGCAAAATTACAAGAGCAACTAATTAATGCAAAAACAAAATACAAAATGTACAATGAATGATCTAGAAATATTAAAATGCAAGAATAAACATGGGAAATGAAAGAATAGTTGAAAGAATGAAGACCTCCATAAGCTGGTAGACTCCTCCCTAAGGCTCTAACACTTATCCACCAAGAATAACAAATCAAAGCAAATTAGTAGAAGAACACTTGATCTTGCTAGGATACTTTATCAAGAGAATCACTTAACACTTAGGACCTTCAGTTTTGCACTTGAGAGCTTCTAGGATCACTTCTAGGAGAAAATATGATCCAAACCATCTATTTATAAGAGGTTTGGAGGGAAAAAGGGTGGGAAAACAAAAGGAAAACCTAAGGGAGGGCTGACATCCTAGAGGTTGTCTCAAAATTTGGGTTTTTTAAGAGAAAACTCTAACTTACCAAAATTGTGCCCCGTAAGGGGTGATCACAATTTTGGCAAAAATAGGAATAAAGGGAAGGGGGAGAGTGAAGAGAGGCCTAAACTTGTATTTTGACAAGTTTGAGGGTCTCTCTAAGGCTCTAGGGAAAATTACTCACTTGGGTGGGTCAATTTTCCATGTCTACAGGTCCCACCATGATCACCATTTTTGTAACAAAGGAAAAAATGCCATGCACCAAGTGAAATAAAATGGCACCTTCAAAATTTTCCTTTTGTCACACTCTAAAATTGGGTGGGTTTTGAAGCCTCTTTACTTGATAGACCACCTTGGACCTGGTGTTGCTCCAAATGACGTGCAAATAACCCATAACAAAGCATTAATAACATCAAAGGGGCCTATATTGATTAGGTACCGTAACTCATAAAAATGCAAACAATAAAACTAAGGGAATCTTGTTCAAACTATGAGCATGATGTTAAATTTCATAATACACTAAAATATACATGTTTTACCTGGTCTGACGACTGCTAATTTGGCTCTAGAAAAACTTGTTATAGACCTTCTAGGTGATGTGTTAGGCCTCATAGCTTTAAAAATAGATGATGGACATAGTGGTTATTGAGTTCATTTTCATAGGTATATTGGTGAGGGGTGAGGGGTATTAGTTGTAGATGGAGGTTAGGTGCACAAGGGAGATTTGAGGCAGAATGTTGCTAGAGTCATGGCACATATGAGCAAGCGTTATGCAAATGGAAGAAAAGAGGGGGTGTTTATAGATTTTGTGGAGGGAGAGGGTGATGAAGTGGTAATGATGTGGAGGAGACTTGACAACCTAGGAATTCCACCAAAATTTAGTGGTCTAGAGTGAGGTGAGTCCTCACCCACCCAAGTGCCATTAAATTTGCCTAGGGGAAAGCAAAGAGGCCCAAGGACATGTGCACATTGGAATTTAAAATTCAAATATATTGCAATGGAGGGTAAGGAGGGACTTAGCATTTATTATAAATATTAAATATATTCTGACTTGGGCCTCAGTGGGAATTTTAAATTTGATTTAAATCACATGGGAGTGTGAAAGGGGGTTTACGAAGTTAATGTGGGTGTTTCCTAGAAGATTTTGTGGAGATATTGAGGATTAAATATGGATCACATGGAGGGTGTTTAGGATTTATTTGGGTATTTAATTAGAAGATTAGGGGTTAATTAGGATTATGAGGAATTTGATATGGATTAGGGTAATAAAAGAGGAATTATGGGGAAATTAGAATATTTAGGAAAATTAAGGGGGATTAGAAGAATTAAGTGGGAGTAGGAGAAAATTAGAAATATTAGAGGGAAAATTAAGAATATTAGGATAAATTAGAAGGATTAATGAGAAATTAAATAAAGGGAATAAAAAAAATTAAAATTAAGTTAGGATAAAGTAAAATAAATTAGAGGAGGATCAGAAGGGATTAAAGGGAATTAAAAACTTAGAGGGAATTAGGAATATTAGGGGTATATTAGACCAAATTAAAGAGGATTAGAGAGAACTAGAATAATTTAGAGGAATTAAAAGGAAATTCGGATAAATTAAAGATATTGGAGGAATTATAGGAGAATTGGAGGAATTGGATGAATTTGGAGAATTGATACTGGTTTTTTGGTAATTTGGTGGTTTTTGTGAGTTGATTGGGATATGGGCTCAGGTGTTTGTAAAATTAGCTAATTTTGGGTGTCTACACTAAGGCTATTACCACTCCCCTGGTAATGAGCATGGTTACCCAAGCCTCACCGTTCAAGGTGCCATTATTATATTATCTTGTGAATGATTCGATGTATAAATCTACAATTTAAATTCCTAGACCTTACTGCTAGAAATATGTCCAATTCTCACTGCTTAAAACTACCCAAAAGCCTCACCATATTGGGAACACTTGAGCCTCATCATTCAAGGTGTATCATTCACAAATACCTAATTATTATCTCACCATAATGCGCCCAATATTGGGTACATCTTGATTCAAGGGTTTTCTAATATGGATCTAAGCTTAGGCCCAAAACCCTCATTCCCAAATCCAAGAGTCATAACATTTAAAAGAAATGAACATCTCTCCAAAAGGAAATTAAGTGCTAAATAAACTCATAAATTCAATTCAATATAACACATTGCTAAAGACTATAAATTTAAAAACATCCAAATCAAAATACCAACATTTAGCATTTCCTTATTCACAATGAAATAATTACACAACATTCAAGGAATTATAATCATAAACCATGAATTAGGCATATTCTTTCAATTTTGCACATAACCAAGTATTCAGAGAACTTACATTAAAGAATAACAACACTTAAACTTCCATTCTTTGAATAATAAAAAAAGAATTTTATATACAATCTATTTATTCCCTCTTCATAAACATTAAGCACCACATTAAAGCCATGTTAAAAATTTAATTTATTACTACTATTGTATCAAATTGATAAGGCTTCGATGGATTTCTATTAATTTTCTATAAAACAAAATCATGCACATAAATTAAAATGCAATGACAACCTAAAATAATAGTTGTATTTGTGAAATCCAATGGCATTAGATCAACTGGTTATATTCCTCAACTTTTAAGGAGGAGACCAGGTTCAAATATTGCCAAGCGATATATGCATAATTTTCAAACTGTTGTAATGCAACTATGTGGTCATGATATAATATGGGTGGGGCATATTTCAATCCCATATAACCATTTTTATATAAAAAAATATAGAACCATTTTTTAAAAAAGTTGTATTCGTGAAGGGAAAAGCAAAGTCTTTTTTATTTGATAACAAGCTTGATAAAATATCTATTTCAATTTTTAAAAGCATTGATTACAAATTTGATTTTAAGAGCAATATTTTAAAATAAGAGTATGTGTTTGTACGTATGTAGTACATTTATGGGAATTTTCTATGTATAAAAGTATCTATATAGGGGAAAGATAAACAAGTGTTTACCTTGGTAAATAATGTCATGACAATAATTTACTACTTAGATGCAACTTTCAAACTAGTTATTGCATTGAGAGGAATGCTAGATAGAGCAAAAGATAGGGTAGATCTTAAACTCTATAAAGTTGTCTATATAATTCCTTGCTCATGTTGGGTGTCATACATTAGTGAAACTAAAAGATCCTTAAAAACTAGGTTGAAGGAGCATCAAGCGAATGCACAACATAATAGAGACTTACAAACAATTTTAAAAATCCTATTAAAGCAAATATCAAAAGGAGGCCTAACTAAGATTTCCCAAGAGACTTGTAAACAATTTTGAAATATATTCCCACTAAACCAAATATGACAAAGTACTATTATAAAAGGAGGCCTAACTAAGATTTCCTTAGAGACTTGTAAACAATTTTGAAATATATTCCCACTAAACCAAATATGACAAAGTACTATTATAGTTTTTCTAAAATTGAGAGAAATATTAGATCATGTGTTGGATGTATATTACATCAACATATCGAATGTAATGAAAGAAGCTTATACTAAATTTCGATATAAAGTTAACTATTTTGAAATACACTCCTAGTATACAAAGGGATCAATAAATTACATCCATTTAGGATACCTACATAATAAGATTTCTTAGTATACTATTTAAATCAAGTTAAATTGTTAATTAGGTATTAGAAAAATGAGTTATATTTTAATAGTAGATTGGTCTAAAAATTGTTGATAGCTTATTAATAGAAGAACCCTAACATACGAGAGCTCTTAGATTTGAGTCCTAACTGGTCCTTACCTTTAGTGGCATCAAAGACAAAGTTATAGCTAAGGACCTTGAGTACCAAAAAGTGTGGATCAAAGGTGTACTTGAGAAACGAGTCAATCATAGGTTGATCTAGAAAGGGTTGATAACTCAATAATAAAGCAACCTCGACAAACTTTACATACCTTTACATTAAGTATAACAATATATATCTCGATATACTATTTGAATCAAGTTAAATTGATAATAAAGTATTAGAAATAAATAGTTATACCTAAATCATAGATTGGTCCAAAAAGGAATGATAGCTTAGTAATAAAACCCTAACATACAAAAGCTCTTAGATTTGAGTCATAAATGGTCCTTACCTTTGGATGGCATCAAAGACAAAGTTATAGCTAAGGATATCAAATACCAAAAAGTGTGGATCAAAAGGTATACTTGAGAAATAAGTCAATCATAGGTTGATCTAGGAAGGGTTGATAACTTAATAATAAAGCAACCCAAATAGTGTAGATCAAAGGCTATACTTGAGAAAAAATTCAATCATGGATTGATCTAGGAAGAGTTAACAACTTAATAATAAAACAACTTGAAAGGTTTGATGTTTAAATCTTAGTTATCACATACCTTTACATTACGTTGGTGAATATTAAAAAGATCTTAACATGTTGCTTTCAAGTTTTATTGAAGATTTTTTTGCTTTTATTAAACCATCAAAACATTACATGTTCATTATCAAAGTTAAGCACTAGTTCATCACCTTTATCCACAAGATGTTTTATTTATTACCAAAGTTAATTTGATAGTTATCAATTCTCCTTATCAATGTTAAGCACTTGTTATTCACCCTTATGCATGAGACATTTTACTTGAAAACCAAAGTTTATATTTTATAACATATGTATCTATAATTTTATGTAAATACTCAAAGCTTAATAAAAAAATTTGATTAAGGTTAATATGAGAAACATTTACAATATTGTATCTATAATTTTATGTAAATACTCAAAGCTTAATAAAAAAAATTGATTAAGGTTAGTATGAGTAATTTTATGTAAATACTCAAAGCTTAATAAAAAAATTGATTAAGGTTAGTATGAGAAACATTTATGTAAATACTCAAAGCTTAATAAAAAAATTTGATTAAGGTTAGTATAAGTAATTTTATGTAAATACTCAAAGCTTAATAAAAAAATTTGATTAAGGTTAGTATGAGAAACATTTACAATCAAAGCCTTGGGTATTTTCATCTCAACCATGACCTTTGATAAGGGTGAGAGTTGAGCTTATCAAACACACAACCAAATACACACCTACCCCTTCACACACTCATCACGTGATAGTTTGAACCTTAAACCTTTTTCAACTTTAGACCTTCTTATAAAAACAATGTACAAACTGTTCACTGTTTTGTCTTGTCTCGTCTCCCCCATATTCAAAGCTACTTAATAAATTAAACACTAAAGAAATAAAGAATAAATAACTTGTAAAGCTTACCAATATTAAACATATCAGTTACCCTATCATTTTTCAGGTCCATTATATATAAAAGGCCGCACTTATGAAAATGCAAGAGATAACTAGTAGTCAAAGAAAAGAAGCTTAGAAGACATCGACATTCATAAATATTTTGAAGTATGATAAATACCTTCATGCTATAATTTATCATATCATAAATTAAAACTTTAATATTACCTAAAATATTTCCAGCCATTCCGGTGGTGTGGTGGTTTTGTGTCTCAACTTTAGAGGAATCATGATTGGGAAGAGATTGGGTGTGTGGTGGCTTTGTGTCTTAACCTTAAAAGGAGTCATAATTGAGAAGAGATTGCTCACCCCTATCAATCATAAAAGATTTCTCACAATAATCAAATCATATTATATATACAAATCTATTTTTTTTTAACACAATATACTAACATACAAATTTCTGAATTGAACTTTGAATTTTTTTAAAAAAATCATAACCCTAACTACAAAACTAAAAATATAATTTTATAAACTAAATATAATATTATCAACCCAAAAAGTAAAACTGATACAAGATGCCAAATAAAAAAAATAAAATAAAGTGTGAAAGTTACATAAATATAAAAAGACAGACGTCCATTCCCACGAGGTTGGAATGACATCCCCCAGCTACAACGGGTACCACTTGACAGAGCGCCGCGGCAGGCGATTCTCTTACATGCTAACCCAAAATACGTATCGCATAACCCAAAAACACTCTTTAACACAAGTACCATCGAAGTTGGGATCAAGCCTAAAACACTCTCTCCCTCCCTGCAACATAAAATGAGGCGTTCCAATTATGGAACACAGTGCCCGGTTTGACTATGGAAAGGACCCTCATCTTACCCGTGGCAGTAACTAACCAAGTGGAGGCGTCCTTTACAATCTTCCCATTCAGGCTCGATTCTTTCTCCCACAACCCCTTTTTCCCTTTTCCTCCCCAAAAGCATACTCACCCGCTCAAGAAAAAGGCTATGTTTAGCGTTGCCCTAAAACATATACACATTTCTTCTGTCAGCGAGGCGTTTGTTGAAAACAGTGCTAGATACCAACAACAAAAAGAAAAGAAAAAAAAAAAAGTAGAAAGCAGCTTCTGGCAGCTGCCTTTTGGCCTCGGAGAGAGCCTCAAGAGTCCACATCCTCACAAGGTACTTGGTAGGAGTGTGTCTGCCCATTTATTGATCATGAGGCACGCCTTGCCATGTGAGAATTGATTCCAAAACAAAAGTCGTTAGTTCCCACTAGTCACTGCAACTTGCCTCAAGGGAGACCCACGACATCGCTCAACTTGCGCGATGGCACGAGCATCTATGGTGACGTCCGGATGCCGTTCCCGTAAATTCAAGGCTAGACATCAATCTATTTAGTTAATGCCTCTGTTTTTTTTCCCAGTTTGCCTTGGCAAAAAAAAATCCTCTAACCCAACAAAATGGTATAAAGGATAAAGATAGGTAGTTGATGCCTTTGCGTGCGGTATAGTCCAAAAGAGAGAGCCGTGCTTTTCCCGTGCACATCAATCGCCGTCCCCGTCTTCCCATTAAAATTACTTAATTTCTATTTCTCCTCCTTGGTGTCACCATATAAAAATAAATAAATAAATTTTAAATTTTATTTTTTCCGTAGTGTCAGAGTCGGATCCACGGATAACCCTCATCAGGAACGAACTCACTCATGTATTATGCATGCGCAGAGTAAAAAGGAAATACGGTGGGTACCCATTGCCATCCGAGGTCATGTGGTCAGCCGGCAAATCACGTGCAGGCGGCATGCGTTAGAACGTTAGTAGTCGAAAGAGCCGTCGTCATCGTTGTGGATAAAAGGCGATGTTGAATCACATGCCCTCCCCCGGGTATCGCTGGATCAGGAATTGGAGGGGATGACTCTCCCATTGGAGGGTGAGGCGGCTCGCCTAACTATCAAGGGCCGGCCATGGCTTCAAACTTGACGCACCACAAAATTAAGACTTATCTGCCAAATCAACAAAAACAAAAAAAAAATTGCAATCATTAGATAATATGACAACCTGCTGGCCCCTGTCCTTGCGAAGCATCAGTTTCACCTAATATTTGCTTTAAGGCCGTAGTGGTTTGTCTTCAATATTGCTTTTCTCTTTTACTAGAATTTGACTATTCATACCTTCTTTGTACGTCACTCTGGTTTCTTAATATGGCTACCGACTGCAATGTTAGGGTATGTATAAATTTGTATAGTTCCTAGGCAAATTCCAACTTGCCACACGACACTGTTTTTTTTAAATAAAAACATATTAATTCAGTATCCTAATAAAACTAAAATTTAAATTTATATGGCATATGCAATGATAATCTATAATAAATAGTCCACATAAACAAGTACTGAATGATTTCTAGATTTACAATAATCGTTTTCAGATTAGAGACCCAAGAGAAGGCACTAGAGAAAGATGAAACCCACGATTTCTGTTTTCTGTTACATGTTTTTTTTTAATATTTAGTTGGAAAATGAGTTGTCCTACTCGATTTAAAGATAAGAATAAGATATTTCCGCATGTGCTTATGACCCTTAATAATTCATTTACTATTTTACTATAATTTTGAAAACTTGGTTTCTATGAAAACTTAATGGTTAAGGAAGAATATTACATTTTACACTGGATTAAATAAATAAATAAAAGTCTTAACGTCCCAAACAATTAAGGTCAACATGTAAACACAAGAGAGTCGATTAGATGTTTTCGATGCAAGAGGGGACCATATTGACTAATGATTATCATAAGGACTTCCTTCCTTGATAAATGGTAAACGGACTGGACTTTTTAACAAATAATATACCTAATCCCCCACCAATGTTTAGGTGGTAAAAGCAAATGGCAAATATAAAAATTCAAATAACATTTAGTAATTGCTTTAACGTCAGCAAAATGGGTCCCTGCCTCCCTCCCCTCCAAGTTGTAGGGTCCCTCCCTCCCCTCCAAGTTGTAGTGCTTAACAAATGAAAAAAAGGATCTAGTTGCTATCCGTATTATATATGTCCAACCAAAAAAGATGCCTCTATTTATATTGTAATAATTGTGGCCAACAAGTTTTCGTAAATCCTAAATATTACATTTTTGCGTGCTTCTAAAATTTCGTTTTGTGACGGTATCTAATCTAACGTTTTGTTTTAGTTGATATTTTTTTTTTTCGGTTTTCGCTTTTACGAAACGCCCAGGAAAAAAAAATGATAGTTCTGCAAATTCACGACGTCGTACTGCGAAGTTCACCATTTTCAATGTGTGAATGATTTCGGTATACAGTGAAATTTCTGATACGGAAGTTTGCTTAATTATTTCATCTACACTGCTACGCCGCTAACCGTCCTTTTCAAGTAGCAGAAATTAGTACAATTCAATGAGAACGTTCAAGTAACAGAAAGTTTTCGATTCTATATATATCCTGAATCGTTATACGTCTTCGACATTTCCACAGCTGAAAACTCCCACCAATTATCCCAGCCGGAGTTTTTTTTGTACAAAAGCACAGGAACCAAGAGGATGAAACAACCAGTTATTTTATTTTTTTAATTCATACCACCCACTGAGAATCGGCAGGCTGTTAACAGGTCCATGTCAACATTGACGGAAATATATTATAAAACTTCGACGTTCGATCGACAGAATGCTCAGAATCCAACGATCATAGACACACCTCGGACAAGGCGTGGATCATGGCTGGTCGAATACATTAATAAGAAAACCCAATGTTCGCCCTTTTAATTTGTCAATCGCTCTATCAAATCACATACAGATCGGAACATTGTTTATATGGTGGGTCCAGGTCCAAGCCTCACTGCTGCTAATAAATTAAACGTTATCAACATTTTCAAAGTCTGGTTCCTCGTGATTGGTCTATGAGGAAACTAAACCGCAGAGAAGACGAAATTCCCACCACATCGACGGTGGAAACCTAGGTCGTACAGAGATAAAGCAAATCTAGCCCGTAGATATGCTGTGCGTTTTTTCTGTCTCGTAAAAAATCTCCGTCGGACATTCTCACCAGACACCGTAAGTCCTAAATTCATCTTGGATGGACGATCACTATCAATCGAATTGACAAAGGGACGGACACCCAGAAGAGTACTGTATATCGCCTCCTACTTGATTGGTCAAATCTCCTGTCACTTCAAACTTGTACGCACACAAGCATTAATATGATTATGAAAGCAATTCACGAATGACTGATCTGTAATTGGCAGCTTCAGCTCTCGCCCATCAATGTCTTTGTTTTTCCAACGTACGGGCATCTCCATCCCCAACGC
The DNA here is from genome assembly GCA_028583015.1 of Wollemia nobilis. Lineage (NCBI taxonomy): Eukaryota > Viridiplantae > Streptophyta > Pinopsida > Araucariales > Araucariaceae > Wollemia > Wollemia nobilis. The sequence continues at coordinate 1,821,858 of JAQPPZ010001316.1, read as the reverse complement.
CATCCCCTCCATACCTCCTTCAATACATCATTTCTCAAAAGCCACAAATCAGAATCCACCCTTTAGCCCCCCTTTTGCCCCTTTCCTCGATCAGCAGTCGTATGAATTTACCGAATCTTATAACAGGCTATACGCTACAGCTACATGCCCTTGGAAACTTATTTTACAGAACTTTTTTCTGCGTACAATGCACACACCAGATCTGGAACATGTTCTTAAAATTCATATTCATTTATTCCAAAATGGTAACTGAGTTTTTGTTATATGTACCTTTTCTGAAATGAAGAACTAACAGTACAGAATCTTTGCGACATATAAACCTCAAACTGCAATTCAAGAATTTCATAGCGCAAGGGTAGGCTGCCCAGACGGATTTATGATTCGTCACATGTACAAAGCTCAGAAGATCTTTATTGATATCGAAAGAGGGAAAATGTAGAATGCCTTGATGATGGAAGGATGAATACATATATATCTTGCTAAGTCCATTGTTACATGGCGTGAATTCACAAAACAAGAAAAGAAGAAATAACACTTTTGAGAATTTGGAAGGAATTTCACCGAATTACAAACGCTGCACGTTATACAAAAAGAGGCCTCCATGAAATCGATGCAAGACAAGAAGAGCACCACCCAAGAGAGCAAGCCTCATCTTATTTCAGTGCCGAAATGTATACAGGCATCTAAGCATTGAGACAAATGAGAAAAGACGGGTAGGGGGGAATTTTTTTACAATATCAAGAGTGTCCTTGCAAGGGATTTGTAAATCATTAGAACGATGAAATCTACATCCAGCGAGGCATTATTTCGGATTCGATGAAAAACATAGGGCTTCTATGAATGAAAAAAATTACACACAATAGTCGCAGATCCCCAAAGGCCAAGAAAACCTATATGTACAAATCAGCTCTAACCATAACATACGCAAGCTACAATCCCCATTATTGAATGCAAAGACAGTGGCTCGTAATTTTGGTTTTATGTGACTAGATCTCCAATGTGTGGCCTCGCCTTTAATGTGGCGGTTCACGAGCGAACAGGGGCAGGAAGGACGCTTTGGCGCTCCTGATCTTGCTGGAGGTGCTCGCAGACCTGAACGAGCGACTGCAAATTGCAGCGGACGACGGTGTCGGCAAACGTACAGGTGTCCTCCTTGGTGTTTCCCTCGGGGATGCCCACGGTGTAAGACTCCAGAACGAGGGTCCAGGATCTGGCGCCGTCGGCGAACTCGTTCAGCGTGGTGACGGATCGGTAATTGCGGAGGCGGTGATCGCCACCGAGGATGCGGAAGCTGATAACGTGGTGGGCGTGGTCGAGGACCTCCAGGCGTTCCTTGCTGGTGGTGGCGGGTAGGTCGGAGACGAGGTTAACTTCCCTCACACTGCCCACGCCGCCGTCGCCCGTCATCATGCAGCTCCGCACGAAGGGCTTGTAAGTCTGCGGCTTGTCGAACCTGCTCACCACCGACCACACCAAATCCACCCGCGCGTTCACCTTTTGCAACACCATCGACGAGCAGTGCTCCGCCGGCACCTCGTGCGTGTGGTGGTGCGTTATCATCTCTCGCAGAACTGCGTACTCCCGCTCGCTCAACCCGCCCGGAACGGACCGCCCTATCCTCATCAGCTGCTGCTCCTTCTCCTGCTGCCTCTGTTCCTCCCCTTCATTCTCCCCCTCCGCCTCCGCATCCCCCTTCGTCATCTCTTCCTCCCTCTTCCCTCTCTTTTCACCCTGCAAATCCAGCAACCAGAAAGCGAAACCACTAAGACGACGCCGACGACATGAATAAATCTCCGACAAGTTTCTACTGCTTAGAACAACGGGCAATATCTTCGTCCTCGAGGCTCCGGACAGTAATGGCTGACGAAATGAAGAGGCTAAGGAAGACTAGCGGCGATATAGGATCATGCCTTGGATCGCCCTCCTCTCGGGCGAAAGGGAAAGAGGAATCGGTCTCTCAGTCAAGAACGGATCGCCTCCCCTTTTAAATTTAGGTCTACCTTCCTTTCTTTCTTTCTTTGCACTTTTCCCCCTTCTCTCCCTCCTCCTTAGGAACTAACAACGTTACGCACTGCGCACCATCGTCCGGCGCCAAATACGAAATAATTCATTCCATTGTTTTTATTGGAAATTTATCTAATATTTGCGCTTGTTGTTTCGGGTGTATTTTGTAATATAAATAAATAAATAAACGTGATATTTATTTATCCACTTCGTTAGGGTCGAACGAACGAACCCATGTTGTGGGGTCCTTGACTTCCATTCCTTCCCCACCACATCGATAATGCTGCTGACGTGGCCCGGTATGAACTAATAACATGTACGACGTGCAATTTTAACTGGCACGTTATATCTATTATTGTATCAAAACGGCATCATTTATTGGCAACAATTGCCTTGGCCGTGTCTCTTGTTTCATTTCTTAATATTTTTAAACCAATATTTCCTTTCATTCTCCACAATAATAACGTGGACCTCTATTTTAACAAAGACATCACAATTGTATGTAGTTGATTATTTATTTAAACTAAAGTTATATTATGGTTATACTTCACATTAAATTATTGAAAACTTTATTTCACTTACTTATTTATTTTATTTCAGTATTTCTAGAAAATGTAAACCATAATTATATTATGGATTATACTTCACATTAAATTATTCAAAATTTTATTTCGATATTTCTAAAAATTGTAAACCATAATTTTATTATGAATAATACTTTGCATTATTTTATTTAAAAATATATAGGTTGAGTAGGTATCTAACTTTTTATGGTATTTGGAAAAATTGTACGAGCCCTCAATTTAAGGAAGATATTCCACCTCAAATTACAAAGTAATTGCCCTTGTATGCCCGCTTGCAAAACTCATTATCATTGCCAGTTGCCAAGCACATCTTCTTGATAGTTCTCTATCTCGAGATATTTAAGGTGAAATGATATTTTATTATAAAAATACGTTGCAAAAACTGGTTGATTATGAATATTTTATTATTATATATTTTTTAATAAATTATATCACTCAATCAATTGAAAAATAAGTATATTCTTGAAAATGCAGAGACGACCTAGACGTGGGCTACTTTGATCTTTGCAAAAACGTAATCTATTATATAGAAAACAGAAACATTAACAAGTTAACGTTATCTAATAAAATAATTTATTTAGAAATTATTTAGGTTTAAAATTTGGGTATGTTTGTAAATGTAATAGTATGTTACTTACCAAGTTCTTTGTCAATAGGGTAGCATGTTTAAAGGTGGAAGTCCTTAGTCTGGCTTATGTGTGACTCTCACCCTTATTAATATCAAGTCCTAACATGTGTAGGGTAGTTGGCCCTCCTACTTTTTAACCGGTCCATGTAATGTTGTTCCTATACAAGTTGTTAACATCGAGTCCTAGCATCGGGAGTAGTTGGCCCTCGTGCATGTATGGGGGTAGTTGGCCCTCGTGCTTTTTAACTGGTTTATGGGTTCCCATACAAGTTTAACATCGAGTCCTAGCATGTGTGGGGAGTAGTTGGCCCTCGTGCATGTGTGGGGATAGTTGGCCCTCCTACTTTTTAACTGGTTCATGTGATGTTGTTCCCATACAAGTTGTTTAACATTGAGTCCAAGCATGTGTGGGGAGTAGTTGGCCCTCGTGCATGTGTGGGGTAGTTGGCCCTCGTGTTTTTTAACCGGTCCATGTGATGTGTTTTTTAACCGGTCCATGTGATGTTGTTCCCATACAAGTTATTTATTTTCCGATAGCATATTCTTATGTTGGAATTATGTTCTACTTTAATATTTTAATATATATATATATATATATATATATATATATATTTTTTTTTTTTTTTTTGTTACAAAGGTGAATTGGTTACAACCACGATTTTTAGTAATTGCCAACATAAGGTTCAAATCATCAATGACTGCTTCCAGCAATCCCACTGTCTCGTTAACGTTAACGTGGTGTGAGATGGGGACCGTCGGTCGCTCAAGTTTCGTACCTTCGTCGTCGGTCTAGTGCATCACTTAAAGGAGTCAAATCAGACTACTGCCTTTGCCAAGCTGGGCACACTCGCGGGTTTTGAACCTAGGTCTCCTCTTGGTAAGTGCCCAAGCTCACCAATCTACTTTAATACTTCTTGTCCTGAGTGTGTGCACGAATAAGGGTGGTCCTCTTCATAATGGGTTATAAAATAATGAGATGATATGAACTTGTTGAAAGTAGCCCATGTAATTGAGGGTGGTCCTCTTCATAATGGGTTATAAAATAATGAGATGATATGAACTTGTTGAAAGTAGCCCATGTAATTTAAGCCTTACACTTAACAATTACTAAAAATTAATATAAATGCAACCAATCTCTTTTAAAAAAAAAAACAAATGAAATAAAATTGTTGTACTGATGAAGGATGGATAAACTACTTTCTTCATGTGTACACCTAAGGAAAGACAAGCCTACTAGAGTTAATGGAGTCAAAAGAAATGAATAGGGGGCAAGGACCCGAGTTAGATTCACGTTATCCTGCATAGGAATTTTGACAACAGCTCTTTGTTTTTTTAATATCAACATTCCTTTTCATTGTGGGCTTGGATGAGAAAATACCTTTGAAAATTCACATACTTCCAATTTGATGACAACTTCCATTGATAATTGAAAATATAGAGTTTTTAAATTGAATTTTCTAATCATTGGCTAACAAGAAAATATTGTTGAATGAAAACAAATATACATTTAAATTATAAGCAAGGAATATTTTAAGCATAAATATCTTCTCCCCATAATTGAATTAAATAGTTTCAGACTTTAAGTTCTTTTCCAATAAAGCTTGGAATATTTGAAATCGGATGCCTCCTATATTAACCTTTTTTTTTTTGGTAAGTAGTGTTTGTATTTACAGCGGGTTTTAAAGGATCCCAAAACCTGATTACATAAGCAATGGGCCTAGGGCATCAATCCCTTGAAACTGAACACCAAAATAGAAATCCCGCCCAGCGGTAACAGTAAGCATGAAACAATCCCTCTCAGCGGGAAACAAACAAATAAGAAAGAAAGTAGTTTTGGAGATCCCGCCCGACGGGAGTAGCCAAAAACCACCATCGAGAAGATCCCGCCCAGCAAGAAGCAAAGAAAAACCGTTACAATAAAATCTTGCCTCGCGGGAAGCAGTCAAAACCACCACAAACAGTCCCGCCTAGCGGGAAGCAATAGGGAAATCCCGCCATCCGAGAAACCAGCAGAAAAGAAAGGATCCCGCCTCGCGGTAAAATCGGCAGATTTGGGGAGATCCCGCCTTGTGGAGAAACCAGCCGCCCATCGGGAAAACATTTTGTTCAGCGAGAGCCATCCTATAGGAAGCCGACAGCCAGCACAGAGAGGATCCAGCCCATCAGGAAGTGACCAAAGAGTTGTACCACAAGGAACCCGCCCCGGGAAAACAGAAGAGGATCCCAGCAGCAGGGACCAAGAATCCCATCCAAGCACAGAGCCCGTCGAGGATTCACAAGAAAAAGGGGGAAGCTGTCCAAACCCTAAACCGTCACCTCCACCGCATCGAGAAATGCAGGGGACCAGATCCACGCGAATAACCTGCAAAAAACCCCAGGGGGAAGCCTGAGGGAAAAAGGGAAGGGATCCCCAACCAAACAGGGATCCCTGGGAAGCACCAGTCCGAAAAAACAACCAAGGAAACCCTAGCCGACCGGGGAGGGGTGCGGATAGTGGAGAAGGATCTCCCCCCCGGAGATCATCCGCAAACAACCACTCCCCGGGAGGGATGACTCGGGTTGAGCCGGGGGACTCGGGCGAGAACCAGGAGCCATGGGAGGGGGAGCAGGGGAGGGACCAGAGCCCTCCCCTCTCTACTTTCTTCCCTCTTCCATCAAGACAAGCATGCTATATTAACCTATTTTACCTATCATATCTTTCTTGAGGTTCTCAAAAAGTTGGACTTTAGTCTAATTTAGATAAAACTTCACATTAACCAAAAGATAAAAGTTGGACCTTAGTATAATTTAAACAAAACTTAAAATTAAGCAAAAGGATATAATGTTAGAAGGAATTAGATAACTGTTAAGTCGTTATATTGGTGAGTATTTTTTTAAATTTTAAATATTTTTTTAATATATATATTATTGAGGTTAATGTGAGAAATCTCTTTACGATTGACGTTCAGAGTTAGGTATTTTTATTTCAACCATGACTTCCAATAAGGGCGAGAGTTGAGCTTATCAATAGGGATCAAACACACAACCATATACACACCTACTCCATCACACACTCGTTCATGTCGTGGTTTGAATCTTGGACCTTCCGAAGAAGAACCAAAGCTTGCACCATTGCGTTGTCCCCTAGAACTAATTAATTGGTTAGTATAAGAAACCCCTACAACCGACGCTTAGGGTTGGACATCCTCATCCCACCATGGCCTCTCATAAGGGGGAGAGATGAGCTTATCAATAGGGATTTAACACAACCACTCACACCGCGGTTTGAAAAACTATTAGGTTATAAATAAACCTCGAGAACTGCTCTTAAGTGGCTAGCAATGTCATCCCATCTAGGCATACCACTATCTAAAGGGAAGTCAAAAGAGATTTTTTTTGTTTCCCCTTTGCATTATAAAGGTTCGAACTATGGAACTCTCGTTCAATGGGGTCAGGCTCATCTTCTTCACTTGTGCTACAAAGGTGAACAAAACTTTTAGGTTAGAAAGAAACCTCCAGAGCAACTCTTAGGTGGTTGGTAATGTCGTCTCATCTGGGTATACCACTATCTAGAGGGAAGCCACAAAAGATTTTTTGTGTCCCCTTCGCATCACAAAGCTTCGAACCATGGACCTCCCATTCAACGGGGCTAGGCTAGCCTTCTTTTAATTTTTTTTTAAATAATATGTTATATTAATTTTGAAATTCGATATATCATATATAAACTATATAATAATTATCTAAATAATAAGGTTTTATATTTAATAAGATTAAAGGATCAATTAATTCAAAATTAAACTTATAAAAGAGAAGGTAGTTGGATTCGAGCATTTGAAACCCTAACTATTGCTTGCCTACTCTTTACAACAATTATGGCTTCCTTTGCCCTGTGTAAGAAAAAAAATGTAGTCCCACCTAGAACCATCAAAGCCCTAATAGTGGAAGCAAGGGTGCAAAAAATTTCCTTAAAGACCAAGGATGATTTGAAAATGGTTAAAATATGGGAAGAAGTTTACATGATAGAGATAACAGATTAAGCTATTGAAGAATAAATTTATGGTCTCTTGATATTGACTCTTATATGTTGATTTATTGGTTCATGGTCTTCAAGAAAAATCGTTAAAGGCTAAATTGACAAAATATGGAGAACTAAGATAAGAGGGAGAATAGAAATCAAACCACGTGAAAGGATTTTTTGTCATCATCTTCACCTCTAAGGAGGACAAAAATATTATTTTCAAATTTGGTCCATGGTTTATGGGTTCTTGTGGTCTATGCATGAATATGTGGAATCCTCAATTTGACCCCTTGGAAGAGACTCCTAAATTCTTAGTATGACTTTGTCTTCCTTTCCTCCCATTGTTTTTTTTGAAGGAAAAAACATTAAAGGCCATTGGAAATGTTGTGCTCTCTAACTTTCCCAATCGTACTAGGGTGCGTAATTTCTCAGGTTTAGGCAAATTGGTACCAATGTTGACTCCCTCTTTACAGTTGACCCTATTGGCATGAATCTTCCACCTTCAACTTAGATTCTTTACCTCTTTCATATCCCTGGAGGGGAAAGGCCCTTCCTCTTGGCTTGGAGGAGTTCCTGAGCACTTTGTAGGGAAGAGGTTCCACTACCTTTGCTATCCAGTGGCCCATTTGATTATCATTCTAGTTTTGGGGCCTATTGAGTGTGGCTTCCTCTACCCCCATGTACTCCTATTCCTCATCCCAGATTGCCACAATCTAGTTGGAAGTAACAAGTTGTTGAGTGGTAGGAGGTTGGGGAGTGACAAGCTGGATAGTTGGAGTTGACAACTCTCTCTCTGAATCCATACATGAATAGGACAATAAGATGATCTCATTTGATAATTGAGTCTAGAGGAAGAGCCATACCTCTCATAAGTTGTTCCTCTTAATGATGTTGCAAGCAACTTCAAATCCAAGTTTTGCTTTGTGATATTATGCAGTTGGTATAAGTAGACCATGTCTTATAGATGTTCTTGCGAGGTTGGTAGTTCTTCCCCAATATAATATGAAAAAGTTTGAAGTGTTGACATTGAAATATCATCCCATACATCTAGTGGCACTAGAGGTCACAAGGGGCTTCTTTTGCTCCATGATGAAAAACTCACAAGGAAGGAAACGTCCATGCTTTGTCATGTGAATCTAGTGACATAGTTTTCATAGTCCTTTGGATCCTTTGGTTTGAGCGAAGTCTCTAGGTGAATATGACATGTGCTTTGAGAGAAAATAGACTAAGGCCTTCACAAAAACCTCAATATAGTGTTCATCAAGCGACTTGTTTTGGATATTTTTTCTTGATCGAAGTCACAAGGTACATTTGAAGTGCAATAAGCAAAAATAGGTAGATGCCCTCACTAGAGTCTAATCCTAACTTGGTCTTGCGATTGTGAGACCAATGATGTGTCAATGGGATCCCATCAGATGTACCATTAAATTGTTGTTCTCTTTAATCATATTGACATGGTGTGGACTAGGAGATCGAGGTTATCATGTATCATGTAGAGTGACATAGTAGGATCAATCCCAAGAGCATGAGGTTTGGATCAATCGAGGGCCTTTGAGATTTTGACAAAGGTCAAATCCTTTATAGGATGTGATCTTAGGTGTACAACTTCTAATATAATAGCTTGGGAAAAACATATAGAGAAAGAAAAAGCAAAGATAGTGGAAATGAAAAAACCTAAGTAACAAAGCGACGATGCACCAAAGATCAAATAAGATTCTCTTGCACAGAAGCACTAACTATAATGCATCGACATGAACACTTCTCCTCGACATATATAAGCACAAATTAAGATACAAGCATACACACACAAAGGAGATGGATCAAGGTATGAGAACAAAATAAATTTAGAACTAGACATGTAGGTCTCCAATGTATATATATGTGTGTAAAAGCAGAATATTACAAAGATTATGCCAGAAGTGAGGGTTTGGTTGCTTGCAAGACTGCCTAGAGATACATGTACTACTATACAAAGAGAAATGAAGGGGAATATTTACAACTTGTTGATCCTTTACAATTCCTAAATTGTTGTTATTTATAGATTACAAAGAGGAGAGTTTTCCTCCAAAAACTTATGCAAATATTTCAAGGTGACTAATGCTCTAGATGTAGGGTCATATACTTATTTAAGTCATTTATTTCTTCAAGTTCTCTAGATCTAGAATAAAAAATGTTAAATGGTTCTAGGCTTTGGATGAGCAACTACCACCATTATTGTCATCTACTCTTCCTAGGGATTCTTGTAATCTAGATGTGGTGGATTTTGGCATTTAATGGTTCAAATTTAGGGTTGTTATGGCTTGGATGTTTTTGAATTTATGAATCCAACTATCCTTTCTAAGAGATACATCATGATCATTTGTAGAAAAAGACTATACTTCCTAGAATAGTATACTCCTTTATTTTTTGAAGCACAAGAGTTTCTAGCCTTTGAAATTTTTAGTACCATCTAACATTGAGACCTCAAATTTTCTCACTATATGTGTCATGACCCACCCTGGGCAGACTTTGAACTTGATAAATTTTGTTTAGCTAAGATTTTTTGCTTCAAGGAACAATTGGCATGCTATGTTTTTATTTTGCAAGTATGGATGGTTTGTAGGAAATAAAATATTTTAATGAAGAAATGATTGGCAATAAATGGATCATTGTATCAAGGAAGTGTTTTTCATGAAAGAATATGATGTTGTTAATAGACTGTGTGCTTGTGCAGAAAAACAGGGTTCTTATGGGTGGAGAAAAAATAAGACATCGAGAACAGGAATGCCTGGGGGGAATAATGTGATGGGTTATGTTGTCAGAATATTTGGGGAAGCAACATGGATGAATGCTTCACCCTTGATTATGATGTTTTTCATAAGTTTGCACATGATAAAGAAATTCCAGACTTGTGATTGCTTGCATGATTTTTTATATTTGCATTATGATTGAATTGTTAGGGATAAGATCTTGGATATATGTGTTATATGGATTATTTCATTGTTTTCCCTAAAGAAATAAATAGTTTATAAATATCTATTTTTACTTGGTAATACCACCTTGAAAGTGAATGATGTGTAAGTATAATCTAATAGCTAGCATTAATGGAATGAAGTGCTCTTACGATAATGGCTTGCACATTGGACATGTATGATAATTGAATCCATCGTGGTAATAGTAGAACGATGTGGAATTTATGAAATAACGATAGTTGGAGACTACATGGTAAAAAGGTTTTTCAAAAATTTGGGATGAAGGATGGAGGACATGATCATTCTACATGTGAGAGAATGGGAGAGGGTGTGTGTGTTATTGCAAAAGGAGAACGAAACAAATGCTGGGCAGAACGGTTTTGGCTGGAAGGGGAGAACGAATACTGGAGATCCTGTGTGGAGTTGTGAGCTTGTACGCGATTGAAAGGTAAGTATGTCTTGTATCTGCTATGCAGAATCTAGAGCTATTATTCTTATCTTCCGATATGTGTAGTTGAAGTATTGTTGCACAGTGTAATTCCTTTCAATTGATAATTTCTCTGTGATTTTGGTGTGTGAAGCCATAGTTCAGTGATGAATACCATAGAAACCTTTGGGAGTGTAGAATAACTTGAAGAAGAGTTTATTAAGAGTCTTGCTAGGAATGAACATATATTCACTTGGTTTATCTTGAATGAATAGACCACCTTTCTTTAGATGAGAATGAAAACTGATTTCCTGTCAGTTGATAACTAGCATTACACTAAAAATATTAAGGATAGTGTGACTTTTGGAAAAACATGCTGGTAACCTTTTTGAGACGTAGAGAATGCTGTAAAAAATAGTTATGAATAGATTAAGCGTGTTTGTGTTGGATCTTCATTTCTATTTTATTGGAGTAGCATTTCATGGTATATGGGTACTTGTAATGTTTGGTTGAAATGTGAGTTTCCATATTATATAGAGCTTTTGATATATGAATTGATAAACGAAGGAATAAACCTAAAATTGCTATGAGGAACCGATGGAATGATTATGAAAGAGTGATGTTATTTCATGGTTTTGGTTGTTGTGTGTATTTCATCTTAGAATCTATGGAGTTCGTTGGAAGTTTGTATATTGATGTGTGAAATTCAATGAAATGCTTATATCACGTGTGATTAGCGTGTTTGCTTTAATTAGATGAAATCTAAAGCCTTATTGAGTCTCTGTTTATTGGAATGACTTGAAATGGATAAAATATAAATGATCATGTTTGATTTCCCTTGTGTGTGAATTGATTTAGATTGTAAGTGTGCAAATATCTTACTTCTAGAAATATTGTTGTGTACAATTGAAAAACATCAAATAGGGAAATGTGAGCAATTGATTTGAATTGCTGGCAATGCCATCCCATCCGAATATACCACTATCTAGAGGGAAGCCACAAAATATTTTTTGTGTCCCCCTTCGCATCATAGAGGTTCGAACTATGGACCTCCCATTCAATGGGTCCAGGCTCGCCTTCTCCACTTGTGCTACAAAGGTGGACAAAACTTTTAGGTTAGAAATAAGCCTCCAGAGCCACTCTTAGGTGATCAGTAGTGTCATCTCATCCGGGTATACCACTATCTAGAAGGAAGCCACAAGAGATTTTGTGTCCCCCTTGGCATCATAGAGGTTCGAACCATGGACCTCCTATTCAACGGGGCCATGATCACATTCTTTTAAGAAATATTTTAAATAATATGTTATTTTAATTTTAAAATTCTATATATAAATTATAAAATATATAATAATTATCTAAATAATAAGGTCTTATATTTAATAATATTAAAAGATCAATATTTTAAAATTAAACTTATAAAAGAGAAGGTAGTTGGAGTCGAACATCCGAAACCCTAATTATTTCTTGCTTGCTATTTACAACAATTATGACTTCCTTCAAAGAAGCCTTGTGTGAGAAAAAAAGGTAGTCCCACCTAGAACCATCAAAACCTTAATAGTGGAAGCAAGGGTGCAAAAAAAGTCCTTAAAGGCCAAGGATGATTTGAAAATGGTCAAAATATGGGAAGAAGTTTCCATGATAGAGATAACAGATGAAGCTATTAGAGAATAAATTTATGATCTCTTGACATTGGCTCGTATATGTTGATTTATTGGTTCATGGCCTTCAAGAAAAACTGTTAAAGGCTAAATTGACAAAGAATGGAGAATTAAGATGAGAGGGGGAATAGAAATCAAACTATGTGAAAGGGTTTTTTATCATCATCTTCATCTATGAGGAGGACAAAAATCTTATTTTCAAATATGGTCCGTGGTTTATGGGTTCTTGTGGTCTATGCATGAATATGTGGAATCCTCACTTTGACCCCTTGGAAGAGACTCTTAAAGTCTTAGTATGACTTCGTCTTCATTTCATCCCATTGTATTTTTTGAAGCAAGAAACATCAAATTCCATTAGAAATGTTGTCATCTTTAATTGTCCCAACTGTACTAAGGTGTGTAACTTCTCGGGTGTAGGCAAATTGGTACCAATGTTGATTCCCTATTTGCAGTTGACCTTGTTGGCATACATCTTCCACCTCCAACTCAAATTATTTGCCTCTTTCATGTCCTTGGAGGGTAAAGGCCCTTCCTCCTGGCTCAAAGGAGTGCCCGAGCACTTTGTAGGAAAGAGATTCCAGTACCTCTGTTATCTAGTGGCCCATTTGATTATTGGTCAAGCTTTAGGGCTTGTTGAGTGTTGCTTCCTCTACCCCCATGTATTCCTATTCCTCATCCCAGATTGCCACAATCTAGTTGGAAGTAACAAGTTGTTGAGTGGTAGGAGGTTGGGGAGTGACAAGTTGGATAGTTGGAGTCGAAAACTCTCTTTCTTTGAATCCATCTATGAATAGGACAATAATATGGTCTCATTTGATAATTGAGTCTAGAGGAAGAGTCATACCCCTCACGAGTTTTTCCTCTGAATGATGTCGCAAGCAACTTCAGAGCCAAGTTTTGCTTTGTGATATTATGCAATTGGTATAAGCAGACCATGTCTTATAGATGTTCTTATAAGGTTGGTAGTCCCTCCCTAGTATAATATGAAAAATTTTGAAGTGTTGACATCGAAATGTCATCACATACATCTAGTGGCACTAGAGATCACAAGGGGCTTCTTTTGCTCCATGATGAAAATCCACAAGGAAGGAAGTGTCCATGCTTTGGCATGTGAATCTAGTGATAAACTTTTCATAGTCCTTTGGTTTGAGCAAAGTGTCTAGGTAAATACAACATGTGCTTTAAGAGAAGATAGACTAAGGCCTTCACCAAATCCTCAATCTGGTGTTCGTCAAGCGACTTCTTCTAAATATTTTTTCATGAACGAAGTCACAAGCGAGTTTGAAGTGCAACAAGAAAAAATAGGCAAATACCCTCACCAGAGTCTAATTCTAACTTGGTCTTGCGATTGTGGGATCAATGATGTGTCAACGGGGTCCCATCAAATGTGCCATTAAATTGTTGTCCTCTTTGATCATCTTGATCATCAAACGTGGTGTGGACTATGTGATCGAGGCTATTGTATGTCATGTAGAGTGACATAGTAGGATCGATCCCAAGAGTGTGAGGTTTGGCTCAATCGGAGGCCTTTGAGATTTTGATAAAGGCCAACTCCTTTATAGGATGTGATCTCAAGTGCACTACTAATATAATAGTTTGGGAAAAAAGAGTTAGAGAAAGAAAAAGCAAAGATCGTGAAAAGGAAAAAACCTAAGTAAAAAAAGATGATACACCAAAGATCAAGTAAGATTCCCTTGCACAGTAACACTAACCGTAATGCATATATATATATATATATATATATATATATATATATATATATATATATATATATATATATATATATATATATATATATATATATATATAATATGTGTGTGTGTGTACAAGCAGAATATTACAAAGATTATGCTAGAAATGAGGTTTTTATTGCCTGCAAGACTACCTAGAGATACACGTACTACTATACAAAAGGGAAATGAAAGAAAAGTTACACAACTTGTTGATCCTTTACAATGCTTAAATTGCTACTATTTATAGATTACAAAGATGAGATTTTTCCTCTAAAAACTCATGCAAAGATTTCAAGATTATTACTGCTTTGTGTGTAGGTTCATATATTTATTTAAGTTACTTGTTTCTTCAAGGTTTTTGGATTTAGAATAAAAGATATCAAATGGTTCTAGGCATTTGGATGAGCAACTACCACCATTCTTGTCATCTACTCTTCGTAGGGATTCCTGTAATTTGGGTGTGGTGGATTTTGGTATTTAATGATCTAAATTTAGGGTTGCTATGGCTTGAATTTTTTTTGACTTTATGAATCCAATCCATCCCTTCTAAGAGATACATTGTGATTATTTGCATAAAATGACAAGAGTTTCTAGTCCTTGAAAATTTTATTACCATCTGATTTCGGGACCTCAAAACTTTTCTCACTATCTAACCTTGATATTTCATACATCAAAACCTTTACTTTTTTCCTTTAGTTGGAACTTTTACAGATTTTCAATCTCCAAACTTGCACCTTTTTGGACTTCTTGCCTTTTCTTTTTTTTTAGAACTTTCTTGGTTGGAACTTTTGTCTGACACTTTCTTTTTGGTTTACTGCCTACTTTTTTCTTAGCTATGGAGGCCTTGCTAATGCCTTCTTTTGCACACAGTAAGAATTCACTACACTTCCAAAGGAAATATGGAAAATGCTAGTGTAGGTGGTGTTTTTAAAATAATGGAGGAAAAATTATTTGCACTTACTCAAAATCATACGGAACTTCAACTACCAACTATGCCAAGGCTTGGGCCTTTTTATATGCATTAAAATTGTAATTGAATGATGGAAATATATTTCAATTGAGGGAGATTCATAAATTATCATTAATGCTATCAACAAAAATGGATATGAGGATTGAAAAAAATAATATTATTATTGATGTTCATCATCTATTATTGGAGGCAATCTCTTGGAAATGTGAGCATATCTATAGAAAAGAAAATAAGTAGTAGATAATTTAGAAAATTGCGTCGTTCATTTTTTTATTGGTAAAATTTAAATTTTAGAAGGCAACTAGCCGAGTGAGATTTATGTCTTAATGAAAATGATATCAATGTGTTAATAACATAGTGCTTTGAGCAAGATGAAGAATACATTTGATAGAAAATGGAATGAAAACTATATTTGATAAAAAAACAACTTGGATATGGTATAATTGACCTAACAACAAATATAGCATTTTGGTATTTCAATGGGAGTGACCCCAATAGAAGCCATTTATAGCATATTGAAAAAAATTGTTGTAGGTACCAAAAAATACCATAAGAAAATAACAAAATTAAAAAAAATAGACTAAGAATATTATCAGTTGGTCTTCATGGAGTCTAAGCATCCATACTCAATATCATATCTAGTAGTTAAAATTGTATTATGGTTAACTATTGCATATTGTCATGATCAAATTTTCATCAAGTCTTTATTAATCACAACCAATAAATTATTGTTTACCCTTATTTGATTTCTAAAGCAAGGAGTAAGACTTCATAATTGCATCTAGCATCCTTGTGCCACTTTGCTTGTCCCTTCAATTGTGCAGTTAAAGCCTCTACATGTAGTAAGTAGTTAGAGTAAAGTTTGAGACTACTAATTATCACAAAAATTGTCATCATAAAAATTGTTATAACATCAAACAAATAAGAAATAAGATAAAATCAATTGCTTGAAAAAATTTACAACTTATTTTAATTTTATTATATTATAATTAAAAAAAATATTATTATTATTATTTTTTTGTATTTACATGGTGGAATCGGTAGCCGCTACGAATCCGGGCAAAAAATATTATTATTTTAAATGAAAGGTATAATTATATTATATTCGAAATATTTCCATACATCTTGTAGGCTCAATTGCTTGTACAGAATTCAAAAATATTTCTAGATGTGATTGGTAGGTGTAAGATCCTTGCCAGCGCTAATACAATCCATACTTTAAACTATGAAACAGAAGTACACATAACTTAAGCATTCAGTTTGGATCAACTAATTGTGCTTCCTCAAGATTGATGATCCACTTTTCTTCAAGTAGCTCCTCTTGCAGTTGGGTTCTTTGTTCTCTCTCTGCATCCATAGCATCTTCCTTCTGCTGTAACTCCGCTAGGGCCTGCTTATTCGCTTCTTTTCCTCCTAGTTGCTTTCTCCCATAGTTTTGTTATCATTGCACCCAATGTTGCTCATTTTGGTAGCCTTCTCTTCTTTTTTTCTTTGTGATTTTGAGGTGCAAATGGGTTGTATTTATAGCCTCATTTGCTAAGTTGTCTGCCTTCCTATTGTGCTCTTGCCCAATGTGGGAGTAAGCGATGTAATCAAACTTCTTTTCCAAGGCTTTTATTCTTCTCTGTACAATTCTAAGTTGTACTAATGATAACTCCTTCTTAGAGAGGGCAGAAGTCACAATTCTTGAGTCTCCATATACATGAAGTTGTTTAATTCCTTGTTCCACTGCCAATTTGAGTCCCATTTCATAGCCTATCACCTCTACCACATTATTGGTTGTTTTTCCCAGATTGATCTTGAATTGGATTAGATCTCATGCAGGAGCTACCAAGATCACTCCTCTAGTTGCAACCTTACCCGGATTTGACTTGGATGCTCCATCAAAGAAAAGAGCAGGATACTTTATTTTTGGTGTTCTAACTTGGCTTATTTGATTCCCTATCTTCAAGAGCCCTTGGAATTCCATTTTATGTAACATTTCTAGTTCCTTGTGCCTTAATTTGTTGGTGTTTTATTTCTTGTGATACATGACTTTTGTGTTTAGTACTATTTCCCTTGCCACTCTATTGGTTAGAACTTTGAAGTTGGTCCTTTTGTCTTAAAAAATTATCCTATTTTGTTCCTTCCAGATGTGCCATATAATGAAGGGTGGTATGGATGACCAGATCTATTTTAGGAGGTGCTTGTCCTTTAATCCCCATCTATACATATGGGCCCAATTGTTGAGACAAGTTTCTGAGTTTATACTCCTTGATATAGTTGATCCAAACTGCTTTGTTATCTCAATCCATATTTTTATTGCTTCTGGGCAATCAAAGAACAAATGTGTTATTATTTCATTATTTTTGAAGCATCTGAGACATACATGAGGCCCCATAATATTCCTTTTTACAAGATTTTCTCCTGTGAGAATCTTGTTTTGGTGAACCAGCCAGAGAAAAACTTGAAGCTTGGGAGGAATCCTATAATTCCATACAGTGGCTAATTTTTTATTCTTCTACCCATGTTGTTGTAGGAGAACACCTTGGCTGACTGTATAAACTTTGGGTCCACTAATATTACCCCAAATTATCTGATCGGGGGCTTGAGGAGTTGGTTTCATCCTTGTCATTTGGCTTTGTAGTAAACTCCAGGAGTCTTGTACATGCTGTGGCAGGGGTGGGTTGATCCAATTGGGTTGATCACCTTCCCATTCGAATAAACTTGCAAGAGTGTTGACACCGACCTGCTATAGTTCCTCTTTTAGCTTTGGAGGATAGTTCCTTGTGATTGGTAATCCCCCCAAGATTGGGTCCTCCCATAGATTAATTTGCTTACCATCCCTAGGTAGCCATGATGTTTTTTCTAATATAAGTGCTTTGGCTTCTACTATGTGTTTCCAAATCGAGGAAGAGCCTGCTTTGTTATCAACACTCCTCAACAGTTGGATACCATCAAAGTTATTCAGGTATTTATGCTTTAGAATATATTTCCATGGGGAGTTAGATGGGGTGATAGTTTGGCATCTTTATCTTAATCCTCTAGTGGCTTCTCCCAGTTTACCAGATGGAATTTTTCCCTGTCATTTTGCTTCCCCCATTTCCACAGGAAGAATCTAAGCAGTGCATCCATATTTTGCAGGATGTATTTGGGTGCATGGTATACCAATAATTGGTATATTGGTAGACTTGCTAGAACTGACTTGATTAAAACAATTCTTCCTGCTAAACTCAACCAACCATTACTGTATTGCTGTATTTTCTTTGACACCTTCTCTGGTATAGCATTCCAAGTTTCCCTTGTTTTTAGTTGGAAGCCCATAGGGACACCCAAATATTTGAATGAATGATCATTGCCTTTGTTGAACCCCAAAATTTGTGAGAATCCTTTGTCTTCTGCCCCTGAAGTATTTATTGTATAAAATCTATTTTTTTGAGTATTTATCTCTGCTCCAGTGGCTGAAGTAAACCATTCTAGTGTTTCCTTGAGAATCCTCACATTTGATTTTGATGCTTCTCCTAGTAATATAGTATCATCTACAAATTGAGCATGGGTGATTGACCTGAATCCCATGGCTGCTTTGATTCCTATGATTTCTTTTCCTCTTCTCATTTTGGTTAGAGTTCTTCCTAAGCTTTCAGCTAGAAGGATGTATAAGTATGGGGATAGTGGGCATCCTTGCCTTAATCCTCTAGTGGCTTTAAAAAAGTCTGCAGGCTCACCATTAATGAGGGGGGATATCTAGGGTCCTTCTATACATGCCCCTATCCAGTTTATCATTTGGATTGGGAAACCAAATTTGATGAGGACTTGTTTTAGGAAACTGGTGTCTACTCTATCAAAAGCATTAGCCATATCAAGTTTTATGACTATTCTTTTCTTTTTGGATTTAGCACTTGTGTGAAGGGCTTCATGTATCATTATGATATTATCATAGATCTATTTACCTGGAACAAATCCCCCTTGTTCTGCTCCTATCAGGTCATTTATCTTTCCCTTAATCCTATTTGCTATTATTTTGTATGAACAATTGTAGAGAGATATAGGCCTAAATCTAGCAAATGACATCACATTTTTCTCTTTTGGGATTAGTGCAAGGAAAGTGGAATTGATTGCTCTAGAGAGCTTACCTCTTGTCCTTGCCTCTTCTATCATTTTCAATAGATCATCTCCTATGATATCAAAAAATTGCTAGTAGAAATTGTTGGTGAAGCCATATGGTCTTAGAGCTTTATCCTTGGGCAAAGATTGTATGACTTCTTCTAGCTCTTTTTTGGTCACTGCTGTTGTGAGGTCTTCTCTATCTTTTCCTTTTAGCAATGTAGGAATATTATTCAAGAGAGTGGTATGTGCTTGTTGGTTTGCTGGTACCTTTGTGAGTAGTGATGAGTAGTGTTCACTTGCTATCTCTTTTATAGCTGATTGGTCAGTATATATTACTCCTTTTTGTATTTCTCTAATGGTATTCCTTTGGTAATGTTGCATTGTTTTTAGATGGAAATATTTGGTGTTCCTATCTCCTTTTTTGAGCCATGTCATTCTTGAGTGGAGTCTCTAGTGTGCCTCTTCTACTTTATAGCTCTGGTCCATTTCTTGGTTCAGTTGTGCTCTTCTCTTTTCTTGTTGTGGTGTTGGAGGATGATCACCTATCTTTGTCTCTACTTCTTCCATCTGCTATATCAAAATGTTTGTCCTAGATTGATTTCTTGGATTTTTGGAAATCCAATCCTTGATGGCTTTCTTGAGATTGGAAATTTTTATTTTCCATACCTCTTGGGGACTTTTTGAGGTGATGTGCTGCTTCTAGGTGTTTTTTACTAATAGACCAAAGTCTTCATGCTCCATCCAATCTGAATTGTATTTAAAAGGAATCTTTCTCTTCCCAAGGGTATTGTCTCTAGTGTCTAATGAGATGGGTTTGTGATATGATATCAAGCTTTGGATTATGTCACTTGATATAAGTGGATACCTGGTCAGTATGTCCTCTTGTATCAGAAATTTGTCTAATATTTCTGCTATGTATTTAATCCCAACTCTCCTGTTTGTCCATGTGAATTTTTTTTTTGGGGATTATGTCCTATAGTTGCTCCTCAACTATGATCTGCATTACTTATTCTTTTGTAGGATATTTTGATGTAGTGCCTCTCTTTTTTTTCCATTGTGCTAATGTAACATTTAGGTCCCCTGTTATGATTAGATTGGGAGGCCTTTCCTACCTTATCCATTGATGTAGACTCTTCCATGCCTCCTATTTTAATACTATGTTGTTTGGGCCATAAAAGTTAACTATGGTCCAAGTCTGACCTTCTAGAGAGTTGAGTGAAACAACTATCTAGTTGGTGTGTATGATTCTGTTGGTACATGTCATGGCCTGTGGGTCCCAGGCTAGAATGAGTCCACTAGAGGCTCTTGATGAATTTGTTGCTTCTAGTTTTGAGTGTCTCCATATTTTATTCCATTCCAATTTTATTGTCTACTTTGACAATTTTATCTCTTGTATGCAAACTACCTTTGGCTTCTGTTGATCTATTAAGTTAGGTAGTTTTTCTTCAGGGGACTACCTAATCCCTTTCCATTCTAGGATATAACCTTCATTTCTTTGCTAACTTCTTAGCCTTGTTAAAGTCTAAGACTGTTTAGGTTTTCTTTTGTATTTCTAGATTGGCTTGCTCTATCCTTGCTTCTTGGTTGGTTTTTCTCCCCCTTGTAGTGGATCTGGTGGTGGGAGTACCCCTTGGGATGACAATTGTTGCTATTTGAGTTTCTTCTATTTCTTCTTCACTCTCCTCTTCAGCAGGAGTGTCTTTACTAGCCTTTGTTCCCTCCACTTCTTCTGTTTCTAGTTCTAATGGTTTTTCCCTTTTTGGAGGATGGTTTTGGGAGAGCCTCTTCTTCAGCTTTAGATAAGATAAAAAACTTGTTATTTGTTTGTTTTTAGGTTGTTGTGACCTCCTTCTTCTACTCCTTGATCTTCTTTGTTATTTTCTTCTTACTATCTAAAACTCCTGATCTTCCCCTTTGTTCTCTTATACTTTAGAGGGATAATTTCTTGAAAAATATCCATGTTGATGATAGGTAATGCATTTGAAAGGTATATGCTCATAGTCCAATGGTTGGGTGTGGATCCAATCCAATACTTTGATGCCTATACTTTCAAGGAGTCCTTTCTTCAAGTTGACTTGAACACACATTCTAGCACATATTGCATTGTTGGCTTTTGGGGGAGCCCAATCTACAAATGTGCCAATAGAATTTCCTATTATCTCCAAAGTTGGCTTGTTCCAAAGGTGTAGTGGTAAAAATTGTAGTCTTACCCATATTGAGACCTCTTCTGGTTCTTCTGCTTGTGGATCAAAGCTTGTTGACCAAGGGATCATGTACAAAGGACTTGATCCGAGGAACCAGGGCCCTCCATGAAAGATTGCATTCCTTTCTTTTGTAGATGAGAAGATGACTATGAAGTATCCTCTACTTGCCATCATTATCTCATAACTAGAGATTTTTTATCCCCAAGTAGAGGCTATCCACTTTTGTATGGCTATGGGGTTGGGCTAGATTCCCACAAATTTGCATGCAAGTGCTTTTTCTATCAATGTGAGAATCGGACTCTATATGAAGTTTGGAGGGATCTCGACCACTGGTGCTTCATCCAACTTGGGAACAAAGGTGCTTTTGGTGCTTGTTTGGGCTTGTTGTGGCCTCCTTGCTTTTAGGGATTTGGTCAAGTTTTCTAGTTTTGTTTGATCAAACAAAGGTGGTTGTGAGAATAGTGAAAATGATCCATTTCTAATGTTCTTGAATAGTGATGCAACTGTCATGGCTGCTACAGGCCTAAGGGCCGAGTCTATGACCTAAGTTTGTAAAAAATATCTCTTTATTTATATTTTTTCCACCTACTCTCCACCATTCTAGATCTTTCACAAAAAAAATACCACATATTTCCACTTCCTACACATAATTATTCGAAAAAAAAGAACAAGCAATTTTTTTTAATTATCAATGAAATTTTTGGTAACAAAATGAGCATCCCTTCATTGAGATGTCTACCTTTAGCCATAGAGAAATTTCTTCTCACACAAATAATATTTACCTTCTCTTCTTTATGATAAATATTATTTCTTAATATAAAATAAAATAATACATAAAAGATTTTTTTTTTACATGGTGGAATCGGTAGCCGCCACGAATCCAGGCAGGTTGTCCAACTTTTATGGTCGCCACAGTATTCTGTGCTATCCACCTTGGAGGCCGCCACATAGATCTTCGTGCAGTCCGCCCCTATAACCGCCATGCCACAATCATTTTAAACCTTTTATGTTGTTGAAAGCACCAGGAAAGGGACAAGCGTTCAGTTTAGCGAGGCTCGAGATTTGAACCTTGGACCTCCGCCCCCCTTATGGGGTTTGGATGAACCAATTGGTCTACACCTCGGACCTATATATAAAAGAAATTAATAAATATTTTATTTTAATATTTTGTTAGTTAGAAAGATATTGAAATTTAAAATATTCCATCTATAAATATATTTTTTGAAATGTTTTATTCATTACACCTATGCTTTTCTATGTAAATTAATAACATTGATAATTTAAAGCTTAAAATTTTATTTAAACCAATCATTATAATAGTTAATTACCTAGAATTATATATAGTACTCACAAAATTTCAAATGCTATTTTTCATTCTCACACAAAAAAATACTTCTAAATTAAATCAACTCTTTTTTTTGTAATAAGTTCTTATAATTTAAAGGAGTCTTAGGGTTTGAACTTAGATATTTGTAATAAGTTCTTATAATTTAAAGGGGTCTTAGGGTTTGAACTTAGATATTTTAAATGGAAATACAACGACTTACCACTATAATATCCCTTATAGATCAAATCAACTCTTATAATTACCTTTAAGGTTTGAAGAGAAAAAGGATAATCTAAATTATTGATTGAAAGTTGATTCATCCTTAAACATACATATATGATTATGGGGACACCAAAAACAAGAATGTATTATGGATTTTACTAGTAATAGATTTTGTAACTTAGAATTTTTAATGAAAATATATTATTTAAAAATATGTACCATGTATCTTATTGGCAAGTTCCCTCAGAAGGAGGTCTGGGGTTCAAGTTTGACGACCTACGTCGGATACACAAAAACCTTTGACTAGCCTGAGGGGTATACCCAGATGGGACAGGCTCTGCAGAACAAAAATTCTTGGCCCCCAGGGGATACGAGGAACGATTTTCCTTAACATAAGGTTTAGTTTGAGGGGGGCAACGCAACAATTCAAGCTTTGAATATTCTTCAGGAGGTCCAAGGTTCAAATCACGGTGTGGGCAAGTTTGGGTGTGTGGTGGTTGTGTGTTAAATTCCCTATTGATAAGCATAGCTCTTGGTTTTACGAGAGGTCATGGTTGGGAGGAGACTGCTCACCCTTATGCGTTGATCATAGGGGTTTCTCACACTAACAAAATAAAAAATATATATATCATTTAAATAACTAAATTAATTAATTAGTATTATTTATTAAGCACAAAAAAAATGGGATTTGTCAAACTTAACTTAAAGTGTAATAGTTTTAAAATAAAAAAATAAATAACACATAAAATAAGAAATATTTTTATATTAATTAAATACATCACAATTATATATCAAAACCTTATGTTAAATAAAGTTGTTCCCTGTATCTCTGGGCTAGGACTTTCCGTTCCACGGGACTTGTCCCATCCGAGTATACCCCTCAGGCTAGTTGGGTTTTTTTTTTATCTGACGCAGGACACTAAGCTTGAACCCCAAAGGATGATGATGATAAAATATGAGTTTTTCATATTTAGGCATAAGTTTATAGCAACATTTAAAATAAATCAAATTTAAATAAAAAAAAATATAAATTAAATAAAATATTTATATTAAAAATATAATTTGAGTCACAATGGACCTTCATTGATTTATTAACATATTATATAAAAAATAATGAACATGATAACAATACGTTTAGATAACGAGTGATAAGATAACCGGATGAACAATGAGTTCCACATTGTAAGCTAAGCTTCTAAGCCCATAGATAAAATTTAATATTTCCCAATGTATTTGGAGAAAGTGGTCAAAAGTAAGTTGTTTTACATTGCAATCCAAGGTTTGAATCCCATAGGGTTATCCTTGACATTTAGCCCATTAGATTTTGCACAAGGCATGGGGAATGATGAGTTTCACACCATAGTCCAACATCTCAATACCATGGTAAACCTTAACATTTGAGTGTAAGCAAGGAGCAAGAATGAAAAAGGAATGAACCTTATCTTTAGATTTATTATTTTAGATATTTGGAGAAATTTAAAGAATGAATGATCCTCATAAGTAGGATCCAAGTATCAAGGAAGACAATTTATTTAATAAATATTTAGTTGGAAGTACGAATGCCCTAGTTGAGTGATGTAACTTTCATCAATCAAGAACAAAAACAACAAATCCCCAATCAAGAACAAAAAGAACAAATCCCCGATAATATTTATATAAGTGGAAAATGGTCTATCAAAAGTGATTGTCAAAGATGAGATTATCACATATGATGTAATATTTTTTAAGTGAAAAAAATTAGTATGTAATTTTGATGGTTATTGGACAAATATTTCAAAGATTTAAAGATGAATTAAAAGGAAATGGTGATTAATTTCATATTGTTTAGTGACTTTCCTTCCAAAAGGATATTTTCTCGTAATCTTCTCTAGTTTAAGAGTTATGGATAAAGTAATGGGTGAAAATTTATGGTTTATGGAGAGCTCCATCTTATATTTAAGATCATAGTGTAATAATTTTATGTGGATATGGAAATTGTTGGAATGCTTCCAGTATGGGTAAAGTTTTGTTTTAAAGAATATTGGAAATACTCTTAAGTGAATTCATCCAAGAGGCATTGAATTTTATGAAGTAGAAGCAAAATATGTATATGTGAATGTGTGTTTCCATCGATATTTCAAAACCTTTACCAACATCTATTATGATTAAATCTAAATCAAAATAGTGGGTTTCACAAGTGGATTGTGAAGGCATTTCAATCCAATGTAGAAAATATCATTAGATTAGACACAAGGCAAGAGATTATGAAGTGAAAATGATTAAGCAAAAGATGATAAATTTTATCATGAGATAAACTTAAAGTTAAAGCAACGACTTCATATTGTACTATAAGATGACTAGGATCAAGGATTTTCCACTTCCACAAAACTATGAATGGCTAAGGCCAACCTAGTTTATTTATATCAAATATTATAAGAAAATTAGAAGTATGCATGGTGTGAGAAATTGCAATATATAAGTTCAAAGTAACAAGCAATTAAAGCTATGAAGGAAGATGAAAAGTAAATTTTTAAAGGAGAGAAAATAAAATAGGTTAAGTTTGATCTTGACAAATCATCTCTATTTTTTTCAATTAGTATATAAATCATATCTTTATAATAAACATAAAAGTAGTATAGAGGATGCCCCTTGTACTTTATGATTTTCAAGAAAATATAATAAATGTAGTATTTGGATTTTGCATTGCATTTTATGTTTTCTAAGATAACATAAGTAAGAAAATACTATAATAATTACACATTTTACTTTAGGTTTTCCAACTAAACATAAAAAAATACTCTCAAGGTTATTTATTGCACTTTAGTTTCTCCATAAAAGTAAAAACCTATAGATCGTAAGTTAAATTGTGAACAATCTAAAATTATATAATAGATTGATGAAGATCAATGGAAATAAGAGAAGAATATCCTAAGCAGGAACAAATAAAAAGGGAAACCTATAGGGATATTGATTTGAAAGATAAAATTAGGTCTCATAATGTTAACAAGAACTAAAGCTAAGACCACAAATAAGAATAAAAAAGGAACAATGAAAATGGTTCCTTGCAGTCTCTAGGGTATGAATATGACCCAAAAACTATGAAATAGTTAAAATACGGTTATAGTACTAAAATCGTTTTAATATAATAAATAAAATTAGGTATGAAGTATATAAGAAGTACATTATTTTTTTTTGGAATAGTGGGGATGGTCTTAAGGTTTCTACTATGGAAGCTTTAGGATGTATTCCAATGGTATTGGAAAATCACAAATAGGATGAATAATTGATAGGAGTAAGAAGTAATTTGATTGATAGTCTTATTTATAAGGAAGACAAAGGTATGCCAATTATTATCATAAATATATATTCTTCAATTTTAGTGTTTCTTTTAATCAAGTGGCACTAGCTCAACCGGTTAGATTCCTCAACATTTCAAGGAGGAAACTCAGGTTTGAATCTTTCCAAATGATACATGGATAATATCCAAGCTTTATTGTAATACTAGTATGTGGTGATGATGTAATACAGGTGGACCCGGTTTCAATCCCATATAACCCATTAATTTGTTTTGTAGTGATTATTTAAGATACCTATTAGAAGTACCTAAGTTTATTCATATTAATATTCAATTATTGTTCACAATTATAATATATAAATTCTTGGGAGGACTTCAACGTAATTATTCCCTTTAAAAAACAAAGACAACTTTTTTTCTCGATCTAGATTAATGGATGGTTTTACTTTATTTTTCAATTTAAATAACCTTTGGAATGATACTCATTCAATAATTCAATAGACATACCATAATGGGCATATTAGGGAATCTTAAGTGGTAAAAATTTTAGATAGATATTTATTATTTAATAATTGATTAAAAACAAATTATACAATCTGTATAGATATTTTGTTGCAAGTAAGATCAAATCATAATTATATTCTTTTTTAGATGTGATCTACTCAATAACAATCTTCCAAAATCTTTTTATTTTTAGTCTATGTAACTCTAAGACCTTGATTTCTTTCAATGGTTATGTTGTGGTGGGATGAAGCAAGTTTTAAAGGATCATGTATATACAAGTTTGTGTAAAAAGATGAAATATCCCAAGGGAAACAAGAAGATAATGAATATTTAATCACTTGGTCAGATATTTAAAAT
Organism: Wollemia nobilis; assembly: GCA_028583015.1. NCBI lineage: Eukaryota > Viridiplantae > Streptophyta > Pinopsida > Araucariales > Araucariaceae > Wollemia > Wollemia nobilis. The sequence continues at coordinate 1,794,932 of JAQPPZ010001316.1, read as the reverse complement.
AAAGAAGGATAATAAATCCAAGTTCTAGTATTTATGAGACATAGAGGAAACTAATGGGATGGACCAATATTCTATGTACCAAAAAAACAATTACGCTATAATTATCATAATATATTACAAGGAAAAGTCATATTTGGCCCAAAAACATAGTGAGATATGATTAAGAAATCTAATAGATATATCAAAATTTCATGTTATTGCTAAAAAATATTTGTCCTTTTGCAATATAAAAATTATTTCAATTCCAAATGGAAGTTTATTGAGAAAGAAAAAGAGATCAACAACAAAACAAACACCTATGTCAAATATATTTTGTTAGAAGTTGAGTAGCATAAGGAGACTTAAGATGAGATTTTATAAAATATTCCATCAATTATTACACAATTATAGGATGAAATATCTATAAGAAATATATTATTGGAGGATCCATAAGAGGTAATTTTCTCTTTTTATGGATTTCCTAAAACTTTCTTTTAGAAATATATGGATATGTTGAAGAGATATATGTTCATTGTGGTTTAAAAATATAGGAAATCTAAGGCTATAATAAACTAATTTAACTCTATTTTTATTTCATTGGTTCTCGAGAATGGTGAAATAAGATATTTTGATGACTTTTATTTGATAAGACTTTATAACATGGTTTATAAGGTAGTCATAAAAAATATTTCAAATAGATCAAAAAATATTGTAGATTATGTTATCTCATATAAAAAAGATAGTTTTCTTTATGATAAACAAATCCTTTAGGGCATAGTCATTGTACATGAGGCTATACATTATCTTCACTCCATGAAAAAACTAGTATGCTAGTAAAATTATAATAAATATTATATATGATAGGGTTTATTGGAGTGTATTTTGATTTTGATCAAGGTTGGTATGAATGGATTAAACGTTATCACAATACTACAAAATATTTTATTTTGATCAATGGATCACTTGCTAGATACTTTGAATCATTCCATGTACTCTACCAAGATGGAAAATCTCTATCAAACAATAAAGTGGAAGACAAAATGAAAGATATATAGGTTGCAATAAATGTTCCCTTTTCATACAATATCTAATTTGTTAATGACACTATTATTTTATGTCATCCATCAATAATTGAGGATCATGTTATTTAAATTAATACTATCATGTTATGAGAAGGCTACTAGATAGTTTATTTATACAATGCAATCTAAGATATTTTTATCAACACTAATCTTGATTTACAATGATTTTTTATAAATATTTTAGCGTTTAAAGTTATAAAATTACCACCATCATACTAAGAACCAACTCATATAATAAAATAAAGAAGAAGGATATTTATGACTCAATTTTAAATAAAAATACTTTTTGGTTGTTTAGAATGGTAAGTTCCTAACCATCAATAGAATACAACTTATAAAGGCTATGCTTTAATATCCATATAATATGATTCCACTTTCAAGATTACTAATTGAAATATATCCAAATTTGAAACAATAATGTTGAGGAATATTACATTATTCGGGACATGCTAATACACCCCCAGTACCTTCATGGTACATTTGTAAATATGTAATAGATTAGGGTCGAGTCTATAGTTAAGAGTGCAATTTATATTTTCCCTTGTAAGTGTCAATGTGCAAGAAATGCATAAGTGTCATGTAAGAGAGAATGTACACAAGTGTCTTGTATGTAAGAGTGCAAATATGTAATGTGAGGATGTGCATAAGTGTCCTAGATTAGGAGTGCATGTAGAAGTGTAAGAGTCATGTAGATGTGTGCAAGTGTTGTAGAGTCAAGTGTCCATCTAGTATGCAAGTGGCAAGTTGATAAGCCAAGAGTCATGAGACTTGGCATATGAAGAGCAATAGTGAAGTACTTGAAGTATCACATTACTATGGCTATATTATGGAGACAATGCTCCATGGGAAAAATATATGATTCATATATCTCATTATCTGATTGTAAGAGGAAGAGAAGTAATAAAGCTTGTATACAAAATTTTGAGCAATTAATATTGTAATTTTTCTTCATGCATAGTTCATGAATGATTTAGGCTATTTACATTCATATTTCATCATATAAATGAATTCTATTTTATTTATTATATAAGCCTTGATATACATATTAATTTTCTCATATTATTCTACTCATATTATTATTAATTTGACATTTAAAATTGTGGCTATTTTATATTTGAGACCTATGAGATACTGTGAGATACTATGTAATATTGTGTAATATTCTATGATATTTTATGGTAGAAAGGCTTAAAAAGATAACTATGGCATCTGAGCTACCAGTTGACTCTGTCTAGTTTGATAGATTTTATTTAACCACTATTATTAATTGACTTTGTCCACTTTTGATAAAGTTGATTTAGAGTATGTCCACTTTAGAGACAATAAAGACTTGGAATCTATTTTTAAAGGTCTTATTGAGTAGAAAAGGCTAGGGTATTTCCACTAGGTTGAAGGAACACCAATAAAGACTAGGACTCAATTATATTGATAGAAAGGGCCAACTTAGAAGAAAGTTGGACATTGATTGATAGATCGAAAACCAACTCAAAATATCGTTGGAGATTCAGGGACATATAAAATCACCCTAATAATATATTGTATTCTCTAGAGAAAGAGGAGACTTTGGATCTTAGGTGCGACCTAAGACATTAAATATTTCAAATTTATTAAAAAACAAAGCATAGATTAAGCTATAGAAGTTTGAGAGGCTTCCTAATGAGATAGAGAAGAATTTTAGTTTCTAAGTGCAAAAAGATAAAGAAATACAAAGGAGTAGAGAATAGGTTGAAGAAACCTACTTTGAAGAAAAATGCCAAAGAAGTCTATATTGAATATTTAAGAAATCAATACTATTATAGATATAAAAGAAGAATAGTTAAAGTTGCAGTGGATTAAGAAGCATTCAAAATTTCCTAAGAAAGCAGTGATAAGAAATTCTAGAGCAAAAAAGAAGTATCTTCCTAGGATACATTGAAGAACAAGGTTGACTGAATATGTCTTTATGTCATTTTAGTCTTGGTTGTGGATGACTTTTTGAAGCAGGTTCTTCAAGGTAGACACATACTACAACATTAAAAGTTTAAAAGGCCTATATCAGTAAAAAAAAGTTTAAGAGGCCTATATATAGAAGAAGAGGCTCAAGAAGCCTATCTATAGAAGAAAAGGTTTAAGAAACCTATCAGTTGCCTATGATAAACAAAAACTAGAGCAACATTCTACAAGAAAAAAAAAGAGGCTATAGTGAAGCTGAAGGTAGCTAGCCCATCAAAGAAGTATTCTACATTCTAAAAGTATAAAGAAAAAGGGACATAGTGAAGCTAAAGGTATCTAGGTCATCAACATTAAGAACTTAAAAAGCAAAGTGCAAATATCATAAAGGGAAAAAGTTAAGAGTTGTTGTTTGTCACAATAATTTAGAACAACAAAAAATTTCTACAAATATATGTGCATTAATTAAAGTCTATAGCCATAATGGAAGCTCCTTGTTTATAGCTTCTTGTCATATGTGAAAGTGCAAGAACTTGTGTTATTCAAGAGCATATTGTAAGTGACCATTAGACTCAAACCGATGACCATCACCACGTCAAGGTGACACTCTATTGCTGAGTTATATCCCTTTCCTACCCCTATATGGAAGAAGCAATAGAGAATAGCATGATGAAGCAAAAATATTAGTAACAGAGACGAGCACAAAGGAGAACAAATGACCAACTAAGGAATGGAGGCTACCTATAGAAAATGAGAATAGAAGACCAACTAAGTAATGAAAGAGACTACCTATAGCAAAGGAGAACATAAGACAAGCCAAGGAGTGAAGGAGACTAACTAAAACTAAAGATAATATAAGACTATCTAAGGAGTTTAGCATCATAGGAGATCGATAATATATCAAAGGAGAATAGTAGCAAAGCTAGCTAAGGTGTTGTGAACCAAATATGAAGATTAGTAACGAAACAATAGATGAATCAATGAAGGTGAGCGAAGATGAAGTGATGATGCATAGACTACAAGGTGAGGAAATTGATTAGGGTTTGTAGAAGACAAACACAAGAAGATCACATCATTACCTGCAACAAATAATGACGTAACATAATAATATTGTTTATTATTACACTAAGTAACAAATGCTATAATTGAGTGAAGAGAAGTGAAACATTTTGATTCTAACATTAAGCATGCAAAGTTCCATGTGAAGGAAAGTTATTGATTGACACAAATAACTTAAATCGAGGTGCAATAGTGAATATTGAACAGATCCAGTATAATGCCAGTCAAGTTAATGCAAACCGAGGTTGATTTGGAGTGCAAACCATATATATATATATATATATATATATATATATATATATATATTTATAAGAAAAAAACCCCTTGCGGGGCCACCTTGGTCTAAGAGACCATGAACAGGGGGTTCTACACCGTCAAAGTCACCCGAGGGTCGCACCCAGCCCTGCCCGTACCAACATTATCAATTGGATTTTGGGTACCCAATTTAGATTTTTGGTAGGGTGGAGATTCGAACCTGGGACCTCCCTTGGAGGATTGCCCTCTCCTCTCCAACTCACCTACAACACCTGGGTGAGTGCAAACCATATAAGAAAAAGGTTAGATTGTTAATTGTTTTTTAATTTGAGTTATTGGAGTTATAAGGTGATTACATAGGATTATAATTAATAGGAGGCATAAGGTTTAAATATAAGTTTTATTTTTTAAGTTTTTTATAAGTATGGAGTGATAAGGATTTCTACATTATTAGTTTATTTGATTATTTAAATATTTTTTGAAAATTTTAAGATAGAAGTTTTATTTTCTTAAATCTTAAGAAAATTAAAAACATTAGAAGATTTTGAAATTTTACAAATTTAATTAGGGAGTTAAAAGGTTTTCAACATCAAAGGATTAGAAAAGTTTATAATTTGAATTTATTTTTGGGAGATATAAAGTTTTCTACTTCAAAGAAAATAAATTATTGAATTGATCCATATCATGGAAGAAACTATTAAAAATGCATTCAATGAGGATAGTGAAGAAATAGTGAACAAATTAAAGCTTTATTTTCAAATTTTGGTATGTGATCTTGATAAAAAAAAAAAGATCGTTAAATACTCTTGAGAGCTCAAAATTAGATTTTGTTGCTACTAAATCTGATAGTGCATCAAAAATAGATTCTATTATAGAATCTATATTTACTCAAAATGTAATTGATTATAATATCTTACAACTTATCTATAAGGAAAATAAAGATAGAGTAGCCTTGGTTGTGCATAAATGATTATGTTGCTTTATCAAGAAGATAGAAGAACTTAAAACACAAAAAATAAAACATATAATGAAGAAAAGACATTATAATAAGTTGAAGTGCAGTTATTGCAATAGAACTGGTCACAAAAAGTTAATAGTTGAAATATTTATCCATGTAGATATTATGGAAGAAAATATTTATCCATGTAAATATTATGGAAGAAAATCTCATTCTCTAGCATCTTGTTGGTACAAAGAAAAATATTGTGGAAGGTTTAAAAGAACACTATTATTTAGATTAGGAAATTTTTTTTCAAAAACTTTTTCTAAAGCAACATAGATAATAAAGTGAAGTGTTCAATTTCTAAAATATAGGAAGCAAATGTTTTTAATGAAAAATGTTTATAAAACAAGGAAAATAAAAATGGATCAATTATGGTCTAAACTTATCTTATAGGGTAATCAAGAATGAGCCATAGATATCAAAGATCAAAGAAAAAGTTCAAGCCATTCATATGTATGAACCTGAAGTCAAAGAAGAAGAAGTTCATAATCCAAAAGATCCGAAGCCTAAAGAATAAAAGAATGAATATGAAGAATAACATAGATCTGAACTCAAAGAAGCTAAAGAAGAATCTTGACCAAAGGTTCATGAACAATGCAAGGTTGCTTGGATTGAAGACAAAGACAAAGACCAAGATTGAAGACTAAAGTCTTCAATAACCAAATAATGTAATACAAGGAGGTGTTAAAAAATATCACATTATTTGGTACATGCTAATATAACCCCATAGTACCTTCACGATATGTTTATAAATATATAATAGATTAGGGTTGAGTCTATAGTTTAGAGTGCGATTTATATTTTCCCTTGTATGTAAGTGTCAATGTGTAGAAAATGTACAAGTGCCATTTAAGAGAGAATATTCACAAGTGTCTTGTATGTAAGACTACAAATATGTAATGTGAGAATGTGCACAAGTGTCCTAGATTAGGAGTGCTTGTACAAGTGTAAGAATCATGTAGATGTGTGCAAGTGTTGTAGAGTCAAGTGTCCATCTAGTATGCAAGTGGCAAGTTGATAAGCCAAGAGTCATGAGACTTGGCATATGGAGAGAAATAGTCAAGTACTTGAAGTGTCATATTACTATGGCTATATTATGGAGAAAATTATCCATGGTAGAAATATACAATTCATATATCTCATTATTTAATTGTAAGAGGAACAAAAGCAATAAAGCTTGTATACAAAATTTTGAGCAATTAATATTGTAATTTTTCTTCATGTATAGTAATTCAGGCTATTTACATTCATATTTCATCATATAAATAAATTTTATTTTGTTTATTATCTAATACTTGATATACGTATTAATTTACTCATATTATTATTACTTTAACCTTTAATACTGTGACTATTTTATATTTGGGACCTATGAGAGACTGTGAGATATTGTGTGATGTTGTGTAATATTCTATGATAGTTTATGGTAGAAAGTTTTAGAATAAATAATTATTCTCTTAAGTTCTACTAGGATAGACTTACTTGAGTTACCACTCTTCCATGAGTCAGGTGAAATCTCAGTTTAGACTAGTTCATATTTGATGAGTTGTAATTCAACGAATCTCAATGATAAAATTTGCTATTTATACAAAGTTGATACATGGAATAAATCAATCACTTCTTGATATTTCAGTATTGCTTTGCATGTCTAGTATTAAAATTTCTACATGGTATTAGAGCTAGGCTAGATTTTGCTTGCATTCAAATTTTCATAGAGTTGGTTCACCTTACTTGGATAATTTCTTTTGACTACAAAAACTTGCTTAAAGTTGAAAGTAGTCATACTCTTTATTCATAAGTCATTTTTTTTTTCAAAAAAATTATTTTATTTTGTTGAAATCTGTTTGAATTCATCTTCTGCGTATATCTTTTTGCATGAATATAATTTTTGTTATATTACTACTCACATTTCAAAACTAATATATATTTTTTGAAGATTTAAAAGATTGGTTTTGTTATAGTATATATATCATGCAAAGTCATGATTCAATTTCCTTTAGAAGTAGGTTCTAACAATCTTCCTAGGCTATTCAAAATAGGCTATGATCGCAAACATAATAGGGGGTATGCTGACTTTATTATGCATATATAATGAATAATAACTAGCTTGTCATATAGCAAGGGGTATTTATTATTTCTTCATTGGACAACGCTCGATGGATGTTTGAGCTTGCTACGCTACCCGTGCTGTCACAGTCTGTTGAGCAACGCCCGATGGACATTTGAGCTTGTTGTGTCAATCATTGGATACCATCCACCTTGTGTGCTACACCTTTTTTGTCTATGCAAATATCTCGATATGAATGTTGAACTACATGTGGTACATAAAATCGAACCATTGAGACAATGCGAGGTGATAAGGCATGGTGCTCTAGTGAAATGACTTCAGTTCTAATAGCACAATGATTAATCAAATCGTTCCTTCTCTGTGTTAGCATGATGAAAATATCTGATGCAAGGTTTTGTATCTTATTTTTATCTTTATTTCTAAAGTCATAGTGTGCATTATTCGTGTTATTTTCTCTTTGAGACATGCATCTATCACTAGAGATACATTTACTTATCTCTTATCAACATTTCAATGACTAGTCTAATTGATGGGAAACATATTGAAGATCTACTAGAGTTCTTTACCGATGTAGCCTCATTTCAATGGCTAATCTATTCGATAGGATTCTCAAACTGAAGATTTACTCGAGTTCATAATCTATGTAGCTTCATCTATAAAATTAATCTTCTTTGGTTACTTTAGCAATATACATTTTCATCATTGTATTCACCATATTTTTGAGAGGCCTTACTAACTCTTCTACATAGGTCTGACAACGCTATGAGTAGATTGACATGCCAATCTATGCAGGGCATTGCAGCAACTTTGTCGGAGGATCACTTTCAAGAAGCTAATGTTGAGAGTGTTTGACTATGAGATAAACTAAGTGTTTGAAAACACTTCTCTCTCAAGAGGAATACTGTGACTGTGTAATTTAGATGGCACCATGGAGAGCTTGATGACACTATTGCTATGTAAATCTAAGAGCGCTATGGAGATATGATACCACGAATCTAAGAGTGTTTGATAGCATTTCTCTCTCGAGAGGAATACTATGACTGCATAATCTAGATGGCACCATGGAGAGATTGACGATGCTGCTGCTACATAAATTTTATAGAGCTATAGAGAGATGATAATGCAAATCTAAGCAAGACCTTGTAGCTACTTCATTGGAGGATCATTTTCAAGAAAACTACTACTATGAGTATTTGACAATGAGATTTATGCTGTGAATGTTTAACATCGTTTCTCTCTCAAAGGAATACTATGATTTTGCTGGCCTCTGTTACCTTCAACCTGTGCTTAAGGAAGCTAAATCATCTCGATCTTCTACCATAGGAAAAATACAAAAACAACTATGTTTCTTGTATGTTATTTTCCTTTGGCAACAATATATTACAAAAGAGTTAATTTTTTTGAATCTAAAACTCTACCTCTACAAATATTTTTATGATGAAATACTTTGTAACATTCATACACTTTTAGACTCCTCTCCTTTCTCTTCAACCTGTTCAGGTTATCAAAGTGAAGAGTCATATTGTAAACTCATAAATAAAAACTTCATTTTTTTTGGGGGGGGTTTGGTGCTTCTTCTTGCACCTTTTTTGGATCTTTGGCTTTCCTTGGGTCTTTCTTTTATCGTTATTTGTTGCTACTGCATTCCTTGTGTGGTAATATTGAAGGATAATATTTTTTGGTGGGGTCATTCTGTGGCAACCTTTAGCCACTCTATATTATTGCTTAAATCTCCCTATTTGAAGAATCTACTACATGTTCTGGACACACATATATTTTATTTTATAACACAATTGATACACACAGCAAAACAGAAGGTGCAAATATCCAAGAAGATATCAAAAGCTAGCCCACTTCTTTTCATAATCGCCTATGTTCCACGTATCGCTCTCCTAAATTACTTATAGTTTCCCTCACGTAAGGGTGGGTAATTGAGAAGATTCAGTATAAAGGTCTGGCAGATTATTCATGTTTAAAATTAGCCTATGTTCCACGTATCATTCTCTTCAATTGCTTATAATTTCCCTCACGTAAGGGTGGGTATATTGATGAGTTCGGTATAATGAAATGGCTTCTACTGCATTATATCAACATGTATTTTTTTCTGCTGGTTTTGATCATTGAACAACTCTGTTCTCATTAAAGAAAATATATTATTGTCTTCCAAAGTTCTTGCACTAAGAGGGGAGAATTTTGGTTCACTATAATTCTTTCTTTGGCAAAAATGAATACAATTGAACCACTCACCCCTCATAACTATCACACATGGAAACCAAATATATTAAATATCATTTCTCAAAAAGGGCTCACACACTTGCTTGAAGATAAGCAGTCTGAATTTGAAAAGAATATGAAATATTTGTTCATAAAGGGAAGATGTATGAAAAATGGGTATCATAAGTACAAATATAAATGAAAGCTTATGGTTTCACATTTCAGAATGTAAAACTCCATTTGAGATTTAGGAGAAACTAAAGAGCTTATTTGGTAAAGTGGATCAAATAAGGTCAATGCAGCTAGAAGCAGAGTTAACAATATTATCTCCTGAAGACTTCAGCAATATTTTTGACTTTCTCACCAAATTTAAAGAATTACTCATGCAATTAAAATGCTGTAGCAAGAATAAAAAAGAATAAGAATGCATTTATCTTATTCTTTCTAAATTAAATGGAGCATTTCAAAATTTTGCAACCACCTTTTTGTCTACAAAAGATGCACTTGGTACAAGTTTTAAAATGCCCTCTTTACAGGAGTTTTGTGATAGGATAACTAGAGAAGAAACAAACTTGCAAAATATGAACACTCTCCCTCTTCCTCAAAAGCACTAGTACCATCCACCTCTACTAAAGAAAAATTCAAGAAGAAATAAAGAAGCCCTATAACTTGTACACACTACAAAAAGGATGGTCATTCTGTGAATAAATGCTAGAAAATGCTACAACAACTAGAGGCAGCAATGAAGGAACACAAAATAGACATCAAGAAATAGATAGAAAAAGCCTTAAATGTTCAAGGAAAAACAATAAAATCTTCATGAAAATACTGGGTTCTAGATTCAAGGGCAATTCATCATATGAATTCTACACATGAGTCATTCACTTCAACCTCCTCAAGCTCAACTTGTAGCATAGAAGTTGGTGACTCATCCTTTATCCCAATCAAAGAAAAAGGTAACATATCTATTTATGGTGGTTATATCAATAATATTCTCTATGTCCCAAACATTGCTACAAATCGTCTCTCTATCTATCAAATTTGCACTTCTGAAAAATGCAAAACAATTTTATTTTCATCAACAAGAGTTGAGATAAGAGACATTCAAAAACCTCACTCTCTCATAGCAAAATGAGATATTGATCATAACACTCACCTATTTTACTTCAAGGGATTCAAAAATTCATATGGAGGCTCATGTTTTGTTGCACATGAAGATCTTGAAAGCAAAATATGGCATGAAAGGTTTGGACATCTCAGTTATAGCTATCTAAAAGAGTTGAATACTCATGGATTGGTAACAGGGTTGCCACAAGTCTCTTCTGTTAATGGAGTATGTCTTGGATGTGCTATTAGAAAACAACATTAGGATCATTTTCACCCAAGTGGTTCTTAAAGAGCCTCATCCCCTCTAGAGTTAATCCATAGTGACTTAATGGTCTTCCTAGAGCCTTCGTTAAAAGGAGCAAAATATGCATTAACCTTCATTGATGATTTCTCGATAAGAACTTGGGCATACTTTCTAAAATATAAAAGTGATGTTCTATCCCACTTCAAAATCTTCAAAGCCTTAGTTTAAAATCAATCCACTTTTAAAATAAAGCAAATTCGTACAGATAATTGAGGGGAATACTTTAGTAATGAGTTCTCCATATTTATCTCAACTCATGTTTGGTGCTGCTTCTTACATATTTTTTGGATCTTTGGATTTCCTTTGGTCTTTATTTTATCATTATTTATTGTTGCTGCATTCCTTGTGTGGTAATATTGAAGGATACTATTTTTTGGTGGGGTCATAATGTGGCAACCTTTGGCCACTCTATATTCTTGCTTAAATATCCCTATTTCAAGAATATACTACATGTTCTAGACACACATCTATTTTATTTTATAACACAATTAATACGCACAACAAAACATAAGGTGCAAATATCCAAGAAGATATCAAAAGTTGGCCCATTTCTTTTCATAATCGCCTATGTTCCACGTATCGCTCTCATCAATTACTTATAGTTTCCCTCATGTAAGGGTGGGTAATTGAGAATATTTGGTATAAATGTCTGGCAAATTATTCATGTTTAAAATTTACCTATGTTCCATGTATCACTCTCTTCAATTGCTTATAGTTTCCCTCACGTAAGGGCGGGTATATTGATGAGTTTGACATAACGGTCTGGCTTCTACTGCCTTATATCAATAGGGATTTTTTTCTACTGGTTTTGATCATTGAGCAACTTTGTTCTCATTAAAGAAAATATATCATTGTCTTCCAAAGTTCTTGCACTAAGAGGGGATAATTCTGGTTCACTATAATTCTTTCTTTGGAAAAAATGAATACAATTGACCCACTCACCCTTCATAACTATCACACATGGAAAACAAAGATATTAAATATTATTTCTCAAAAAAGGCTCACACACTTGCTTGAAGAGAAGCAACCTGAATTTGAAAAAAAATATGAAATATGTGTTCATAAAGGGAAGATGTATGAAAAAATGGGTATCATAAGCACAAATATAAATGAAAGTTTATGGTTTCACATTTTAGAATGTAAAAATCCATTTGAGATTTGGGAGAAACTAAAGAACTTATTTGGTAAAGTGGATCAAATAAGGTCAATGCAGCTAGAAGCAGAGTTAACAACATTATCTCCTGAAGACTTTAGAAATATTGTTGACTTTCTCACCAAATTTAAAGAAGTACTCATGCAATTAAAAGGTAGTGGCAAGAATAAAAAATAAGAATATTGCATCTATCTTATTCTTTCTAAATTAAATGAAGCATTTCAAATTTTTGCAACCACCTTTTTGTCTAAAAAATATGCACTTGGTAAAAGTTTTAAAATACCCTCTTTAGAGGAGTTTTGTGATAGGCTAACTAGAGAGGAAACAAAACTTGCAAAATATGAACACTCTCCCTCTTCCTCAAAAGCATTAGTAGCATCCACCTCCACTAAAGAAAAATTCAAGAAGAAAGAAAGAAGCCCTATAACTTGTACACACTGCAAAAATGATGGTCATTCTGTGAACAAATGTTGGAAAAGGCTACAACAACTAGAGGCAGTAATGAAGGAACACAAAATAGACATCAAGAAACAGATAGAAAAAGCCTTAAATTTTCAAGGAAAAACAATGAAATCTTCATGAAAATACTGGGTTCTAGATTCAGGGGCAACTCATCATATGATTTCTACACATGAGTTATTCACTTCAATCTCCTCAAGCTCAACTTGTAGCTTAGAAGTTGGTGACTCATACTTTATCCTAGTCAAAGGAAAAGGTGACATATCCATTGATGGTGGTTATATCAATAATGTTCTCTATGTCCCAAACATTGCTACAAATATTCTCTCCCTCTATCAAATTTGCACTTATGATAAAGGCAAAATAATTTTATTTTCACCAACAGGAGTTGAGATAAGAGACATTAAAAAACCTGGACCAGATGATTATGTACACAAAATTTGGCATGGTAGAGCCCATGCCTGGCTAATTTTTTTTATAAATCATCCCCTGAATCTGCAATGTTCTGACCATTTGACTCTAAATATGTGCTTTTATTTGTATCCTTGATCAAAATTTTTATAAAATTCCTTTGTATAAGAAGCAATTTCTGGAGGAGGTATGAACAACTGGAGGAATGTAGTGATGGCATCAGGTCCGTCATAGAGCGTGCATGCTAGGGCTGGTATTTCTTTTAAAAATGATTGGAAGGAACATGATTTCCCATTGCATGCCAGGAATCGCTTGTTAAAGAACAATGGATGTTTGGAACGATGTGAAGCCAGGCCGATTCTAGTGGTTCAACCAGACTCGGTGGCAGAAGATGTGGAGTATTTAACCAAACATGCACTTATTGGTAAATTTATGGGCATCCGAATTTCTCTTCCCTTTGTGGAGGCTTGGGTTAGGAAGACTTGGAACCCTGAAGGTGATGTGGAGGTGATGCTGAGTGCAAACAACTATTTTATGGTGGTTTTTTCTTGTCTTGTGGATCGTAACAAAGCATTTTAAGGAGGTCCCTATTTCTATAACCAAGCGGGACTCTTTCTTAAACCCTGGCATGTGGGTTTCAACCCATCAGAGGAGCGACCGTCATGGGTTTTGGTGTGGGTTCGGCTTCCGTGGCTCCCATTGGAATTTTGGAGAAATGACATATTGCATATGATTGCCCTTCTACTTGGGAAGCCGGTTGGGCCGTCACAAAAAATGCTGGATAAAAAGGTAATCTCTATTGCCCGTATCTGTGTTGAAATTGATTTAAACAATCCTATTCCAGATTCTATTGAAATACAGTTTGGATCAACCAAATGGGTTCAAAAACTTGACTATGAAGCTCTCCCATTTCGTTGCCGGATTTGCCATGAATATGGACACTTACAAAGAAAATGCCCTAAGTTTGTCCTCGCTGTGGCTTCAAATCTTGGGCCCTCTCGAGCTGTACAAAATATGGATAAAGGAAAAGCCTCGATAAAGGATGGGGATCAGGATAAGGAAGGCTTTGTTACGGTAAAACCTCAAAACAAAGGAAGAAAGGCAAAAAGAGATATTAAGGATAACCAGCCAGATGCTCAGCTCAACCGTTTTGAAATTCTAGAGAATCTTGATCAGTGCGTGGAGATACTTGAAACATCGCTACATGTTATAGATATAACAGGACCAAATCAGTTGTCTCTTCATGAGGTGGAACCAAGGGAACCAGATATAGGGGGTTTAAATGAAGAACAGAGGGCTTTGGTTCCGAGTATAGGTGATATGGTTGGCCCTAGCCCTGGAAGTGAAGTTATCTTAGAAAATGGCATAGATTTAGACATGCCCTCTCCTACCCAGGCACTGATGCAGTCATCCATGGACTGTAAAACTCCTACGGTGCTGGGATTGCAGCATAAAATAATTTAAAAAAATGCTTTAGATAAGAATATGAAGGTGGGTCGGAAGAAAGACCAAGATAAAATTAAGTTAATGGGGGAGACTTTGGTAGAGTCAGGTTTGGTGAGAACATTGGACTCCCATTTTTATAACCCCCAAAAATGATTGTACTTTCATGGAATGTAAGGGGGTTGAATAGCATCCCCAGACAAAAAGTTGTTCGTGATTTGATTCGTGTTCATTCTCCGGATGTGGTTTTTATTTAGGAGACTAAATTAGCTATTGATAGTTTGTTCAATATTGCTCCCAAGTTGTGGAGAAAGGGGCAATGTCAGTGTATTGGTGCATGTGGATATTTTGGTGGCCTTGCTTGTTTATGGGATCCAGTTAAGATCTCTCCTCTTACCTGGATTTCCAGCAGGTGGTCTATTTCAATGATCGGGCATGATAATGAATCTGGTGAGACCATCCTAATTACAAACGTGTATGCTCCTATTGATTACAATGGTAAAGTGAATTTATGGGAGCACATTGGCTTTGTGAGAAGTTTGGCTCCCTTGTACCCATGGATTTTGGTTGGAGACTTCAATTCTATCACTTGTCTGGAGGAAAAACATGGTGGGATTGATTGTCTTGAGCCTTTTTCTTCTGTCTTCAATGCTCATATCCGGGCCTTGAACTTGGTTGAAATTAAGCCGGATAATGGGATATTTACCTGGCATAATAGAAGATGTGGGGAATATTCCATTTCAGAGAGACTGGATAGGTTTTTGATCTCTAGTTTTTGGATTGGCAATAATAGAAGCACTAGTTCTGTGATTCTGGAGGGTAGATGATCTGATCATTGGCCTATCAAACTCTCTGCTCTAGATTTAGGGCTAAAAAAGAATCCCTCATTTAAGTTTCAACTTATGTGGTCACGATATCCTAAGCTTCATGATTTCATGCGAGGCTGGTGGACTAATGGCAAACCTCCTCATGGCATTGCTATGTACTCCTTTATGAAGCGGCTTCAATTTGTTAAGCATAAATTGAAGAGATGGAATAGACTAAATTTTGGGAACCTTTCCTTGGCTAAGCTGGCAGCTCTTAGGAGGGTGGAAGAAGCCTCAAGGAATATTAGAGATCAGGGACTCACAGAGGAGCTTCTTGTTGAGGAATCGAAGTCTGTAAAAGACCTTGCTGAATGGGAACTGAAGGAAGAAATTTTTTGGAAACAAAAAGCTCGAGTAGATTGGCTTCAGGAAGGGGATAGGAACATAGCCTTCTTTTATAACTCTGTTAAGGCTCGTCGTAATGGTAACTTGATTACCTCTCTTGTTAATTCTTAGGGTGCCTTGCTTTCTTCTTTCAGGGATATTTCAGAAGAGACTAAGAGGTATTTTTCCTCTCTCTTCAAGGAGGATGCCCTCTCAGATGATGAGGAAGAAAAAATTATTCTAAACTGTATTCCCTCGATTGTTTCTAGAGAGATGAATGAGCACTTGATGGATCCAATTTCCCTTGAGGAGCTGAAAAGTGTTGTATTCAAGATGAAAAAGGGGAAAGCCCCGGGTTCGGATGGATTCTTGATTGAGTTTTATCAAGATTTTTGGGAGTTAATCAAATTTGACCTTTTGGAAGTGGTCCGTGAGTCCCAAAAGAACAAACAGATGCTAAGGGCCCTAAATGCTACCTTTGTGGTGCTTATTCCCAAGAAAGAGGGAGCAAATTCCTTGGATATGTTCAGGCCTATTGCTCTCTGTAATGTTGTATATAAGATCATCACAAAAATTATTGCTGAGAGGCTAAAGATATGGTTGAGCAAAATCATCTCTGAGGAGCAAGGTGGGTTTGTTGTTGGCCGACAAATCATGGATGGGGTTGTTATTGCTATAGAAGCTATTCACTCAATGGAAACTTCTAAGAAGAAAACTATGTTCATTAAGTTGGACATGGAAAAATCCTATGACAGAGTTAGATGGTCCTTTCTTCAAAAATTTCTTGCTACTTTTGGCTTTGAGGAGGAATGGATTAGATGGGTGATGAGCTGTATTTCTTCTTCCTCATTCTCTGTTCTTGTTAATAACGAGACTACGGAGCCGTTTGAGGCCTCAAGGGGATTGAGGCAAGGAGATCCTCTATCTCCTTATTTGTTTATCATTATGGCAGAAGGGTTGGGTAGATTACTCAAGTCTCAGGTCAGGCATGGTCTCATTCAGGGGTGGAAGTGGGATAACAGTTTGCCACCTCTTTCCCACCTTCAATTTGTTGATGATACTACTTTGTTGGGAGTTGCCACTATCAAGGAAGTTGGAAACATTAGACAGTCTCTTGACATATATCTTGGTGCTTCTGGACAGGTGATTAATGAGGACAAGTCCTTTATTTTCTTCTTCAATACCCCCCTCTTATTCAAGCCAGGATTGCTGGAATTCTAAGATTCCAGGTCGGGACTCCCCCCTTCATTTATCTTGGGATCCCGATTTCATCTCATCCTCTGCCTAGATCTTCTTGGTAGTCTATACTTGATAAGTTTAGAAGGAAGGTAAATCATTAGACTGTCATATGGCTATCCTCTGTAGGTAGAGTATTGCTTTTAAAATCTGTTATTCAAGCTTTACCCATTTACAGATGTTTTGTGCAAATAGCTCTTTCTCGTTTCATCAAGGACATGGATGCTCTGTCAAGATAGTTTTTGTGGTCTGGAAAACTTGATCAATCTAAATGGAGTTTGGTTAGATGGGATTCCATTTGTAGGCCAGTTCATGAGGGAGGCCTTGGGTTGCGACGAGCAACTCTTTCTGGGCAGGATTTGGCCGCGAAACTTTATTGGAGATGGTGTACCTCTCAAGATCAGATTTGGGCTAAAATATTATCTTATAAATACTTGAGAGGTATTTCTGAGGCAGATATCCCTAGAGCCAGTTTGGTTGGGAAAGGTTCTGTTATCTGGGACACTTTGAAAAGAGGAGCTAATCTAATTAAGCAGGGTTTGTTCTAGATTTGCAATCGGGGATCAAATGTTCTTTTTTGGGAGGATTCTTGGGATGGCCACCCTCCTATCTTGACTCAATATCCCAGGTTCCATTCCCTAAGAATTTGTTTCTTGGAAGTAGGCTGGTCTCATGTGGAGGACTTTAAAAAAATCTATTATTTTGGAAATATGGAGATGTACAAATGGAAAGATCCACAGGAATGGCCCCAAGGGGGATTGGCCGAGGATAGAGAGGTGCTTGCTCTTATTCTTGCAGGGAGGTACTGTTATTCATTGAGGGATAAAGACATTTTGGCTTGGAACCCTAATCCCAAGGGAACCTACTCTATAGCCTATGGTTATCATGTTCTTGATAAGCAAAAGTTCGGAAGTCTCCCTGTCATATGGTGGAAAAAGGTGTGGAATAGATTTTCTTGGCCGAAATGTAACTTTTTTCTCTGGCTGGTAGCTCGTAATAAATGCCTCACTTGGGATAACTTGAGGAAGAGGGGATTTTAGGGTCCCTCTTTATGTGTCCTTTGTGGTAAGAATGAGGATGACTCTTCTCATTTATTTTTCCAATGCTCCCTTGCCAGAGACATTTGGCACTGTTGGTGGAGTGCCTAGAACCATCCTTGTTTTCATGTGCTCTCCCTAGTGGAGTTTTGGAGTAGTCTGGGCAGACCTCCAGCCAAGGCCCCCTTCCTCCAAGTGGCTTGGAATTTGGGCCCTTCTTGCATCATCTGGCAGATTTGGCTTGAATGAAACCGACACATTTTTGAGGGAAGTCATTTGGCTATTCAACAGATCTAGCAAAGGATCCTATGTATGGTTCAAGAAACTATCCATAGTAAATGTGATGTGGACCCTCATTTGGACTCTAAGGAGGAGAAGGTACGATAGGCCCTTGGTTTGTTTGGGGTTGGTGTGAATTCTTCTAGCCCTAGTAGGATTCCTCAGCTTAGCAAGAAGGTTAGGAGAGAGGGTAGATGGAGACTGCCCCCTAGAGGAGTTTTAAAAATTAATACTGATGGGTCATCCAGGGGCAATCCTGGACATGCTGGAATTGGTGGTGTTTGGAGATATTCTGCTGGCGTGGTAATTTTTTTCTTTTCCATTTATAAAGGTGTTCACTCCAACAATCTTATGGAAGCTCTGGCGATACTTGAGGCCTTGCAAAGGGGGTTTTCTCTTGGCTGGCGCAGGATTATTTGTGAGTCTGACTCTCAAATTTTGGTTAATATTTTAAACAGCAAAAGAGTGGAGGATGTTAATTGGCAGTTGGCCTCTATGACCATTCAGATTCTCAGAATGAGTGAAGAGTTTGAATTTATATCCTTTGTGCACATTCCAAGGGAATGGAATGGGGTTGCTGATTACCTGGCCAAAAGGGCTTCTAAGCTATTGGATACTTAGAGTATTGATAACTGGGAGAGTCTCCCATCTAGGGATTCTCAACACCTACGGGAGTTGATCCATAAGGATGTTCAAACTTAATGTGGTTTGTTTTTTTTTTGGTTTTCTTTGGGAGTTGACCTTGTCTGATGATTTAGCCTGTCTTGTTGCTTATTTGAGTCCTGGGTGGGGGCTCAGATGTACTTTGTAATCCAGACTTTTTATCAATAAATTTTTACCCATTTATTTAAAAAAAAAGAGACATTAAAAAACCTCACTCTCTCATAGCAAAAGGAGATATTGATCATAACACTCACCTATTTTACTTCAAGGGATTCAAAAATTTAGATGGAGCCTCCTGTTTTGTTGCACATGGAGATCTTGAAAGCAAAATATGGCATGAAAGGTTTGGATATCTCAGTTATAGTTATCTAAAATATTTGAATACTCATGGAATGGTAACAGGGTTGCCACAAGTCTCTTATATTAATGGAGTATGTCTTGGATGTGCTCTTGGAAAACAACATCAAGACCCTTTTCACTTAAGTGGTTCTCAAAGAGCCTCATCCCCTCTATATTTAATCCATAGTGACTTAATGGTCTTCCCAGAGCCTTCATTCAAAGGAGCAAAATATGCATTAACCTTCATTGATTATTTCTCGAGAAGAACTTGGGTATACTTTCTAAAATATAAAAGTGATGTTCTATCCCACTTCAAAATCTTCAAAGCCTTAGTTTAAAATCAAGCCACTTGCAAAATCAAGCAAATTCGTACATATAATGGGTGGAATACTTCAGTAATGAGTTCTCCATATTTCTCTCAACTCATGTTTGGTGTTGCTTCTTGCACCTTTTTTGGATCTTTGGATTTCCTTTGGTCTTTCTTTTATCATTATTTGCTGCTGCTACATTCCTTGTGTGGTAATATTGAAGGATAATATTTTTTGGTGGGGTCATTATGTGGCAACCTTTGGCCACTATATATTCTTGCTTAAATATCCCTATTTAAAGAATCTACTACATGTTCTAGACACACATTTGTTTTATTTTATAACATAATTGATACACACAACAAAACAAAAGGTGCAAATATCCAAGAAGATATCAAAAGCTAGCCCATTTCTTTTCATAATCGCCTATGTTCCATGTATCACTCTCCTCAATTACTTATAGTTTCCCTCACCTAAGGGTGGGTAATTGAGAAGATTCGATGTAAAGGTCTGGCAAATTATTCATGTTTAAAATTCACCTATGTTCCACGTATCTCTCTCTTCAATTGCTTATAGTTTCCCTCACGTAAGGGCGGGTATATTAATGAGTTCAGTATAACGGTCTGGCTTCTGCTGCCTTATATCAATGGGGATTTGTTTCTACTGGTTTTAATCATTGAACAACTCTGTTCTCTTTAAAGAAAATATATCATTGTCTTCCAAAGTTCTTGCACTAAGAGGGGAGATTTTTGGTTCACTACAATTCTTTCTTTGGTAAAAATGAATACAATTGACCCACTCACCCCTCATAACTATCACACATGGAAACCAAAGATATTAAATCTCATTTCTCAAAAAGGGCTCACACACTTGCTTGAAGAGAAGCAGCCTGAATTTGAAAAAGAATATGAAATTTTTGTTGATAAAGGAAAGATGTATGAAACAATGGGTATCATAAGCACAAATATAAATGAAAGCTTATGGTTTCACATTTCAGAATGTAAAACTCCATTTGAGATTTTTGAGAAACTAAAGAACTTATTTGGTAAAGTGGATCAAATAAGGTCAATGCAGCTAGAAGCAGAGTTAACAACATTATCTCTTGAAGACTTTAGCAATATTGTTGACTTTCTCACCAAATGTCTAGAAGTACTCATGCAATTAAAATGCAGTGGCAAGAATAAAAAATAAGAAGAATGCATCTATCTTTTTCTTTCTAAATTAAATGGAGCATTTCAAATTTTTGCAACCACCTTTTTGTCCTAGATATCATTGGTTACATAGATTATGATTGGGCAGGTTCAATTGAAGATAGATGTTCCACTTATGGCTATGTTTTTTGTCCTGGTTCTTCACCTATTTCTTGGTCATGTAAAAAACAACAAACAGTAGCATTGTCATCTACAGAAGCATAATACATGGCAACAATTTTAGCAAGTCAATAAGCTCTTTGGCTTTGTCAGATACTAAGAGAATTTGGTTTTTTCCATGACAAACCTATTACTCTTTTGTGTGATAATTAGAGCACAATTCATATTGCTCACAATACAGTTGAGCATTAGCATACAAAACACATTGAAATTCACATGCACTTCATTCGAAAACATATTTAGAGAGGGAAAATACACTTGGAATATATTCCCACCGAAAATAAAATTGCAGATATCTTCACCAAATCATTTCCTTCTCCACGTTACATTCAGTTGGGAGAGAAACTTGGGGTAAGGCAGATGCACTAGAAGATACAAGAGAGGTTTCCACCTCTCCTTTCTTCTTATTCTTTTTTGGAAGATGGTTTTTCCCATGTGGTTTTTTTCACCATCTCTCCTATATGTAATAACATTGTACATGAGTACCTCATCAGGCCCATTTGTCGGGACTCATTTCTTTTTTTTCAATGAGAACAATCTTCACCATCCGAAGACATGCCTCTTCTTTGCTCTTTTTGATAGATGGTTTTTTCCCTTATGGTTTTTACCATCTCTTCATATAAATAATTTTACATGAGTACCTCTTTTTTTGGGACTCATTTCTTACATTCACCCCTAGTATCACTTAAGGGGGGTGTTAGAATAAATAATTATTCTCTTAAGTTCTACTAGGATAGACTTACTTGAGTTACCACTCTTCCATGAGTTAGGTGAACTCTTAGTTTAGACTAGTTCAAATTTGATGAGTTGTTGTAATCCAATGGCTCTCAATGATCAACTTTGTTATTTATACAAAGTTGATCCATGGAATAAATCAATCACTTCTTGATCTTTCAATAATGCTTTGCATGTCTAGTATCAAAATTTCTACAAGGATTAAAAATCCAACTAATAAAATATATTTTCTTTGGTATAATGTGATAAAAATTTAGGTTTTCCTTTGTCAATTGGACAATGTTGGCATAGGAAAGAAACTTAAAGGGTTAATCCTATGAATTTGTATATTTATGATCTTTGGAATTAGGTGTAGATTATTATTGGAGATTATTCAAATATAAAGGAAAAATTTGAGCTAAAGGTTGCTTTGATAGTATATCGAATTTGTAAATATACTAGAATTATTATAGAAACAAACCCTACCCAGGGATTACACAACATTGAACTTCTTATTAGAGAGTTTGTAATTAATAAATATATATATTAGGTGGTTGATAAATGAATAGCATTATACAATGTTTTTATTTGGTGCTTATTTGGAGCCTCTTCATCTTATTTCTTATTCAAAATGACAGTAATTGGATTAGGCCTTTTTGGATTATAGAGGTTCAAAAGTAAAATATTATACTGATGTAAGCAAATCTTAAATTTTTGCAAGTAATTTGGTTGATGTAGGAACTAAAATATATAATGGATAAGATGATTCAATATTTCTTCCCCATATTTATGAAATGATGTGTTGGTTTAGAATATATTAAAATATGGTGGATACTCAATCAAGTTAGGATATACAAATTTTAAGCAATAAGAAATCCCTATTCCTAGATATCCCTCTTAGAAGAATGTTTGGTTGCTTGAGGCATCCCTAATACCTAAATATTCCTTTGTTTAGAAGTATTAAGAAAACTCTTAGGGTTAAAAGCTTTTAGACAAGGGAAATTTATGGATGTTTTAAGTGTGATTTATGTAAGGAGATCTATTAAAATCAAATAATTTATTTTCATTATCCCTTAACTTATATCATTTGGGGATATCTTTTCAAAAGTAAAAATTTATTATGTTACTCCAACAATGTTGGAATAGTTGATGAAATTTGGGATTCATTGTTTCAAAGCTAAATCATTAAGCATTCTAGATAATTTATCCCATAATTATTGATTAGAATATATGTTTTGAAAGAAATGATAGAATTTCCAAAAATAAACCTCAAAACCGTATACAAGTTGGAAGACATGGTTTTGCCTCTCTTACATTACATTTACAAGCATGATGATCATTACAGGAAGTATATAATATGGAAAAATATCTTCTAGCCCTTGGTTATAAGATTAAAATATACATTTAAGGTGATTTATGATAATATATTTAATGTCAATGATCTACATCGACCTATGATAACTAAAATGTCTAGAAGTTTGATTTATCAATCATATTTTGATGGTTTTATTAAAGGAAACACTAGAAAATATGGTGAAGATGAATTTTTAGAATGAAGAAAATATTTCACTCATGTCTCAAAATCATATAAAAATTCAATGAAAAACTATGCAAAAGCTATGACACTTACATCAATTAATATTACCATTAAGAAAATATGGAGGTACATATATTGATTAAGGGGGATTTATAAATTATATAAATACTCTCAAGAAAATCAAATGCGGGGATTAGACCAACAATAAAATTATTTTTTATGTTCACCAATTATTGATGAATGTGATATGTTGAAAATGCTACCATATCTATAAAATAATAAACATGATGATGGATAATTTATCCAACCATAATGTTGATCTCTACCTTGGTGAAATTTAAATTTTAGAAGGTGATTAAGCAAAGGGAGACTATATCTCTTAATAAAAATGATATTGAGGGTTTGATATAGAAAACTAGTAGTTTTGTAAGATATGAAAACTATCTTTGCTAAAAAGAAAAGTTTAAAATGATTCATGTAAGTGTTCATTGGATATAGTCTAATTGACCTAATTATTAGATGCAAATTTTTGATATTTTAATGGAAGTTGCCTCCAACAAAAAACTCATAGATTATTAAAAATAATGATCAAGAGGTCTTATCTTCTAACCCTTACCCTTGTATATTTACATGGAAACCATGTAAGACAAATTACCTAAGATATATCACCATAGTTAAGTGATCTTGATTATATATATATGAATTAAGTCTTGTAAATTTTGATAGATCTTCTAACCATGAATTATGTTAAGCACCCAAAATCTATCGTTATGTGTATAAATATCCATTATATATTTTCCCCTTGTTTATAAATAATTTGGAGTCATTTATACTTTAATGACCCTACTATTATTTGACCAATACTACATCATCAGCACCAAGTTACATTAGTAATATAATTTTTATATTAATATTTTAGTTTCTCTTTTTAATTATTCAAGCAATTATATGAGACTCTACGACACAACAATATTTGATCCAAATGTATTTTTATTCCTAGAAATCAATTGATTGATCCAATATAACAAATATAATAATCCTTTTATGTGTTGTTCTTCTATCTTAATAATTCCATGAATAGTACATCAATGACTTCTTTGTAGCCCACAAATAAAAGTTATTTGCAACATATAATACCAAGATAAAATGTGTAAAAGTACATGAAATTTATTTATTCAATATTGATAAAAAATAATACCCATTATAACTAGTATATATATTTTTATTAAATATACAACATTGAAGTTAACTATGCATTGATCAATAAATGATTCTATTGAGAGTTACAACTAAGTCATGCATTGTGCTTATTATCATTATTTATAGGCCATAGATTTACTCCTTTTTACATGTGATTATGTATTACCTTGATTAACCTTGTGTTTATTTAATCAATAGTGAAAACTCATTTAGGCACATCCTCACGGATCATGTCATGGTTGAGATGACTTTAAATGAATCTGTCACCAAAATATTTGTAATTAATTCAATTCCTTTTCCTCAAAATTATATTTAGTTTTATTAGAGCTATGGCACTATCCATAGATTTCTTGTGTTTATATTAATCTATTTTCTCTTATCATCCTTCCATGATACTTACCATGGATGCTAGTTCCTAGAACTTGAATGCTCTCTTCATGGTATTCAAATATTGAAAAATTTATTCCTAGGTAATTGTATGGAGGATTGCTATTCTAACAAAGGTATTCATGCACCAAAGCTAGAGATATAACCCTCTAGGCTTTTTGGATCCATAGAATCTATTCTAATGTTGTCACCATATATCCTAGTAAGTTTAATACACTAAAGGTATCACAAATCCTTCCATTCATTGGCTTAAAGGAGAGGCGAATCCAAAATGTATAACATGAATTGATTATTCATGGTATATCATATTTGATCTACTTTATATTGGACTTATATCATATTGTATATAGTTTTGAATCTCATATATATCAAGGTTAATATAATGTTATTTTAGTGCAAATTTTAATATGAGCAATGTTTAGGTATAAGCATTGATTTTCATCTTAAAGCAAAGCAAAGTTAGCCAAGTCAACCCACATTTAATTTTCCTAATAGGGATGGGCTGTTCAACACCATATTTGTCATTCACCTTTAAGTTTCATTATTTTAAGGGACCTACAATTACCAATGGTATTTACGATGGTATGTTATAATGTGATGGATAGTGTTTTGCTTTTGAAGATCTAGTGAAGCTTTTATTCGTTGAAATAGTTAAAATCAAATGCAAGATCATCATA
Source organism: Wollemia nobilis (assembly GCA_028583015.1). Lineage (NCBI taxonomy): Eukaryota > Viridiplantae > Streptophyta > Pinopsida > Araucariales > Araucariaceae > Wollemia > Wollemia nobilis. The sequence continues at coordinate 1,769,529 of JAQPPZ010001316.1, read as the reverse complement.
TTTTTGTTTTCCCTAGATTTGGAAAATCCAAAGAGGTTACTTCACCCTATAGCTAAAGGCAATAAGAGGTTAAGATAAAAATTTACAAAAAAATAATTTAGAGGATCATAATAAGGTTATTGTTGGAGATGGTTTGGTTGGATCCAATATTGAAGTATTTCCTAAAGAGATGTAGGTAATATAGAGTTAGAGTACAAGCAAGATAGATAAGAAGAGATCAATATGGTGCAAGTAAATAAATCCAATATATAGTTAAGTAAAGTATATATAAGTAGAAAATATGTAAAAATAAAGAGATGAGAGAGAAATAAAACTAACCTTATAGTGTGTATACCTTGATGCTTGATGAAGATGTCCTTAGGTGTTTGAACCTTAAGAATTCCCTAGGAATCCTTAGAATCGTTGATCTTTCACAATTTGGTTGATCAAGAGGTGCAATCATATTAACCTTGAGGTAGGAACTCCTTGTTAGGAGAATACAATATTCTAGGGAAGAATATGGGATTCTTCTTATGAGCCAAACATTGTGAAAAACTATTATAAGTTTTTCTTAGAGAGAGAAGGATAGCCTTGGAATTGTCCTAGTAGCTAGTTCTAGGAGTAAATTGAAGGAAGAGAACCTCTAGGTGTCTTATTATTATTTCATAATATTTAAATGTAAGTTTACTCCTTTACTAAATATTTCATTGATCTATCACTTAGAAGTTGTTAGATTCTATTGAAATATACCTTTTGACTTGCTATTTATACTACAATATTTGGAATCAATAGAATAGAAGTGACAACCAAGGGGGGACACCCTCATTGATCAAGGGAAATTAAATGAAATTTAAGACATAAGAGGGTTAAATACGGCCTTATACTAGTTGGTTATATGGTTGATTTTAGGAAAGTCATATTTTTTGAGAAGAGCATTGGCCTATGATAAGTTGACACTCTAGAGTAATTATCTAGCATGGTGCTCTCCTAATTTTAAAGGATTTCCAATCAATTGATGAATATTCTCATTTGTAAAGTAGTAGAAAGTGAAATTGAAAGATTAAGGGCTCGACATAGATTCTTCTGGGTAATATTAATGAACCTATAGGATTGCTAAGGGTTTTGGAAATATCATATTTTTAATTAGCTTAGTCAATGGATAGGTAGCTAAGGGAGTTTTAAGGTTCATAACTTCAATTCCTACTTATCTAACTCACCAATACTTATACATAACAATCCATTAACCAAGTCTAATATAATATTTGAAATCCAATTTCCTAATATACTCTTCTTTATTGATAATAATTCTAAATTATTACTGGTGAGTACTATCATTACACCATTGTTCATAACCAGAGTTGTGATCATCTTTTGATTGTAATTTTGTTTTCCAAATTAGTTTTCAAGAGAAACTTATGAAGGTGCAAGTATACCTTAAATTCATTTAGACCTTGTTGTTGGCATCATAATTGGTTTTCTATGACATGTTATATCTTGGCCACAATGCAAGACTTGACATGAAGGGGTATTCTATATGTAGTGAAACCATGGTGGTACTTTTGGTGCACCTATAAGAGAACACTTTATAAAGGGAACATTGCTACTAGGGCATGCATAGCGAGTGACATGCAAATACTAGTGTAGGAGAGAATAGTAAAGGTATTGTGGGGTGTTGTGGAGAAAATGATAATGGGATGGCAATGAGAGGCTAGTCATGAATTCTTAGAGTGGATGCATTTATCTTGGATTTTTGGTGCTCAAACAAATTTTAGATTATTATTGGATCCTATATAGGTTTTACATCCTTTATTATTATTTCCTACAATATATTTTAGGAACTTCTTCAAAATGAGGTAGTGTCAAACTACAACATGCTCATAATATTTTCATGAGCCCTAATATTACTATGATCATTATGGTAGACACAATATTTATCTGGTGATGGTATGCAACCATAAAAATCTCATGCAAAACAACACATTAGAACATTATAGAAAATAGTTTCTAGAAGCACAATAGATCACAATGAAAATATAAGAAACTATATTATAAATACAATTTACAATATTACATGGATGCTCATTAGATTTCCTTGTGAGTGAATACAACCTCCTTGTTTAGCCTCCACCTCCTATATAATTTTCCATTGACCATGATTCACACCCTCACTTACAATATTGGCTATACCTTAGACAACGAGGCACTCTTTTCTAGCTAGCTTGGATTTCTAGCTCTCACTCACACAATTAGACTCTCTAGTACTTCATTGAGCTCACACTTGCTGAAATCTACTTGATTTGCATCCCATGCAGGGTCTCTACCTTATTTATAGGCTCATGTGGGATAGATATTACATGCATGGAGAATTCTAGATGGACACATGGCAACACTTTCTAGAGATCTCCTTTTTTAACTCTTTTCATAATATCAAGATATTTGAGACAATTTTCCTTGGACTTTTCCTAGGATAATTTATAATTACATGATATAGTTCAAATATCACATGTTTCTAGAGATTTGGACTATAATTACATAATTATATGTTTCTATAATTTAATAATTCCTACAAAAGTACTTTTGATTCCCTTTTGGATTTTTTTTATAATTATATAATACTTCCAAAAGTACTTTTAATTTTCCTTTTGTAATTGTTTTATAATTAGATAATACTTACAAAAGAAATTTTTACTATCTTGTATTTCTTAGTATTTTATTATTTACAACATATCTCCTTGATAAAGACACTTATAATTTACCATGATAATTGACACTTTTACTATTCACTATTACTTTTTATCGTGATTTGTCCCTATCACAATATTCTTTTTATGCTCCTTTCATATAAATATTATATTTTTTAATAGTCATCACAACTTTCTTGGTGAATCTACTCCATTGCAAGCATCCAAAACAAGCTACCAAGCTGTAATATTCTCTAACAAGCTATCACACTATATATTCGACATGCTCCTTATACTACTGCACATGCAAAAAATATGAAATTTTTTATGTCAACCTCTCTCCCCTTCTAATTTCTACTCCACCCTTAGATTAGGCTTGATATATTCTAGAGGATGAAATATCTTAAGTATATTATGGTTCACCCCTTTCTTGATAGACCTTCCATCCAACTTCTGATCCTTATAGGTCCCATTGTCATGCACAACTACTATATGATAGGGTCGCATATATGTTGGTAGAAAATTTTTGTGCTTCCTCTTTTTATATTTGGCATCATATACCATCACCAAATCATTGACCTTGAAGTGGGACCACTTTAGCTTTTTTTCCTAATATTCCTTTTTTATCTTCTTCTTTGTAATGTAGTCTTATAACACCCGTCATATTTTGTCTAATTGGAGTAGTTGTACCACCCAATCCTTCATTGATTTCCTTTCATTATTTCTATATTGTGTCATCATCCATATATTGGGTATACCATATTCTATGGGAAGGATAGTATCAAAGCCATATGTTAACCAAAATGGATAATACCCTATGGTTGGGTTGATTGTAACCCTATAAGCCCACAACATCACATGGAATATTTTGTCCCATATGTCAACTTGCAAGGCTACATTCTTTGCAAGGATTTGATATAATACATGAATAGTTTGTTCCATATTTCCATTAGTACTTAGTTTATATGCAACTACTTATGGTGCTTGACCATAAACTAAATCACCAAGTCTTCCATCACTGTGTTTAGTAAATGTATACCTCGATAAGAGATATCTTGATTCAACATCTAAACTACTAATAACTCATTCATAGATGAACCATGCAACTTCTTTTCCTATATCATGCTTTGTAATGTCCCCATCTTAGTCAGATGTCCAGTGCAGAATGGGACTTGCCTACTCACGGGTTCCCGTAGGTAGGATCAGTTGTGTGGGAGCCCACTGGGATAGTTCAGTTGATGTCAGAGTGGACAATGCTTCAAATTGCCAGTTTCTCGGTCTGTTTTGAGCATAATTGCAGGGACTTACTATTTTTAGTAAGTCAGTTAGGGTTGGAATCTCGGGAAACGAATGTTACGGATGGATAGTTCGGCGAAATGGGTATCCGTTTCTATTTTCATATCTTGGGTCCGGCATGTGGAGACAGATTATTTTAATGCCCAAAGATTATTAATGTAAAAAATTAAATAATAATGTAACTTTATAATGTTGGGCATTATATTTTATTAATTAGATGTTATAAGGGGGTCATATAACCACTTAAAAGAAAGGCCATGTTATAAAGTGTTAAAATAAGGAGGCCTAGACATGCTACGCCCCTCTAGGGACCCATTTAATAATAAAGAATAATTTAAAATTAAAAGTTTCCCTCCAATTCTTGGCCGACTCATTTGAGGAAGGGAATAAAAGGAGGTTTGGAATTCATTTGCATTATCTTTGGCTATGTTATCTTGTCTTGGAGAAGTCGACTTGCAACAAGGACTTGCAGGGAGAGTTTATTGCTTGTTGTGTGACGAAAACCACCAGCAGGATCAGCACCTTCGGAGTTGAAAGATTACTCTCAGGGGGCTTTGGGGCAATCTTATTTCAGAGGTTGCATTGGGCTTAATTAAGAGCAGATTTTTAGAGGTTTATTGAAGAGATTTCTAGAAGAGTGAAAGGGGTTCGTGTTACAATAAGTTACAGTCATCATTCCCATCTGGCCGTACAGTTTGAAGGGCCATTTCTGCAGTTTGTTGTCACTTCATTGGAGCTAGGGTTTGAGCATCACTTCATTCCTTGGTTTCTTTAACCTAGCCGAACCTTTTTTTAAGCAAATCATGGGCTTTGAGGGCAGATTGGTGATATATTGCGAGACCCAACTTCAGCTTTGATAGGCCGTACACATCCACATAGGGGCGAGTTGCTGAGTGTAATTGAATCGCCTCATTTTGGGGCCCTTTCACATTTGTATTGGAGGCGCCTCTTTATTGGGTGTCTAAATATGCAATTTGCTAGCTGGAGAAATTTGTATTTCGAGATTATCATATGAATTTGTGAAGTTCCCTGTTGCTGATGACAATTTCCAGATTTGTTTCAGACTTCTATATTTCCGGGTACATTTGTTTCTATGCAGTTTCCTTCACTGGGTTTGCTTATTTGTATTAGAAGAAACTTGTGTTAAAATTTCGTAGCTTTGGAGTAGTAGATTAAAAGTTACGAGCATTTCTAGTTTGCTGCTATTTTATTTCCAGAATTTTGTATTATTGCAAAAAACACCAAAAAAATTCAAGTATTTGCAAAAAGCTACAAAAATAGTACAAAACTATCAAAACCCAAAAACCAGGACAGAAATTCTTGGTGTTCATTCGGGGGTGGTCACTACATTGGTATCAGAGCTGGTTTCCTACCAGCCTGTGATCAGATCTGAATTAGGGTTTCATGAGGAGGATTCAACATCCCTGAGTAGATCAGCATTCAAAAAATTTTTGGGCACTTTTGAAGGGTTTGTGGTGGAATTTTGCTGAAATGAAACCTAGGGTTCTTGAACATTAAATTTTTAATTGTGGATCATGGCACTATTGGGAAAAAATGAGTTGGTCGAAAGGCTTACTAATGCAGGAAGAAAACTTGGATTCATATCTCAGCCAAAAGATGTTCTCTATTGTGTCCTAGGGGAGGTAGAAGATTGTTTGTATATGATGGATTCATCACCTTCTCAGATATTACAAGCAGCTATGACTCCGGTGGTGAAGTCTTTGGGCAAGCCTAGATGGTTGAAACACATGGATAAGGAGGTAAGACTCATGGTCACTTCTTGCTTGAGTGAAATTTTGAGAATTTCAGCTCCTAAAGCTCCTTATAATGATGACACATTGAGAACAATATTTCAGTTGTTGGTTGATAGTTTTGAAAGTTTGGAGGATGTTACTTGTTCTCATTTCTCTAGGAGAGTTTCCATACTTGAATTATTTGCAAAAACTAGAATGGGCAACATCTTGTTAGATTTGGACATGGATGAGTTGGTTTACGAAATGTTTCATCATTTCATTGCTTCAGCTAGAAAAGAACATGCTAATAATGTTATTGCAGCTATGAGAGACATTATGATTTTGATTATAGATGAAAGTGATTATATTTACCAACCACTCTTATCAATGTTATTGGACGTTTGGAGGCAAGACTTGGTTGCTTCCACTGCTGCACATGAATTGGTTAATAGTGTTGTTAAAAAGTGTGAGAGGAAGCTGAAACCTTTCTTGGACAATGAGGAGATTAGGGGAGAAGAGCAGCCCATGGCAGAAATTTCACATGAGGAAGCTAGTAAAGAAGAGCTTGTGGATCTAAAGAAGAATTCAGTGGAAAATTCTGAAGTTGTACCTACCCTGGACGAAGAAGAATTCAAATAAAAAATGGTTAACCAAGAGATTGAATCACCACATGAGATTGTTGTGAAAGAACATGATGCAGATGAATGTATTAAAGTTCCCAAATCAGTTTGTGATGATAATGGATATGGTCTAGATTCCCAAACTAAATCCTTGGATAGAAGTGTTCACACTAGTTCCAACTCCTTGGATTTGGAGAGTGATGTGTGGGAGAAATCAATCCCTCATGAGGATCACAATGAACATACCTTTTCAGATCAGCTCCTAGTTCCTTGGGATCCAGGTGTTTTGGTACCAAGGTATGATGAAGGCATGGAGGCCATTGGAGGCTTCTCTTTCGCAGTTTCAGCCTTTGAAGAAAAGCGTTCAGATTTGGAGATCCTAGAAGAGAGCAATACACACCCAAATATGCCAAGTTTATTCATAATAAATGGTGGCAACTATTTTTCCAACCAGCCTAGCTTAGATTCAGTCTTGGACAGAGTTGAGAGTACATCTTCAGTTTTGGGGTGTTTGGATGAGAACGTCCACCACTTGGAGTCATCTCTACATCCATTGGGATCATGGATCAGCCATGATATTACTCCCATAAGGTATGAGCTTCATCCTGATTTTTATAGCAGCAGATTGAGATATTTTGGCACTCATGAATTAGTGGCAACAATGTGTTTGATAAGACTAATGATGTATGAGAAGTATGGGACTCTTGCACCACATTCTTCCATGCTGTTAAGAATCATATGGGCTGCATGTTTTTGGATAGTTGGAGCACTTGATGGGACTGTATTAACAAAGGAAGCACTCACAGTTGGTGATGATATGATGCTTGTGTATAAAACTGATTACATGAATGAGGAGACAGAGATTGTTGACTCAAAATTTAAACTCTTTCTCACTCATTTCTCCTCAATGTTTGATGGTTCTATTCATTTTTTGCATAGTACAGTCTTTGATAGAAGTAGTAAACTGAGTTCGGTTGACGTTAAGGACATTGAACAACTTTTACACATTGCTGTTCATGGGATTCACAATGAGCACACTTTGTCAAAAGGAAGGCATCAGCCCTTAAATGCATGGAATCCAGGTGTAAAATTCAATTATGTGTTAGTGGCAGCCATGTATATAGATCAGTCTTCAGATTTGTTCATCACCATCACTGATTTTGTCGGAGTTTTACATTTCACAGCCATAGGAAATGATGAGGAAAGATGTCACATTGTTGTTAGAAGGTTTGTGCCACATATGAAGACTGTTTATGATACACAAAAGATACAATATTTGCTTATTTCAGAGGATGCATTTGCAAGAACAGTCTTAGCAGGGACGTTGGGTCAATTGGAGCCTTGTATCACTCAACTTGGCGCACTACATGCCTATGATGAGACGTTGTTGTATAGGAGTTATTGGATGGTTGTGTTGGAATTTGTTACATTACTTGGTGCAATTTGGGCTGCACATGTGAAGACAACTGAGGAGGCAGTATACAAGGAGTTTTGGGCAGCTTTGTGGAGGAAATTTGATGACCAAACAATGTTGTTTTGGACAAACACTTCGCTGATTTTCAAGATTGATTTTGGGACTGTTGTGAGGGAGAATTTTGGTACCAATAGGACTGATTGTCTGCTGATTTCAGAAGCGGCATTTGGGAAGGCTATGAAGGAAGGAACGATGGAGAAATTGAGGTCTCATTTGGCAAAAAAAAGAGTTGCATCTTTAACACCTTGTGAGACAGAATTGGAGACAGTATGGGTTTCACGTAGACTGATTGGTAAGGCACCAACGACTGCACATCACATCAGGTCTGATTTACTTACATTCGCTGAGTTTTTGGTGACAAGAGGAATTGCTACACCACACGTGTTTTTAGTTTTGGGTGAGAATTGTATGAGGTAACCTTGGTTCCACACATTGTTGATTTGCATCTTGGCCTCACTCTCAGATTTTTGTTTTGATTTTTATATATAAGTGGCAACTATAATAATTATTTTGAGATTGGTTTGGGATCTTGGAATCACAGGTGGTTCTGATTAGGTGATTCTGATGATGTTGATGTTATGTTAAGTATTGCTTGAGGACAAACAATTTTAGGGAGGGAGGACTGTAATGTCCCCATATTAGTCAGATGTCCAGTGCAGAATGGGACTTGCCTACTCATAGGTTCCTATAGGTAGAATCAGTTGTGTGGGAGCCCACTAGGATAGTTCAGTTGATGTCAGAGCGAAAAGTGCTTCAAATTTCCAGTTTCTTGGTATGTTTTGAGCATAATTGCAAGGACTTACTATTTTTAGTAAGTTAGTTAGGGTTATAATCTCAGGAAACGGATGTTATGGATGGATAGTTCGACGAAATGGGTATCCATTTCTATTTTCATATCTTGGGTCTAGTATGTAGAGATAGATTATTTTAATGCTCAAAGATTATTAATGTAAAAAATTAAATAATAATGTAACTTCATAATGTTGGGCATTATATTTTATTAATTGGATGTTATAAGGGGTCATATAACCACTTAAAAGAAAGTACATGTTATAAAGTGTTAAAATAAGGAGGCCTAGACATGCTACGCCCCTCTAGGGACCCATTTAATAATAAAGAATAATTTAAAATTAAAATTTTCCCTCCAATTCTTGGTCGACTCATTTGTGGAAGGGAATAAAAGGAGGTTTGGAATTCATTTGCATTATCGTTGGCTATGTTATATTGTCTTGGATAAGTCGACTTGCAGCAAGGATTTGTAGGGAGAGTTTATTGCTTGTTGTGTGACAAAAACCACCAGCAGGATCAACACCTTCAAAGTTGAAAGATTACTCTCAGGGGGATTTGGGGTAATATTATTTTCAGAGGTTGCATTGGGCTTAATTAAGAGCAGATTTTTAGAGGTTTATTGAAGAGATTTCTAGAAGAGTGAAAGGGGTTCGTGTTACAATAAGTTATAGTCATCATTCCCATATGGTCGTATAGTTTGAAGGGCCATTTATGCAGTTTGTTGTCACTTCATTGGATCTAGGGTTTTAGCATCACTTCATTCCTTGGTTTCTTTAACCTAGCCGAACCTTTTTTTGAAGCAAATCATGGGTATTTGAGGGCATATTGGTGATATATTACGAGACCCAACTTTAGCTTTGATAGGTCATACACATCCACATAGGGGTGAGTTGCTGAGTGTAATTGAATCACCTCATTTTGGGGCCCTTTCACATTTGTATTGGAGGCACCTCTTTATTGGGTGTCTAAATCTGCAATTTGCTAGCTGGAGAAATTTGTATTTTGAGATTATCATATGAATTTGTGAAGTTCCCTGTTGCTGATGACAATTTCTAGATTTGTTTTAGACTTCTATATTTTTGGGTACATTTGTTTCTATGCAATTTCCTTCACTGGGTTTGCTTATTTGTATTAGAAGAAACTTGTGTTAAAATTTCATAGCTTTGGAGTAGTAGATTAAAAGTTACGAGTATTTCTAGTTTGCTGCTATTTTATTTCCAGAATTTTGTATTATTGCAAAAAACACCAAAAAAAAATCAAGCATTTGCAAAAAGCTACAAAAACAATACAAAACTATCAAAACCCAAAAACCAAGATAGAAATTCTTGGTGTTCATTCAGGGGTGGTCACTACATGCTTCATCTACTAAGATTTAACCCTCTTAGTCATATAATTTGTTGTAACTGAAGATATGAAAAAAACCATACATCCAAGCATGCATTTATTGAAAGATAGCTATAACAATAAAACCTACAAAGATTAATAATAAGATATATATAACATGAATGATGGTGTCCTTTTCTTAACAATGATATCCATTATTTTTCATGAGGTTACAAGGTAATCCCTCTTAGCTATGTGCTACCATTTTTGATACAATAAATTATACATAGAACATTTGAATGTAATGTGCAGGATCTTCTTCAAATCCACAAACCGTCTTGAAGAGGATTTTTTGTGACCTCCACAAGGGGTGATGATATTGAGTCTTTATGTTGTTATCTCCTTGTAGATACCTAAAATTTACACATAAAGAAACTTAAAAGGTATTAATAGCATATGAAGAGCCTTCCAAGATAAGGCCCATGTCCATGATAAAGAAATGATAAAGAAAGCTAAAATACGATAAATATATGCATAAAAATGAAATCTAACTATGCTAGGAAGTAAATGAAATACTACTAAAACTGATTAAAGCAAGAAAACAGGGAAAACAAATCTCTACTAGGAGGTCATCGCTATGCAGGATGGTCTCTCCTACGGGCTGTCTTGGGGTGAGATGGTCACTAAAATGGAGATGAATTCCTTGTAATCGATGCGAGGTGAAATTGGGTTTGATCCGTATGATTGATGTTCAAAGGTGCGCTCATGAGAAATGACTTTATGACAGGATTTGACATGAAGAAAAAGTATTAGATGATGCAAGGAGTGCAAATTCAATATTCAACCGTTGAAATGATGTATTGTCAGACTTGGGAATACCATGGTTGAAATCTAATAGCACTTTATTGCTTGAAAAATTTGAAGACTCTTTGATCTCCAATTTAGTATCAATTCAATGCTTAATATTTGGATTCTTTTCAATGAGGGCAAGGTGTTCTTAAATAGACTTCCCAAAGGGAGTCTATGGATTCCTTGAGAAGCCAATAAATAGTTGGAAATCAAGAAACATAACCACTTCTTGATAACTATTGCATCGTTGCCCACAACTGGCACTTGTAACTGGTTGAACTGTTGCTCGAGATCGAGATTTCATTTCTTCAAACTCAATCGTATTAGGGTGGGATAGTCATTATTGTGGGCTATCTTAGGTTAAGACTGTCATAGTTGGAGGTTGTCTCAGGGTGAGACGATCTTTGCTACAAAGGAAGATTTATCCCTATTTGAGTGGTGAGAACCACTGTTAAGCCCTAAGGCTACCCAAGGTGGGTCATATGGCCTAAAAAGGTGTTCATATAGGTAGTATCCTCAATATGACATGTTTTAGGTATCTATAGATACCCCTTTTTGGGATGCATTATGTGAAAACACAACACATAGCAAAAATAGATGACCTAAAGTCAAGTTAAGGATTGATGGTATTCATTGATGCCCCAATCATGGAAAGAGCATGCATCTTTGAATCATTGCTTCCAACTTCTTTGGTGGTCTTAGTTTTTGGTAAGCTTTGGGCATACCTAATATTAGCACTCTAAAAACATTCTAGGTAGGCAATTCTACAAGTATGGGATCAATCATGCCAAGCATAAATTAAAATTTTTTCTTTTTGCCCCAAAAAATAGGGAAGTGTATGATAGTTGTTGGCAATGTTCTTAGATGAACGCAATTTGCATGATTGAGTGTTTGATTATTGATTTTGATTATGAATTCTATGATGTATGACTACCCCCTCAAGTGATGAGTTGATAGAGGAGATGGCAAGTTGTGAAAATGATGAGTCACTTGACCAAGATGACTTGTTTTGGGTTTTGTTAAGATGTTTACAAATGTGAAAGGGAAAAACTCCCATTATAGCTATGATTTCAACCATTATTGGTAATTGTACGTCTCTATCCCTTGGGACAGTCCAACTGTATGGATTTCTTAGGGAATTGAGATGATAACAATTCAATTCTTGCATGAGATAAATCACTATATTCGATGATCTTATGAAGCTCAGTGGATGAAGGAAATGTATATCTCTATATGGAGTAGTCCAACCGCATGGCTTTCTTATGGAATTGAGAAAATACCATTTCGATTCTGGTTGGAACTATTTTTGGTTCAAGTGGTCTTATGGTAACCTTCCCATCCGATTGAATTGAATGGATAATTAGTTGCTACAACCGCTAGGTGTAGAGGGTAAATCAATAGGTTCAAGGAAAACTTGAGAATTTTGATCAACATATTTTGGGTATTTTTGGAGTTTTTGAGTTAGATGGACCATTTGGTGTTATTAAATACCCCAAATAGTGTTAATAATGTTTACAGGATGCTTGTAAATTTTGTGATTTTGGGGCCATCCCAGGATAGGATGGTTGCATTCTGTAAATTATAGGGCCATCTCGAGGTAGGCCGGTCACATAGAATGCATCACCCCGCACAAGGATGGTCTCAAAATTTGAAAACAATATAAAAACACAATTTCTAAATTTTTAACATCATTTGTACTACTGGCAGTTGGAGAAAAGGAGAGGTGAGGAGGAGGAGAGCAGTTTCTAATGTGAAATATTGCTAAAAAATAAACCCACTACCACGATGGATTAGCTTGAGGCATCGAAAAGCAGAGGAGCTAGGGCGAGGTAGGTAAGCACATAATCTCTCTCCTATTATTTTAAAATTAAAAATGAACCTCATTAATTAATGTGGCAAATGGACCACACTAATTTTATAGTAATGAACCTCACTTTAGATGTAGCATGTAGTGTAGGTTTGTTTTTTTTTTATGATTTTTTGTGCTCCTATCTTGAGGCCGTCTCAGGCAGGGACGATTCCATTTTGGAGGCTTGGGGTCCATCCTGGGGTGGGACGGTCGCATTGTGAATTGTAATGGTCAATGTGGCAATTATCTTGGGGTGGGATAGTCTCATCTACAAACCATATCGGCTCGAGATAGCTGCATTATTATGTAAAATTTGTTGATTTTTTTGGCAATTTTTGCAATTTATTTTTTTATTTTAGTTGAATGATTTGCTTGTTTGGATTTAATTGTTGAAGGCTCGTCATAGAGTTACCATATTTTTGAGATGGTGCGAGGACTCTTCACTAATTATGAGTGGAAATGGTTTGAGGTGATTGGAATTAAGCAAGTGACTCAACTGTGGGTAGTGATGGCTGATTAGGCCTATCTGAGTGCCTTAAATGATCGATGGGACAACCAAATTAACACTTTTCACCTCTTGATTGGTGAGATGATAGTCACCTTGGATGATGCATACCAAATTTTTCACATTTTGATTGAGGGACTCCCAATCACCTCCACTCCCCTTATTCACCAGGGTAGAGTACTATAGAGGGTATTTGGTGTGAAGGCTAAGATTGCATGGTAGCACATGGATAGTAGAAAAGTACTATTTAGGTCATGGTATTCTACAGGGGTATTCAGTCAGAGACACATAGTATTGATGTATACCATATTGAACATATTACTAGCTATTTTTTCAAGAGTGAGGTTCACATGGAACCTCCTAGATATGGTACAGGACCTGATAGCATGATATATCCAGCAACCAGTGATCATGGTATGGGAGATCATGTTACTCACTCATATGTATGACGAGTTATATGAGAACAGAAACTAGGGTCAATGCAGATTAGGCTGCAATATCCTTCTTCAGGTTTGGCGATGTAAGAATATCTAAGTGGATTGATTAGATGGAATTTCGGTATCATATCGAGTAGAGATGGAGGACCTTGATATTGGATATGTGGATCATTGGAGGTGAGACTAGGAGGTGGGTCGCAGGTGGAGGTAAGACAGGTTAGGTGATTTGGAGGGCCTATATGGATTGCCCACCTTGGATAGAGGTGGTTGCACAATTGGTGTGTGTGAGGCATGAACAGTGGTTGATTGGATGATATGGTATAGAATGGGAGTACTTCTAGTACTCTCACATTACTCATAAATTCAGGATCTACCAGGGTATTCTTGAGGAGTCTATTATTTATCATCATTGAGGATATGAGGTATGGTTGGAGTGGCCATGAGTTGTACCGCTGAGATATGAGGATGAATCATTAGCCTTTCTAGGTTTAGAGAACCCAGGTATGATAGTAGAGTATGACATATAGTGGGTTACTCGACCATGGTAGGGAGGTGGACCTATGGATGTTGATTGGGACTGAGATAGGTGAGGACTAAGGGGATGAGGGAGGGCAACGAATATGCTACCAAATGGAGGGAGAGTGGGGGCAACCTACAAAGTGGGTGGATGAGCCATAGGATGAGGGTAAGGATGATGATGATCATGATTATGAGGTTTCTCAGTTGAGGGTGCAAGTGCAATCTCTACAGGCCTAGTTGGTAGAGTGCAATACTACTCTTATAGTACTACAAATCCATTTAGGTAGAGAGCAATAGAGAGGGAGGATCTTATTCAAGGAGAAGGTTCTTCTAACCACACAGTTGGAGAGCTCCCAAGAAATGATGGATATGATGATGATAGAGAGAGATAGGGTGATTGCAAAGCAAGATGCTTTGTAGACATAGATGGCTACCTAGATAGCAGAGTAGGATGCTTTTCAAGAATAGGTAGAGACCAATATAGTAGAGTGGGATGCTCTACATGTTTAGTTGATAGCTTTAATTGTATCTCATGGATAGGTGGGAGTATCCAGCTAGGCTATGGGGATATGGTAGGATTACAGGTCGAGTTGGCTAGACTATGGACCCTGTTGAATGAGTATGATGCTCAAAATCAATTTTATAGAGTTTACATCATGGATTTGGAGGATCAGATAGGGCTACTCAATGATCATCTACCTGAGTGATCTATGATAGGAGGATCCCAACTAAGTTGGTGTAGTGAGTTAGGATGGTTTTCAGTGGGGTAGAGTCATGGGTAATTAACCATGCCAGAGAGGTTAGTGACCAGTGGATTAGGGTAGCCTCATAGGGACATGAGAGAGGGCAGAGGGAAGTCTAGGGGAGTAGGCCCCACATGAATCGAGATCTATGCATTGGTTTCTTTTTGAGTGGAAGGTCTGAGGACCTACATTATTGTAGCCTATGGGCTATTTTTGTATCATGATGTACTGGAAATTTACCATATATATGATATTATCTCCTATTTATTGTCCATCATGTGTTGATGTTATATTTTGTGTTTTATGTATGGATGCAATGATGGATGTAATTCCTAGATGATGGATGTGTACCTAGACATTGTAGTATAGATGCATAGATGTATGCCTAGATATGTATATGTATGGATGCGATATCTAATGTTAGATGCATATTTTAGATTTGTTTATTTGATTATGAATGTGAATTCATGTTGTTATAACAAACCTAGTATGTATGAGATGCATTACATTCTATGTATAGGTTCTAATGCAAATTGTAAATGTATGTTTTAATTAATTAAAACATAATAGGTGAATCTAAGTGTATTTAACAAACTAATGGAAGACACCACAAAATGTATAAAAATCATGAATTAAAATGTTAACCTTATCATAAAAATTATACATTTAGATGTGAATGTGTGAGATGAGATATGTGGGATATGGGGGTTTTCCTTATAATATTTTGCAAAATTAAAGGTGTGCATAAAATAGCTAGTGGCCATCTAAATATCATTGTTTATATTCATTCGCTATCTAACCTATCTTATGAGGACCTCTTAATAAGCAAAAGTTCATAAAGAAAACTACAAATGATGATGAGATAGTTAAGTGCTATGAGGAAAATTTTAAGGTTTTCCATGAGACTCAAACACCCTAGTTGATTGATCAAAAGTTGTAGACTGGCTACATAATACTTTGAAAGACATAAGTTTGTGTTGAAGACCCAAATGTGTAATATCCTTGTGTGTGTAAAGTGAATGTATTAGATGATGCATAAGACTACCTCATAGCCAGACGGGTTTCATGCAACCCATTGTTGTAATGAGGATCACTCTATAGTCATCTTATCCTGAGTTTGGACATAGTTGGACTAGACTACTAGGCAACACAAGCTACCAAAAGCTAGCTCAACCATAAGCTGAAATTGGTTTGTATAAAAGAAGGTTACTATGTGACAGACATATCACCATGTGTAAGGCTACTCCATTTCCAAGTGGGTTTCATTCAATCCATTGTTGTAATGGATTATCCCATGGCTTCCAAATAATTGAGGATTCCAAGGATTCAAGCTCATTACCCCCTTCTTTTATTTTGATTATTTGGGATACTTGCTCATTTTAGTGGTAAAAACCACTTTTATTTTATTTTTTTGTAGTGGTAAAAACCACTCTTTAGGAGCAAGGGATTTTATTAGTGATGAAAATCAGTATTTTTTTAGAAAATTTGCTTGTTTTGTGTAAGAGCAAGGGATTGCTTGGGTAGGGAGGAGCTTGTCCTTTTTTCAATTCTCAGCATCCTAGACCATGCGCATGATAGGATGATCAAGGGAAACCTTTCTCTTAAGGTGACAAGGGCTACTTTGTAGCATCATCCTTCCTTGTTCAGACTCGGGTGTTAAATATGTGAAATTGTGTTGGGATTTTGATATATGCAAGGTACTATCAAAGCAAGAATTTACCTTCTAAAAGTCAAGATATATTTCTACAAAATTTGAAAATAAAAGTAGGGATGGTTGAATGATCTAAAACCCTAGTAAACACCCTATAGCAAATTATTAGTTGTGTTGAAAAATACAGTTACTCACAAAGGGGCATGTGGATGGTAATGATATGTAGTATGTGAGGGTTTTTCCTGTAAGATTTTGTAAACTAAAAGGTGTGCATAAAATAGCCAGTGGTCATCTAAATATCATTGCTAATATTTATTTGGTATCTAACCTATCTTATGAGGACCTCTTAATAAGAAAAAACTCGTAAAGAAAACCACAAATGTTGATGATGGATAAGGTTGATTTAAGACTCATTACTAGCATACAAACATGGTGTTATTCGTAAGACTACAAACACAATTTTTTCTAATGCAAGTGCAATGGATGAATATGCTTAATGCAACTAATAAATGAATGTAACAAAATGCATGGTGTAAATGTTTTTATATTTTGAAATTTTATATTGTTTTTGTATTTTTATGTTTTTTGATTTTTTTGAATTTTTTGATAATTTTTATTGTTTTTGTAATTTTATTGTTTTATGATTTTCTTGTTGAAAATTTTGATGCATTATGTATCATGCATAAAATACCCACAAATAAAGGGTTTTGAGAGGTTCAGGTTCCTCAAAACCCTCAAGAGAGGTGAGATGGTAAGTCCCTAGCCCTATCTTTTGTGTGATGATAAAAGGGCCTAACCATTTTGCCATGAATTTATCTCGCAAGTGTAGCGATAAGTTGGAGTTTTATTGATTTTATTTGAGTACAAGATATCCAAATTTGAACTCCCTTAGGAGGACCTTCATATTGTAAGCTTTTTTAAGGTGATATTGATAAATGTGAAGATGCTCGAGAGCATTAACTTGTCGTTCATCAAGAAGGGTCAATTGATCAAGGTTGCACGGTGTCATCTTCGATGAAATATTGCAATGATATACACAACAAAGGGATTTCTAACTCTAGGGGTATAATGGCCTCAATGCCATAGACTAGAAAAAATTGGATTACCCCAATGGGTGTCCGTATGCTAGTGCGATAAGCTCATAATGCTAAATGCGATTAAAGATACCAATATTTATGGTTTTCCTTGATAGTTTTCTTAAGGATGGAAACTATAGTTTTATTAGATGCCTCTACTTATTAATTTGCTTATGGATAATAGGGTGTAGAAAAGTTGTGCTAAATGTTGTACTTTGAAGTTAAAGCATGCATATATATATTTTTGATTGGTGTCCCTATAGACACCTAAATCATGTCATGCTTAGGGGAGCTGCTCACATAGACACACTCATAAGATCATAAGACATAATATTGGACTTTCCAAGCATCAACAGTGGTTCTCACCACTCATTTGGGGCCTTTTCAAGCCATCCAAGCCTAGCCGCTCAAGCCAAGAGTGGCCAGATCCTAGCCGCTCAAGCCTAGAGTGGCCAGACCTTAGCCACTATAGATGACAACGACCAGATCTTAGCCACTACAGATGACAGTGGCTAAGCCATAAGAAGTAGTTTACCAACAAATAGGCCTAATCACAGGTGGAAGTGGTAGTCTGCATGCAATAAAGGTGAGCGGGAGTAACTTTGCATTCCTTTTCATGACCAGTTCACATAGGAGACTTGAGTTTGCATTTAAAATTTAGTTAACTGACCTCCAAGCATAAACAAAGGACAAAATCTTCTCATGCTAATGACCAGTTCGCATAGGAGACTCAAGTGGGCAATTAGATTTCAGTTAACTAGCCTTCAAACATAGACAAAAGACATAAAGCTTCTCATGCTAACTTGCACTACGCATGAGAAATTCATTCCTAGGGCTTGGACATAGACCTAGGGTTTCACACTATAAAAGGTGCAAGCCTAAGAGCACCAAGAGATCATCTTCTATCATCGAGACATATTTTATGAGGAGAGCTTTCGAGACTTGGAGAGTTCTCTTTGAGATCACGTGTACGATGAAGCCCTGATGAATTGAAGAGCATAACACCTATTATTTTGACATCAGATATAGGCTTTGACCCATAACTTTGGGGCAAAGAGAGCAAGGTTTACCTTAGCGGTCGTTGTCTTGGATAGTGGCCCGTAGGCTTAGCTTAGGTTTTAGACATAGCTTCTTTTATTCTATTTCTTTATGTTTTCATATCATTAGCATAGATTTACATGATTTCATGGCATAGTTTCATCATATTTCTATTACATTATTTTATTACTAACAACCTCATCCAGGGAGGCAATCTCGAACACCTAAGCGTGTGTTGTTGTTTCATTGCTTGTAGGGCCATAGGTTCATCGGATGAAGTTTGCAACATATGAGAGCAAAAGGGATCCCTCTAGGAAATAGACCTAGAGAAGGAGGCATCTGTAAGCCCTCATACATTTTCGTGTGTAGAATCAAGAAGCTTTTATAAGTGCACCACCTCTTCATGAAAGGGGCACTCTTTACCTATTTGTAACTTATTGTATCGAAATGGGTATCCCTAAGAGGGACCTACATGTAACCGAGCTTCAATATCAATAAAGAGATCTATCTTTGTTATTTCATGTTATATGCTTTTTCTTCTTGTCTTCCATTTCATCTTGGGTTTTTAATAACATTGCAAGTAGGGTTAAAAGGGGGGCGGTGCGTGCATTCTCGGGGTCGCTACAGATGGTGATCATGGTGGGACCACCACTAATTTTTCATTTTCTATCAGAATACTAACTTAATTTTGTGTGTAGGTCTAGCCGCTCTGAGCTACAATGGCTAAAAATTAGCCGCTCTGAGCTACAATGACCAATAGAGCTTAGCCGCTCGAGCTACAGTGGCCAAGAACCAGCCTCGGTCAATAGTGGCCAAATGGAGTGCAGCAGAGGTCAAAACATTGACTCTCTGAGCTGGATCAAAGGTTGGTATAGCTTCTCTGATATTTTATAGCTTTCTATCTGCTTCTGTGTGTCTAAAATAGAGAACTTAAAGCACATTTATGTTTGGAAATTGAAATAATAAAAGGAGAAAGAATTAAGCATTTTGCATATCTTAGATCTTCTTTTAAATTTTCCACTAGGCGTTGCTAGGAACAATGACTTATGCCTAAAAATTTCACCCTAGAATCCAATGTGCTAGACATTGTATGTTGTTTGCTTGCTTTGAGGCCCTGCTAGAGGCCATAGTTGCACGAAATAAAGTGCGCTCATACAAATCATAGTAGTTCATGCATCTTTCTAAATATTGAAATGTATTTTTGCACTTAGGCATATAGGAAAGATTCATTGCTGCTATATGATGCACTTTATGTTATGCAAGCTTAAAATGAACACCACACACGCACGTCTCATTTAAACATTGGGGAGTTGGATTTCATCACCAACCTTCAATTCAGTCCAGTGACATTGGAATTCATCTCCTTCCACTGGTTTACCCCCTAGAGCTTCCTAGAAATGGATTGAGAAACTTACTTATAGTGATACTAAGTTACTTGTGCTCAAACTATCTCCCACTATTGGAACAATCATTGGTTCAGAGTGGAAGAGCTAGGCGAACCCTCCATTGGGTCTTCAACGGTGTACCCTAGCTTCTTTTGAGAAAATCATGTTTGGCATGAGTGTACTTGATTGTCACTATGGATGAGTCTTCTCATTCTTAATCCAAGAACAAGAGCAAAGAAATCGAAAGAACAACACATCAAAACACACCAAAAGTTTAGGGCACACTCAAATCGGTAATCAAGATAAACATTTGCTTGGTATTGTGTGGTTATTCCTAAATTACAACTCAAAATATCAATTCATAAGACAACATGGTCAAAACAAGAAGTAAGCACCCTCGATCTGATATCGAGGGAGAGATAGAAGCAACTCATACCCATAGGTGGAGTCGTAGTAACATTGAATGACCTACCCGTAAGACCGTGAGACGTAGCTCCATGAGCCTAAGGGGTGATAACTCAACCCTTGGGGGATCTCCTCGAGAAACCCCAAGTAAGGAACCACATCATGGAACAAATTCACATAAACAAAAAGAGGCTTCATAGCCATCCTCATCAAGGAGACATGAGGAGACCTCAAGGGCCTCCTCTAAACACACAGAAACATCTCAAAGATGTGAGGAAGCTTCAAGGGCTTCCTCCTCACATGGACATAAAGAAGGTTCTAAGACTCATTCTTCACATAGGGATGATGAGACTGCTACATCTCCATCCACATGGAGAAAACATGTTACCACAAAGCCCTCTTCATCAAGAAGGCAAACAAGAATTGCAACACCTCAAGACTCACAAGAAACATATGAAATAGGTCTACCTACTGAAGGGCAGGAAACTAGAGCTACATCTAGTCATGGGAATCATATAGAAGAAACCCTTCACACAAAAGGAAATATTCCCATAGACTATGACCTCATAGGAGTGAATGGCACCCCATGGGACCAGCCATGGAAAACAAGACAACTAGATGGGTTGGATCGGTTTCCTACATGACCAACTCAAAGAACTATAGCTACTGAGAACTCTGCATCTGGAAGCTCATGAACTATGACTTCTAAACATGTCTCTCAGTCTGGGGGTACCTCAGAGCGACCCCGTAGTAGATGCATGGAGTCTGATCATAGGGATACTCAATAGTACATTGAACAAGTCACATTAGCTAGCAAGAGTACAGATACAATAGAAACCTCCTCGAGGAATCTACGAGTCAAGACAACAAGAACAGAGTCAGATAAACATGAGTCTTCTATAACAGTGCAAACTGACCGAATGAGGTGGTTAGAAAATGCATTACGTAAGGAGCGAGAGCTAGTGGAAGCTCTCGAACAAGAGAAACAAAGAGAAAGACTCTTGCACCAACATGAGCAGCGTTTAAGAGAGCAGGCTGAGCGGCTAGCTCTTAACAATTTATAGACAAATGGTGGTGACCACCAATGAACAAGATGCGCTGACTCACCTAAGGAGAGGCGCACTAGACAAGATAGCCCACAATGAAATCCCCCACCAAATCATGAATGAAATCCAACTAATGGGGGAAGGGCAAACACAACAAACCAGGATCATAATCTTGAGTCCCCTCGTAGGAGGGAGGAAAATGGAACAAATCAAATGGATAGAGAGTTACCTCCATTGCCAATGCGAATAGGCTTACAAGAGGAGGAAATCCGTGCATCAAAGGCATTTCAAGAGCTTGCTAAAAAGATGAAAACCTTTGAGAAACAAGAGGCAGCTGGGAACTCACCAACATTGAGCAAAATACACAACCAACCATTGTGCCCATCAATCCCTAGCCCTCCATATCCTAAGCACTTTGAGATGCCTAGGTTAGAAAATTTTAAGGGTGAAGAGGATGCACAAGAGCATGTCACCAATTTTATCAATGCCTATTTTCATCTTGAAGACAATGACGCTCTCATGCTAAGAACATTCATAATGACATTTTTAGGTGTTGCCACTCAATGGTTCAACCAACTACCTAAGCATAGCATAACCAACTTTGAACAACTAGTAAACGCATTCTTAAAGCATTTCTCCTTTGGTGCTAAGAAGAAGGTGAACCTTTCAGACCTGGCCAACTTGAAATAGTATGATGATGAGCCAGTAATGGATTATGGGAATAGATGGAGAAAAGTCATGGCAAAATTATCATTCTCCATTCCCACAGAAGAGATCATTCACATGTTCACCAAAAGTTGCTCTAAACATATCTCCCTCTTGCTACAACTTCAGTAGTATCCTTCATTTGAGGAAGCTTTGGCATAGGCCAAGCTCATCGAAGAAATAAAAGTAGATGAGGGAACCATTAAACTCTAAAACAAAAAGGAGTGGAACAAGAATGGTAAGAATG
This sequence comes from Wollemia nobilis, assembly GCA_028583015.1. Classification (NCBI taxonomy): domain Eukaryota; kingdom Viridiplantae; phylum Streptophyta; class Pinopsida; order Araucariales; family Araucariaceae; genus Wollemia; species Wollemia nobilis. The sequence goes on along the minus strand of JAQPPZ010001316.1, from coordinate 1,747,179 downwards.
ACAAGTATAAGCAGAAGTAGGGCAACCCTGCTCTAGTCAATCAAGTCGTATTGGCTACACCCAAGGATGGGGGTGCACAACAACCCTAGAACTATCAAGCACATCCCCTACCAGCCAATTACGACCAAAAGAACAATCAGGGAAGAAATCGAGAATGCAAGCCACCTCGTTATTTCATGCCTCTGACAGAATCAATGCAATCAATATTTAATCAGTTGAGCGAGGCTAGGAGGATCAGATTTCTTGATATACCTCTTATAGATCCCAACCATCCTAAGCCAAAAGGATATAGGGAAGATCAATTTTACCCTTATCATAGGATACCGGGGCATGACATTGAGGCTTGCATCGGGTTTAAGCATCAAGTGCAAAACATGATTGAGGTGGGAGAACTCAAAGTTGACAACCCACTGGCTCCCGATAATAGAGACATGGGCATATACAAAAACCCATTGCCCAATCATGAGGCCCCTCGAGAGCAAGGGGCCCAAGTCAATCAGGTTCGAGCTGACATACCTACCCACGGATGCATTGGGATGGTTGAGATTGTTAACATAGCAACAAGGACTAGGTGGTATGGTCAACCGCAACCACCTGTAGCTCCCATGAACATCCCAACCGCTCCTAGGCAAAGGCAAGACAACCTTCCAGGTCCACCAACGTGACCTGTGGTAACTATTCGGAGTAGATTGGAGCAAAACCTATAGATGACTCCAGCTAAGTTATCCATCTATGAGCTCATACAATAGTCCCCAAAGCATAGGGAGACTCTAATGGAGATTTTAAGAACAATTGAGCTCCAACCACAAGATGCGAATGCATTCACTCACTTTGTGGGACAAGTACAAGAATGCCAGGAACCTATAATCCGATTCTATGATCATGAGATTAAGACAGTTCCTGCTGCCTTACCAGACCCTCTGCTAAACATTGTAGTGGCAATCAATGACTTACCTTTCAAGAGGGTCTTGGTCGATACAGGTTCATCGATAAACATCATTACAACAACTAGCAATAGAGCACCTCAAAATCCCCAAGTCCAATATCATTCCAGGAGCTTACACATTGAGAGCTTTTAATGATGCTTTATGCAATACTATGGGAATGATAGTCCTACCCATCAAGGTGGGGCACAAGACCATCCCCATGATGTGTCATGTCTTGGAAGGAGCTATGCAGTACAACATCCTCTTAGGGCACCCTTGGATAAGGGCCATGAAGTGTGTGCCTTCGATCTTGCACCGAGTGTGTCAAGTATGTGCACGAGAACAAAGTCTATGTGGTTCTGGCCGATGAAGAGCCTTTTAAATACATCAATCAGGTGGACATTCTAGGAGAATTTGTAATCCCTTCTACTCACCTGTACGTGGCACCTTCATCCCCAACCACACAAGTGGATAATGAAGACAAAGGGGTAAGAAAAGACCCATGCACATCAACACCTCTTGGTGCACTCAAAATAGTCAATGCTTCTAAAGTACCATCAATGTCAAAACCAAAAGATAATCAGAAGCTAAAGGTACCCTTAGTTAAGGAAGAAAGGCCCAAGGAAGTGCCAACTATAGCCATTGCTAAAATGCCAAGTCCTATGGAAGAGGAAGATCTTCAAGATCAAGATGAAGATAGTGATTATCACCTTACTTCGCTAGTATCATCCGTAGGGTCATCCACATCGCATGCATCAATACACTTGGCAAGCATAGGCATAGGGGAGTACCTTGTGTAGAACATCACCTTTACACCTATCATTGAGTCTGCACAAGACATGGGAAGGCCTAAGGACTTGAGGCCACTAGTAGGAATAGTGGTTCCACTTGGAATCCCTCCCAACCAAACCAATTTTGTCTATGTCGGCTTGGACTGTGCTCATAAGTCTTCAGATATAGAAGAGGATAGTGATGAATTATTCATGGTCAATGTTCATTACCTCTCTAACCCCGAGTTTTCTCTAAGCTACTTTGAGCATTGCCATTGGCATGGCTATGGCCTTGGCATATATGAGCAAGGGTGCAGGCGGCCATACGAGCCACAATATCAGCTTCCCTCCGATAGATTTGGCTTAGGCTATTATAGCAGAGGTCGAGATGACTCTCTTGTAGTGGCATTGGAAAGATTAAGCTTAGGGTTAGGAGAAGACATTGATTTCATTCCTTATCATCCCCTAAGAATAGGAAATTTGAGCAATAGACAAGTGGCCACGGTAAACATACCACCTCCAAAAATTTATCATCCAAACATCTCAATTGATTCCACCCCAATAGGGTACAACTCATGGGATGAGGAGAATGGATATGAAGCAAGTGATGATGAGGTGCAACTTGGCTTAGCCTATCAGGGGCCTCACTATTTACAAATATTCACATGGTCCATCCATGATGAGAGTGGATATACATCAGATGAAAGTGACTATGAATCAGAAGACTCAATAGAAAGAGCCTACTTAGGCCTAAGCCATCAACCCCTGACTTTGGGGCAAGAGACAAATGCAAATGGATTCTTCATAAGTGATAAAGAATATGAAGATGAAATAGAGATGGCCTACTTGGGGCCAAGACATGAGCCCCTTGTCTTAGGGCCGCATACCAATGCTAATGGTTTCTGGATAAGTGATGATGACTTTGAGGATGAGACCGAGATGGCTTATCTTGGACCTCACCACTTGCGGCAAGTGAACGAGCTAGTAGAGAGAGAGGTGGCACTCCATGCCATAGACCCTCATCTCCAATTTTTGGGGAGACCTATTGACCTAGCTACCATTCATCGGATGGTCAATCCCCCTTCGCCTACATTTAGAGAGCGATTAGAGCCTAATGATCCTATTGTCCACCCTGCTCATGGGCTAGATCCAAAAATTCCCATTCCTCCAGAACCTCATCATGAGTATGGAAGGGAAACCCTTGAGACAAGATTGCACCCATGTGGTCCTGGAGACTTCATCCCATCCATCAACATGATCTCCATTGATTTGACCACTCCACTTCATAATCCAGTAGATCCTACCAAATCATTGCATCTTGATGTAGAGGCTATTGATTGGGATCATGCTAATTCACCCATAGAGCCTGAAGACCTCTTCCCCAATGAAGAGATGTTACAACCATTCCATTTTGCATCAGGTTGTGCGTATGACGTCTTCCATGTTGGTTTGGAACTTGAGTCACTAGGTCCTGTGAATCCCATCGATGACATTCATTTGATACCCATGCCTCATCAGCTAGAGGATGGGTCACATATGGCTATAGAAGTGACTTTCGAGGTGGACATCAGCGATGATCCTACCCAACCAAGGAAATTCAAGTTTGGAGAAAGTCTATCTCCAGAGGAACAAGCCATCCTAATTCCTCTCCTCAAAGAGAGGCCAAATATTTTTTCTTGGACTTACAAAGACATGCCAGGGATAGATCCAAAGTTAGTCATTCACAACCTTTCATTGGATCCCATGAAGAAGCCAGTCAAGCAAAAGCTAAGGAAAATGCATCCAACCATCGCTTTGATGGTGAAGAATGAATTGCAAAAACTATTGGATGCAGTATTCATAGTTCCTATCGACTACCCTGAGTGGGTGTCAAACATGGTACCCATGGGGAAACCTGATGGAAGAGTCCGTATCTGCATGGATTTCAGAGATTTAAATAGGGCAACACCAAAGGATTCATTCTCATTGCCAAACATAGATGCTCTTGTAGATGCAACCGTAGGTCATGAAATGCTCTCCCTAATGGATGGTTTTTCTAGATACAACCAGATCCGGATTAAGCTCGAAGATCAACATAAAACTACTTTCATTACTCCATGGGGAACATTCTATTACAAAGTGATGCCATTCGGTCTCAAAAATGTTGGTGCCACATATCAATGGGCCATGACATACATATTCCATGACTATATGCATAAGATCTTGGAAGATTACATGGATGACTTACTGGCCAAGTCCTTGTTGCAGCAAGAGCATGTCGAAGTCCTTAGACAAGTCTTTGATCACCTCATAGAACACAATGTCCGATTGAATCCTAAGAAGTGCGTATTTGGCGTAACTTCTGGCAAGATTTTGGGATTCATCGTATCCAAGAGAGGCATTGAAGTCGATCCTACAAAGGTAAAGGCTATACTAGAAATGGCCACCCCTACCAACATTAGGGAGTTGAGGAGCCTACAAGGCAAGATAGCATCCATCAAAATATTCATCATGCAATTATCAAACAAATGCCGACCTATGAATCGGTTGCTATGCAAGGAAGTCCCCTTTCATTGGGATGAAGAATGCCATCAAGCCTTTGTAGAGATCAAGACTTATCTAGCAACACTACCAGTATTGGCTCCACCAAGGCTAGACATACCATTTTTACTATATATATCGACTACTGATTTTGCATTGGGCACCATGTTAGCCCAAAATAATGAACAAGACAAAGAGCAAGCCATATATTACATTAGTCGCACCTTGGTGAGTTATGAGCTAGGATATGCGTATGTCAAAAAGTTGTGTTTAGCAGTGGTCTTTGCAACTCGAAAGTTGTGACACTACATGTTGAGCCATATGACCTACGTCATATCAAAATAGAATCCTTTGTAGTACATGATGAGCAAGACATATCACAATACATGTATCACAAAGTGGATCATGCTATTGATAGAATTTGATCTAGAGTTCATAAGCCAAAATTCCATCAAGGGACAAGTCATAGCAGATCAATTAGTAGAGGCGCCTCTTCAGGATAACAAGCCTCTCACTATAGAATTGCTTGATGATGCGGTCTTTGCATTATCAGATCCACCGAGCTCAAAGAACCTAAGAAAGAAAGAGACATGTCATTGTTCTTCGATGGTTCGAAGTGTGAACAAGGAGGTAGAGCAAGGATTGTCTTTATCACACCATAGGGTGCTCCATTGCCCTTATCATTCAAACTAGACTTCCCATGCACAAACAACAATACAAAATATGAAGCATTGATCCTAGGACTCCAAACAGCCATAGCAATGGGCATTAAAATATTGAATATCTTTGGTGACTCCTTGCTCATAGTAAACTAGGTCAAAGGACTATTCCAATGTAGGTGCCCACTCTTGAAGACTTACAAGGAACTTGTTGACACCTACCTAGCCTAGCTAGAATGGTATGACATCGAGGCAATCCCTCGTATGTCGAATAGATTTGTAGACACTATGGCCTCTTTGGGATCCTTAATCCCTCAGAATCCATCTACTGATTTTACAACCATTCATGTGAAAGTGCTTTCACACTCAACAATACATCGTGAAGCTTTTGACAATCAAGAATCAGTCAACATGATCAACATCGAGCCAAATCAGGATTGGTCCTTCGCAGCCAAAGATTTCTTGCAAATGGCACCTTGGGGGTCTTTGATCTCCCAAGGACCTATGGAGTGTGGTGCAACCATACACCATAGAGTTGTTCCTCAATCCATGTTCACTAGCTCAAAAATACAAGAAGAGCAAGTTATATTTTCTATAGAAGTCATGGCTTATCAGGATTGGCTTTCCCAACTATGGGACTTCCTAAAGCTTGGAATAGTACCTCAAGGTTTGTCACATACTAAAAGGTGAACATTCAAATAGAGAGCAACAAGATACATCTTGCTAGGAGAAATCCTCTATAGATGAGGATATGATGGAGTATTACTCCATTGTCTTGAGCCCCAGGAAGCATCCTGGGCAATTTTGCAAGCTCACGATGGAACATGTGGAGGGCATTTCAGTGGCATGGCCATCATTAAGCGCATCTTGAGAATGGGTTACTATTGGCCCACCATGGAAAAGGACTACTGTGAGTATGTCAAGAAATGTAGTAAGTGCCAACATCATGCAAATCTAACGCACTTACCATCGCAAGCTTTGCAGCCCATCCAGGCAGCATGGCCATTCTCGCAATGGGGACTAGACTTGATTGGGAAGATCTCACCCCCATCCTCAGGCTGACACACATTCATCATAATAGCCACATAATACTTCACTAAATGGGTAGAAGCGATCCCCTTAACATCAACAACTGGACCAAGGATTGCGGAGTTTATACTCCACAATATCATAAGTCATTTTGGGGTCCCTTCTAAGATAATATCGGATAATGGGCCATATTTCAAGAACAAAAATATGCATGCTTTAATGAAAAAATACCATATTCAGCATAATTTTTCAATGCCTTATTATCCACAAGCAAATGGGCAAGTAGAAGCCTCAAACAAAATAATAGTCTCCATTTTGAGGAAGACGGTGCAAGACAATCACAAGGATTGGCACATGCAATTGCCTCTTGCACTATGGGCATACAGGACTAGTATACGGATGCCCACTGGGCAACACCATTTTCACTAGTATATGGCACTAGAGGCCATCATGCCACTAGAGTTAGAAATTTTGACTCTACGCATAGCATTAAAGGACTTCATAGATGATGATGTTGCATGACAAGGCCACCTTGATCAGTTGATGCTTCTTGATGAACGTCGAGTCAATGCTTTAGAGCATCTTCACATTTACCAAGATCACCTTGCATGAGCTTACAATAGTAAATTCCATTTAAGGGAATTCAAGGTTGGAGATCTAGTGCTCAAAGAAAACCAACATAATTCGAATCTGTCATCGCATCTACGAGATAAGTTCATGGTAAACTGGATAGGCCCATACATGATTTCATAGAGAGTTGGACCTGGAGCATATCACCTTATATCATTAGATGGTGTTGAAGAGCCTGAACCTCTCAATATCATTCACTTAAAGGCATTTTACACATAAAACACAAAAACATTCAAATATTTCATAAAAATACAAAAACATTCAAATATGTCAAAAACACAAAACAAATCATAAAAACATAAAATTTCAAAAATACAATCAAAGGCTCCAAGGGTAATTCATACCGCTTGGTCAAAATCAAATCAAAGGCTCCAAGGGTAAGGGTAATTCAAACCGTTTGGTCAAAATCAATTCAAAGGCTCCAAGGGTAATTCAAACCGCTTGGTCAAAATCAATTCAAAAACTAAGGTATTCAAAAATCAATCAAAGGCTCCAAGGGTAATTCAAACCGCTTGGTCAAAATCAATTCAAAGGCTCCAAGGGTAATTCAAACCACTTGGTCAAAATCAATTCAAAATGCTCCAAGGGTAATTCAAATCGCTTGGTCAAATACAATCAAAGGCTCCAAGGGTAATTCATATTGCTTGGTCAAAATCAATCAAAAGGCTCCAAGGGTAATTCATATCGCTTGGTCAAAATCAATTCAAAAGGCTCCAAGGGTAATTCAAACTCTTGGTCAAATCCAATAAATCAAAGGCTCAAGGGTAATTCATACCGCTTGGTCAAAATCAATTCAAAAGGCTCCAAGGGTAATTCAAACCACTTGGTCAAAAATCAATCAAAAGGCTCCAAGGGTAATTCAAACCGCTTGGTCAAATAATCAATTCAAAGGCTCCAAGGGTAATTCAAACCGCTTGGTCAAAATCAATTCAAAAGGCTCCAAGGGTAATTCAAACCACTTGGTCAAAATCAATTCAAAAGTCTCCAAGGGTAATTCAAACCACTTGGTCAAAATCAATACCAAAAGCCCCAAAGGCATAATAAGCCCTTTGGTCAAATTAATCAAAAATACAAAAACAACATAAAAATCAAAAATACAAAAACAATTGCATCTCACATCTTGCATCCACATCATTGCATTGCATTTTCATATCCACTACAATTGCATATGTCATGAGAGCCTTAAAAGTGATACCACAGTTTGTCATACAAATCATTCAAATCCATACCTCCATTAACACATGTGTGTAATTGTGTTTTTCAACACAACCATTATTTGTTGCTATACATAATATACTAAGGTTTTTTGGTTAATCAACCACACCTAGTGATCTTATCAACTTTTGAGGAAAACAACTTTGATTAGTAGAAGGTAAGGTCTAGTCGTGATAATGCCTTGGATATTCAAGATCCCGTCACTAATTGAAACACTAAAATCCTAGTTGGTACAAGGAAAAGATGAAAGTTGCAAAGCGGTCTAGGTTACCTTAAGTGAAAAGGATTTTCCTTGCTTATCCCCCTATGCAACCGGTTTAAAGGTGCTAAGAATTGGCAAAAGGACAAGCTTTACCCTATCCAAATCCCTTGCTTAAATCAAAATAAGCAAAATCCCAAAGCAAAGTACATATTCAAAAGGCCAAGCATACAGTCAAGATTTCAAAGCAATAATCCGATACACAAATCATATATTCAAAATTCAAAGAAAAAATCATAGCTAAAAAAAAAATCAATAAAAAATAAAGAGTGATTTTCATCACTACATATGAGCAAAATAAATAGTGATTATCATCACTACAAAAATCCTCGCTCAAAGAAAAAATCAATCAAAATAAAAAGTGATTTTCATCACTACATATGAGCAAATATCCAAAGCCAAAAAGAAGCCAAAAAGAAGGGAATAAAGCTTGAATCCCTGGAATTCTCAGCATTGTACAAAACTGGAAGGAGAAATCCTTACGCATGATGATATGTCTATTACAATTGCTTCATGCATTTGTGTAGACCAATGTTTGAATGTGGATGAGCTAGCTTAGGTAACCCAATATTGCCTAGTGGTATAGTCCAACTAAGTCCAACATAAGGATGAGATGAACACTTGAGGATCCCTGATCTTAGCAATGGGCTGAAAGAATCCCTCCTGACATCGAAGGAAATGCTTGAGTTCTACCTCAAAATATACAATCACATGCACACATAGAGATCATGAAAAACTAGGTCCATGGTAAAAGCCTTACTTTTCAAAAGTCTAAGTGGTAAGTAGACAGTTGTTGATAGGGTAACTAGAGTGTTTGAATCTCTGGAAAGCCCCAAAAATTCTTACATAGCAACAAATCATAACATCATTCACACCATCACTTTCTTTATAAGATTCTATAAATTAGGGGGTATCAACATAGTAGGACAGATACCGCATATATATTAGAAATAGTATATAGATGACCATTGACTACTTTATATCTTTTAATTTACAGAAACTTATTAAGAAAATACATTACACACCATTACATCTCATATATGAATACTTAATCAATTCTTATGATAAGAGTGATTATTTAAATTCATGATTATTTTTTTACTTTCTATGGTATCACCCATTAAGATTGTCAATGTCATATGCATTCCGTATGTTTTAAGTGATTAGAGCATACAAGTTCATTTATACCATTCCATCACATAAGTTAGATGCATACAATTAAAGCAAAGTTAAAACATGCATTTAGCAATAACATCACATTCACAAAAACAAGTCATTAATCATCCATAAACCACATCATAAAACATATAGGCAATATCCATTTGCATACAATCATAAATTCATCATTCATCATCAAAATACATCGCATCATATCATCAAATCATATAAGCATCTACACATCCATCTAAGCATCTTCAAATATCATCTATCATCTAACATATTCATCAAATCATCATAATACCATCATCGCATCATATCATAAAATAAAATAACAACAAAACATGAGCAATAAATGATACACATAATAAGTCATAATGCAAAGCTATCATAAAAGTATGTGTGTCAAGTCCAATGGATGTACAAAAATGCCCATGGGCTATAGTCATATAGGTCAGTCAACCTCAAAAATGGATCAAGGACCAAGTAAAGCATCAATCAAGTATCGGGCCTGAGCCCCCTGCATCACCTCCTCTAGTGCCACCTCCCCCTATGGCGGTGTCATGAGTCGAATGATGTGAGCCTATCGGTCTCTCTGTTCGAGTTTGGGTCCTCTGGCTAGGATGGGTGAAAGACTACCCCGAGGTGGAGCGCCCACTGACCTACGAACCACCCACACTTTCTGGATCCTTAGGGACAATCCCATGCCTCTTGAGCTGCATCTAAAGAATGGTGACATGATCCACAAGTCCCTAGATCCGCTCCTCATGCTCATCCAACAAAGACTGAAGTTGTCCCACATCTGCTCCTGAACCTACCATTGGAACCTCCTATGGTGTAGAAGGAGGAACAACAAACTGCATCCTGACATCGCCACCCCCAATAGTAGCCTGTAGAGCCTGTATCTATGTTGAGAGCTGCTCAATGGTAGCATCTCACCATTGTACCTAGATCTTAGTGGCTTGAAGCTCAGCCTCGACCTCATGTAGTTGTGCTCTCAGAGGAGAGTCTCTCTCCTCGGGCTCTAACTCCTCCTCCTCCTCAGGAACATCAAGATCCTCCACTGCCACCTGCTCTACTGGCTGGCCCCATACCTCGGTCCTGGCTCAGACTCTACGTCCTGTCGGATCTACACCATCACCCCCACCATCATCCTCATGCCCTAGGCTACCGATGCCATGCCACATCCGATCACCCCACCACTGAGTGTAGGCCTCTATAACTCCCCCAGCCACTCTAGGGTCAACAACTAGGGCATCCTCCTCATCTGAAAGCTCTATAATCTATCATGGAGGTAGGTCCTTCTCTGCTGTGAGGTGCCTATACAAGAATGGTATCAAGGGCACATCCTACTGCAATCCGTACTGATGAAGAACTCGAGAGTAGAAGAAATACTCTTGGATGGCAATCTTACGGCCAATGAGCCATCACTCGTGCCATGTCCTGGCAGTAAAGCTAGCTGGATCATCCCAAGTAGGACACTCATAGTAAGGCCACCACATGACATCTCCGGCCAAAAGTCTAGTGAAAGCATCAGTGTAGTGGGATAACTCCCCTATGAAAGTGTGGCTCTTATGCTCCTCATGCTCTCGAGCCCATCTAGCAGCATAGCACTATGTCCGAGCATCGACCATTGTAATCTCGGTTGGGAGCCCCTTAGGGTGATCTACCCTAATATGCTCCCATCCCCAAACCTGTAGGAGCAAGCTGCAGGTAATGTTGACATGTCCTCATCGGTGGATGTGGTACAACTCATCATAGCACTGAGCCAATAGTGATCTACCCCATGCATAGATGATAGGCTCCTCACTATCCAATAGATCCTGCACCATCACCAAAAGGTTCCATGGGAACCTCAAACCCGAGCAGTCCGGGATAAGAACATTGTTGATCACCATCAGCAATACGACATGCCTCACCGTAAAGATGCCCTCCCCATGCTAGCGGTTGATGGACACTCCTCCGGACTTGGTGTCCTTGAGAGCATCCATAGAGTGCCCTCTAAACACCCAAGTGAAGACAACCACCTGATCATTAGTGGTCGAAGAGACAATGGCCACCCCATCAAATGGAATCCGAAAGATCCTATATACATCCTTCGATGTAATGGTCATCTCATCGGTCGAGAGGTGGAAGGTATTAGTCTATGGGTCCCAATGATGGGCCAAAGCCGTAAGGTAAGCCTGATCTACCATGATGTAAGGTAGCCTGATGACATACTACAACCCATGGGCTTTGAACCATGTCCAGTTCGTATCATCAAAGCTAGGAAGTAAGTCAAGCAGGAGCTTCGGGTCCCGAGCTCGAGTAGTAAGGATCTAAGCAAAGCAGAAGAAAGACAAAATATAACTACAATGCATCTAAGGCATAATTCACAATAAACATGAAAATGGTGCAAAAGAGTATGGACTATTCTAAGTCTAAGCAAAAAGGGATAAGATTGCACCTAATCAAACAAATCAAAAATTCCAAAAAAATAAAATATGTCATAAAAATTCAACAAAAATGCAAGAAAACAAGGCTAAGGGTTTAGCCGTTGTTGCCTACAATGGTTGAAACCTGGTCATTGGAGGTAGCAATGACCAAGACCCAATGGTCAAATTTTTGACCATTGGGATTCAAGCTTGGCCGCTCTGAGCGACAATGGCTCAAAACCGGCCGCTTTGAGCGACAATGGCCAAGGGGTGACATGGCAAACCCATGAACCCTTGGCCAGAAAATAAAAAAAAATTGCAAAATTACAAAATAACTTAAACAAATCAATAGAGGGAGGGAAAACAAATAAAATGGAAAGCAAATATTCCCACCTAAGCATCAAAAACTAGGCTAAGTTCAAAACGCCCAAAATGGCGGTAGTAGGTGAATAACGAAAAAATTCAAAAACCCTAGGCTAAAGCCACTAACAAAAAATAAAATTGGGGACTAACCCACCATAGCAAAGGGGATGCTAAGCCTAATTATGGAGTTTGTTCATTGCCAATAGGTTTAGTGAGGTTCATTTTACCCATTACTTAGTGAGGTTCAGTTTTACTCAGATAAGGAAAAGAGAGCTAGGGTTTTGAAGAAAGAAATACCCGAGAAGCTCTGGCTCCTCCAATAGTTGATGTCTCACCTTGCGTAGCCATGTCCTCAATACTAACAAATTTCAAAGTCACAACCGTCATCGTCACACTAGAGCTCCCAAAGTGAATCTTCAAATAGTGAAAGTGAAAGGTCAAACCCTAGAAATGCAAATTTTATATTTCCTTAATTATGCCTTGGCCATTGAGCATACGTCGCAACTTCTTGGCCGCTCAAGGTGACAACGGCCATAGGTAGAAACTCAGAGGCCATTGGACCTGATAATGACCAGATCCACAGATCAAAATAAGGGATTTCCTCCTTGAGGGATCCCACAAAAATAACAAATAAACACACTTTGGTGGTTTTAGATCATCATAATGTTCAAAATAACAAAAAAATCACATAAAAGCACAATCTTAGGTAGGCCTCGTACCTAGTTACTTACTCTATCCACTCGATGATTGCAGCAATTTGCACTCCATGTATTTCGGTGAGATGAGTAGATAACCATAAGGCCACTTGGGGCAAAAACCAACTCATTTTGGAATTACGATGTGCCACCCTTCAATCCCGAAGAAGACCAAGATGGTCGAACTGCTCCATGGGTGTGAAAGGATCATCCTAATTCCCCTATGACATCAAAAACATTAAGTCAAAGTGATACAATCTAAACATAAATAGAATCACTCATCCTAACTCCCTAAGAAGGCTATTGATAGCCGGACCGCTCCTCGGGATAAGGATGGATGATTATCATAAACAATTGGAATCACACTTGGATGTGGGATTGCCCATTAAAAGCAACAAATGCTAGAAAGGAACCAGATTAGTCATATTGGTCAAGCGACTTGTCGCTTCATTCATTGTCATTTCTTCACCAATTCATTGTGTGAGGAAGTAGTTCAAAACTTCAACATAATCATAATCAAAATCAACAAAATATCACTCGATCATAGCAAAATCATGTTCATCCTATGAATCATTGCATACAACAATCACAAATTTCCCTTGTTTTCTGGGAACGTAAGCAGACATGACATCTTCAATTGTAGCTCTCCTACCGATCGAAATTGTTGTAGCAGTTGAAGCTACCCGATTGAGTTTGAGGAATGAGTGCAATTTAACATGCAAAAGCCACTGAGCTAAGTCCTCCGAATATTGAGGCAATGATTCAAGGGATGCATACCATCTTGCATGATTGGGCCATCCAGCATTGATCAGACCATTGATCACCATACACCCTACAAATAGATCAGTCTACATTTTTGCTCAGCGTTGTGTTTTCCACACAATGCATCACAAAAAGGGGCATCTGTAGACACCTAAATCATGTCATGCTTAGGGGAGCTGCTCACATAGACACACTCATAAGATCATAAGACATAATATTGGACTTTCCAAGCATCAATAGTGGTTCTCACCACTCATTTGGGGCCTTTTCAAGCCATCCAAGTCTAGCCGCTCAAGCCAAGAGCGGCCATATCCTAGCCGCTCAAGCCTAGAGTGGCCAGACCTTAGCCACTATAGATGACAATGGCCAGATCTTAGCCACTGCATATGACAATGGCTAAGCCATAAGAAGCAGTTTGTCGACAAACATGCCTAATCACAGGTGGAAGTGGTAGTCTGCATGCAATAAAGGTGAGCGGGAGTAACTTTGCATTCCTTTTCATGACCAGTTCACATAGGAGACTTGAGTTTGCATTTAAACTTTAGTTAACTGACCTCCAAGCATAAATAAAGGACAAAAGCTTCTCATGCTAATGACCAGTTCGCATAGGAGACTCAAGTGGGCAGTTAGATTTCAGTTAATCGGCCTTCAAACATAGACAAGACATAAATCTTCTCATGCTAACTTACACTACGCATGAGAAATTCATTCCTAGGGCTTGGACATAGACCTAGGGTTTCACACTATAAAAGGTGCAAGCCTAAGAGCACCAAGAGATATAGGAGATCATATCTTCTATCATCGAGACATATTTTATTGAGGAGAGATTTCGAGACTTGGAGAGTTCTCTTTGAGATCACGTGTACGATGAAGCCTTAATGAATTGAAGAGCATAACACCTATTATTTCGACATCAGATACAGGCTTTGACCCATAGCTTTGGGGCAAAGAGAGCAAGGTTTACCTTAGCGATCGTTGTCTTGGATAGTGGCCCGCAAGCTTAGCTTAGGTTTTAGACATAGCTTCTTTTATTCTGTTTCTTCATGTTTTCATATCATTAGCATAGATTTACATGATTTCATGGCATAGTTTCATCATATTTCCGTTACATTATTTTATTACTAACAACCTCATCCGGGAGGCAATCTCGGACACCTAAGCGTGTGTTGTTGTTTCATTGCTTGCAGGGGCCATAGGTTCATCTCGACGAAGTTTACAACATATGAGAGCAAAAGGGATCCCTCTAGGAAATAAACCTGAAGAAGGAGACATCTTGATGGGGAGCCAATATTAACAACAAGAGAAAACTCAATTTTATTCAGAGAACATGGAAAGATTACAAAGTACAGAAGAAAAATACAATGCAGTCTCAATCTACGTCTTTCCAGCCTCTCGAATCCTTCGAAAAAATCCCCTTTTATAATCTAGGCTTCTTGCTGCAACCGTCGTTCGTAACCGTCTTAACGGCTTCTGGAACTGCCACATGGAACGACCTTAACGGCTTCTGGAACTGCCACTTGGAACTGCCTTAACGGCTTCTAGAATCGCCACCTGTCGTTCTGCAATAGTCCATGAAAAACCCGTCTTCTCCTTCTTAGCCAGGTCACGAAAATGCGACATGTCACGATTTCGTGACACTTTTCTGCCCTTGGCTCTCCTTCTCCAATGTGTCGCGATATCGCGACGTTTTTTTGCTTTTGGTCCTCTTTCTCCAATGTGTCACGATATCGCGACACTTTTCTGCTTTTGGCTCTCTCTCTCCAATGTGTCACGATATCGCGACACTTTTCTGCTTTTGGCTCTCTCTCGCCAATGTGTCACGATATCGTGACACTTTTTTGCTTTTGGCTCTCTTTCACCAAAGTGTCATGATATCGCGACACTTCTTCGACTTTTGGCTTTGCTTGCCAAAGTGTCGCGATTTCGCGACACTTCTTCGGCTTTTGGCTTTGCTTGCCAAAGTGTCACGATTTCGCGACACTTCTTCGGCTTTTGGCTTTGCTTGCCAAAGTGTCGCGATATCGCGACACTTCTTTGGCTTTTGACTTTGGCTGCCAAAGTGTCGCGATATCGCGACACTTCTTTGGCTTTTGGCTTTGGTTGCCAAAGTGTCGCGATATCGCGACACTTCTTTGGCTTTTGGCTTTGGCTGCCAAAGTGTCGCGATATCGCGACACTTCTTTGGCTTTTGGCTTTGGCTGCCAAAGTGTCGCGATATCGCGACAACTTTGATGTCGCGATATCGCGACCATTTATTTTGCGCTTGCCACGGTTCTAAATACGTCACGATATCGCGACGACTTTTGTGTCGCGATATCGCGACCATTTTTATACTTAGAAAAATTTTGCAAACTTCGAACTTTTTTTCTTTTCGGTGATGCAAGATTGTTGTGCTGCCCTGGATGCTCCTGCATCAGACACCCGGGGTAGATTTTTAGAAGTGATCCTCACTTCTAGGCGGTCAGAGGAAAACCCAAATGATCAACCTCTGATTTGGACAACCATGTGGCATCTTCGATAGGTCGGTTCTTCCACTTGACCAAATACTCCGAATATTGCCTGTTTCGGGTACTTCCGCCTTCACGAGTGTCGAGTATGTCTTCAATTTCTTCTTTGTCTGGAGTGGATGCAGGAATGTTCCACAGATCCGGACTGGGTGGTTCACTACAACTTCCTGCATGATATTCAACCAAGTCTGAAATATTGAAGATAGGTGAAATATTCAGCTCACTTGGTAGATCAACTTCATAGGCATTGCTTGAATCTCGTTTACCTATGATCCGGCATGGTCCAAACTTCTTCATCTTCAACTTATTGTATGTTTTCCGAGGAAAACGTTCCTTACGCAAATGAACCATGACTTCATCCCCCACCTGGAATTCTTTGAAATGTCGCTTCTGATCTGCTCTGGCTTTGTATGAAGCATTCATTTGACTGATATGCTGCTGTACCTCTTCATGTAAAGTCTTCATGTGTGTTGCAAAGTCTTCAGCTTCAGCACTGCACTTGTCTGCTTTATCCATCGGTCTTAACTCAGAAGCGTTTCTCGAGCTGTACCCATGCACAATCTGGAATGGTGATTTACCAGTACTACGATTGATAGAATTGTTGTAAGCAAACTCTGCTTGTGGTAAAATCAGATCCCATCCCTTGGGTTTATCTCCTACCAGACATCGTAGAAGATTACCCAAACTTCTTTTGACTACTTCGGTCTGTCCATCAGTCTACGGGTGGTACGCAGAACTGAATTTCAAGTCTATTTTTAGCTTCTTCCATAGGGTTCTCCAAAAATAACCCACAAATTTGGTATCTCTGTCTGAGACAATGCTTTGGGGTAGACCATGAAGTCGGACTACCTCCTTGAAGAACAAGCCGACAATGTGAACCGCATCACTTGTCTTCTGACATGGAATAAAATGGGCCATTTTTGAAAACCTGTCAACAACAACAAAAATGGCGTCATTTCCACGTTGTGTTCTTGGCAGACCAAGAACAAAATCCATGCTGATGTCCTCCCACGGTCTCCCTGGTACAGGCAATGGCTGGTACATTCCTGTATTCTAGCTGACCCCTTTTGCCATCTGGCACACTCTGCAACCCTGCACAAATCTGGTCACATCTTGTTGCAACTGTGGCCAATGGTAATTCTCACTAACAAGAGCAATGGTCTTATCATGGCCAAAATGCCCTGCTAGTCCTCCGCTATGTTTCTCTTTGATCAAATTTTCCCTCATGGAACTTCGTGGAATGCACAACTGATTCTGCCAAAATAGCATCCCATCTTGGATCATGAAATCCAACCACTTAGTGCGATCCACAGTAGTAGGAGACACACATGTTGTCCATGCCTCTGCAAAATCTGGATCTGCTGGGTATAAACTCTTGAGTTCATCAAACCCAACAACCTGCACTCTCATTTCTATCAACAAATTATGCCTTCTACTCAAGGCATCTGCAACTCTATTAGATTTGCCACTTCTATGCTTTAGTACAAAGGTATAACTCTGCAGGAATTCAACCCACTTCAAATGCCGTTGGTTAAGTTTACCTTGACTATTTATATACTTGCAAAGCTTGATGGTCGAGTATATAAAACAAACTCTTTGGTTAGCAAATAATGTCTCCATTTCTTAAGAGCCTGAATTATAGCATAGAATTCTTGATCATAAACAGAGTATTTCTTTCTAGCATCATTCAATTTTTCACTAAAGTATGCAACAGGTTTACCTTCTTGGCTCAACACAGCTCCAATGGCACTGCCACTGGCATCACAGTCAACCTGAAACACTTTATTAAAATTTGGAAGTGCCAGAATGGGCTGTTCTGTCACTTTCTTCTTCAATATGTTCATGTTGGTATCTGCCTTGGCAGTCCACTTAAATTCTCTCTTATCCCCTCTCATAGTTTCTGTTAGGGGTGCACAAATACTTGCTAAAGTCTCTAATAAACTTTCTATAGAAACTTGCAAGACCGTGAAATGATCTTACCTCTGTTACATTCCTTGGGGCAGGCCATTCAAGGATAGCCTTCACTTTCTCCGGATCCATTTTCAGACCCTCCTCTGAGATGACAAATCCCAGGTATATCAACTCTTTCCGTACAAAATCGCACTTCTGTATATTTATCAATAACTGCTCCTCACGCAGTTTTTCAAAAACTGTCCGAACATGCAACAAATGTTCATCCAAAGTTTTACTAAAAATCAGAATATCATCCAGATAAACTATCACGAACTTTTCCAGGAAGTCACGCAATACCTCATTCATCAGCCTCATAAATGTATTGGGTGCATTAGTCAATCCAAATGGCATAACTAACCACTCATACAAACCCTCTCTGGTTTTAAAGGTTGTCTTCCATTCATCACCCTCTCTAACACGTATCTGATGATATCCGCTCTTCAAATCAATCTTAGTGAAGTATTTAGCTCCACTCAAGCAATCCATTATATCGTCCATTCCGGGTAATGGAAAGCGATATTTAATGGTAATTTTATTAATGGCTCGGGAATCAATGCACATTCGCCATTCGCCATTCTTCTTTGGTGCAAGTACCGCTGGCACTGCACAAGGGCTCAAACTTGCTCGAATCAAACCCTTCCTCAACAATTCCTGAACTTGTCGGTTCAACTCTTCATTCTCAACAGGAGACATTCTATGGGCTGCCTTATTGGGTAAGCTAGATCCTGGCATTAAGTCAATCTGATGACTAATCTTCCTCATTGGCGGCAAACCCTCAGGCACATTGTCTGATATAATATCAAGAAATTCTGCTAACAGATGTTCAACTTCTACTGGAATGTCAGTAGTATCTTCTCTTTTTACAGTAGGAATTAATGCATAACACATTGAATCCCTCTTTAAACCATCCAAAATTTTTTTGCCATCTACTAAACAAATTCTAGCATTATTGCATACCTTTTCCTCAACCTCCTTCAATGGCTTCAGTTTGTGGCGTACTCTGTCTTTTGTCAGGGAATAGGTATTTGCATGTCCATCATGCATTGCACGTCTATCAAATTGCCATGGTCTTCCAAGCAACAAATGGCAAGCATCCATCGACAAAATATCACACAGGACCTCATCCTGGTATCTTCCAATTTGAAACTTGACCAAGCATTGTTCATTGACCAATGCTCTATGATCCTTCTGCAACCACGCAATCCGGTATGGATGCGGGTGTTGTCTTCTTTCTAGCTTTAACTTAGCTACCATTTCCTCGAAACCAAATTATCTGTACTACCATTATCAATAATAATATTACAGATTTTACTTGAACATTTGCACCTCGTGCGGAATAGGCTTTTTCACTGATCTGGTTCCTTCTCTTCATTCAACAAGGTTCTCCTTGTGATCATCACTTCTCCATGCTCTGCTTCTTTAGAGTGCTCAGATTCAACACCATCCTCAACAACTGTAGCTCTGGCATTACCTTCAGGCCTTCTGTTCGGTGTTTCTTGGTGTTTGGGACACTCAAATGATCGATGCCCTTCTTCTCCGCAATTAAAACAGGTTCCACGAAATCTGCCTCTGCCATATCCGCGTCCACCTCTACCTCGTCCCCTTTGATAATCATTGTTCTGATTACGGGGTCGGTAAGCATTCTCCTCCTTCTGTTCCTGGCGATTGCTGGTTTCACCAGTCTATTTTTGATCATCATATTTTCCTCCACTGGTTCTTCCACCAGTTCTTCCACCACGACCTCTTCCTCTTTGCTTGCTGTCAAATCTACGGTTCAGTTTCTCTTCCACTTTCAGAGCAAACTGGTAAGCATCTTCAATGCTGTTCATTCGAACCAGACTCAATTCTTCTTGCACGCTGGTTCTCAACCCATTAATGTAACGGGCTACTCTCTCTTTATTTGCTTCCGTATGACCGGTTCTAATAGAAATTTTAAAAAATTCTTCTGTATACTCTTTAACAGATTTGCTGGACTGGCGCAAACTCTACATTTTTCTCAACAGATCTAATTCGTAATCTGCCGGAATAAACTGCCATTTCAGTTTTTCCACCATTCGATCCCACCTGGTGATCTTTTCTTTTCCTCTCCGATTTCTTTCCAGTTGCACTCCTTTCCACCATATGCCAGCATGGCCTTTCAATTTTGTTCTAGAAAATTTAATTCGATTTGGATCTTCAACTTCCTCATATTCGAAATATTCCTCCATGTCATTAATCCAGTCGATTAATTCTTCTGGATTTAAATTTCTAGAATATGTGGATACATCTAGCTTCGGCCTTTTCCCAATTTGAGAAATAGCTTTAATCATTCATGATTCTGCGGCACTCATTGCTTCTTCTTCTTCTTCAGACGGGTCTTCAACTCCGTCATCATCGTTGTGGTCTTCTCCTCTTGGCTCTACTCCTCTGCGCAATTCTTCCTGCAAGGCCAACACTTGTCTCTGCAATGCTCGGAAGTCTCCTTCAGGAACCACGTTCCTTCCAGCACCATGATTTCTTCGCGATGGCATTCTGCTTCACAGTTTCTCAGAACCCGTAACCCCAGATCCTGGTGCGAGCTGCCTCACGTTCGGCGCTCTGCTCACACACTCAGAATCTTGCTGCTCTGATACCACTTGATGGGGAGCCAATATTAACAACAAGAGAAAACTCAATTTTATTCAGAGAACATGGAAAGATTACAAAGTACAGAAGAAAAATACAATGCAGTCTCAATCTACGTCTTTCCAGCCTGTCGAATCCTTCAAAAAAATCCCCTTTTATAATCCAGGCTTCTTGCTGCAACCGCCGTTCGTAACCGTCTTAACGGCTTCTGGAACTGCCACATGGAACGGCCTTAACGACTTCTGGAACTGCCACTTGGAACTACCTTAACGGCTTCTGGAATCGCCACCTGTCGTTCTGCAACAGTCCGTGAAAAACCCGTCTTCTCCTTCTTAGCCAGGTCACGAAAATGCGACATGTCACGATTTCGTGACACTTTTCTGCCCTTGGCTCTCCTTCTCCAATGTGTCGCGATATCGCGACATTTTTTTGCTTTTGGTCCTCTTTCTCCAATGTGTCGCGATATCGTGACACTTTTCTGCCTTTGGCTCTCTCTCGCCAATGTGTCGCGATATCGCGACACTTTTCTGCTTTTGGCTCTCTCTCGCCAATGTGTCGCGATATCGCGACACTTTTCTGCTTTTGGCTCTCTTTCGCCAAAGTGTCGCGATATCGCGACACTTCTTCGACTTTTGGCTTTGTCTGCCAAAGTGTCACGATTTCGCGACACTTCTTCGGCTTTTGGCTTTGCTTGCCAAAGTGTCACGATTTCGCGACACTTCTTCGGCTTTTGGCTTTGCTTGCCAAAGTGTCGCGATATCGCGACACTTCTTTGGCTTTTGACTTTGGCTGCCAAAGTGTCACGATATCGCGACACTTCTTTGGCTTTTGGCTTTGGCTGCCAAAGTGTCGCGATATCGCGACACTTCTTTGGCTTTTGGCTTTGGCTGCCAAAGTGTCGCGATATCGCGACACTTCTTTGGCTTTTGGCTTTGGCTGCCAAAGTGTCGCGATATCACGACACTTCGTTGGCTTTTGGCTTTGGCTGCCAAAGTGTCGCGATATCGCGACACTTCTTGGCTTTTGGCTTTGGCTGCCAAAGTGTCGCGATATCGCGACAACTTTGATGTCGCGATATCGCGACCATTTATTTTGCGCTTGCCACGGTTCTAAATACGTCGCGATATCGCGACGACTTTTGTGTCGCGATATCGCGACCATTTTTATACTTAGAAAAATTTTGCAAACTTCGAACTTTTTTTCTTTTCGGTGATGCAAGATTGTTGTGCTGCCCTGGATGCTCCTGCATCACATCTGTAAGCCCTCATACATTTCCGTGTGGAACCGAAAATATTTTATAAGCGCACCACCTATTCGTGAAAGGGGCACTCTTTGCTTATTTGTAACTTATTGTATCGAAATGGGTATCCCTAAGACGGACCGACATGTAACCGAGTTTCAATATCAATAAAGGGATTCATATTTGTTATTTCATGTTATATGCTTTTTCTTCTTGTCTTCCATTTCATCTTGGGTTTTTAATAACATTGCAAGTAGGGTTGAAAGGGGGCGGTGCATGTGTTCCCGGGGTCGCTACAGTCCCATTATTCAAAATGATTTTGGATGGAATACCAAAATGACATATGATGTTATGGAGTATGAACTCCGCAATATGAGCTCCAGTTGTAGCGGTAAGAGGGATAACTTCTACCCACTTAATGAAGTACTCTGTGGCCATTAATATAAATGTGTGATGGCCTGAATATGGGGGTGATATTTTTCTAGTTAAATCAAAACTCCATTGTGAGAAAGGCCAAACTATTGAATCGGTTGTAAGGCTTAAGAAGGTAAGTGTAAAATATTAGCATGAAGCTAGAATTTGATGCAATTACTAACATAAGTGCAACAATTCTTTTCCATAGTGGGCCAATAATAACCCATTCAAAGGATGCACTTAGCGATGGCCATGCCACTGGAATGGCCACTACAAGTACCATTGTGAGCTTGTGAGATTGTCTAAGCAGATTCTTGGGGCTCTAGACAATTAAGTAGAAGATCATCTTAGCTCCGATGATAAAGGATATCTCCCAAAAAGACATATTTGGTTTCTTTTTTCTTGAACATTCATTTTATGACATGCAATAATCCTGATGGGATAGTACCAAGTTTCAAGAAATATTTTAGTTGAATGAGAAAATATTGATAAGCTTGGATCTCTATTGAATGAACAACTTACTCCCATTGTGATTCATCGTGCATGAATGTGGATTAGGAGATAACCTTAAGATGAATGGTCATGCCATTATCTGAAGGACCTTGTAGGATTAAAGACCCTTAGGATGCTTATTTTAGAAAGTAGTGTACATGAGAGAACCAATTTTGGTTCGACTCAATCTAGATCATGTGGATAGCTTATTCATTATTTGAAGCTTCACGTGAAATCATTGATTATGAAAGCATTTTGACCTGGATGGTTGTAATGTCATTAGAGGAGTTTTATAGAATTAGAGACCCCAAATAGACCATTATGTCTAAAAAATTATTAGATGATCGAGGGACTGCCTTGATGTTGTACCATTCGAGTTTAGCCAATAGCTTATCCACAAGAGCCTTGTATGATTTCAATATTGGGCATAGACATTGATACATTTCCTTTACTTGGTTGAATATGAGGAAGGAGTTTCCAAAGATATTAAGCTTCTTGATATTCATGGTGATAGATATTTGGAGACCCAAAAGGAGGGCCTCATATTAAGCTTTGTTATTGGTGCATGGGAAGTCAAGTTTAAAAGACAAGGATATAGGAGTCCCTTACAATGTGAAAACATGACTCCTGCACCACCCCCTTGCTCACATTTAGAACCATCGAAGAAAAAAGTCATGTCAGCTTTGTTTTTAGGTTCTTTGGATCTAGCGAGTTGGATAATGCAAAGACTACGTCATCAAACAACTCGATGGTGAGAGGCTTATCATCTTGGAGAGGAGCCCCTATTAGCTAATATGCAATAACTTGACCTTTCATAAAATTTTGACTTATGAAATCAAGATCGAATTTAATCAGTAACATAATCCATTTTGTGATACAGTTATTATGGTACATGCGACCCATCATGTACCACAAAGGATTATCTTTATAAATGACATATGTTGTATGGTTCTACATGTAATGTCAAAGCTTCTTGGTGGAAAATACCACTGCTAGGCAAAGATTATCGATGTATGCATATTTGATCTTGTAGCTCATCATGGTGTGACTAATGTAATATATAGTCTATTCTTTATTTGCCTTGTTATTTTTGACCAACATGGTCCCTAAGGCAAATTCAGTGGTTGAAATGTATAACAAGAATGGCACACCTGGTCGAGGTGGGGCTAAAACTAGTGGTGATGCTAGATACTAATTTATCTCATAAAATACCTTTTGGCACTCCTTATCCCAATGGAATGGGATACCCTTTTGCAATATTTGATTCATGGATCGACATTTATTCGAGAGTTACACTATGAAGCATCATATAGATGCTACTTTTCCTTGTAAGCTGCGAAGCTGCTTAAGGTTGGTAGGGGGAGCATTTCAAGGATTGGTTTAACCTTGGTGAGATCAACTTCGATCCCTCACTTGGAGACTATAAAGCCCAAAATTTTTCTAGATGTGACTCTGAAGACACACTTTTTGGTATTAAGCCTGACATTATGCTTAATGAGGTGATCAAAAACCTTCCTTACAACATCAACATGCTTTAGAAGCAATAGAGATTTGGCTAGAAAATCATCTATGCAATCCTTAAGTATTTTATGCATGTAGTCATGGAATATATATGTCATGGCCCAATGATATGTTTTACTAGCATTTTTAAGGCCAAATGGCATTACCTTGTAGTATAAAGTTCCCTAGGGGGTGGCAAAGGTTGTCTTTGGTTGATCCTTGGGTTTAACCCGAATTTGATTCTCACTAAAAAGCCATCCACAAGGGATAACATATCTTGGCCTGCGGTGGCATAAACTAGCACATCAATGCTCAAAGAGGGAATTCATCCTTGGGAGTAACTTTTTTAAGAACTCAAAAGTTTGTACATATATGAATCCTCCCATCAGGTTTTCCAATGGGCACCATATTGGACACCCATGGAGGATAGTTGATGGGTTGGATGAATTTTGCATCCAAAATTTTTTGTAATTCATATTTTACCATTAAGGCAATTGTTGGAGGCATTTTACGAAGTTTTTCCTTGATCAAATTTATGTTTGGATCTAGAGTAAGGTTATGTGTGACTAGTTTTATGTCAAGACCCGACATGTATTTGTATGACCAATCGAAAATTTCTTTCTCTATCAATAGAGATGTATAAATGGCTTGTTATTCTAGGGATAAAATTTCTCATAATTTTTATAGTTTTGGGAGCCATAGGATCATTGCCAATGTTAACATCAAAGGTCTCCTCTATTGACATGTGATATCCCTCCTCAAGCTAATGAGACGTAGGGATCAAGTGGATGTGATCAACTAGGTTTGGATAATCGATCATAGCTGACTTGACCTCAACTTGACAAACATCCTTGGATAGCCCTTGAGAGAAGTTGAATGAATGTAGTCTTTTATCATAAGGTAAGAACTCTTCTGGAGATGGTGATGATGCGACATTATCAAAATCGATGGCCTTGTGGTTAAGGTGCAAATATTTTGAAGGGTTTCTAGGATTATGGAGTAGTGTAGTTAAATCAATGGATACCATATTGATGGAAATATAATCTCCATTTGTGGATGGGAGGGATGTGTCAATGATATGAGGCCCTAGATACGTTGGATGTGGTTATGGAGGAAATGGAATAAATGGATAGGGCATATGGAGGGCCAAAATTATGGGGTCTTTTGGAGGCATATGATCCCCTAGGTGGGCTATCATGGAGGAAAATCTTGATTATAAATCTCATATAGGTTTATGAGGTCGAATTCAATTCTTTCATTGTGAGCTCATTACAGGTGGCGAGGACCTAGATAGGCCAATTTTGTTTCATCCTCATTTTATTTAGGTGCCTCACTAATTGGGTCAGGAGGCTATAACATATGGTGAGGATTGAGATAAGTGAGTTCTATCTCATACTCATATTCATCTGATTATCTCACTAATAAAATCAAGAGGTTGTTAATCATGGTGAGGATAGAGGTATGCTATTTCTATCTTGTCATCCTCTTCTGATGTCTCACTAAAGGAATCAAAAGGTTAGAAAAAAACCATCATAATAGGGAGATGATCTCTCAAGAGATGAAAATTTCCAGGGTCAACATAATCAGTGTCATGAATTTCCTCCCCAAAGCCTATGACCAGGCATTGAAGGGAATCTACGAGGAGTTCATCTGGCATAAAAATGGAATACCCTAAGCAAAACATATTGGTTGGAAGCTGGTATTATGGCTGGAAGGGTGTATGGAGATCTTAATAAAATGACCTAAGCCATTACCATACCAATGGCAATGGTAGAAGTATCTCAAGGCAAACTCTGGGTTTGATATGTATCCAATGTTTCTCGAGAAATGTTTCTCATATTATTTTATCATAGGAAAATTATTTGTAGCATCATTGAAGCCCCCATAAATGAAATTCATTTGATTCATTTGATTGGTTGGAAGATGGTGTTGTGTCTAGAATGATGTGCAGATACCTTGTTCATATCGGCCTAAGCCATTACCGTGTCAATGGAAATGGTAGAAGTATCTCAATGAAAACTCTAGGTTTGACATGTATCCAATGTTTCCTGAGAAAGGTTCCTCATCATGTTTTATCATGGAAAATTGATTTGTAGCATCATCGAAGCCTGCAGAAATGACATTTGTTTTATCTAGCGTACGAATGGAATACCCCAAGCCAAAATTATTAGTTGGAAGCTGGTATTGTGGCTGGAAGGGTGTACAGAGATTTTGTTCATATTGGCCTAAGCCATTACCATGCCAATTATAATGGTAGAAGTATCTCAAGGCAAAATTTGGGTTTGACATGTATCCAATGTTTCCTAAGAAAGGTTCCTCATATCATGGGAAATTAATTTGTAGCATCTTCAAAGCCCCCATAAATAAATTTTATTTTATTCGGGGAGACCCCCAAGGGTACAATGGTATCAATGGGTAAATATGGCACATAAGGTCTACCCATGTCTTGAGTGAACTCGATGAGTGGTATGATTGTGATATTCTATACCAAGTACTCAATGAGGTTGGGGTTAGAAAAGTGGACCATGACTTACAGTGAAGATGGTGTGGAGGATGAAGGTGAAGGAGGTGTGGGATGAGGTAGCTCATCTATTGTAGTAGCTAATTCATATTCCTCCATGGGAATTAGAATATTTGCTACTGATATAGTTGGGATGAATGATTGGGTTTTCTCGATTGGCACTTTAAACTCCTCACTTAGAGGACCCGAGGGTGAGGAAGGGATGTTAGGTGAGGCCAATGATGAGGGCTAAGATAAAGGTGATGTCATGGATGGATTTATGCACAAGGATGATGGTTTTGATGAAGGTTTTGGATGTTTAATTATGCCATTAGGTTGAATGTCCAGATGTATGGAAGGCAAGATTAAATATTACTAATTACTGATTAGGTTTACATATTTAAAGGGTTCAGAGTCTTAAGGGACTACATGAACTTACCACTCATGGATGTATTTGATGCTTTGTTGCAACATGGATGGGATGCACTTCATGTTTCTAATCCATGATCATCCAAGCAAATATGTTGTATTGCATCGCACCTTCTATAACATGGCATAGTACTAGAATTATATTTAATCCAACCTAGATAGGAAGGATTATTGTATGAACTATAGATAAAAGAGCATTGTTGAATGATCGTAGAGTGAAGGTAGATACCATAATGTGTAATGATAGAATACTGATATGGCTAAGTATAACCATAGTGATAATATTAATGGAGGAACTCGTGTCGATCAACACCCGCTTATAAGGAATCCTATTTATGCATGTGATTATGTGCAATGGAGGATCAACTATGTTGGCAGGCACTGGTTTAATCTCATGATATTGGAAGGTTATAACAAGATTCCTACATGTTCGAATATGCCCCATGAAATTGTTAAAAGTATTAGGATATTGGGATTGTAACTCAATTGCTCTCAAAATATCCATGAGAGCTTCTTGATATCTTGGAGATTGTTGTATTATATTGTAGATGGACATTTTGGCCAATACCATACGTAAAATTTGAGTTAGCCTACTCCTAATTGTTATCACCAATTGAGGTAGTGGACCTTGGACCAAGTTTTGAGATAGCCTAGGCTATGACGTAGAGGGAGTGTTAATGAGAATTGTAGGTGGTGCAACTTGATCATATCTCTGACTTCTTGTTTGAACCCTTGATCGGGTGGGGCCATATTAAATTTGTTTAATTGCCTTATTTGATCCTCTTTGACCTCATGGGTAGGTAAGGTATCTTTAAAAATATCCATTTGTTGATAGTTAGGGGCAAGAGGGTTATCAATTTGTAATTGATTTTTGTTGAGCATGTCTTGCACTACATTTTTGAATACGTAACAATTTTGAATATCATGACCATTCTATCTATGATATAAATAATACAAGTCCTCTTTATGCCCCTTATATTTTGGGTGATTGGGATTGAGGGGTAAAATATCTTGCAATGCGATAGCCTTTGCTTTGCGCACCTGATTAAAGAGTGATGCCAAAGGCTTAGGAAATGACGTATAATTGTGCTATGGACGTTGTTGCAGATTTTGATCCTAATTTTGATGATTTTGGTTGTTATATTGTGTGGGAAGGGGTTGAGCCTAATAATTAGATTATTGTGGCACTGCTTGCTTTTTAGGTTGAGGAACACTTAGAACAACTTGGTTGACTGAAGTCAGTATTTGCTGCGTGTTGTTGCCCCTAGGGTTTTTGTTCCATTCTCTCTTACGAAGTTTTATATCTCCTTCCTAGACCTTGATCTCCTTAATGATTTTGGATTGTGCCAAAGCCTTCTTGAATATTTGATATTTTTGTAACTGTAAAATAAGTGAGATTTAATTCAAACAACTTCTAGTAAAAATCCGAGTTAGTTTAGGTACAGGTAGAGTGAAAGACAACTTAGACATCACCTTCCTCCATCTATTACCATAGTCTATGACTGAATCATCATCGTATTATCTAATATTAGACAAGTCAGTCAGGTTGGCCTTATTCCTCACGCTAAATACAAAGTGTTTTAGGAAGGCATTGGTGAGCTACTCAAAGCTATGAATGTTGTGCCTTAGTAGATGATTGAACCACTCTAGGGTTGGGCTTGAGAGAGTTATCAAGAAATTTTTGAGTAACAAGGCATCATCACCTTGAATTTGAAAGCATAGGTTCATGAAACTAGTGACATGCTCTTGTGCGTATTCATATCCTTTAAACTTATCTAATTTGGGCATTTCAAAATGCTCTAGATATAAGGGATATGGGATGGAAGGGTGAAGCAATTGACTACATAGTTGATTTAGAGTGGGTTTCTTATGACCCATTCTTGAAGCTTATTTTTCTAGTGATCAAATGTGCTCAGTAAGCACTTTGTAAGCTTCAGTAGAGGTGATCTCATCTCTTCTCCTTTGCCCTCGAGCCGGAGGAGGATGTGGAAGATACCTAATAGGGATAGGTGGCTGATCATAGTCATATACTATATCCTCATAATGTGACTCAAGGTACCCCTAGTATTGGTATTCAAATTTTAATTCCACATAGATTTCATGCTTTGGTTACCATTATTGAGACCTATGGTGTTGGATGGGTACATGAGGACGATGATTTTGGTTTGGAATAGAAGGCCAATCATGATGTTGTGTAACACATATTTGAGTGGTTTGTTGTCGATAAGTACTAGGTGTATGAATCTACTTATGTGTTGTTCTTTGTAATTGCTCTTAGTGCAATCATTGCTGATGCAACCTTCATTATTGTACCCTTTGTTATTCTAATTGGTCCTATTCTAGGCACTCTTCATCTACTTACAACCTACCTGATTGTGGTTGGTGTAGTTGATTTTATCTTCTTGTGTTTGGCTTAGGTATTTGATTAATCTGATTGACCGTATAAGGTCAACTAGCCCTCGTGTTTATGCAAAGGGACTTAGTTTACTCTATAGGTCCAAAAGGGTTGGATACCCACTTCCCATGATCAAGGGAAGCCATGTTGACCGAATGTTCAAGTTAGAATGTGAAGTCCACATATTTGGATGATGTAAAGGCACAACATGTATGCATAGAGCACTCTTTGCAATGAAAAATAGGATGAATTGGGTCTTCCTCTTCTTCATATTTGAGGTAGGTGTGACTGGACAAGGCTGCCCTATTACCATGGTGATGACCATACCTATATAAATGAGTATATTTTTGGCTCATCCATGGACAACCGAGTGGAGTTGCTCGCCCATCCAGGGTATGTGATGGTGTGTCATCACACTCATGCTCAGATGGTTGGTTAGACTGAGTTGGGATACAAATCTATGACAGTCCCTTGCTAAGCCCCTCAGAGGGTGGGTTATGTCTAGTGGTAGCACAAGATCGACTTTGACCAAAAATATCATCTTCTTGATCATAAGGAGGACCCATAGATGCATCCTGAATTGGGATATCCTGAAGGTTCAGATTCCTTGTATATAATATCATCATTACGATGTAGACTAGGATGTCATGGTGGAATAACTATGTCCTCAAGATTGAATTGGAGATATTTTGTGCCTCCTTGTATATTTACCACATCACCATCTCGTGATTGAGCTCGCTTGCATGTAGTTACCATGATATTTATTATGCAAATAGAAGGGAAACAAACAAAGTATACAATGCATTTATCTCTTTTAAATCTTGTTTGTGAATTCCTATATAGTTTCATGTATTCTGATGTTGAATACCCTAGTCCTATGAAACTAAAGGGGTAAACAAAATAAAAAACTATGAAGAGGTAGTTTGAGCACACCCCCCTTTTAGAAAATTTGACCCAAATGGTAAAATAATGGCTTCCTAATGGATAATAGATCAAGATAAATATAAGGAATAAAAATGAACCCCTCAAAGGAGGTTGCAGTATCTGAGTCCTGTTGCCAATCCAATAAGGAGTTTGCTTAAGCACTCAAGTGTGCTTTGGATAAAAATGATAATTGCATTCCACTAATTATTTCACCCCATGGTAAAAGGGCACTACTAATCCTTCCTACTCTAGGTGCACCCAAGAGTAGGGGAACCTTTGGTGATGAAGTCTAGAAGAGCCACTTATTTTGGCCAACTAGGTTGCTACGGTGCGAGCCAATGGATGGAGATTAAGCCCACCATTATTGGTCTTGATTGACGATCAAGGATGAAGTCTAACTCATTAATGTTTAATGTGATACATGGTGTGTGGGGTTATTTTTATTTTTATGCAAAGTAAATAAAGCATAGAGCATTCGATGATATTTTACTAATGCATAAAAGAAAATAATGTTTAATTTTTAGATTTCTAAGTAATAAACATTTTAATTTCAAAAACCTAAAAATGTAGAACCCTAAGATGATATTAGCCTTTGAGCAAGCAACAAGCAAGTAGACCACACAACAATGACATATAAGCCATATTTGTGAGGGATGGTTTGTAGTAGAGGCCATTTGACACAAGAATCATAAAAAGGTTCATCTGGGATAGGGACGACCACAGAAAGAGGTTGTCTAACCCAGAAATGGTTATAGACAAAGTATATAAAAATTGAAAGAGTTTCTATAATTCCTCTATGGAAGCATGATATTTTAATTTTCTCTACTAAAAGTAGGCAAAAAATGACAACCAATTACAGGTGTAGCCTAAGTCTATTGCAAATGCTGTTTCTATTTTTTTTTCTTAATTTTGCCTTGGGATCATCTCTGGGAGGGATATCTATGAATGTGGGCCATCTTGGGGTGAGACGGTTGCACTTGTTTATCATCTCAATCAGGGATGGTGGTACCTATAATTCAATAACCCCAATAAAAGTAGAAATTAGCAACGAATTTTGGGAAATGTGGATAAAGTCCGACCATGATCACCACTGAAGATATGAAAAATATAATACATAAAAGCACACAAATATTGAAATATAGCAATAACAATGAAACCTAAAACTATTAAGAATAAGATATATATAACATGAATGATGGTGTCCTTTTATTAATAATAATATCCATTCTTTCTCATGAGGTTACAAGGTAATCCCTCTTTTAAGACCCTCCTAACATGTCCTAATTACTTATTCATTATATTCTAGGGTCACAACCCTTCACTTTTACAACTATTAGACTAGGTATTTAAATGAAATCCACATATGATAATAAGTGTATCACTCCAAAATTTTCACACCCTTACCTTCAGGCTATAGGATCCATGCCCGAAAGGGGGATGTGAAAAGGATGGGACAATACCTCAGACTGAGAGGCCCTTTGAATGTCCCGCCTCTCGGGGGAGGTGTATAAGGGTGAATTTTCGACGGATGGTCGGTTCACCAGGAAAATTTTGAATGGCAGTTTCCACACCTAGGTTGATAGTGTGTTTGATGTGTTCATTTTGTGCTTTAATCATTCAACTCCTAGGTTTGGTCGATATGAATCTAAACTATTCTATATGCCAATGCTGATTTAAATGAATACAAAAAATAGAAATGAATGCAAATAATAGAGAATATGCTAACTAGAAGGTATCATACCTGATCTCGGATGTATGATGGAGATTCTGAGTCTTGTAGCAGTTTAGATCACCTCAGTTTGTACGTAATCATACCAAATCACAGAAGATCATCTGAAATTAGACAAAATCATCTGAAATCTGACGAATTTGTTAGATGAATTTGTCAGAAACCTGCAATCACAGAAACAGATACAAAATACCAAATATGCAGGTGCAAAAATAAAGGATAAGGGTAGAAACAACAACAAACATGCCTGAATAATAGATTCTAATAAAAATAAGGAAATGCAATGGTTTTAATGGTTGATTTTAACTTTATTATGCGATTGTGATAGATGAGGTGAACTTCAGGATACATAAAACATAATAACTTAAAACAGTGTAGAGATATGATATGAAAAATGCAAAAAAAGATAAGAAAATGCAAACTCTAAACTCGAAATGCTCCCAATATGGACTACAGTCAGGATCACCTCCAATCGTACGAGATCGTCCACGACAATCCAAGCTAGATTCGACTAAAAATAGTAGAGTTCTTGCAAAAAAAATGAAAAATATAGAACACAAACAGTGGTACGAGGGAATAAGGAATTAAATCTATTAGCTAAGGGGTTCATGTAGGATCAGGGTCAGGGTCAGGGGGGTAAACTAGAAAATCCTAGTTTATATAGGCTTAGGAAGAGGTTTGGGAGGTTGGGGATCATCCCAATCTGGGAGATCTCCAACAAGGAAATCTCCAACTGTGCAGACACGCTTCTGATCGAGTTGGAGAGGCTGTTGAAACAGAAGCTAATTATGAAAATTTAGTTTTGGGATGAAATCGTTTGGACATTCTGTTCCAGATGAATTCATTAGATAGGGGATGATTTTGTCTAATTTGAGACGATATAGTCCAACGGTCAAAACAAATACTAAAAATAGCATGAAAAACGGGGAAAGCGGGTAAAAGGCGGTTTAATGGGCAGTTTGGGGTTGAAATTCAAATTTTAATATTTTATATTTTTACTAATGTTTTAATCGTGCCAATTTTAGGGTGCTACATTTTGCCCCCTCTTTAGCGAATTTTCCAAAGAAAATGCGTTAAAGACGAGTTTTTCCCGTTTTACGAGAAAACAAAAATATACTCAATTTTTTAGACGATGATTCTTGGTCAAATCGTACGAATGCTGACTATGGTGCCCCCTTCGTGTTTTTACCCAAATTGAACGTTTGAGGTAAAAACATGAAAAAGCAAAATTAAAATGTTGATTTTTTTAAATAAAATTAAGAAAATAGGGTAAAACCCTAATTCATTTTTACTATTCACTTTTACTGTTTTAAATTTTTGCAGAGAGAAAAAAATGGTGGAGACAGCGCACAGAGCGACAGAGGTCTGGCTCGAGCTACGGGTAAGGATCTAAGACTAGTAGATTAGTTTTGATTTTGCTTTATGCGATTGGTAGATTTAAATTTGGATTATTTGGGGCATCGCGGCCATTTTTAGGCCGTCGACGACGTCTGGACGAAATTGTACCTATTTCATCAAAATCGTCCCTAGATCATCGATTTCGTCGGAGGGCAAAATCAGCGAACTAGGGGCGATCCCGTTCAACAAGGGGCGATCCCAAAGTTTGCAAAATTGGAGATGAATTCATCCTATAAAGGATGATTTTTCCAAATTTAGGACGATATCATCCGATGGTGGATGATAACATCTTTAACTTGATTTTAAAATGTGTTTAATTTGATTTTAATGATTGGTTATTAATCAATTTTTGTTGTTTATTGCTTGTTTTGCAGAGGGGATTACTAAAGAGCCAAGAATGGAAATACGATGGACTAAGAGATGACATAGCTGCACTTGACCAGGTAGAGCATGACCGACTAGGATAGGTCGGGCTACAGCATGTGGCAGATATGCCAGAAGTACCGACTAACATGGGGCTACTGACAACCCTAGTAGAGAGATGGTATTCGGGGTCATCCTGTTTCTGATTACCGATAGGGGAGATGGATCCCACACTTGAGGATGTATGGAGGATCATGAGGATCCCCATGCAGGGATGGTTGATGATGCTTGCGGCAAATTAGGGCCAGGCTATGATGAGGCTGACTAGAGACCCGAGTTTTGCCCTGGAGAAGGACAGGGTGAACATCGAGTCTCTACGACAGATGCCTGGGGCATCTACACTGACTCAGGTTTTGGTAGGGGTGGTAGGTGGCTTACTGTTGTGCCACCAGAGTGGATGCAGACTACCATGGCTCCTCTCAGATATAGTCTATGACATGAGATACCATGGGTATAGATTTGCATGGGGCAGCTTTGTACTCTATCGCTTGTATAGGATCCTTCATAGGGTCATATACAAGGGAGGTCGATGTTTGGTTTTGACATCACTGTTGTAGGTTTGGTGCTGGGAGCACATTGCGATACGAAGGTCGATAGGGCTCCTATTGATAGGGGTTGATCGGGAGAGGCCTCGGGTTTACTATTGGTGGCTATAGAGGGGGTCACAGTGGCAGATAGATCTATCGATGTCATGGAGTTTTCTAGATGACCTCATCCTGGACCAGATCACCTAGAGGCCATGGTGAGAGCATCCAGGGTGGGCAGAGGATGGGCAAGAGTTGGCTCGTATCAGGCGAGTCTACTGGCTGAGGATGGAGCGGGGAGAGGTAGAGCTCCACCGCTACGATCGGGTACTATTGCAGTTCGATCTATAGTAGGGGATCCCTTCTCTCAAGGATTACGAGTACTCCTAGACTATTCAGGATAGTACTACATTGAGCGGGGCTCCAGACATGCAGTGATTCTAGAGTCAATACGTGGACGATGCCCCCATCCAGCTAGTGGATGGTGACGACGCTGGGGTTGTAGTGGGTTACGATGCCTGGTACACAGGCATCAGCCCTCCTCGGATGACAAGGGTGCAGGGTCTAGTGCACACTATGGTGCACCAGATGGGGAGGCGATGGTAGGCTGCTATTGAGGTAGCATGAGATCGTAGCAAGAGAGAGCAATGACGGATCCCATAGGAGAGACACCAAAGGATGGCACAGGCTCCACAAATGTCGCGAGAGACAGGGTAGAGGGAGGAGAGACTCCCTTTGCAGCAGGGGGAGAGACCACCATCGCCCGATAAGGGAAAGGGTGTGGATGTAGGGGAGAGCAGTGAGACAATGACTCTCTAGTCTAAGGTTGCCCACCTTCAAGTTTAGGTGTAGTCACTACAAGATGAGGCCACTCAGCTGAGGACCTAGGTACGAAAACTACAGGATGAGACTACATGGCTGAGGATGCAGGTACGAACACTACAGGATGAGACTACACGCTTAGGGCATAGGGTGGAGGGTTGAGAAGGGATGAGCTAGTGCGGTATATGATGAAGACCACATTCTATCAAGGGGTATACTTCTAGCTGGTTCCAAAGGGCCAGAGGGTACAGCTGCCAGCCAACATTGCAGAACCAATCAGGCTGGAGGACATCCTCTCGATCGACGAAGAGAACCTGAGATACATCTCGGACCTCTATAGGACCACCTCCTCCATGTCAGGGTGGGGGAGGAGATGAGGCTGGAGCTCAAGGGCTTCTCGAGGCTAGGTGTCTATGGACTATATATTTTGTAGAGATTGTTTGAGAGGATTGAGTATGCCAAGGTATAGATTGTGGCATACCAATCCAGTTTTGATATGATGTATATAATTTTTGGATATATATATATATATATATATATATATATATATATATATATATTGATATTGTTTCTGATGATATGACTTGTTCATATGTTTTTATGATGCTTTACTGTTTGAATTGTTTTCTTATTTGATTGAGGATTCATGTGATTATGTCATTTTGAAATATTATAATTTGATGTCATGCTGTAAGATTTTAAATGAAATAATCTAATGTAAAAAATTTGGTTGTGGTGGTGTGATTTGATAAAAAAATAAAAAATAAAAAGAGACTTCTAACAATAATTTCAAAGGACATTGTCGCTATTATAGACCATTTCATGGAGTCGCCGCTCACTCGGTCATCAAGCTAATCCCAGTATAGAAATATTGTTTAAAAGTAAAAGAGTGCTTAAGAGACTGTCTTAAGACTTTGTGTTGTAATGATGGAGATAATGATGGTTTGATGATTTGTTTTCAGATTTTCATAAAAATAGTATGCATGATATACGAAAAGAAATATAATTTTTCTAGGCATAAATTCCTAAGTGTGATAAAATTTTGAATAATTCCTTAGAATTTATACAATGGTTGCAAAATTGAATTTGAACATAATGACATGAAATAGAATAGGTGTTTGTTCGTTGGTAAAGCATAATTGTGTAACATAATGATGCAAGTCATATTTTTTGATAAATTTGGTTTTTAAAATAAATGGAAAATAAAATTAGAACAATGGTTTACGCTAGGCATAGAATTATAGGTATAGACTTATACCATCATCGCAAAATCCAAAGAAGAAAATAGATTGTTGGTTTTATTGCAAGATTAATTTTGTGACTTTTGATAAACAGAAAATAATAATATGAAATTTGTATTTGAAATCATTGTTGTGCTTTTGTGAAAAGATGTATGTAATTTTTGGTATACAAAAAAAAAATTCTGAAATAAGAGGGTAAAATTATTTTGAAAAGAATTACAAAAACATTTTAAATTATCTCAAAGACAAATGTAGATTTATAAGGGATCCTCGTGTGCAAATGTGAGTTCATTACCGATATTGATTTATCATAATGATACAAAATCTCTCAAATACAAATGTGTGTGTGATTGGATTGTTCATTCACCAATTTTGAGCAAGATAATTTGATACAAGTAATTTGTCATAACCAAATGAATGTTCGTTGACCATGATTATATGCATGTAACCGTACCAGACTACTATGTAAGTTAGGTTATCAAGAGCTAGCTAATACATAAGCTAACCGAGGTCTATACAAAAGAAGGTCGCTAATGTGACAGACATATCACCACGCTAGGGATTACCCAAGGCCAAGCGGGTTGGGCACAAACCACCTGTTATGGGGCTTACCTCACAGTTTTCGAATAATTGAGAATTCTAGGGATTCAAGCTCATTCACCCTTCTTTCTTTTCAAGGGGTAGGGAAAGGATTTTATTGCATTTTGCTTTTGCTTTTCTCTTTTGCTCTTTTTTTTTTGTATTTTTTGTACTTTTGTATTTTTGCTTGATATTTGGAGAAAATACTGAAATATTGCTGTGATGATACAAAATAACCTTTTTCTTTTTCTCTTTTTCTTGAACTTTTATTTTTCTTCCTATGCTAGGGATACTTGCTCAAATTAGCTATAGAGCAAGGGATTTTTATTCTGGGTAGGGGTGAGCTTGTCCTTTTGTCAATTATCAAAGATTCTAGACCATGTGCATGATAGGATAGCAGGGGAAACTTTTCGCTCAAGAAACCACTTCTACTATGTAGCATCATATTGAATTTGCAATGAAATAATTTTAATGTTAAAAAGATATACTTGGTTCAAGTAAATAACAATATCAGTTCTCTATGCTCAAAATTTTATGTAATGCCAATGTGGACTTCGATATAAGAGAGATTAATAATCATACAAAATAAAATCAAGATATTTATTCATGTGAGTGTGAAAGTGCAGTATTCCAAATAAATGCTCATTTATCCAAAATAATTGAAAATATAACTGCAAACTCCAAGAATTGATAGGTATAAAAAATATGTTTTTGAAGATTTTGACACTTTTGATGTTTTTGTATTTGATTTTAATTGATGATTTGCAATAAGAAATACTATTACTATTCTTTAAAAAATATTTTGATAGAAATGGCTAAAAATGAAACAATATGCAAAATACAGTATATACAAATGATGAAATGACCCAATGTTTTATGCATAGTAGTGTTTGAGATGCATAATGTTCATAAGTTCTTTAAGTTCTTTACCATCTAAGGTAGATAATTTGTATGCTTCTGATCCAAACTTAGCAGTGATGACATATGGTCCAAGCCAGTTGGGCTCGAATTTACCTTTAAGGTTTTTAGTTGCATTAGTATTTTTTTGATTTTCTTTTAAGACAAGGTCACCGATCTTAAAATATCGAGGATGAACTTTCTTAAGATATGCTCTCTTAAGCTTGTTTTGGTAGGTGCGAAGATGCTCCAAAGCATTGATGTGCTTTTCATCTAGAAGTTCTAGCTGACTAAATCTGCCGACACGATATTCATCCCCTACTTCAGTATATTGAAGTAGTAGAGCTAAAGAAGGAACTTCTAATTCAAAGGGAATAATGGCTTCAGCACCATAAACTAAGACAAAAGGTGAAGTTCCGGTGGGGGTTCGAACACTAGTTCGATAGGCCCACAAAGCAAGATATAACTGAATGTGCCAATCTTGACCGGTTTTATTGACCAATTTTTTGAGAATTTTGATTAAGGTTTTATTAGATGCTTCTGCTTGACCATTACCATGAGGATAATAGGGAGTGGACCAGCGATGTTGAATTTTATATTTTTGACATAATTTCTTGACATATTTATTTTTGAAACAAGTTCCATTATCAAAAATGATATTGGCAGGAATTCCAAACCTACAAATAATTTGATTAAAAATGAACTTGGAAACTTGTGTTCCAGTGCAAGAAGCTAATGGCATAACTTCAACCCACTTTGTGAAATACTCAGTGGCGGCTATGATGAATTTGTGTCCATCGGATGACACAGGGTTGATTTTTCCAATGATTTCTAGGCCCCATTTTGAAAAGGGCCAAGGAGATGAAATAGCCTACAGCTCTTGTGCAGGTGCATGGACAAGGTCAGCGTGTTTCTGGCACTTGTCACAATGTCACACATAATTATGTGCATCATTTTCCATGGTAGGCCAAAAATATCCTATCCGAAGGAGTTTCTTAGCAATGGTGTTACCACTAAAATGTCCCCCACAAGATCCATTGTGGGCTTCATTCAAAACTAATCTAGATTCCTCTAGATTCAAACATCTCAGTAAGATGCCTTCAAAATATATTTTGTACAAGGTATTACCAATAATCACAAAGCGACTTGCTTGTCTACGTAATAACCTACGCTGGTTGCTAGTACAACCATCGGGGAAAGTTCCTTTCCCGCAAAAAATTAAATATATCGAGTATACCATGGTTCAGGAGTTGTTTCGTTGATGAGAAACACATCCAAAGGTTCTAAGCCTGATTTTCTTGAAGCGGGTGCCTGGAGTCGACGAATAATGATGGTAGCATATTCATCGTCTAACTCCAAGGGTAGAAGAGATGCAGCTGCAGCCATAGCGTCAGTCGCACGATTGCTAGTTTGAGGAATAGCTTCCAAAGTAACTTGATCAAACAAGGATAATAACTACAAAACATATGCTTTATATGGGCGTAATTTATCATCTCTGGTATGATAAACATCATTAATTTTATTTATGACAAGTTGGGAGTCGCCGAAAACCAATAAAATTTTAATTTTCAATGCCAAGGCAGCTCGTAATCCAAGGATAAGAGCTTCATATTCAGTAGTGTTATTGGTGCAAGCAAATTTTAATTTGAAGGACAGAGGTATAATATGTTTTTGTGGAGATATTAAAATAATACCCGCACCAGCCCCACTCATGCATCGGGCTCCGTCAAAGTATAGGGACCATTGCTCTAAATGGTCTGCCTCTAGTTTAAGGCATTCATCAAGAAACTCAATGATGAGGGGATGAGTAGATTCTAAAGGTGCAACAACTAATTGATCTACTATGATTTGACATTTAATAGACTTCTGTCCTATGAAGGTGAGTTCAAATTCGCTTAGCGCAAGAACCCACTTGGCTGTGCGACTAGATAAATATGGTTGACTCATGAGATATCGCAAAGGGTCGAATTTTGCAATAACATACATTTTCTGACTGAGCATATAATGTTATAGTTTCTGTGTAGAAAATACGACTGCAAGACATAACTTCTCTAATATGGTATAGCAAGTTTCATAACTGATTAAGGTTCTTCTAATGTAATAATTAGCACGTTCTTTCTTCTCATCGTCAAGCTGAGCTAACATAGCCCCTAAGGCAAAATCAAAAGCAAAAATGTACAAGATAAATGGACGATCAGATCTAGGTGGGGAAAGCACTGGTGGTTTGAGAAGATATTGCTTAAGGAGTTCAAATGCTTCTTGGAATTATTCGTCCCAATGGAAAGATATATCTTTCTTAAGAATTTTAAGAAAGGGTCCAGTTTTGTATGCCAACTTATCAATAAAGCGGCGAATAGCTTGAAGCTTACCTTGTAAACTTCATAATTTTGATATAATCATGGGTGCAGGCATATCTGTGATAGCCATGATCTTGAGAGGGTCAATTTCAATGCCACGTAAAGAAAAAATAACCCCTAATAATTTATCGGACTTAACTCCGAATATGCATTTAGTTGGATTTAGTCGGATAAGATATTCCCTTAACCGATCAAATATTTTCCTTAAGTCATTCAAATGATCATCTTCTTTGATAGAACGAGCTATAATATCATCTACATAATCATGTAGAATATCATGCATCATATCGTGAAAGATATAAGTCATGGCTCGTTGATAGGTTGCACCTGCGTTCTTTAAACCAAATGACATCACTTTCCAACAAAAGGTTCCCCAAGGGGTAATAAAGGCTGTTTTGGCTTGATCTTCAGGAGCTATCCTGATCTGATTATAACCAGAAAATCCATCCATTAAGGATATCATTCCACTTCCAGCAGTAAAGTCAATGATCTGATCCATGTTGGGAAGAGGAAAATCATCTTTAGGGCATGCAACATTGATGTCTTTGAAATCGGTGCAAACCCTAATTTTATTGGCTTCTTTCTTAGTTATTGGAACTACATTTGAGATCCATTCAGCATAATCAATGGCTTGTATAAAAATGACTTTCAACAGTTTTTCTAGTTCTCCCTTGACTAGTAAGGCCACTTTAGGATGCATTTTTTGAAGTTTCTGTTTAACAGGTTTAGCATCTGGATGGACTACTAGATGATGCATGACTACAGAAGGGTCTAGACCTGGCATGTCTTCATATGTCCAAGCAAAGACATCTTCATAGTCTTTAAGAAATGAAATGTATTTATCTTGTTTTTCTTGACTCAATTCTGATCCAATATTTATTATGTGAGGGTTATGTTCGGTTCCAATGTTAATTTTTATAACATTTTCAACTTCCATATGTAAATCTCTCTCAAAATTAGGTGGGGTGGATGAAACACCTAATTCTTGTAATTCTTCCAAGGTTAACTTGGATAATTTGTCTTGAGGAGTCGAGGCCTCAAGCTGGGCTATACTAGGTATAGAGCCATCAAAATAAAATTCATTATATAACAATTCCTCAATGGAGACATCATGGAAGATATCCCATTCCAACTCATCGTCGAATTTGGCAATCATCTTAGGTTAGGCTATGGATAGCATATTGTAGGTAAGAATTATTCTTTAGACACAAAGAATCTTGTTTATCTAGATAATCTTGATAACATACGAGATGGTCATCATCCTCAAATGGAAAGGGCTGACATTTACTAGAAAATATGCCCACACCACAGAAGGTAGGCCATGGTTCTACCTCAAAAGGTTCTTTCATACCATTTTGGAAAGGTCCCAAACCTTTCCCTTTATATCCCAATTTAAGCATTATGGGCTTAGCTTTAAGATAATCATTAGCAAAATAGCATCTAGCATGCCCATCACAATGTGTCTTAATGTTTTTAGGTATTCTTCCCCAATCATATCCTTTATAAATGAAAGCACAACTCTCGACTTGGTAGATACTTCCCATAGGTTGTGGGAGGCCCAAGGTACGAGGAGAGGGTGGGAGTTTATTTAAAAGGAGGGAAGTTTGCATGGCAGTGTTGGTTTCTTCTGATATAAGAATTTTAGATAAATCGGGTAAGAGCTCATCAGTGAGAGCATAAGATGTAGAAGGAACATTTCCTTGATCTTTTGATGTGGAAAGAATGCCTTTAGTGGATGATGATGTTATAGGGATATCAATGGATGAGTCTATCGGTATGGAAGTTATAGGGGTAAAACAAGAAGCATTGGTTGTAATTTTGGGATCTTTTCAAGGTGCTAATGTGGTTTGTTCAGAAGATGGTTGAGCTATATGTATAGGTGTAGTTGAAGGAGTAGATGAGGTTATGGGTGTGTGTTTCACATGTTTGGGTAGATGATGAGAATTAGGATGTGTGGATGACAGAGTAGGGCAAAATTGAACTCCAACCGGTTCTTCCAAAGCACACATATCAAAGGGTCTAGGATCACCATGAATGGTAACCAACTGGTTTTTAAATTTGAATTTAACACACTGATGTAAAGTGGATGGAACTACTCGCATTGCGTTGATCCAAGGGCGACCCAAAAGTATATTGCACGATGCTGGGCAATGTACAATAAACACGATTGTGTCTAGGGTTCTAGGACCAACTTGCAAGGGTATAGTAATGACTCCACACGTTTCTTGTGTCTCATCATTGAAGGCTTTTATAATCATATCAGTTCTTTTCATTTCATCACTTCTAAAGCCAAATATTTGGTAGAAGTCAAAAGTGCATATGTTTAAAGATGAACCATTATCAATCAAGACATGTTTAATGGCTACATCTCCAATTAGGGCAATTATTTATAAAGGGTTATCCTTATGTAAACTATGTTGTGGTATATCTCTATCTCAAAAGTCAAAACAATCAACTTCTTGAGTTATGATAGTATTAGACATGGCTTCAGGTTGAATATTTTATGGTACCATCATTTGGCTTAATGTGAGCATTAATTCATCCCTATGGGTAGGAGAAGATCTTAAAAGGTCCAAAAGGGAAATTCTAGTCGTAGTATTGGATAATTGTTCATTAATATTATACGGAGGCTTAGGTTGAACATTAGGCATATGATTCCCTTTATTGGGATTTTTCAAAACAAATGGAGCTGATCCATCATTCTGAGTTTGATCCTATTGAGAGTTTTGAGCCTATTGTCGGGTAACGACTCTGATGGTACCTACAATATTATTTTGAGGATGATGAATTGGTCTTGGTCTAGCATTTATGGCTTGTTCATTAGAGAGGAACTGATGAGAGGAGGGTCGAGTAGTAACTCTTCTAGGAAATGGTTCTTCTAGAACCATAGAACTAGTGATAGGTTGAATAGGATCTGATTCATTTTTAGAACTATTCGATTGATTGGAGGTGATTTCCATGTCACTTTTAGTATCAGATTCTACATCACTAAAATCAAGTGTTTGCATATTATATAGGGGTCTGGATGTAACTATGGATAAAGTTGTGTCAAATATTTGAGGATCAGGAACAGGTAATTGTCCACTAATAGTCCCTACATATCGGGTAGGAGGAGGAACATTGTGGTGCTCAATTTGATTGGCCACATCTTTACCATGTTTTGGTAAAGGATGTTGAAATATGTCCAATGATTGATTGACATTTTGATTCTGAATTTGAGGAATACTCTTTTGGGCGTTATTAGAAGGATTTTTTTTAGGTTGTGTTGTGGCTGCTCCACAACACACCCCAAAATTGGGGACCCACCTTTTTTTTGCACACTTTCCAAGAAGACTGCAGCGGCCCAGATGCTAAAATCAAAGAAAATGAAAAGTGTCGCGATATCGCGACATGTTGCTCTGTCGCGGCTAGGAATGAAAAATGTCGCGATATCGCGACATGTCACGTTTTCGCGGCTTAGATCGGCAAAAGACAGCAAAAATAGAAAGTGTCGCGATATCGCGACATGTCGTGAAATCACGGTCAAAGTGGTCAAACAGAACAAGAGGCTAAAAATGTCGCGATATCGCGACATGTCATGAAATCGCGGTCAAAGACAGTAAGGGAACAGTCAACGCAAAAGTGTCATGATATCATGACATGTCACGTTTTCACGGCTCAGATCACGAGGTAGAGCAGAATGGAAAATTGTCGTGATATCGCGACATGTCATGTTTTCGTGACTTGTCACGAAATCGAAGTCAAAGCAGAGAAGAAGAAGAGTTGACCGAAAAATGTCACGATATCGCGACATGTCATGAAATTGTGGTTCATAGAGGAGAGAGAAGACAAAATAATTTTTTTTTTGCGATATCGCGACATGTCACAAAATCATGGTCAAACCGGTCAAACAGGGCAAGGCACTAAAGTTGTCGCGATATCGTGACATGTCATGTTTTTGTGATTTGAAGACGAGATGAAGGGCAAAAAGAGAAAAATGTCACGATATCGTGACATGTCGAAGTTTCGCGACCTGGAGCAGCCAAAGTGAACATAGAGGAAAAGTGTTGCGATATCGTGACATGTTGGATTTTCATAGGAAGATAGAGCTAAAGAGAAAAACGTCGTGATTTTGCGACAGATTGCATCTGCATAGCCCAAAAGAGAAAAGCGTCACGATTTTGCGACAAAAAGCAACGAGATGGTATGGAATGAAAAAGTGTCACGATTTCGTGACAGAAAGCAATGAGATGGTATGGAATGAAAAAGTGTCACGATTTCGTGACATGTCACATTTTCATGGCTAAGTATAACAAAACACAA
The DNA here is from genome assembly GCA_028583015.1 of Wollemia nobilis. NCBI lineage: Eukaryota > Viridiplantae > Streptophyta > Pinopsida > Araucariales > Araucariaceae > Wollemia > Wollemia nobilis. The sequence continues at coordinate 1,702,549 of JAQPPZ010001316.1, read as the reverse complement.
CGAAGGAGAAAAACGTCACGATTTCATGACAAGTTGCATCCACGTGGCCCGAAGGAGAAAAATGTCGCGATATCGCGACATGTATCATTTTCGTGATGCATGAAGGCAAACAAGGCTGCTGACAAAAAAATGTCGTGATATCACGACATGTCTCATTTTCACGATGCTTGAAGACGAATAAAGCTATGGGTATAAAAATGTCGCGATATCGTGACATGTCTTGTTTTCGTGATATAGGTGGAAGAACAAAGCTGCAGATAGAAAATGTCATGATTCATAGAGGGCCATTATAGAACATGTAGAAAAGCGTAGAACACATGGCATGAAGATGTCAGGGCTATGATAACACTTCAGGATTGACAGTTACAGTTCACAGAGAAGATCAAACGTTTCGACATCGAGCAGAGAGTCAAAAACAACGAAGAGGCAGGGAAGATGAAATGAAGGGACCTGGGAAACAAAACAAAGCATCACTGAGTGAAACAAAGAGTGTGGCCAAAAATTTTAAAATCAGAATCACAAATTGGTACAAGGGTCAAAAACCGCTGCGAGCAGAGTTGCAGTGCCAAAGGCGAGAAGCCATTCTGGGCCTGCTTTGGAGTGTTTTTCTTCCCCTTTTTTTGGTTTTGAGAAAACTAGATATTTCTGTCATTGTAAATTGATACATTCTCAATACAGAAAATTTAGAGAGTTGCATTATTGACAAGAAAGAAGGAGTCATTTTCTGCATTCAAGATTTAATGTTTATTTTTCCCTTTCAGATTTCTAGGCTTATAGGTGAAGTTTAATGCAAGTTTTCTTGGTTGCTTCATGTGAATGTCTAAATCTGAAAATTACAGTTAAAACCCCAGAAACCAGCACCTAGCTTATTTGGATTATGCGAGTTTTTGCAGGTTTAATAGGTTAGGTTGTATGTAGAAAACCTCATTATCTTCGGTTTTGTCAAAATAGGATTGCATCCCCTGAATGTATTTTAGTTTCATTTTTCTCTACATTTTATTTTTATCTTCTCTACACTTTTATTTCAAAAAGTTTAACTTTTATTTTAATTTATAGTCATTAAAATAAACAACTTGAAAATATATCGAAATCTGAAAATAAAATAATTTCATCGCTAAGATCAAATCACATTGAGTTCATTCTGATCAAACAAACAATCATTAAAGCTTCAAAATAAAATAAACCACCGTGCCCCTTGTTTACAGTTACTTGCAACCACTAAGGTATTTCGAGCATTTAAATTAAACACTTTAATTATACTAAATGCTAACATAGCGAAGACCTTGGAGAAATTATTCATTTAATTTCTTTTCAAGAGAGGATTTGGAACTCGAATCCTATCGGAGAGTGTGTTTTCACAATCAGGTGAAAATACCACTCAACAGGTTGGAAGGCTTGCACCTCCATATCATTGTTATCAATTAAATATTGTATTTTATGTTTTAATATTTTGCAAGAGTTGGTAGCATGTCCAGGTCCTCTATGGAAATCATAATGCAAATCAACTCTGTATCTGGGTATGGTTGGATCAGGTTCCCGGATAGCTGGTAATTGGATCAATCCTCATGCTAGTAACTGTGGGAGAATGGTTGATAAAGGTTGGTTTAACCTAGTAAATTATCGAGGTGGTTTATCAGGAGGTTTCAATATGAACTTCTTTGTTGTTTTTGCAGTGTTAACATTGGCAATGTTTTTGCTATCAGTGACTCCATCACCCACAACTTGTTTATTTTTATATTGATTTCTGGATGTTTTCTCATCATCTTTCTTTTTGAGTTGACCTCTTCTAATGAGAGCATCTTCCACCCTTCGAGCTAAGTCTATAGCTTGATCGAAGGTGGTCAAGGTAGAAGTTGATAATTCATAGGATAGTTGTTCTTGTAAATTATTGATAAAAATATCCAACATTTCTTGATAAGGTAACACAAAGTGTAATTTTCCTATCAACTGTCTCCATCAAGCAAAGAAGTTAGAAAAACACTCATCTTTGTCTTGTTTTAAGTTGTACAAATATTTAATGGTTACATGCATTTCGATATAGGCACTAAATTGATGCACAAAAGACTCAACAGTCTCTTCAAAATTCCTCAAAGAATGAGTAGGCAGTTGATAATACCACTCCAATGCCATCCCTCCTAAACTCTTCGAGAACATTTTTAGTAATAGCAAGTCATCATGTGATATGTCATGACAGGCTATCCTAAACATACGAAGATGCTCTATGGGATCTTTAGTTCCTTTATATATAGGTAGGACAGGCATAGGAAAGTGTTTGGGATATGGTTGTGCTACAACTATAGGATCTAGAGGTTGACTACACATATCTCGATAATTGTATGAGGGACGGTAGGGATCTATCTGGTCCATGTGAGAGACTAATTGTTTCATCATGGCTTCCAAATTACCAGTTTATCCACCATATTGGTTTGGTGGTACACGAGTATGGGATTTATGATCGTAGGAGAGCGGGACATATGCTATATTGTTGTTATGCAAATGGTCGGTAGGAAGAGTATTATGAAGAAGATCTGTTGTAGCATTATGTTGTATCACAGATTGTTGGAAATTGGTATTTGGTTTTTTAGGCTTTTGTTGATTTGAGGTATATTGATCAATAGTTTGACAAAATAAAGTAGTGAATGAAGGTTTCTTTTGTGTGGGAATAACCCTTGTCTTGGTAACAGGCACTCTAGGTGGTTGGGTAGCCTGTTGTTGTTGCATGTTTTGGATTATAGCAGCCATGTCCAAATTGGATGGTCCAGCTTGATCACTTTCTTGATCAACAAAGGACAAAGGATTAGTGCATGTGTGATATATGTCTTTTAGGGTTTCTTGAGTGTCACTAATCTGATCTTTGTCCATATGAACTACTCTATTAAGGGTGCCCATATTATCATGGAGGAATTTCCAAAAATGGTCCATGTTCTCAAAAGTAACAACTCCTTTTGGAGTTATTTTAGGAGATGAGGATCCTTCCTCTCTATCATTTTCTTTTTGTTCATTTGCATCCACAAATTCTTCTTCTTGTTGGTTTAATGTTACTTCTTCCTGAATTGGGTCTTCAAGAAGGGCATCTGGTTTATTTGTGGTTTTTCCTAACCAATCTTCTTCTACTTCAATTTGTTTTCCATTCCTGAGTTTAGTCATTATGTCTAAATCTTAAATTTTAGCAAATATATACTGATATATTTGCAACATATTTGGGAGGTATATATTTTAATTATATACCTACTATAATTCTTAAAAGAGAAAATGTTTTGATTTTTTTTTGTTATGATTTTTTTTTGTTTTTGTTTTTGTGTTTTTATGCTTATAAAGACAATAAACAACACACTAAATACAAGAAATAGCAATAATAAAATGATAGCTTAGTTTTCTAAAAAAAGTTTATGAATATCATTGATAGGATCAAGTTCATTAGGAGTCATAAAATGCTCCTCTTCAAATTGGAAATTGTTTTTAAAGAAATCAACAAAGTGTGCTATGGTGATATTATCTGTTTTAGATTCTATTTTGTAAGAATAAATCTCATGGCAATACTCTCGATATAACACAACTCTGGGAACTCTATTCCATGTTTTTCTATCTGTAAGAACGACCTCTTGGTCCTCTATACGAGACAAAAATTTATGTACTACAACTGCATTCTCAAGGTATTCCTCAAAGGTATATAACTCAGAAGACACAAGGGCTCTTTTATCTACTAACCACCTATGGCAAGCTCTCTGAAGTTCATGATACAAGATTACTTGATCGGGATCCAAGATTTTATCTTGGGCAAACCTCTTGATTTGCCTAAGTTCGGTTGCTCTAGATGAAATGAGATCCAATCTCCTATCAAGTTAGTCCCACAAAGGTTGAACCCTATTTGTTTGAGGTACTCTAAGCACAGAAGTAATCTCTATAGCTGCTAATTGATTTTCAACATTAATGGTGACAACTCGTCTTTTATTATAGTCTACCATCTAAATATGATATGCAAATTTTCTTAAGTCTAAATGCATTTATGTTTTATTTTCTTATTATTTTTATTTTTAAAAGGTTTTTGTTTTCACAAGGTTTTTGTTTTCATGTCGGGTTCACCAAAATGTATCGCTCCAAATTTTTTGCACCCTTACCTTTAGGCTATAAGATCCGTGCCCGGAAGGGGGATGTGAAAAGGATGGGACAATACCTCGGACTGAGAGGCCCTTTGAAGGTCCCGCCTCTCGAGGGAGGTGTATAAGGGTGAATTTTTGACGGATGGTGGGTTCACCAGGAAACTTTTGAATGGCAATTTCCACGCCTAGGTTGATAGTGTGTTTGATGTGTTCATTTCGTGCTTTAATCATTCAACTCCTAGGTTTGGCCGATATGAATCTAAACTATTCTATATGCCAATGTTGATTTAAATGAATACAAAAAATAGAAATGGATGCAAATAATAGAGAATATGCTAACTAGAAGGTGTCATACCTAATCTCGGATGTCTGATGGAGATTTTGAGTCTTGTAGCAGTTTAGATCGTCTCAGTTTGTACGTAATCGTCCCAAATCATAGAAGATCGTCTGAAATCAAACATAATCATCTAAAATATGATGAATTCATCAAAACCTTGCAATCACAGAAACAGATACAAAATACCAAATATGTAGGTGCATAAACAAAGTATAAGGGTAGAAACAACAACAAACATGCCTGAATAATAGATTCTAATAAAAATAAGGAAATGCAATGGTTTTAATGGTTGATTTTAACTTTATTATGCAATTGTGATAAATGAGGTGAACTCCAAGATACATAAAACATAATAAATTAAAACAGTGTAGAGATATGATATGAAAAATGTAGAAAAAGCTAAGAAAATGCAAACTCTAAACTCAGACTGCTCCCAATCTAGACTACATTCAGGATCACCTCCAATCGTACGAGATCGTCCACAATCGTTCGAGATCGTCCGCGATGATCCAAGCTAGCTTCGACTGAAAACAGTAGAGTTCATGCAATAAAAATGAAAAATATAGAAAATAGATAGTGGTACGAGGAAATAAGGAATTAAATCTATCAGCTAAGGGGTTCAGGTAGGGTCAGGGTCAGGGTCAGGGGGGTTAACTAGAAAATCCTAGTTTATATAGGTTTAGGAAGAGGTTTGGGAGGTTGGGTATCATCCCAATCTGGGAGATCTCCAATAGGTAAATCTCCAACTGCACAGACATGCTTCTACCTGAGTTGGAGAGGCTGTTGAAACATAAGCTAATTATGAAAATTTGATTTTGGGATGAAATCGTCTGGACGTTATGTTCCAAAAGAATTCGTCAGATAGGGGACGATTTCGTCTAATCTGAGACGATATAGTCCAACGGTCAAAAAAATCCTAAAAATGGCATGAAAAACGAGGAAAGCAGGTAAAATATGGTTTAAAGGGCAGTTTGGGGTTGAAATTCAAATTTTAATATTTTATATTTTTACTAATGTTTTAATCGTGCCAATTTTAGGGTGCTACAATAAGGCATCATCGAACAAATATATAAATTAATTCTATTGTGGGTTTTCTACCTTACAATAAAAAATTGATTCAATATAAAAATGATCCTGCTTCCCGCACCATTTAGTTTCATAACATCTAGATCAGAGCTAGATCAAGGAGAAAATTCACCATTAAAATTTTTTCCCACCGCACATTTCAGCCAGTCCACATTCACGAGGATGCAAACAACATTCACGCTTCATGGATCCATGTCAAAATCCTTGCAGAAAATTAAACCTTGTCCTAAAGTATGAATTAAGTTGTCTTACATCCAAATTGCTTGACCTTTCGCATGGTGACCGGTGGCTATTTTGATAAAGCTAAAATCTTCAATGCAACATCAAGGTTTTCGACGTCCGAAACGCAAAGGAAAAAAATTAAAATTTTTTTTTTTATTTTTTTTGCTCACCTATACCAAGTCATATTGATCATTACTGACACCAACCGCAATGGCTGAAGGACGATGATCACTGGATTCCATTCATGAGAAACACGAAAGGCTCGCTAAAGAAGTTCAATAGGAAAGAGAGGAGAATACCCATACCATAAGAGAACTCTTTGAGAAAATATTTGCAATGGATGTTAAACTTGATGCCATCAGTCAAAATCAGGCAACAACACATGCAAATTCACCCAACCATGGGTCATCAAACCGAGCAATATTAGGAGGTCCACAAAATTCCATTCTACCACGGACGACCAAATTAGACTTCCCAAAATTTGAAGGAGACCCTACAAACTGGATCTACCGAGCAGAGCAATATTTCTCACTAAATCAAATTTTGGAAATGCAAAAAGTGCATATCGCCTCCTTCCACTTGGAAAATGATGCCATCCAATGGTACCAATGGTTCGAGAAAACTAATGGCACTCTGGCGTGGTCAACCTTTACACATAATCTAATAGTGCGATTCGGCACTAGCAAGTTTCAAAGCTTTAAAAGGGCCCTTACTAAATTATGCCAAACCACTTCGATAAGCGAATACTAAACAGAATTTGAAAGGCTAGCTAATCAAACATCCATATTAGATGCTACCTTCTTTCAAGAATGTTTTGTCAATGAATTAAAAGAAGAAATTCGAATAGAGGTGCAAATGTATAACCCTACAAACATGTTAGAGACCATCGACTTGGCAAAATTAGCGAAGGACAAAATCAAGGCATGAAATCGGTTCACAAAACCAACTTGGGGGAAACCATAAAACACTTATACCTGTAAGATTCAGCGAACTAAATGTATTATTGCAGGAATGTTTAAATAAGATTACAAAAGGCCGAGAATAACACTCCGGCGTAACTGATCTGTTACAGACGTTGTAACATTGGCTTAATAACGTAATACAGACAAAATACGTTAATAGTACGCTAACAACTATCGATAGAGAGTGCCATCTACCCGAGGTGAGTCATCATATCGTGATAACTGAAGTCCATTCTCCATTGGCTTGCAGTCAGTCATGCGATATTTATCCAACAATGTCTTGGCATACTTTTTTTGAGACACTTTGATGGTGTGCTCCTTCTGGCTGAATTCCAGACCAAGACAGTAATGGAGAAGTCCGAGATCTGTCATCTCAAAAGATTTGCACAAGTTTCTTTTGACAGTAGAGATCATATCTTCTGAACTCCCTGTAATGAGCAGATCATCCACATAGAGTACAAGCAACACTATCTCAGAACCCTGTTTCTTGAAATAGAAGTTTGCATGTGACGGACATCTCTTAAATCCATGCTGCATAAGGTGATTGTCCATTTTTATATACCAAGCTCGAGGAGCTTGTTTCGGACTCATACAAGGATTTGACCAATTTGCAAACTTTCTGCTGTTGGCCTTCCACTTCAAATCCTTCGAGCTGAGTCATATAGACTTCTTCTTGGAGATCACCATTAAGAAAGGCACTTTTGACATCCATTTGGTGAACTTTCCACCCATATTGTGCTGCCATAGCACACATAACCCGAATTGTGGTCATCCGAGCAGTAGGTGCAAAATTTTCCTCATAGTCGATGCCTTCCTTTTGAGCATAGCCCTTTGCAACAAGTCGGGCCTTATGCTTATCAATTGTTCCATCTGCCTTGTACTTGAATTTGTATACCCATTTGCAGCCAATAGGTTTCTTTCCATGCGGCAGATCAACAAGCTTCCAAGTTTTATTCTTCATCAGAGACTCATACTCTGTATCCATAGCGACCTTCCACTGAGGCTCACTACGAGCATCTTGCACTGATGCAGGTTCAAGACTATCTATGGTAGACATGAATGCCCTGTCATCATCAATATCCATATCCTCAACTTCTCTACTTGGAGTCAGAGAAAGTTCCTCAAAAGATTGACAAAGATCATCAACCTCACCGGTTTCTCGGCTTCTCTTTCCTTTTGAGCCATACTGCGTGTACGAGGTCTATCCAAATTCAAATTGGGAGGAGTGGATAAATTTGCATCTCCGATTGTATTTGTACACCATTTAGGATTCTTCTTCGGTGATGGTGAAGCGGATGTAGAAGGACCTCCCTGTCTGTGTTGACGAAGGAATCTCCTCTTCCTTAGGTTCCACAATATCTTGGTGTACATTAGATGTGCTCTGTGATGTGAAAGCTTCATCAAAGACAACATCTCTGTTGATATGAATTTTCTTGGTCAAAGGATCTATCAACCGATATCCTTTAGAGTGCTCAGAATATCCAAGAAAAATACATCTCAGTGTTTTCTCATCTAGCTTCTTCCTTTTCTCTTTCGGTATGTGCATGAAAGCTTGACATCCGAAAATACGTAGATGAGATATGGAGGGTTTTCGACCACATCTTTCGTGAGTAGTCATCTACGAATAACTGAAAATACCTCTTCCCTCCAACACTGTTGGGTGTGAAAGGACCGCATAGATCGGTGTGAATTAGCTCCAGAGGTTTTCGTGCTCTTGTAGAGCTCTTCTCAAATGGTACTCTATCTTGCTTTCCTGCTAGCGATCGGAGCACTACTGGCAATGTGGCAGAAAGGGAAGGAAGACCCTTTACCATCTCATACTTGCTGAGCTCAAGTAAGTAGCCAGAACTAAGATGCCCATATATCTTGTGCCATAGAGAAGTTGCCTCCTTGGTAGAGACTGTCATGGCAACATGTGGAGTAGAGATAGCATCTAGTGCAAATAAGCCATGCTTATATGAAGTGCATTGCAATCGCTTACCCTTCCCGGTAATTGTACAACACTTCTTTCCATTCTCAACACGAAAGTTGACAACCATATTTCTATCCGGGATTTGTGTCATCGACAACAAATTGTTGGCCAATCCCGGAACATAGAGGACCTTGTCAATCGACACTTGCCATCGGGAAGAGTGGCTGAAGCTGTACCCTCTCCCCGAACCCCGTAGGTTTTATCATCGACAATGGTGACGGGTTTGCCCTCTTTGGCCTCAAATGATTCAAACCACGATCCGTCGCCGATCATATGTTTGCTAGCTCCGGAATCGACATACCAAATAGGATCCCTCCGAGTGGAATCTGTGGTAGTCATGAGCACCTTGTGTGCCCATTCAGAATCTGAGTCAGATTCTTCAACAGCAACATTCACCTGGGGTTGCTTGTTCTTATTTTGTGGTTTGTTTTGGCATTTTTGCTTGTTCTTATGCCAACACCTGTTTGTGTCATGGTTGTCTTTCTCACAGATCTTGCACCACCTCTTCTTCTGTTGAGGTTGTTTGCCTTTTCCTTTCGTATCCTATTGAGAATTTCCTCCTTTCTGAAAGTTGCCTCCTTTTTGCCCATTACCTTTTTTCCTAGAACCCTGCTTGTTGGTGTATAGGGCTGTATTGGAAGAATCATCCTTGTGAAGTTGGCGTGCCTCCTGTTGTTGGAGCAGATTGACCAACTCGATGTAGGTAATTTGTCGTTGGGACACCTGGATGGAGGTTATCAACATATCAAATGAAGAAGGTAAAGCTCTCATCACAAGTGAAATGAGAAGCTTTTCGTCCACAGTATCTTCGAGAGAACTCAATTTCTCTTTCAACTCAGACACTCTACACGAGAAAGAGTTCAACTGTTTCACCCTGCCTCAAACTCAGGTTATGAAGTTGTTGTTGAAGATGAAGAATGGTGGATTCATTCTTCCCCTCATAGATGGTTCTAAGGGCATCCCATGCCTCTTTACCACTTGCTTTGTCAGCTATATGAGGTTGCACTTCATCTGAAACAACAAACAAAATGAGCACCTTTGCTCTACTGTCTTTCTTGTCAAAAGCAATCTGATCTGCTGAAGGACCTGTGGATCCTGCTGTTGGTGAAGGCCTGGTTGCTACTCCAGTAACAATATCCCATAAATCTTCCATTTTGAGAATTGCCTTCATCTTATGTTTCCATGGTGTATAATTTGGACCTTTCAATAACTGATGCGGATCAGTCATCAACTTTGCAACAACGGCCATAGTGAAGGTTCCTTATATCACCAAATTGGTCCCCCTTTCAATATACCTTTTGCTAGGCCAATATACCGTACAAAATACCCACCCTTACGTGAGGGAAACTATAGGTATTTAGAAAGATCAACAAAAATCACCCGCCCTTACGTGAGGGAGACTATAGGTGAATTTTAGAGATCATACGATACGTGGAACATAAGCGGTACTGAAAGGGAATCGCCTTGTTGATGGCACCTACCATAGAATATTCTTCTCATGCGTGGGCGTAACTTCCCCTAAACACTATGAAGAATACTTCGTCAAGATTTACGCCTAAACACAAGTGCGATAAAGGGTAGTGGATGGAGTAAAAAATGCAAAAATGGCGTACTTATTCCTCCCCGATGATTTATAGAGAACAAGCTCAGACGTCATTATAGCAGCTATATTAGGCGGCGGATACAGTAGCCAAATCACGACAGCTTTACCTGTAAGTGCTGGCCAGAGGTATCGCAAATACCGAACACTGCAGTGCAATAAAATTGCACGAGATGGGTTTTATATTCCGGGGACTTAGGGAGTGTTTTGATTTTAAGTTTTTAATGTTATAGTGCAAAAATGAAATATGCAACATACAACATGAAAAAACTGCCCACAAGAATAACCCTCAAGGTGTTGGTCACGATCGAAAATGCACCTTTTACAATGCCAAATTGCTATTCTTCGAAAAATTACTCTCTATCCCCCTTTGATTTTTCGAAAAAAATATCCCCCTTAAAAGGCTTTCTTTAACAAAGCATTTTTATAATCATTATCAATTTTAAAATTAAAATAAATAATTTTAATTTATATAGTTTTGAAACTTAAAAAAAAAATAAATTAAAATTAAATTTTAATTTATTAAAGTTTAAAAACTATATTAAAAAAAATTAAAATTAAAAATTTTTAATTAAAAAAAGATAATAATTAAAAAATGACTTTGACCAAAAAAAATTTATACCTTGGGGGAGTCGGCGGGATTCGAACCCCCGACCTGTAGGCTCCCTGAGCCTTACCGCACGGCTCACGACCACGTGAGCCAGCGGGCTGATCCGACAGGATCAATGAGCCACCTCCCTTTTCAACCCGTGCTGCTTCTCCTCCTCGGGCTCGCGCGTGAAAATTCGCGCTTGTCCACCTCGCACAGGGTCGAGTCCGCCTGCTCTTCGTCCCACGCCACCATGCGCAAGTCACGCTACAACGGAAAATGGTGAGGGGGGAGGTGCGTCTCTGGGTTTTTTTTTTTTTTCTTCCCATCTGCGCGCGATTCCCGCTGTGCGCCGGGTGGGGGGGCCTCGTTTTTTTTTTTTTTTTTTTAACAGACGCCGTGGGGGTTGGGGGGAGGGCTGCGCTCTCCAACGCGCTGCGCACGCAGAGGCTCTGCCGCGGGGGGGGGGTTTATACCCCCCGATTCCCGTGCGGGAGGGGAATTTCAAAATTCCCCTCGCCCTCCTTTCGCGCCTCTCCGCTCCGCACCAGGACGCGGCTCTGACGCGTCTGTCAGAGCCTGCGCAGGGCTGTACGCGGCTCTGGCAGCTCTGACGTGTCTGTCAGAGCCTGCGCGTCAGACCGGAGGGGACGCGGGTGCCGCGCCCTTGACGCGCGGCGCTCCTGCCAGCTCTGTCGCGCGCAGCGACCAACGTCGGCGTGCTCTTCCTGGCGTGACGCGACAGTCTGGATCCTGTGAATGCGCATGCGTGCAGAGCCTTTGCGGCACAGGGGGGGCATCTGCGTCCTCCCGTCCGCGCTCTGTCGTCGACGTCACGGCACTGTGTCGCGAGACTTCTGTCGGTCGATCGCGCCGGCGGCGCGTGATCGTGTGCGTCAGTAAAAAATTGCCGCTGCAAAAAAATAAATCCTCTCGCCCGACAGAAACTACGAAGCGGCTCGATGCCATGTAAGATTCAACGAACTAAATGTATTATTGCAGGAATGTTTAAATAAGATTACAAAATGCCGAGAATAACACTCCGGCGTAACTGATCTGTTACAGACGTTGTAACAGTGGCTTAATAACGTAATACAGACAAAATACGTTAATAGTACGCTAACAATACCAACCCCAAACCAATGCAAAATGGACGAACCCAAAAATTCTACACAGCCCCCAAAATTAACCCCGCTCTACCAATTAAGCGTCTGAGTTTCGAGGAAATGAAGGAAAGACAAGCTAAGGGTCTTTGCTACCATTGCGATGAGAAATTTGACGAAATCATAAATGTGCCTCACGAAAATTATATATTCTAGATGCCATAGAGGAAGGGAATTCTACTAAAGAGGAACCTGAACTCGAAGTAGAGGTATTATCCAACACACTTGAAAGTGACAAAGAAAATGAACCAAAGGTTTCCTTCAACGCCTTTGCCAGATTTTTTGCCCCTCAAACAATGCGAGTTAAAGGGTATTTTAAGAAACAAAACCTTACCATGCTCCTATATTCTAGTAGCACGCACAATTTTATTGATGCAAAGGTGGATAAACAAGCAAATTGTTTTATATACCCTTGCAATAACTTCGAAGTGATGATTGGAAATGGTGGAAAAATTGCATGCAAAGGAAAATGCAAAAATATAAAACTAACTATGGGGGTTTATAACATGAAATATGACATGTACGTCCCACCCCTAGGTGGGTGCGACATTGTACTAGGCGTACAATGGTTATGAACCTTGGGCATTATCCAATGGGAATTTGATGAACTATGGATGAAATTCACAGCAAAGAACCAAACCTATATTATCCAAGGCCTAAAATCAAGACCTTCCCAAATCGTAAACTCGCATAGAATGGAGAAAATTATCTGAAGAGGAAACAAAGGAATGGTCACCCAATTATTTTCAATTCAACTCTGTTGATAAGCAACACACCCCCACTGAAAAATGAGATTCCATCCTTAGAAAATTCTGAACTTTCATTTTTTGCAGCAGGGACCCTCTTGATCTTTTCAGGTTTTAAATCCATATTTTGCTTGCCTCCTTTTTAAAGTTGTGCTTTTTCTTGCATTTTAGCTGTGTTATCCAAGAATTCACTTTTTACATGCTAGAATCATTCATGCACAAGCAAAATCTTGCACCAGTACCGAGAAAAATCCAGAAAACAGTTGCATAAATTCACTGAAAAATCAAACTTTCCATTTTTGGTAGTGTCGCGATATCGCGACACTTCCATTTCGGAAATGTCGCGATATCGCGACCGGTAAGTCAAAATGCGGCTAAGTGCCGAGAAGGTCGCGATTTCGCGACATGTCGCGAAATCGCGACAGTTTTTGGGAGAAAGACGCAAGGCTGTACGGAGGGCGCGATTTTGCGACATGTCGCGAAATCGCGACATGTCGCATTTTCGCGGCAGGAGAGAGAAAATGGGCTGCAGGATGAAAAATCGGTTAAGTCAGAAACATGTTCCAAAATCGCGGTCAACGCGGTCAACGCATGCAGGTAAGGGAACTGTCGCGATATCGCGACGTGTTCTAAAATCGCGGCTGAAAATCAAGAAGCGTACGGAGGCCAGGAAGGGTCGCGATTTCGCGACATGTCGCGAAATCGCGACATGTCGCCGTTTCGCGGCCGACGAGGAGGGAAGTTGCCGATGCTCAGCGAGGGTCGCGATTTCGCGACATGTCGCGAAATCGCGACATGTCGCAGAATCGCGGCAGGAGAGAGAAAGTCATAGTTGACCTGAAAGTGCATTCCGGCGGGAAGCAGAAGGCTTCCTGGGGTAGCGACACGTGTCAAAGCGTGAATGGGACAAACAGAAGCCGACATGCAAGCTTATTTTGCGGATTTAATCTGTTTTTAATGTTTTAAGCTTCGATTTAATTAAAATGCTAATCTAATGCATCTTTTTGTCTTTCATGTAGGATTCCACCTGGCACTTGCGGGACAACCGGGAAAGACCATAAAGGCGAAGATAAAGTGCGGATTTAGTCAAGGACCGCCATGCTAGGAGAGAAGAAGCCGATAAAGCATTCAACAACAAATTTATTGCGAGACTTGATAGCATGAAGACCATTTCAACTCGGGGATGGATTTGCGGAGATCGGATTGATGGAGAAGTGGTGACTCATCCGGCTCACCGGCGAGATTAATGGAAGCATTTATTTGCGGCTGCGGATGAATGCAAGTTGCATTTTATTTTATCTTCTCCATTTATGGCGGTGATTGCCATGATTTGCCGAAGGGTTAAGTTCTATCCGGACTTTGATTTTTAAATGGATTTTTATTGTAAAACCCGGGTCCTAGGGTTTAAGTGCGATAAGATTTAGGGTTTGAGCAAGATATTTTGGAAAAGATCGAGGTCTGCATCACGAGTCTATAAATACAAATTCTAAATGTAATCGCGGGAGGCGGAGACTTAGAAATAAAGGCTTATAAGCAATTTCTTGCAAATTTTGTGAAATCCTTTGTTTTCGGACTTGGAGTTGATGTGCTTTAGCTTTTACGTGATAGCATGGCCGGGGAGCCTAATCTTTTGCGAGTGTGATAAGTGTATTTTCTTTTGTTATCCGTTCCATTTAAAGTTTGTTAGATATATCTTTGTAAATCTGCCATTGTCAAGATTAAATATCTTTGTTAGGCTTCGGTTGTTCTATTATGCGCTAGGGGAAATTACTGATTTCGGGTGTAAGTTTGTTCTAATTGCTCTGTCTTCCTTTGTGCGAGCTAGAGTTGCCGGTGAAAGATACCGATTTTAACCAGTTGCCCCTTGGATTTATAATTTTCTGCTAGATCCGTTTCACTCTGCCTTGTGCTCTTAGTTGAAAGTGATCTTAGGTGATTGGACACTTTCTTACGGGATTTGTTACGTTGTGAAGGCGATAGCATAGATAAGATTGATAGTTTAGAGTTTTACGAGTTTAAAGTCCGATAAACTTCTCTTTTACGCCTTACCCTACCCTCTCTTTGTTTACAGTGAATGATCCATTTTTATTTTCTTTATTTGCCTTTTATTTAAATCTGTGACCCATGAGAGCTAGATCTAAGAATTCAAGTTAAATCCGATTGTCAACAACTTTTGCAACTGCTTGAACAAGTTCGGGAACCCCCTGTAAGGTAACGGAGCGATCCATATCGAAATCTATTCCGAAGTGGAAAAGAGTGAATTGCCATTCGACCCAACTCTGTAACTCGCACCTTGGATAACCAGCTAGATCCTAAAGATGAGTGGGATCAGTCCCGTGGGTGTCTCCGGAGCTTTCCTTGCCTTCATCCTTTTTTCCCGGGGTGTGCATGAAAGCCGGACCAACACCTAATTGGCGCTAGAAGGAGGGCCAGGAACATTTGTTCTTAGTGCACTTGAGTTGAGAAATCCTTTGTATGTGGGCGTAAATGCGTATTTTATCCAAAGTACGGTAGCCAATTTTCCCCTCCTCCTCGGACCAACACCTAATTGGCGCTGAAGAAATAATAATTGCTAGAAGGAGGAGCAGAACTCGATTCAAGTATTGTAAGGGCATAACGACAACATTTGAAGGACCCACGAGTGAACTCGGACGAGTTTTATAAATTGTCGGTGCGGTTTTATAAATTGTCGGTACGGTGTTTTAAATTTCCAAATACGAGAACAGTTAAGAACTGTAAAGTTGTATGTACTGTATTTTATCCAGATTCTGGCATTTTAACATTTAAAAGTGGCTCAGTTTTTAAATTGTCAGTGCAGTTTTTAAATTGTCAGTGCAGTTTTGTAAATTGTCGGTGCAGTTTTTGAAAGTTGTCGGTGCGGTTTTAAAATTGCCGAGAGAAGGCCTTAAGTTCGGTGGTTTGTTAAGAAGCAGGTTCTATCATCACTTGCAGTTATCCAATTACAAATCAGAACATCACTGTCAGCCAAGTATTAATGGCAAATTGGTTGGGCCCCACCGCTTTGAACATTCCGGGTATAGCCCATGACCTGCCCAGAAGTCCAGAAAGGTATCTCCCCAGGTACAAACATGATGGGACAAGAACTGCAGAAGAACATCTGCTAGCTTTTAAAAATGCTTTAAGATTATTGAATATACTGACATGAAGATGTTGCCTGCAGATTGTTCCCGTTCACTCTCCGGGAGGGAGCTTATGGCTGGTTTTTAAACCTCACCAGCAATTCCATTACTAGTTGGGATGATCTAGAGAAAGCTTTTATATCACGGTTCGGTGAAGTGATAGATCCCGACATTTTATATCGGCAATTTTCCAGCATCAAGAAGAGAGTCGGGAGAAAGCTGTCGGGTCTTTCAATATGAGGTTCCAAAGAGCTTACGGTAGAATGACTGGCCATTACATCCCAAATGCAAATCCGGCCTTAGAAATCTACAAGAATGCATTGGATTCGGTGACCTCTATTTTCCTCAAGAGAGACATTAATATTACAACCCCGGCGGGAGGCTTATAAAGAAGCCTTAATTCTTGAAAGACAGTTAGGGCCTCAAATTTCGAGCGAGTCCTTTGATATCCTATGTTACACGAGAACATGCCTGTTCCAGGACCCCATTCCACATCATGAGTTAATGCCAACATGTCATGCTCTACCCAAGGAGACTCCGTTAGCTGTGACATCCACTCAACATGTGCAAAATACGAGAGAAAAGTTTTGACAAATTCAAAGTGCGGGTGCTTGAAGCTGAGCGGTTGTGATACGGCACCACCCAAATCGAAGTTTTTCCTGGTGAGTTAAATTTTCCTGGAGATCAAAGAAATATTGATATTTCTAGTTCACCCAAAAATAGTACAACCGGGGTTTCGATTCTGTCACTTTTCCCGAAGAGACGAGAAAGTCTTATACGGACTCCGTGGATGAAATGCAAGATTTTCAACGAGTTCAAAATGGACGAGTTATGACTTGAAATGTGAGAGTCCAGAACTTAACAATGATCCTTCCTCATGAGAGGATGATGAAAGTGAGATTCAATCTCACTATGCGAGAAATGGCGAGGAGGATAGCATCATTGAGGATATGAGGGAACTTAAAGTCGACATCACCCTCTATGAGCTGCCTCGGATTGTTGGACAAAACATTAACTTGATTGAGGCTTACTCTGGACCACCTGTTGAATTTCAAGAAAAGGAGGAAAAGATGGTAAATATGAATGTGGTCGACCAACTTGGAATTGATGAAGCTGTCTCAACATAAGCCTGCAACTTCGAACATAATGTCAAAGAGGAGGCTATAAAGCGTGTTGATGCGAGATATTGGAGTTTATGATTTGGCAACTGAAAAGGTGGGAACGATTCTGGCCCTAATCAATCACAACAATGATGTTTGGACATTGCACATTGATGAGGTTAAGTCTAAGCAAGGCTCGGGTGAAAAGGAAAATTGTAAGGATTCTGCTAGAGGGATAAAAATTGAAGTCCTGGATATTGAAGCAGTGCGGCAACCACAAAATGTTCAAGTTGTTAAGAACCGGGGCATACGAGATAAAACATGATTTCTTTCGGTTGTCACATCAATTTGAAAATGTGGTGGTCTAGGTCTGTCAAGGTTTTAAAGTATTTGATCCTGGGGGTTTTTTACATTCGGTCCTTTTGAAAGAACTACTGCAAACCCTTTAATTAGAAGCATAAACATGTTATCATATGATTTGTTATTATATGATTTGTTTAATTTGAAGGAGTTGCGGATTTGTTTTCAAATGGGACGGGGAAGACGATAAACCCAAGTCTTTCCCCGGATAGCAAATTTTTGAAGCACGGTGCGGAGTGCATTTCGTCAACGAGGACATGAAAGGTAATTTTTTTTTAAATTACTTGCATGGTCAAAATTTTTTAAAAGCACCATTTCTCTGCTTTCCCAACTGCTGCATTTTTTGAGTATGAAGGGAAGTTGTAACATATGTATGCATTGTAAATAAGCTTTGATTTTTTTCAGTTTTTTTTCTTTGTCAGTGCAGTTTATTTCTTTGTCAGTGCAGTTTTTTATCTGTTTCAGTTTAATTTTAATGCTCTGCAGTTTTAATTTATTTGTTTTTCAGTTTATTTCTTTGTCAGTGCAGTTTTATTTTTAAATGTTTGTACAGTTGCAGTTGCAGTTTATTTTATTTCAGTTGCAGTTTAATTTATTTCAGTTGCAGTTTTTTTATTTTTGCTTCAGTTCTTTTAGTTTATTTCTTTTATTGCTGTCGGTTTTATTTTCTTCCCCTTTTCCTTTTCTTTGTTGTCTGTTCGGTTTATTTAGTTTTTCCCTTGCTTGTACGGTTACGTGCTTTAGTCGTGCGGTTTTATTCTTTCTTGCTTTAGAAGCTTTGTGCTGTCCTTGGAAGCCTGTACAAAGTCCTTTGGCTTCTAAAATTCTATTTTTTAACCTCTGCATGAGCAATCAATGAAAAGTCAGCCTGCTGAAAATTGTTTTATTCCTAGCTGATAAATCCTCAATCCAGGTGCCTCCCCATTCCGCTCATTATTCTAATTGAGATAGTCTGCTTGCACTAAAGCTGTGGAACTATTTTGTTATCCGGGATGAAGGTAGAGAGATGATTGGATCTTGTGTCTTACTTGCCACGGTTGTTTTAATGATAGAAAAAGCTGTTATCTTTGTTTAGTTGGAGGAACTCCGGGGAATCCAAGAAAAGTTTGGTTATAAGAGGGGACTATGGTTCATGCAATTATTTGGGTGTCACCGGAGGCTATCAATGCCTAGGCTGAAGCAGTTCCAGTTGATCAAATATTAAAAGAAAATTGTAATTTCTCTAAGGTCTTCCGGATAGTGATATATTTCAAAAGAAGAGAGATAAAAAAAGAGAGATAAGAAAAAAGAAAAAAAAAAGAAAAAAAAAAAGAGTTATATGATCAAAAGAGGCAGCCAATATTAGATTCTGCCCTACAGTTGTAAATTGGGTCGTGTAAATCTAAAGGGTAACTCTGTCTAGGCTGTAAAAAGCTAAACTAGTAAACCGAGCTCTACTCGGTTTCCCCTTTTACAATCTAGAAAAGTTGATTAATCCAAGTTTATCATTCAATTCGGTCATCCTTGAAGAAAGTTCTATACCTTTGTAATTGCACATCCGAAATCTTCCTTGAAGTAATTCGGCCTAGTATGTCCTTGGGAAATTTTAACGAGTGGCGAGTTGGCGGTCAATTTATTGTGAAGAATGGCTGTGGCAAGGCATGATGCATGGTCTTTTTGTTTTGAAACCCGAGTCTTGGGTTCTAAAATAGTGCTACTATTTTACCTGCAGATATCGCCATTTGTTGATAAGCAACACACCCCCATTGAAAAATGAGATTCCATCCTTAGAAAATTCTGAACTTTCATTTTTTGCAGCAGGGACCCTCTTGATCTTTTCGGGTTTTAAATCCATATTTTGCTTGCCTCCTTTTTAAAGTTGTGCTTTTTCTTGCATTCTAGTTTGTGTTATCCAAGAATTCACTTTTTACATGCTAGAATCATTCATGCACAAGCAAAATCTTGCACCGGTACCGAGAAAATCCGGAAAACGAGTTGCATAAATTCACTGAAAAATCAAACTTTCCATTTTTGGTAGTGTCGCGATATCGCGACACTTCCCATTTCGGAAATGTCGCGATATCGCGACCGGTAAGTCAAAATGCGGCTAAGTGCCGAGAAGGTCGCGATTTCGCGACATGTCGCGAAATCGCGACAGTTTTGGGAGAAAGACGCAAGCTGTACGGAGGGCGCGATTTTGCGACATGTCGCGAAATCGCGACATGTCGCATTTTCGCGACAGGAGAGAGAAAATGGGCTGCAGGATGAAAAATCGGCTAAGTCAGAAACATGTTCCAAAATCGCGGTCCAACGCGGTCAACGCATGCGGGTAAGAGGAGCTGTCGCGATATCGCGACGTGTTCTAAAATCGCGGCTGAAAATCAAGAAGCGTACGGAGGCCAGGAAGGGTCGCGATTTCGCGACATGTCGCGAAAATCGCGACATGTCGCGTTTCGCGACCGACGAGGGAGGAAGTTGCCGATGTGCTGGCGGGGTCGCGATTTCGCGACATGTCGCGAAATCGCGACATGTCGCGAGAATCGCGGAAGGAGAGAGAAAGTCATAGTTGAACTGAAAGTGCATTCCGGCGGGAAGCGAGAAGGCTTCACGGGGTAGCGACACGTGTCAAAGCGTGAATGGGACAAACAGAAGCCGACATGCAAGCTTATTTTGCGGATTTAATCTGTTTTTAATGTTTTAAGCTTCCGATTTAATTAAAATGCTAATCTAATGCATCTTTTTGTCTTTCATGCGGGGATTCCACAGGCACTTACGGGACAACCGGGAAAGACCATAAAGGCGAAGATAAAGTGCGGATTTAGTCAAGGACCGCCATGCTAGGAGAGAAGCAGCCGGTGAGAGCATTCAACAACAAATTTATTGCGAGACTTGATAGCATGAAGACCATTTCAACTCGGGGATGGATTTGCGGAGATCGGATTGATGGAGAAGTGGTGACTCATCCGGCTCACCGGCGAGAATTAACGGAAGCATTTATTTGCAGTTGCGAATGAATGCAAGTTGCATTTTATTTTATCTTCTCCATTTATGGCGGTGATCTGCCACGATTTGCCGAAGGGTTAAGTTCTATCCGGACTTTGATTTTTAAATGGATTTTTATTGTAAAACCCGGGTCCTAGGGTTTAAGTGCGATAAGATTTAGGGTTTGAGCAAGATATTTTGGAAAAGATCGAGGTCTGTCACGAGTCTATAAATACAAATTCTAAATGTAATCGCGGGAGGCGGAGACTTAGAAATAAAGGCTTATAAGCAATTTCTTGCAAATTTTGTGAAATCCTTTGTTTTCGGACTTGGAGTTGATGTGCTTTAGCTTTTACGTGATAGCATGGCCGGGGAGCCTAATCTTTTGCGAGTGTGATAAGTGTATTTTCTTTTGTTATCCGTTCCATTTAAAGTTTGTTAGATATATCTTTGTAAATCTGCCATTGTCAAGATTAAATATCTTTGTTAGGCTTCGGTTGTTCTATTGTGCTGCTAGGGAAATTACAGATTTCAGGTGTAAGTTTGTTCTAATTGCTCTGTCTTCACTGTGCGAGCTAGGCTGCCGGTGAAAGATACCAGTTTTAACCAGCTGCCCCTTGGATTTATAATTTTCTGCTAGATCCGTTTCACTCTGCCTTGTGCTCTTAGTTGAAAGTGATCTTAGATGATTGGACACTTTCTTACGGGATTTGTTACGTTGTGAAGTCGATAGCATAGATAAGATTGATAGTTTAGAGTTTTACGAGTTTAAAGTCCGATAAACTTCTCTTTTACGCCTTACCCTACCCTCTCTTTGTTTACCGTTAATGATCCATTTTTATTTTCTTTATTTGCCTTTTATTTAAATCTGTTGACCCATGAGAGCTAGATCTAAGAATTCAAGTTAAATCCGATTGTCAACAACTTTTGCAACTCTCGAACAAGTTCGGGGAACCCCCTGTAAGGTAACGAGAGCGATCCATATCGAAATCTATTCAGAAGTGGAAAAGAGTGAATTGCCATTCGACCCAACTCTGTAACTCGCACCTTGGATAACCAGCTAGATCCTAAAGATGAGTGGGATCAGTCCCGTGGGTGTCTCCGGAGCTTTCCTTGCCTTCATCCCTTTTTCCCGGGGTGTGCATGAAAGCCGGACCAACACAACCTAGTCACAAAGAAGACGAGACACCAGAGTTACAAAATATTTTAGACCACCATAAGGCGGTATTCAATGAACCAAAAGGACTACCTCCACAACGAAGTCACGATCACACTATTCCACTATTTCTAGGGCATCACCCTGCTAATATTAGACCTTATTGTTATCCATACCTCCAAAAGACTGAAATAGAGAAATTAGTACAAGAGCTTCTTAAGGCAGGAGTCATTAGACCTAGCAAAAGTCCTTGCTCCTCTCAAATTATTTTAGTTAGAAAAAAGGATGGCTCATGGCGTTTATGTGTCAATTTTCGAGCGCTTAATAAAATGACCATCAAAGATAAATTTCCTATTTCGGTCATAGACGAGCTATTAGATGAACTCCATGGGGCAACTTATTTTTCCAAGTTAGACTTACGGTTAGGCTACCACCAAATACGATTCAATGAAAAGGATATTCCTAAGATGGCCTTTCGCACTCACGAAGGGCACTACGAATTCTTGGTGATGCCATTTGGCCTGACCAACGCTCCTTCTACCTTTCAAAGTCTAATGAATAAGGTATTTCACCCTTTTCTTCATAAATTTATATTAGTTTTCTTTGATGACATTTTGATTTATATCAAAACATGGGAAGAACATTTGGACCATGTTAGACAGGCGTTCCAAATCTTGGAGGAAAATCAACTTTATGCAAAAAGATCAAAGTGCTCCTTTGGAAAACAAGAAATTGAATACTTAGGGCATGTTGTCTCAAAGGAAGAAGTTATGGTAGATCCTTCCAAAATCGAGGAGGTGAAAAATTGTCCTATTCCAAAAACCTTAAAATCTCTACTTGGGTTTCTTGGACTAACGGGATATTATATAAAATTTGTCCAAAATTATGGTAAAATCGTTACTCCTCTAACAACATTAGTTAAGAAAAATGCTTTCAAATGGTCGTCTAAAGTGGATGAGGCCTTTATCACCTTGAAAATTGCAATGTGTACCACCCATGTTCTAGCCATGCCCAACTTTTCTAAACCATTCGTCATTGAAAGTGACGCTTCAGGAATAGGAATGGGAGCCATACTCATGCAGGATGAAAGGCCTCTAGCTTTTATAAGCAAATCATTTTCTCCTACGAATTTAGCTTGCTCTACGTATGAAAAAGAGATGTTGGCGATTGTCCATGCTATTCAACATTGGAGGCCTTACCTTATTGGCCAACATTTCATTATACGCACTGACAATCATAGCTTGAAGTATTTTTTGGAACAAAGGAATAATACCCTGGAACAACAAAAATGAGTTACTAAACTTCTTGGATATGATTATGAAATTACATATAAAAGGGAAAGGACAACATGGTAGCCGATGCATTTTCTAGAAAATTTGAAGATATGCCTCAAGTCCATGCTCTTTCCTCCCTTATTCCTAAATGGGTAGATGAGGTGCATGAAGAATTGATAAATGATCCTACTATCCATGCCTTAATTCAACAACTTCAACATAATCCTAGTAGCAAAACTCCATACACTTGTAAGGACAATATATTAAGATACAAAGGGAGTATGGTCCTCACCCCCAAATTCAACTTATCATGCAAAACTTCTTCATGAGTTACATACCTCACCCACTGTAGGCCACTTAGGGTTCTTAAAAACCTATAAAAGAGCTACTACCTCCTTCTATTGGGTAGGAATGAAAAATTACATCAAAAACTTTGTAAAAGAATGTGAAGTTTGCCAAAGAAAAAAGGGGGAGACCCTCGATATTCCAAGATTACTTCAACCTCTTCCTATACCCACCAAAACATGGGCAGATATTTCTATGGACTTTATTGAAGGATTACCAAAATCAGGAGGAAAAACAACCATTTTCATAGTCGTTGATCGTTTATCTAAATATGCCCATTTTTGTTTCATGGCTCATCCTTATACCGCTAGCACTATAGCCCACCTCTTCCTAGATAACATCTTTAAATTATATGGTATGCCCTCCACAATTGTTAGTGACCGTGACCCAACTTTCACTAGCACCTTTTGGAAGGAATTTTTCAAATTACAAGGTACTCAACTTCGTATGAGCTCCGCTTACCATCCTCAAACCGATGGCCAAACAAAAGTTGTATATAAATGCTTGGAAACATACCTTCGATGTTTTGTTTCTACTCAACCACTCCATTGGGTAAAGTGACTTTCACTAGCGGAATGGTGGTATAACACTTCATACCATACGTCCATCAAAATGACTCCTTATGAAGCACTATATGGTCAAACACCACCATCCCTCACTTCCTATATTCCAGGGACTACAAAAGTCCATGCAATGGAAACATAACTTGCTAATAGAGATGACATACTACGGATCCTAAAAGAGAACCTACACACCACCCAACATCGCATGAAGCAGCAACCCGATCAACATAGAAGCAAACGTAGTTTCCACGAGGGTGAAATGGTTTTCTTACATCTCCAATCTTACCGTCAATCCTCTCTTAAACAAAAATGTTCTCAGAAGTTATCACCCAAATTTTACGGGCCATATAAAGTTCTCCAACGTATTGGGACCATTGCTTACAAACTAGAGCTTCCTCCCTCTTCCAAACTTCACCCCGTATTTCATGTATCTTGCCTTAAGCTCGCAGTGGGAGCCCATATCATGACACAACCCACTCTCCCTAAATTCTTCGATGATGGAGTACTTCTAGTCGAGCCAGAAGCTATCTTGGATTGCCGCTCTCGTAACCTTCGTACTCATGATATCACGAAAGTTTTAATCCATTGGAAAGGTCTACCTTTAGAAGATGCAATGTGGGAAAATTTTCAAGATATCCAACAACAATTTCCAAATTTCCAGCTTTGAGGACAAAGCTCCTTTAAAGGGGGTGGCATGTTAGGACCCTCCTAACATGTCCTAATTACTTATATTATTTATTAATTATATTCTAGGGTCACAACCCTTCATTATTACAACTATTAGACTAGGTATTTAAATGCAATCCACATATGATAATAAGGCATCATCGAATAAATATATAAATTAAGTCTATTATGGGTTTTCTACCTTACAATCAAAAATTGATTCAATATAAAAATGATCCTGCTTCCCACACCATTTAGTTTCATACCACCCTCTTAGGGATGTGCTACCATTCTTGATACAATGAATTACACAGAACATTTGAATGTAATGCATAGGATCTTCTTCAAACCTACAAACAATCTTGAAGAGGGTTTTTTGTGACCTCCATAAGGGGTGATGATATTAAAAATTTATGTTGTTGTCTCCTTGTAGATACCTAAAATATGAACATAAAGAAACTTAAAATATATTAATAGCATATGAAGAGCCTTCCAATATAAGTCCATGTCCATTATAAAAAAATTATGAATAAATATGAAATACGATAAACATATTCATAAAGATGAAATATAACTACGCTAGAAAGTAAATGAAATGTTGTTAAAACTGATTAAAGTAAGAAAACAAGGAAAATAAATCTCTATCAGGAGGCCATATCTACATAGGATGAAATATCTTATTGGCTATCTTGTGATGAGATGGTTGCACCTGCGGGCTATCTTGGGGTGAGACAACCGCTGAACTACAGATGAGTTCCTTGTAATCGATGCGAGGTGATGCCGAATTTGATCTATATGATTGATGTTTAAGGGTGTGCTTGTGAGGAAAAACTTGATGGTAGGATTTGACATGAATAAAGAGCATTGGAAGGTGCAAGGAGTGCAAATTCAATATTCAACTATTGAAATGAATCATTGTCATGCTTGGGAATCCCATGGTTGAAATCTGATAGCACTTCGTTGCTTGAAAACTTTGAAGACTCTTTTATCTCCAATTCGACAACAATTCGATGCTTAATATTTGGATTATTTTTAATTAGGGCAAGGTATTCTTAAATAGACTTCCCAAATGGAGTCTATGGCTTCCTTGAGAAGCTAAGAAATGGTTGGAAATAAAGAAACATAACCTCTTCTTCATAACCATTGCACCGTTACCCCCAACTGGTACTTGTAACTACTTGAACCGTTACTCAGGATCAAGATTTAGTTGCTTTAGGCTCATCCATCTTGATATGGTATGGTCATGACTCTGGGTAATCTTAGTTTGATATTATCATAGTTGGAGGCTGTCTTGGGGTGATATGGTATCTACTGCAAAGGGATATGTATCCCCGTTTGAGTGGTGAGAACCACTATTAAGCCCTAAGGCTACCCAAGGTGGGTAATATGGCCTAAAAAGGTGTCCATATAGATAGTATCCTCAATATTATGTGTTTTAGGTGTCTACAATAACAATGATGTATATGTTCCTTTATGTTGTTATAGGAAGAGGTCCAACAATACCAGTTCCTCACTTTTCAAAGGGCATAAGAAGAAAGATAGATCATAAGGGGGTACTTTCATCTTGAAATTCTTGAAGAACTATCACATATTTCATGTTTCATAATACTCCATAAAATATTTGAAGAGTGTTGTCTAGTGATATCCTACATCTAAAATCCTTCTTGTTATAAGATTCCTAGAGAAGTATCCTCCACACTCACCATCATGGGACTGTGTAATCAATTAATTTCCTTGATTTTGTCTTAATGCTCATCAATATTTTCCATTTGGCCCTACTTAATATAGAACTTCCTACATTACTGAATAGGATCAACTAGACTAAGCAATCCTCCTCTTTATTATTGATATTGCACCATTGAAAACTTGACTTCGGTTAAGCACCTCTAGATGTCTACATATTTCTTTGGAATGCATTCTATTGCTAGAAATATTGCATCGAGAAATTATCATATTCATATTCAAAGCCAACTCCCTCATATACTATTGAAAGAGTATATACATTGACATGATTCTTATTGGGTCGATCAACAATATCAAAATCAAATTCTTGCAAAAGGAGAATCCATCTAGCTATCCTTCATGATATATTGGGATTATTGACAATATACTTAAGGGTAGAATAATATATAACAATAGTTAAATTTACCCCAAACTATAGTTCCTAAACTTATTGATATTAAAGATGATGACCAATGCTTTCTTCTCTGTAACTGTATAATTCACCTCTACACTACTCATTTGCCTACTTTAAAAGGATATAGGGTGATATTTCTCATTATCATACACTAATTCAATTATATCACAAGTATGTATTACATGCATCTATATATACAATAAATGACTTACTCCACTATGGAATATTTAACTCTAGAGTAGTGTTAAATCTACTTTAGTTTCTTAAATTTAGCCTTAGTGTAGTGAAGTTTTAACTATAGTAGGGAAAGTTCTTGCCCAAAAAATAAACAAGTAGAGACTATGGCCTAGGCCAACTAGATGAAGGGATATAAAGCTCCATACACATACCAAGTAGTTGATTTAGAGAAAGCAACTACAAAGGACAATATATGCCAAAGAATGAGAGCATGCTCAAAGCTCCATTTATCCCAAGGTAAAGTCATTCACGTAGAACAAGACAAAAAGGAATTTTAGCCTTTTAGATGGTGACTAAGACTCATACCATCACCAATAGGAACCCTTGAGTCCTCCAAATTATGACTAAGAGGGTTCACTTGATGATAAGACCTCCAATATCTTGATTGACTTATACCTACCTACCTAACCAGTTGTAGGGTCCTAAAACTGAGCTACCTTTCTTTGATAATTGATTTACAACACCCATATACCCAAGGATGGTTTCTCAAGGTCATGAGCAACATACTCATTAGGGGAAGCCCAAATGCCCTAGAGGAAAATAATAGGTGGGACCAAAAGAGTCAAGTAAGGATTCAACATGGTCACCATAAATTGCTAACCTTCATCAAGATTCTCCCAGAGGCCTAGAGGTGGGGGATCTGAGAAGAGCATGGAAAACATCATATATCAAAAGCATTCCCATCAAATTAGGTTTTGTGGAATATTATATAGAAATATTATTGAAAAATCAATTGTCATAAGAAGTAAGACAATGTAAAAAACAACAACAATCTGACTTGGGGCTAAATGGAAGTATAGGGAAGGGTCACCAAAGCAACCAAATTATAAAAAAGGATACCTATACCAAAAATCTATAAAAATTTAAAGAGCCAATGAAATAAAGAAGAAGTCACAAATATAGGTCAAAAGCCAAGGGAACACAAGATCTCAGATAGGCCTTGTCAATTGAAGCTCTCACATGACCTTGTTATTCCATAAAGGAAGATGGGCATATTAAATAACCCATTTGAAGAGAGGACCACAACACCCATATAATAATTTATGGTGACCTAACTTCTCATAGCTCTAGACTCTCCTAAATTTAATATTACACAATCCTCCAAATCTTACAACCAAAGTTGATTTTGGTGCTCCCACCCATACTCATTTTGCGAGAATTTTGAGTTTCAAACCTCGCTTGTAAATACTATAAATTGTTGTTCCCATAGGTAAATAAAGGACTTTAGATTTATTTCTGTCTAATATCTAACATATGGCATCTAATTTCTCACTTTTCTACTCTCTTTCTTAGTTTGGACTCGAGCCTTGAGCCAACTGCATGTATAGGCCCTGAGCCTCTTTTGATTATATATATTGGATAATTTTATGAGTAAAAATATGTTAAATTTTTTGTCATGCTTGGTTCATGTGTTAATTTATCCCACTGGTCTTAGGTGGAAATTGTATTCTCTTATTTGGCACATCACCACCCCTAGATAGGATAGATAGGTTTCATTTTTGCACTATACTTTATGTTGTGTTATATATTTTATTTTCTTTCTCCCTTTTCCCTTGAAGTAGCCTATATAGGAGTAGATTAGCGTAGTGAGGGAATACAAGTGCCAAATAAGACATCTAGAATTAAGGAGCTAGCCTTGGGTAAAATCCCTAGAGTTTGTATAATGGAACTACATTCCATAATCCCTTGAACTTCCCAAGACTAGCACCCCCACATGTGGCACAAGGCACTTGACACGCCCACTTGATAGAGATGAAAGAATTTGAAATTACAAATATAGGGGATCATGAGACCTATGGAATGCAAAGTGGTCATAATCGACTCCCCAATAGTTTAGACTAACATGCTTGATGGAACACAAACTTGAAAACATCCATCCCCTAATCTAGAAGTCAAGTAACAATTTTTATGAAGGCCACACTTATCAAATTTTTGAAGTAATTTATAGATTAACCTGGTGACTCTTATACTAAAGAATAATCCAAAACAATAAGCCACTATTCTTAAACCAAGGTTACAATGGGAACCTTTGTTTGGCCAACAACATCCCCTACCTAATGACTTCACTACAAAAACCAAATGATAAGAAGGGGGAAACTTTCAACAAGGTGTCTAAGGGTGTATTCATATTTACATGAGCAAAAGTCCTACAAACATATTGATAGTAAGAGCAAATCCTCATCCACTCCTTACTCCTCTAAACCTCAACCCCCTACAAAGATATCGATGGTGAAGGATGACCATCCCAACAAATCAATGTTGGAATATATTATATTATTTGGTTCCTTACTAATTTACCATCATGGGTACATGTTTATATTAGGAGTATATTAGGAGTTAAGTACTTTATTAGAGCAATGTAATAAATGCAAAAGTTTTAGAATATGCATCTAGTCCACATGTGCATGAGTCCTTAGAATATAATAGTGAGGTGTCATAGGAATATTTAGGGTAAAGAGTTGCATCTCATTATAAATAGGTCTTCATAGAGTAGAAATGAGCGAGGATTTTATAGTGTATAGGTAGAGTAGTAGTAGATATAATGTAGACCTATTTTTGTAAAATGGAGAGGTAGTGACCTCCATTGCATGGTATTGTATATTTTTGTGAGATTTCATATATGAGCATTTCTTGAGCATTGTATTAAGTTTTCTATCATATTTTCATGCATATTATTTAGCCATTATCATAGTTATAATATTGCATGTTTATTTCCATACTTGTGGTTGCATTTCCTTTAAGTTTAAAGATTCAAAAGCTAACAGTGGTATCAGAGCACTAGGTTGATCAATAGGAAATAGTGACAGCCACAAGAGTGATTGAGAGCAGATTATAAATCTCATTTTTAGATTTTTAAAATCTACTATTGGCTAGAGTTTTTTCACAGAGTTGTAAAAAAACTTGTGAAGACTAGAACTCAACATTGAATCCACTAGATTGGCAATCCAACTAGTGAATATTTTATTCTATAGATTTACAAATATTTTTATTTCTAATATTTTGTTGCAAAAAAATAACTCCTAGAAGTCAAGAAACTTTCTACAACAGTTAGAGAAATAATTTCACCTTTGTTTCCTGAAAGTCTATGTGCTTTCCTTGGGCAGGGATTAGTTCTTTGTTGCAAAAAAATAGAGATTGAAGATTTGGAGGCCTAAGGAGAAAGGCCCCATTGAAATATTTATGGATTGAAGACTCTAAGTTGGAGATTGAGAAGAGATATAGTGGCCAAGGAATCCACATTGAATATTGTAAATCAAGGAGGAGGTCATAGAAAGAAGACCCCATTGAAGGAAGGAGAGACTCAAGGAAAAGAGTCCTAGTGAAGATTGGAGATTGGTGATCTCCACTAAATATTGAAAAATTCACATTGAATAAGAGGTCCATAGAAGGCCATATTTAAGAACTTCCATATTTGAAAGATTGAGAATTGAGGACTAACAAAATTCCTATTGCAATATTTTAGTAGCAGCATATTTAGAAGATCCAAGGAGAAGACATCATTGTAAAAATTCTATAGTTGAAGATTGAAGAGATCAAGGAAGGTCTCATTGAAGTTTTAGAAGCTGAAATATTGAAGACCTTGGAGAGGTCTCAAGGAGAAACAAGGAGAAGGCTTGGTGAGCCTCATTGGAAGAGTTCCTAGAAGAACTCATTGGATAAATTTACTACCAAGGAGAAGTTTTTGATAAATAACTTGGGACAATTATCGCCATCCGACAACAAGCCCAAGAGAGAAGGATTTGGAAAGAAGCTTATCAAATTTTAAAGAAGAAAA
This sequence comes from Wollemia nobilis, assembly GCA_028583015.1. Lineage (NCBI taxonomy): Eukaryota > Viridiplantae > Streptophyta > Pinopsida > Araucariales > Araucariaceae > Wollemia > Wollemia nobilis. Next base: position 1,672,058 of record JAQPPZ010001316.1, on the reverse strand, counting down.
GTGTATACCTCAAGATAGTAAGAATCTTGAGAAAAGGCCATTAGATAGGCCAAGTTTGAATTCAGAATATGAAAAGATAAAAGAGATAGAGAAACCACCGAATGTGAGAGATTCAAGGACAAAATTTCAATGAAGGTTTTGATTGCTTTACAATCTAAAAAATTTCATATTTGAGGACATAAAAAAGGCATCAATTTGGGCAGCATTAGTAGCTTCTAAAGATCAAATTTTAGAGGTACATTATGGAGTATTGGAGCCATAAAATCATAGTTTTGGGTAGTAGATTAGTGGAGTGTTAAAGATGCAAAAAGGTGAGCCCAAGAGTTGTTTCTAGACAGCCTAGAAGAGCTGCAATATCATCTACAAAAGGCAAAAATTTAGATGACTTAAATCACAATCACCATCACCATCATAATCATAATTATATATAGATGAGAAAAGGTATGCAACAAAGGTGTAAAAGGTTCATTAGTTGAAATTTTATATTTAGTTTTTTATCAAGTTTATTGAGCACGAGTTTCAAGGTTACATAAATAGTGTTCATTCAAGTCTTCAAGGTAGTGTAAAAGTTATTTTTTACAAGTTTCAAACCTACACAAGAAAAAATATAGAAGTTAGATATATTTTGAGAGAAAGAAACATATCAACATTCTATTGACTATTTCTAAGCAAAAGAAGACTCTACAGATTTGCATATTCTATAGTGCAAAATTGTTATTGGAAAGCTTGGATTAGTAAGTGTGAAAGTAACCAAGCAAAGTAAGAATTTCCAAGGGATAGAAGGCAATATTAACGCCAATGTTAGTCTCACAATGACACTGAGAGGGGGGGTGAATCAGTGTGGCTCTTTATAACTTAAAAACTTCAACTCTTAAAGCCAAAACAATGAAAAATTAAAACCACATAAAGCAAATATAACAAGAGAGCATCACACAACACAAGATGTATCGAGGTTCACCAGTTTTGGCTACTCCTAAAAAATTGACTGTTTGGACTCCCATCCAAATCCAACCTTTGCAAAATACCAATTTTACAATCAATTTACTAGCACCCACTGGAAGGAGCACCAACCCCTGATTTATCTGCACCAACAGAAAGGAGCACCAACCCCTAATTTATCTACACCAATAGAAAGGAGCACCAACCCCTAATTTATCTGCACCAAAAGAAAGGAGCACCAACCCCTAATTTATCTGCACCAACAAAAAGGAGCACCAATCCCTAATTCCAAGCACCAACTTGGACTGCAATTTTGAAACTATAAGATTGATATAAAAATTCCTCTGCTTATACAAGAACCTGACTGGTCTATTGCTAACCCAACCTCTCTCGCTATCTACCAAAACATCACACACACTTAAGGCTCTGCTTACTACACTTTTACGGCCCTATTACAACCCTCTTGCTGTGCTTCTTACTGCACTCTTACGGATCTCATGGCTTTGCTAACCGCTCTCTTACGACACTCTTCCAACCCTCTTTTTGTAGCACATTTGCTCTTTTCAGTAGCAATTTAATTCTCCACGTAGACCTCTTTTTATAACAAAGTTTTGACTCTATTTTTAACTTACATATTTTTGCATGCAACTTATAAATAGAAACTTCTATATGTAACTCCTTTAACACACAGTATTCTCTCATGCATCCTATTAATAGTTATGGCTCTTTGTTTGGTCTTCGACTGATGACTTTCAGTTTAACCGTCGCTCGATGCTTTCACTCATGAATCGGCCCTATAACTATCATTCGACTTCAGTTCACTATTCTTATTTTAGTTGCATGATTTTTCTTTGTAACTCACACCTTAGAATCGACGTATCGACTTCGATTACCTCTTCTTATTTTAGATGCATGATTTTCTTCTGCAACAGGCCCTGTAACTGCTGAATAACTTCAGTTAACTGTCACATATCTTATTTCGGCTAGGTTCTCTTCTTAGCTCACGTTAAAGTGACTTGTCACGAAATCGTGACACTTCTGCCTCTTTGTCCTCTTCTCGAATTTTGCCCATGAAAACACATGTCACGATATCATGACACTTTCGCCTCTTTCCTACTTTACTTGGTTTGAACCCGTGAAAACACAACATGTGATATCACGACACTTTCGTCTCCTTGCTACCTTACTTGGTTTGAACCCGTGAAAACACAACATGTCGCGATATCACGACACTTTTGCCTCCTTGCTTCTCTTCTTGGGTTGTACCTGTGAAAACACAACATGTCACAATATTGTGACACTTTCACCTTCATACTCTTTCCTATTTACTTTTGTCGCGATATCGCGACACTTCTGCCTTCTTACTTTCTCTCTCCTCCTTTGGTCGTGAAAATGCGACCTGTCGCGATATCGCGACACTTTCTCTCCTTTGCTCTTTCTCTTGCCTTCGAGTCATGAAAACACGACATGTCGCGATATCATGAAACTTTATCTCCTTTGCTCTTTCTATTGCCTTCGGGTCATGAAAACGTGACATGTCACGATATCGCGACACTTTTTCTCTCGGACTCTCTCTCTTGCAATATGTCGTGAAATCGTGACACTTTTTCTTTCGGACAATCTCTCTTGCAATATGTTGCGAAATCGTGACACTTTTTCATCCGTACAATCTCTCTTGCAATATGTCATGAAATCGTGACACTTTTTCATCCGTACAAACTTCCTTGCAATATGTCATGAAATTGCGACACTTTTTCGTCCGTACAATCTCTCTTGCAATATGTCGAGAAATCGTGACACTTTTTCTACTTGCCTTTCTCTCTTCCAACATGTCATGAAATCGTGACACTTTTTCTTTCGTACTATCTCTCTTGCAATATATCACAAAATCGTGACACTTTTTCTACTTGCCTTTCTCTCTTCCAATCATGTCATGAAATCATGACAATTTTTCTTGCTTGCGCTTTCTCTCCGAACATGTCATGAAATCATGATAGTTTTGCTTGCTTGCGCTTTCTCTCCGAACATGTCACAAAATCGCAACAGTTTTTCTTGCTTGCGCTTTCTCTCCAAACATGTCATGAAATCATGACAGTTTTGCTTGCTTGCGCTTTCTCTCCAAACATGTCACGAAATCATGATAGTTTTGCTTGCTTGCGCTTTCTCTCCGAACATGTTGCGAAATCATGATAGTTTTTCTTGCTTGCGCGAACATGTCATGAAATTGCGACAGTTTTGCTTGCTTGCGCTTTCTCTCCGAACATGTCACGAAATCACGATAGTTTTTCTTGCTTGCGCTTTCTCTCCGAACATGTCACGAAATCATGACAGTTTTGCTTGCTTGTGCTTGCTCTCCGAACATGTCACAAAATTACGACAATTTTTCTTTCTTCTCAACATGTCGCCATATCGCGACAGTTTTTCTTTCTTGCTCAACATGTCGCGATATCGTGATGCTTTTTCTTTCTTGCTCAACATGTCGCGAAATCGCGATAGTTTTCTTCCTTGTGATTTTATTTTGATTTTTAGCATATGGGCCACTTCGGTCTTCTTGGACTACCTGTAGCAACTTCACACAAACATCAGAAACATCGTCATAAGAATTTAACAACACTGCACATACTCTAAGTAAACTCTAAACTCCTGTCAACTGCATCAACTGATATTTCTGACTGTGTTGACAACAATGAGAATACTTTTGCTGCACCTTGCTCAACAGCCAACTTATCTCAACCTACAAAGGGAGTATTAACCATTAGTTTGAGAAGCCAAGAGAGTTAGTTGGATATTATAGGGGGTAAACATCTACACCATTGCATTGAACATTTGCAAGCATCTCTTTAGAGCCACTCAATAGAGCTCTAAAAGTGAAGTATATCCAAGGCAAAGGGAGATATCTCAGACATCATCTACTTGCATTTTATTCACTCAAATAAAGAAGAGAAGTCATTAATATAAAGGTGAAGAAAGTGATTACTTTTTAGACTTCTAATAATATGTATCCATTGAAGGATCATTGAGCAAAAGGTAGGAGAAGCTATTAGCTAAGCTAAGGATATCAAGCAAAATATGTTCTACATCTTGGAAGCCTTTGGTGAAGGCAAAATAAGGTACATTGAAAGGTATCTTACATAGTTGATAGCCTTTGGTGAAGGCAACACAAGGAGCATAGCAAATTCTACCTCCAAGCATTAGATGACACATCACAACTGTGAAGGCATCATAGTATTCTGTTCATAAACTTACATTGGAAGAAGCTACATTGGCACCAAGTCTAGCCACCATTTTACCCATGCAACTTGCACCAAATAAGGCATCCTATTCAGCCAAGGCATTAAACATGAAAGCAATCATAGATTGTAAGGTAGACTCGACAATCCTAATGAGGAGATACATCGATCATCGTACAATGCAAATAGTAAGGACATTTTGGTTTCAAATAAGTATTAGTTTTAAAGAAGGATACTCATAACCTAAATCCATATAAAAGCATTTATTAGCACTCAATTGAAGCATTGAAGAGCAACTACTTCTGCCATAGAAACATTAGAGAATAACCATCATTATCCTATCAAAAGAAATATGGGAAGTAGAACAAGAAGGAAAAAAAAATAAGAGTTTGAATAACCTACATCAATTAGGGTAAAAGAAGCAAATTACTTGCACCACGTGAGAGAAGGCATTGCATGCATTCATAACAACATCAAGGATAACTCAAGAAAAGGAGAATACTTGGATATTATTTGCATAACACTCCCAAAGAAGGCATTAATTGTAGGTGAGGGACATTGAAGGAATCTATTAACATACCTAATGCCACTTGTCATATGACATTGGAAGGAGGAGTGAAATAATTTTTAAAGCAACAAGATAATTCTCACACCACTTAGCATTATCCATAACATGCTACATTTCAAGTTGAAGAGATACCCTTAAAGAGAAGCGTTTGTATAGCCTCCATAAAAGTGACGTCAACTAGAAGTCAAAGGAGAGATCTTAAGGTGCATTAATTAAATATAGAGATCAAGGGAGAATAGCCAGGTAACTCAATAAGTTCTCAGGCCAACACAACTATGTCAAAGAGTAGTACACATAACAGATATAGAAGATTGCAGACCAAAGCAACTTACATCATGGAAGAACACGTCCACCAGTGAGATAGAAGCTCGAAGGCTAAGCGAAATGACATTGAAGGAGAGAAAATTGACTCTTGAATAGACGTGTGAAGGAGACCATGTTCAGTGAGGGGATTAGATGCTCATAGGTCCAAATGCCGATTTTGGAGATAACACTCATACTAGTGAAGAAATAAGTGAAAAGTTTAAATTACATCTTAAAGTTGACAAGAATTCAACTACCATCAAGTCAGAGGAATTCAAGTTGATTACAAAGAGCTTGCAAGTTTGAATTAAAGGTAAGAGTTATATTACAAGTGTATTAAGGTTGAAATCAACTAAAATTTATACTCTAGAGATATTGAATGATAGGAGTAATAAGGTGTTAATATCTAGAAAGCATTTTGATTATCTTGAATAAGGATAGAAAATAGAAGCATTAAAATCTTTATTATTATTGCTTCCATTATTTGCAAACTTTAGTTCAAGGAGTTATAAGGATAGTAAAATATGATTTGCAAATATATAACCTTTCTAAAAACTTCTAACTTGGGAGATATAAGGAATCCTACATCAAAATTATATCATAGAATTTTAGAGATTTATCATAGCATTGATTAAAGAATTTGAAAATATTGCTGATTTTTATCTCATACTCATCCTACTACAAGACAACTTCATTAAACTTGAAAGTGCATAGTTCAATAGGAGAAATAAGAGTTGATTATTATCATTACAAAAAACAACTAAAAGGTGAACTAACAACTATTAAGCACTTTATCAAGCATATAGCTTATCACTAGGGAGACATAAGGAGTTCTACAAAACCTAAGTCTTGAAAAGTTTTATCAAGATCACATTATTTAAACTAAGGAGTTACAAGGAAACATACTAGGACCATCATGACAACAAACAAATTCAACCTTATAGAATCTCAAATACTTAAAGTTCCAAACTACTTCTCTTGGAAAAACAAAGAAGGGCAATCTTGATATTTGAAAAGCTATGGAAAATTGTCAAAGGAATAGTCACTAAACCTAATTTAGGTGATACTGAGATTCAGAAGTTTGAAGAAAGTGATGCAAAAGAATTGATGATAATAAATTTTGCCATCACAGATGAAATACAACCTTACATTAGCTTAGCAGGGACATCTTTGGAATCTTGGAAAATATTCGAGAAAATATTTAAAGGGAAAAATAAAACTACCATCTTAAATCTTCAAACTCAATTACATTCCTTGAAAATGAACAATGGTGAAAGTGTAGAACTATTCCTAAGGAATGTAGTAGATATTAAAGGGAAATTATTAACCTTAGGAGAAGAAGTAAAATATACATTTCTTGTTCAAGTAACCATGAGAGGACTTCTTGATAGCTACAAACATCTAGTTACATCTTTACAAGTCCTAAGTAAAGATACTTCATTTGATGAGTTAGTCAATATGAGGTGGAAAATATAGTTAAAGATGAAATGACTAATAATGCATTGGTATCAAAGAATAATCCATAGGGAAATATTGCATCATCCTCAAAATAACAAAGACCATAGAATAATCGATATTGTCATGTATATAGGAAGAAAGGACATAATACTAACTACTACAGATTCAACCCTAGAAATCAGAATTAGGGAAATCAGACAAATTATGGAAACTACATAATTGGGTATTCCAACCAAGGCACTATCAACCTCAAAAGCATCAGTTTCAACATCCACATACTTCTCAAATCAATACCCTCAAATGGAATATCATGGAGGGAATAAAAAAGGACACTTAGCATAAAGGATTCTAGAAATAGAAGAACTGGAAGAGTCATCAGATGAAAATGAAGATAAAGCTCTTTTAACAAGAGTAACATATCATGAAGATATTAACTATTTGTTTGAACATGACTCAAACAATAGAGAAGGAGGATACAAAATCTAGAACTAGAATCAAGATTCATATTGAAGACTAAAGTCTTCAAAAACCAAACAATGTAATACAGGGGTGTTGGAATATATTACATTATTTGGTTCCTTACTAATGTACCATCATGGGTACATATTTAGATTAGGAGTATATTAGGAGTTAAATACTTTATTAAAGCAATATAATAAATGAACAAGTATTAGAATGTGCAATGATGTAAATGTGCATGTAGTCCACATGTACATGAGTACTTAGAATAGAATAGTGAGGTGTCATAGAAATATTAAAGGCAAAGAGTTGCATCTCATTATAAATAGGCCTTCATAGAGTAGAAGTGAGAGAGGATTTTGGAGTGTATAGGTAGAGTAGTAGTAGATACAATGTAGACCTATTTTTGCAAAATGGAGAGGTAGTGACCTCCATTGCATGACATTGTATATTTTTGTGAGATTTCATATATGAGCATTTCTTGAGCATTGTATCAAGTTTTCTATCATATTTTAATGCATATTATTTAGCCATTATCATAGTTATAATATTGCATGCTTATTTCCATACTTGTGGTTGTATTTCCTTTAAGTTTAAAGCTTCAAAAGCTAACAATCAAAACTTAAAGACTCTTATTTTCTAGGATAATGGAAGTCCCTTAAAACCACCAATAGCGTCAACTACATGTGATCAAATCCTAAATTTTATTGTAAAGTCCCTATTGTATTTCATTGGAGAGGATGCAACCACCTTGATGTAGCATAGGGGGCAGTATCTTTGAAGAACTCAAGATTATACTAAGAGGGGGGTGAACAGTATAAGATACAACTTTTTATTTTCTTTACAAAGTAGTATTATCCAATATTATTAATTGAAATAATTAAACAATGCATAGATCATCACACACATAAGAGACACAGATTTAACGTGGTTCACCCAATGTGGGTTACATCCACAAAAAAAATATTTCTTATAAAATTTCTCAAAAAATCTCTTGGAAACCAATTCTCTATTAAAATATTTATGGGTACCAACCCAAAGGAGACACCAATCCACTGTGCTCAAGTTCATGGACCTATATGCATAGGAGACACCAATATCCTATGCTATAGCTTGTGGAGATTTATACACAAGAGACACCAATCCCCTTTGTTTTGGTTTGTGGACATCTATCCACAGGTGACACAAATCCCCTTTGCTCTGCTTCATGGACATCTATCAGTAGGAGACACCAATCCTCTTTGCTCTGATTTGTGTACCTCTATCCATAGGAGACACCAATCCCATTTGCTCTGGTTCATGGAACTCTATCCATAGGAGACACCAATCCCCTTTGCTCTAGTTTTTGGACCTCTATCCATAGGAGAAACCAATCCCATTTTCTCTGATTCATGGAAATCTATCCATAGGAGAACTCAATCCCCTCTACTCTAATTTGTGGATCTCTATCTATAGGATACCTCAATCCCATTTGATTTGATTATTGGACCTCTATCCACAAGAGACCTCAATCCCCTCTACTCTAATCTGCTCTAAGACTTTACACAAGGCTTTCTCAAATCTACTCCAAAACCTACTCTCAATTTTTATCAAATATGCTCCAAGCCTACAAACAAGTCTTGCTCAATTCTACACCAAAAACTACTCTCAAATTTGCTCAAATTTGTTGCAAGCCTACACACAAGGCTTTCTAAAATCTGCTCACAGAACTTACTCTCAACTTTCCTCAAATCTTCTCACAGAACTTGTGCTCAACTTTGCTCAAATATGCTCCAAGCCTACACATAAGACTTGCTCAATTTTTTTCCAAAACCTACTATCAAATTTACTCCAAGACTACAAATAAGTCTTTCTCAAGTATGCTCACCAAAAATTGCTCACAATCCTACTCAAATCTACTCACAAACCTGCTCAACTCTTCTTATAACTCTAATCAAATATGCTCACTAAACCTGCTCAAATCTACCTCAATGCTGCTCACAGAACCTGCTTGATGCGTAGTCGTTATACCATCATTAATTCTCAATGAATCTGTCAATCCAGGGTAGTGTACAAGGCTATTTGCAGAAGAAGTGAAACAGCTATAACTTAGGTCAATTTAGAGCAACAGGTCTTATTGGTGAAATCGGTTGTGTGGGGGGTTTTAGGACATTCCTATCTCTAAATTGAATGAAATAAACCTTAATATAAGTTGCAGAATTGGAAACTAATCATTAACTGCAGAAATAAAGTCCTAATTACAATTACAGAATGAGACCTAATTATATTGCAGAAATAACAGTTGCAGAATTGAAAGTCCGATCCTAATTGCAAAAGGAAATCTAATTACTTTTGCAAGTAATGAAAGTCTAGATCTAATGTGGAAATAAAAACTGTCAAAGTTCTGTAATAGAAGGTTGTCAATCTTCTGTGCAGGATTTGACAGCAAAACATAAAATGCAAGAAATTGTTGAAAAATAGTAAATTCTGGAAATAATAGTCTGAAATAAAGTGGAAGCTTTGTTGAAAGTAAGATTGTAACTAAAACATTAAGCACAAGGTTAATATAAGCATAAATAAACTAAGACTACAAATATTGTCAACTGTTTTCAAGCAATTGAAATAATAAGTTCTACAACTCATTCTGCTGCAGCAAAATCAGAATAAAAACCTGCTTGTTAGTCCTCCTCCTAGGTCTGGAAGTGGCCAACCTCTTTGTCCAAAAGAAGGTGTAAGTCTCTCTCTCTTTCTAAATCTTAATAACACTCATTTACAAGCAATATGAAATAGAACTGGTGCACTTTATTTATTAGAAGACATGATTACAATAATTCTACTGAAAAACTGTTACAAGACTGTAACAGTCAATTTCTACCTATACTTTGTATTTTCTGCTAGCTTCCTTACTCTTTTCTCACTATTTTCTACCTCCTTTTCTACCTACTTTTCTACCTCCTTTTCTACCTACTTTTCTACCTACTTTTTTACCTACTTTTCTACCTACTAGGCTCAACCTGAACGGGAGCAATATTTATAGCTATCCTATGATCTAATTACAAACAAAGAATATCTCAAAAGATCTAATCCTACAATGCTGCAAAAAATTCTGGTTTTATCCTAGAAGAGGACTAAAACTTGATCTTTCCCTTAATTATGGCTTTGGTCGACAATGATGGCAAAGACAGATGGAAGATATTTCTCTTTACCTTTTCCAACCTTTATTTCCCTTTTTTCGGCTTCAAAAATTGGTCAACAGGTCAAAGAAACATATTCTGTTCTTCATTCCGAAGATAAGTGGCTTCATTCCGAAGACTATGCAATTCTCATTCTGAAGATCGCTCATTCCGAAGATACTGCATTCTCATTTCGAATATTTCTCATTTCGAAGATACTGCATGCTTCATTTTGAAGATCTGCTCATTCTGAAGATACTGCATTCTTCATTCCAAAGATCCGCTCATTTCGAAGATGCTGTGTTCTTTCATTTCGAAGATATCTGTTCATTCCGAAGATACTTTGGAATGAACAAATGTATGCTTTTTCAATGATTTCTTCTACATATCTCAGGTGGGTTATCTCCTAAGATCAAATTCCAATGGTCTTCATCCCTTTCCTCATGTGAATTCCATGCCTTGCTATTTATGGACAGCTGGCTGGAATTTACATGGGAAAGACCAGTTTTTGCTGCATAGCAACAGTTTGCTTGCACTATTGCCAGATTTAGGTGAAATAAATGCTTGAGACAAATCAAAACATGATTAGTGAAATGCTGCTATTATTCTAAGCATATCCCATTGTAGCAAATCATAGCAAAAAGAACACAAAACTATGCAAAAAGTCTGTAAAATCAGCATATAATATTTCAAATACATTGATCATGCAAAATGGTTAATATACAACATATTGAATCAACTTAACTAACATATCAGATAAAACATAAGAGTTTATAGGAATTTTTAATGTTCAAAACATGTTATGATTGAGGCATTTCCAGGCCTCATCACTGCTCAAATATTCCCAAATATTGCATACAAACAATGCTTATATCTTTCCCAAAAGTGCTTTCTTTGGCTAAAGTATTTCAAACATATTCTACCCAGAATTATTTTTCTTCATGAATATATAGAAAATGATATGCAATACTAATATCCAATATATTCTTTCACATTCATTAAGTTTATCGCTTTCTCATATCTCACATTTATTATGTTAAAAAATATAGCTCTAGTATAGCACTTGATAATTGAATTTCTTATGTACTCCCAAAATAAATCAAAACTAATGCACAACTTTGCTTCACAAAACTTGTCTATGACTCTTGCACTTTCATTCCCAATACCATTAAAAAAAAATGCTCAATTTTACTTCACAACTTTGGTCTATAGCCCTTGCAATTTTATTTCCAATATCAATGAAAACTAATGCACAACTTTGTTCTCAAACCCTTGCACATATATTCCCAATTTCATTCAACACTAATGTACATCAAATCAATCCTTATACCTCCAATCATATGATATCAAAATATTTTCTTCAAACATAAAATATCCTTGATAAAGGAATTAAATAACCATACCTCCAAATCTACCTTGATGATGATGAGCTTCCCAAATCTATCTTGACAAGTAATTTATTTTCTTTCACCAAGCGCATGATTTCCTTTCTCTACCTTGAAAAACAATGCTTGCAGGAATTGACACTGTGACCTCCTGCTCCATGGCACCCTAGCACTAGCCAAGCATACAACTAGGCTACCCCAGTGGGTAGCAACAATAATGCATAATGTAAATTTAAACCTTCCTCTTTGCTACCACTCAAAACAATGTTTCTGCCACCAAAATAGTACCTGTGTGAATAAAAAATGTGACCTTCTCCCTTGCAGTGCCTTAGCGCTAGCCAAGCGACCAACTGGGCTAGCTACCTAGTTGAAACCTATAGTGTAACACCTTGTCCTTATCTTGACATTACCTCCTATCAAAATTTGTGTTCCCTTCTTCTTGTGATTCACAGTTTCAATGCACGAAAGGATTTTAAATTGCACTACACAAAAACCTTAGCCAAACAAATATTTTAGTGCATTATTTATATGCATATTGCCTCCTTTCACAATGACATCGGTGCTCATGTTTTTATTTTTTATTTTTGACTTTCATATAGCCTCTAATAATTTTTGGTGCTCTTTATTTTTAAACCTTCTTTTGATTATAATATTTTAAATCTAAAAGATTTAAATATTATAATATTTAAACCTTTGGCCCTTGGAAAAATAAATCTCTGTTTTTAAACCTTTGCGTCCTATCGTGGTCTTTAAATAAATTTTAAGTAATTATAATAAAACCGTTTAAACCTTGTCCTTCTTCATAATATTTAAATTTGACATTTAAATATTATTAATCCTTCTCTTAGAAAAATACTTTGGAGATATACCTTGCCTTGAATTTTGTCCATAGTACCTTGCCTTGAATTTTGTCCATATACCTTGCTTTTGAATTTTATCCATTGCTTGCTATTCATCAAACCCATGGGGAATATTTTTGCCTTGACTACCATGCACCTTTGTGTTGGCAATTTTGGGTACTTTGGGTACATTGCCTTTGCTCAAGTGTATAAGTTGTCATTGATGTCAAGAAGCTTTTGAAGGAATTTGATTTGATGTAAAATAATTTGTTTTGATGAAGGTTACGGCTTGATAGGTTCGAAAGAAAGCAAGTTAGAAAAGTGTCACGATATCGCGACATGTCGCATTTTTGCGACTTAAGCAGGAGAGAGAAATAAAGTTAGAAAAGTGTCACAATATCGCGACATGTCACAGTTTCATGACTCAAAGAGGAGAGAGAATTTTCGAGTCAGAAATGTCACGATTTCGCGACATATTGCAAGGAAGGTTGAACAGACGAAAAAGTGTCACGATTTCGTGACATGTTGTAGGAGAGAGAGTTCGAAAGAAAAAGTGTCACGATTTTGCGACATAATGCAGGAGAGAGAGTCCGGGAGAAAAAGTGTCATGATATCGTGACATGTCGGGTTTTCGCGACCCGAAGAAAAGAAAAGCGCTAAGGAGAAAAAGTGTCATGATTTCGTGACAAGTCAGAAGACAAAGTGGAAGCAAGATAAAGTGTCATGATTTCGTGACATGCTGCAGAACTCGAAGTGAGAACTATCATGATTTTGTGACATGCTGCAGAACTCGAAGTGAGAACTATCATGATTTCGTGACATGCAGCAAAGGGAAGAGTCTGAAATGAGAAATGTCATGATTTCGCTATAGGTTGCAAAGAAGACATACGAAAGCTGAAAGCATCGTGATTTCATGACAGGTTGCAAAGAAAGCATACAAAAAGTTGATAGCATCACGATTTCATGACAGGTTGAAGAGAAAGCAAACAGATGTAGAAAGTGTCACGATTTCATGACAGTTTGAGATGGTAGCGTTTGGTTGGAGAAAGTGTCACAATTTTGCGACAAAATCAAAGAGGAAGGCTATGAAGACAGAAGTGTCGTGATATCACGACAGAAGTGAAGATGAAGTCTGCAGAGGTAGAAGTGTCATGATTTTGTGACAAAAGTAGAAAGGAGGTCGACAAAGGGAGAAGTGTCGCGATATCATGACAAAAGCAAAGTTGATGTTGACAAAGACAAAAGTGTTGCGATATCGCGACAAGAGCTTAGTTGAAGTCGACAAAGGCTAAAGTGTCACGATATCACGACAAAAGACAAAAGAAAGTGTGCGGTTGCAAAAATGTCATGATATCGTGACATGTTGTAGTTTCATGGCAGAAGCTACAGAAGAGTTACAAAGGCAGTGAAGCCGACAAAGTTAAATTTTAGCCGACGAATATCAGGGCTTGCAGCTGACGAAGATTAGGGTTTGTTTTTATTATAACAGCCGACTAAGATTAAAGTTTTCATTATGAAAATTTTGTTATAAAAGGAGGGCTATTGGGAGAAGTTGAGGTGTGTATCATGTGTTGGAATTGCGACGTTCGTAGATAGTGCACAGAGCAAGAAGTTCGATCATCGAGAGCGAGTGCAAAATTCGATCGTAGTGTGCAGAGTGCATTTCATCGAATCATTCTAAGTGTGAAAGATAACAAAGGAAGTAGAGAGTGCGAAGATGGTGCTGCTGTGATTGCATAGAGGTGCAAAGATTGAAGTTTGATCAAGTGTGGCTGTGATTGCGTAAATAATGCAAAAGGCGTAGAGAGAACAAAGGGCAAAAATGAATGTGAAGTGTTGTAGCTTGAGGACAAAGGTGCATTGGTTCTTTGAGAAGAACCTGAGGACAGATTTGGCAAGTATTTGAGAAGGTTTGTGTGCAGAGGATTGATTTGTTCACAGTTGGACAGATCTGACAAACAAAGGAAGACTTGTACTAGATCAACTGACTGTGTTTGGTACAAAGTTCTTGAGACTGCGTGGACGTGATCATAGAAGGTAGAGGTCTCTTAGGCTAAGCATTGAGGACAGGAGTTCTTCGATGGAAATGAGTTCCACGTGCTTGGCAAGAGGTAGAGGTAGTTGATCTTCTGAGGGATCATTTCCCGAGTAGAGGGGAAGGTATCTCCTTTGAGCCGAGGCTCATAAACATTGTAATTGGGAAGGATTATCAAAGAACTTTGAGATAACTTTTAGAGAAAAGTTTTGTGGATGTAGCCCAGCCATTCTGGGTGAACCACGTTAAAATTGATGGCACTTTGTGGATGATTTTGTGCATTGTGTTAATATTGCTTTGGGTATATTGCTTTACTATTTTGAATTATAAAGGAAAAAATAAAAAGAGGTCTTATACTGTTCACCCCCCCCTCTCAGTATAAGCTTGTGTTCTTCACTTTGACATCAAAATATTTCTACCTCATGTACCCTTTGACATCAATGACAACTCAATATACTCAATATTTCTAACAATATCCCCCTTTGTCATTGATGGCAACCTTACAAAAAACTTTCTTTTATTGTTGTTGGATTCTCAATATGCTCCCCCTGAGAAGTTGATCCCCCTCATTGAATTCTCTCCCCATTTGAAATCAATGGTAAAGGGATCCTTGGGGCTAAAAATAAAATATTTAGCATAGCCCCCTCACCACATCCTTTTCTTGAGGAGATTAATTATAGAATGGGAGTGAAACTACCAAATTATTATGCTCCTCTTCTTGTTTCATTTTATTTCTCCAAAATTTTGAAGTCATACCTCTTTGAAAATTTTGACTTTCCTTCTTCTTGCTCGTCTTCGAAAATTCAAGAAACACTGTTCTACTCCATTTTTCTTTATGCCCAAAATTATTGCAATTGAAACACATGAAATTGTAGTCCTTGGAAAGTGCAAGTGACTTGAAATTTCTTTTGGTGAAGCCATAATAATTCTTACCATGAACCCTGCAATGCATAGCTTTATGACCAAAAATATTACATGAGTAGCAATAACCTCGGAAGAGATATTTATTTTGCCTTAGAGGATATGATAGCATGGTTCTTTCTTTTCTTTTCATGTGATAGTCCCTATTACTTGATGGTGCATTATTTTATTCCTCTTTGATGCTTTCACTTCTCAACTTATCATTATAGGTCTTAGGCTCTTCTTCAAATACCTTCTTTGATGCTTCTATTTATTTTGAGCTTGACTCACCTTCTTGTACCTATTGACCTTCCTCATAACCAAGTCCAATATTTATAAATGGAGATCTCTATGTTTTGATAATATCATCTAAATATTTTTAGCTTTTCCTAAACTGATATATCTTATTATTGAATCTCTCAAGTCCCTTCCTTAGAATGTCAGCTTCATGTTCTAGTCTTTCACATTCTAGTTCTTTTGCCTTTAATTTCTCAACCATAACTTCTTCAATTATTTTTGTCTCTTCAACCTTCACTTTTAAGTCTATGAGATATTGTAGGAGCTTTGTATTTGTTTCCTCATCCTCTTGAAATTGAGCCTTCAATTTTGAATTCTTCTTTCTAACCCTTTTCAATTCTCCAAGAACAACAATAAATT
Source organism: Wollemia nobilis (assembly GCA_028583015.1). Lineage (NCBI taxonomy): Eukaryota > Viridiplantae > Streptophyta > Pinopsida > Araucariales > Araucariaceae > Wollemia > Wollemia nobilis. Next base: position 1,656,133 of record JAQPPZ010001316.1, on the reverse strand, counting down.
CCTCCTCTATGTTAACCATGGTTTCTTATTCATTTTCTAAATATTTCTCTTTTTCTAGATATTTAATCACAAGAGCATCTTCTTTCTCTTCTTCTTGGTTTTTGTCAACAGGAGAATCTTCATTCTCTTCTATGGCCAAAAATAATATTTCTTCCTTTTTATTATTGAAGAAGCTTTCATCACTTTCACTTGAAGCACTGCTTTCTTCTTCAGCATAAAAAATCTTCTTGTGGCTTTGAAAGATCTTCTTCTCATGCTTACCTTGACCATGCCTATTTTTATTTTCATAATAAAACTTTATTTCCTTATTTTTCTTGTAATCCTTTTCTTATTCACTACTACTACCTCCATTTTATGGAAAATTAGCTGCATAGTGACCACTGTTACCACAACTAAAATATTTCATAGTCTATATTTTTGTGTTTTCTTGGAATCTTCTTATTTATTCTCACAAAGTTAACCTCTTCTCCACTACTTGATTCATCTCTTGATTCTTGTTATTTATTTATTTCCTTCTTTGAAGCTTTGAATGCTGCATCTCTTTTTGATGTTTTTTATTTTTCTATCCTCATATCATAGGTTGTGAGAATTACATGTAGCTCATCCATGCTTAAAGTTTTGAGATCCTTCATATCTTCTATTATTAAAACCTTTGCATCATACCTCATAGGGAGTGACCTTAATATTTTCTAAACAATAGTAGATTCCTCAATCTTTTCTCCAAGTCCACAAATAGTGTTGACAACCTCATCAACACGAAGTAGATACATAGCAATATCTTCATCATATTTCATATTCAAGTCTTCAAACTTACTCTTGTGTGTTTGAAGTTTTACCATTTTTGACCTTGTCATATCCTTCATATGTTCTCTATAAATTATCCCACATTTATTTTGCTGAAGTGCATTGTATGACTTTCAAAAAATTTGATTCATATAACCCACTCAAAATAGCATTCATTGCCTTGGTATTATATTCATATGGTTTCTTACCACTTGCATCTTTAGGAGGAGTTGTAGATGGTGTGAATCCATTTTAAACAGATTCCGATGTATCATATCCATGTGCCATCAAATAAGTCTTCATCCTCACACTCTAGAAGGCATAGTTAGTCCCATAAAATAATGGAGCCTTATTTGATAAAAACCCTTCCTTATGATCCATGTGTGTTCCTATAAGATCTTTCTTCAAGCTGTTGGGCTTTCACGAAGAAACCCACTCTAATACCAATAGAAGAACAAAAGCTTATACTGAGAGGGGGGTGAACAGTATAAGATAAAACTTTTAATTTTCTTTCCAAAGCAATATTATCCAATGTTATCAATTGCAATAATGAAACAATTCATAGATTATCACACACATAAGAGGCATAAATTTAACATTTTTCACCCAATATGGGCTACATCCAAGGAGAAAATATTTCTTATAGATTTTCTCAACAAATATCTTGGGAACCAATTCCCTATTACAATGTTTATGAGCACCAACCAAAAGTAGATACCAATCCCCTATGCTCAAGTCCATGGACCTCTATCCATGAGAAATAACAATCCCCTCTACTCTAGTTCGTGGATATCTATCTACAGGAGACACCAATCCCATATGCTCTGGTTCATGGACCTCTATCCATAGGATACACCAATCCCCTTTTCTCTAGTTCATGGACCTATATCCAAAGGAGACACCAATACCCTTTGCTCTAATTCATGGACCTCTATCCATAGGAGACATCAATATCATTTGCTCTAGTTTATGGAACTCTATCCATAAGAGACACCAATCCCCTTTGATATAGTTCATGGACCTCTATCCATAGGAGACACCACTCCCCTTTGCTCTAATTCATGGACCTCTATCCATAGGATATCCTAACACACTTTGCTATAATTCATGGACCTCTATATATAGGAGACATCAATCCCCTCTCATATGATTCATGGACCTCTATCCACAGGAGACCTCAATCCCCTCTACTCTAATATTCTTCAAGCCTTTACACAAGGCTTGCTCAAATATTCTCCAAAATATACTCTTAACTTTGCTCAAATATGATCTAAGCCTACACATAAGGCTTGCTCAAATCTACTCCAAAACCTGCTCTTAACTTTGCTAAAATCTGCTCCAAGCCTACACACAAGGCTTGCTCAAATCTACTCACATCTACTCAAATATGCTCATAGAACTTGCTCTCAACTTTTCTCAAATCTGCTCCAAGCCTAAACACAATTCTTGCTCAAATTTTATCCAAAACCTACTCTCAAATCTTCTCAAATCTGCTCCAAGCCTTCACATAAGGCTTGCTAAAATATGCTCACCAAAAGTTGCTCGGAATCCTGCTCAAATCTGCTCACAAAACCTGTTCAAATCTTCTTATAACTCTGCTCAAATATGCTCACTAAACCTGCTCAAATATACCTCAATCATGATCATAGAACCTGCTCGAATATTCCAAAATATTGCATACAAACAATGCTTATATCTTTCCCAAAAGTGCTTTATTTGGCTAAAGTAATTCAGACATATTCTACCCAAAATTATTTTTCTTCATGAACATATAGAGAATGATATGCAATGCAAATATCCAATATGTTCTTTCACATTCATTATATATGTCGCTTTCTCATATCTCACATTTATTGTGTTCAAAAAGATAGCTCTAGTATAGCACTTGATAATTGAATTTCTTATGTACTCCCAAAATCAATCAAAACTAATGCACAAATTTGCTTCACAAAACTTGTCTATGACTCTTGCACTTTCATTCCCAATACCACTAAAAAATAATGCTCAATTTTACTTCACAACTATGGTCTCTAGCCCTTGCAATTTTATTTTCATTATCAATCAAAACTAATGCACAACTTTGTTCTCAAACCCTTGCACATATATTTCCAATTTCATTCAACACTAATGCACATCAAATCAATCCTTATACCTCCAATCATATGACATAAAAATATTTCCTTCAAACAAAAAATATCCTTGAGAAAGGAATTAAATCACCATACCTCCAAATATGCCTTGATGATGATGAGCTTCGCAAATCTGCCTTGACAAGTAATTTTCTTTTCTTCCTCCAAGCGCATGATTTCCTTTATCTGCCTTGCAAAATAGCACTTGTAGGAATTGACCCTATGATCTCCTACTCCATGATGTCCTAGTGCTAGCTAGGTATCTAGTTGGGCTACCCCAGTGGATAGCAACAATAATGCACAACGTACATTTAAACCTTCCTTTTTGTTGTCGCTCAAAACAATATTTCTGCCACCAAAACAACACCTACGTGAATCGAATCTATGTCCTCCCTTGTAGTGCCTTAGTACTAGCCAAGTGACTAACTAGGCTAGCTACCCATTTGAAACCTATAGTGTAGCACCTTATCCTTATCCTCACTTTACCTCTTACAGAAATTCACATTCCCTTATTGTGATTTGTAGTTTCAACGCGTAAAAGGATTTTGAATTACACTACACAAAAAGCTTAGCCAAACAAATATTTTAGTGCATTATTTATATGCATATTCCCTCCTTTCACAATGACGTCGGTGCTCATGTTTTTATTTTTGATTTTTGACTTTCATATAGCCTCTAATAATTTTTGGCGCTATTTATTTTTTAAACCTTCTTTTGATTATAATATTTTAAATCTAAAATATTTAAATATTATAATATTTAAACCTTTGGCCCTTGGAAAAATAAATATTTGTCTTTAAACCTTTGCCTCCTCTTGTGGTCTTTAAATCTTTTTCAAGCAATTATAATAAAACATTTTAAACCTTGTCCTTCTTCATAATATTTAAATTTGGCATATAAATATTATTAATCCTTATCTTAGAAAATTACTTTGGAGATATACCTTACCTTGAATTTTTTCCATAGTACCTTACCTTGAATTTTGTCCATATACCTTGCTTTTGAATTTTATCCATTGCTTGCTATTCATCAAACCCATGGGGAATATTTTTGCCTTGACTACCATGCACCTTTGACATCAAAATATTTCTGCCTCATGTACCCTTTGACATCAATGACAACTCAATATACTCAATATTTCCAATAGTATTCCCAAAGTGGGATGTGATATGGAAGATCCTGAGATGAACTATATGCTTCTAAACAACTTCAACCCAAATCATATACGTTGTACAATTTACGTTGTATATTTTACAAAAGATTCAAAATGCTTGTACGATCACTAAATCGTATAGTTATACTATCCAAATCATACAAAACTATAGAATGTATGATTTTACACTTAGTCACTTTTCTGAAAGTCATTTTGGAATGCAAACTCAATAGTTTTGTAATCGATTTCTCCAAAACCCTTGTTTTCATTAATTGGTAAGTTTAGTTATGCAATTTTTTTGTCAAATTGGGAAAATGATCATATGTACAGTTTGGCATGGGCAAATGTACATATTCACAAACCCTTTTTGCACTTTGCATCTTTATATTTGTCAATTTGCACACCAATCCTCTTCAAGATAAGTTTTGGAACATTCTGTTAACGCAATTGCCAATCCAACTTTAGACATGTAAAATGTAATTCAATGTATCAATTTAATATCTTCAGTTCCTACATCCAAAAATTGTACAACATCCTGGAAATGTCTGAGTACAATAATTTTCATCCATAAATCATTCATTTATCAATACACCAATTTTTAGGATCAAGAGTGTAATAATTCCATTGTAATCCCAAAGGTTTAGCAGTCTAGCATACTTGCATAGAATCCACATCATATAGTTACCAAAAATTGTACAACAAAATCCAAAATAACACATAATTCACCATGCTTGCTTTCTTATTCATATAATTTTATAAAATGTATAGGATTGGTTTTGAACAATAACCATTATCAAGGAATAACATGCAATACAATGAACAATTCTTCTGAACCATCAATGAACATACCATGAAATATGAACAACAACAATATCATGCTATGAGAAACCAAGAAAAACCATCAAAATTGAATTTGTCGGCTATATAATGCATACTCAGACTATTCCAAAGTAGTTTCTAAGACATCACATTATTCACAACTACCATATCACATAATCTCAAAACAATTAATGCACTAATGTTTTACTAAGCCATAATTTGATTTTCATCAAATTCACCTAAATTCACATTTCCCTTAATTTCATGATATTTGACTTGTATGTTTTAGGCATTTGTACAATTTCACTCATTTGTACATTTATAACCCTACATTAGTACATTTTCATAAAACTAATAAAATTGTGCAAATGCAATTTTCACTTCTTCTAGGAGGTGGATTTGCTGCCTACATCTGTTGTCCCCTTTACATCATTCGGTGTCCTCACCGAATCAGTCTTCTTGGTCTTGGCCAATGGATCATGTAGAAAATTATTGATCTAAATATGGAGAGTAGCACACTCATTTTTCAACCTAGCCATGTTTTTGTTGAATTCCAGAGCCTTCAATCCATATTTGTTAACCTTCTCTTTCACAGTAGCCAAGAATTGAACTAAATCCTTCTCTCAATAAAATTATCCCTTGCATATGTTCTCTATCAATGCCACTTTTGTTCAAGCTACTATGACTAACTCCTCATTCTTCTCTAGGATGACCTAAATATTTTGATGTATGTCAACTTCACAAGCTAAAATATGCTCATCCTTAGCCCAAAGCTGAGCCTTATGATCCATGATCATATCATTGTAGCACTTGGCATCCATTGCCATCTCCTCAATTTTATGGTCCTTCTATTGTAGTTTCTCTTCAGCTACCTTCAACTAGTCCTCCTATTTGGCCAACTGTTCTCACTGTGCTGCCAGCTTTTCTTCCAACTACTTCATGCACTCTTTTGCTTGTTGTATCACAAGTTGTTTTTCCTATTCTTGTGAGCATATCTTATCTTCTTAAGCAATATTAATGTTACTCCATTCAACCTCTACCTTTTTCAACATTTCCTCAACCTTGATCTTCCTACGCTCTAGTTATTCTTCAATCATAGCCATTTCATTTCAAGTAGCATCTACTTCTTCCTTTTGTGCTTCCTTAGCTTGATAAATTTTTTCAAGACCCAAGATTAGCCACTCGGTCCAATGCGTTATTAAATTCAATTTCCATAGGGTGAAGAATAACTTTGAAGGTGCCCTTCAAAATTTTGTATTTGGTGTATTCAATGGATAACTCTGACACATTGCTCGATCCAAGTACACTCGTGGATATACCCTATAATTGGTCCTCACTCCATTCGATAATTTTGCAATTCCCAACATTGTTGTTACCTCTTCCCTTGGTAATTTCCATGGGTTTTGTGCATGAATATGGGCTATCTATATTGTACATTATTCACTACACACCCACTCTATGACCTTATCCAATTCAATGAAGGTTTTCTCCCTCTAGTACTTTAGTTGTCCAATGCCACCAATAAAAAATTAAAACCTGGTGCTAGTAAATATCTTGCTAATTTGTTGGAAGAAATGCTCTACATATTCATCTGTGTTTTCACCATCATTCCCCAAAATACCAAATTGAGGTACTTAAAGAAAAAATCTTGTATGAAGCCTCTCATCCATTTCCTATGGTGGATTTTTTTCCTCCTCTTCCTCCTATGGAACTGAACTTCCTCCAATTTCTTTTATTACACCTGCTACATTCCCTTCCTATAGCAAAATGTGAGCTACAGTATTGTTCGTATTTTCTTCTTTATATGGTCTAACCTCTAACCGTTGAAGTTGGATTAGACTATTCTTGTGATAGTTGTGTGTTCTACTACTCTGACTGACTATTGTCTCCTTGCATCACTATCCTTATCTAAGGCTTCTTATTTTCCTTAATTTCATCTAGTGGAGATACCATCACTATTTTTTCTTTTATTTTTGGTGGTATCATTATTCTTTCCCATTGGTATTTAGATGAATCTAAAAAATCAAAATCATTGGTCTAAAGTAGTACAAGAGATCCCATTGCTTCTCCTATTTATCCTATGCCATATGGCACACTAATATCTATAAAATATAAATCCTCTAAATCCAAGTACACATCATTTGGATTGTTTCGCCTAGGATCAAGTTGCTTCATCTGCACATGAGTCTTCTCTCTTATCTATTTCTTCAATTTTCTATGTGTCCTAATCCACACTGGATTGGATGTTGGTGCTACTACCTCCTCCTCTTCCTAAGATTATGGCTACTCTTGTGGCCATTTATCAAGTGCCTACTTCTCCAAGGTAGTTTCAATCCATATTTATCTCTTCCTCCAAGGATGAACTTCCTCATCTGATGAAGTCTCCTCTTCAATCATAGGAGGTTCTAATTTCTTTGTTGTCTTCTTAGGTTGAGGTTTATTTGGAGTCACTTTTTTAATAGGTACAATATTCACCCATCACAATATAGTAGGTTGATATGGTGATAATTCATGACGTAGTGTGAAGCTTGGAAAGTGAATACCTATTTGGGAAATTGCATCCAACATAAGAGAAATAGCATGAAAATTCATAGCAAAGGCCTTTCTACTTATAGCCAATAGCTTCTAAATTTTTTGTTCCAAATAGGTTCCCCAATAATAATGTACTCCTTGGATGATGCCCTCCACATACTATGACATCCAAATCAACATATCAGAAGATCGTGCTTCTCCTGACAAGTGAGCTTTGCTTAATTTCACAACTTTTAGGACCAAATTGTTTAGCTACTACTAGAGACTTAACAGTTGTGAGTGTAGTAATCAACCTATGGATCTAAATTTGGTCCACCATATTTTTCTAAATAGGAAGTCCTTTGTTAGGCAATTTGAATATCCTTTGAAATACTACAATTGAGAATTCGACCTTGATATGTTGGTTGTTCTCCTACACATAGGTGTAATTCTTACTGGGTTCGTACGATTGTAAGGTCTATAACAATGATTCGTTATGGAATACTTTATACTAAGGTGTGATCTATACCAATATACTAACTTGAATTTTAGTCAGTTCTCCTCTTAATGGATTCTTTTTATCAAATCTTTCCCACAAATTCTGATAAAAATCAGTTGTTGGTTATCCAAAGGTGATATCCTTGATATCAACTTTTTTATTTTCCTCTTCACTATGTAGTTCATCCTGCTCCTCTAGGGTAGTCTCCCGATGAACCTCGCTATGAAGTTCCCATAAGTGTGCCCTTGGTGGTTCCATCTCATCCCTCAAAAATTGCAATGGTGGTCTTAATCTACCATCACACCAATATCTATGACCTCTCCATGGCATACACACTATCCCTCTCCAAGGATAGTAGCCACATATTTCATATGGCTAAAACTCTCACCCTTGATCTTGTACTACGCAAGCTTCATTGGTTCACCTAGGTCATGAATCTCTTTTGTGTAATGGTCATGGTGAGCCTTCCAACCTAGTTACTACAATCCATTCTAAATGATCTCAAAATTCTCATGTTGAGCTCATTATTCTCCCATGGTCTATTTGAAATCACTTTTGCACAACTTGTATTCAACTTGGCAATTCAGGATAAATTTAGCACAAAAAGCTCCAAAATTTGTACAACTACATCCAAAATGTACAAATACCTCCAAAAATCATGCACTACTCCTAAAAATCATACATGCATGTTTTAGAAATCATACAAATCTCTCCAATTCATATAGTTATACTTGAAATCGTACAACTGCACCCGATTTCATACTTCATAAAATATACAATCTAAGATCCAATGAGTGCAATTCCACCCAAAATTTTTATATTCAGATCCAAATCATACAAGGATGAGTTAATTTCTCACAATTACATAAAAATCTATATGATTGCATAAAAATCCATACAAATACCTCCAAATTGCACAAATTGGGTCCCAACTTGTCCCGAAATTGTACAATATTTCCTAGAATCATACAATTTCACCTCCAAATCATACAAGCTGCTCTTCAGATCTTCACTTGACTAAAATTTCATGTTTTTGTTAGATTTTCATGATTTCTTTGGTATCCTTCTTCCATCAATGTGCAATTCCTCCTTTTCAGTGCAATTCTGGTGCACTTGTGCAATTTTCTCTCTCAATGGTGCAATTTATTAGAAATACATTTTTTTGTGGTAATGTAATAATCTATTGTACGACCTTATTTATAATATTATCACACATGCAAGGATTGAAATATTTTTTCTTTTTCCTTTGATCAATTTCTCATGCACTAGGGTTTACAAATTTTCCCTCCATCCTACTTGTTATGGAAAATCTAAACCCTAACTAATTCTTTCTGCACTTGGGTTTTCCTCTAGTGCCCTTCTACTTCAAACCCTCACCTTTTCCAACATGTTTTTCCACATAAAATACGTTTTCTAAGATACTTATAGATTTTAAGAATAAAAACCCTTAATTTACCAATTTTCTTCAATTCAGTTTGGTTTGTGTGAAAACAAGAAGATTCTATTGTGCAAATACATGATGGGTCAAATAAAAATTTAGTTAACCGGTGATTTTTGCATGTCCACATGGAAGAAATTCGTTGGTTGCATACTCCTAGCTCCCGAATACTCTAAAATTTACTATTGCATATGTACGATTTGCTATGTTGGTGAAAATACTTCCATGGTGCTTGCTTTTTAAACCCTAATGTCCTCCTACATGATATTTTGCCACCTCAACCCTCATTTCATGGTTTTTTAAATTTTTGTACAGAGGATTTCCAACTCACCCCTTTTTGCATTATTTTTTATCTTTTTCTTGCTGTTTTGTCTTTTCTTGCCTTTTTGAATATTTTTATTCTTTTCTTTTTTTTTCTTTTTCTTTGTTTTTTTTAGAAGGGGCCGTTGTTTCCAGTTTTCAACCATCTTCCATATAAATTGCATCTTGAGGAATTTTCACAATTAATATATATATTTTTTTCTATTTTTAGACTCTTATTTTTTTTCAAAATGCCAAATTGCTAACTTACCTTCGAGCAAATTGTACAGTGACATTCACTTGTATGATCCCTTCTACCGATGTGCCATTTGCAGGTTTCGCCACCTCATTCTATTCAATCAGGTGTCACAAAATTATACTATCGAGATTTGATCAATCATTCATACTTTTCACTCCTTTCTATGGATTTTATATATGAGCTAAAATTTTACTAGTGTCATTTATTTGATTTATCCCCACTTGCTAGCCCATTGTACGATTTGAAATTATACAATTATCATTGTTATTTTTACAGTTTGGATTTGTGCAATTGTAGATTATAAAATTTGCAACTACAGAATGTCCACCTTGCAAAGCTACATTTTCTCATTCGATTGACTGATCTCGAGGTAGGGGTACTCTTGCCACTCCAATTCCATTTGGATTGCTTCTATTCCTATCTCCTTAGATCAAGTTTACCTCTAAAATTGGTGAGTGAGTCCTTTGCATTCCTTGAATTTCCTCATCCATAAAACATTCTCTTCCTCTGCCAGTGAGTCCTCTTCCTTGCACTTGTCTTCTATGATCTCGTTCTCTTGATATCGGTCCTATTGTCCTATTAAATGGGTTGCCATCTTCTTAAGGTAAACCTATTCATATTTCTATCCTTCTAGGTTCTTGTCAATGCATGGGTGGTCACCCAAGTGGGTACCTTGTGATATTGGGTACTTGTCCCCCTCACACATAAAGACCATGTGCATTCCTAGTGTAATTCAAGCATGTGAGCGGTGTATCTCTGGGCCATATTAGAGTAGGAGGTCAGATCCTTCCCCTCCTACCTCTAGGTAATCATAATCCTCCTCTAATATGTTTTCTATCCTATGGTACTTGGGGTTATTTGTGGTCAATCATGTTGTCGACTGGATTACCCTCTTTCCTAAGTGCTCAAAGTTACCTCCACCAACTCTACATTGACTAGGTGCCCATATGTTCTTGGTGCTTGTAGCACCAATCATTGTAATAATATTATCTAGTTATGTGCATGCATTAGTTATTTCATCCAACATATTTCTTCAAAGTGACATTGCGGGGAACAACTTATACTCGTTTGAAAAATGAGACTTCGTACTTGAGTCATTATGACTATCCATTCTTTGTGCTGACCACTCCATTGGTAATTTACTTATTTTTTGAAGTATTCTTACTTACCTTATTTACCTTGTTAATTGCTGATAGGATATCTCATAGGCATATATATTTGGTCAAGCATGGAGTGCTTCTGGTTGTGCTATAAGGTCATCACTACCACTTTCATGGTGTAGACACCAAAACAACACCAATATAATTATGTGACTACAAGCACTAACTAAATTGGCATACATACTCCTAGGGCAGCCTCCAGAGGTTAAACAATGGTCCTAACCACTCCCAAATCAGTTTTGGAAGGTCAAAGGTCAGTTTTGTACCTTTTAAGAACTTTGCTCCCTATTCATCCCACCCTGGGATGATTAGAATCTTATTCGTTCCACCTCAGGATTATTAGTAGCAATCACTCCAGGGTGGGACGATTAGCAGGTTTGACTGGCAAAAAGTCAAACCTTGACAAATGGTAGCCCAAATATGCAACCTAACTCTTCCTTCAAGGCATGGGATTGTGAGGGAATATTTCAAATCGGAGAGGCTTCAATCAAGCCTACCTTGATCATGAAGGCCTCAATCAAGGAGGCCCTAATTGGGGAAGAATCTTCTCTCCCCAAAAAGGCATAATGAGCCAAGTGGTGCCCTCACATGCGCATTCAAAGGAGACCCTTAGGTATATAAAAAGGTGAGCCTCCTCACCCCAAAATGAGAATAGATCTGGAGCATTTGGAGCAATGAAGTGCTGCCAAACTATACCCCCACTCATCTTTGTGCTTCCTACATCCCTAATCTCTCTCTTCTGGAAGAGAGGTTATCGGGTGAACACTAGGAACGCAATCCAAATACAAAAACCCAAAAAATCGGCCACAATACCACCCAAAACTCATTGAAACAACCCCCTAGGAGGTTTTGGACCCATCCCAATTGGATTGGTGTCAAAACTAGGCCCCAAACGATGGGTGTCCCACCCCCGGGTGCCCCCCAAACTGCTGCAGTCCTAATCGCCCCACCCCGGAGTGATTAGAAATTTGTGCATGGTTTTGTTACTATTATTTTTTCATTCTTTTATATCTAATGTACTTATGTTGTTGTCCAAATTTCATAGCTTTCTGACATGATTTAACTTGGTTTCAGACATTTTATGCGTCTACTAACCTACACGGAGTGCCTTCAGATACAAGGTAACCTAGGAAGAATCTGCCAAATAGGACCTTATGGGTCATCTCAAAATGCTGCTTTTAGTCTAACCACTATTTTGCAAGAGTTTTGGAGGCCTCTAAGCAAGACATTTGCAAGGTCACTTTTTGTAGGTTTTGCGACAGTCCCCAACGTCCCACCCCAGAGTGATTAGAAATTTGTGCATTATTTCCTTACTGTTACTTTTGCAATATGTCCTAGATGATATCCTAATGCCTATGTTAAAGTTTGAACTCATTCTGACATGATTTGACGATCATTTTATTATTTTATGTATTAACTAGCTCGTAGGGTGCCCCTGTCACATACAGGAGAATCTAGGAAGGATATGCAAATTCCAAGAATTTGGGTAGTATTATAATTACATATAATTCCTAACTCGTGAGTTTTAGATGATTTATATAAGAATAGGTGGAACATTGGAGCGCTCACTTTGGAGAGGCCCCCGACGGGCAAATGAGCATAACGGGGCCGTCTGATGCTGCTTCGATGCAATATCAGGTGATACCAATTCTAGAAATTGTCCTATACATTTCCATATCATTTTGTAATCTACTTATCAATATTATCACTGATATCTTCTAAGCGCCCGTTGGAGGCCTTAGGGATTGCATGTTTTTCTAGATACACATATGCTATTAATTATTTGTTGTCTTTCTATGCACAGGATCTCACCACTAGTAATACTAGAGGGGCAGAAAGGAATGATGAACATATGAACACAAGCAGCAATAACTTTTAGTGTGCCCACTTCAATTGTGGGCATGCAGAAGACGCTGGAAGCGTACCGTTCGATATTGGAAGCGTGACTTATTTCAGGCATCCATTAATGTAACAAATTGTATCAAATGTTGTAAGACCTAGAGGGGGGATGTATTGTAATCATATTAAAGGAAATATCAATAAATGAGGCCCCACTTTGTTTTCTCACATCTCGTTTCTGCGTCATTTTCTTCATGCATTGCTCATCGCATTCGTAGGACTTAGCATCTATATCTATTTTTGTTTGCATCATATCGGTACGCCATTTTTCTACTGATTTCAATGGCAATCATGGTAAGATCCTATCCCCTGCTGTTAGGATCAAATTTTTGATCCAAATTTTATGGTTTTTCTTTGCAGGTGTTACTCATTCGGGCACTGGACTGCTACTTGTGCCACCCCAAAACAAATACATATTCATCCCACCCTATGACAAATGCAGACCTGCTATTCATACCACCCTAGGATGATTAAAGCTCTATGCATTTTCTGAGCAAAAAATCAGAGGCATCTGGTTTAGACAGAGAAGAGGTAGGCCTTCTGAACATCCTCTGTGTTTTTCTACTTTCTGTTTTTGCAATTTTTTGTTTTCTTTGCTTTTTTTCAGACACTTGTATAGAAAGGTTAAGTAGTTTGTTTTCATTTCTTGCAATAAAAATAAAAATAAAATAAAAACATAGAGTATATTAAATGGAATGAACTTGATTAGGAATGCATTTTTCTCTGGTTTGCTTGCATGATACTTGCACAAATGGCAAGTCCTCATTATAGGTTTTAGTTCTAGTTAGGTTTTGTGATTTCCTTTTTGCTACTAATTGTCTCTAAAAGATAAAACGTACTTTAAAGCATTGCATTAGTGAAAATCATCTTTTGTTGTATGTTTTATTTCTTTACACAATTAAAAGGAACCACACACACCACCTAATAAAATTAACATCAAGGAGTTGGTCTTAATACCCCAACACTTGATCAAGACCAACGATGGGTTTCATCACCACCTTGGCTTGGATTTTGCATACATATACCCTGATTGCGATTGTTACTAGACGTAAATCTTGATGAAAGCTGACCAAGTGTAGCGAGGGTGATTCCCCATGCATGAGGATAAGTCTTCTAAGGTAGGTGTCAAAAATAGAGCGATCCCCCTTCCATACCGCCTATGTTCCACTTATTGTTCTACTCTTGCATACCAATAGTTTCCCTCACGTAAGGGCGGGTATATTGAGAGGTTTAGTATAACGGCCTGACAATGGTATATTGAAGGGGCGACCATTTTGGAGATACAAGAGCCCTCATTATGCATGTATAACAAAGTTTTCTTTACAAGATTTACATAACGAAAATCAAACACACTGAACCAGATCTAGGAGACACATTTAATCTATAAAAAAGAATCATATCTTTGTTTGTGTGGTCCCCTTTTGTTAGGTATAGCATAAAAATTGTAAAGGAGATAAAAATGTACATATCTTTTTAGAAAAACCACCACCATGGTGTATACCCATAGACAAGCCCAATCATGGGCAGAATCTATGGAAAGTATGCAAGGAGGCACAAGTCACCTCTGTTATAGCCCCAAGGACTTTATTATACCTCCTTGGCAGCCTAACCCACAACATAGTCCATACTATACCACTACAAAATAGGACTATAGAGGCACCCCTTTGAGGGGAACTCCAATTCAACATAGACCCTCTCAGGAGGAGTACACACATGGGAAGGCACCCTTTGACACTCATTATGAGTGGCCACTGCGTGATGAAGCACTAGAACAACATAGGGTTCATAAGGAGGGCCCACATGATTATATCATTCCTCCTGCACCCTTCATTACTGTTAGAACTAATCAACCAAATCTAGAGCGCAAGGCTCTTTAGATAGGGCGAGCCAACTCCACCCATCCCTTTCACATGTATGAAAGGAAGCACAAGGAAAACTAGTATATTCCTCAAGAGCAATACACCGCATGGGGGCAATGCACCTCCACACCTTTTGATTATCAAGATCACCTATTGAGGCCAGAGCCTCGGGTGAATGCTGCTACCCATAGAGATCTCGGATCACCATGACTGAGATAGATATGTAGGGGAGCTAGGCCTCCTAGAACTAGGACAACAAAACAAATCAACTTGGAATTTGCCAAACATACCACCTGCAAATCGCAAATCACATAGCTTAGGAAATATCAGCAACAGTTAGAACAACTGTATCATCTTAACAAAGAGTGCATTTAGCACCAAACAGATGATTTGTTCCAAAACACTATGCATGAGAGGATTCCAACCCCTCACACATATAGGAAAAAAATTTATGAGAAGCACAACCCCTTAGTACGAGACAGGTCTCCACGACCTTATCAAGCGTTGCCTCCAATACCTCCTAGACCTGAGCGAGAGGCCACTCCTAGAACCAATGATGGGTGCCTTCCTCGGGAACCCGTACATGTTTATAAGTCACACCCAAAAAATCCTCAAGAGGCTTATGAGGAATTTGAGTGAGAAGAAGAGCGCGCTAAAATTCCCTACCAAGGCAGGGGAGGCGCTATCCAGCTACCCTTCCATAGGCCTCAAGTTCCTCACAATTCACAATGAGAACAAACCAAAGAAGAGGAAATCAAATCCTTTGATGCATACAAAGCACTAATAGAGCACTTAGAGTCTATGGAGACTAAGACTTTAGGGCCCAAAAGCCCACCTTACGCCAACTTCGCAGTCACCCTGTGCATCCTTCAGTTCTGGCACCCCCATACGCTGACCACTTCAAAGTGATTCAATTGGAAATTTTTAGAGGGGATGAGGATGCCCAAGAGCACATAACAAGGTTCCTAAGTCAATGCTTTGGAATTTAGGACAATGATGCATTGCTTCTGAGAACATTTATAACTATGTTCGCAGGCCCTACCTTGGATTGGTTTACCCAGTTGCCGAAGCATAGCATCAATAATATAGACCAGCTAGTGGATGTGTTTCTTGAACGTTTTGCCTTCAACACCAAGAATAAGGCATCCTTAAGTGACCTAGTTGGCCTTAAGCAATATGATTATGAGACCATGGCTACTTATGGGAATCGATGGAGGACATTGCTTTCAAAGCTACTTTACCTCCCTCCCATGGCCGACATGACTCAAATGTTTACAAAGAGTTGCTTAAGGTCGATATCTATGCTATTGTAGCTGTAGCAATATGCCCTAGCGGAAGCTAGGATAATTGAGGAGATCAAAATACAATACGACGAGATTGCCAAGTCACACAAGAAATAGTGGCCCAAAAATGCTAAAACTGGGCCCACACAACCGAAACGTGCCACGGTCTATCAGGTTGCCATAACCATATCAAAGCTTGCACAAATGACACAACCCCCAAAGGCTAATTATCAGGTAGTTCCTCTTGATAACTATGAAAAGGAAAATCATAAACAAGAGCAAAATCAACAGCGTCGCCCTAGGCGACAATTCACACAATTCACGGAGTCTAGAGACTCCTTGTTTGATCACTTGTTCACGAAAAACCTGATAAAATTACCAAAAAGTCAACCCATAGACCCCAACACACCAAAACCCAAGGGCTATAGGGAAGACTTATATTGTAGATTTCACCGACAGAAAGGACACAAAATCTCCACTTGTTGGAAATTCAAACACTTAGTGTAGGACTTGATAGACAACAAAATGCTCATGGTAGATAGTCTCGTAGCACTGAGCAACCAATAGATGGAGGTCTTCAAAGACCCCCTGCCTACCCATGATGCACAGGCAAAGACTTTACAAGTGAATGAGGTAACAAAAAACTGCCCCATGCAAGGATACGTAGGGATGATAAGCATCATGACACGAAACAAAATATACCCAAACACGACTACACCCACTATAGCTATAGGAGATGTTTCGTCAACATCACAACCTCCACAACACCCTACGCAACCTCCCCCGCCTAGACTAGTGGCCATGATTTAGACTAAACTTACTCAAAGTTTAAGGACCACATCGGCTAAGATCTTCATTTATGAGCTCATCCAACAATCGCCACCCCATCAGGAGGTTCTGATGGAGATACTCAAAGCCATTGAGCTACAACCCCATGAAGCAAATTATTTCAACAATTTCATGGGACATGTGAGACAATGCACAAAACCAGTCATAACCTTCAGGGAAGATGAACTAAAACTGGTGACTGGTGATATGGTGGATCCACCCCTACACGTTATTGCATGGGTCAATGGGATTCCATTCAAGAGGGTGTTGTTGGAAACTGGCTCATCCAACAACATAATCACAACAATGAAATTAAAACACCTTAAGTTGTCAGCATCCCACATTATGGCATCCACTTACACTCTTTGAGCATTCAACGACACATTATGCTTGATGGTTGGCATAATTGTCTTGCCCATCCAAGTAGGACAAAAGACCATTCCTACATTGTGTCACATCCTTGAGGGTGATATGGCCTACAATATCTTGCTAGGCCGGCCTTGGATCAGGGCAAGTACATGTAGTCCCTTCGATAGCCCATCAATGCCTCAAAAACACATACGAAGGGCAAGTACATGTAGTCCCAACGGACTTAGAGCCCTTTAAGTTTTGCAATGCGGTGCAGTTGATGCCACAATCGACCCTCCCATCAACACATTTGGACTTTTAATTGAATCCGTCGATGCAGGGTCTAATTCCGCCCACATCCCCACTGTTGAGTCCCTCAACTCACCAACCTGGCCCATCTTCATTTTCTATTTCTTCACCAACGATGCCACCTATGGTGGCCACACCGAAGGACAACGAGAAGAAGCCCCTAGAGGAGGTACCACCATTAGTCTCAACCATCTCTACCAAAGAGGTGCCCAGCCAAATAGAAGTTGAGACACCTGGTTCACCCAACATGGAGTGGACTCAGGGGGAACTCCCATTCCCTCCCCCTCAACTGTTGATGATTACTATTGAGATGGCCAATACATGCCTTGGGGAGTACCTAGTGTGGAACATTGTGGCAACACCCATGCTCGAATCCATGTAAGACATGGTGAGACCTCACCTCCCCATTGGCACTATCGTCCCTTTAGGCTACCCGCAAAATCAGACCAATTTTGTATATGGGGGCCTCGAGAACGACATTGAACCCTACCTACAAGAGGAAGAGAATGAAGAGCCATTTTATGAGAATGTTGACTATCTGTCCAAACCAAAATTCACCTTGAAATACCTAGACCAATGTAATTGGCATGGATATGGATTGGGCAGATACGAACAAGGAATGCACATTCTTTGTCAACTGAGATACCAAATGCAATATGATAAATCAGGTGTATGGTTCAACCACCCTTTGCCCCTCAAAATCTTGGTAGAAACCATGTAAGGCCTAGGTCTAGGCAACAGGGATGGGTTGGCACAATATCCATATGCCAATACCAACACAACATACACATTGGGGGATTATCTCCCATTGTTAACAACAAACCTTGTTGACCTCAAAAACCCCTCCCCTTTGATTGAGGAAAGGGAAAGTTCAATAAGTAACCTCCAAGAGGGATATGACCAAGATCAAGGGGGGTCTTCTTAAGATGAGTTAGATTATGAGGTAGCACCTTGGTACCCTTTTGAGTCCAATAGCAATCACTCGCAGGTGACACCCATTGACGACTATCAGGAGAACTTCATGGTAATGTTCCCCTTTAATGTTCTAATCGGGCAATTGCTACCTCTAGAGAATCCAACCCTCTTATAGAGAGCGGAACAACCTAGAAGGGACCAAATCAACTTGCTCGAACAAAATGAGCCTCCCATGCCAGCCATAAGGCCAAGTGATCCACCAAAGGAAGAAGATCCAAATATCTTCTTCAACATCGACTACCTGCATGCTATATTTCTAGTTTTCATAGAGAGTGAGGATAGTGATCAAGAAACGCCTAGTGGGAGGCTATACCAGCCATAGGGGCACATAGTTGTTGGAGCAGATGAATGCCTATGCATCTTCGATAGTGACTATGAGGATGAGACTGAGATGGCATATCTCAACCATATGAGGCAACAAGAATACCCCATAGATATCGATGATATGTTTGAAAATATAAATATGGGACCAAGGAATATGTGGCATTTAAACCAAGTATAGTTAAACCAAGTGCTTCATCCACAACTTCAGAAATACAGGGAGCACCTCCCACCTAGAGACCCTATAGGGCCATCAGTGCCAAGGGCAAACCCTATCCTTCTATCCACACATAGGGCCAATCCTTTTGTGCCAGTACCCACAAAGCCAGATCCAGGGTACAAGGATCACCAAGGATGTCTGAATCAACACCCATGCGACAATGGATACCAAATTCATTCCATCAACATGATCTCCATTGATTTAACCGCCCCCATTCGTAATCCTGCTGATCCAACATGACCATTGTATCTATACCTAGATGCCATAGACTGGGACTGCGCTGACTCACCATCATCCCCATCAGAGTACTGGCCTTGCAGTGAGATGTTTCATTTCACCCTAGGACAGACTCAGGATATCTTCCATGCTGAAGAGGAACCTGACGTTCCCAACACAGATATAAATTTAGCAAATGATATCCACCTGATCCCAAATCCACACCAGTTGGAGGACGGATCCCACATGTCAGTCAAAGAGATGATTGACGTAGACATCGGTTCTGATCCAATGAATCCACAAATCATCAAGCTGGGGGTAAGTCTATCCCCCGAAGAGCAAGCAGATTACCTTGCCCTTCTCAAAGAGAAGAAGGAGGTTTTTGCATGGTCCTACAAAGACATGCCGAGGCTAGACCCGCAACTAGTCATGCATAATCTAACACTTGATCCAACAATCAAGCCAGTCAAGCAAAAGCTACATAATATGCACCCAACAGTGGACTTAATGGTCAAATATGAGCTACAAAAGCTATTGGATGCATAGTTTGTCATCTGCATAGATTACCCACCATGGTTGTCCAACATGGTACCCATCAAAAAGCCTAACGGGAGGATTCGCATATGCATCGATTTTTGAGATTTAAACAAAGTGAGTCCCAAGGACGATTTCCCCTTGCCTAAAATCGATGCATTGGTAGACGTTATAGCAGGCCACAAAATTATTTTCCTCATGGATGGTTTCTTAGGATACAACCAGATTCGTATCAATCCCGATGATCAACTAAAATTGGCATTCATGATGCCTTGGGGGACATTTTGTGATAAGGTCATTCCCTTTGGTCTTAAAAATGCTGGCACCACTTACCAATGCGCTATGACATACATCTTCCATGATCACAAGCATAAAACTTTGGAAGATTATATGGATGATTTGTTGGCCAAAAATCTTTTGCACCAAAATAATCTTGATGACTTACGCAAGATCCTTGATCGCCTCATCGAACACAAGGTTAGGCTAAACCCTAAGAAGTGCGTATTTGGTGTCACATATGGAAAACTCTTGGGTTTCATAGTCTAAAAATGAGGCATTGAGGTAGATCCAAATAAATTCAAGGCAACCCTTGAAATGCTTCTCCCAACCACCATCATGCAGCTCAAAAGCTTGCAGGGTAAGGTCATGTCGATCAAGCGCTTCATAGCGTAGTTATCTGACAAGTACCGACCCATGAATAAATTGTTACACAAGGGGGTAGCATTTCATTGGGATGATGAGTTCCAGTCAGCCTTAGACAACATCAAAAAATACTTGGCTTAACCACCAGTATTGGCACCACCTAGACCAGGAGTGTCATTCTATTTATACATCTCAGCTACTTAGGTGGCACTGGGTGCCATGCCAGCATAGAAAAATGAATTACATAAAGAACAGGCTAGTTATTATCTTAGACGCACCCTGGTCAGTTATGAACTTAACTATGCATACGTTGAGAAGCTATGCTTTGTGGTGGTATTTGCAACCAAAAATCTATGCCATTACATGCTGAGCAATACGATGTATGTTGTGTCTAGGGAGAATCCATTGTGGTACATGATGAGTCGTACTTATCACAGTAGTTGCATGGCAAAATGGATCATGTTGATGATGGAGTTTGACATCGAATTCATTGGACAAAAGTCCATCAAAGGTCAAGTCATCATCGATCAACTAGCAAAGGCTCCTCTTGAATATGATCAACCTCTGACCATAGAGCTGCTCGATGATGGGGTCTTCCATGTCTCAGAATTGCCAGATTCTGATGAGCCTGAGTCACAGGCCGACATAATCTTATTTTTTGATGGTTCTAAATGTGAGCAAGGAGGTGGCATAGGAATCATATTTTTCACACCACAAGGGGCTCCAATGCCTTTATCATTTAAAATTTATTTCTCGTGCACCAACAACAATGCTGAGTACGAAGCCCTGCTCATAGGTATTTAGACAACCATCACCATGAACATCAAACATTTGAATATATTTTGTGATTCATTGTTAATTATCAACCAAGTGAAAGGGGTATTCCAATGCAAATGCCCAGTTCTTCAGGCCTACAAAGCACTTGTGGATAAATTCTTGGAAAAGCTTGAATGGTATGACATCAAGGCACTCTCTCGATCATCGAATCATTTAGTAGATACTATGTCCTCCTTGGGGTCACTAATCCCACAAGATATTTCTGGTGAGATGACAACCATTCAATTCAAAACGTTATCACAATCCACGATGGAGCGTTCAAGCTCTGACATAACATCAGGAATCCACCTGATCTAGATTGAACCATCTTAGGATAGGTTCTCTCAAATCCATGATAGTATAAATCATGCCAACTGGGGGTATTTGTTCTCTCCAACCCCTCTTAATAGCAACACAACGCTATTTTTACAAGTTCTTTCCCGCTCAGATTTTGCTAAGGATGAACTTCAAGAGGGATCGGCCGTTCATACCATCGAGGTTTCTGATCAGCAGGATTGGTACACACCCATAAGAGACTATCTCAAGTTAGGTAGCCTCCCACTTGGATTGTGGCATGCCATGAAAGATCATTCAAATAGAAAGTGGCAAAACATGTATTGCTAGGAGACATTTTATATTGTCAAAGTTACAAAGGA
This sequence comes from Wollemia nobilis, assembly GCA_028583015.1. Taxonomy (NCBI): domain Eukaryota; kingdom Viridiplantae; phylum Streptophyta; class Pinopsida; order Araucariales; family Araucariaceae; genus Wollemia; species Wollemia nobilis. The sequence goes on along the minus strand of JAQPPZ010001316.1, from coordinate 1,634,176 downwards.
ATCCTCCTCCGTTGCTTAGACCAATAGGAGTCCACTTGGGCGATCACCCAAGTGCATGATGGTACATGTGGTGGCCACTTTAGTAGTATGGCCATCACAAAGCACATTCTTCGCATGGGCTATTATTGGCCATATTTAGAGTGAGATTGTTGCGCATATGTGTGGAAGTGCATGAAGTGTCAACACCATGCTAACTTGACACACGTACCTTCTTAGGCCTTGCAGCCGATCCAATTGGCTTGGCCATTTTTGCAGTGGGGCTTAGATCTCATCAAAAATATCTCCCCTACATCGTTAGGTCATTACACGCTTATCATAACGACCATAGAGTACTTCACTAAGTGGGTGGAAGCAATTATTCTTACCTCTACGATTGGGCCCCGCATTGCAGAATTCATTTTACATAACATGATATGTCATTTTTGTATTCCATCCAAGATCATATCGAGTAATGGGATGTCATTTAAGAACAAAGATGTGCGTGCTTTGACAACAAAGTACAAAATTCAGCACAATTTTTTGACACCCTATTATTCGCAGGCAAATGGGCAAGCAGAGGCATAAAAAAAAATGCTAGTTGCCATCCTTAAAAATATGGTTGCGGATATTCATAATGATTGGCACACTCAAATACCACTTGCCCTATGGGCTTATCACACTAGCATTCGAACGCCCACTGGGGCAACTCCATTTTCACTAGTGTATGGCTCCAAGGCAGTCATGCCTCTCAAGTTGGAAATACCCTCCTTGCGTATATCAATGCAAGAGTTCATCGATGATGACACTGCACAACAAGCCCAGTTAGACTAGCTTATGTTACTCGATGAACGATGCGTCAATGCTCTCAAGCATTTATGTATCTATCAAGGGTGACTTAAGAAAGCATACAACATGAAAGTTCACTTGAGGGACTTTCAGGTCGATGACCTGGTCTTAAAATAGAACCAACAAAATTCTAACTTGTCACCCCATTTAAGGGAGAAGTTCATGGCAAATTGGTTAGGTCCTTATGTAATCGATAGTAAAATAGGACCTGCAACATACTGACTCGCCTCTCTTGAAGGAATCAAGGAACTAGAACACTTGAACATCAGTCATTTGAGGCCATTCAACATTTAGAGAGCCATGGCCCACTCCAAAATCCCCAAAGATTCTTGCCATCGCTTGGTCACCCAAAACACCCCAAAGGTATCCATAATCCCTTTGGTCAAACCAAAAGCCCCAAGGGTTCTCGCCACCGCTTGGTCACCCAAAATGCCCCAAAGGTATCCATAATCCCTTTGGTCAAACCAAAAGCCCCAAGGGTTCACACCACCGCTTGGTCACCCAAACACCCCAAAGGTATTTATAATCCCTTTGGTCAAACCAAAAACTCCAAGGATTCCTGCAATCGCTTGGTCAACCCAAAACACCCCAAAGGTATCCATAATCTCTTTGGTCAAACCAAAAGCCCCAAGGGTTCTCACCATCGCTTGGTCACCCAAAACACCCCAAAGGTATCCATAATATCTTTGGTCAAACTAAAAGCCCCAAGGGTTCTCGCCATCGCTTGGTCACCCAAACGCCCCAAAGGTATCTATAATCTCTTTGGTCAAACCAAAAGCTCCAAGGATTACTACAATCGCTTGGTCAACCCAAAACTCCCCAAAGGTATCCATAATCCCTTTGGTCAAACCAAAAGCTCCAAGGGTTCCCACAATCGCTTGGTCAACCAAAAACACCCCAAAGGTATCTATAATCCCTTTGGTCAAACCAAAAGCTCCAAGGATTCCCGTAATCGCTTGGTCAACCTAAAATGCCCCAAAGGTATCTATAATCCCTTTGGTCAAACCAAAAGCTCCAAGGATTCCCGCAATCACTTGGTCAACCAAATGCCCCAAAGGTATCTATAATCCCTTTGGTCAAACCAAAATCCCCAAGGATTCCCGCAATCGCTTGGTCAACCTAAAATGCCCCAAAGGTATCTATAATTCCTTTGGTCAAACCAAAAGCCCTAAGGGTTCTTGCCATCGCTTGGTCACCCAAACGCCCCAAAGGTATCTATAATCTCTTTGGTCAAACCAAAAGCTCCAAGGATTCCCACAATCACTTGGTCAACCCAAAACTCCCCAAAGGTATCCATAATCCCTTTGGTCAAACCAAAAGCTCCAAGGGTTCCCATAATCGCTTGGTCGACCAAAAACACCCCAAAGGTATCTATAATATATTTGGTCAAACCAAAAGCTCCAAGGATTCTCGCAATCGCTTGGTCAACCTAAAATGCCCTAAAGGTATCTATAATCCCTTTGGTCAAACCAAAAGCTCCAAGGATTCTCGTAATCACTTGGTCAACCAAATGCCCCAAAGGTATCTATAATCCCTTTGGTCAAACCAAAAGCCCCAAGGATTCTTGCAATCGCTTGGTCAACCTAAAATTCCCCAAAGGTATCTATAATTCCTTTGGTCAAACCAAAAGCCCCAAGGGTTCTTGCCACCGCTTAGTCACCCAAAATGCCCCAAAGGTATCCATAATCCCTGTGGTCGAATAAAAAGCTCCAAGGGTTCCCATAATCTCTTGGTCAACCAAAAATGCCCCAAAGGTATCCATAATCTCTTTGGTCAAACCAAAAGCCCCAAGGGTTCTCACCACCGCTTGGTCACCCAAAATGCCCCAAATGTATCCATAATTCCTTTGGTCAAACCAAAAGCTCCAAGGATTCCCGCAATCTCTTGGTCACCCTAAAATGCCCCAAAGGTATCTATAATCCCTTTGGTCAAACCAAAAGCCGCAAGGGTTCTCGCCATCGCTTGGTCACCCAAAATGCCCCAAAGGTATCCATAATACCTTTGGTCAACCAAAAACACCCGGTATTTATAATCCCTTTGGTCAAACCAAAAGCTCCAAGGGTTCCCACATTCGTTTGGTCAACCAAAAATGCCCCAAAGGTATCTATAATCCCTTTGGTCAAAACCTCCAAGGATCCGTAAGAATCACTTGGTCTAGACCCATTCGAGTTAAACCATCCATAACGAATAGTCAAAAACAATAGATAATCAAAAATAACAAAAAAAATTGCATCTCACTTTCATGCATAATCTTAAAAAAAAAAAAAACAAAAAAAAAAAAAAAAACTGCATTAGGCATCGCATACATACATTGCATATTTGCTGGTCATACATGTCAAACGCACCATAGACTGTAATTACTCAAAAATTCCATCATTTTCCACATTTGTCCATTTTGTAAATGATCCAACAAGAATAATGCCATTCACATTTTCGCCATATCATAGTTAGTTGTCTTCTAATGTCTTTAGGGTTTTTGTCATTCAACTATCTTTAGATTTCTAGTCAAATGTTGTACAAAGTTAGACCGATTTTTACAAGGTAGAGTTTTACTTGGATCTCACCTTGTTACATAGCATCTCAATACAAGCTTAAAACACATAAAAATTCCCAAGTTGTGTGAACAAAATACGAAACCTACAAAGTGGTCTAGGGTACCTTGAGCAAAATTTTTATCCTGCTCATCCCCCTGTGCGAATGGTTCAAGAATGCTAAGAATTGACAAAAGGACAAGCTCTTCCCCATCCAATTCCCAAAAATAAATAGTGGTTTTCACCATTATCAAAAATCCCAAACACCCTTGATCCTTAAATTCGTAAGGATTTGTACTACACGTCCCTGAGAAGGATGGGTAGTCATCCCCAAGGCCTAAAGGATCAATACCATTCCAAATAAAAATCCCAAAATTTCACCATCAAAATTCCCAAACACCTTTGATCCTCAAAGTCGAAAGGATTCGTACTACACACCCCTGAGAAGGATGGGTAGTCATCCCCAAGGCCTATAGGATCAATGCCATTCACAAGCCAAAAATCCCACAAGCTCAATCAAAATCTAAATCATCAAAAAGCAACAATAAAAAATAACAATGGTTATCACCACTACTCAAACCCCTTGCTCAAGAGAAGAAGAAGAAACAAAAAAACTCAAAATAAATAGTGATTTTCATCACTATATGTGAGAGCAAGTATCCCAACAAATTGAACAACCGAAAGACGTCTGAGCTTGAATCCTTGGAATTATTAGCATTTGAAAAACCATTTAGGTGATCCTCATTATGAGTTTGGTGGATAGCCTACTTGGAAATGGTGGTATCCTAAACACATGACGATATGTCTATCACATTAGCTTTGCGTGTGTGTAGACCAATGTTTTCATGTGGATGAGCTAGCTTATGGTATCCTAGATTGCGTCGTAGATTAATCCTACTAAATACAACAAAGGAGTTAGTGGAGCTAATTAGGTGATCCTCAATACAGGTTTGGTGAACAGCCTGCCTGGCACTGATGGTATCCTTATGAATACCACATAAATGAACTCAATCACACACACAGGGATGTGAAATAACTTGGTCAAACTCAAGTCTGATTTGTACCTTGTTTGAAAGTTTTGTAAGATAATGTACAATCTTGACTAGTTAGTTAAAGCATCTAAGTCTCAGAAAAACCTTAACTACATTCTAAAATGATTGTTGTATATTTCATTACTTACATCACCATCAGAATATACAAAACAATTATTACAAATGCAAAATTTATTTCATAAAGCAATCACATAGTACAAAAATCCAGTAAATCCTATACAATCTATGGTGCCACTGCCTGTATACCAACAAATCATTCCATCCATTCCATATGCATACATCTATATCATATAGTTAAAATCATCCGTAGTCATAATAGCATATGCATACATCAACAAAATGTGCATAAATAACAATAAACCATGACAAGTATACAATATAAAAAAGAGAGATTCATGTATACATATCAATATGAAATACCCTCAAGATACAATAAGAAGGTCCTATGACCTCACAAAAAACCAAAAACTCAAAATCCCCAAAGCCTAGGGAGTCGTCCGCCATGATCAAGAAGGATCAATGTGACTGGAACTACCCCTAGTAGTATGGTCCCTATGGGATCTCTCAGGGTGGTTGCTGCCAACCCTCGCACCCTGCCCACCAACACTACCCTCACCTAGCCGCCTACGACGAGATGATGCAAACTGCTCAGTCTCACTGCCTCTCGTACGGTGTGATGAACCACCTCCATCAAGCACAGGAAACTGTCCACCGAGGCAGACAACCTCTATCTCTAACTTTATCTAGTACTAACCCCAATACATATCTCATTGGTGATACACAACCAATGCACTATCCCACTGTGCCAACTGAGTCCGTAGGAGATCCCTCTCCTACGTTACCTCCACCAAAGCATATCTATGCTCCTCTTCCTGTATTCGTGGGAGACCCTCCAATCATGCTATCTCAGCATGAAGCCTAGCCTCCACATACCCTGAGATAGCCTAAGGCATGGGCACCTCTGGGATGACCTGCTGCTTTGGCACCCACTACTCTGGGACATCCTGTACATTCGGCTGCTCCGAAACCCCCAAATCATCTCCATTGTCGATGGATTCATCGACCTCCACCATGTCAACATCATCAAGCGAAACCCCCCAACCCTCCATTGGTGCCTCTGCTTAGTGCTCATCCCACCCTAGGATGATTACAAAATTGGTATTCATCCCACCCTGGGACGATTACAGAGCAAGAAATAAAGCAACAAAAAACTGCATCCAAAAAATGCACCAAAAACAACAATAAATCTTCCGAACAAAGGTGCATTTTCACCTAACATTCATGGCATGAAAAACCACCGTCGGGGTCACAAATACTCACTATCCTACTCCCTAATAAGGCTAGCATAGCCGGACCCCTCCACGGGAAGGAGGATTTTCGATAATTTCAACCCCAATAAGCATAAAAAAAAAGGGTCAAAACCCACCAAAATTAGGTCCGATGGTTGGAAAACTGCAATAAGCGTTCAACGAAAAAAACTGAAGGCACCCTTACAAACATCATCTTGGGTCAAGAGACTCATCACTTTTCTCATTTTTGGTCATTCCCTCATCGATTCGTCACTTGAGGGGGTAGTCGCACTTAGTCACCAATCAACGAATACACACCCAATCAAGGAAATGGCATGCATTAAAGAATCATTGAAAAAGACAATCACACTCCTGCTTGGGACAACAAACAAGCAATAATCACAAGCTAAACAAACCCTTGGTATTCTGGAAGCATGAAGAAAATGTTCCTCAGACAAAAGGTTGTACCCTTTGCCTATTCATATCTGAACAATGTCCAAGATCAGGTACACCTCACTGAAAAATGTTACACTTAAGTTAAGCTCCTTAGCTCGTCAGAAGCAAGGATTCAAGAAAGCGTGCCCTTTCCATACTTGCGGCATCAAAAGTTGGTTAGGTTACTGAGAAACCCTAATAATTAAGTGCTTTGGTCATCTAATTTTTCTCAACACTACACCACACATAGTGCATCCCAAAAAGGGGCATCTGTAGACACCAAAACAACACTAATTTGATTATGTGACTACAAGCACTGACCGAATTGGCATGCATACCCCCTAGGGCAGCCTACAGAGGTTAAAAAATGGTCCTAACCACTTTGAAATCAGTTTTGGAAGGTCAGAGATCAGTTTTGAACCTTTTAAGCACTTTGCTCCCTATTCGTCCCACCCTGGGACGATTAGAATCCTATTCGTCCCACCCTAGGATGATTAGTAGCAATCGCTCCAAGGTGGGACGATTACCAGGTTTGACTGGCAAAAAGTCAAACCTTGATAAATGGCAGCCCAAATCCACCACCTAACTCTGCCTTCAAGGCATGGGATTACGAGGGAACGTTTCAAATCAGAGAGGCTTCAATCAAGCCTGCCATGATCATGGAGGCCTCAATCAAGGAGGCCCTAATCAGGGAGGAATATTCTCTCCCCCAAAAAGGCATAATGAGCCAAGTTGCACCCTCGCATGAACATTCAAAGGATACCCTTAGATCTATAAAAATGTGAGCCTCCTCACCACAAAATGAGAACAGAGCTGGAGCATTTGGAGCAACAAAGTCCTGCCAAGCTATACCCCCACTCCTCTTTGTGCTTCCTACATCCCTAATCTCTCTTCTGGAAGAGAGGTTATCGGGTGAACACTAGGAATGCAATACAGATCCAAAAACCCAAAAAATTGGCCACAATCCCACCCCAAACTCGTCGACACAAGCCCCTAGGAGGTTGTGGACCCACCCCACTTGGATTGGTGTCAAAACTAGGTCCCAAACGGTGGTTGTCCCACCCCCGGGTGTCCCCCAAACTGTTGCAGTCCTAATCGTCCCACTTCGGAGTGATTAGAAATTTGTGCATGGTTTTTTTATTGTTCTTTTTGCATTCTTTTATATCTAATGTACTTATGTTGTCCAAATTTCATTACTTTCTGACATGATTTGACCTGGTTTCTGTCATTTTATGTGTCTAGTAACCTATAGGAAGTGCCTTCAGAAACAAGATAACCTGGGTAGAATCTGCCATATCTGACATTCTGGGTCATCTCAAAATGCTGCTTTTAGTCTAACCACAAGTTTGCAAGAGTTTTGGAGGCCTTTGGGAAGGACATTTGCAAGGTCACTTTTTGCAGGTTTTACGATAGTCCCCAGTGTCCCACCCCAGAGTGATTAGAAATTTGTGCATGATTTCCCTACTATTCCTTTTGCAATATGTCCCAGATGATATCCTAATGCCTCTGTTAAAGTTTGAACTCATTCTGACATTATTTGACGATCATTTTATTATTTTATGTATTAACTAGTTTGCAAGGCGTCCTTGTCACATACAAGATAATTTGGGCAGGATATGCAAATTCCGAGCATCTGGGTAGTATTAGAATTACATATAATGCATAACCATAATTTTTAAATTGGTGAGATCTTATAGAAGCTTTGCCTTTGTTTTCTCATCTTCTTGTACTTGAGCCTTCAATATTAAGTTCTCTCTTTTTAACTCTTCAAGATCAACATCAAGTTCCTCTTCCATATCATTTGTGGCTTCCTCTTCCTTTTCTAAATATTTCTCTTTTTCTTTGTCTTCAACTACATGATCATATTCTTTCTCTTCTTCTTGGTATTTGACAATAGAAGCATCTTCATTCTCTTCTATGGTAAAAATTAGGATTTCTTCTTTTTCACTATCTGAGAGGCTTTCATCACTGCTACTGGAAGCACTACTTGCTTCTTCAACATAAAATTTCTTCTTGTGTCTTTGAAATATCTTCTCATGCTTGCATTGACCATGCTTGTTTTTCTTTTCATGATAGAATTTCCTTTCCTTTTTTTTCTTGTATTCCTTTTCTTCTTCATTGCTACTATTTTCAGCTTGTGGTTTTGCTTTTCTGCTTTATGATTTTTTTTGTGTTTGGGATGTTTTGCTTTTTTGTGTTTTTGCTTGCAAGAAATGAGAATGCAGAAAATGGAATGAAACAAACATAAAGTAAGATTAAACTGAAATGAAATATCATATATTATTAACAAGAGGGATTCATAGGTATATGGAATGGTCATATAGATCAGAGATGCAAATAATAATTCCAACCCAGATGTTGAAATCCACTCCAAATCCAAACCCAAAAAATTCAAACCCTAGTGCCGCTGCTGAAAATACAACCCCAAACTATACGACCCCCTTGCAATGGTACGACTAGCATAGAAAAATATGCACATCTCCAAAAATTCTCAAAATCACCACAAAGGGTCACCGAGGCATGCCATATCCAATGCAAAAATACCCAAAATGATTTGATGTCTTCGTTGAGAGTTGTGAGCAAAAAGGTAGGACTGAAAATCTTAGTGTGCTACGACCAATACTACAAAAATCAACTGCAAATGAAAAAAAATGATCTGCAAATAATATCCACTAATTTCTCCTTGAATAATCTCCAAAAATATTGTCAAAATATCTACAATAATCTCCAAACGACTCTCCACTAAAGCACAATTGCAACCCCTATATGAAGCTACCTCCGAATCACCCAAGAGTGATCTCTCACACTCGAATATGATGTTTTCTGAGAGTCCTCACAAATATTGAAATCCTTACATAGACCAAAGTCTCCAGTTTCATGAAATGAGCAAACAAGAATGCAAAGCAAATGAAGAAATTTCAATTTTTATATTTCCTCCAAAAGGTTATGCCTCTCTTGGGCAAATAAACTTAATTTTAATTTAATTTCATTTCATCCCCTTATGTCTCCCAAATGGGGCCCCAATTTTAAGTTATAACATTAGACACTTTTTAAATTTAATCCTTATGTCCCCTTTTTGGCCCCATTCACAAAATACATTAGGAAATATAAAGTTAGATTTTTAATTTAAGTTATTTCAATGATAAAATATTTAATATTTTGGTCCATGCTGCTCCAAACCACCAATCGAGGGTGGAAACAGATACCCAACTGGAAAATGCATCAAACCCATCTCTCTGTTTTGCAGGACCCACCATGAACTGACTTACTAAAAATAGTGAGGCCCAAAACACCCCAAACCACTCCAAAAACTGGCAATCAGAAACAAGCAACACGTCCAAGCATCAAAATCCTCCCCAAAAGGCTCCCACACACAACAAATAGCCTACAGGAACCCGAGGGTAGGCTAGCCCAAGCAAAAAATACTAATTGATTAGAGAGAAGACATTACAGTACGCCCTCCCCAAAATTGTTTGTCCCCAAGCAATTGTAGCTCTGGATGCTATAGTATCTGCTCACTCTCCCATATAACATCCTCCACTGGCAGGTTCTTCCACTTAACCAAATATTCTTTGATCACTCTCTTCCAAAGAGTCCTCTGCCTAGAATCAATGATAGCCTTCAGAATAAGTATGAGTTTCTCCTCCTCATCCAAAGGTGGTAACTTTGAATAAGGAACAACATTATGGCCCAATGCCTTCTGGAGGCGAGAAACGTGGAAGACATTATGCACCCTTCTATATTTTGGTAGCTTCAACTCATAAGCCACCTCTCCAATGTTAGGTAATGGAGCCAAATTGATAATAAAGGAATTAATTACCATTAAATATTGTTGGCAGGGTTCCAAGGCCATTAAATATTGTTGGCGGGGTTCCAAGGCCATTAAATATTGTTGATGGGCAACGATCAACAATAGGAACGTGAACGGGGTTCCAAGGGGTAGCGTGATTTGAAAATTTAACTGTATTTCTTGGTGAAAAACACTTGTCAAAAGAACGTGATAACCTTATGGGTGGTTTCAACCCATGGTTTTGGCCCATTGTATTCCGACACCACTATGTGGTTTCAAGTAGTGGAAAAGTCATGAATCTCTATATATTTTGTACTTTAAAGGTCGTCTTAGATGTGAATTCTCTTTTATGGTTTGGAGGAAGAGAGGGGAGGAGACATTGTATAAGTGGAAATGATTGTTGTATTGTTACTAATAAAAAGGACTGATTGTTTCTTCGTGGATATAAGGTACACTGCCCGAACCATGTATATCTTGTGTCTCTTACATTTGTGTGATTGCTTGTTGTTTATTGCACTATTTTCTATTTTTCTTATGGGGGCTTAACTAGGGTTTGAACTGTTTCTCCATTTATGCTGTTATTATTTGTTTTTTTCATAGGCTATGTATTGTTTGTACATGGTAAATTCCCAACATCCAACTCTCCTGGTCACCCTGAACGGTCCATGAAAATGTGGCTTGAGTTTCTCCTTACTACTCTTCTTGAGAGTGGACTGTCTGTAAGGATGCAATCTAAGGTAAACCAAATCACCAATCTTAAAACTACGCTCAACCCTGTGCTGATCAACATACAACTTTTGTTGATTTTGAGCCTGCTGAATGCTATCCCTAAAAAAAATCATGACATCCTGACTATCCTACAACAAATACTTAGCTCTAGGCACCTTACTATCAACCAAAAACAAATCTATGAATCTAGGAGCTTCATACCCATACAAATCCATGAGGGGTGTCATCCCAATGGTCATGTGGTGCGTAGTGTTGCACCAAAACTCACCTAGGTGCAACCACTTAATCCATGCCTTTTGTTGTCGTGAAACATAATTTTGGAGATACCCTTCCACCCATTTATTTATAACCTCTATCTGTCAATGTGTCTGAGGGTGGTAACTAGTGTTGGGAGTAAGCTCGGTTCCACCTAACTTGAAGAGCTCCTACCAAAATATGCTCATGAACCTACTATCCCTGTCACTAACAATGGTCTTAGGCATCCCGTGCAACCTGAACACATCTCTAAAAAACAAATTTGCCACTTGTGTTGTTTTATAAGTGGTTGAAATAGCAAAGAAGTGAGCAAATTTGGTGAGTCTATCCACTACAACATATATACAGTCTTTGCCTTGGACCTTAGGCAATCCTGTAATTAAGTCCATAGATATTCCTTCCCATTTTTGGTTAGGAATAGGTAAGGGATACAATAAACTAGCTAGGTAGGTATGCTCATCCTTATTCTGCTGGTACATAGTACATTCTTGTACATACCTAAGGACCTCATCCTTGAGACCCTTCCAAGAATCTCTCTCTAATCCTCCTATAGGTTTTGAAAAAACCTGGTATGCCCAACTCTAGGATCATTATGAAAACATATAAGGACTCTCACCTTAAACTTGAAATTGAGAAGCAAGAGTATGTGATCCTTATACATAATTAGCCCATTCGCCACTGAGTACTTATCATCATGCAAGTATCCATCAATCAAAGTAGTCACCCATGAGTCCTTAGCATACTCAACCATAATCTCCTCCCTCCAATTAGCTATAATCTCTATCATAGCACATACATATTGCCTCCTGGATAGCGCATCAACTGCAACATTCTTCTTCCCCTTGACATATACAATATCAAAATCATATACCTGCAACTTAGTCACCCACTTTTGTTGCCTCTCATTGAGGTCTCTCTGATTAAGAAAATATCAGAGGTTGTTATGATCATTCTTCATTGTAAAATTTTCCCCCACTAGATACTATCTAAACTTGGCCAAGGCATGCATAATGACCAACATCTCCTTATCATAGATAGAGTAGCTATGATCTGCTCCTCTCAACTTCCTGCTCTCGAAGGCAATATGATGCTTATTATGCATCAATACTGCTCATATTCCCTCACTAGAAGGATCACACTCCAACTCAAAAGGTTTTGAGAAATCACTAGACATGAACTCATAACTTTTTTGAAGTGCTCAAAGCACTTCTGAGCTATATCGAACCACTCAAATACCTCCTTTGTCAAATATGTAAGTGGGGTAGTAGTTTGTGAAAATCCCCTAACAAACCTCCTATAGAAACCACATAAGCTAAAGAACCCCTTAAGCTATGTGAGGTTTGTAGGAGTAGGTCATTCCATGATAGTATTAATCTTCTCAGGATAAACATGAACACCTTATGAGCTAATGATGTATCCAAGGTAAAGCAACTTGCTCAGCCCAAAATTACATTTGGACTCATTGGCATAGAAAAACTCCTGCTCCAAAATACTCAGCAACTCCTCTAGGTGTCTCAGGTTTTCCTCCTAATGTTGAACTAGGTGTGACACTGAGAGGGGGGGTGAATCAGTGTGTATTAAAAATTTAATCCAACTACGAAATCAAATAAAAAAAGCAATCACACAAACATGCATCACATAACACCATATTTATAGTGGAAACCAAATGTGGGAAAACCATTGTGCCAATGGACTGTTTGGACTCCCATACAAATCCAGCCTCAAAATTTTGTCTTTACAATATTTTTACAGCACCAACTACAGGGAATGGCACCAACCAACCTAGACTTTAGCAACACCAACTACAAGGAGCACCGACCCCTGTTGCCAAGCACCGACCCGACAAATTTAAAAAGCTTTGATAAAAGTTTTAAATCTCATCAAAAGACCTTGAGTGGTCTAGCTCACAAATATTCTCCTCTAAAATATTCTGTCTAACCTTTTCAATCTTCTCAACTCTGCACATTGATTATCTCACACCTTGCACATTATTCAATCAAAATGCCAAAGAAAAAAATTTCTTCACAACATACACCGAAATTCCTTTCTCCAAAAAACCCTCTTCTTCATTTTATTTTTAAAACATATATTTTTCACATTAAAAAGCATAGCTCTTTTTTTCAGTTACACAAAAGTACCGCTCAACCGTTATACTTCTTAGAAACTGCCAAAATTGCCAAAAAGAGCTAACAGGGCTTTTTGTAACAGGCATAACTTCCTCCTCAATTTTCCAAAAGGGCTAAAAATTGAAAAACATATTCTTGGATAAATCGAATACCTTCAGTTTAAATTTTAGATTTTAACTCTTCATGTATTATTCGCAGTACCTTCGACAAAGTGGCCTTTGACGTTGATTTTACAACTCACATAAACTGGAAAAAGTGCTCCAGAGCCATTTTGCAATGCTCACCGTTTCTTCTTTCGGAATTCGTTTGGGCTGAAATTTAAAACTTAAGACCTCAGTATATCCAGCTACCTCCAGTAAAAATTTGAAGTCCAATTCCTCATGGATTGCTTGATATTCATCCCGCAAAGTGACCTCCGACGCAGATTTTACACCTGTCACATAAAGCATGAAACTGACCAACAATGCACCGGTGAAGCAACTGGTTGTTCCAAAACTGCAACCACACTTGATAATAATAAAAAACCTCCAAATAGTATCTTGGGATGTCCAACACATTCCATTGACGTTGTTGCAACTTTGACGATTTTTGCAACTTTGATAATTTTGCTACTTTGACAACTTCCTGACGATTTTTACAACTTTTGCAAATTTGCACAAACAACCTGTAACAACTTCACCCAAACATCAAAAACATCCTCATAAGTATTGAAAACCACTATACATACTCCGAACAACCTCCGAACAATTATCCACTGCATCAACCTGTCTATTTGAGTGTGTTGAAAACAATGACAATATTGTCGTTGCACCTTGCTCAACAATCTCCCCCTTTGGAATTGTTGGCAACACACGTACAATTTCCTGTAACTCTTCTCCCCATTTGAAAACAAGACAAAATGGCTGCTGCAAACTCCCCTTGAGTCCATGCACAACATTCTCAGGAAAAAATTATTACACTTAGCAAGAATCACAAACATGAGAAAAAAGATAAACAAAGACACAAATGCTCCCCCTAAGAATGTGGTCTCGATAGCTAGTCAATGCTTGGGAAGTGTAACCACTCCCAATTTCTTGTGAAGGTACTCAAAGAATTCCTTGGGCAATGGTTTGGTGAAGATATCCGCTACTTGAGCTATTGTTGGAACAAAATCCAACTTAACCTCACATTTCACAACTTTCTCCTTCAAAAAATGGTACCGGATAACAATATGTTTTGTGCGATAATGCATAATCTGATTCTTTGAGATATTGATTGCACTTGTATTGTCACACATGATCGAGTTGGGCTCACTAAAATTTATTCCAAGATCCTCAAAGTTTATTTTATCCAAAGTACCTATGTACAACATGATGTCACTGTAATATACTCTGCCTCTGCTGTGGATAATGAGACTGAATCCTACTTTTTGCTATGCCATACAACAAGATTATCACCAAGATAGAATGCACCTCCACTAGTACTCTTCCTGTCATCTACACATCCTACACAATCTGCATCTGAATACACAATAAGGGTGAAGTCCTTACCTTTCGGATACCATAACCCATAGTCCATAGTACCCTTGAGGTACCAAAAAATCCTCTTCATTGCTGTCACATGAGTCTCCTTAAGACTAGCCTAAAATAGTGCTACCATGCATAGTGACTATAAAATATCTGTTCTAGTAGCTGTCAAGGACAATAAGGTCCTAATCATGGATTTATACATAGTTTGATCAACAGGTGGAGATCTGTCATCCTTCTTCAACTTGCAACCTATGATAATGGGAGTGCTAACTAGCTTGCAATCCTCCATTGTGAACTTTTTCAGCATCTCTTTCACATATTTAATTTGAGAAATAAATATGTCCTCCTTTTGATTAACTTGCAATCCTAGAAAATACGAAAGTTCACCAATCATTGACATTTCAAACTCTTTCTGCATCTTATTTTCTAAATCTTTACACAACTCATATTTACTGCTGCAAAATATGATATCATCTATGTATACAACAACAACAATATGATGACCTTTTTTGTTTTGACATACAAATTACAATCCAGCATACCTTTCTTGAACCCTTGATGAGTGAGATAACTGTCTAGCCTTGCATTCCATGCCCGGGGTGCCTTTTTTAAGAGATATAATGCTTTCTTCAACTTGCAAACCAAGTTGGGATCATCACCAAGCTAAAAACCGTCTGGTTGCTCAATATAAACCTCTTCTTCAATTTTCCCATTCAAAAATGTTGATTTCACATCCATTTTATAAACTTTGAAATTCTTGTAAACTGCTAAAGCAAGAAATATTCTAATTGCCTCTAGTCTGGCCATAAGTGCAAAGGTTTCATCGAAGTCAATACCTTCAACTTGTGCATACCCTTTGCATACCAATATTGCTTTGTTCTTGACTACCTATCCATATTCATTCAATTTATTTCGAAAGACCCATTTAGTACCGATTACATTTTTATTTGCGGGTCTTGGTACTAACTACCAAGTCTTGTTTTTCTCGATCTAATCTAATTCTTAATTTATTGCTTTTACCCAACTTTCATCTTTGCTTGCTTCGACAACATTTTTGGGCTCAATGCTGGATAGTAAAGAGTAGTTACTAATATTCTTCTTATCTGAACACCAACTATGGGGTCTCCAATTATTTGCTCTCTAGGATGATCTTTCTGCCAACTACTTGTTTTGAATTTCTTGTTTTCTTCCAATTCTGAATCATTTTTCGAATCCTCTGAGTCAATTCTTGGTTTCTTTTTTGTTTTCTCTTCTTCATCTCCTTCAATGGCCTCTTCATAAATTGGATAGTTATCTTCATAGCTAATTACTCGTTCCCTTCATCAACTTTAACATCGACACTTTCTATAATTTTTCTTAACCTCTTTTTGTAACATTTGTAAGCTTTACTTTTTGATGACTTGCCAAGAAAAATACCTTCATCCGCTCTATCTTCAAACTTACCAAGGTTTTCTTCAGTTCTTTTGATGTAACACTTGCTGCAAAAAACTTTAAAATATCTTGTTGTTGCCTTTTTACTAAACCACAACTCATAAGGAGTTTTGCTTTCATGCGTCCTCAACATGCACCTATTTTGGATGTATACTATAGTATGGACTGCCTCTTTCCAAAATTCTATCTGCTACTTTGCTCTCATTCAACATAGTCCATGCCATTTCTTGCACTGTCCTGTTCTTTATTTCTACCACACCATTTGCTGAGGTGTCCTGGCTACTAAAAACTGTCTTCTAATGCCATATTTTTCACAATACTCTATGAAATCCTCTGAAATGAACTCTCCTCCTCTATCTAACCTTAAAAATTTAATATTTTTTCCTATTTTATTCTCAACTTGGTTTTGAAAACCTTGAACATCTCAAAAGATTTTGATTTATGCTTCAAAAACAATACCCATGTCATCCTGGAATAGTCATCTATACACAACATGAAATATTTGGTAGCGTTTATGCTTTGCGTTCTCATGGGTCCACATAAATTAGTATGTACTAGTTCCAAAGGTTTGCTTGTGTAGTACTCTTTTGTTTTAAATGAGACTCTAGTTTGATTCCATTTTTGAAATGAAGCACAAATGCTATTTGATGGTTTGCCAATGGTGGGAATATCTCTCACTATTTTTTTTGAACTGATTTTTACTAGGTTGTCAAAATTGATATGACCAAGCCTCTTGTACCACAACCAATTCTCTTCTCCCTATCCAATAAAGCAAGCTCCTTCTGAAGTCTCCGAGAGAGTGTACAGGTTGCCAGATGTTCTTGATCCAGCTACTATCAACTTCCCACTGTTTGCCTTTCTAATTTCACAGCCCTGCTTCTTAAAAATCACATCATGACCTATTTCTAGCGCCAAAACAATGTTGATTGGTGTTTTTTTGTTTAAGTAAAACTCAAACAAACAAGATTTAAAAGCTAAAGAGGAGGGAAAGAAACCACCAGTTAAAGATAAATTTATAAAGACCATAGAAGACAAAACATAGTACTTTAAACACAACATACAATCATATTTCTTAACTCAAACCCACCAGGAATGTAAGTTCGGGCCCTCCTTCTAGCGCCAAAACAATGTTGATTAGTGTTTTATACACACCTTGAGAAGAGTATACAAGAAACACCAATAACACATAAATGGGAATAAATCCCTCACACTTTAGGATCTTGCTGGTTATCCAAGGTGTGAGTTACAAAGTCTGGTCGAATGCTCTCACTCTTTTCCACTTCTGAAATAGTTTCAAGTATATTGCCTATGTACCTACAAGGGGGTTCAACTTCCGTCTGGTGTTTTTTTGGTGTATCAATCAGATTTGTATTTTTGTGAATATATCTAGCTCTTCATATCTCAACAGATTAAAAAAATAAAGAATTTTAAAGAAAATAAAAATGAGAACCTTTCCGAAATAAAATAGAGAGAGTAGGGTAGGGCAGGAAAGAAAGGATGAAATACTCCAATTTTAATTGTTAACCATTCTTTTAATTAAAACATGATGCGGTGTTCACTAAGTGGGACAAATAGAATAACAAATTATCCAGCTTTCTAAGATTAACTTGTTATCTAGCAAAGGGCAAAACAGAGGAATATAACAGAGTAACTTATTTAAATCATAATTTTCCCTAAAATTAACAGGATGAATCTGTAGATAGCCAACGCTCATGCACACAGACCAGAACTATCAAATTTAGATCTTCAAACTGGGTGATTTAAATAATTCTTAAGATAGCTTATCACTACTAAAATTTTAGACTTGCTGGGATTATTTTACCAGTAGCATAGCACACGCAGTAAAACTAGAGCCAATAGGAAAAAAAATAATTTTAGAAATATTAAACTGCAATTTAGCTCTCAAACAACAC
The DNA here is from genome assembly GCA_028583015.1 of Wollemia nobilis. NCBI lineage: Eukaryota > Viridiplantae > Streptophyta > Pinopsida > Araucariales > Araucariaceae > Wollemia > Wollemia nobilis. The sequence goes on along the minus strand of JAQPPZ010001316.1, from coordinate 1,616,292 downwards.
CAACAACATACTAAAATTAATTAAATTCACAACAATTAAAACCATAGATATTTCAGTGAAAACAAGAATAAGGAAATGAGCACTGTTCAAGCTCCAAAAGCATATTAGACGCCTGGCCATACCACTTCAGAGTAACAACACCACAACAAATCCTATGTCTAGAACAAAGGCTTTTCCAGAAAGAGATTTCAGAAAAATAACTTCTATTATAAATTCTTGTATCCTTAGTTTACATTCAATGGGAATATTTATAGACTCGGGACATACCCTGATCTTTTTAGAAAATATCTTCTCCCAGGAACCTAAACTAATATCTAAAAAATCCCACCACTAGGGTGTTACAATATAAGACATTTTAAAATAGAGTTCTGATAAACTCTAACCACTTCGAAAATATGTCTGGATATCTTGCCATAAATGGAGAAGATAAAATCTAATTTTATCTTCAATCAAAATATAACCTTGTGCAAAGATTTTCACTTTCCGGCAAGTTGGATATGTACTTTCCGGCAAGTTGGAGTCTGCAAAATCTTTGCGTATCATCAATTTTACGCATCTTCTATCTTTGCACAATCACCTTTTGCTTGATTCACGGTGAACTTCCAATCCCGCCATTACTTCCGTGATAAATGTGTTTGTCAGCAAGCTCCTGCAAAAATTTTAAAAAAGTAAAAGTTAGAACATTAGGTTTAAATTAATTTTTTCTAAGGTTTCAGACTTTAATTCTTTAGGTTTTAATTTTTTAATCATTTTTCAAAGTTTGCCATGATTGAGATTTTAATTAATTTTCTTAATATTATTTTAATTTGCTAGGGTTTGATATTGGCCATCATCAAATTTGTCGGGCACTTTGAAAATTTCTATCTCCCGAGGGATGTCGAAATTGCGACATTTTAATTGCCTTTACTTCCTTCCTTAATAATGTCATGATATCATGACATTTCAATTAGTTCTATGTCCAACCATTGCATATTTTAAACTTTCCTTTGCTCTTTCCTTGAGATGTCACGAAATCGCGACATTTTAAACTTTCCTTTGCTAATGTTGGAATGTCGCGAAAATCAAACATGTCCGAAACCATGACATTCTTTTAATTTTACTTCTTCCATAAGAAATTTTCTATCTTTCCAAGCATGTCACGAAATCGTGACATTTTCATTTTCTCTTCTTCCAACCATAGAAATGTCATGAAAACCAAACAAATTAAATTTTCTTTCTTCCAATGTTGGAATGTTTTGAAATTGTGACATCTTTACCTTCATTTACCTTTGGTTTGTATATCCCGAAAATCAAACAATTCCCGAAATTATGACATTTTTCATTGAAGCTTCCTTTGTTCCAATACTTGCAAATTTCAACTTGCCGGGCACTTTGCAAAATTTCTAAAAAAATCAAACATGTATTCCAATGTCCTGAAACTTTGCATTTTGATACTTTGAAGGATTGTGAAGAATTATCCATTCTCAGAAATGATTTTCCAATACTAGAAAATGAATTTTAATTGCCCAGAAGTTGTCAGTTTCATGTGGTGTGAAATTTAGGGTAAAATTGAAAGTGATCATAATTAAATGAAACTTTTCAGATATTCATATGAGCCAAATGGGTATCTGAATCTGTAGAAATATATTGAAAATTCACTTCGGATAAGAATATATTGCATTAATAAGTTTACCGCCTGGAAATAGAAACTGCTATTTCTAGAAGGTGAATTCTGCTTGGAACCTTGAAAATTTGGTACTGTTGGAAAGGTGAGATCAAGATATTCCACCCAGAATTTGAATCACTCAAAACAGATTTTTGTGGCCCACGATATTGCATTTCCATGATTGAAGTAAACATTAGGGCAACCTGACAAATTTCCAAAGAACCTTAGAAATTAATTTAAATATTTCAACCTTAGGAAACTATTGAAAATCAAAATCTCTAAAACATTTAACCAGAAATAATAGCATTGAAGGATAAATATTCAAAAGAAATTAATTCAAATCAATGCACTAGGCAAACATTTTGACACCTTGATGTGGGTAAAATTTAAAGACTTATGCAAACAAAACTCGGACTAAAAATGAAAACTTCAAGAGGGTCCCCTTGAAAATAAGAATTAATCATTTCAAAGGAATCAAAATTTAATTTTCAGTAGGGGTGTGTTGCTTCTCAACAGGACCACCTCTTTATTGCTACCCAAATAAACAATGGAAAAATAGAAGATCTTAGAAGAACCTCGAATAGACTAGAGTAAGGGGTAGATAGTCCCAAGTCATGGAGTACTACCTAGGAGGAGTGAGTAGAAATACATTTGAGTTTGAGATACCATTATAGAGAAGAATATGACAAAGGTAAAATAAGGAGGAGAGATGGTATGTAACTATTCCACCTAGAATAGACAAGGTGATAGGAATGACAATGAAGGTAGGATAAGAAATGAAGAGATAGAGCATCCTACCATACAATGGAAGGACAAAAAATTGCCATACAAATGGTGTCTGAATGACAACCTATCATACATATCAAAGAAATTGTTATACAACTAATACTTGTATGACAAAATATTGTACAAATGGAGGACCCTACCATACAAAAACAACTTGTAATTTTAAAAAAGAGGTTATCATTCAAGTCTAGGCCATGCAAGTGAGACTTATATGATAAATCACTATACAAGTGAGGCTTGTATGGTAGACTACTATACAAATAAGATGCCAATAACAAGTCATCATACAATTGTGTAGCCTCATATGACTGAACACTATACAATGCCTAGGTAGAGCAAAACATGATATCATCAGGAAGAAATTGAGGAAGAAGATTCATTAACAAAATAGGCAAGTACGAGTGGGCATCTAAACTTCCATATGGATGAGGCAACAAAGATAAAATTAGATGCACATTATAAAAATAACAAGAAAATAAAAATACAAAATTTAGTTATATATAGGTGGAAAAGGGGGAGTTAGGAAGTAGTTATCACATGGGCACCAACTATCCTCCCCCTCCATGATTTTATAAATACATGCACCATGGAGGCATAAGTATTCCATAATTCAACACCTGTCAAAGAGGAGAGTAATATTAGTGTGTATGAAGAAGTGTAGGGTTGAATGAATGCATCCTGATCAACAATTTATGGTGCTAGAGTAGAAAATATTAAAAGATGATGAAACTATAGATGCAAGTAAAATATTAAAAATAGTGGAACATTACAAGTATATGGATCATACAATCATATGTATGATTTTGAAAATAGAGGATTATAGTTGTAAATGCATGCAAAAGGGTTTACAAAATTGTAGATAAGCATCGTACATATGAAGTATTGGGGTTATATGATAGGGTGATGTGGATACCATGTGTAGAAGGGAAAAGTGAAAAGGAAGCTACTATACAAGTTGTGTAATAAGAGTGCCATAATAATGGTAGACTACTATACAAGTAGGAGGATCATACGATAGTATTGTACAAGCCAAAGGATAATCCCACCACCATACAATTAAAAGGGTTGTATGGTAGCACCATAAAATTTAGAGCCAATGGTTATGCTATACAAATGATGGCTTGATAAATTTCCATATAAGTTAGGGTCTAACAATCATACCATACAAGCCAAAGTGTGAAGTATCTACCATACAATCAACGGACATGTGTAACAAGGGCCATACAAGTGAAAACACTAGTTATAAATCGAGTTGTTAAAAGTAACAAGATGAATAAGCAATTGAGGATCATGAAGAGGATCCATAAGGTGGAGCAACAATAGAGTAGGGTTCTACCTGATCTTGTGTTATATTCAAAATCCCACTCATTTGGAGAGGATGTTAGAGTAGGTGCAAGGAGAGGCCTTATAGAACACATTCATGGTAGGGAGAGAATGCAGTTTGGATGTCAAGCAAGATAAAAATAATAAATATGGTAGACAATCAAGGGACATGTTGAGAACCAATACTGTAGATGAGAGAGAAGTGGAGGCTTCTCCTTAGGATAGGGAAAAAGGAAAGGTAAGGAAATGAATATAGATTCCCTTGTAGGACATGGCATGGTAGTAACCAATAGGAATGTTCTATAGGAATTGTTGATAGAGGAATTCATCATATCATCCACTAAAATTTACATTAAAAAATGTAGGTGTACACTATATTTTGCATATTTCCATTTTTCATAAGATTTTTTTTAAGGATTTTTTGTTGTAGATTTTGTAAAAGTATGATCAATAGCATCACATGAGTAGAGTTATGATTGGTGATCGAGAGGTTTAGGTAGTATTTTTTCCTAGAAAATTTAGGAGAACATTGGATTGCTAAGTTTTATGATACCAGTTATGAAGGAGGTATCTGAACTACACTTATGGAAGAATTTGATAGACGAGGTCATTGATCTCAATCTAGAAGAGGCAATAAAATTGTTGAAGCATGGGATTTACAGATTGAGAATGTAGTAAATGAAGAAACTAAAATTATAATATATCATGAACATGATCATGTCAAAAATCATAGGATAATAAACAACCTCAAAGATATCCACTTGGATGATACCATACATTGAAGGAGTAATGGATGGTGTAGAATATGATTGGGCATCATACTTCTTGATTTGCATCAAGTTTTTTATGTGATACACAAATTTATTTTAATGGATTTCCATGCCATTGTGATAATAACAAATGTTGTGACATAGGAAAAGCTATAGTTTCTAGGATTGAATCTAGCTAGACTAATTCTAGATTACACACCAACTATATTTAGGTAGATCCATATGATTCCATTGACAAAGCCAATCAACCTAATAAATAAGAAAAAGAGTATCCTAAAGAGGAATATTTGGGAACCCTTAAGAGATGAGGCAAATAAGAATTTAGAGGTAATTAAGGAGAAACCAAGAATAAAGGAGATGGTACAAAGGTAGAATCAATGTAGGAGGTTGGAGTAACAGTGGATGGGAGCTCAACATCAAACCCAAAATCAGTAGGAGGAATAGAAAAAATGACATGAAGAACCCCAATAATAGGCCATAATAGGAGTAGGTGGCAATTTTTGAAGGATGATGGATAGTTAAAGTAAGATGCATGGATGCCATAAGTGGTAGTGCAAGAGGAAGTTCCTAGAGCAAGGGAGTTAGGCTATGCAAGGAGGCATTATAGGTACCAACTGAGTACTAGAAGAATAAATTCAAAGAGGGCTACAATGGATGAACAATAGCCAAATAATTCTATTGCACAAGTAGTACAATAAGAGGAGAGGATAATGCAATAATTAAATATAAAAACTATTAGTAGGTATAGGAAGAAATTATTGTTATAGATGTGTATGAGGAGATGCATATTGTAGTGGATGTAGTACAAGAGGAAGAAGGTGTGAAGAATGTGTGGGTTGAGAATTTTAACTCACCTGATAGTTTCAATAACATGTAATTTGAGCAACAAATGGATCCATGTGGAATACTTCCAATGGATGAAGAATCACACATTATAATCACGTATATAGCAAAGAAGTTGGAAAAACATGTGAGGGTGCCAGAGGAAAGGAGAGATAAGTAGAATTAGGATACATCAGAGTTCAAGATTTGGAAAAAAAGAGAGAGTAACTAGTCGTTAGAACAAAAAATGAGATGCAGGACAATGGCTATGGAAATATAAACTCTTTGATATGGGCTAGCAGATACAAGATGATAAGGAAACCAAATGACTTATCAACTTGATAGGTCCTAATGGAGAAGATAGGGATGAGACTGCATCAAAGATGATGCTACTATAAAATTGGTAAACAAAACAAGTGAACTTTTTCTCTTGGAGACACCAAATTTAAGGAGACATATAGTTTTGGGGAAGAGAATTAATGAGTAGGTTGATACTTTCTTTGAGAAGATCATTAGAGTGCTAGAGAGAGTCCACACTGTAATAAATATCATGAAAAGACTACCCTTTTTGTGTGATTTATGTACTAATGTGTGGATATTAATGCATAATCTTATTGTGTTCTATCAAGATGAGTTGATAGTTATGTTTTTTAAAGTTGAATTATGCTATTTTGAGAATATGGTACTACTCATAAATTTTGTGGTTGCAAGTACTAGGTACTCTCACGGGTGGATTGGTATGGGACAACCACTAGAGTTGAGAGTAAAAGAAAAAGTGATGGATGACATTCTCAATGACATCTCAAGGGTAAAAATGAAACCCTTCATATAGGTGCATTGCATATGTATATATTTGATTGAATGCACCATTGGGAAATGAGGTTGCTATTAAGCAAAAAATCCATCCTTAGTAGGCATGTGATAGTGTTACAATTATCGTAAAGCCTCCTAATTAAGGAGAAAAGTATTGGTTGTGCATTGGGACACATTTATGCATGTGTTTGGATGCATGGATATTATTTGGTAAATGTTTATATCAAGTTGATATTAATAATAATGTTGGTATTATTAATTCTTAATATGTTAAATATCAATATTAATGGTTAATATTAACATACGGTATTGATTAAATTAATTAGGGGAATACTTAATTTAATTACTATTATATTATGCTAATGTTAACACTAGCATTAGAGAGTAATACTATTATTATATAATGCCTTGAGCGAATGCTTTGGATATTAATACCTTGTAGTAAAAGTATTAGTAGGTATTAAGTTAAAAACTATAGAAGGGTGCTCTTTTATTAAATAAAATGTTATGTAATAAATTCATAACGTTTGAAATAAAATATGGAATTGCAAGTTAGAAATTTTGTAATGTAAGCATTATCTTTATTGCATGATTTTATTTGATACACCAGGGTGGTCATTTTATATAAGTAAGGTGATTAAATATTTTAATTAGTTTCTCATGGAGCTATTAATATCTTTTATTGTTGTTTATGTTTGTTTAAATAATCAATAGTCTATGATTTTTTGGAAAGAAGCTATTGATTTGAAAGGAATACTCTAGTATTAAATTATGGATTACATATGATTAATATCTATCAAGTTATAATGTTAGAACTATTGAGTTATGTTGGAGGTATTTATGAGTTTAGGGTTATAAATGAGTTTAGGCAAAGAGAAAGAAATTGTATATTATTTTTAATCTAAAGTGAATTAAAAGGAGTGTATTTGAATAATTTTGAAATTGTGAAGTGTTTTGAAGATGGTTAAGGCTAGGGTAGCTAAGAAAACCATTTTTGAGAGAAGTATGGGATTCTATCAATAATTATGCATGGTATTGTTTGCATGTGCTCTTGCATGGTAGTGTGTTTTGTATAGTGCATGTTAAGCTTGCATATGCATTCAAAATCTGTCTTGATCCCTAATTATTCTACAAAGTTCATTGGAGGAGACAAAAAAGTGGAAGATATTAGAAGGGAAAGAATCAGAGACCATTTATTTTTATACGCAGAAATTAAATTATTGTATTTAGAGACAAGAAATTATGATATGTAAAGCTTGATGAAAGAAATGATGTTTTGTAAATACTATTGACTTGTTAAAATATGAAAGATTATATGATGTTATTCTTTTATGTAAGTTCTTGAAACATTGTTTATATGCAAAATGGAAGAAAATATTTAATTCATGGATTGTAATTATAATTCCTTGATAATGTGTTATTATTTCATTATAAATAAGGAAATGCTAAATGCTAGTATTCTGATTTGAAAGTAGCTAGTTATTAGAAAAATGTTATGATGTTTTGATTATGTTTTAATATAGCACATTATTTCCTTTGATAAATATGTTCATATCATTTTAATGTTTAGACTCTTGGGTTGGTTGGGTTTGTAGGCATGATTTTAGAGCCATATTAGAGAACCCTTGCGTCAAGATGTACCTTGGGAGGAGTTGCATGTTGGAGTATATTACATTATTTGATACATGCTAATGTACCACCTTGGGTATATCTTTATATTAGGAGTGTGTCTTATATTATAGTGTGATTAAATATTTTATGTAATGTAATAATGTGCAGGAAATGCACAAGTGTCATGTAGTTAAGTGTACAAGTGTGATGAGTGTAGATGTGCACAAGTGTTCTTTATGTATGAGTGCACATGTGTCCTTAGAATAGGAAAGTGAAGAGTCTCAAGAAGAGTGAAGGCCAAGAGTATTCCATATGAAGAGTCACATTCTATTATATATGTGACTAAGCATTGTATGAGAAAAGTGAATAAGAGGAAGATGAGGAGAGAATGTGAGAGTATGGTGTATGTGACCTTTATTCAATATCATGTTACTATTTTTGTGAGCATTTGTTAATGTCCATTTTATGAGTTGTTGTAGAAGTTATTTATGAGTTTTATGTGATTGAAATATTGCCATTATTATATATTTTATATTGCAACTTATTTTAATATCTTGTGGTTATTTGCATTGAGTATTAAGCATCAAAAGCTAATAGTGGTATCAAAGCTACAACAAGGTTTTCTTGCATAGGTTTTGAAAAGTTACAAATAGTCTAAGGACATTTCTACTGGTCAAGGAGAAACTAGTAAGGTTGAAGATATTACCTTTAGAGAAGGAAAACCAAAAAAGATAGTATTTCCAATGTGTTGAATAAAAACCAATGAAGATTAAAGATAGATTGATTTTACCTATTCCAATAATAAATTCAGAATAAAAGGTAGTCTACATAGTTTTATGTCTTGAAGATAGATCTCGATATTGAAAAGTTAAGAGACCCAAGAAGGAGGTCCTATTAAAAGGGTTGATAGTAAAAGAAAACTTGAAGGTAGAAGAAGACCTCAAGTTGCATTTGGCTAGAGTATTTCCATAGGGTTGTAGAAAAACTTGTGAAGACTAGGACTCAACATAGATTTATTAACACTAGATTGAAGAACAACTAGTGAAGATTATTGATTTCAATTTTTTGAAGATTTGAATGTATTGGATTATTGTTTTCTAATATTTTGTTGCAAAAAATTAATCTCAGAAGTTGAGAAGATTCCTACAATAGATAGAGAAGAATTTCATCTTCACTTGCCTGAAAGTCTATGTGCTTTCCTTGCATAGGAATTGATTTTGGAAGTGCAACAAAATATTAGAGATTAAAGGCCTAAGAGAAAGGTCTCATTGGAGAATTTGAAGAATTAAAGATAGAATAATTTGAAGATTGTAGAAAGAGGATTGAAGATTGAGGAGACCCAAAGAGCTCCCATTGAATATTGAAGATTGAAGATTGAGGAGACCCAAGAGAATAGGTCCCATAGTATATTGAAGAGAGAAGATAGGAAAAGGCTATAAAAGCCCTATTGAAGATTGAGAAAAATGAAACTTGAGAGAAGAGGTCTTTTGGGCTTCAAAAATCCCAACTTAATTCACACCCCTACTTTTCAATAAGGTCTAGATATCTAGGTGATTGTAGGATTAAAGGTTGATCTCAAAAAGAATAAGCCTCTATGATCTTAATAAGGTAAGCATGAGTACTATCATATTCCATTCCATCCACCATAAACTCATCCCATTTCAATCTTAAGTAAGGCCACTACACCTTCATACCATTATGACATCCCATATTATTTTTTTTAATCATTATAAGTTGCTCCATTTCCAATTCATGCATTTAGTCCATAATGTTTCAGACCATCTAGTAACAAGCTTAACCCTAAATAAAATCAATATATAGACCATAAAGTCATAGAGTCTTCCTAAGATAAAACAAGGCCAAAAACTATCCAAGTATACCTTATTTTCACTCAAATATTCCTCCTAAGGTTTTACTAAGTCATTTGCAAAATCAAAAAGGTCTTTAACCACCCGTTGCTCTTCCAAAAGCATTTCACAAATCTAGTCCATGACAACTCTAAGTCATCACCGATAGAATTAAGCCTGAATAAGCATCATCGCTCATCAAAACCCTTGTTGCCAATCCTATCATTGAACCGAGTCAGTCATTAGTGACAAAAGATCTCTCATCGCTTATCCAAACCACAGTCACTAATCCCATGTCTGATGGTTTATCTCATTAGTGACTAACTAAAATGTAGCCTTAAAGCTAAAATATGCCATCATGCTTAAAAATCTACTATCGTTCATCCTATCCATGACCAAAGGTAGACACCTATAAGCATCCAAGACTGAAGATACACTATCACTTGTTAAGGCTCTTCGTCATCGATCAAATCAATGACAGGCATTCCTCATCGATGACCGCATTGAGATAAAAAAGGAAAAATACCTAAGTCACTCTCGCAAAGCATTGTTGCTTATCCAATCAATGATCATTCTTCCCAATCTATGACAAATCTAACATATAAAGAAGTAGCATATAGCGTCACTCTTGCAAAGCTCTGTCATTAATTCCATCAACAACCACCCTTCTCAATTAGTTATAGCCAATTTCAAAACTAAGACAAGGACCTTAACCACGTCAGCATAGCAAGTTCCCCTCTTGATGAAATTTGGTCAAGAAAATTTATTTTAAAGATAAAGTCATCACTCTTGCAAAGCCTCATCGTCGGTCATCATCAATGACCATAACACCCATCCACGATATGCTAAAACTCTCCCAAAATTATTGTCACTCTTCATTGCTCCCATCATCGATCCATCATTAGTCTCATCAGGGATAACCTTTTTCATCAATGAAATACTCAGAGCTAGGTTAACTCCTTGCTAGTCTAAATCTTTATTACCGATTTGATCAGTGAAGCCTCCTTCTCATTAGCAATCATTAAAAAAGTTAGTCTATACATAGTCACATCATTGCTCTTATGAAAAATCTTCGCTCATCCATTAGTGACAACAAAAATCCATCAATGAACAAGCCTAGTCATCGTCCTTGCAAAAACATCATCATCGATTCAATTGGTGACAACCTCAAATGATCGATGACAATGTATTTTTTCCCATTCTTGTCACTCATGAAGAATGCCCTCACTAATTCAATCAGTGACATACCAAGGTGAAAGGTGAAAAAGAGATCGATGAACCTAGACCATCCTGGGTAAGATCAAAGATGCTCATTGTACATGGGAAGATGTATGGCTCACTATTCAAAGACTAACAGACAATATGGAGTGTCAAACATATCAGAAACCAAAAGTGGAAAAATCACAATGTGTCCCAAGAAAATTATATCTCTTTGAAGCAAGCGAAGATCAATAGGATCATTCATGACAAGTTTTAAAATTATAGCTATAGCGAAATAAAGAATCCTAAAGCAAGAATGCAACACCATCAGCTTAAGACCACTCAAAAGAAAGGTAAGAAAACTGAGTAAATTGGGAATTCAATCGAAGTAGAGAGCACTAAGCCACGTGAATAAAATTATCTCACACAAGCTTAAGTCCCCCAATATTGTACCAAGAAAATCAAGATCATGAAATGAATAACTCAAAGGATAGACTCAATGTAGGCCCAAGATAGGCATATCTGCTTGTATATATAGAGCATGATGTTGTGATCGTCAGTTGACAAAGTGGACTATCTCTATGCGGCCTTAAATAAAGAAGGTAGACATGATAAAAGGATCAATAGAGCATGCAAAAAGAAATAACCAGAGAATAATTGAGACCAGAAGGCACAAATACCGACTATGACAAGGCACATGAGGGAAGGACCAAACTGGAAGGAAAAGGTGAGTTGAACGGAGCGGGCAATGGAGGGAGCGGGCAAAGGAGAAAAGGGGGGGTTGGAAAGTGGGCGACAATATGATGGGGAAAACAAGGGTGAGAGGGCAGAGGCATGAAGAAAATAGAGGCTAGAAGGGCTGACCGGGCTCAATGGAACGAGGAGGACATTTTGAAAAAACCTCAATCTGATAGAGCTTTGGAAAAATATGCAATGAGTTAAGTCCCAAAGGGACATGGTGTTGAGGAAAAACACCGAAGGTATTGAGAAAACACCTTTGTGGTAGTAAGAACTGCCTTTTGTGGTTTTTTTTCGTTTGTGACTGGTGTTGACCAAGAACACCTTTGGTGTTGAAAAAACACCATTATGGCAGCTAACGCTGCTCTTTGTTGTTGCCTTCCACATCATGATTGGCTGCCATGAGGACATCCTAGGGGAAGTCTTCTTCCCAAATGATCAGGTTGTTTTGGTTGGCTGCTCTGTTGGCTAGAAGGTCTGCTACCCTGTTCGCTTCTCTAAACACATGATGAATCGTGCTTTGGAGGCGTTGACTTAGGGAGGTTCGACATTCCTGGATTATGTTATGGATGTTCCACCCTCCATTGTTGTTGTTGTTCATGTGACTAACAACTATAGATGAATCACCTTCGAACATGATAGGATTAGTCAAGGATTTTCTTATCTCAATGCTCCTCCAAAGAGCTCGGGCTTCCACGTAGTTATTAGTTTGAACCCCTAGGTTTTCAGTGAAAGCCATTATGATATTGCCCGCAGAGTCCCTGATGACACCGCCAACCCCAACATCCCCCGGGTTTCCTTTGGATGATCCATCAAAGTTGGCCTTAAGCCAACCTGGAGGTGGGGAATTCCACTTGATGTTACTCTTGGAACTGGGGTAGTTCTGGGCTTTGGTGCACTCGGTGGGAATCCCCAGAGATTTGAATAGGAAAGATTCTGTCCCAGAAGATGGGATGTCTATGCAAGGGATGAGGCTAGAGTTTTCAATGGCGAGGGACAATGCTCTGATAGCCACTGTTTCAAGATTTCGAGGGCTGTCTTTGAAGATACGATTATTCCGCTCCAACCAGATTTGCCAAGTCGCATGATGAAGCAAGACTTTCCAAAGGAAGTTGAGCCTGGTATTCCTGAATACACTGGGCCATTGAGTGAACAAGTCCAGGATGGATTTGGGCCACACCAAATTGATGTGAAACCTGCTTAACAGAGAAGAGAAGACGTCCCAGGCGAAGGGGCATTCGAGGAGGAGGTGTTGGGTGGACTCCCATGCCTGAGTGCAAAGATAGCATTTATTGGGGACAATTACACCCCTTCTGATCAAGTTGTCCGTTGTTAAGATTCTATTATGGATAGCGAGCCAGCAGAAGTGAGCCACCTTTGGGACCAGATGTTTGATCCAAATGGACTTGGCAGTGGTCGGGTTGTCAATGGTATTGAGATGCTTTGGGGCCCTGTCTGTCAATTGGAAGGCAGATTTTACAGAGAAGAGGTCGTTGCTAGTGCCTTTCCAGCAAAGATTGTCTGCCACCTGAGTCTAGGGTATGAAAGTTGCCCTGAGGACATCCAGTAGAGATTCCATAGCTTTGTCAATGACAACATTTCTGACTCTGAACCGAATCTATTTCCATCTGTGGCTTCCTTGGTCAGTGGTGATGAAGTCGACAACTCTGGGTCCAAATTTGTGATCAGTGAGGTGCTTGATTGCAGCAATGTCAGGGTCTTTGACCAAGGGCTCATCCCTAGCCCATGGTTCGTGCCAGAAATCGATATCTTTGCCATCCCCGAGCTGTCATATTAACCCTTGTTGGAGAAGGTGCTTGGTGTGGGTTATGGATTGCCAAAAGTGGGAGCCATTGTTGGGACTTCCTTCATCCCTGAAAGAAAGCTGTTGCAAATATTTTCGCTTGACAATGGAGACCCACTCCAAATTGGCATTGGTGACAACCTTCCATGCCTGTTTGGCCAAAAGGGCCTGATTCATGAGACTTATCCTATGCAACCCGAGCCCGCCTCTATATTTTGGAGTGCACACTTTATCCCATGCCATCAGGTGGAACTTTCGTTGATTATCAGAACCTGCCCAAAGGAAGCATTTTTGGATCTTCTCTATAGCTTCTCCCACTGCCACTGGGATTTTTAAAACGGACATGAAGTACATTGGAATGCTTTGGAGGATAGATCTGAACAAGGTTGCTTTGCCCGCTTGGGAGAGGAGGGCCCCTTTCCAGCCTGCCAATTTCCTTTGGATTCTTTTTGTGACATTGTTCCACATAGTCTTGGTTGGTCTGCCTCGAAACATTGGGAGGCCCAGGTATGTGGTCGGGAAATCAGCAATGGTGCATCCCAAAATACCTGCAATTTTGACCTGCCTCTTGATGGGGGTGTTGGTGAAGTAGAGTTTACTTTTGGTGAAGTTGATCCTCTGACTAGCAGCATCCTCATAGAGTTTGAGAATAGCCTTAATGATTTTGGCTTCAGCCACAGAGGCTGATGTGGCCAGCAAGGTGTCATCAACAAACTGTTGATGAGTTGAAGGCTGGAGATTGGAGGCAGCCTTGATACTAGTTATCAACTTTCTGGAGCAGGCAAATTTGATGGCCCTCGCCAGATTCTCCGCTAGAATGATGAAGAGAATGGGGGATAGGGGGTCCCCTTGTCTAAGACCTCTGGAACTAGGGAAATACCTTGTTGCTGACCCATTAACAAGGATGGAGAACCAAGAGGAGGAGATGCAGTTTGAGATCAAATTAACCCAGTTCTCATGGAAACCGAATTTGAGGAGGACCTTGGTCAGCAACTCCTTGTCCACTCTGTCAAAGGCCTTGTTCATATCAAGCTTCAGGAAGAAGGCAGACTTGTTGGAAATGTGGGCTGAGTGGATAAGCTCATGAACTGTGATGACACCGTCAACAATGTTTCGCCCCTTGATAGTACTCCCTTGGCAGGGATCGATGATGGAAGGGAAGATGCCTGTGAGTTTGTTGGCCAAAGCTTTGGGCAGGATCTTGTAAATGACATTGCAAAGGCTAATGGGGCGGTAGTCAAACAGGGACTAGGAATTGGACCCCTTGGGAATGAGAGCAAGGAAAGTGGAATTGACATCTCTGGGAATGGATATGGTGAGCTGCATTTGGGAAATAGCTAGGCAGAGGTCGGGGCCAACAATGTCCCAGTAGGTTTGGAAGAATCTAGGGGAGAAGCCATCAGGGCCAGGGGCTTTGTCTGGATGCATGGAAAATAGGGCCTGATGAATTTATTTAGGGGTCAGAGGGCTAAGGAGAAATTCATTCATGGCTTCAGTGATGGAACTAGGAATGCTCTCGAGAAGGGAGACCACGGCCAGACCGGAGGGAGGGGGTTGGGGGCCTAGGAGGGATTCGAAGTGGGAGACAACTTCATCCCGAATCTGGTGAATGTCATTGGTGAAAGACCCATCTTTCCTAGTGAGGACCTTAATCCTATTTGCTCCCCTATGCCTGAGGGTGGAAATGTGGAAAAACTTGGAGTTGGTGTCTCCTTACTTGAGCCAAAGCTGTCTTGATTTTTTATGCCAGAACATTTCTTCCTTCCATAGTGTATTATGGTATTCTGAAAGCAGAACGCGCTCTTCATCTCTGAGATTGTCATCCCCCTATCCCTTTTGGAACCTGTCCTCAATCTGTTCAAGCCTGTTTTTGATGTTTTTCTTATTTTCAAAGATATTCCCGAATGTCTCTCTGTTCCACCCCTTCAGTTTTAATTTAATTGATCGAAGTTTATGCATTACCTGGTTTATAACAGTCCCAGGGAATTTTTCCCCACCATTCGCCAATCAATCTTCTGAGATCTAGGTGCTGTGTCCACATTGACTCAAAACGGAAGGGGGTCTTGAACTGAGATCTGTTTACAGTTTCAAAGATAAGGTGGCTGTGATCGGATCCTATTTTCGGGAGTGCTTGAAGGCTAGCATCGCCAAAGAGGGGAAGTGCTTCTTGGGATAACAGAAAGCGGTCCAAATGTTCTTGGATAAGGTCTCCGCCCTTCCGTCTGTTGCTCCATGTGAACTGAGACCCCCTCAAATTAACGTCCATGAGTTCATTTGAGTAAACGAATTGCGCGAAGTCGTTGGTGGTTCTAGTGGTTAAGTTATTCCCTCCTCTTTTTTCTGAGTAGTGCAGGGGGGTATTTAAGTCCCCTGCTCATATCCATGGGACATTGCTAAATGCTTGCCTCATCTGAGTGAGGTTATTCCATAAGAGCAGTCTGCCTTGTTGAGAGTTGGGGGCATAAACATTTGTCACTACCCAGGAGAGCTGGGTGTTGGGATCATAGAAGTAAATATTGGACAGATGTCCTTCGCTTGAGATGACTCTTCCTTCTACTTTGGTAGGGTCCCAAAGACAAAGGAGACCTCCTGAGGTACCAGAAGTTGGAGTGTGGGCAGACTCACAATTTCTCCAAATGGTTTTGGCAACTCTCGATGACCATTTTTCCCCTAATTTGGTTTCTTGGATGAGAAATATGGTGGGATTATAATCTTTTCGCATGGCAGCAACCAATCTTTGTTTGGCTGCCCCATTTAACCCTCTCGCATTCCAGGAGAGGACTTTCATTTGGAACTCTTGGAGGTTTTTTTGCCCCCTTTGCTTTGTTGTGTGGGGGGTTTGGATCTCTTGGTTTCTTCCCTGTTGGTGCTTCCGAGTTCTTGGAAAAGGGTTTTTTGGGTGCCATTGGCTATATCTTCAGCTGTATCACGGTTTCTCAGTTCAGCACCTGAAGGCCTACCCTTTTTCCTGTCACCTCCTACATCCATTTGGGACTTTTTGAAACTCCTAGTTTGTTTTGGACTCCATGGTTCAAGGGACTCTTGGGATGAATCCTCACTGTCAGATTCGACATTGGGGGTTTTAGATGGGGAGAGGGGCGTCCCGTTCACAGTGGGTGGGAAGGATGGGGATGGCGGATTAGGGGACTAAGATGGTTTGGGGGGAGAGCTCAGGGAATCGATTCCGATGATGGGAGGGGACAGGGGGCATGATTGAGGCGGTGGGGAATGGGTTTTATAGGGAGATTGGCCTTGGGGGATGGTTGGGGGAGAAGGTCTGGGATAGGGAGATCCATTCCAGGGAACTCCTCAACATTTATATTATCAAAGAGACTATGATTTCTGAGTAAATTGAACTTGTTAGAGGTAGTGAACAGACCACTTGCCTTTTGCATATCATGATTTGGAGGAGGTTGGGGCTGTTGTTTGCTCCTGTGGTGTTGGCTTTGTCCCATTCTGGTTTTTATCTTCTGATTTTCTTCTTGAATCGGTCGATTGGAAGTGTGGGAGATGGTCTGTGCTTCTTTACGCTTCGGGCACTGGGATGGAAGATGCCCTTGAGTTTGGTAGTTAGGGAAAAATGCGGGTTTGTTTTCGTATTCTAACGGCTGGCTTCGATGAAATACTCCGTAAATAAGATTGAGATGGTCAGGGAGCTGAGTCTCCAGATTGATATTGACGCAAATGCGGGCATGCGTCAGGCGAGTCCGGGTGCGAGTAGTTGGGTCAATTGCGATGAGTTCCTTGATAGCTTGGGCTATCCCTTGGAGCGCATCTTCATGGAAGAAATGTGCAGGGAGGTTTGGGAGATGGACCCAAATGTGTGCACAGTTAATGTTCAGTGTGTTTGGGTCAAACTTGGCTTCCCATTTACGAAGAAATGGGCTTCTTATTTCGAAGAACAATGGGCCCCCTGATAAAATGCGGTCTACGCCCTCCTGAGTGTTGAGGCGGATCATAAAAAACCCCTTGGACATTGCAGATAGTTCTAGACACCCTTGGGTTTTCCATTTGGTTGCCACCCACTGTCGGATTGAATCCATGTCCGGATGTCCTCCGATGAACTTCCCTACGAGGGAAAAAGAATCTAGGGTCACATACCCTTCCATGACTTGTTGTGGACAAAACACATCGCTGCCCCGAGCTACAAAGGCGTTAGATGCGAAAGTCGAGGGTTTAGGTTTCCCTTGGAGGGCTTCTACAAACGAGACCTGGTTGGTCCTCTTATCGTCGTCTAAAGATTTATCCGATGGATCTTTTCCCCTGATGGCTCCATTCTGGTCGTCTATCATGCCTAGGTGAGTCTTGATTATTTTTTTGCTCTTTGTGTGTTGGTTTTTGGGCTCTCTGTTTTCTATCACACCATTCCCCAAGCTCTTGTTATCGCTTCTCTATTTATCGCTTATCTCGAAATTTGAATATTCATTTGCCATCTTCTCCTCATTATATTCCACTAATTTTATTGTTCATCTAAGTCTAGTTTTAACTTATTTAGAATCATGTTATATCGATGGCATACGAAATTTGTGTGCCCAAAATAATAAAGTCGAGTCTTTTTTTTATGAATATGAAGTAGTGAATTAATGTTTTAGAAAATCTCATTTTTGAGGGAGATAGTCTTGTTGGAACTGATTCTTGCATCCATAGGAAATTAATTGTCACACTACAAGAATCCGTTTGAAACCAATGAGCTATTACAGGCTCTGGTCAACCTGCCTCATGTTCTACTAAACCCGAATATTGCTAAAGAAGACGATAGAACAGGTAAGGAAACCCCAACGACAATTATGTAATTAAAATTCTTATTTGCATGCTCCAAATTTATATTAAACTATAATTATTCTTATTAAAATGACCAAGAATGAAAATAATGAACTGTTATGCCTTATGTGGACCGTTGCCTATATTCATTGGGCTGTTATAGCAATTTAACAATAATTTTAATATGAAACAGAGAGAAGGGAAGAAGGAAATTGACATTCTTAATCTCATTTGAATATCATAATAAAATCAAGAGTTAACCAATGAAAGAAACGTATAAAATGTGTTCAAATAATGTAACCCATTATATAGATACACACAATACCGAGACAAAGAAATGACAGGAATAAAACTCAAAATTGAATTGATTTCATAAAATATTACATTCAAAGTCGATGAGATGCCTTTTAACTCTATTTTTCTTAAAGAAATTCATCAATACAATGAAGAGGACTCTATTCAAATAATGTAATAGGTCTCTTCAAATCTCCTTGTTCCAATATGGTAATAGAAGAATCTCTGAATCCTAGGCTCAATAAGACTAGAAATATTCTCAGCTTCTTGAATGCTTTCCTATCATACAATCCTGTGCAGCAAGGGGAGGAAGAAAGAATGAATAAAAGAAAATAGACACAAAGAAATACAATAACACAACTAATAGGGCACTCAAGTATACCTCTTAGAAAATTGATATTCTTTAATTGCTTGATGTAGAATCTAGACCTGCCTACTTCCTTTTATAGCTGTTGGTTCTTGATTCTATTGTTTTTGGTTGAATTATGGCTGTACACTTGGCAGCATATGATTGGATCTATTTTGCATGTTGTCCAGTTGGCGTGGCTCTGAACTGACTATTAAAGTTCTTCTCTAGATTGAAGGGAGATCTTTGTTATTTTAATTTGGCTTTTTTGCTCTTTTTGGTTGGTCCTAGAAACTAAGGATTCAACAATATATTTTTTCTTTTTGTTCTGCTTGTCCTGGACACTATGCTTGGTTGTTAGGGATCGGCCAGGCTGTCATTGTGAATTCTAGACTAGGATTGGAGGGGAAATCGACATAATGGTGAATACAAGTGGTGGCATGCCAGTGGCATATGAATGGAGTTGCACTGATCATGAGATATAGTGAAGAAGTAAGGATGGTGAGGATCTGATGGATGGAATGACGAGGGGTAAATGGTAAGAAGCGGTAGTGGGTGAGGGTGACATACTAGGAAAATGTTAGGATGGTCAAGGAGGAATACCCAGGAGGAGGAGGGTAGTGGTAAGTAGGAAGAATATGGGAATGGATAATAAGATCTGGAAACATCTATAATTTTCTTCCATAACTATACTCCATCGAAGTGCTCCCCTGGTAACTATATTCTGTCGAAGCACAGATTGAATGGTTTTTCTAAAAATCAAAACCATGCTTTTTCTTCATGCGCATCCTTCACCTTAAGTATTTGCAAAAAAAAAATTGAATACATTTGCATTCCATTGTTTCTCTTTACCGATGCTCTTAGCTCTTCCCTACTATCTCTTATTTATAAGCCAGTGACTATGCTTTGTAGTCTTATCTTGTGGTACACCATTATTCCTATGAGATATACACGATCTAGTGGCATGCTTGAGCATCAGGATTTGTATTTTATTTGGTTTACTTTGTTCTTAACAAGGTACTGTACCCGACATTTTCTTTTATTTCTTCGAATATTTCCTCCCATGAGTATTCTTCTGGATTCATAGCTTCTGTGCGTACAATTTTGACTCCATATTGGCTATTGATTTTCATAATGTCTTTTAGTGTACCTTGCTGTGAATGAGTCACTTCTTTGATTCCTACCTTGATAATGTTGTAGGTATTTCTGTGAAGTAATTGTTGACAATTTTGTCACATTGCACAATGGGGTAGAAAAATCAAATTTTTTGTAAAGTATTTCTCTCAATTTCATGAATTTGCTCCCTTGCTTTTAGAAACAACATTTTCAAGTGTTGCAGCAATTTTGGCTTTCCCTGCTATTCCCCCCTGTACATAAAATGAAGATGAAAGAACTTCGCTGATGAAAAAGCTAAGGAAGATAGCCTCAAGGGAAGAAATGAAAGATGAAAACTACTTCGGGCCCGAAGTCCCTCAAAAAGCTACTTCGGGCAAAAATCTTGCGAAGCGGTGTTGCCGAAGAAAAATACAAGGGAAGAAGAATGAAAACTACTTCGCACCCGAAGCATTTCAAAAGGTTACTTCGGACAAGAAACTTGTGAAGCGGGATTTGAAGGAGCACAACGTTGAAAATACTTCACCGAAAAACCGCCGAAGCACCCACTTCGGGCCTCCCCGCCAGCGAACCATTTCTACTACATCGAAAGTCGTTGCGAAGCATCTGCTTCGGAAAACCTTCGTGCAAAGTACTTTCACCCGAAGTGGAAGCAGTCAAAGCATTTTTTAAGGCAAGAATGTGCTTCGGCCAAAATCCTCTCGAACCACAATTTTAAAGGAAGATCACGGTGAAGCATTTTAACAGTTCATCAACGAAGCAGTTTTGGCACGTCTCTCCAGCAAAGCAGCGAGAAGTGAAGAGCCCATCTTGCAAAGGAAATATGCTTCGACACCCACCATCCCCGAAGCAGTTTTGCGAAGCTCCACCATGTGAAGTACAAATCAAGAAGGAGGATCCACTTCGATATAATTCCATTGCAAAGCGGAGTTGTGGACAAAAATTTAGTGAAGCGCTTCAAGGGCACGCACTCCAAGCCGGGTATTTTCCCGAGGTGATCAAGTGCCTCATAAATGCATTTTTACATGCCCGATAAGCTTGTTGCTCATTTTTAGCAATTGGAAATGAAGTATCAGTCCCAGAAGAAGAGCCTGGTGAGCATGGTGACCACTCGAGCACTATACCCAGAAGCCAAGGATGCTCAGACGGCTCATTAATGCTTGTTTCCATGATTGACCCGGTCGTAGTTGCCATTTTTGGAAATAGATTTGAGAGCTCAGTCATGAGGGCTACGAAGAGCTGACTTCTCAGGTTTTGAGGGTGTACTCCTCCATTTTGTGCATTTATGGCTCAGAGGGTCGGGTCCTCTATAAAAACCCAGGCATTGTAATGTAAAGAGGGGGGGAACTTTTTGCTAGAAAGCTATTGTAACTTGAATCCCTGCGTTTAATACTAAAGTTCTTTGGGCTTGATTTCTCTCTTGTATGTTGCCTTCTACGTTTATTTCTTTCATCTTTCTTCATTTGCATACTATAATTTTAAATACTGGATTTAGGTATGTGATTGGGGTGGAACCCTAAAATTTTCCCGAAGGATACATAGGGGAGGAAAACACCATATTAGTTTTCTTGTATGCCGCCTATGGGTAGTGTTTCTGTTATATTCACTTTTTCCTAATCGTCGTTACTCTGAACTCTGAATTTTGATGAAAGGGGAGGGAGAATCCTAGAACTCGTCTAGAGGATACATAGGAGGATTAATATCATGTTCATTTCGTTATTCTTGGTGTTTTTTGCTGCTCTTTCAAGCTATTGGCTAGCGATCATGCTTCCAGTTCTTTCCCACCATTAAAATACTGAGATTTCTTCCCTAATATTTTATTTCTTTCCTGCATCCATACTCTATTTATCTCTTTCCTATACCCTTATCTTAAACATCAAAGTAGTTTAGTATAGGAGCCGGCATTTCTCCGGATATTGGCACGAGGGGAATTTCTTCCCTTCGGCCTTTCAATGTTGGTCCAGGTCTAGGGCGCATACACTTACCCAAATCCTTTCCTGGGTAGATTTGATGACCAATAGTTTTTGGCACGCCCGGTGGGACCCGATCAGTCTCACCTTGTGAGTAGTAGTGAGAACCGATGCTCTCATTACTGAAAGACTCTTAGCATTTGGTGACTCTGTCTTACCCGAGAATCTTTCAGTCATAAAGACCGATACCAAAGTCTGTGTCTTCATGCAAACAAGATGGAGAGTTAGGAATAGAGGAGAGGAAACTGAGTTCTTTGAGATAGATATTGATGCCTTTGGGGAATGATCTAGGTTGGTCACCCCTGAGTCTTTGTTACGTGGAACATCCTCGCAAGAGGCTACTATTGATGAACAAGGCCTAACTTATGATAGCATAGTGGCTAGCTTTCCTCCTAATCCTCCCAACTCACCGAAGCATCCTAGTGCCTCCATTCCTATTGGTCATCCTGTTAGAAATCAAGGAGGAGCTTTGGGAATTCTTGTTTCTCAAAATCCAAGAGTAAATATGGCACAACAACAACAACAACAACAAATGCAGCAACAACCGCCACCCAGATTATTCCCAGCATGGAATTCTTCAGGACCGCTAAATCTAGTGGGACAAGGGCAAGTGCCGCCTGCTACTATAAAGAAGATCCCAACATTCGATAGGACTGGGAAGACTGCCCTAGAGCACATCTAGGATATAGTTTCTCTGGCGGTGATCCATGACATCACAGAAGAGTGAGTTATGGTAAAGCTTCTGGTTCTGTCTCTTAGAGAAAAACTCCTCTACTCGTATAGATCTTTACCACCCGGTACTATTATAGGATGGGACCAGTTAGCCGAGCAGTTGATGTGAAGCTTCAATGAGTCCACCGATCCGACCTCTCTCCTACACCAGTTCACAATGATCCAGAGACATCCACAAGAAGAGATCACCGACTTCAATGTTAGGTTCGCTCGAACCTGGAAAAGAATACTAGTTGGACTTCGTCCAACTGACAAAGCTGCAGCATACTATTTCCTTCGGGATTTCAATCCCAATATCAACGTCATGGTGAGGTATTCGAATATCAATACCTTACCAAAGTTATATGAGTTAGCCCAAAAAGCGAAGATGGATCTAATAGCTATGGGTAAGCTTCCCCAAAGGATGTCGATGCCCATACTTCCTGATTTCCATCATTCCTAGTATGCGAGCGCAACCGCTTCGCAGATCTCTGTAACCCCTACATACCCTATCTCATCTTGGAACCCGAATCCCATTGTGTCCCAAATCATCGCTCCACAAATTCATTTTCCCACTTTTTTGACTCCGTAGCCCACAGTCACTTCGGCATTCCCTATACTGCCAGAACCACTTCAACACCCTGCCCTACCTCTAATACCAACAATGGCTCCATTTCCACCTATTCCTAAAACCGATGACATGTAAGCCAAAATACTGCAAGAAGTTTAGTCCCTGAACTTCACAGTGCAGACCTTGTCTAATGACATGACCATTATGAAGAAGAAGCAAGCGCAACAAGAGTTTCTATCGAGAAGATATTATCCTACACCTGCGCTTACTAAAGATCAAGCGGTCTAGCAAGGAAGAGCTTCGACAAGAAATGCTGCAATAGACGAAGCCCCAAGCACTTTCAATTATATACATTGGTGCTCCACGTGTAATGACCCTCATGAAGAGAATACCTGCATGCTGCACCAACACTATGTACAAATGCTAGTGAGCAATAGTCATGGCGGTCAGGTCAACGTCATCAGGCAATTGGATCAGAACCTTGTAATTGGTGAAGAAGAGCTAGTTGCAATCCTTACCAGAGGAGGAAAGAGGTCGATAGAGGTGGATGCTACTCAAATGGCTCCCTTAAAGGTGCATGCTCATCATGAGAAAGGACAACAACCTCCATCGACCCCAAATGAAGCTCGACAGCCTGCACCAGTCAAAGGGAAGGCCCAACAGGCCCCTGCAAATCCACCGCAGGTGGAAACTAAGGAATAGGCTAGAGAGAAGCTCAAGCTTCCTTCGCTGACCAAGCGACAAAGGGTCAAAGCTACGAAACAATATCACACCAGATATGAACCAAGAAAGGAACATGAGGTGCCCAATTTCTTGGCGTACAACATTGTAGATGAGCTAAAGAGGATTCCAACCAAAATTAGTTTGTACGACGCACTGCAGCTACCTGGTCAGGTGGACCTATTGCAAGAATCATTAAAGATAACCAAAGCAAGAAAGGCAACACTACTTGTCCTAGTGCATACCCTATCAACATCCATTATGGGGAAGAATAGGCCACCGTTGTTCTACATGTCTCTACAGATGGAAGGGTATGTTGTACATAACTATATGATTGACTCTAGAGCCGCGACAACAGTCATGCCCAAAGAAGTGTGGGAGGAGATAGGGATGGAATACACGTGAAGTAGTCACGACGTGCTACAGTTGGATGGTACTCCTATGAAGACTATAGGAGTGATTAAAGATATTCCTATCTAACTACATAAAATGCCTCAGATCACAGTTATACAAGAGGTGGTAGTCGTTGACCTTGAGCCCTACTTCAGTATGTGCTTGTCGAGAGAATTTACGTTAAAACTGGGAGGATATCTATCTATGGACTACTCGCACTTGGATATTCCATTCAAAGGGAAGAAGATAAAAATCTACAATGAGAAGCCTTCCACCTTCCTCATAGAAAAGATGTCCGAAGGAGAGAGCAGTGATCTTGTGCATGCGATAGTATAGGAGATAGAGCAAGTGGACCTGGTCGAAGAGTCCCTCGCACAGTTAAGTTGTGAAGATGAGTTTTCATTGGCAGAATTTAATGCCATGATAGAAACCGAGATGGGATGTTATGCCATCGCCAAGCCTGAGAAACACATCAAATCAGAAGATAAAGTCTTTGCCCAAGGATTGTGGAAATTGTTCTTCGATGGCGCTTGATGCAAAAATGATGTCGGGGTGGGGATTCTTTTAGTATCACCTTCTGGAGACCAGAAGGAATATTGTTATCGGTTGGTGTGGAGTTGCACCAAAAATGCAATAGAATATGAAGCATTATGCCTAGGACTCAAGAAAGTAGAAAAGTTGGGCATAAAGCATCTCCAAATCTTTGGAGATTTTGAATTGGTATGCAATCAAGTCACAAACAAGTGCACTTCAAAAAAACACTATCTTAAGTCATATCAAAACAGGGTATGGTACTTGCTCGACCAGTTCGAATCTCTCAATCTGCAGTCTATTCCAAGAGAAAAGAACCGACATGCCAATGTTCTAGCATCCATTGCAGCCAAGTATTCTCCAGCAGAAGACATGGTGCATAAGCCTAAATCTGTGAGGATGATTTACAGGCCCTCTATCCCGGACAGAGATCTGCATTGGCAAGTTTTTGACAATGATGAGCAGATTGTGAATTTCATGATTCAAGAAGTAGCCACAGTTGAAAGCAGAAGCCCTGATGAAGAAGAATATGAAGGGCTGGTTCAATTGAAGAATAATCACGTTCCCAAGGGATTAATTACTATTGAAAGCCTCTTTGATCAGAATTATCGAGCAGTTTCTCATAGGATCAAAGTTAATGCAAAGCAGTATCAAGATTTAGAACTTGAACCTGGGAAAGCAATAAAAGTTGGAATAGATTGCACTTCGAAAGAGCTAGAGAAGATCCGATCTCTATGCAGAAAGCATCCAGACACAGTGGCTTGGTCTTATCAAGATCTAAAGGGATATGATCAGCAATTGGTCCATCATACAATTGAGTTGCAGGAAGGGATCAAACCTTTCTAGCAGAAGCAAAGGCCTGTCAATCCAAACATCGAAGTCTTGATGAAGGCCGAACTCCTAAAAATGCTCGAAGCAAAGATAATTTATCCCATCAAGCATTCTTCTTGGGTAGCGAATCTAGTCCCAGTTAGAAATAAGAACAAAGATATACGATTGTGCATGGAATTTCGTAACCTGAACCAGACTTCTCTCAAAGATCACTACCCTCTCCCGTAGATCGATCAGATCTTGCATTCGGTGGCTGGGGCTCAACGCTTCTCCCTACTCGATGGTTTCTTTGGATACAATCAAATTTGGATCAGGGACGAAGACTAGTACAAAATCGTGTTCACTACCAAGTGGGGAACATTTTCTTACCAGTGAATGCCATTCGGCCTTTCGAATGTGGGGGCCACTTTTCAGAGGGCGATGGATTTAGCTTTTGGTAAAATCTTGAATAAGTTTATTGTTATCTATTTAGATGACATGACCATCTTCTCATGAAGAAGGGAGGATCATCCTTTACACTTACAACAGATTTTTGAAAAATGCCGAGAATTTGGCATTTCAATCAATCCGAAGAAGTCCATATTCGCAGTCAACGAAGGGAAGTTGTTGGGACATGCGATATCAGAAAAGGGTCTCACTGTAGATCCCGACAGAGCTGAGGCTCTAATGAAGCTCCCACTCCCAGTAGACAAGAAAGGACTTCAATATTTCTTTGGCCAGATCAACTTCGTGAGGAAGTTTGTCCCAGATTTCGCCCAAGTTATCAAGTCAATGTCCAAAATTTTGAAGAAAGGTGCAGAATTCATCTAGACAAAAGAGAGAAAATAAGAATTCAAAGAAATAAAATCCCAAATTGCTCAAGCACCGGTCCTGACCAACCTTGACTACAATCGGGACTTCATCCTATATGCTATAGGAGAACCTGAGAGCTATGCTGCGGTCCTGACACAAAAGGGGGAAGATGGCGAAGAGTGCCCCATCATGTTTCTAAGCCAAGTGATAAACCCTCATGAAGAAAAATATAATTTCATAGAAAGGTAGGTGCATGCAGTAATGAAGTCTCTTAGGAAATTCAAGCAATTCATCTCCCAAAGTCGGGTTATAGTATTTGTCATTCACCCCGATGTGTGCAATTTCATCATCCAAGGAGAATTGGGTAGTCGGTTGGATCAATAAGATTCAAGAATTCAACATCGAGATAAAACCTACAAAACTGGTTCACGGTCATGCATTGTGTCAAGAACTGGTGAAGAGCGTAGTGGCCGAAGCTACAGAATCTCAGTGGGATGACTCACCAGTAGAAGAATGCTTCGCAAACCAGGAAGAGGACGAGAAATATTGGGTCGATGAAATATTTGAATACTTCAACACTGGCAGATGTCCTTCACATCTAAATGCTTCACAACAAAGGAATTTTAGGATGCGGTCCTCCCGATATACCTTGTGCTCCGAAGGCCTATTTTTTAGAAACATTGATGGCGTCCTTCTCAGATGTATAAAAGATGATGATAAAGGGAGAGTCCTGGGAGAATTCCATTCAAGATTATCTAGAGGTCACTTCGCAAGGAGAACAACGATGCTAAAAATAATCAAGGCAGGTTACTATTGGCCCACACTCTTTGCTGATGCCTTCGTAGTTTGTCACAAATGCGAGCAGTGTCAGAAGGTCATCGGCCAAAGCAAAAATGCTTCAATGCCTCTCCAACCGATACAAGTAGAGAAGCCTTTTCAACAATGGGGGTTGGATTTCATAGGGGTCATATCACCAAACTCCTCCATTGGGCATAAGTTCATCTTGACCGCGACCGACTACTTCACTAGATGGGCCAAAGCAGTTCCCACAAAGCATGTTGATTAGGAGACCGTCATAGCCTTCCTTGAAGGATTGATCACCCGGTTCAGCATTCCCGAAGCAATCATAATAGACAATGGTCCTAGCTTTGTAGGTGCCAAAATCAATGAGTTCATCTACCGATATGGGATATATCATAAAGTCTCCTCCAACTACTATCCATAGGGCAACGAATTGGCAGAATCCACCAAAAAGACCTTGTTAAGGGTGCTAAGAAAGCTCATAGAGATGAACAAAAGGACTTGGCATCTCCTTCTAGATTGTGCCTTGTGGGCCGATCGAATTTTCATCAAGAAGTCAATCAAGACTTCACCTTATGCCCTGGTCTATGGCAAGGAGGCCATCTTACCTACCCACATAGAGATCCCTGCATTATAGCTGTTAGAAGGAGAAGGAGTCAATCCTATGGAAAATAGACTGGCTCAATTGTTATAGCTAGAGGAAGATCATGAGAAAGCCTATCAGAGCTTCGCTAAGCATGCTCAGGTCACCCAAGATTGGTTCAAGAAGAAATCATCATATCGCACATTCAAAGTGGGAGATCTGGTATGGAAGTGGGACTCTTGGAAGGCCAATCCTGGGAATCACGACAAGCTGGATGCTTTCTGGGATGGGCCGTTCGAAATCATAAAAGTGAACTCGGCCAACTCTTTCATCCTCAAGGATGCAGATGGCCAGGTATTACCAATTTTTGTCAATGGTCTTCATCTAAAGATTTTTCATCGCTAAGGAGAAACAAAAAAACAAAAAAAAAAAAAAATGTGTGTTTTGAGTTTTACTTTTGTATGTAAAATTGTATATAATTTTTCATTTGTGTATATACACCCTATTCCGAGATTGCAAAAGGCTAAGTGTTACAATGATAAACTCTAGCTTCGCCAAGCATAACCAAAATCTACTTCGGGAACTTTTGATGCGAAGTAGCCGATGCAAAGAGGTTCGCAGCGAAGCACTTTACCCTCAAAAGGCCAAACAAAATTTGAAACCAAGGCATGAAAAATGCTTCGCAAAAGGAAGCATAAGCGAAGCACTTCGGCTTCCAAAAGGTCTTCGAAAGACCGAAGGCATTATCAAAAGGGAAAAGTAGGAACAAAAAGAGCTTCGCACCCGAAGCATTTCAAGCAGCTACTTCGGGCAGGAGTCTTGCGAAGCAGATTTCAAAAGAAGCCTAGCGAAGCATTTTCCAAAGAAGACAAGCTTCGGGGGGGCTACCCTTCCGTGAAGCAAAGTAGCAATGCAGCAAGGGAGAATTACTTCGGGCACGAAGCATAGAATATCTACCCATATCGGAGGTTCACTGCGAAGCACTTTTAGCATCGGCATCATTTCGCCCACCCAATGGACAAGGAGCATTTAAAATGTGTCTTGGGGGACACATCGACGACAACCTAGGGGATTGTTTGGGGCAAGCAATTTTAATGCAAAGGTGGCAGAACACATCCCAAGAGGATTCAGTTAGGATAAAAGCCCACTCTGAGGTATGAAGTGGCAGCAGGTTGCATTTCCAATGCAAGGCATAATCATCGAAGCATGTGGCCCCACGTACTACGCCGTTGTAGAGCCAATCAAATAGCATGACAACCTCCTCCGTTCGAAGCATAAATTTAATTATGGTAGGTGCCATAAATTTAGGTAGTTGCCTTTTAGGGCTATAAAATGCAAGACCCTAGCAGTGAGAAGGTTATTCATTCATCAGTTCATGCAAGAATAAGAGCCTTCACTGTTAATATGCAAGTCTTACGCCCTTTGTGTTGAAATTCTTGGTGCCAAAGTCCTCTGTGCTGTAAGCCCTGCTTCTGTCGTAAGACATCCAACATGGGGAAGAAAAAATCCAAAGAGAAAGGAAAGGAACCAGAAGTAGCCGACCCCAAAAAAACAAAGAAGGGCAAGGAGGAGAAAAAGTAGAAATCAAAGAAGGTTAACCTGAACCTCCACCCAGAAAAGCAAGTCATAGAAGAGAGAGAAGATTCTGAGGATGAACAACTTGAAGAACCACCAATTGATGGGTGGGAGAAAATTAGAGACACAGAGCTCTCAGAGGGTGTGGCTGACCTCCGATGCACTATTGAATTTATGACAAGCAGACTCACCCTAGAGAATAAGAGAGCTATTGCATATTACTCTCAAATTTACTAGTATTTGACCCCGCCCGCTCACCACTATCCCAAATTAATCTGTGCTATCATGCAAAATTACCAGCCCACCTCCAGGAAAGTGTTGGATGCTATGGGCCATAAGTTATTTTTGATTCTGAAGGAAGATGTGCAAGCAACCTTCGCGCCACAACAAGGGCCGCCTAAGGGCTATTCAGTTTGGAACGTCATTCTGAGCGAACATATGGAGAGGTTCACCTCCAAAAACTACATATTGAAATTTTTGTGCGAAAACCTCAAAAGTGGGCTCCCTTCTGGCAAGCTACCCGAAATGTCCTTACCCTTGGTGGCCTTCAAGAATAGCAATATTTTCTCTATTATTGCATGGGTTGCGGGCCTGTCGACAGATGCTTCGGTGCAACCCTGGCAGGTGTCTTTGGCCGAATGTATTTTGAGAGGGGAATTCTATGCCCTTGATGCTTCAATACCAAACACCAACCCAGTTTTCTTTGATTGGACAGAATGGGTGGCCCGAACCTTGCACACGCGGCTCACCAGCATGAAGAATTCGATGATGGGCCAGTACTTCACACCCTGTTCTTTCCTTGTTTGGTTTTTTTTCTACCATGTACATAAGCAATTCCTCCACATTGCCATTTATCTGAGCGGAAAGGATGGAAATCCTCTGCCTGTGTACCAGTGGACTCCCCTCCTATTGAGGATAAAGTCTTATTATTCTTTTAATCAATAGTTCTTGGGACCTGCTATGCATTTTTTGAAGGGCTCTTGCCCTCGGGTGCCCCTCAGTTTGAGAGATAGAGTGGTAATGGAGAAGAAGGGGGACATCTTTCAATTGACACAAGGGCTGGTGATTCACCTGTTCGGCTTCATAGGAAAGTCCTTCCTGCTGCCTATTTTCCCCTTCGAGTACCAATTTGCATTGGAGGTCGCTCGACAGAGCAATATAACAAACGCCGTCTATGGCCATGATCGGAAATGGGCACATACTTGTGACTTCCCCTTCAAGATGGGGGTAATTGAAGTATTTGCCTTGAAGCAGAACATATTCCTGGAGGAAAAGCTTGCCAATTTTGGCCTGCTCTAGATTCCTCAACAATGGCTCTATGATCCCTTGGGAGTGATGAGGGATCACTTAAAATTCAAGAACTTTCATATCTGCCCCCACCCTGAAATTGTGGAGCAAAGAAATAATCCCAATGGGAAGGATCTGGAGTGGCATTTAGAGAGGATGAGGACATTACATCCCTGGCACGAATTTTACCCTATGGAGGTCGAGTTTGACCCTGACCAACATCCCTTCCCAACTCCAGACTCCATGTTTTGGAGAAAGGCGAAAGATGATTTGAAGGAGGAATTGAAGAATTGGGGCGAGGAACAACTAAGGGAGTGGTGGATGATGAGAGTCCATCACCAAAAGATGAATTCCTATGGAATCTTGACAATGGATAAGGACTTCGTAATTGTTTATGAAGCCAATGTTGGAACTTGGAAGCCCATATCTTTCGTCGACTTTGTTCCTCCAGCTACCCCAGGATCGGGCAAAATTCCAAGAGGAGCTGACGATGCCTCAGAACAAGAAGAGGAGGAAGAAGCCGAAGCCACACCATAGGCACTACCATAGGGACCTTCGAAAGGCCATGACACAAGTACCGAAGAGTTGGAGCAACCATTGGAGAGGAAGAAAAGAAAGAGGCAAGAGCAAATTCAAGTGCCTCCGAGCCACCCAAAGTGACCCCGCACGAAGCTCCCAAGTGCTCCTGCTGGACAACCTACATCAAGCCTGGCCGAAGCAAATGTTGAAGATGCAGTGCTACCAAGTGTCGAGATAGTCCCAAGTGTAGACATCATTGATGTGGACGAGCTCCTCCAACAAGAGGGAGACCCCAAAGTAGAAGTCATGGAATTCGGGAGTGTCGAAGTCCAAAAAGAGCAGGAGCCTATTACACAAGAAGTCACCATGGTCGCTCTGCCAAAAGGGCACATAGGTACGCACTCTCCACCCTTTGCCTTGGTCTCTCACATGTCCACTGTGGTCCCAGCCAAATATTCTCATCAGTATCTCCCTCCCTCACAAATTCAATCACCTCTTCACGCATTGCCCCTTGCCACCTCGAATCTGCCCCATGATCTCGTTAGCCCCACTCCACTCGAGTCATCCGATCGGGACAAGTATGTTGACACTACTTCGCCCACCTATGCCACCATTCCCTCAGTTCCTAGGCAGGGTGAAGGTAATACCCCAACGTTGAGCCCTATTCCTTGCTCCCCTATCACACACAACATAGTTCCTCTTGCAGAAGCTCCTGCTACACCCATCACCAAACCTACTAGTGAGGCATCCCCTGTTCATTATTTATACTTGTTCACCCCTTTGGCTAGAGATCCAGCCTCATTTGAATCAGATATGTCCTTAATTAAGGAACACCCTCTAGTCGAGAAGCTACTCCTATCCCGACAAAACACAAAGAAAATACTGAAGGAGGTGAGGAAGAAGAGAGGGCACTTTGTGGCCCAGGTGGAAAAGTTCGCTGTCTTCGATTTGAAGGCCAAAAAGTTGCACAAGGTAAAAAATATTTCAAAGGTCCAAAAGCCCCTGGATGAAATGACTCCAGCGGACTATGATTATCAAGATAAATCCAAGGACCTGGAGCATTTAAATGTGGATAATGAATCTGCATCTATGCATGTCAGGATTGAAACTTTTCATGTGCATGCAAACATCACCAATCAGCGTAGGTTTGAGGCTGAGAACACCAACATCAAGTTGGAAGAAGAGCTAGCTAGAATCCGCTCCAAGCTGGAGGATTCAGAGTTGCAGTGTAAGCTAACAAAAAAGGAAGCATATGCCCTGAAACATCAAATACTACAACTGTAGTGCATAGTTGAGCACCAAGCACAAAGATAGGCCAAAAATGATCTTAATGCCAAGGAAGTTGAGAGCAAGATCTTGCAGTTGTAGCAGAAGTTGCATGAAAAAGAAAGCCTAGAACTGTTTGACAGAGGTAGAATCAAAGAAATCCGCTCGCACTTGCTTAGGAATTTTAGGTCTCGGGCCTCCAGTGCCCTATCAATTTTAACCTATATCATCGAAGCACAGCGTGTCACTATCGAAGGAGGACCAATCATAGATGAGGTCACTCAAAAAGCTAGAGGCCGACTCAAATTAGCCTTTGATGTCCAAAGCACTAAGTATCAGGACTTGCAGGTTGCTGCAATGAGTCGAACGACTAGGGATTGGTCCACGGCCCAAGCCACAGTTTGCGCCTTCTTTTCCAAGGTGAGGAAGGCACAAAAGGCAAAGGACCTCCTGGACGTGTTTGAGAATGAGCAGCATGCATCGCTAGGCTATTTCCAGGATCTCTCTTCCTTGGGTTTCCCGAGCTTCACGGATGATGATGGGAACCTTTTGACCAAGGAAGAGCTTAAGCCGACATGGCTTCATTTTGAAGGGGACGTCTCGGAGATAGATGAATGGGCGAAGCTGATAATAGAAGTGCAGGTCACATATTTCATTCTGAGATACTGCAAGATTACAACCTACCTAAACGATCTGTACATCAGAGCCAAACATGTTGATATCCGATAGATTGATCAGTTTTGCATTTTGGTTAAGGCATTGCAAGATCAAGAGATTTTCCCAAAGGGTTCCTGGGCTCATGTTTGTTGAACCATGAAGTGCATCCACCATCACCTTGCCCCATCACCATAGTAGGAAGCAAAATAAGAAGAGGAATAAGAAGAAGAACAAGCTATGGAAGCACCCCTGAAGATAGAAAAGGGCGAAGGGTCTGGAGGTAACTCTCGCCCAACGGATCAAGGCTGAGGGTTCTCCCATCGAGACAAGCTTGTTGCCCCGCGAGCCACCAAGAATGTTGACAATTTTGTCACATTGCACAATGGGGTAGAAAAATCAAATTTTTGTAAAGTATTTCTCTCAATTTCATGAATTTGCTCCCTTGCTTTTAGAAACAACATTTTCAAGTGTTACAGCAATTTTGGCTTTCCCTGCCATTCCCACCTGTACATAAAATGAAGATGAAAGATCTTTGCTGACGAAAAATCTAAGGAAGATAACCTCAAGGGAAGAAATGAAATATGAAAACTACTTCGGGCCCGAAGTCCCTCAAAAAGCTACTTCGGGCAAAAATCTTGCGAAGCGGTGTTGCCGAAGAAAAATACAAGGGAAGAAGAATGAAAACTACTTCGCACCCAAAGCATTTCAAAAGGTTACTTCATACAAGAAACTTGTGAAGCGGGATTTGAAGGAGCACAACATTGAAAATACTTCGCCAAAAAACCATCGAAGCACCCACTTCGGGCCTCCCCACCAGCGAACCATTTCTACTTTGCCGAAAGTCGTTGCGAAGCATCTGCTTCGGCAAACCTTCGTGCGAAGTACTTTCACCCAAAGTGGAAGCATTCAAAGCATTTTTGAAGGCAAGAATGCACTTCGGCCAAAATCCTCTTGAACCATAATTTTGAAGGAAGATCGCGGTGAAGCATTTTAACAGTTCATCAGCGAAGCAGTTTTGGCACGTCTCTCCAGTGAAGCAGCGAGAAGTGAAGAGTCCATCTTACGAAGGAAATATGCTTCGACACCCACCATCCCCGAAGTAGTTTTGCGAAGCTCCACCATGTGAAGTACAAATCAAGGAGGATCCGCTTCGGCACAAGTCCATTGCGAAGCGGAGTTGCGAACAAAAATTTAGTGAAGCGCTTCAAGGGCACGTGCTCCAAGCCGGGTATTTTCCCGAGGTGATCAAGTGCCTCATAAATGCATTTTTACATGCCCGATAAGCTCACTGCTCATTTTTAGCAATTGGAAATGAAGTATCAGTCCTAGAAGAAGAGCCCGACGAGCATGGCAGCCACTCGAGCACTGTACCCAGAAGCCAAGGATGCTTAGACAGCTTATTAATGCTTATTTCCATGGCTGACCCAGTCACAGTTGCCTGTTTTGGCAACAGATTTGAGAGCTCAGTCACGAGGGCTGCGAAGAGCTGACTTCTCAGGTTTTGAGGGTATACTCCTCCATTTTGTGCATTTATGGCTCAGAGGGTCGGGTCCTCTATAAAAACCCAGGCATTGTAATGTAAAGAGGGGGGAACTTTCTGCTAGAAAGCTACTATAACTTGAATCCCTGTATTTAATACTAAAGTTCTTTGGGCTTGATTTCTCTCTTGTATGCTGCCTTCTACGTTTATTTCTTTCATCTTTCTTCATTTGCATACTGTAATTCTGAATCCTAGATTTAGGTATGTGATTGGGGGCTGAACCCTAAAATTTTCCCGAAGGATACATAGGGGAGGAAAACACCATATTAGTTTTCTTGTATGCCGCCTGTGGGTAGTGTTTCTGTTATATTCACTTTTTCCTAATCGTCGTTACTCTGAACTCTGAATTTCGATGAAAGGGGAGGGAGAATCTTGGAACTCATCCAGAGGATACATAGGAGGATTAATATCGTGTTCATTTCGTTATTCTTGGTGTTTTTTGCTGCTCTTTCAAGCTATTGGCTAGTGATCATGCTTCCAGTTATTTCCCACCATTAAACTACTGAGATTTCTTCCCTACTCTTTTATTTCTTTCCTGCATCCTTACTCTGTTTATCTCTTTCTTGCACCCTTATCTTAAACATCAAAGTAGTTTAGTATAGGAGCCGACCTTTCTCCGGAGATTAGCACGAGGGGCATTTCTTCCCTTCGGCCTTTCAATGTTGGTCCAGGTCTAGGGCGCATACACTTACCCAAATCCTTTCTTGGGCAGATTTGATGACCAACAATAATCACCTTTCTTTGGAGGCTTGGTCCTTTGAATCTTTCTTGCGGGTGATTTTATCGATTTTTTTGGTTCACGATCTTCACAGGTTTCGTCATGGCAGTTTTTGGTACTTTTAAACCTGCAAGAGTATTAGTTTCTAAATATTTGAAGATGTTAGTCAATGATGATTTTATTTTTATTGATATCTTCGTATCTATTGGTTTAGAGTTTTAACCATGTTCAGTCGCTCAACCGACCTTTATTATACCGCTTTATTAAATATGTAAAAACCTGTAAGTTAGATAGCCAAAAGACATGCTTTAAACCTTTTCATTTGTTTAATAAAGATGAATATGTTTACTAATAATGCGTTAATGCCCTTGTTAAGAATGTTTAAATATTTGATTAATCAAACGTCTATTCTAGACTTACATTTGGTTTTACCTTTGGATCATGCACTACCGTTGGATTGATCTGGGGTGTAGCGCATTCGTTGTTGTTCTCAAACCTGTATGATAGTTACTATACCTACTCTCCTATAAGCACTTAAAATAATATTGGTTTGTCAATCCTCATTTACTCATGATCATCCAATGTTAATCTTCATAATTTTAAACCTTAGCAACTCATATTAATCAATGGTAACATATGATATGGGCATTTTTATGCTATGGTCATTGTTAGATATTACTGTGGTGAGGCGTGACCGTTGGATTGGATATATGCACACAGTTTTTAATAAATGGGAAACATTTATACATACCTTGGTTTATTTTATCAATCATTTGTAATATAACGTTTAGACTAACCTTCGATTGATTTTTCATATACGCACCATTGGATCTAGGTGATCAATGAGCACCGCAATCTGATTTGTGTATCCTTAAAGCATATTTATTTAGCTTTGGATATTTTTCTGCCACTACAAGCCTTCGTGACCATTGATTTTTAGATTAGTTTGGGTGCTATCGTTAGATTTTCAATAAGATGCCCACCATATAGTCAATGTAAAAACTTTTGATTTCTAATCATGATTAAGGCAAAAAAGGGGGATTAGTCGACGTATTAAACCCTTAATAAACATGATTACTTTTTTTTTTACCTCTGCCTTTCTTTTACCATTTGTGGTTTCGGCGCGGCCATCGGATTTTGAGTGGAGACAAAGACAATCGTTGGATCTAGTCAACCTGCAAGTTAGTTTAATCAAGCACGTATAATATTAATCATGATTAAGGCAAAAGGGGGAAAATTAGCCGATGTATTAAACCCTTTTTAATTACAAGATTAACATTAATTAGTTTTTTCGAACCTTAACAATTTTTAATGCATCTTCAATTAGTGTGCCACCATTAGATTAAAAATCGATCGAGCACAATCGTTCGATCTTGGTAACTAGCCTGACGATTAATCAAATAGGGCGCATCCTTTTTAATATTGACTTTTAAAGTTTTCTTTAATCGAAGCAATCGTAACCGTTGATCTGTACTTTGTTTAGCACGATCGCCTGATCTATCAGAATTACTCACTGTTTAATCAGAACCTTAGACCATTAAGTCTTGCATTTAAATTTTTTACTCTTCGGATAGCACGCGACCGTAAATTTGATCTTGGGGCCAGTGCGTCTGTTGATCTTGTTAAAGGTGCAAGGAATTTAATTATGTTTTTTATTAGTCTATGACTTTACCTTCGAAATCTTAGCGAGTGCGCATTCATTGAATTTACTCCTCGATGAAGCGCTACTGTTATATCAAAGACAACTTGCTCGTTTTAAAAACTTGGGTTAGAATATTTTAGACCCTTTGTATTATTATACAGGTTCTTTTGGAATGCGCATCCGTTAGATTTTTTTATGGTGAATGCATAGTCATTTGATTAATTTTAAGATGCAAACTCTTTAACTCTTACCATGGCTTTGACTTTTGATTTATCCCTTGGTCGATTTTATTAATGCGTTACTGTTCGATTTTGTCTGGATCGAGCACGACCTTTGGATTAATTCTAAGGTGCTTGCTTATTAGCTTAATGGGGTTCATAACCTTAGGCTTTAATTAATTAACACTTGCTTTAACCTTAGACCTTTTGGATCATAAGACTATGGTGAATGACTTAACCGACTTTAGAATAAAAGATTTTTATTAATCGGTTTTAGGCCCAAGGAAAGATTTATGAAGGTTGGGCTTTGGCTTTAGGTTTTTAATTTGAAAATTTCTTCCCTAACCATTTGAGGTACTTTGATTTATACCATGAAGCCCACATTATTAAAAATGCTAAGGTTAGACTTTATCAAACCAACCAAAGAAAAATCGAATTACTCACAACAACTTAAGCAATGACCAACAATATTAGCAGTTTGATTGAAACCAAAAATTTAAATTTGGGGGTTTCAAAGTTGAGTCAAATTTGGCTCCAACATAGGCTCTGACTGGGACAATGTGTTGAAAACATGAAGCACTTGAGAACAACAGAATATTCTGGTTTTATTTTACAAAAAATTTAACAAAAAATAACAAAATTTTGATTGCTAATAAAAACTTGAAATGCATAACAGAAAAAAAAAAACTTCCTTCCTCTTTTTCTTTCTTTTCTTCATAATTTTTTTTTTTTTTTATAAAATGAAAAATTGTATGAATAACATGATATCAAAGCAAGTAGAGTATGAAAAACTGTAGATCCCTTTTCATTCAATTTGGAAACAAAGGTTTAGAAATTTTAGAAATAAATGAGTTTTATTTTGAAATATCATAATGCTTGTTTTAGTTAAGTCATAAGATATGATTACACAGACTTTGTCACAACCATTTGTCTCATCATATTTTTGCCAATGTGTGTGTTTGTACATTCTTTTTTGGATTTTTAAATCTTTCAGAACTTTATCATATCTGAGCAAAATAGCCAAGCCTAATATGTGATTTAACTCTTTAAAAATTTTCACCATTCTGCAGGGCTCCACTGCCAGTCAGGCGTCTATAGCCTCGGTGGAGTTGCTTCTAATCCCATATTGGTTTTACCCTACTACCAGTCAAGCGTCTATAGCCCCGGTAGAGGTTTTCCAATATATCTCAAGCAGTGACTCAATTTTACTTTATTTTTTATTTTTCTTTCTTGTGAGAGAAGTGTTTGGATATATAAGCAAATTGTGCAATAAGTATGCATGATTTGAGGATTATTTTTTGGCTATAAAATATGAGTGTAATAATTTTTGGCTCAACTATCCTCTCAAAGATAACTCAGTTATTTGGACCTTTGAATTCACTTTAAGTATCATTTGTAATGTGAGGCTTGACATGATGTTTCAATCAACTTTGTTTTTTGTCTGTTTTATCTCATATCAAACAACTATTGCATAAACACTCATTTTTTACAAAATTGTAAAGCTCATCAACATCTAAAATAAATCCCCTTTTTTATTTTTATTATTTTTGGTGGAATCAACAGTTAGATATACTCATCAAACTAAGATATCATGTGTACAGTAAACTCAAAATTATTCAAGAACAAAATGGAAGCTTAACTAATAAAAAAAATACACCACTTTGTTTTTGGATTTTGTTTTTCTATTTTTTTTTTTTGTAATGTTTTTTTTTTGTAAGTACACCTTCAACAAGGATTGTACATTTTGAGGTGTTGGCCATTAATAGGGATGGCCATTATTTCTCCCTGCAAATTCTGTAGCTTGTAAGTATTCTGACTGATAACATCGGTAATTTGGTATGGGCCAATCAATTTAGGTTCAAACTTACCCTTTTCACCATGCTTATCATTTTTAGGATCCCAATAGATGACTATATATCCTTGATAAAAAGGAGTACCATTGGCTTTCTTATTAAACAATTTTATAGTATTTTGGGTTTGTTCCATCATTCTATTGATGGTATCTCTTCTTTGTTCTTCTAACAAGAAAATTTGGTCAAGCCTTCTCTAAATGGGATCAGGGTTTTCATGATCTTGTAATAAAATGGAAAGTGCCATTTTTTTCCATTTTTGGGGGCAGTAGAGCTTTTTCTCCATAAACCATCTCATAAGGGGTTCTTCCTGTATTTCTTTTAACAGACAACCTATCAGCCCATAAAGCAAATTTAAGTTCACTATCCCATCCCCTATTGTTTTTGCCTAATGATATTTTTATTCTTGTTATTACATTTTTTTTATGACTCAGCTAGACCATTTCCTTGGGGATAATAATTAGCAGAATGAGATAATTCAATTCCATATTTAGCACAAAATATTGAGCATTATCAGTTACAAGATTTTTAGGAACTCCATACCTGGTCAAGATATTTTCCTCTATGAATCTGATGATGATAGTAGATGTAGATGTTCTCAAAGGTGCAGCTTCCACCCACTTTGTGAAGTAATCTATTACAATTATGATCAAATTATGCTGGCTAGATGAATTAGGCTCGATCTCTCCAATCAGGTCAATACCCCATTGAGCAAAAGGTGCTTCAATGATTACTAGCTTGAGGGGCATGGTTGGTAGATGCTTTTTCCCTGTAAAAACTTGGCAGTTATGACAATTACTAACATATTTATATACATCTTTAAAAAGGGATGGCCAATAATATCATGCTCTCATGATTTTATTAGTTGTAGTTCTTGGAGCAAAATGTCCCCCATAGAAACCATTATGATATTCATTAATTATTTATGGGACTTTTCTTTCATATAAGCAGACTAATAGTACTCCATCAAGATGTTTCCAATATAATACTCCATTTTGTATGTAATACTTTTGAGCTTGAAGTTTGACTGACCTCATTATGTTTATTGACATATTTTTGGGGAATGACAGAGTTTGTAGATAAGGCAAAATTTCTTCATACCATTTACATTCTTCATTTTTTATTCTTCTGTCATCATATGTCTGATCTATGGTAAGAATATTTTCAGATCCTGCTTCTTCTTTGTTAGCCAACAATTTAGCTAAACCCTGCCCTTTAACTGTTTTAACTATTTTGAATTCAACATCATATTGCAAAAGTTTTACCATCCATCTTGCTGGTCTTCCCAATGGCTCTGATTGAGAAAAGATGTATTTTATTGCTATAAAGGGAATACAATAGTAAACTTTGTTTGAGCCAAATATACCTTTAAAGTGTTCCAAATATTGGATGACTGCATAGGCATGTTTTTCCAGCAGGGTGTATTTGATATGTGCTCCTTTTAGACCTGAAATCATAAAGGCTATTGGTATTTCATTGTTTTCTTCATCTTTCTACGAAAGAACTACTACAATAGAATGTTCAGATGCATAGGAGTAGATATTAAAATCCTTTGTATAATCATGGCAAATTAGGGCTGGTGTGGTTGATATGGCTTCTTTGATTTTGTTCCAGTTTTCTTCACTATATCATTTATGGGTTTGGTCATTTCTACAAAATTAGGGACAAATATTCTAATAATTTTTTTTTTTGCCAAAGAATGACCTTACCCCTTTTATATTCTTGGATGGGGGAATTTTAGAAATGGCTTCTATCCTTTCTAGATCAATATTTATTCCCTTTTCTAAAACTATATGACCTAGAAATTTTCCTTGTGTAGTTCCAAAAATGCATTTTTTTGGATTTAGAGAGATTCCAAATTCCTTGCACCAAGCAAAAATTGTAGTCAAATGTTCTAGATGATCTTCTGGATTTTTAGAAAAAACTCTGATATCATCTAAGTACACTACTACAATTTTGAACATTAGTCCTTTAAAAGCAAAGTCCATTGCTCTTTGGAAAGTAGCACCTGCATTCTTCAATCCAAAAGGTATTCTTAAATATTCAAATGTGCCCCAGGGTGTGGTGAATGTTGCCTTAGGTCTATCTTCTGGATTGATCAGAATTTGATTGTACCTTGAAAATCCGTCTAACAGGGATAATTTAGTTGAACCTACTACTTCTTGTAGCAGTAGTTCCATGTTAGACAATGGGTAATGGGTAATTATCTTTTAGTGAGCTCTTATTTAAATTTCTAAAATCCACGCATAGTCTAATGTCCCCATTCTTTTTCCTAACCGGTACTAAGTTGGATATCTAGGAGGAAAATATGACTTTTCTTATTATCTTGAAGTCCAACAATTTTTGAACTTCTTTTTACATTACTAGGTGCAGAGTAGGATTGAACTTTCTCTATTTTTTCTAAATGGCTTGGCCTCTTCTTTCAAGGGTATTATATGTGTCATCACATATGTTTTGAAAGTTTTGAGATCTTCATAGGTCCAACCAAAATGTTCTTTGTTCTTTTTTAGGAAATTGAAATATCCATATTTTTCTTTTGCAAGTAGTGCCATGTCTACTTTCACTATTATGGGTTCTTTCATTGAACCAATATTAATATCCTTAGATATCACTTATCTACGTATAGGTTTATAGGATTTGTCAAAATTGTAAAATAGGCTTTCAAGAGACACTAATCCTTTGGGTATTCTATTAGTTTTCAACTGGATTACTTCTACTAGTTCTCCTATTTGATATTTTAGATTTTCTTCATCTTTTTCATCATATATGACATCTGCATACTGATTTTGCAAAGTCATAAAGTCCTTAATATCTATATCATATTGAAAAACCTAAAGATAGACTATGTTATCTGGCACAGAAGGTTTATAGACTGAGATAGTTGGAAATATGTCCATATATTCTATAGTTATTTCTGGGTGATCTAGACCTGAGGCATTCACGGCTAAGAGATCTGCAACATGATTTTGTTCTCTAGGAATATATGAAATATTGAAAGCCAAAAATTTATCAATTTCTTCCAAGACTGCATTTCTATATTGCTTAAGTCTAGGATGCTTGGTCTGATATTTTCCTTTTATTTGTAGTATAATGAGTTTTGCATTCCCTATTATAGTTAAGTAGTTAATACCTAACTCTTTTGCTTTCCTTAGCCCTAATAGTAAAGCTTTGTACTCAGCTACATTGTTTGTGCAAGGAAATTGCAATCTGTAAGGGATACCAAGGTAATTTCCTTTAATATTAGTCAAATTTACACTTGCACCTGCTCTAGATTGGGATTTAGCCCCATAAAATGACATGGTCCACATTTCTTGGGTTAATACTCAATTTTATTCAGCATTAGTTATTCTCATATCTTCTGGATCCATGTTATTTGCATCTGGTACTTCCATCAGGAATGGGTTGTGCCATATTGAATAGACTCCCATCCCTTTTTCTTCCATAGATTTAACTAAGTTAATCATGGTTTCATCTGTTTGAATTAACTCTATGAAGTGTTTTTTGAATGGTTCCCTTTTCAAAATTATATTCTTCTTATCTGATATGGGGATGGTAGCATAATACCAGTCTAGTTGTATTGATCCCCCTAGTTGTTCTGCCCAATGTCTATTAAGTAATAGTGATAATAATGGGTCAACATCAACTACTACTACATCCATAACAATGCCCGTTTTGGGGTGTTGGTCTAGGAAAACTAATAATCCAGTTATCACCCCTACATAGGGAATTTGTCTATTGTCCATTACAGAAATAGGGGCAGAATCTCTAGTACAAATTAATCCCATTTGGTCAACTATTAACTTAGGCATGATATTATGTGAAGCTCCACTGTCAAGCATCCAATTATGAATCACATATCTTTCCCCTTCATCTGAATTATATCTTAATGACATGTATAAGGGTCTGACAGAAGATGGTGATCTTGTATCATGTTGATTTTGTCTAGCAACATGACAAGTAGGGTCTTCTTTCTTCTATACTAATCCAAAAGCTCTGCATACTTATTCTCAGTATGTATGAACTTTCATAAGTTCACCAAATGTGATATTAACTTTTTGCTTATGAGTTCTGACCCAACATCAAATTCTATCTTCTTTATATCCAATGGTTTATTACTTTCTTCTTTAGGAATCTCTTCCACCGATTCTATTACCTCAAGAGTAATTTTTTTAGGGTTCTTATTAGTTTTCTCTGTACTGATATTTTTATTAGTGAAAGTTTATCTTCTTGTTTCATTTGTAGATAATTTTTCTATTTTTTCAGGGACTGTTATATTCCTCAAATTTAAAACATGGGTTGCCTCTAATTCTTCAACCTCTTGTGCAGTGGGAATCAATTTCCCTTGCTTCACCTTATCATATCTTGACTCATGTGACTTCTGCAAGATTTTAGTTCCTTCAGTTACTAATATCTGAGGATGATTATTTGAAGCATATTTATCCATGTCTTCTTCAAACAAACTTTCTCTAGATTCATCTTCAACATACCAACATGCATTGATTCGTATATCCTCTTATGATTCTGCATGCATATCTACATTACGTTGATCACTCAGGTGTATTCCACATGCATTAGGGTTATGAGGTGCATCACAAGTAGAGCAAAAATAAGGAAAACCTTCGACTACATTGGCAAATGGCATTGGGTTAGGGACATTGTTCTGATCCCTATCAGAATCTCTATTTTTCTAGTTTTTATTCCTATTACCCCTATTCCTATTCCCTTCTTCATAACCATTGTTGTTTCCCTAATTATTGTAATTTTTCTTAAAGGGGGGACGATTGTCAACATGTGGTCACTCTATCTATGGAGATTCACCATTATTTCCATTTCTTTCAATTCTTGCTAACCTGTTACTCATGTTGTTGAACATTTATATCATTTGGTTGGTCAACTTCTCCAAAGGATCAATTTTAGTTCTTATTTGTATATCAAAAGCCACTCTCTTAGGTTTTCTCCCAGGCATGTTAACCTCTAAAGAATAAGGCTTCATCTTACCATTGTCAAACATATTTCTTTCTATATATTTTATTTTTTCCATACAACCATCAATGGTAGTGGCTTGTTCTTGCCTTAATTCATAGTTAAACTCTTATTTAAAAACATTCTTATAAAAACAAATAGAATGAATATCACTAGGCCTGGGGTTGGCAGGGATTTTGTTTCTTGTTTTTGAAAATCTTCTAT
Organism: Wollemia nobilis; assembly: GCA_028583015.1. Taxonomy (NCBI): domain Eukaryota; kingdom Viridiplantae; phylum Streptophyta; class Pinopsida; order Araucariales; family Araucariaceae; genus Wollemia; species Wollemia nobilis. The sequence continues at coordinate 1,572,057 of JAQPPZ010001316.1, read as the reverse complement.
TAAAATCACTAACAACCTCATTTTCTTTCTTCTTCATAGTGGCTAGCTCAATTAACAATGATTGTTCATTTTTCCTTTCACCATACTTCTTTAGGAACACCTCTTCCATTTTGGTGAAGTCTGAGATATCATTGTTAGGAAGAGAATTAAACCATTCTCTAGCATCTTTTTATAAAGTCTGCAGAAACAGTCTTAATACTACATCTTCATGTTCAACTTCCAGACTGTTCATTGCATATAAGAAACTTTTGATATGATCCTCTCTAGTTACCGCACTATTTCCTAAAAACTTAGGGAGATATTTGTGAGCTTTACTGGATAAGGTATTTAAATTTGTTGGTAATACAAAAGGTCTATATCTATTAGTTCTCCACAAATGAACATTACTTGAGCCATAGCTACTATTGAATTTAATTTCATAGATGTAGTACCTATGGTGGTATGGGTCTGGGTAGTTTGAACGTAGATTGATGAATTATCTACCTTTAAATGAGAATAATCACATATATCTTCTACTACTAATTTTAAACGTTCATCTATAGTAATATCGACAGGTAATATTATTCTGGATTTTCTTCATGTACCTTTTACCACTAGAACTTAATCTACTATTATAAACAGTATTATTAAAAAGTGGAGTTTTTTGGGTATGTATAAATACCTCTAGATTCTCGAGTTCTGGAAACAGCTCCTTACCACTTCTCCTGGTGTTCACCAGCATGTTCTATTATATCCTTTTTTATATTTTTCTTCTGGGTTCGTCCAACAGAGTCACCAGCACCAGGGTGCAAAAATAACAATGTACGCTTTTATCAAGAATGCTTGATATTATCACTCATCCTCACAGGAGTCAGTTCTTGGGGAAAATCAAGAAAATCAAGAAACCAAAATTTCAAGAAAATCAAGAAACGGGAATTTTCAAGAACATAAAGAACTTACTTCAAGGCATAAACTACAAACATAATGAAAAATAAAGAACTTCTAAGTGAAAATTAAAACGCTAGTTCTTTACTTTAACTGGTCGTCCATTGATTAAAAATAATCGTTGAAGAAAACTTTTAAGAAGATAATTGAATATTTCTAAGTCCTCCCCGGTAACAGTGCCAAAAAATTGTTGGAACCAATTCTTGCATCCGTAGGAAATCAATTTTCATGCTATAAGAATCCATTTGAAATTTATGAGCTATTACAGGCTCTGGTCGACCTGCCTCATGTTCTGCTAAACCCGACTATTGCTAAATAAGATGGTATAACGGGTAAGGAAACCCCAACGAAAATTCTTTAATTAAACTTCTAATTTGCATGCTCCAGATTTATATTAAACTATAAGTATTCTTATTAAAATGACCAAGCATGAAAATAACCAACTGTTATGCCTTATGTAGACCGGTGCCTAGATTCATTGGGCTATTATAGCAATTTAACAACAATTTTAATATGAAATAGAGATAATGGGAGAAGAAAATTGGCATTCTTAATCTCATTCAAATATTGTAATAAAATCAAGAGTTAACCAATGAAAGAAACATATATAATGCATTCAAATAATGTAACCCATTATAAAGATACACACAATACTGAGATAGAAATGACAGGAATAAAACCTAGAATTGTATTGATTTCATAAAATATTACATGCAGAGTGGACGGGATGCCTTTTAACTTTGTTTTTCTTAAAGAAATACATCAATACAATGAAGAGGACTCTATTCAAATAATGTAACAAGTCTCTCCAACTCTCCTTGTTCCAATTTTGTAACAGAAGAATCTCTGAATCCTAGGCTCAATAAGACTGGAAATATTCTTAGCTTCTTGAACGCTTTCCTATCATACAATCCTGCAGAGAAAGGGGAGGAAAAAAGAATGAATAAAAGAAAATAAACACAAAGAAATACAATAGCACAACTAATAGGGTACTCAAGTATACCTCTTAGCAAAAATGCTATTCTCTAATTTCTTGATGCAGAATCCAGACCTTCCTGCTTCCTTTTATAGCTGCTAGTTCTTGATTCTGTTAATTTATGGTTGAATTCTAGCTGTACACTTGGTAGCATCTGATTGAATACATTTTGTGTGTTGTCCATTTGGCGTGGCTTTGAACTAACTATTAATGTTTTTCTCTGGACTGAAGGGAGCTCTTTATTATTTTAATTTGGCCTTTTTTCTCTCTTTGGTTGGCCCTAGAAACTAAGGATTCAACATTATATTTTTTCTTTTTGTTCTACTTGTCCTGGCCACTATGCTTGGTTGTTAGGGACTGTCCAGGTTGTCATCATGAATTCTAGATGAGGAACGAAGGGGGACTCGATGTAATGGTGAAGACAAGGGGTGGCATGCCAGTGGCAAATGAATGGATTTGCACTGATCATGAGATAGAGTGAAGAAGTAAGGATGGTGAGGATCTTATGGATGGAATTATGAAGGGTAAATGGTAAGAAGCAGTAGTGGGCAAGGGTGACATACTAGGAAAAATGTCAAGATGGTCAAGGAGGAATACCTAGGAGGAGGAGGGCAATGGTATGTAAGAAGAATATGGGAATGGACAACAAGATCTGGAAACATATATAATTTTCGTCCATAACTATACTCCGTCGAAGTGTTCCCTTGGTAACTATATTTCATCGAAGCGTGCATTGAATGGTTTTTTTGAAAATTGAAACCATGTTTTTTCTTCACATGCATCCTTCATCTTAAGTATTTTCAGAACAAAAATTGAATGCATTTGTATTCCTTGTATTCCATTGTTTCTCTTTACCGATGCTCTTAGCTCTTCCCTACTGTCTCTTATTTATAAGCTAGTGACTATGCTTTGTAGTCTTATCTTGTGGTACGCCATTATTATTATGAGATATACACGATCTGGTGGTATGTTTGAGCGTTAGGATTTATCTTTTATTTGGTTTACTTTGTTCATAACAAGGTAATGTACACGGTATTTTCTTTGATTTCTTCAAATATTTCCTCCCATGAGTATTCTTCTGGATTCATAGCTTTTGTGCATACTATTTTGACTCTGTCTTGGGTATTGATTTTCATAATGTCTTTTAGTGTAACATGTTGTGAATGAGTCACTTATTTGATTCATACCTTGATAATGTTGTAGGTATTTCTGAGAAGTAATCACCTTTCTTTGGAGGCTTGGTCCTTTAAATATTTCTTGCGGGTGATTTTATCAAATTTTCTAGTTCGTGATCTTCACAGGTTCTGTCATGGCAGTTTTTGGTACTTTTAAACCTACAAGAGTATTAGTTTCTAAAGATTTGAAGACGTTAGTCAATGATGATTTTATTTTTATTGATATATTCGTATCTATTGGTTTAGAGTTTTGACCATGTTCGATCGCTCGACCAGCCTTTATTGTACCGCTTTATTAAATATTTAAAAACCTGTAAGTTAGATAGCCAAAAGACGCATAATTTTAACCTTTTCATTTGTTTAATCAAGATGAATATATTGACTGATAATTTATTAATGCCATTGTTAAGAATGTTTAAATCTTTGATTAATCATACGTCTATTCTAGACTTACATTTGGTTTTATCTTTGGATCGTGCGCTGGGGTGTAGCGCATCCGTTGTTGTTTTGAAACCTATATGATAGTTACTGTACCTACTCTCATATAAGCACTTGAAATAATCTTGGTTTGTCAATCCTTGTTTACTCATGATCATCCAATGTTAATCTTCATTATTTTAAACCTTAGCAACTCATATTAATCGATGGTAACATATGATACAGGCATTTTTCTATTGTGTTCACCATTAGATCTTACTGTGGTGAGGTGCGATCATTGGATTGAATATATGCACATAGTTTTTAATAAATGGGAAACATTTAGACGTACCTTGATTTATTTTATCAATAATTTGTAATATAACATTTAGGCTAACCTTCAGTTGATTTTTTGTATGCACAGCATTGGATTTGGGTGATCAATGAGTATTGTCATCTGATTTGTATCCTTAAAGCATCTTTATTTAGCTTTAGATATTTTGCCACCACTACAAGCCTCCACGACCATCGATTTTTGGATTAGTTTGGGCGCTATTGTTAGATTGTCAATAAGATGCCCACCATATAGTCAATGTAAAAACTTTTGATTTTTAATCATGATTAAGGCAAAAAAAAGGGGGGGATTAGTCAACATATTAAACCCCTACTAAACATGATTAATTTTTTTTTTACCTTTGCCTTTATTTTACCATTCGCAGTTTCGACGCGGCCATCGGATTTTGAGTGGAGACAAGTGCAGTCATTGGATCTAGTCAACCTGCAAGTTAGTTTAATCAAGCACGTATAATATTAATCATGATTAAGGAAAAATGGGGAAAATTAGCCGATGTATTAAACCCTTTTTTATTAAATGATTAACATTAATTAATTTTTCTAAACCTTAACACTTTTTAATGCATATTCAATTAGTTCGCCATCGTTAGATTAAAAATTGATCGAGCACGGCTGTTCGATCTTGGTAACTAGCCCAACGATTAATCAAATGGGGTGCATCCTTTTTAATATTGACTTTTAAAGTTCACTTTAATCGATGTAATCGCAACCATCGATATGTACTTTTTTTATCGCGATCATCCGATCTGTCGGACTTACTCACTATTTAATAGGAACCTTTGACCATTAAGTCTTTCATTTAAATTTTTGACTCTTTGGACAACATGCGACATCGATTTGATCTTGGGGTCAGTGCGCCCATTGATCTTGTTAAAGGTGCAAGGAATTTAATCATGTTTGTTATTAGTCTATGACTTAACCTTCGAAATCTTAGCGAGTGCATGTCCGTTGGATTTACTCCTCAACGAAGTGCTGCCGTTAGATCGAAGACAACTTGCTCATTTAAAAACCTTGGATTAGAATATTTTAGACCCTTTGTCTTATTATATGGGTTCTTTTGGAATGCACATCCATTAGATTTTTTATGATGAATGCGTAGTTTTTCGATTAATTTTAATATGCAAACTCTTTAACTCTTACCATGGCTTTGACTTTTGATTTATCCCTTGGTCGATTTTATTAATGTGCTGCCATCCAATTTCGTCTGGATCGAGCGCGACATTTGGATTAATTCTAAGGTGCTCGCTTGTTAGCTTAATGGGGTGCATACCCTTAGGCTTTAATTAATTAACACTTGCTTTAACATTAGACATTTTGGATCATGAGACTATGGTGAATGACTTAACCAACTTTAGATTAAAATATTTTTATTAATCGATTTTAGGCCCAAGGAAAGATTTATGAAGGTCGTGCTTTGGATTTAGGTTTTAAATTTAAAATTTTCTTTCCTAACCATTTGAGGTACTTTGATTTATACCATGAATCCCACATTATTAAAAAGGCTAAGGTTAGACTTTATCAAACCAACCAAAGAAAAATCGAATTACTCACAACAACTTAAGCAATGATCAACAGTATTAGCAGTTTGATTGAAACCAAAAATTTAAATATGGGGGTTTCAAAGTTGAGTCAAATTTGGCTCCAACAAGTCCTTTGAACCTAGTTTTCAAAATGTTTTAAATCACCCTATTTTGATATCATATAAAGTTACAACCAAAACAATACCAATAGGTTTATTTTATTCTTTTTCAAATCATAGCCAAAAATAGGCTATTATTTTGTAGAATTAAGGGAATAAATGAGGGAATTAAAATTTTCTATTCATATCTAAAAGTTCTTTATATCTAGTTTAATTTAGATTTTAAATGATATTAATACAATATCATATGAGAAATATATGGTTCAAATATCATCTGATGGTCTAGGTATATATTACTACAGTAACATATTTAGCAAAAATTTTGGTCATAGTTTTTCTAATGAAAATAAGTATAATTCTTTAATTGTTTTGTATAATCATCCATCCTTTAACCATAGAATAGTAGATTGTGACCTATGTTGAGTTTTTGGGCATTCAAACTAACCACTATGCTGAAGTGCATGCATTGTGGAGAGGGCTAGAAGTTATCAGAGATAACAGAGGAAATTACAAATTGAAGGTGATTCCATGAATGTTACAAACTCTATCATCAGTGACATAATTCCTTTATGGAATGTGCGTACTATTATTTAGGAATCTAAGGTATTGATACAAATTTTTTGCAACACTACAACCTACCATGTGTATCAGGAAGCTAATAAGTCTGTTGATTTGCTCGCTAATGTTGGGGTTAGTCATAGGAATATGTCCATCTGGCACCAAAATTTCCCTCAAAATGTTCTTAATGCTACTATTGTCGACTTGGAAATGCACAATCGGCCCTGAGAGGTATGCTCACCTCAAAAATTTTGATGATGGGAGTGATAGAACTACTTCTCCGATGGCCATATTCAAATTGGTCCACAAAACCATCCTTAGTATCATCATCAGTGGCATGTATAGCATCAAAGCCTCCCTAAAACTGTTGGTCAAGGAACATGGCCAAAAGAGAGCTTTGTAGTTGAAGAGATTATCGATGATTAGAGTTGGTTTTTTTGTCTTGCATGGGAATTTTGATACTAATATTTTGATCCTTGCATGGGCACTGGTTTGATTTTGCTTAATGTTCTCCCTAGCCCCTGCGTGGGCTCTCTCTTTCGATCTTTGTTTTTATGTTAAAAAACCCCTACATGGGTCTATTTTTTTTTGGTCTGGTTCATGGAGAAGCTAGGGTGTAGACACCCTATTTTGTTCTTATCTACGTACATTTCATCATATGGTTATGTTTCTACTTTTGGGCACCAGTTAAAATCCATTCAAAATTTCTACCACCTACCAAAATAAAATAGTAGATTGTGACCTATTCAAAATTTATTTGCATATTAACAAATATATCTACTATTTTAGTCATTATGACATATTTTGAAATATTTTTAGTACTCATAACATTGAAAATAGTTACAACATTTTTAAAAATTTATAGTCACTATCAACAAATTGGTGTATGTTTGAAAAGGGTAGATCAATAATATTTTAAATTGGAGAATTTTAGAATCATTTAATGTGATTTTTAGTTTATCAAACATCTCTAAAAAATTATTATTTATGCACATATCTGCCCTTATTTGTCATGATAATGATGTAATTATCTCTAAATTATAAAAACAATATAATAAAATTATAATAAATAATCAAACCCATTCATTTCTTTCTGAATATATTTCATATTCACTTTATGTAATCAATTTTAAAGGGAAAATACTCTTATTTAAAAACATCATGTTGTAGAACAAGTAGTAATTTTTTTTCATATCACAAGTGAGGAATTTCATTCTTACTAAAGGATTCTTGTTGATGCACAAAGTGGATTTATTATTCGACCATGCTTGTCCTAGTGTTCTATGTTCAACATTCTAGAAAAAGGATGTTTTAATTCCTATTGATATCTATATTTGGATTGGATCCTTACTAACCTATGCTAAAATAATCTAATATATTATAGAAAAATAAAATATTGCAAGGTGACAGTGTGAGATATTTAAAGTAAATGCAAGAAAGTACATATAGCTAGAGTGCATAGATGGGCTAGTGTATGATAAATTGATCCATATCAAGGAGATTGTATAATAACATTTTTTATTCATCTCAAGCTACATGCAGAGAAAAAATAGACTACTAGCTAAATGTAGTCCATCAACGCTCACACATACATATATAGAGAGGTGTAACAAATCAAGACACAATATTTGTAAGAAGGCCAAGCATAATTTTCCATTAGTTGAAAATAAGAGATTATAATCATAAAGTGTAACTCTAGTATTTCTCAAAATGGTTAAAGGATATACACAATGATTTCTATGTTGTTATTTTTTTGTTATACTAGAGGAATTGGGAAATTGTTACAATTTTCTATGCCTCTTCGTAAGTTTGAATCTCGCTCCTTATTGCCCCTATAACCTCCAGGTGCATCGGGTAAACCTTTTATGTAGCTAGTAATGCTGACACAACATGCCCACCAGTACTATAGGGCCTGAGGGATTGGAACCCTAGTCTCTACGCTCCTACAAAAGCATTTTGACCATTGAAACAAGCCCTTAGACCTGATTCCTATGTTGTTATTTATGGTAATAAATTCACCCTATTAAATTTGGGTTAAAAAGACTTTACATGTATGAATTACAAGAAGAAAAATATATCACTTTCAATCCAAATTCACTTGTGTAGTCTACTTGTATTGCCAATGTGATAAAATACTGATGAATTGTAGCTTGAAGAGTTTTAGTTTGAAAAATTACTAAATTCATGACTTTTATCGCATAATTGATAAAATGGTCAACTTCTCTTTGTTCGTTTTGGAGCACCATGCTTTCCTTATTGATGATTAATATCAAGCCACTTGTTGTGTGTTAAATATAGTACATTGTATTATATTTTTGATGACTTAGAAGGATGTCAAGCTTAGTTTTCAAAGAACACAAAATATCCTTGATCCTTGGATTATGGAGTTGAGTAAGAGCATACAAAATTATGACCACATATAAGATCCTACTTGGCTAGCAGATTTTACAATATCAACCATTTGAAGTACACAAGATTATATTGAGAGGGGGAGGTCAGCAATATAAGATAAAACTTTTTACTTTTCTTTCCAAAGTAATATTATCCAATCTTATCAATTGCAATAATGAAACAATGCACAAATCATTACACACATAAGAGACACAGATTTAACGTGGTTCACCCAATGTGGGCTACGTCCACAGAGAAAATATTTCTTATAAATTTTCTCAACACATCTCTTGGGAACCAATTCCCTATTACAATATTTATGGGTACCAACCCAAAGGAGACACCCATACCCTATGCTAAAGTTTGTGGCCTTCTATCCATAGGAAACCTCAATCACCTCTACTCTATTATGCTTTAAACCTTTACCCAAGGCTTGCTCAAATTTTCTCCAAAACCTACTCTCAACTCTACTCATATTTGCTCCAAGTCTACACACAAGACTTGCTCAAATATGCTCCAAAAATTACTCTCAAATTTGCTTAAATCTGCTCCAAGCCTACACAAAAGGCTTGTTCAAATCTGCTTACCAAACCTGCTCTATCTGCTCCAATCCTACACACAAAGCTTGCTCAAATTTTCTCACCAAAATTACTCTCAAATTTTCTCAGATCTACTCTAAGTCTTTATACAAAACCTAATAAAATATGCTCACCACACATACTCAAATTTACTCATAGCACATGCTCAAATCTCGTCATAACATATATTCAAATTTGCTCATAATACATGCTCAAATATACTCATAACACATGCTCAAATCTACTCATAACACATGCTCAAATATATTCATAACACATGCTCAAATATGCTCATAACACATGCTCAAATCATGTATACAAAAATAATGTTCATCTATTTCCAAATATTGCATAATGATGTCATCAAGTGCTTTATCTAATATTCAATCTACTTTATTTAACTAAAGTAGTTTAGACATATTCTACCTAGAATTCATTTAACCTCTTAAACATATAGAGAATGATATACACTAACAAATGCTCAATATGTTCTTCACATTCATTAAGTCTGTCACTTTCACATGTCTCACATTTATTGCATTCTAAAGGTAGCTCTAGTCTAGCACTTGATAACTGATTTGGTTATTATTGAGTTGCACCTTTACTTCAAGACCAATCATAATGCACATGTCCTTCTCATCTACTCACAAAATCAATCAAAGCTAGTGCAAAAATTTGCTTCACAAAACTGGTCTATAACACTTGCAAGTTTACTCTCAAATTTCACTCAAAGTCAATGCACCAATTTGCTCTCAAACCCTTGCTCTCATATTTCCATTTTTGCTTCTCTATGATAATCTCAAATAAAAATACATTTCATGAAAATAATACATGAAAAGCTAATATTGAAATACATAATATCTACTTATATCTCCCACTATAAGGTCAATCAATATTTAATTACTCCACAATAGAAAAATCATCAGAATGTACCTTTTGGCTACCAATGTCAAACACGAAATCTATTCTACCACACATAAAAAATAAATCATGCATGAGACTCAAACCTGGGTCTCTCTCCTCCAAGTCTTACCAATGCAATGCCAACCATCGTGGCTACACTAGTCATTGAGATAGTCAATGCCTTGGACTTGAGGTAAATACGTTAGCCAATACTCTCTTTATCATGTTGCCCTTCCCTGTCTTCCAATATATTTTGCATAGCAGTGATTTCCAAGCAGTAACCTAAAAATTTCCATGATTTAATCTACTCTTCTAATCTGCACTCCATTGATGGATTTATCAAATGAAATCTAGCTTGTAGTAATGAATCACACAACCCTAACTTTTATCTATCATTCTTCTAAACATGCAAACGTAATGTCTTATTTGCAAGGATTTTCTAAGTCTTCTTCTAGCATGTTTTCATAACCCTAATGGCTTCACTATCTCTTTTCTGCTCTGTCACAAACTATGAATACTCCTCAAATGTCAATGATTTCCACTATTGTGGAACAACGTCAACACCCAATGCAAAACTCCCTCAAACAGTGATAGTGAATTCTTATGGACGACAACAACAAATTACAATCTTGATCACCAACAAAAATTATTTCAAAATGGGATGAAATACTTCTTCAATAGGTGATAATAGAATCTCAATAGAAACAATGAAAGATATTCACAAATGATAATTCAGAATCCTCGCACATGACACTAAAATCTTTCCCAAATGGCAATGAAATATTCCTCTTCAAATGGCAACAAATAACCACATAGAATTATTTTGACTAGTAATAAGTAATCCTCATGATACAAACTTCTTTTTGAATGGCAGCAGGTGACTTACACAGACGTCAATGAATGACTCATAGAACTCTTCCACACAACTCAACGTATGACTCACAAAAATATTTCACACAACTCAAAAAATGACTTCATAGAATTCTTTCACACAACTCAATTAATGACTCACAAAATTATTTTACACAACTCAACGAATGACTCACATAATTCTTTCATACAACTCAATGAATTACTCACAGAATTCTTTCACACAACTCAAAAAAATGTACTTACTATGACAATGACACAACTCAAGAAAATGTACTTACTATGACAATGAATGATGACTCCCACAGACAACAATGGAGAGCGCTTGCAAATAACAAACAATGACACCCACGAACGATGACTGAAAAGACTCACAAATGGTGAATGAAAATACTCCCGAATGATGAACAAAAAACTCATAAAACATAAATGAATGACATACATGATGGTTGCAAAATAATGATGAACAATGATATGCACAAACAACAAACAAGGAAGCTCACAAACAATGACGAAAAACACTCATGATTGGCAGCAAAGGAGACACTCCTGAATGATGAACAACATAGTAATTTTATCATTCACTCCCACATTTTTCAATGTGCTACACTCTCATATATATACTCTCTTCATGTGGCACTTTTAAGACGTTGACTTATAATATCAACCTTTCTCTTCATATAAATATTTAAATCATTGATTTAAATATTTAACCTTTACTTTAATATATCCCACTCTAATATTTAAATATTAAAATTTAAATATTAAAGTTCACACTTTGTCTTTTGCATACTTTTCTTCAACACATCATGATTTTATTTCTACCATAACAAAATTTGACATCAATGACAACTGCTATCAACCAAAGCAACCTTTGACATCAATGACAACTCAAATATTCCAACAATCTCCCCTTTGTCATTGATGGTAACCTTACAATAAAATTTTCTAATTACAATAAAATTTTCTATTACTGCAACTGGATTCCAATACTGCTCCTCTTGAGAAGTTGCTCCCTCTCACTGAATTCTCTCCCCCTTTGACATCAATGGCAAAGGGTTCCATGGGGTTAAAAATAATACACTTTAGCATAGCCCCCTCACCACCTCATTTCATTGAGGTGATTAATTTTGGGATGGGAGTAAGGCTACTCCAAAATTACAATGTTCTTCTTTTTCAATCTTTTTCCAAACTTTTGAAGTCATACCTCTTGGAACATTTTGACTATCCTTCTTCTTGCTTGTATTTAGAAGTTCCAAAAATTCTATTCTACACCACTTTGCTTTATGCCTAAAATTATTACAATTGTAACACATGATGTTGTAGTCCTTGAAAGGTGCAAATGACCTAAAATTTCTCTTGGTGAAGCCATAATCATTCTTACTATGAACCTTACAATGTATAGCTTTATGACCAGAATGATTACATGAGAAACAATAACCTTGAAAGAGATATCCATCTTGCCTTGGAGGATATGGTCGCATGATTCTTCCTTTGCTTCTTCTGTGTTAGTCCATGTTCCTTGATGGTGTATTGTTTTCTCCCTCATTTATGTTTCCATTTCTCAACTCAATAGTATATGTCTTAGATTCTTCTTCATATACCTTCTTTGATGCTTCGATTTCTTTTGATATTATCTCCTCTATTTGTACTTCTTGACTTTCATCAAAGTCAAGTCCAATCATCATAATTGGGGATATTTATGTTTTTCTAATATCATCCAAATATTTTAAGATTTTTCTAGATTGATATATCTTATTTTTGAATTTCTCAAGTCCCTTGTAATTTCAGCTTCATGTTCTAGTCTTTCACATTCTAGTTCTTTTGCTTTTAATTGTTCAACCATACCTTCTTCAACTCTTCTTGCCTCTTCAACCTTAACTCTTAAATTAGTGAGATATTGTAGAAGATTTGCCTTTGTTTTCTCATCCTCTTGTACTTGAGCCTTTAATATTAAGTTCTTCCTTTTCAACTCATCAAGTTCAACAAGTTCCTCTTTCATATCAACTATGGCTTCTTCCTCCTTTTCTAAATATTTATCTTTTTCTAGGTATTAAACTATAGGAGCATCTTCTTTCTCTTCTACTTGGATTTCAATAGGAGTATTCTCTTTATATTCTACTTGGTATTTAATGGAAGTATCCTCTTCTTCTTCTATTACCAAAAATAGAATCTGTTCTTTTTCATAGGGACTTTCATCACTGTCACTTGAAGAACTACTTGCTTTTTCAACATAAAAGCTTTTCTTATGCCTTTGAAATATCTTCTTTTCATGCTTGACTTGATCATGCATGTTTTTATTTTAATAACCAAATTTTCTTTCATTCTTTTTCTTGTATTATTTTTCATATTCACTGCTATGATATCCATTTTGTGGACAATAAGCTGCATAGTGACCATTGTTACCACAACTAAAACATTTCACAGTCTATATATTATTGTGTTTCCTTGGACCCTTCTTATTTCTTCTTAAAAAATTAGCCTCTTATTCACTGCTTGATTCATCACTTGATTCTGATTATTTATCCTTTGACTTATTTGAAACTTTGAATGTTGTCTCCCTTTTGGATGTTTGATCCTTTTTTGTTCGCATCTCATAATATGTGAGAATCCCATGTATTTCATATATCCTTAAAGTTACAAGATCCTTCATTTCTTCTATTGCAAAAACCTTTGCATCATACCTCATGGGAAGTGATCTTAATTTTTTTTGAACAATAGTAAAATCCTCAATATTTTCTCCAAGTCCACAAATGGTATTAACAACCTCATCAACATGAAGTAAGTATCTAGCAATATTTTCCTCATATTTCATCTTCAAGTCTTCAAACTTCCTTCTATGAGTTTGAAGTTTTGCCATCTTAACCTTGTCATCTCCTTCATATGTATTCTGTAGCTTATCCCACATTTCTTTTGTTGATTTATTATGCATGACTTTTACAAACTCAGATTCATGTAATCCACTTAAAATTACATTCATTGCCTTGGAATTATTTTCATATAGTTTCTTACCATTTATAGTTGTGGGAGGAGTTACAGGTGGTGTGTACCCATTATCATCTGAATATCATGTATCAAATCCTTGTGCCATAAAAAATGTCTTCATCATCACACTCAAGAAAGCATAATTAGTCCCATAAAATAATGGAACTCTATATGTTGAAAATCCTTCCTTATTATCCATCTGTGTTCCTGTAAGATCTTCGTTCAAGCTATTAGGCTTCCCCGAAGGAACCCAATTTGATATCAATTGAAGAACACAAGATTATACTAAGAGGGGGTGAACATTATAAGATAAAACCTTTTACTTTTCTTTCCAAAGCAATATTATCCAATCTTATAAATTGCAATAATGAAACAATGCACAAATTATAACACACATAAGAGACACAGTTTTAATGTGGTTCACCCTGAAGAAGTGAATTTCATGACATCGCCTTAAGGGCCTTCTATTGCAATGAAAAAGCAGTGTAAATGCATTCAAAGGAAAACAACATAAACTTGTAATCTAGATGGAATGAAGCAAATATATAACCAAAATTATGGATTTATCCTTTTATTAATTCATATATTGCTCCAAAATGAGATTACAATGTTCCCCTCGAGGGCATTTACAAACTTGATACATTCAACATTACAATCTTCAAGGGATCTAGTCCCTTGGAAAGAGGCCTTTAAGGCAAAAATCAATGGTGTGAAACTCCACTTCCCACACTTGAGAGCTAGTATTGGGCTGACAATATTATGCCTCTTTAGCTCCTCCTCCTGTCTAGCATTCTTGTTCCTGAAGACAAGGGATTGAAATGGGGTTAATAGCACCTGTGTTATAGAAGAAAACCATAAAATCATATAAGAAGGAGCTCCATCTACAACATTAAAAACTGATCTACATACATGTAAATTGATATAAATAGAGCATAAACATATTATAAACTAATTTAAATGCAAATGAAAATATTTGGAAGCAATATTAGAGGTAAAACTATGCAAAAATAGTGACTGTCCTTAGGTGATCCAGATAAACCTGCAACATTAGGGACCTCAAATCTAGCATCAAAACTTCTCCAAATTGCTCCAAATTTGGACAAGAGGTTCATATAGGCATCCTAGAGGGGTCTGTGGAGGAATTTCTCTAAAATTCCAATATATTTGGTGATCTTCCTTAAGTGTGCCACCTACAAACTGCTAACCATCCCCAGGTGGGATGGTCACAAAACTAGCTTAGTTTTGTCACCTATGCCAATGGGATTTGGTCCAAAACTTGGTTAGGGGTGTTGTCGACAGATGGGGAAAAATATTTCTTCAATTTTGTTGGTTTGGAATTGGTGGATCAAGCCTATTTCCCTTGAAATCACCTTTGAATGAAGAGGGTTTCAAGGCTAGGGTAGGGCAAGTTTTGGGTTTGCAAAAGGTGAGGGTTGATTTGTGCAGCACTTCGTTGCATAAATTATTCAATCCTCCTATTTGAAATTGGGTTTTTGAACCTCCTTTTATAGCTCAAAATGGCATCTAGGATAAAATGGCATGTTTTTCCATGTGTGCTAATCTTGTCATTGATTGGTGAGGTAAGGTTACCCATTTGGGGCTCCCAATCTACTGCCTCATAGTCCATTTGTAGGTCCCCAATAAATTTGGGGTGATTGGATACATTAATGGTAGTATTTTATTGCCATTTATCACATCCTTTGAATTTTTGGAAGGTCTTCTTGGGGGTCGTCCCACCCAGTGATAGTTATGGATGACCATCCCTAGGTGGGACGGTCACTAGTAGGAGCTCTAAAACTACCCCAAACTGCTAAGAACCCTCAAAAATGAGTTTTGGAGCCTTATGCAAGCCTTTTGCTAGCCTAGAGGGGTGCCCAATAGGGCCATATGTTGTCGATAATAGGGCATGTGTGATGCACTAATAGTATTATCCAATTTACGCGATTTAGGTGTCTACAGATGCCCCATTTTGGGATGTGCTATGTGCAGCAAAGCGTTGAGAAAAATAGATCACTAAATCATCGAATTATTAAGGTTGTTAATTAAACTAATCAAATTTGGATGCCTCCATTGTGGAAAGAGCATACATTCTTAGAATCCTTTATATTGACATAGTTGAAGGATCAATTGCACGTATACCTTTTAGTCGTGCTGTAATGATAGTCGTATGGGGCTTAGGGCATACTACGTCTTGGTGCCTTGTATTATTGTAAACCTTTACATGGGTCAATTTTCAAGGTTTCAAGGAGGTCAAGCCTATTGATTTGCTTTTTATGCTGATTCTTTGCCCCAGCATAGGTTTGAAAATTTATCTTTATCCAGGATTCTTTTGAATGCATGGAATTTACACTTCTGAGTGTTTTAATGTTGATTTGATTTTTGAATTCATTATTATGAATACCCTTTCAAGCAACGAGTCAATGAGGGCATGAAAAATGCTAAAGCGATGAGTCACTTGACACATATGACTTAATTGGGGTAACTCTCTATTTTTCCCATGGTACTAAATACTTGTTTGGAGGTGATTTTCAACAATTTTGATGAATAGTTTTGGAAGCAAAAGGTCCAAATATCTCATTCCCATGGAGTGGTCCAGACATGGAGGCCTTATTGGGGACTAAAATAGACACTTTTAATGCATCCAAAAATACTATGGGTTCAGTATTGATCCCTCTTTTTTTCTTGACCATTCTGTCTTGTTTTTGGTGGGTTTTTGGCCCATTTTTTGAGTTTTTTAATGTTTTTGAATTTTTTATTTTTGTATTGTGAGGTCTGAGGACCCACTTGATTGTAGCCCATGGGCATTTTTTGGATTATGATGTATCTTTTGGTCCCACACACACACACACACACATATATATATATGAGTTTCTATTATCATCATGTGTTTCCTTTTATTTCTTCATGATATAAATATGATGTTATGATGGATGTCTAGCATGGATGCATGTATTTATCCTATGATGTGATTTTATTATATGTAGATGTGTATATGAAAAATGCAATGGATGATTTCATTTAATTTTGTATGATGGATATATGATGACTTTTTGACGCATACTATGCTAGCACCATAGACTATACAAAATGTATCTTGATTATTTTCATGTTATTATAACACTTTCTGTAATAAATTTTGGAACTTTGACAAACATGCGACAACATGATGTAAAATAAAATGGATAATGTAATATAATATGATATTATTTGATAGTTTTGAAGAGACTGAAAAACTCTAGTTACCTAATCAAAAGTTGTATAATAACTATACAAGATATTTTGACAAATTATGCACCTACTAAGATAACCAAGATAATCAACATCCATGTGTGTGCACGTGCATTCATTACCATGATAATGCATAAGGTTATCCTAGTGTAAATGGGATTCACTCAGCCCATCGACACTAGAAGTCGTCCTACGAGTCTCATTATCCTAAGTTTTGTACTTAGTTGGATTATACTACTAGATAATCTAGGTTACAACAAGCTAGCTCATCCAAATTCAAACATTGGTCTATACCTAAGAAAGTTGCTTAAGTTACAGACATATTTTCATGCGGGAGGCTACCACCATTGACAAGTAGGCTATCCACCAAACCTATAATGAGGATCACCTTATGGTTTTCTAATGCTGAGAATTCCAGGGATTCAAGTTCAAGACTCCCTTATTTTATTTTAACTTTGACTTTCTCAAGGGAGTTGCTCATTTTGATTTGGTGAGCAAGGGATTATAGTAGTGGTGAGAACCACTATTTTTTTTTTTGCTTTTTTCTAGTAATAATAATCACTGTTTCTTTTTTGCATCTTTTCAAGTGATGATAATCACTATTTCTTGTTGGAGTGCTTTGAAGGGATGATAATCACTATTGATTTTTCTCTTTGGGATACTTGCCCCAGTGTAGGGCAAGGGATTTTGGGTAAGGAGGAGCTTGTCCTTTTTTCAATCTTAGCATCTTTGAACCATTCACATAGGGGGATGAGCAAGATAACCTTTTCGCTTGAAAGTAACCTAGACTACTTTACAGTTTTCATATTTCCTTGCGCTAGACTTGGATTTATTAATGTGAAAATGTGTTGGTATTTTGATGTATATCAAGCATTATCTAAGTAGGATTCTACCTTCTAAAAATCATGATAGCTTTCTATAAAATGTGAGAATACAACTAGATATGACTAAGTGACCGAAAACTTTAACTATGTTTTGCTCACAATGGCTAAGTGACGGGAAATAGACATATAATATGGAATGTAAATGTAAATGGTATATGTAATGTAAATAGGTGGTAATATTGACTCATAATAAAAATGATTTTAATGGATGCCTAGTGTACATACCTGGGCTGTACATGTATGATCAATTTTGAATGATGTATAATGCAATGATGAGTATACCTAATGCAATTTAGATGAAGTGCAATGAAGCAATATTTTTTGTATTTTGATGATTTTAATGATGTTTTTGAAATTTTTGATATATATGTATATACATGTTGACCAATGGGCTTAATTAACACCATTGGGGCTTTTTTAGGTGACCAAAGGGCTTATAAATGCCTTTGGACCATTTAGGGATGACCTAGTCAATCGTAGAATGCTTAGGAACATTTTAGTTTGACCTAGATGGCCATAGAACACCTAGGGGTGTTTTATGGGGAAAAAAGGGCTTATGGATGCCTTTGGGGGTTTTTGGATTGACCTATATGATCGTAGATTGTCTAGGAGTATTTTATTTTGACCTAGATGGTCATTGACCACGAGGAGCATTTTGGGTGACCTAGATGGTCATCGGCACTAAGGAAGTGCCATAGACTACCTAGGGATATTTTGTTGTGACTAAAGGGATTATATATGCCTTTGGAGCATTTAGGGTTGACCTAGATGATCATAGATAGATGATCATAGATAGTCTAGGATTATTTTTATTTGACCTAGATGGTCATTGACCGCTAGGACAGTTTTAGGTGACTTAGACGGTCATCGACACTAAGGAAATGCCATAGAATGCCTAGGGGTATTTGGTTGTAACCAAAGGGATTATAGATGCCTTTGGAGCATTTAGGGTTGACCTAGATGATTTTATATAGTCTAGGAGTATTTTTATTTGACCTAGACAGTCATTGATCGCTAGGAGCATTTTAGGTGACCTAGACGATCATCGACACTAAGAAAATGTCATAGATTACCTAGGGGTATTTTGTTGTGACAAAAGAGATTATATATGCCTTTGGGGATTTTAAGGTTGACCTAGACTATCATATATGGTCTAGGAATATTTTTATTTTACCTAGACGATCATTGACCACTAGGAGCATTTTGGGTGACCTAGACGGTCATCGACACTAAGGAAGTGCCATAGACTACCTAGGGGCATTTGGTTGTGACCAAGGGGCTTATATATGCCTTTGGAGCATTTAATGTTGACTGAGATGATCATAGATATTCTAGGAGATTTCTTATTTGACCTAGATGGTCAAGGACTGCTAAGAGCATTTTGGGTGACCTAGATGGTCAATGACACTAAGGAGATGCCATGGACTGCCTAGGGGCATTTGGTTGGGACCACAGGGCTTATAGATGCCTTTGGAGATTTTATGGTTGACCTAGATAATCATAGATTTTCTAGGGGTATTTTTATATGACCTAGATGGTCATTGACCGCCAGGAGCATTTTAGGTGACCTAGATGGAAATCAACACTAAGGAAGTGCCATATACTACCTAGGGGTATTTTGATGGTGCTCTAAGCATGAAATGGTTGCAAATAACTTATATTAATGGGTTTAGACTCTTAAATTCCTTATATGGACTCTAAGAGATAAGTTCTAGGTCCAATATGACTTGTAATGATGAATGGACCTAACCAGTTAGCTGCAAATTTGTCTCAAAAATTGGTGGGAAATTTTGAGTTTTATTGGTTCTATTTTAGAACTAAATCACCTACTTGAAAGTATTTTTGATGTACTTTCAAGTTGTAAGCTCTCTTAAGTCATTCTTGATAAACACATAGATGCTCAAGGGCATTTACACATCGTTCATAAAGTAACGTTAATTGATCTAAATGAGCTTGCCTAGTTGTATCATCATTTATGAATTCCTACATGGAAATACGTAGTGACAAAATATCTAACTCCAGAGGCATGATGGCTTCAACACCATAAAATAGTGAAAAATAAGTTGCCCTAGTGGGCATCCGAATGCTAGTGCGATAATCCTAAAGGGCAAGAGGTAATTGATTATGCCAATCTTTATGATTTTCCTTGACGGTTTTCTTCAAGATGGCTACTACTATCTTATTTTATGCCTCTGCTTACCTAGTATCTTGTGGATAATAGGGCATGGAAAAGCTATGCTTTATGTTATACTTTGTTGTTAACTCATTCATATACTTATTTTTAAAGGGTGTTCCATTATCTGATATTATTTTGGATGGAATACAAAAATGACATATGATATTATGTAGCATGAACTCCACAATGTGAGGTCCAATCATTGTGGTAAGGGGATTTACTTCCACTAATTTTGTGAAGTACTCGGTTGCCATTATGATAAACGTTTGATGGCCCGATGAGGTAGGTGATATTTTCACAATTAAATCAAACCTACATTGTACAAATGGCCAGATCGATTGAATCGATTGTAAGGCCTGTGAAGGTCAAATTTGCATTATGTTGATATTTCATGCACTTCTTAACATAAGCACAATAATATTGCTCTAAATTTGGCCAATAATAGCCCATGCGAAGAATGCACTTAGCGATGGTCATGCCACTAAAGTGACCACCACATGTGCTGTTGTGTGCTTGGGTGATGGCCCAAACTGACTCCTGTGAGTCTAAGCAACGAAGGAGGATACCTTCATAACTCCGATTATACATTAAGTCTCATAATAAGAAATATTTTTCTGCATTTTTTTTGAATGTTCACTTTGCAGCATGCGATAATCCAGGTGGAATATTATCTATCTTAAGATAATATTTAATCTGGATGGCCCAATATTTCTTTGAAGAAGCCTCAATATTATGAATCGTCCTATCCTTTTGATGGTTGTCTTGTGCGAATGCTGATTGAGAGCGAACTTGGAGATATAGCATTGTGCTAGTATCAAAAGGATTATGAGGGAACAAATCCCCCCAGTTAGCGTTATCCAAATATTGGTGTAGTTGAGAGAACCTTTCATGGGAAGGCTCAATCTAAATCATGTGAACAACTAGTATAGTGTTATGCTCATCATGCTCTATCATAGATTACACTAGATTTTTTACTTGGATAGTTGTGATATCATTTGAAGGGTCATGCAAGATTAGCGACCCTAATAAAGCCATTGTATCCACAAAATGATTAGATGAACGAGGGAGTGCCTCTATATCATACCATTCAAATTTGACCAGGAGTTTTTCCACTAGGGATTTGTATGCTTGTAAGACAAGACACCTACACTGGAATATCCCTTTAACCTGATTAACTATGAGTAAGGAATTTGCCAAAAATATTTAACTTTGTTATTTTCATGGCGATCGATGTTTGAAGGCCTATGATGAGGGCTTCATACTCGACATTGTTGTTGGTGCACAAGAAATTGAGTTTAAAAAAAAAAAGGTATTGGAGCCCCTTGTGGTGTGAAAACACAATACCTACACCACCACCTTAATCGCATTTAGAACCATCGAAGAATAGAGTTATGTCCGCCTGTGACGTAGGCTCGGCAGAATCAGGTGATTCTAAGATATGAAATACTCCATCATCGAGAAGTTCTACATTTAGAGGTTGATCATCCTGTAGAGGAGCCTCTGCTAGTTGATCAGCTATGACCTATACTTTGATAGATTTTTGTCCAATGAACTCTAGGTAAAATTCCATCAACAACATTTCTATTTTGTCATGCAACTATTATGATATGTTCTACTCATCATGTAGCACAATATATTTTATTTCGATATGACATATGTGGTATGATTGAGCATATAATGGCGTAGCTTTTTTTTAGTCTTACAATGGCACTAAGAGGGGGGGTGAATCAGTGTGGTACTTTAAGCATGAATTTACAACTCTTAAAACAACAACAATTAAAAACTTATAAATAAATACAACAAGTACAACAAGAGAACATCACACAAGACAATATTTTAATGAGGTTCACCAATGTGGCTACTCCTCAAGAATGACTGCTTAGACTACCATCCAAATCTAGCCTTTGCAAAGCAACAACTTTACAATCAGTTTACCAGCACCCACTGGAAGGAGCACCAACCTCTTATTTATCTACACCAACAAAAAGGAGCAACAACCCTTGATTTACCAGCACCTACTGGAAGGAGCACCAACCCCTAATGCCAGACTGCAACCTGGACTTCAATTTTGAATCTATAACTTTGATGATAAAATACCTTTGCTTTTATAAGACCCTAACTGGTCTATTTCACCTTTGTGTCCTTTGTGCACTCTACTCTCCCTATGCAATCACTTTGCATAATCTACTGCTTCACTGTCGAGCTTCACGATCGTCTTCCCCATTTTGTGCACTCTGCTTCCTTTGCAAATTTCACACTTAGCACAATTCGACTTCTTTGCTCACTTTGTGCACTTCACCATCATATCGCCGCTTCTGCGCTTTTTGTGCTCTTAAGACCACATTTCCCACTTTGATACTTATTCGATGATATCTTCGACCAAACTTCACACTCTGTGCACTATCTCCGAGCGTCGCACTCAACCTCTCAAACTCTTCAAAATAGCCTTCCTTTTATAATAATATTTTCAAGATCAAGAACCTAATCTTAGTCAGCTATAGCCCTAATCTTAGTCGGCTGCAAACCCTAATATTCATCGACTGCAAACCCTAATCTTCATCGACTGCAAACCCTAATCTTCGTTGGATAACATCGGTCTTCGTCGGCTTCAACTGCCTCTGTAACTCTTCTATAGCTGTTGCCACAAAAACACATGTCACGATATAGCGACACTTTCACCTCCAAACGCTTTTTCTTAGCTTTGGCCCGTGAGAAAGCAACATGTAGCGATATCGCTACACTTTTTCCTCCATACGCTTTCTCTCAACTTCGGCCTGCGAGAATACAACATGTAGAGATATCGCTACACTTTTTCTCTTTGCTCTGTTTCTTAGCTTTGGCCCCGCGAAAACATAACATGTCGCAATATTGCGACACTTTCACCACCGTACTTCTTTTCTTGGCTTATACTCATGAAAATGCAACATGTCATGAAATCGTGACACTTTCACCTCCTTGTCTTCTTCTCATATTATACCCGTGAAAACATGACATGTCGCGATATCATGACACTTTTTGCCTTATTGTCCTCTTCTTAGCTTGCACCCGTGAAAACATGACATGTTGCGAAATCGTGACACTTTCTGCTTCTTTGTCCTTTTCTCGGATTGCACCCATGAAAACATGACATGTCACGATATAGTGACACTTTTTGCCTTCTTGTCCTCTTCTCAGCTTGCACCTGCGAAAACATGACATGTAGTGAAATCGTGACACATTCACTGCCTTGTGCATTTTCTTGCCTTGACCTCGTGAAAATAGAACATGTCGCAAAATCGTGACACTTTCGCTTCCATACTCTCCTTCTTTCCTTTTGTCGCGATATCATGACACTTTTTCTCCTTGGAAATTTTCTTCCCATTGGGTCACGAAAACCTGACATGTCATGATATCACGACACTTTTTCTCTACGAGCTCTTTATCTCGAACCTGTCGTGAAATTGCGACACTTTTCCATCTGTACAATCCTTCTTGCAAATTGTTGCGAAATCGTGATACTTTTCTTTGTGAGATATTTCTCTCGAACTTGTCACAAAATTGTGACACTTTTCCATCCGTACAATCCTTACAAATTGTCGCGAAATCATGACACTTTTCTTTGTGAGCTCTTTCTCTCGAACCTGTCGTGAAATCACGACACTTTTTCTTTCTATGCCTTCCTCTTCGCTTCGGACCACAAAAAAGAAACATTTCATGAAATCATGACACCTTTTTCTCTCTCCTTTTTCTCTTCGCTTTTGACCGCAAAAATGAAACATGTCACGAAATTGTGACACTTTTTTCTCTCTCCTCTTTTCTTTGCTTTGGACTGCAAAAATGAAACATGTCATGAAATCATGACATCTTTTTATCTCTCCTATTTTCTTCACTTTGGACCGCAAAAATGAAACATGTCACGAAAACGTGATAGTTTTTCCTTCTGACCAAACATGTCGCGATATCGCGACAGTTTTCTTACTTGTCTTTTTCTTTGATCTTTTGAATGTTGGCCTCTTTTGTCTTCTTGGAAATTCACTGTACATGCTTTGAATGACCTCTGAACTCCTATCCACTACATTAACTGATCTATCTGTCTGTGTTGACAATAATGACAATACTGTTTCTACACCTTGCTCAACAATCTCCCCCTTTGGAATTGTTGGCAACACATGTGCAATTTCTTGTAATTCTTCTCCCCCTTTGACAATAATACCAAAGGGCTACTGCAGACTCCCCCTGAGTCCATGCACAAAATTTTTAGGCAAAATTGATTACACTTAGCAGAAATCATGATCATGAGCAAAAGATAATCAAATATTTAAATGCTCCCCCTAAAAATGTGATCCCTATGGCTAGCCAATTCTTGGGAATTTTAACCACTCGACCAATCTGTCTCCAAAATAGAATGCACCTCCACTGGTACTCTTTATGACATTGATACATTCAGCCCAATCTGCATCTTAATATGAGATAAGGGTGAATTCTTTACCTTTCGAATATCATAACCCATACTCCATAGTACCCTTGATATTATAGAAGACTTTGTCTCTCTGCTGCACTGACTGGTGGACCTCTCTCCACTTGAAGAAACCTCACTCAGATCTATCTTCAATTGTGTTGGCTATTGAATCTCTATCCATTGAGACTTTGTCCTATATACTCTGTCACTTCCAAAGCTTTGTTAATGGGCTCACTAACAACCTACTCAGTAGGCTCACACAAAACCTATCCAAATCTGGTCTAACAAGCTCACCAAGAACTTGCCCAAATCTTCTCTAGCAATATCACCAAGAACTTGCCCAAATCTACTCTAGAAACCTATCCCAACACTGTCCTCAAATTTGTCCCAGCATTGTCCTCAAATATTTCCCAAAGGCCTTCTTCAAAGGCTCAATCAATCATGCTCAAGTAGTACTCATAATGAACTCAACAATGAATGATAGTCTTAAACCAAATCCACTTTATAGAAGCATAAAGAGAATTGTTAGAGACTTAATATCTTCTATTCTCAAATCTCAATCTCAACTCAAATCAAGGAAATTTTATTTTATGGAACTTGAACAACCACATGCATCCAATCACTTGACTAGGCTCAATCAACTCTAATCAACCAATCACCTCAATGAGCAACTCTTTATCACATACTCTAGTCGAAGCATGTATCAACCAACTCAAAAAGTTTTTCTCTAACTCAAGTTCAAGTTCTTTGCACAACCAATGAGCTTCAACAACAATGCTTATAACCCAAGGTTTAAACACAACTCTCAAATCAAAAAACCTTGATGCATTCAACCAACCACTTTTGAAAGCGAAACCACAAACAATCATTTTTCCTCCAATGATATTTCAGAAATCAACCACTATAAAGCTGTCACATGAGTCTCCTTGGGATTAGCCTGAATTTGTGCTACCATGCATACTGCCTGCACACTATCTGATCTGGTAGCTGTCAGATACAGTAAGCTTCCAATCAAAAATGTTGATTTCACATCTGTCAACAAAATTGACAAGTGACTCACACTTGTACCAACTTTTGTCCAATATTGTACCAACACTGCAATTTTACTATCAATTCTATGCAAGCATCAAACATAGTATCACAACACCAACCAAATCCCTTTTTACATTTTTAGCTTGGTCTCTATTTTCTACAGTAACTGCTGGTCACACCTTACTGTCAACTATTCGAATTAGAAAACAATATTTTGTTCACCACTTCACGACCAACTATAATGCACCTTACTCAAACTCATACTTCTGGACCTCGGATAGGTATGATTCACAAAGCAAAGTTGCTCATCTTGATGAGCTGAACATGAATCAATAATCAGACTTCAATATTTCTCACTACTGCATCATAATGGATCTAACAATCTTCACATCAATGTGTAGTTCAAATACCCACTGCTTTTATCGAAACACATATATGCGGCTAGAGCAACATTCTTTCACTAACCAAAATATCTGAACTATTATAATCCTTAACTTTGGACAGTGGCAGTAAGAACCATCACCAGTACAACAATGACATATAGCAATACTACCAATAATGACAACTCTCAATTTTAATCACCACCCTTCAAGGCACTTCCACAAAACTCCATGAACTGAAAACATACTTCGACAACTATACGACAACTCCCCCTAACTACTTGCCTTTCATCCTCAGAAACCCAAACACATACATAGGAGCATTAAAATAAAACTATAATATTGCTCCCCCTGAGGATGTGCTACCTAGAGTTGCTTAGTGCATCAGAGGAGTAGTCTCCTTCAGACCAAGGAGACACGATTTCCTTTCTTCTATCTTTCTCCAAACTTTCTTGAACTCGGGCTTGGATTTTTCAACTGCATCCCTATTTTGCACCTTTTTGTGAACTCAAACATTTCTCTGGTGTGGTTGTCTCTTATGCATCCATGATGAATGATTATTTTCCTTTATTTTATGTACCTGATTTATTCCCTATCTGTGTTGCATTCTTTTCGTCTGATGAAATCTACTATTTTGCCTTAGATTAGATACAGAAGTGCTTGGACAAAACCTTGCTATGTGCCCATGACCATTGCATTGAAAACATTGTACATAGTGTTCACTCAGATATGCAGATGTATTTCTACTAGCATAATTCTTTGATTTATTATTCAATCCACAATGAGTTGCCTTGTGACCATACTGGTTGAATCTGAAACAATAGCCATTAAAAGTATTATTATGAATAGAGTGAGAGTGATAGAACCTCTTTTGTTGTGGCTGCTTTCTTTGTAGATCTCCTTTGATATTTTCTTCCTTTTGAAGATTCAACTTTGAACTTTTCTTGCTTCGATCCTTCAACAGTGAGCTTCTTCTTCTCTTTGGAGTTGGAAGATGAAGGTTGTTCAGCTTCATATCCAAGACCATGCTTATCGGTGGAGCTTCTTTGTTGGCTTATCATTTTATCTAGCAACTCTGTGCTCTTCTCAAATTTGAGATTTGTATTGGCCTCTTCGAGTTGTTTCTTCAGTAAAACAATCACTTCCTCTTGTTTGCGGCAAACAATCTCTTTCTCATTGATCTATGACCTAAGAGTTTCTTCAGTCCTTTTGGACTCTTCTACTTGCAAATTTAGATCACTAATAACTTTGTTAGATTCCTCTTCATGTTTGCTGCATACATCGCCTTTATCATCCAGGTGTGACTTCAAAGCTTCTTCTCTTTTCTTGGCTTTATGAATTTGTAAGAAGAGATATTCAATATCATCTTCATATTCTTCCAACTTCTTGGACAGTCTTTTGTTATTTTTCCTTTCTATATTCAATTCTTCAAGTGCAGCAACCAACTCACCTTCTAGATCTACTTTAGCCTCAAGGTTTTCATCATATACTTTAGGATTCACTTCTTCAACCTTTTCTAGTTCAATATTTTCTCTTCCATAGGAACTGAAACGGACCGAGATGCCTTTTTGGAGGAGGATCTATTCTTCATACCCATTGTGTACTAATCCAAGATCAAACCCAGCTGATTTAGCCTAATAAGGGAACTTGGCTCTGATACCAATTTTTAGTATTACAATGGCACTGAGAGGGGAGGGGTGAATTAGTGTGGTACTTTAGGCATGAATTTACAGCTCTTAAAATAGCAACAATTAAAAACTTATAAACAGATACAACAAGTACAGCAAGAGAACATCACACAACATAAGATTTTAACGAGGTTCACCAATTTGGCTACTCCTCAAGAATGACTACTTGTACTACCATCCAAATCTAGCCTTTGTAAAGCAACAACTTTACAATCAATTTACCAGCACCCACTGGAAGGAGCACAAACCCCTTATTTATCTACACCAACAGAAAGGAGTAACAACCCCTGATTTACCAACACCTACTAGAAGGAGCACCAACCCTTGATGCCAGACTGCAACCTGGACTTCAATTTTGAATCTATAAGTTTGATGATAAAATACCTTTGCTTTTACAAGACCCTAACTGGTTTATTTCACCTTTGCGTCCTCTACACACTCTGCTCTCTCTGTGCAATCACTTCACACAATTTTTTGCTTCACTGTCGAGCTTCACGATCGTCTTCCCCCTTTTGTGCACTTTGCTTCCTTTATGAATTTCACACTTAGCACAATTCTACTGCTTTTCTCACTTTGTGCACTTCGCCATCATCTCACCGCTTTTGTGCTTTCTGTGCTCTTATAGCCACATTTCTCGCTTCGACACTTATTCGATGATATCTTCGACTAAACTATGCACTCTGTGCACTGTCTTCGAGCGTCGCACTCAACCTCTCAAACTCTTCAAAACAACCTTCCTTTTATAACAATATTTTCAAGATCAAAAACCTGATCTTAGTCAGCTGTAGCCCTAATCTTAGTCGACTGCAAACCCTAATCTTCGTTGGCTACAAATCCTAATCTTCGTTGGCTAACATCGGTCTTCGTCGGCTTCAACTGCCTCTGCAACTCTTCTATAGCTGTTGCTGTGAAAACACAACATGTTGCGATATCATGACACTTTCACCTCTGAATGCTTTTTCTTAGCTTTGGCCCGCGAGAAAGCAACATGTAGTGATATCGCTACACTTTTTCCTCCATACGCTTTCTCTCAACTTCGGCCCGCGAGAATACAACATGTAGCGATATCGCTACACTTTTTCTCTTTGCTCTGTTTCTTAGCTTTGGCCCCATGAAAACATAACATGTCATGATATCGTGACACTTTCACCGCCGTACTTCTTTTCTTGGCTTATACCCATGAAAACACGACATGTCACGAAATCACGACACTTTTGCCTCCTTGTCTTCTTCTTAGCTTGCACCCGTGAAAACATGACATGTCGCGATATCATGACACTTTTCGCCTTCTTGTCCTCTTCTCAACTTGCACCCATGAAAACATGACATGTCACAAAATCGTGACACTTTCTACCTCTTTTTCCTTTTCTCAGCTTACACCCGTGAAAACATGACATGTCGTGATATCACGACACTTTCAGCCTTCTTGTCCTCTTCTCAGCTTGCACCCGTGAAAACATGACATGTCACGAAATCGCAACACATTCACTGCCTTGTGCCTTTTCTTGCCTTGACCTCATGAAAATAGAACATGTCACGAAATCATGACACTTTCACTTTCATACTCTTCTTATTTCCTTTTGTCGTGATATCGTGACACTTTTTCTCCTTGGAGCTTTTCTTCTCATTGGGTCGCGAAAACCCGACATGTCGCGATATCGCGACACTTTTTCTTTGTGAGCTATTTCTCTCAAACCTGTCATGAAATCATGACACTTTTCCATATTTACAATCCTTCTTGCAAATTGTCGTGAAATCGTGACACTTTTCTTTGCGAGCTCTTTCTCTCGAACCTGTCGCAAAATCGTGACACTTTTTTGTCCGTACAATCCTTCTTGCAAATTGTCACGAAATCATGACACTTTTCTTTGCGATCTCTTTCTCTCGAACCTGTCGTGAAATCATGAAAATTTTTCTTTCTCTACCTTCCTCTTCACTTCGGATCTCAAAAAAGAAACATGTCACAAAATTGTGACACCTTTTTCTCTCTCCTCTTTCTCTTCGCTTTCGATCGCAAAAATGAAACATGTTGCGAAATCGCGACACCTTTTTCTCTCTCCTCTTTTCTTCGCTTTGGACCACGAAAATGAAACATGTCATGAAATCGTGACATCTTTTTCTCTCTCCTCTTTTCTTCGCTTTGGACCGTGAAAATGAAACATGTCATGAAAACACGAAAATTTTTCCTTCTGACCAAACATGTCGCGATATCGCGACAGTTTTCTTACTTGTCTTTTTATTTGATCTTTTGAATGTTGGCCTTTTCTGTCTTCTTGGAAATTCACTGTACATGCTTTGACTGACCTCTGAAATCCTATCCATTGCATCAACTGATCTATCTGTCTTTGTTGACAACAATGAGAATACTATTTTTGCACCTTGCTCAACACTTTTTTGTGGAAAACACCACTGCTAAGCATAGCTTCTCAACGTATGTATATCTAATTTCATAGATGACCAATGTACGACTAATATAATAGGTAGCCTATTATTTATGGAATTCATTATTTTGGGATAACATGGTGTAAAAAGCCAACTCAGTAGCTGAGATGTATAAATAGAATGGCACTCCTGGTCATGGTGGAGCCAATACAGGTAAAAAATCTAGGTATTGTTTAATTTTGTCAAAGGCATTTTGACATTCTTCATCCCAATGAAATGAGACACCCTTGTATAGCAACCTATTCATGGGTCGACACTTATCCAATAATTGCGCTATTAAGCATTTTATGGATGCGACCTTTCCTTGCAAACTACGTAGTTGCTTAATGGTTGTGGGGGGATGCATTTATAATATTTCCTTGACCTTTTTTGGATCTACCTCTATGCCTCACTTGGAGACTATGAATCCCAAAAGTTTACCAGATGTGATGCCGAAGACACACTTTTTGTGATTAAGCCTAACATTGTGCTCAATGAGGCGATCTAGAACCTTACATAATACACCGATATGCTAATGATATTCTAAATATTTCAACAATAAATCATCCATGTAATCTTCCAAAATCTTATGCATATAGTCATGGAAGATATACGTCATGGCTCGTTGATAGGTGGCACCAACATTATTAATGCCAAAAGGCATGACCTTATAATAGAATGTCCTTCAAGGCATTGTAAACGCTATTTTGATTTGATCTTCTAGATTAATGTGAATCTGATTATATCTAGAGAAACCATCCATAAGGAAAAGCATTTCGTGTCTTGCTTTAGTGTCTACCAATGCATCAATGCTAGGTAAGGGAAATTCATCCTTAGGACTCGCTTTGTTAAGATCTCTAAAGTCAGTGTAAATGTGAATCCTCCCATCAGGCTTCTTGATGGGAACCATGTTTGAAATCCATGGTAGATAATCTACATAGATGATGAATTATACATCCAACAACTTTTTTAATTCAGGCTACTGTTGGGTGCATTTTATGCAACTTTTGCTTGATTGGATTGATCTTTGGATCCAATGTAAGATTATGCATGACTAGATTTAGGTCTAGTCCTGGCATATCTTTATATGACCAAGCAAAAGCTTTCATCCTTTATTTTAGCACTCTTGTGAAATCATCTCTTTCAACTGGGGATAGACCTTACCCTAGTTTGATAATGCAAGGATTATCGGGATCTGTGCCGATATCCTTGTCAATTGTTGGCTCAATTGACATATGAGACCCATCTTCCAACTGATGTGGCATGGGAATCAAGTGAATATCATTAGCAAGGTTTGCTTCATCCATAGGAAATTTAGGATTGACCTCAGCTTGATAAACATCCTGAATAGTGCTTAAAGAAAATTGAAATGGCTGTAATATTTCCTCGCAAGGCCAATACTATGATGGTGATGGAGGAGAATTTCCCCGATCAAAGTCAATTGCCTCAATGTCAAGATGCAATGACTTTGATGGATTATTCAGGTCTATCAGTAGTGTAGTTAGATATATGGAAATCATGTTGATGGATACATGATCTCCTGCTCTAGGGCGAGTGGGTCTAGAGACCTGATGTTGTCTCATGAATCATGGGTGTGGCTCTGGTGGAAGTGGAATTGATGGCAGTGGCCTATGCGAAAGAGGATGAGATTTCTCTTCATGTGGCAATAGTTGGCATCATATGGGTCCTTGTATGGGGAATAACATACAAAGTTAATCCTCATCCTCATTGTCCAAAGGGAACATGCACTTGTATTCATCATCTGAGCTAGGGCAGTTAATTGGTGCAACACCATAGTCATCATCGTCATCACTCATCCATTCGTGAGGAGGGACTTGGTCTTGTTCCTCACTGTCATATTGCAAGGTGTGTGAGCTCTCCCCTACTTCAAAGGGTTGGGTGACATCAATGGATAGACCTTGATATATCATTTCCATGGGGAAACAATCCCCAAGGAATGAACATGATTCTAACTAGCATATGGGTCGTAGGCGAGCTTATCCTTATAACCTAGACATAGGTGTTTGATACTCTCGATGAGGACATCCAACGGTATCGGTTTATTGTTTCCCAACCCAGATTTATCATACGTGAGATATTGGGGCTAACATGGAACAAAAGTACCCTACTCATATAGATTGAGACCAAACCCATGCCAATTGTAGTGATCTAAGTACCATAATACATAGTCTAGACTCAACAAATAGTTTACATTCTCAGAAAAGGGTTCATCATCATATTCCTTCTGAGGAATGGGCAGAGCTCCACACTCTAAACCTCCATTTATGAAATGTGTTTGATTAGGATGTATACCAAGAGGTATAATGATACCTATGGGAATATGAGGTCTTTCCATATCTTGCACTATCTCCAGTGATGGAACTGTCATGATATTTCTCACCAAATATTCCCCTATCCCTGTACTAGACATTTGGACTATGACCTGGGATGGCAAATATGGATGAGATGAAATGGAAGTTTGAGGTGATTTAGTGTTCACCTATGGAGGTAATTCCTCATTAATGACACAAGGAACCTCCTCTATGGATATGGTGGAAACTAATGGTGGGATCTCATCAATAGGCCTCATCAACATGTTCCTCGATGGAGGGTTTGACGATGTTGAAGCCTTCTTTTAAGGTGTTGATGATGAGGATGGAGTGGATGATGATGAAGGTGGTGGAATAGAATTTTATGGTGGAATGGATAGACTTTGAATAGGTGTATTCAGTCGAAATTCTATGTGAGTCGAAGGTAATGTCGACTTTGGCATCTGCTACAACATGTTGCAATATTTGAAGGGCTCTAAATCGGCAAAAACACTTGCCCTTCATGAGTGTATTTAAGACGTTGATGCACAATGGAGGGGACACACTTCATATCCCATATCCAAGGTCTACCTAGAAAAATGTTATAGGCCATATCACCTTCTAAAACATGGCATAACGTCAATATAGTCTTTTGTCCCACCTGAATGGGTAAAACTATGGTATCGATAGTAGAGCATATTGTTTCATTGAAAGTGCACAGAGTGTAAGTTGATGCCACAACATGAGATGCTGGCAATTTAAGGTGCTTTAGTTCTTTATTTTTTATGATATTACTTGAGGAACCAGTGTCTATGAGCACTCTCTTATATGGTATCTCATTTATACATGTAATGATGTGTAAAAGAGGATCTACCATGTCACTAGCTATTTTCTTAAGCTCATGCTCATGAAATTGTATGATTGGTTCCTTGCACTATTGCACATGACCCAAAAAATCTATGAAGGAGTTGGATTCTTGTGGTTGCAACTCTTTTGAATTTAGAATATCCATCAAGGAATCCTGATATGGAGGTGATTGTTGGATCAACTCATAGACGGACAATCATGTTGATGTGGTCCTCAAGCTTTGTGTAAGCTTGCTCTTAATTGTAACTATTGGCCTAGAAGGAAGGACCTGTACTATAGATGGTGTATTTTATGACGTAATTGGAACATTATTCGAATTTGCAGGCTATGCAACTTGACTTGGATATCTTTTTTTCCTGGTCACAATACTCACCATCCCAACATACCCTTGCACAAGGTGTGTCATCTTTGTCTCATTCATAGGTTTAGCAGACGTTGCATGTACCTCATGAGTTGGTAAGGGGTCTTTGTACATACCCATTTGTTGATTTGTAGGAGCTAATAGAGCATCCACTTGAAGCTCATTCCTCTCAATCATGTCTTGTACTGTGTGTTTAAAACCATAGCATGATTGTAAATCATGGCAACCTTGTTGATGAAATTTACAATATTGAACCTCTCGGTGTCCCATAGGATTGGGTTTTCCCATTTTCAAATTATTGGGTTTAATATCTAGTAAATTAACCATCTTTGCAGCCCATAATCAATTGAAAAGAGAATCCATGGATTCAGATATGGGAGTAAATTTTCACTGAGGATGATGTTGTTGTTTCTATCCCTGATTCACTGTACTATTAGTGTTGTAACTCATAGGAGGAGGTTGGGCCTGATAGTTTACCTTTTGAGGAGGCATCGCTTGAGTAGGCCTAGGGATATTTATGGCCACTTGATTGATCATAGCTAAAATTTTAGGTAACGAGATATTCTTAGGATTCTTTGTCCACTCCTTCGTACAAGGTTTTTTTATTTCTCCCTCTTAGAGTTTTATTTCCTCTATGTTTATAGCCTATGCTAGAGCTTCTTCCAAGGTAGGGTATTTCTATAATTGCAATGTCAAAAAAATGGGTTTCAAGCAGCCCTTTGAAAACAAATGATTTAATTCAGTTACTGGAAATAGATAAGGGAACTTAGCCAAAAGTGTTCGCCACCTATTTCCATAGTTAGTAATTAACTCATCCTCAGTTTGTTTCATCCCTGTGAGGTCGGTTAATGTCACCTTCATTTTGGTGTTAAAGGTGAAATGTTCCAAAAATGCATCAATGAATTGTTCAAATGTGTAGATGCTATGTTTTGGAATTTGGTTGAACCACTCAATGGTAATACCAGAGAGGGTACTCAAGAAAGTTCTTAGGAGCAATGCGTCATTGTCTTGTATGTTGAAGCACATATTTAGAAATATAGTGACATGCTTTTGAGCATCTTATTCACCCTTGAATCTATCAAATTTGGGCATTTTGAAATGCTCAAGATAGACCGTGGAAGGAATGGATGGATGTAACAGTTGGTTCTTTAGCTGACACAAGGTAGGATTTTGAAGCCCATTGTCAGTTGTCTTACCTTCTATAGTTTCTAAGCATGCAAGCAAAGCTTGATACAGGATTTGATATCCTCTTCCTTATTTTGAACTCGTAGAGGTGGACAAGGAATATTAAGCCTAGTTTGGAGTGGTTGATTGACATCAGCCACGCCCCCATAAGGTGCTTCTATATAATCCTCATTCTATTCCAAATCATCGTAAGCCCCATAAGGTGTTTCAGGTATGGGACTACAAGGAGGAACAAATGCTTGTTGAAGGTGATCTATGTTTGGCCTATCATATGCATTTTTTTTAGGCCTACGAGGTCTAGGAGGAAACATAGGATTAGTTCTAGAAGACCTATCTTCTTGGAAATTTGGTTGCCTCGAGAAATCCTCTTATCTATGCATGCTTGGAGTTACAGCTGCATGACACAAATTTTCTTGAATTTTTTGTTCAAGATTTTCTTTCTCTACTTGCTACTGTTGCTTTAAGATATCTAGGTGATGTTTATCTGACCTAAGTTGATTAAACGTGGCATGGCAGTCAACATATATCTGGATCAAATTATTAATTTGATCAACTATATTAGGTATAAGTGTCTTAGCACTATTGCATTGTTGTCTATCGTATTCAGAAGGATCTATGAGATCAATTACGTGCTTCCATCGATCGAGGGTAGTCGCATTGACTTGAGGTTCTCTCCTAAACAAGTATTTCAGAGAGACTACTGGTGCAGAGGCACAATGTTATTACGTTGACACATTTTCATGAGGATAATCTAGATGATCCTCAGGTCTTCCTCTGTAAACAAGGAAAGGTAAGGCAGAATAAGATCACCTAATTTTACGAGTATCATACTCATTGTGATTTTGATACCTTGGAGTAGGGTGACTTTAAATCTTGAGATGATTATTCAACCCTATTGGATGTGTGAGATCTTGCTCCTATGTATGAACAGAAGTAGAGGATCGAGCAAGAGGTGCCTCATTATGCAGTGACTCTTATCGAAAGAAGGTATTTGTAGCATGTGAATTGGGGAGATATTTTACCAAACTAGGACTATGACCTATAGGGGTGCCCTACGAAGGAGTCCCTTGTAAGCTAAGAATTCTAGTTGACACTCTAGGACTAACCATCCACTCATCTGTTGGTCTACAACTAGGGAGAGCAACTGATTGCTAGGGAGGAATAATCATATCCCTAGGCTCAATACAAGGACGTTCTATATCCTCTTCTCTATTACCCATATATTATACCTTTGAATGGGCTTGGCTATGGGTATGTACTATAGCTATGTACTCTAACTACTATGTGTTTATATTCTTTACAATTTCTATGAATTTGAAACAAACAAACAATAGAGACACACAAGCATAGAAGTGATTATCTCATTTTAAATATTTTAAATGTGAATCCCTAAACTATTTGTTGTGTTTCAATGATGTGTTGCTTTGTAAATAAAATCCTTGGCATGTTTGATTTGTTGATGTAATACTCAAATTTTAAGTGGTTTTCACCTATATACTTACAGCTCGAAAATCGGTACTAAAATTCTGATCACGTGAACCAACCAAAGTATGGAGATGAAATCCATACCCAATCAGGGAGTATAGGTCCTACTGATTCTCACCCAACACCCTATGTGCAGTGATACACCTCTCTAAAAAGGGATGCATGCTATTTTGCATGGTTAGGACAGATCTTGGAGTTAGTATTGGACAATAAAACAAGGTTCATAGGATTTGAGTCAATGGATGGAGATGAAACCCATCATCATTGTACTTTATCAATGGTTGGGAATGAAGTACAAGTCACTAATGTTTAAGAAGATCGTGGTGTGTGTGTGTTCCTTTTACAAATTTTGAAAGAAAGCAAAACAAAACTCAATGATTATTCACTAAATGCATGAAGGTGCATTTTTCTTTTAGACTTGTCAGTAGCATAAAAGGAAAGCACAAAATTGAAAGCCTATATGACCTTAACCTTCTTGGGTAAGGTTCAAACAAGAAAACCAGAAAAAAGCAACAACTTCTACTGTGATTTTCCTCTATTTTTTTTGAGCTAATTAATGCATGATTTTGGAAATAAATAATCTAACCTTTCTATGCATAGAATAAGCAATAAAAACATGAAATTTGGTCAGTTTTGATAGTAGAAATGTAAATTGATAGTGCAGAAAGGTGTAAAACGAAACCTAAAAGTTTCTATTTCTGAAAATTTCTATAGAAACCCTTTGGTTTTGTGGCCGTACCTATCAGGTATGGTGGCATATTAGGGGCCATCCCACCCAGTGCCACCTAGCAGCAAAGGGACCGTTTTTTATCAGAACGGTCAGTACCTGCAACCTACAAAACCAAAAATGGAGGTCCAAATTAGCACCATCCAAGGGGAGATTAAAATAAACTTAGATACCATGATCACCACTGAATAAGTGAATTTCTCGACATCGCCTTAAGGGCCTTCTATTGCAATTAAAAGGCAGTGTAAATACATTCAAATAAAAACAACATAAACTTGTAATATAGATGGAATGAAGCAAATATATAACCAAAATTATGGATTTATCATTTTATTAATTCATCTATTGCTCCAAAATGAGATTAAAATGTTTCCCTCCAGGGCATTTACAAACTTTATACATTCAACATTACAATATTCAAGGGATCTAGTCCCTTGGAAAGAGGCCTTTAAGGCAAAAATCAATGGTGTGAAACTTTGCTTCCCACACTCAAGAGCTAGTATTGGGCTGACAATATTATGCCTCTTTAGCTCCTCCTCCTGTCTAGAATTCCTGTTCATGAAGACAAGGGATTGAAATGGGGTTAATAGCACCTATGTTATAGAAGAAAACAATAAAACCATATAAAAGGGAGCTTCATCTACAACATTAAAAACTGATCTACATGCATGGAAATTGATCTAAATAGAGAATAAACATATTATAAACTAATTTAAATGCAAATGAAAATATTTGAAGCAATATTAGAGGTAAAACTATGCAAAAATAGTGACCGTACCTAGGTGAGCCAGATAAACCTGCAACATTAGGGACCTCAAATCTGACATTAAAACTGCCCCAAACTACACCAAATTTGGACTAGAGGTTCATCTAGGCATCCTAGAGGGGTCTATGGAGTAATTTATCTCAAATTACAATATATTTGGTGATCATACCTAGGTGTTATACCTACAAATTTCTAACCATCCCCAGCTAGGACGATCACAAAACTGGCTTAGTTTTGTCACCTATGCTAATGGGATTTGGTCCAAAACTTGGTTAGGGGTGTTGTCGACAAATACGGCCAAATATTTCTTCAATTTGGCTGGTTTGGAATTGGTGGATCAAGCCTATTGCCCCTAAAATCACCTTTGAATGAAGAGGGTTTCAAGGCTAGGGTAGGGCAAGTTTTGGGTTTGCAAAAGGTGAGGGTTGATTTGTGTAGCACTTCATTGCATAAATTCTTCAATCCTCCTCTATGAAATTGGATTTTTGCACCTCCTTTATATCCCAAAAGGGCATCTAGGATAAAAGAGCATGTTTTTCCATGTGAGGCAGGTGCCGCCATGTGTCCTAATCTTGTCATTGATTTGTGAGGGAAGGTTACCCATTTGGGGCTCCCAATATACTACCTCATAGTCCATTTGCAGGTCCCCAATCAATTTGGGGTAATTGGATGCGTTAATGGTAGTATTTGATTACCATTTAGTGCATACTTTGAATTTTTGGAAGGTCTTATTAGGGGTCGTCCCACCCAGGGATGGTTATGGATGGTCGTCCCTAGGTGGGACGGTCACTAGTAGGAGCCCCAAAACTGCCCCAAACTGCTTGGAACCCTATAAACTGAGTTTTCGAGCCTTATTCAAGCCTTTTTCTAGCCTAGAGGGGTGCCCAATAGGGCCATATGTTGTTGATAACAGGGCATATGCAATGCACTGATAGTATTATCCCATTTACATGATTTATGTGTCTACACACCCAATGTGGGCTATTTCCATGGAGAAAATATTTCTTATAAATTTTATCAAAACATATCTTGATAACCAATTCCCTATTACAATTTTTATGGGTGCCAACTCTAAGGAGACACCAATCCCCTATGCTCAAGTTCATGGACCTCTATCCATAGAAGACCTCAATACCCTCTACTTTGGTTCATGGACCTCTATCCATAGGAGACCTCAATCCCCTCTAATCTATTCTGATTTAAGCCTTTACCCAAGGCTTGATCAATTCTACTCCAAAACTTGCTCTCAACTCTTCTCAGATCTACTCCAAGTCTACACACAAGACTTGATTAAATCTGCTCTAACACTTGCTCTCAACTCTGCTCAAATATGATCCAAGCCTACATACAAGGCTTGTTCAAATCTGCTTACCAAACCTACTCAAATCTGATCCAAGCCTACACACAAGGTTTGTTCAAATTTGCTTACCAAACCTGCTCAATCTGCTCCAAGACTACATATAAAACTTGCTCAAATATGCTCACCAAACCTACTCTTAATTATACTCATATCTTCTCCAAGTCTATATCTGCTCATAACACATGCTCAAATTATAGACACCAAAAAGTCGCACATTGTCTCTCTCCCCATTTCTATGATCAATCAATTTGTAAAACCCTTGAAAATTACATAAATTGACCCAAAAACACTATTCAACACCATTAGCCCCTTTGGGATAGCTAATACCCTTCCTATGCTTAACCCTAAGTCCTCATGTGACCTCATACCAAATAAACTAAGGTTGAAACCTTCACCATGGTCAAAAATCACTTTATGGCAAAAAAGTGAACATTTTGGTCAAATTGTGCTTTATGGCTAATATCATGCTTAATTAGATCTAATATTGATTTAATTGAAAGCCTCCACCTCACCTAGTCTACTTTGACTATCCTAGCCTTTCACCTCACCTAGCCTAGCCTATCCTAGCCTTGCCACCTCTCCACCCAGATATTTCTCCACCCCACATGCCCTTGGGTCATTAATGCAAGATGGAGACTTTTGCACATAAAAATGATTATTTAATGCTAAGATATTTCAATAAAGGTAAATATTGATTGCAAATTGATATTTATCCCTAATCATCATTACTTTTGGATGGGTGAGATATTCTCTCACCCAACCTCATTTATGACCCACACCTCAGGGGACACCTATTTGGTGGACACCTCACCATTGCCACCTCATAGGGGACACCTCATCCCCTTTTCTCTCACCCTGGACCACTCTATAAATAGAAGGCCATTTTCACAATTTTAGAATAACACACTTTTGCATACTGAAATTCTTACAAAATGACTACTACCATGACATCCATCATACATCCATCACACAACCAACATACAAGCATCACAATCAGTTTGTATCTTGCATATGCCCATTTTATGAGTGAGACATGTTGATTTCACCATTAGGATTTGTAGTTCAGAAGTTCTACAAGACAAAGTACATCAAAAGAACCAATCAGGAGCATCCAGGTACCCCATCTGAGCAATTAGGCTTCAAATGAGACGGTTTGCACCTCACACATGCAAACCTAGTGGTTCGCACCCTAGGAGTGTGAACCTTTGTAATCGACACCAGAATCATCCAAACAGGTAATAGTAGATTAATTTTCAGTATTATATTGGTTTTTACAAGTAATTTCATGTTTTAATTAGTTTTAATGAGTCTTTTGTCTGTATAACCATGGGGTTTGACTAAGGCAGACCCCCCAACATAGTAATAGGATTTTGCAGGTTCACAAGTCCAGCAAAGCATCAGGAAGCATCCAATAAATGGTGGCTCATGAGAAATAAGCCCACATACATCGAGGAACCCAAAAAATATGAGTCATGCTATATTTGTACCACATCTGAAAGGGCTTCCTAAGGGAAGACCCTATTGTAGCCTTTAGGGCAAGATTGTAAAAGGATATCTCCTCTTGTAACCCCTTTTATGATTATCAATACAAATACAACAGATTCTTTGATATTGAATGAATGTCTTAGTGTCTTTTTGGTAGTTTCATTCTGGCACACCTGGTGGGACCCCCACCAAGAAAAATCTTAATCACCTTCTAACCAAAAAGTGTGGTCTGTTTCGTATGGTAGGTAGTTGTAATCTTTGACGAACACCACAAACCACTAAAAATGCCCTGAAAGACATCTCAAGCCAAACCAAAAAAGGTTCATTGGTGCATCGATGAGCTTATAGAGAGAGTAGTGAGTACACACTTGGCCATGTGAATTCCCCAAACTACCTCAAAACTAATGCTTGATACCCAGGTATTGGTTTAGACACTTGCAACCAATGACAAGGTAAGTCAGGGGAGGTTAAGA
The DNA here is from genome assembly GCA_028583015.1 of Wollemia nobilis. NCBI lineage: Eukaryota > Viridiplantae > Streptophyta > Pinopsida > Araucariales > Araucariaceae > Wollemia > Wollemia nobilis. Next base: position 1,531,022 of record JAQPPZ010001316.1, on the reverse strand, counting down.
GTCTCATGTTCCCAGGGATTGTGTGCCCTCATACCTAGACCACAAACTGTCTCTTGCCACAACGTATGCAAGGTTAAAGTGTACTTGTATCTTTCGACACCAAATAAGTAGTTAATTTACCTTTTTTTCATTTTATTTTCCTCAAGTATATGTGATATTTTCATGGGTTTTTGGTCATATTGCTAGATACAAATTGAGTTGTTGGAAATTTTGTGTAGGCACTAGTGCTCAAAATATTGCAAAAGCTTCAAAATCATTTCCAAGATCCCAAAACTAGTCAGCTCTGTACTTGAACATTGGTTCACACGGTAGGAGTGCGAACTCCTCAACAGAAGACAGGTTTGCACCCGAGGAGTGCAAACCTACTAGATTCACACAGTATTGGACCAGAGGCCATCCTGAAGCCTTTCATACTCACCTGGACATAGGTTTTGTCTGAAATACTTCATTTCCTCCTCTATTTTTGAGCTAATATTTCATTGTGAGCCACAAATTCCACACCATCACACATGCTTGTTTGTTGTAGTTAAATTTCCATTTGCTTTCTAGATTAGTCTTAATTTTAGCAATTCCCCTTCAAGTCATTTCCCTTCAAAAGCAATTAATTAGATTTCCTTTTTGAAAACCACTAGCATAAGTTTATTTTTGTGTACACCACTTAACTAGATTTCTTTTTCGCACACCAATAGCATAAATTCACTTTTGTGTGAACCACATAAATAGGTTTCTATTTCGAAAATCAATAGATTAAAGTTATTTCTTGCGAAACCACATAGAATAGTTTTATTTTGAAAAGTCATCTTAGAATAGTTTTCTTTCAAAAAGGTATTTAGAGTAGATTTGCTTCTAAAATAGTATCGCAAAAACAAACACCACACACTCATGTTCTATCTTAAACGGTGTAAGGACCTGGGTTTCATCTCCAGGTCAAATTGGATTTCATCACCAATTCAACACAGGTCCTTCCCACTTTGAGTGTTGGTTATCCAAAATTCATCACTGGAAGGTACCTTCAGAGTGGGTAGTTTTAGAAAGCCCCTTTACCATTGGGCTTTTCAAAATAATTAGTGGGCGTAGCTATCATTACTATGGATGCCTTAAACACAAGGGCTAATCGAAAGCATGGGTATGCAGGTAGCACCACATTGACAGCACGAACTCTCTTCGTGAGAGTTTATTTGACTCATTAGAGCATTTTGAGTCTCCCCCTTTTGGATATCATTTTACTGTACTGTTTTGACTCATTAGGTAGCCACTCACCCATTGGAAACATAGTTCTATTTTGTGCGCATTTGGACATTACAAAAGGTTCTGTGCTACGACATACCTGATTCATATTAGAAGATCACCCACTACCTGGATTTTTCTACTAGGCCGTATATTCTATCATAAAAACACACAGAAAAACCAAAAATAAAGAACTTTTGCTTTTTTTTTAGTCTAAAAAAAAATGGTTACAACAACATATCAAATGTGCTATAACTCACTTACAGATTGTTCCACCGTTTAATTACCATGATTTTCATTGCATAACCCCCCATCATGATCATCCTACACTCAAGCTCATTTTGCATGATTCTATGTGAAAATCTAGCATTCAGGCTACCATACTGATTCACATAGGTCTATACAACATAGAGAGGGTACACACAACATAGATTTCACCCTCTACTACACTTTTGGGTGGTCCACACCCCTAGAGTGTGAACCTTCTTGGTCCGCACCCCTAGAGTGTGAACCTATTTTTCAGGTTCCAGATTGCACATACAACACACAAGTACACTAACTGCACATTTTTGGCCTTCTAGTTTTCATTTTGGGTGGTCCGCACCCCTAGAGTGTGAACCAGATTGGTCCGCACCCCTAGCTTGTGAACCTATATTTCTATCACCAGAGAATATATTGGTTAGTCACAGAGAGCTTTTGAGTTTAGATTTCACACATGTTGACTATTATTCCACCTATTGCATATTTTACCATGTTGATTATGAGTAGCCAGATGTGTGAAGCACTTCGTCGTGCTACCAAGGCTGCCTAGAAGATTATTCTTACCATAGGGGCCTCTTCTTCTTAGACCACAGATCCACCTTTCGAGTGTGAGCAGGTTTCATCCTGAGTTGCACCTAATTTACTAATAGGACCTTTCGCTCCTAGGGCTAGTCCTACATCCCATATGGCATAATTTGCACCATCTCACTTCCTAGATGAGAACCTCAAGGGGCCCCCTCCCTTAGAGGATCTCTCTTCATCCAATCATCCATCTACTTTCTGCCAGCATGTCATCTACACCTCTCTAGTTTACCCCATACCAGTTATGGTGGTAGAGAAGCTCACTTCCCCCTTCACCATCCTCCACTCATCCTTTCATCGATCACTCTTCTTGCCCATTTTGGGCGACAATGTTATCATTTCCTAAATCATCTGAGATGTTGTTACCACTGATCCGTCAATCGGTACGAGTTCCACTCCTTCATCCACACCATATTCATCATAGATACTGGTATCCTAGCAGGCCTCATCCAGTCACCCACCTTCATCTTAGCCTCTATCCTCTAGTCCACTAGCATATTATTCACACCCATATCAGGATTACCACACCGCTTCACTAGGTCTCATGAACCCTTCCATCCAAGCCTTTCCATGACCTACATCCTTCACCCTACGACCACCACCGCCCATCTCATAGTTTACCACATTTACACCTACTAGTTATCATCCATTCTCCACCTATGGTCCTCCATCAGTACCTCCCAATACATTTTGGCTACCCCCTCCTCCTTCATATTGACCACCTCAATTGCACCCCATGTATCAAGGTGTTCCACCTCGATATTCAGTCCAGTAGGATTCTTTGTTTGCTACCCCATCCTCTCCACCTCAATCCTCATACATACCACCCACTACTTCACAACAGTTTTCTTTCCACACATCCACTTCTATTCTGCCCCCTTCTTCCACCCCATCCACATGGTTTTCCACTACTATTGCTCAGGTTCAACCTACTTTTTAGTATGCGTAGCAGCAACAACAGATGCCCATGCTTGTCCAGTCACCTCCTGGTTACTATGATGCATAGCAACAACAACAATAACAAATACCGATCCCTGGTCCATCACCCCTCATATATTATGACCCATCATAGTAGCCACCACCTATGTTCTAGGCTTCGTACATTTAACCTCATCCATCTCAAGTTCCTGTCCCATAGTACCACTTGATGTCAGCACCTACTCCATAGTAGGATGCTTACTATTAGTAGTGGGAGGAACAGTAGCTGTAGTATCCACCATATTTGGATTACACGTAGGCCTTATCACAGCCACCTCCTACATCCACACCACCCCCTCCATTTCTTGCTCCTCAAACCACTATCATGCTCTCTATCAAATTTTAGGCTATTCAGGAGCAGTTGCATGCTTTGGATCTATGTAAAACTGGTTATAGGTCTCAAAAACCCACATATGATGAGTTGTACAATGAACTTATCCACCCATATGTTCATGTCCATCGTTATCCTTACAGATTTGAGATTCCCAAATTTGATAAATTTAAAATCAAGGAGGATCCTAGAGAGCACCTGAATAATTAGCATTTTTCCTATTACCAATTGCATGAAAGCAATCCCATTATGCTTCGTACCTTTGCCATGTTGCTTGGAGGTCAAGCATTAGATTGGTACAACCATTTACCTCACCATAGCTTGTATACATTTGAGCAGTTGGCCAATATTTTTCTTGAACATTTTGCCATCAACATCAAAACCAAGCTTACCTTATTTGATGTGTATGCTTTACATCAGTGGGATGAAGAGCCTGTTACTAATTTTGTCACCCATTGGAGAGTGTTCCTTCATGATATTGCCTTTCCTATCCAACCTTCATAGCTCATAAAACTCTTCGCCAAGATTTGTCATAAACAAATCTCCCAAACATTGTAGATACATCAGAGTCAGACATTTGAAGAAGCCATTTCCCAGGACAAAGTTATCAAGGACATCAAGATCCACACAAGAAAAATCAAGTTGCACCAGAAACAACCATACCCCACAAATTATCATTACAATCACCATCCATATGTACCACCTACCACATGACCACCACAAACCAATCAGGTTCTTCTCAATTCTCCATATCCGCCAGTGCAAGTAGCCTCTATGCAAGCTCCATAATATCCTTCCCCACGATCTCCTCAAAATCAATTCCAAGATAATCCTCCACTTCTTCCCACTCCACAACAACCTAATCCCCCACCTTAGTCTAATCCATACCAAGGTTGCAACCCACATCCATTGCACCCTCCACATAATTGGATGCCATTATCTGAGCCCATGCCAGCCCTATTTCATCGATTAACTAAGGGGGGCCTCATCCACTTGCCAAATGTCCAACCTCTCGATCCAAATCATCCTCTCTCATGGGACTACAATTCGTAAGCATTCTGTTATTATCATCAACAACATGGTCACACCATTGATTCATGTCGTATATTTCACCATGTTGTCCAAGAACTTATCTATCGAGGCACTATTCATGTTTCAAAACCTCTTGCACCACAAAATTAAAACTTTGGGATATATCAAAACCCCTTACCTGAGCATGGGGGTAATCCACCTCAAACTGATCCATGTCAAGTCAATCATGTCAATCAAGGACCTTCTAAGCCAGGGTTTGTGGGTATGATCAACATCGCCACTCGCAATCAACACTATACACCCCCTACGACCACCCAACAACAATCCACTTCACAAAAACCACCTTATACAACCACCATCATCACCCCACCCATTCCTCCACCTCTCCCATGAAATATCATCACCATCCCTAGTAGTATTTCTCACCAACTTCATACCGCCCCTACAAGGTTATCCATCTATGACTTTTTGCAACAATCCCAACCTCATTGTGAAGCCCTTGATTCTATCCTATGCTCTCTTGATCTCGATACTACTTGTAGCACCCTAAAATTGGTGCAGTTAAACCCTTAGTAAAAAGATAAAATTTGAATTTTAACCCCGAAACCGCCCGTTAACCGCTCACCCCATTTTTCATGCCATTTTTAGGAGTTGTTTTGACCGTTGGACGATATCATCGTCGATCAGATGAAATCATCCCAGATCGGATGAATTCATCTGGAATAGAACGTCTAGACGATTTCATCCCAAAACTGAATTTTCATAATTAGATTCTATTTCAACAGCCTCTCCAACTTGGGCAGAAGCATGTCTGCGTAGTTGGAGATTCCTCCACTGAGGATCTCCCAGATTGGGATGATCCCCAACCTCCTAACCTCCCCCTAATCCTATATAAACTAGGATTTTCTTAGTTTATCCCCCTGGTTGGCTGATCCCATGATTCCCTGCTTGATTTTCCCTACCATTTAGTTTTGTTGTGTCAAGACGTCCTATCCACCATTGTTTGCACTTGTAGTTTTAAGTTTTCATTGCAAGTTTTCACTGTGCTTCAGTTGGAGAAAGCTTGGATCGTCGCAGGCGATTCCAGATGATTTTGGATGATCCTATCGTAGATCGGTGATGATCTCGTATGATTGGAGGTGATCTCGACTACAGTTTAGATTGGGGGCAACCAGAGCCCTGATTTTGCATTCCTCATTTGTCTTCTTTATTTTACTATGCATTAGTTTGATTTATTTTCATTCTGCATCCTGGAGTTCACCTCATTCAGCATAAATGCATGATAAAGTTAAAATAAGTTATTAAAACAATGCATTTCCTTTAATTTGCTATCTAGATTTATTAGTTAGGTAGTTATACTATCATTTCTATCATTTTGCATTATTCTTGCAGTAGCATTTTTGGTTTTTTGGTGTCTGTTTCTGTGATTGCAGGTTTCTGATGGATTCATCTGACGAATTCGTCAGATCGACGATGATCTTGTCTGATCTCAGATGATCGACTATAATCTAGGATGATTCTGTGCAATTGCAGATGATCCTATCATATTCGAGATGATCTGGACTCTTACAAGCTTCAGAATCTTCATCAGACATCCAGAATTAGGTGCATTCTTTCTCATTTTGTATAATATTTACATTTAGGATTCATTCCTACTTTTTGTATTCATATAAATTAGTATTTTCATATAGAATAGCTTAGATTCATTCTGGCAAACCTAGGGATATGAATGATTAAAGTACAAAATGAACACATCAAACCCATTCTCAACCTAGGCATGGAAACTGCCACTCAAAGTTTCCTGGTGAACCCCACCATCCATCAAAAATTCACCCTTATACCCCTCCCCCGAGAGGCACGACCTTCAAAGGGCCTCTCAGTCGAGGTATTGTCCCATCCTTCTCGCATCCCCCTTTCGGGCGTGGATCCTATAGCCTGAAGGTAAGGATGCAAAAAATTTGGAGCGATACATTTTGGTGAACCCGACGTGAAACTAAAAGCCTTCTGAAAACAAACAAAAGTAAAAAAAAAATAAAAAAAAATAAAAAATAAATGCATTGTTAAAAACATCTAGAATCATAGACAAACAATTAAAGTTGCATATCATATTTAGATGGTAGATTATAATAAAATACGAGCTGTCACCATTAATGTTGAAAATCAATTAACAACCATAGAGATTACGTCTGTGCTTAGAGTACCTCAAACGAATAGAGTCCAACCTTTATGGGACGAACTTGATAGGAGATTGGATATTATTTCATCTAGATCAACCGAACTTAGGCAAATCAAGAGGTTTGTCCTAGATAGAATCCTGGATCCTGATCAAGTAACCTTATATCATGAACTTCAGAGAGCTTGCCATAGGTGGTTAGTAGATAAAAGAGCACTTGTGTCTTCAGAATTGTACACCTTTGAAGAATACCTTGAGAATGCAGTTGTAGTACATAAGTTTCTATCTCGTATAGAGGATCAAGAAGTCGTTCTTACGGATAGAAAAATATGGAATAGAGTTCCTAGAGCTGTGTTATATCGAGAGTATTGCCATGAGATCTATTTTTACAAGTCAGAATCTGAGATAGATCATATTACTATAGCACACTTTGTCAAATTTTTGAAAAACCATTTCCAATTTGAAGAGGAGCATTTCATGACTCCTGATGAACTTGATCCTATCAATGACATCCATAAACTATTTATAGAAAACTAAGTCATTTATGTTATTATTATTATTCCTTTTGCAACTAGAATGCTATTTGTTATCTTTATAATAATATTATAAAACACAAAAACAATATAAAAACAAAACAAAAAACAAAAAAATCAAAACATTTCCTTTTTATAGTAGGTATATAATTAAAATATATACCTCTCAAACCTATCGCATATATATATATATATATATATATTTTTTTTTTTTTTTTTTTTGCTGAAATCTAAGTTTAAGCACAATGCCTAGACTTAGGAATGGAAAACAAAGCTGAAGAAGAAGAAGATTGGTTAGGAAAACCATTAAATAACCCGGATGTCCTTCCTGAAGATCAAGTTCAGGAAGAAGAAATCCTAGATCAGCAAGAAGAAGAGCTTGTTGTAAGAAATGAACAAGAAGAAAATAGAGAGGAAGGATCCTCATCCCCTAAAATGTCTCCGGGAGGAGCTGTTACTTTTGAAAACATGGAACAATTCTGGAAGTTCCTTAATACTAATATTGGTGTGCTTAATAGAGCAGTCCATATGGACAAGGATCGAATTAGTGACACTCAAGCAACTCTAGAAGACGTATTTCACACACGCACTAATCCCTTGTCCTTTATCGATCAAGAAAGTGATCAAGTCTGGACCATCCAATTTGGATATGGCAGCTATAATCCGGAACATGCAACAACAACAGGTTACCCAACCATCTAAAGTGCTTGTTAGCAAGCCTAGGGTCATTCCCACACAAAAGAAACCCTCATTTACTGCTCTATTTTGCCAAGCTATTGAGCAATATACCTCAAATCAGCAAAAACCCAAAACAAAACCAAACACCAATTACCAACAATCTGGAATACAACATAATACTACTACAAATCCTCTTCATAATACTCTTCCTACCAGTGCTTTGCATAATAGCAATATAGCGTCTAATCCTTATGTCACACCGTCATACACTCATAAATCCCATGCTTATGTCCCACCGAACCAACATGGTGGACAAACTAGTAATCTTGAAACTGTGGTGAAATAGTTAGTTTCTCGCATGGACCAGATAGATCCCTACCGTCCCTCGTACAATTATCGAGAGATGTGTAGTCAACCTCTAGATCCTATAGTTGTAGCACAACCGTATCCTAAACATTTTCCTATGCCTGTCTTGCCCATATATAAAGGAACCAAAGATCCCATAGAGCATCTTCGTATGTTTAGGATAGCATGTCATGATATATCGCATGATGACTTATTATTGCTAAAAATGTTCCCAAAAATTTTAGGAGGAATGGCATTAGAGTGGTATTATCAATTACCCACTAATTCTTTGAGGAACTTTGAAGAAATTGCTGAGTCTTTTGTGCATCAATTTAGTGCCTACATCGAAAGGCATGTGACCATTAAAGATTTGTACAACTTAAAACAAGACAAAGATGAATGTTTTGCCGATTTCCTAGCTAGGTGGAGACAGTTGATAGGAAAATTGCACTTTGTATTGCCTTATAGGGAGATGTTGGACATCTTTATTAATAATTTACAAGACCAACTATCTTATGAATTGTCAACTGCTACCTTGACCACCTTTGATCAGGCTATAGACTTAGCCCGAAGAGTGGAAGATGCTCTCATTAGGAGAGGTCAGCTTAAAAAGAAATATGATGAGAAAACATCCAGAAATCAATATAAAAATAAACAAGTTGTGGGTGATGGAGTCACTGATAGTAGAAATATTGCTATTGTTAATGCTACGAAGACAACGGAGAAGTTTATACTAAAACCTCTCGATAAACCTCCTCAAGAATTTACTAGGTTAAATCAACCTTTATCAACCATTCTCCCATAATTATTAGAATGAGGTTTGATTCAATTACCAACTATCCAGGAACTTGATCCAACTATACCCGGATACAAAGCTGATTTACACTGTGACTTCCATAGAGGACCTGGACACACTACCAACTCTTGTAAAAGATTAAAACATAAAATACAGGACCTGATTGATAACAATGAGATGGAGGTGCAAGCCTTTCAACCTAAGCAAAATCCTCCTAATAATACTCAAAAGAACATTCCTCAAAACCAGAATCAGAATGCCAATCAGTCATTGGACATATTTCAACATCCTTTACCAAAACATGGCAAGGAAGTGGCCAATCAAATTGAACACCATAATGTTCCCCCTCCTACCCGATATGTAGGAACTATTAGTGGGCATTTACCTACTCATGATTTGGAAATATTTGACACAACTTTATCCGTAGTTACAACCAGGCCTCTACATAACATTCAGACACCTGATCTTAGTGATACATAATATGAGACTGAGAGTGATATGGAAATCACCTCAAATCAATCGAATAGCTCTGAAGATGAATCGGATCCTATTCTCCCTATCACAAGTCATATGGTCCCAGAAGAACCATTTCCAAGAAGAGTCACTACTAGACCATCGTCTCACCAATTACTTTCTAATGAGCAAGCCATAAATGCTAGACCAAGACCCATTCATCATCCATAGAATAATGTTGTGGGTACCATCGGAGCTGTTACTAGACAACAGGCTCAAAACTCTCAACATGATCAAATGCAAAATGATGGATCAACTCCATTTGTTTTGAAAGTTCCTAATAAATGGAATCAGGCACCTAATGTGCAACCTAAACCTCCTTATAATATTAATGAGCAACTATCAAACATTACAGCTAGAATTTCCCTTTTGGACCTTTTAAGATCCTCTCCTACTCATAGAGATGAATTAATGCTCACATTAAGCCGGATGATGGTACCACAAGACATTCAACTTGAAGCCATGGCTAATACTATAATAACTCATGAAGTTGATTGTATTGACTTCTGGGATAGAGACATACCCAAACATAGTTTACATAAGGATAACCCCTTATATATTACTTGCCTTAATTGGAGATGTAGCAGTTAAACGAGTCTTGATTGATAACGGTTCATCTTTAAACATCTACACTTTTGACTTCTACCAAATATTTGGGTTTAGAAGTGATGAAATGAAAAGAACTGATATGATCATAAAAGCCTTCAATGACGAAACACAAGAAACATGTGGAGTTATTACCATTCCATTGCAGGTTGGTCCGAGAACCTTGGATACGACCGTGTTTATTGTACATTGCCCTGCATCGTACAATATACTCTTGGGTCACCCTTGGATCAATGCAATGCGAGCCGTTCCCTCAACTTTACATCAATGTGTTAAATTCGAATTTAAGAATCAGTTGGTTACCATCCATGGTGATCCTAGACCCTTTGATATGTGTGCTTTGGCAGAACCTGTTGGAGTTCAATTTTGCCCTGCTTTATCATCCACACATCCTAATTCTTATTATCCATCTAAACATGTGAAACACACACCCACAATGCCATCTACTCCTTCTACATCAGTTCCACCTCTACATACAGCTCAAACATCCTCTAAAAAAACTACATTAGGACCTCAGAAAAATCCTAATCCCACAACCAAGGCTTCTTGCTCTACTCCTATAACTTGTATAGAATCATCCATCGACATCTCTACAACATCTACATCCACCAAAGGCATAGTTTTCGCATCAGAAGATATAGGAAATGTTCCTTCTACCTCTTATGCTCTTACTGACGAGCTCTTACCCGATTTATCTAAAATTCTTATATCAGAGCAAATGAATGTTGCTATGCAAAATTCCCTTATCTTAAATAATTTGCCACCATCTCCTCATACCTTGGGTCTCCCACAGCCTATGGGAAGTATTTACCAAGTCGGGAGTTGCACTTTTATTTATAAGGGATATGACTAGGGTAGAATACCCAGAAACATCAAGACTCATTATGATGGATATGCTCGATGTTATTTTACTAATGAGTATATTAAAGCCAAATCTATAATGCTTAAATTGGGATATAAAGGGAAAGGTTTGGGACCTTTCCAAAATGGCATGAAAGAACCCTTTGAGGTAGAACCATGGCCCACCCGATGTGGTGTGGGCCTATTTCCTAGTAAAGGTCAGCCCTTCCCATTTGAGGATGATGACCATCTCATATGTTACCAAGATTATTTGGATAAACGTGATGCTTTGCATTTAATGAACAAGCCATTTACATGTAATATGCTATCTATAGCCTACCCTGAGATGATCGTCGAATCCGACGATGAGTTGGAGGGAGATATCTTCCATGATGTCTCCGTTGAGGAATTATTACATCATGAATTTTATTTTGATGGCTCTATACCTAGTATAGCCCAGCTTGAGGCCACGACTCCTCAAGACGAATTATCCAAACTAACCTTGGAAGAATTACAAGAATTGGGCGTTTCACCCACCCCACCTAATTTTGAGAAAAATCTACACATGGAAGTAGAAAATGTCATAAAAATTAACATTGGAACTGAGGGTAATCCTCACATAATCAACATTGGATCAGAATTGAGTCAAGAAAAATAGGATAAATATATTGCATTTCTTAAAGAATATGAAGATGTCTTTGCTTGGACATATGAAGATATGCCAGGATTAGACCCTTCCGTAGTTATGCATCACCTAGTAGTCCATCCGGATGCTAAACTCGTTAAACAGAAACTTAGAAAAATGCATCCTAAAGTGGCCTTACTGGTCAAAGGGGAGTTAGAAAAACTCTTGAATGTCATTTTTATACAAGCCATTGATTATGCTGAATGGATCTCGAATGTAGTTCCAGTAACTAAGAAAGAAGCTACCAAGGTTAGGGTTTGCACAGACTTTAGAGATATTAATGTTGCATGCCCTAAAGATGATTTTCCTCTTCCCAATATGGATCAGATCATTGATTTTACTTCTGGGAGTGGAATGATATCCCTAATGGATGGATTTTCTAGTTATAATCAGATCAGGATAGCTCTTGAAGATTAGGCTAAAATAGCCTTTATTACCCCTTGGGGAACCTTTTGTTGGAAAGTGATGCCATTCGGTTTAAAGAATGCAGGTGCAACCTATCAATGAGCCATGACTTACATATTTCATGATATGATGCATGATATACTACATGATTATGTAGATGACATTATAGCTCGTTCTACTGAAGAAGATGACCATTTAGATGATTTGAGAAAAGTATTTAATCGGTTAAGGGAATATCTTATCCGATTGAATCTAGCTAAATGTATATTCGGAGTTAAGTTCGATAAATTATTGGGGGTTATAGTTTCTTTACGTGGCATCAAAATTGACCCTCTCAAGATTGCGGCTATCACTGATATGCCCACACCCACAAATATATCATAATTACGAAGTTTACAAGGTAAGCTTCAAGCTATCCGTCGCTTCATCGATAAGCTGGGTAGATAAAACTGGACCCTTTCTTAAGCTTCTTAAGAAGGATGTCTTTTTCCATTGGGACTATGAATATCAACAAGCATTTGAACTCCTCAAAAAATATCTTCTTAACCCACCTATGCTTTCGCCACCTAGACCTGATCGCCCATTTATCTTGTATATTTTTGCTTTAGATCTTGCCTTAGGAGCTATGTTAGCTCAACTTGATGATGAGAAGAAAGAACGTGCTAATTATTATATCAGTAGAACATTAATCAGTTATGAAACCCGGTACACAAAATTAGAGAAGTTATGTCTAGCAGTCATATTTTCTACATAGAAATTATGCCATTATATGCTCAGTCAGAAAACCTATGTTATTGCTAAATCCGATCCTTTGCGGTATCTCATGAGTCGATCGTACTTATCTGGTCGCACAACAAAGTGGGTTCTTGCCCTAAGTGAGTTTGACCTCACGTTTATAGGACAAAAGTTTGTTAAGGGTCAAATCATAGCAGATCAATTAGTTGTTGCACCCTTAGAGTCTACCCATCCCCTCATCATTGAGTTTCCTGATGAATGCCTTAAACTAGAGGCCGATCATTCAGAGCAATGGTCCTTATACTTTGACGAAGCTCGATGCATGAGTGGGGCTGGTGTAGGTATTATTTTAATATCTCCATAGAAACATCTTATCCCTCTATCCTTTAAATTAACATTTGCTTGTACTAATAACACTATTGAGTATGAGGCTCTAATCCTTGGATTACAAGCTACCTTGGCACTAAAAATTAAAAATCTATTAGTTTTTGATGATTCTCAACTTGTCATAAATCAAATTAATGATGTTTATCAGACCAGAGATGATAAATTGTGCCCATATAAAGCATATGTATTACAATTATTATCTTTATTTGATCAAGTTACCTTGGAAGCTATTCCTCAAACTAGCAATCGTGCGGCTGACGCTATGGCTGCAGCTGCATCCCTTTTACCCTTGGAGTTAGAGGATGAATATGCTACCATCATTATTCATCGACTCCAGGAACCCACTTCAAATAAATCATGCTTAGAACCTTTGGATGTGTTTCTAATCAATGAAACTACTCCTGAACTTTGGTACACTGATATATTCAATTTTTTTCAAAATGGGACCTTCCCTGAAGGTTTTAACAGAAACCAGCGCCGGTTATTGCATAGATGAGCAAGTCGCTTCGTCATAATTGGCAATACGTTATATAGGAGATCTTTCGAAGGTATCCTACTGAGATGTTTGAATCTAGAAGAATCTAGATCAGCTTTGAGTGAAGCCCATGATGGATCTTGTGGGGGACATTTTAGTGGTAGCGCCATTGCTAAGAAACTCCTTAGGATAGGATATTTTTGGCCTACCATGGAAAATGATGCACATGATTATGTGCGCCATTGCGACAAGTGCCAGAAACATGCTGAAACTTGTCCATGTGCCTACACAAGAACTGCAGGCTATTTCATCTCCTTGGCCCTTTTCAAAATGGGGCTTAGACATCATTGGAAAAATCAACCCTGTGTCATCTGATGGACACAAATTCATCATAACCGCCACCGAGTATTTCATGAAGTGGGTTGAAGCTATGCCCTTAGCTTCTTGCATTGGAACCCAAGTTTCCAAATTTATTTTTAATCAAATTATTTGTAGGTTCGGAATTCTTGCAAATCTCATCTCAAATAATGGAACTTGTTTCAAAAATAAATATGTCAAAAAATTATGTCAAAAATATAAAATTCAACATCGTTGGTCCACTCCCTATTATCCTCAGGGTAATGGCCAAGCAGAAGCATCTAATAAAACATTAATTAAAATCCTCAAAATACTGGTCAATAAATCTGGCCGAGATTGGCACATTCAACTATATCCTTCTTTGTGGGCTTATCGAACTAGCGTTCGTACCCCCACAGGCACTTCACCTTTTGTTTTGGTTTATGGCGCTGAAGCAGTTTTTCCCTTTGAATTAGAAGTTCCTTCTTTGGCTCTGCTACTTCAAGATACTGAAGTAGGAGATGAATATCATGTTGGCAGATTTAGTCAGCTGGAACTCCTAGATGAGAAGTACATCAATGCTTTGGAACATCTTCGAGCCTACCAAAACAAGCTTAAACGAGCATACCTCAAGAAAGTTCATCATCGATCCTTTGAGATCGGTGACCTTGTCTTGAAAGAAAATAAAAAAAATACTAATGCAACTAAAGATCTTAAAGGTAAATTTGAGCCCAACTGGCTTGGACCGTATATCATCATTGCTAAATTTGGATCGGGAGCATACCGATTAGCTACCTTAGATGGTAAATATCTTAAAGAACCTATGAACATTATGCATCTTAAGCGCTATTATGCATAAAATCTGGTCATTTCATCATTGTATATATTGTTATTTTGCATATTGTTTCATTTTAGTCATTCATATAAAAATTTCAAAAACAATCACATTGTGTATCTTCTCAATTCATCAATTAAAATCAAAATATAAAAACATCAAAATCATCAAAATCTTCAAAAAAAAAACATCTTTTATTTTCACACCTGTAAATTCTTGAAGTATTGCAGTTATATTTTTAGTTATTTTGGATAAATTAACATTTATTTGGAATCCCACACTTTCACACTCACATGCATAAATATCTTGATTTTATTTGGTATGATTATTAATCTCTCTTATATCAAAGTCCACAGTTGAATTAAATAAAGTTTTGAGCATAGAGAATTGATCTTGTTATTTATTTGAACCAAGTATATCTTTTCACATTAAAATGATTTCATTGCAAATTCGATATGATGCTACATAGTAGAAGTGGTTTCTTGAGCGAAAAGTTTCCCCTGCTATCCTATCATGCACATGGTCTAGAATCTTTGAGAATTGACAAAAGGACAAGCTCACCCCTGCCCAGAATAAAAATCCCTTGCTCTATAGCCAATCCGAGCAAGTATCCCTAGTATAGGAAGAAAAAAAAGAAAAGTCAAAGAAAATGAGAAAAAGAAAAATATTATTTTGTACCATCGCAGCAATATTTCAGCATTATCTCAGTTCCAAGCAAAAATACAAAAAAAAAGAAAGAAGAGAAAAAGAAAAAGCAAAAGCAAAATGCAAATAAATCCCTTTCCCTACCCCTTGAAAAGAAAAGAAGGGTGAATGAGCTTGAATCCCTGGAATTTTCAATTATTCGAAAACTGTGAGGTAAGCCCCATAACAGGTGGTTTGTGCCCAACCCGCTTGGCCTTGGGTAATCCCTAGCATGGTGATATGTTTGTCACATTAGCGACCTTCTTTTGTATAGACCTATGTCTGCTTATGGATCAGCTAGCTCTTGATGACCCGACTTACATAGTAGTCTGGTATGGTTACATGCATATAAATCATGGTCAACGAACATTCATTTGGTTAATTCAAATTACTTGTATCAAATTATCTTGCTCAAAATTGGTAAATGAACAATACAATTGCACACACATTTGCATTTGAGAGATTTTGTATCATTATGATAAATCAAGATCGGCAATGAACTCACATATGCACATGAGGGTTCCTTATAAATCTACATTTTGTCTTTGAGATAATTTAAAATATTTCTACAACCCTTTTTGGAATAATTTCATCTTCTTATTTAAAAGAACATTTGTTTCGTATACAAAAAAATTACATACATTGTTTTCAAAAATCCAAAAATTCTTTCAACAACATATTCACCATCTAGCAATAAAGTCACGTTTATATATTTTTTCTGTTTATCTCAAAATCAAAAATCAATTATGCAATAAAATTATTTTTTCTTGGATTTCACGATGATGGTATAAGTCTATACCTATAATTCTATGCCTAGCGCAAACCATTGTTCTAATTTTATTTCCCATTCATTATTATTTATCAAAAACATATGGCTTACATCATTATGTCACACAATTGTGCTTTAAAAAGAACGAACACCTTTTTCTATTTCATTTCATTATGTCAACATTCCATTTTGCAACCATATTTTTAAAACATATTATGTCAACATTCAGAAATTTATCACACTTAGGAATTTTATGCCTAGAAAAAATCATATTTTTAATATTTCATGCATAATATTTTTATGAAAATCTGAAAACAAATCATCACCATCATCATTTTTCATCATCACAACACAAAGTCTTAAGACAGTCTCTTAAGCACCCTTTTACTTTTAGCAATATTTCTATATTGGGATTAGCTTGACGACCTAGCGAGCGGCGACTCCATGAAATGGTCTATAATAGCGACAATGTCCTTTGAAATTATTGTTAGAAGTCCCTTTTATTTTTCATCAAATCACACCACAAAAACCAATTTGTTTACATCAGATTATTTCATTTAAATTTTACAGCATGACATAAAATTATACTATTTCCAAACGACATAATTACATGAATAATCAATCAACAAATCCAAAATTGAAGCATCATAAAACATGTGGACAAGTCATATCACAAAAAAAATATATATATATATATATATCAAAATATCTGTACATCATATCACAACCGGATTGGTATGCCACAATCTATACCCTGGCATACTCAATCCTCTCAAAAATATATCAAATCTAGTCTATAGCAGCTAGTCTCGAGAAGCCCTCGAGCTCTCAGCCTCATCTCCTCTCCCACCCTGGCATGGAGGAGGTGGTCCCATAGAGGTCCATGTTGTGTCTCGGGTCCTCATCATCGATCGTGAGGATGTCCTCGACGATCCCATCCTGATCGGCTCCGCAATGTCGGCTGGCAGTTGCAACCTCTGGCCCTATGGAACCAGCTGGAAGTATGCTCCCTGATAGAATGCGGTCTGAGCAATAGACCGTGCCAACTCTTGCATGCTCGCCCCTCCACTCCGAGCCCTGAGCCGTGTAGCCTCATCCTGTAGAGTCTGCACTTGAGCTCGTAGGCGAGCATTCTCAACTCGAAGAGCCACCATCTCGCTGCTCTCCCCCACCTCGATACCCTTGCCCTTATCGGGCGATGTTGGCCTATCCCTCTGCTAAGAAGGGAGTCCCTCCTCTCTCCTCTCTACCTGTTGTGGTCTCTTCGGAGCCTGTGGCACTCTCCGACGTCTCTCTTGAGGAGACCGTCGCTGCTCCCTCCCCCCATGACCCCTCATTGCATCGATAGCAACCTGGCGTCGCCTCCCCATATGTCGCACAATAACGTGCATCGGACCTTGTGCCCTCATCATCCGAGGAGGGTGGATTCCTGCGTACCAAACATCATACCCATCTGCCACCCTAGCATCGTCCCCATCCATTGGATGAATGGGGGCATCTTCCGCATCCTGACTCCAAAATCGTTGCATAGCTGGAGCCCCACTTAGTGTAGTACTATCTCGAATAGTCTAGGAGTACTCGTAATCCATGAGAGAAGGGATCCCCTGCTGTAGACCAAAATTCCACAAAAATTGATCATAGCGATGGAGCTCTACCTCTCCCTTCTCCATCCTCAACTAGCAGAATTGCCTAATGCGAGCTAGCTCCTGTCCATCCTCTCCCCTCCCTGGATTCTCTCTCCATGGCCTCTAGGTGATCTAGTCTAGGATGAGGTCGTCTAGCAACCTCCGAGACATCGGTAGATCTATCCGCCACTGTGACCCTCTCTAGAGCCACCAATAGAAAACCCGAGGTCTCTCTTGGTCAACCCCTATCAGTGGAAGCCCTATCGGCCTCCACACCGCAATGTGCTCCCAGCACCAAACCTATAGCAATGATGTCAAAACCAGACATCGACCTCCCTTGTATACGACCCCGTACAGGATCCTATACAAGTGGCATAGCACAAAGCTACCCCAAGAAAATCTGTAGTCGTGGTCTCTCATATCATAGACCACATCTAAGAGTAGCCATGGTAACCTGCATCCGCTCTGGTGGCATAGTAGAAAGCCACCTACTACCCCTGCCAAAACCTGAGTCAATCAAGATGCCCCAGGCATCTACCGTAATGTCTCGATGTTCACCCCGCCCTTCTCTAGGGCGAAGCTAGGATCTCCGCATAGGTGCATCATGGCATGGCCCTGATTGGCCGTAGGAGTCATAAACCACCCTTGTATGGGGATCCTCAAGATCCTCCATATGTCCTCTAGAGTGGGAGCCATCTCCCCTGTCGATAACCAGAAATAGGACGACCCCAGATACCACCTCTCTGCTAGGGCTATCAGTAGCCCCATGTCTGTAGGTATTTGTGGCATCTCTGCCACATGTTGTAGTCCGACCTCCACCAGTCGGTCTCGCTCCGCCTGGTCGAGCGCGACTACGTCGTCTCTGAGTCCCCCATATTTCCACTCCCAACTTTTTAGTAATCCCCTCTGCAAAATAAACAATCAAACAATAAAAATCATCAATATATAATCCTTAAAATCAGTTAAATCAATTTAATCTTCTAAAAACAATGATGATATCGTCCACCATTGGATGATATCATCCTAAATTAGGTCAAATCATCTTCGATTTCGCAACTTGGGGTTCACCCCTTGTTGGACGGGATCGCCCCTATTCCGTCGATTTTGCCCCTAGATGAAATCGGCGATCTAGGGACGATTTCGATGAAATTGGGACGATTTTGTCCCGACGTCGTCGACGGCCTAAAAACGGCCGCGATGCCCCAAAATAGTCAAAATTTAAATCAAAAATTACACAAATCAAATTAAAAACATAATTCACTAGGTTTAGATCCTTACCCGCAACCCGCGCCGGACCTCTATCGATCTATGCGTTGTTTCTACCATTTTGCCTATAGAGCTCTAAAAATAGTGAAAATGAACAGTAAAAATGAATTAGGGTTTTACCCTATTTTTCTTAATTTTATTTAAAAACAACATTTTTTAAAATTTTGCTTTTTCGTGCTTTTACCTCAAACGTTCGATTTGGGTAAAAACTCGGAGGGGGCACCATAATAAGCAGTTGTATGATTCGACCTAGAATCATCATCTAGAAAATTGAGTAAATTTTTGCTTTCTCGTAAAATGGGAAGAACTCGTCTTTAACGCATTTTCTTCGAAAAATTTGCTAAAGAGGGGGCAAAATGTAGCACCCTAAAATTGGTGTAGTTAAACCCTTAGTAAAAAGATAAAATTTGAATTTTAACCGCGAAACCGCCCGTTAACCGCTCGCCCCATTTTTTGCACCATTTTTAGGAGTTGTTTTGACCGTTGGACGATATCGTCGCCGATCAGACGAAATCATCCCAGATCGGACGAATTCGTCTAGAACAGAACGTCCAGACGATTTCGTCCCAAAACTAAATTTTCATAATTAGCTTTTGTTTCAACAGCCTCTCCAACTTGGGCAGAAGCATGTCTGCGTAGTTGGAGATTCCTCCGCTGAGGATCTCCCAGATTGGGATGATCCCCAACCTCCTAACCTCCCCCTAATCCTATATAAACTAGGATTTTCTTAGTTTATCCCCCTGGTTGGCTGATCCCATGATTCCCTGATTGATTTTCCCTACCATTTAGTTTTGTTGTGTCAAGACATCCTATCCACCATTGTTTGCACTCGTAGTTTTAAGTTTTCATTGCAGGTTTTCACCGTGCTTCAGTTGGAGAAAGCTCGGATCATCGCAAGTGATTCCAAACGATTTTGGATGATCCTATCACAGATCGGCGATGATCTCGTACGATTGGAGGTGATCTCAACTGTAGTTTAGATTAGGGGCAACTAGAGCCCTGAGTTTGCATTCCTCATTTGTCTTCTTTATTTTACTATGCATTAGTTTGATTTATTTTCATTATGCATCCTGGAGTTCACCTCATTCAGCATAAATGCATGATAAAGTTAAAATAAGTTATTAAAACAATGCATTTCCTTGAATTTTCTATCTAGATTTATCAGTTAGGTAGTTATACTATCATTTCTATCATTTTGCATTATTCTTGCAGTAGCATTTTCATTTTTTTGGTGTCTATTTCTGTGATTGCAGGTTTCTGACGGATTCGTCTGACGAATTCATCAGATCGATGATGATCTTGTCTGATCTCAGATGATCAACTATAATATGGGATGATTCTATGCAATTGCAGATGATCCTATCATATTCGGGATGATCTGGACTCTTACAAGCTTCAGAATCTTCATCAGACATCCGAAATCAGGTGCATTCTTTCTCATTTTGTATAATATTTACATTTAGGATTCATTCCTGCTTTCTGTATTCATATAAATCAACATTTTCATATAGAATAGCTTAGATTCATTCTGGCCAACCTAGGGATATGAATGATTAAAGTACAAAATGAACACATCAAACCCATTCTCAACCTAGGCGTGGAAACTGCCACTCAAAGTTTCCTGGTGAACCCCACCATCCATTGAAAATTCACCCTTATACCCCTCCCCCGAGAGGCATGACCTTCAAAGGGCCTCTTAGTCCAAGGTATTGTCCCATCCTTCTCGCATCCCCCTTCCGGGCGCGGATCCTATAGCTTGAAGGTAAGGATGCAAAAAATTTGGAGCGAGTACACTACTAACATAGATGCCTTTGCCAACTTTGTTTGCATTTTTCAGAGATACCTCCAACCTTCTATCAGCTTCCATGACCATGAAATTATAGAAGTTGTAGATGAGGGAGAAGATCTCCCATTACACATTCAAGCCTCCATTAATGCCATTACTTATAAACGTGTTCTCATTGATATCGGGTCATCCATAAGCATTATTTCTACCACCACATTGAACCACCTTTGTCTTCCTCCTTATCACCTTGCAACCCCATCCATAGATCTTCGAGCCTTTGATGGCTCTATGCGTCCTATCTTTGGTACTATTGTCTTACCTATCAAGGCTGGTACCAAAACAATTTCCACTCTCTTCCATGTTATTGAAGGTGAGATGCAGTATAACATCCTTTTAGGACACCCTTGGATTTGGGACATGCAATGCATCCCCTCCAACCTTCATCATTGTATCAAATATGTTCATAATGGATTAGTTCACTGCATCCCTCCTGACAGTGATCCCTTCAAATTCTCTAATATCATCAACCTTCCACATGGCCCATCCTTATCATCTATGCAATTCACCTCGGTTCCACACCATATCCTATATAACACCTATCCGCAATCCTCACAACCACCCCTTGCACCCGACCTAAGCAATATTGCTTCCACTTCCTCCAACCCACCTCAACCTCCATCGCCACCGTCGATTCCTAATTTCTCCCATAGTGCTTCTTCATCCTTCACACTGCTGCCATTTACATTTTCTACTATGCCAACCCCACCATCATTATCCAACACCACAACTATCCTTCCTACACCACCCCTATCTACTCACCGCTTTATGCCATGATCAGTACGAGCACGTACAGTCCCCCATTCATCCAATCCCTCTTCTTTGCCTCCAATCCAATTTCTCCATGCTAATCATCCCATTGTCATATCTCCAACCAAATGCTATGAGTGGGCACAATGTGCTACTCAACTTGATGCACAATTAGCCCAATCTACCTATACTTATGCACATGCACCACCAAGCACTCCACCTCTACTAGTTGTATCTTCACCACTACCACACAGGGGGTCCTCTCCTCCACCCGAGCATCCTGATCCTCCCCATGTTGCTATCCACATGACCATGCCCGGTCCTGGTGAGTATAACATTACCGACTCTTGAGTTTCACCATCCACTTTCCAAACCACCCATGATTTCAGCCAACCTCATGATATACCCTTGACTATTGGGGCAGTAATTCCTCTTGGTCCTCCCAATAATTCCACAAACTTTGTTAATGGGGGCCTTGACTCATCAGTGCTGCCACCAGCACCTCTGCTACCACAAACCAGATTTTGTAGCAATCTTAATCACATGTCTAATCCTATTTTTGCCTATAAATATATGTGCTGGTACAATTGGTATGGGTATAGCCTAGGGAGATATGAAAAAGGATGTCATTCCTATATCAGTCCTCCCACTCGCCATCCCACCGATCGATCCCAACTCGATTATAATCTAGACACTATTCATAATCTTGAACATGACTTTCAACATCTGGATCTCAACCCTCCTGATATTATGCCTGATGAGGAATTTGAACCTACTATGCCACCTGATAGCTCTTCTCCTCATTCTACAATTGATATACCATCCACATTATTTCCACCCTCTCCACCCCATGAGCCTCTTTCATTGCAAGAAATTGTCACCCTTGTCTACCACTTCACCTATCTCATCGTTGATCCACCCCTACCGACCAATTCATCCCTCCCTACTGATTCACCCCTATGCACCGACCCATCCTCCCATCCCTCACTATCATCCTCCTCTCTGCCTGTTATTCCATCTTTCCTCATCCATGAATCCATCCTGTCTTAGCACCAAATTTCTTGCTCACCTTCGTCACCCATGGTACTAAATCCTAGATGCCACCAGTCGATCCCTAATTTATTTCTATCATCTTTCGATTCTTCCAAGCCTTCCTCACCCACTTCCTCCATTTATAGCGCATCCTTCAACATGATTTCTATTGACCTCTATGCCCCCCTTCGCTATCTAAATCAGCCTGACTATGTACCACCTTCAATCGAAGACTTTTTTGATTTTGATGATATCTCCTCCACCCCATCCATTGTTGATTTCCTTCCCACACCCCACATGATCTGATCTGCTAATGCACCATTACTTACCATCCCACACCACATCTCTTGGATCTATAATCTTGATATTTATCTAGATTATGAATTCCTCACTTCTGATGCCATCGATGACCTCTATATCATCCCCACACCAACACAACTCCAGGATGGTTCTCACATGCTTGTTGAGGACACTATTGAAGTTGACATTGGCAATGATCCGAAAAATCCTCACATCATCTACCTCATTGCCAACCTCATCGAAGAAGAACATGTCCTTTATACCAATTTCCTATGATACTATATCAAATATTTTTCTTGGTCCTACACAAATATTCTTGGTCTAGACCCCTCGTTGGTAGTGCAGAACCTTGTCCTGGATGACAAAGCCAAACCTGTCAAAAAAAAGTTGCACCTCATGCACCCCACATATGCACTTATGGTTAAGCAGGAGTTACAAAAACTCCTTGATGTTGATTTCATTGTACCTATCGATTACCTTGAATGGTTTTCAAACATGGTTCTTGTCAGAAAACCCAAGGGGGTATCTGCATTTGTACCTATTTTAGTGATCTTAACAAAGCTTGTCCCAAGGATAATTTTCCACTCCCTAATATCAATACTTTGGTCAATGCTATAGTTGGACATGAAATACTGTCACTCATGGATGATTTTTTAGGTTACAATCAAATTCGTGTCAATCCAAAAGACCAACACAAGACCTCCTTCACCACCCCTTGGGGGATCTTTTGTTACAAATTCATGCTATTTGGCCTCAATAACGTTGGGAAAACTTATAAACACACCATGAATTATATTTTCCATGATCTTATGCATAAAACTATTGAGAACTATATGGATGACCTCATTTCCAAATCCAAAACCTATGGTCAACATCTAGAAGATCTACGACAAATCTTTGATCGCCTCTTAGAACACAATGTCCGATTGAACCCGAAGAAATGTGTCTTTGGTGTCACCACTGGAAAAATATTAGGTTTCATCATCTCACAAAGGGGTATTGAAGTCAATCCCACAAAATTCCAAGCCATCATTGACATGCCTCCCCCTAAAAAATCTCAAGCAATTATGCGACTTACAAGGAAGAATCCAATCCATATGGTGATTTATCACCCAACTTTCAAACAAGTTTTAGTCGTTTAATCATATCTTACAGAAGAGAGTCCCATTTAAATGGGATAGTAAATGTCAAGCCACATTTGATGACATAAAATAATACCTCACATATCCACCAGTTCTCATTCCACCCCATATTGAACAACCATTCCACCTGTATATTTATGCTACTGACGTTGCACTGGGTACACTCCTCGCCCAAAAGAATGAGAATGACAAAGAACAAGTTGTATATTACATTAGATGCACCCTAATTGACTATGAAACACGATATGCCTACATGGAGAAACTTTGTCTAGCCATTGTTTTTGCCACACAAAAGTTGTGACATTACATGCTTAGTCATACTACCTACGTGGTTGATCATGATAATCCACTTCGCTACATGCTCAGTCGGAGCTACCACAATAGCCACACTGCCAAATGGATCATGCTCCTCACAAAATTTGATCTCAAATTCATTAGCCAAAAATCCATCAAAGGCCAAGTCATTTTTGATCAATTGGCTGAGGCCCCATTGCCAAGTAACATGCCATTGCTTATCCATCTTCCTGACAACTCAGTATTTCACATAACCAAAGTCGAAGAACATTTTGCTCCTGAATCCACAACCAAAATCACTCTTTTCTTCAATGGTTCTCAATGCACATACATTGGGGGTGCAAGAATAGTATTTTTCACACCACAAGGGGAGCCCCTTACCTTTTCCTTCAAGTTAGGCTTTCCATGCACCAACAACAATGTTGAGTATAAGGCTCTTATCCTTGGCCTAAAGCAAGCACTCTCCATGCACATTCATCGCCTAGACATATTTGGAGACTCCCTCCTTATTATAAATCAAATCAAGGGAGAGTGGCAATGTCATTGTCCAATATTGCAATAATACAAGTAGGTTGCTAAAGATCTACTAGCCCAATTTGAGTGGTATGAAATCACCGCTACCCCACGCTCCACAAACCATTTTTCCGATACCATGGCCTCCCTAGGCTCACTCATTCCACAAACCCACTTTTTGACACCACTCACGTGTCCATTCACACCCTTTTCCACTCCACCATTTCCAACAAACTGTCTCCTTGGGATGATGGCATAAATATCGTCAAAGCTACACCACATGACCCATGGTTTTCCCAAGTTAAGGACTACATCAAGCTCGATATCCTACCACCTGATTTAAGTCATACTCACAAACAAGCTTTTAAAATGTGTGCTATTCGCTACACATTGCTAGGTGATATCCTTTACAAGCGAAGTTACGATGGCATACTATTGCATTGTCTTGAGCCATCTGAAGCCTAATGCATCACACAAGAGGCCCATGATGGTACCTGTGGTGGCAATTTTAGTGGCATGGCCATCACCAAACACATTGTACGAATGGGCTATTACTGGCCCACAATGGAACATGACTGTTGTGCCTATGTCAAAAAGTGTGCTAAATGCCAACATCATGCCAATCTTACACACTTACCTTCTCAGGCTCTCCAACCTATTCATTCAATGTGGCCTTTTTCACAATGGGGCCTCGATCTCATTGATAAAATTACACCTGCATCATCTACCAATCATAAGTTCATCATTACCACAACTGAATACTTCAAAAAATGGGTTGAATTCATTCCTCTAGTTCAAACAATCGGTCCCAAAATTGTTGATTTCATCACTCAACACATCATTTGTCATTTTGGCATCCCATCCAAAATCCTCACAGATAATGGCACCCCATTCAAAAATAAGAATGTTTGCACACTATGTGAGAAATTCAATATCCAACATAGCTTCTCTACTCCATACTACCCACAAGGTAATGGCCAAGCAGAAGCTACAAAAAAACCATTTGCGCCATTCTTTGTAAAATAGTTGCAGAGTCACACCGTGATTGGCACAATCAAATACCATTAGCACTATGGGCTTACCATACTAGTATCCACACTCTAAATGGTGCAACCCCATTTTCCCTTGTCTATGGTGTTGAGGCCATCATGCCTTTTAAACTTGAACCATATTTACAGGTGTCCATGCAAGAGTTCATTGACGATGATACAACCCGTCAAGCCTGAGTTGACCAGTTGACCTTACTAGATGAATGTCGCATTCACACAATTGAAAATATGAGATTATCAATATCATCTCCATCGTGCCTACAATTTCAAGGTACATCAACGTGAATTCCAATTTGGTGACTTAGTCCTTAAGTAGAAGCAACAAATTACTAGCCAACCGCACCATCTCTGCGATAAATTTGCACCTAATTGGCTAGGCCTTTACATGGTTACTCATAATTTTGGATCTACGGCATATCATTTGGCCACATTGGAATGCATAGCTAAACTTGAGCCCATCAACATTATTCATTTGCGAGCATTTTACACCTAGTAGTAGGCACTACAACTCATCACCACTTGTACATATGTATATAAAAAAAAAAATCAAAAACACAAAACCACACAATAACTACATCATCATTTTTGGCATTCTGTGGCACTAGGTTAATTTGCATGTACATTTATAACTACTTCTTCTATCTCATTTCTTCCTTCTCCTCTCTTTATTTTTCTTCTAAGTTACTCATCAATTTTGTATGGTCACGCTTAGAGCGGCTACATACCGTTGATAGGTTTCTTTCTTCTTTTCTCCCTTCCTCTTCTCTTCTTCTTCATTTTCTTCCCCCCTTCCAACAATCCGTTCCACTTACACCCTGGTTCACTATCCATAAAACTAGGGCAACCTTGTACATAAATTCATGCATTTTGTTGCAATCACATAGGCATTTGTATATATTCATTGTAAATACCATTCTTGGGGAATTAAACATGCACATGCTAGCATACCAGAATGATGCCCACATCCCTTTTTTTAGGAGACCGGATTAGCGATATGCCTTGATAGCTTCACCCACAAACAATTTTATAATCAACCACCATCCAAAGTTGGCATATTTCATAAATACTTTTAGGCTTCCCTTGGTCGTCTTGCTCTCTTTCCTGGACTTACTTGCATGACTTACATACTAATAACATTCTAGAAACAGGGATGATTACATTGCATGCCAGCTGATGCTTAGTGAAAATCACACTCTGCTTATTACATCATTTACATGATTTTTCAAGAACCAGAGGACCAAAAAAAGGATAATCTCCCCCCCCCCCCAACTCCCCCACTTGAATAAAATCCCTTGCTCTATATCTAAGTTGAGCAAGTATCTCAAAGAATCAAGAGAATAAAATCCCTTACTCTATATCTAAGCTGAGCAAGTATCTTGGAGAAGCAAAAAGAAATAAAAATCTATTACTCTATATCTAATCTGAGCAAGTATTAAAAAAATAGAGAAAGAGTACTACCCACACAAAGATAGTCATATCAAAGGAGGTAGAAAACAAAAGCCAACGCCTCAAGAGTCTTACGAGCTAATTTGACATGCAATCATAACCCACCCCATTCCAGAATGGTAAAATGAACATCACTTTCCACACACAAGTTTAGGATTGAGGTCTTGTTTACCGAGATAATCTCCAAGTGCTTCAAGAAGTTTTGCTCAGTAAGTCAATGGGATTGATTTTATAAACTGTAGTGTTCAAATCTACTCATGTCATGTTTCATATCCACCCTCGTTGAAATAATGGAATGGATTACATCATCTGACTATTGCAACGATGCAAATGCTATCCCTAAGCAATACATTTACTTTGTTATATCATATTCCATTATTTTATAACATCCATACCAATTACTTTATGCATCCAACATCGCACATTCACATGTACTTAACCATCATTGCATTCACATAATTCATGCATCATCATAAGCAGAAACAAACAAACACATACATGCAAATAGACACAAGTGCTGCAGAATCTCATATGTATATATATATATATATATATATATATATATATATATAAATCAATGCCATCAGGATACAATAAAATGTGTGGGCCCTTATGGGCACATCATCACATATCCATGTCTACATCATCACATATCCATGTCTATACATCACCACCCACAAAACTGCCATACAACTACAATAAGGAATGCACCATCATCAGGTACATCTCCCCACAAAAAGAATCCGCTCCTCCTGAGCACCTACAAAAAATCCAAAAAGTCATGCACCAGCTACTTTCACAGGCCCTCACGGCTGTTGCCCCCCTGATGTCTCACCACTCTCCTCCTGCTGCCTCTCCTCCCATCGCCTGCCATGAAGACTCTGCCTCTTCGGCTCCCGTCACCTCTACCCTCTCCAGCTACGTTGGTGGCCACATCCTCACTAGTGCTTGTGACATCGTAGGTGCCACTATCCCTTGAGTCCTCTCATCAACTGATGGTGCACTCTGCTGTGGATGCACCTGTGATGATGCAAGTGATCCTGAATATGATGGGATGTCCAACCCACACACAATCAGATTTCCCTCACACCTACTCTTCCTCCCTGCCTCCTTGGCATTCAATGCTAGTAACATCGCATTTGACATCCTCAAATGCACCACCTCCCTTTGGGATGCCTCTAGCTACCTGACTACATCACCCAAGCCCTCAATATCCCACTCCACTCATGCCTTCAAGGCTAACACCTCTCACATGGTCTGCTCTATCTCAGTAACCCTCACAACATGACTAGCCCACATAGCCTCTATCACCGCCCTCACCTCATCCTATTTTCTTCAAATGGTATCATGCTCGAGTCTAAGCCCATACCACTCAATCTTGAGTGCCCCCATATCCTTTGAAATATGTGCCACTAGAACCTCAGTCGCATTCTGCTCCTATAAGGTGGCCCTCAGGTCTGCATCAACCTCCTTCTTCTCCTCCTCCCACAATGACCGCTCTATCCCCCACTTTTTCTCCCACTCGAATAACATATCCTGTACCTTCTGTAGCTCTTCTCAAAGTCACTCTTCCTTAGCCTCTACTGATAGATTCCCATGAAGCTCATGCCCAAAATAAAACTCCTCCACATCCCCCACCACCACCTCCCATAGCAAGGACCCCTCACCTAGCACATCCTCTCCCATGTCCATCACTGGAACATCCTCCATAACCACTATCCTCTTGCCACCTCCTCTCGATGGCCTCGCACCACTGCCCCCAAAATCAATCATCCACTTCCATATCGACAACATCCTCCATCCCCCTACCACCTCTAGTTGATGACACCATGCTGGCATCACTCACAACTGATCATGATCATCCTGATGCGGTCACAAATGCCTCATCAGTCAGTCCATCTCCATCTCCTCCTCCTCATCCAGCTCAAGTGATCCCGTCTCCTCCTCCTCACCCAGCTTAGGTGATCCCATCTCCTCCTCCTCCTCCACATCCTATACTGGCGATGCTGCTCTCACCCCATCGGGTAGACCTACATAGGGCAGAGATCCTACTATGTCCACCCACTCATCCACCATACCCCGCCTGGGCTCCCAAGTCTGCGTTGACCACCATACCTCATAATTCATATTCATCCTGACATTATCCATATCTAGGACATCAATCATCTCATCCAAAATCAAATCCAAGGGTGGCACCACAGGCCATGGCCCCCTATCTCCCCTCATCCTATAAATCTCCATGGGTGGCTTAGGTCGCCCCTGCACCAACCCAAACTATCGTTGCACCCTATAAAATGGAAAGTACTCCACCTCTATGATGTACTTCCCCACCATCCACCTACCACGTTGAATTCATGCCAAGTGTACAAAATCTTGATCCCAAATAGGCCCTCCTCGCCATGGCCTCCACCTCACATGCTCCATAGTCAACCGTCTCAGCTCCCCCCGATGGAACATCAAATCACCAGCATGATCCTGCCTCTTCTTCTCCATGTTTGATCATAATATCCTAGCATAGATCTTATCACACCCCTCACAAGAATGTGCATCATATGGTAAATTTGCAAACCTTAAGATCGTGATGTGCTCCCATGCCTAGATTTGTAGCAATGGCAGAACACTTAGTCCCATATTGTCCATCTTCACCACTCCATACAGATCCCAGTATACCTGTGTCAATAATATCGAAACCCATGCATATACCACCCTGATCTCCACCATGTCATACACAACCCCCATCATGTTCCAGTGAAATTTCACCCCTAAAGCATCAGGTAGCGTATGACTCGCAATCAGTAACATCGCCATCGCATGCCTCAATGACAACCACCTCTCCCTCTTCCTCAAATATTACATATAGTCCATCCCCTTATTTGCCTCTACTCACCTCCATCTCTCCCCAAAATCCCTCTCAAGAATCCCACCCCATGCCTCCTTCCCTGCCACTATCACCGTCACACCATCAATAGGCAATCGATATATCCGGTAGATGTCCTCCAATGTCATTGTCATCTCTCCAATCGGTAAATGAAAGGTGTTCCTGTCAGGATCCCACCTCTCACATAGTGCGGCCATATATGTGTGGTTCACATGAACCTCGCGCATCACCCATACTCCATAAAGCCCAATTTTCTTTAGCCACTCTACATCTGCCTCCTCCCACTGATCCTCTAATTCCTTCTTGCAAGTTCAAAGAAGATGACGTGTAAATACTTTCTTCACCTGCCATAACACACACCACATGTTAGAAATTACTCACATTTTTGTACATAATTTGTATACATAGGCATGTAAAATAAATGCATACATTTTTTTACTATTTTTAAGCATCACTAGATAGAAATTGCATCGATGTACATATACACTTAATTCAGTTTCTCATTCACATATTGCATTCCATCACATTTTGCATTCACACGCAAATCAAAAAAACATGAAAAATTCCACAAAAACATGCAAAAAAATGACAAAAAATTAGAAATTTGCACAAATCACGCCAAACCCATGTCCCAAAAATTCAAAACAATCCGAAAAAATCTGGTTTGCACCCTACATGTGTGAACCGTATAGTTCGTACCTCACATGTGCGAACCTCCAAAATCCAACAAAAATTACATGGCTGGGTGTGGAGATTTATGTTGATTCCAACCGTACCAAACACTTATGTGGAAAATGACAAGACATGTGTCAAAAATACAAAAAATGACATTCAAACCCTCCCCATTGGCATGCAAAATGATATAGTCAAAACTAGGTCAAAACATAAAACTCAAGGTAGATCGGGATACCCATTTGGCCCGTTAGCATGTCCCCTCACTCATTTTTCACCTACATGCCCACCCACATGCACTTTTTCCCACCCATCTTTCACATCACATCCCATGCACACTTCCTGATGCACCAAAAATAAAAATGAAAATCTAAACACAGACCAGGATACCCATTTCACCATTTTTACACATTGTGTACAAATTTTAATTATTTTCTACCCCCACCATTGTTTCACGATGTTAAAAGCAAAGTTTTATTTTTAAAACCCTCCCCCAAATCACACATATCGAAAAGCTAAAAAACACCTACCTCGGGTGTTCCTGCCCTCGTACTGGTACTGCCTGACACACTTGCCATCCTGCTTAACTCGATTCGAAACCTGACAGCACTTCGTTATATTTTTTTTCTCTCCTCCACCACTCCAGCTCCGTATGCATGCAAAAAATGACGTCAAAATTGAAAATTTACCCTTAAATAATCAATTTTTGGTGGGTTCGCACCCCACACGTGCGAACCGATAGGTTCACACCCCAATGGTACGAACCGATAGGTTTGCATGGTGATGTGCGAACCATCTGTATGACCCCCAAATTTCACCATTCACCTCGAGTTTCACCATGAACGCCATCCAATCCATCATTTCATCGATTTTTGTGCCAATTTTTTCCACATTTGCCCTGTGTTGTGGTTGATCCACAACACACCCCAAAATTGGGGACCCACCTTTTTGCAGGCTTGCAGAGAAGAATCTCGGTGACCCAGATGCTAAAATTGAAGAAAAGAGAAAAAAATGCCTAAGTGTTGAAAAGTGTCACGAAATCGCGACATGTCGCGAAATCGCAACTGGTCGCGCCATCGCTGCCGAAAACAGGAAAGTCGTCACGAAATCGCGACATGTAGCTCCATCGCTGCAGAAGAGGAGAGAAAAGAAAATTGAAAGTTGTCACGAAATCGCGACATGTCGCTGAGAAGAAAAGAAGTGGTGTCGCGAAATCGCGACATGCCGTTGAGAGGAAAGAAAATGGTCACGATTTCGCGACGTGTTTTGCCGAGGTGTACGGAAATGGAAAAACGTCGCGATATCGCGACAGGAAGCAGCTAAAGGACTCGAAGAGGAAAGACGTCGCGATTTCGTGACTGATTGCAGCAAAGGTGTACGGAACAGGAAATGGTAGCGATTTCGCGACGTGTTTTAGCAAATTGTACGGCACAAGGGAGATGTCGTGAAATCGTGACAGAAATGAAGACCATGCCCGAAGCAGAGAAATGGTCACGATTTCGTGACAGGTTTTGGCAAGGTGTACGAAACAGAAAAATGGTCACGATTTCGCGACGTGTTTCGGGGAAGCGTACGGAAAGAGAAAGCGGTAGCGATATCGCGACAGAAAGCTGCATGAAGGTCCGAGGGGGAAAAACGTCACGATTTCGTGACGTGTTTTGCCGAAGCGTACGGATGATGAAAAGTGTCACGATTTCACGACGTGTTTTGGCAAGGTGTACGAAAGCGAAAAAACGTCATGATATCGCGACAGGTTTGGCCAAGGCGTACGGAAGATAATAGCGGTAGCGATATCGCGATGGTTTGTGGCAAGCAGGTTCGGGAATAATAGCGGTAGCGATATCACGACGGTTTGTCGTAAGAGGGCAAGAGAATGATAATGGTCGTGATGTCGTGACGTAAAGTTGCCAAGGAGGCCCGACGGAGAAACGGTAGCGATTTCGCTACGCCTTGCGAAAAGAAGACTCAAAGTTCGGAACGGTAGCGATATCGCTACAAATTTCGTGAGGGCAATCATTTTAAAGAAAGCCCAAAGTAAAAGTGGTAGCGATATCGCTACGAGGGGCTGCCAAAGGAATACGGCCGGAAGGAGGGTAGCGATATCGCGACGTGTCACGATTTCGTGACATGTCGCGTTATCGCGGCTAAGAAGCTGAACAGGCGGTATGCAATTTTTGTCAGGATTTTCGTAGGAAAGCGTTACGGAAGGCGCAGGAAACGCAGGACACGTGGCGTACAAGTGTCGGAATTGCAGGAGCGTTACATGCAGGGGAAAACTTCGCGTGTTTGGGCATCCAGTATGAATTAAAAGCAAGGAAAAGCGGGAATTTGAAAGGTCATTTGCAGGAAGACGAAGTGAAGCGACAAAGGGAATCGAAGAGCCATTGCAGTACTATAAAACCAGAAATGCAGATTGAAGGAAGGGTTGGAAATTGCCGATTGCAGAGTTGCAGAGACAAGAGCTTCGTGCTATTCTGGGCCTGCACTTGGGCAATTTCCTTCTTTTTGTTCTGGAATATTTATGCCTGGAACATTCTTTGAATGTAATTGACATATCATTTAATACAAAATAACAGAGTATTGGCATCTCACTGATGAGAAAGAAGGAGTCATTTTGTGCATGCATGATTTAATGCTTTATCTTTCATTCCAGATTTCCGAGGCTTTTAGGTGAAGTTTAATGCAAGTGTGCTTGGTTGCTTCATGTGAATGCCTAAGTCTGGAATTACAGTAGAAACCCTAGAGACCAGCACCTAATTTATTTGGATTGTGCGAGTTGCAGGTTCATTAGATTAGGTTGCATGCATAAAACCTCAGTATCTTCGGTTTCATCAAATCGATGGCAGCATTCTGACTGTAGTTTAGTTTCTATGCATTTACTTTTCTTTATTTTCTTTAAACCCTTGCTTTATTTTTTGCAATTTAATTGCTATATCCAAGTTAATAACAGAAAATCCTTCAAAATCCAAGATCAATGCATATTCATTCACTTTGAGTCCACTGTAAATTGAAATTATATAAACCATCAGTGCCCCTTGTTAACATCTACTTGCAAACCCTAAGATATTCCTGGCATTTCATTTGAACAACATTATTTAAGCATAACAGGAACCTTGGAGAAAGTCATTTTCTTTGCAAGCAGAGGATTTTTTGGACTCAGATCCTACCGGAGAGTGTGCTTTCACAATCGGGTGAAAACACCACTCAACAGATTGGCGCTAGAAGGAGGGCGAATCGGTTTATCTATTTCAATTTTCATATCTGAATATTTTGTTCTTGATTTAATTCTGAAATTATTTACGGCTAAACTGCAACACTGTTTTGTGTTCGTTGCAGGTTTTCTTCGAACTAGCCGAGGGTTTCCTCAGGCAGGCTGGACCCACCACGCCGTATTGCGACCAGGTCTCAAACAACCGGAGAAACTATTTTTCACGACCTTACGGGTACTCCCAAGGGTAAAGCCAAGCAAGTCGTAAGCACTCCAGTAGCAAAAGGCCTGTTTTCTCCAGGAACGTCGAGTGGACCTACGCCAATAATATCCGTTGCCCCTAGTGTGCCTATAGTTAGTAATATTTCTACTGCTATTGTAGGTCTGTCTACATCAATTCTGAGTCAAATGGCTCAAGCTCCAGCAGCTCCTTGGTATGGAGCTAACAATACTCCTTTGAATATTGTTGGGGATATCCATGAAATCCCCAAGAACATTGAAATATTTCTGCCTAAATACAAGCCAGATGGCCTAAGAACATCAAAGGAACATATCCAAGCCTATAGGGATGTTTTAATTAGGTCGCAAGTTCAGCATGAAGATGTAGCCTCGTGGACTTTTCCCCATGAGCTTGGATCCGATAGCATATGAATGGTATATATGCTTGCCAATTGGTTCAATCACCTCTTGGACACAAATGGAAACTGCCTTTGTCAATCAATTTAGGTCACCCTTAGATCCCACAACTATTTACAATCAGTTTATTACATGCAAACGGGGCCAAGGGGAACCAATCCGAATGTTTAATCAGAGATTCCAAAAGAACTATAACAGAGCAATTAGACATTTTGCCATCGATCCTGCAGTAGCTTTGCAGATATATTTTGGGGCCTTGGACCCCATGACAGCCATGTTTGCAAGGCGTAATCCTCAGGTCACCACGCTGGCTTTGGCCTATAATGAAGCCATGACTATTGAGCAGCAATTGACACCGCAAGGCTACGGGTTCACCCAGATGCCTATGATGGGACAGTGTGCTCCATATGGTCAAGCTCCCCAGGCAAATCAACTCATGGCACCACAAATGCCAAGTTTGAACGCCTTCCCATACCAGCAGCCGTATCCACCAGCACCCGCATATGCACCCATTCCAATCCAACCAATCACAGCCATTCCACCTGTTCTTGCATTTTTGCAGAACAGTCAATCAACTACGCAGGAAACTAGTCAAGTCAATCCTCAAGCCATAGTTCCTATTCCGAATCCAATCCCGATTCAAGGTATCAATCCATATGGGAATCAAATTCCTCAGAACCCGACCCAAATGTGGAATCAAGACCCCATTAATTATGCGAATCCAATGGGGGTTAACAACAATGTGGTTCCACCGAAGGATGTCTTTTCGCAAGTCGAAGAGCTCACGAAACTAGTCCATAAACTAAGTAATGACAGGGTTCAACAACAGAAGCATGAGTCCCGTGCCCCTCACCCAGGTCAGAATTTTAACAATAGAGGGAGGCACTGGAACACCAAGCCAAACAATGGGGGAGTTCCTGCTCCCATTGCTAATCAATTAGATGCTTCTGCAGGCCCTAGCCAATCCAATTCTCTTTTGAATCTTTCAGATTTGGCATGGGAAAGAGGGTGCAGGTTACATAACACAAAAGAACACAATGAGAAGAATTGTCCTAAGATTGCTAGATACACTCATTGTCTTCAAGCACAAGTTGATGATTTGGAACTAGTATCAAATGAGGATCCATCGTATCAGCAAGATGAAAATATTATGGTGATGGAAATAGTATATCACCAAGAGGGTGAGAGCGAGGAGGAAGAAGACGAAGTTTTGGAATAGGAGGTGCAAGCTTTTCGAGATTTCAGAAAGGGGACTCATGGGTACCATTTGAGGAGTAAGTCTAAAGCCCCTAAAACCTCATCAACACCTCCAAACAATTCTATTCTTCCTCCAGATACAAAGGCAAGTAACAACCCTCCCCCTCCACTCAGAAGAGAAATGTCTAATGACGTCCAGAAGACAGTCAAATTCGAAAAACCAAATTATGACGTAGTGGAGGATATGAAGAAGTCCAAATCTAGCCTTTCATTTCTGGACGCAGCTAAATTGCCTGGTCAAAAGGAGGCGTTGATAAGAGCTTTGAACTCACCTGATCCGATGTGGAAGGAAAAAAGAGCTGAATCCCATCTGATTTTGCGAAAGGAGAGAAGGGATGTCCCGCCATTCTTATTAACTCTGAGAATTGCGGGTAAGAACTTGCATAATTGTTTGGTAGACACAGGAGCCACGAGCAACCTCATGCCTACGGAGATATGTCAAATGCTGGGTCTACAACCGGTTTCATCCAAATGCACGGTCTTGCAATTGGACCGTTCAGAGGTAAATGTAGTAGGGACCTTATATGATGTCAAGATTCAATTAAATTCTGAACCCAGGGTCCAACAGGTTGTAGACATTTTGGTGGTTAACATCCCAAGTAGGTATGGAATGTTACTTGCGAGAGATTGGATGAAAACGCTGAATGGCTATTTTGCAACAGACTGCTCGCATATGTGGCTGCCATGGAAGGGCATTGCTAACCAAATCAGAGTGGAAAATGAACCGAGGCTTAAGGAGATTATAACGGATTTTAACAAGCCGAATGAGGTTCAGTTTTCTGAGCCAGACCTAGGGGTCTATGCTCTTGATGTTGAGAAAGCTGCTGATGAGCTTAAAGAAGAAGTGTGTCATGGTGGTTCTTCTGAGGAAAAGGATTACACGTGGTTGCTCAAGTTTGATGGATCAAAGTCTAGACAGGGAGCAGGAGCTGGAGTCGAGCTCACTGGTCCAGGAGGTAAACCATTATTAGCTGCCTACAGACTACAATTTCCTTGCACAAACAATGTGGCAGAATACGAAGCATTGATCTATGGTTTACGTCTAGCATTGAGCAAACATGTTAAATGCTTGAAGGTTTTGGGAGATTCTGAGTTGGTTGTCAAGCAAATCAAAGGACAGTATACATGCCGCGACAAAATACTGAGCCTTTATAGGACTAGGGTTATGGACCTCATGGAGGAGTTTGATGCATTCAACATAGCCCTTATTTCTAGGAAAGGAAATCGAATAGCAGACTCTCTTGCAGTCGTCACGGGCATGTTAAACCCGGTGGATATAAAAAGATGTAAAAAATTTTCCATCGAGCTGGTTCCTTGTCCATCAATACCTGATAATGTGAAGAATTTCCAGGTTTTTGAATGTGACAGGCACATCTTCAAGTTTGTCACAAACTCGGGTATTTTTGAAAATCAGGTGATTGATGAGGAACAAAGGTGGCAGGATGAAACAGAAGAAAGTGAAACTGCGTATCAATCCAACAAAATTCCCAAAGATGTGGTTTCATTAGAAAAGATGTTCGACATGGAATGCAAGAACAAGAAAATAAAAAGAGTCCCACTCCCCAATGATGCATGCGATTCAATTAATTTGGGGAGTGCAGACAATCCAAAGGAGGTGTACATAGCAAAGGCATGTAGAGAGGAAGAAAGGAGCAATATAATACGAGGCTTTGAAGCATTACATAGATTGTATTGCTTGGAACTACAATGAGCTGAAGACTTACAACCAGAACATTATCACGCATACCATCCCTTTGAAGCCAGACTCCAAGCCTTTTAGGCAAAGACAACGAGTTGTTAACCCGCTATTGGAGCCTTTGATCGAAAAGGAGGTTAGAAGATTATTGGAAGCGAAAATCATTTTTCCTGTTAGGCACTCAACCTGGGTGGCCAACCTCGTTCCAATGAAGAAAAAGAGTGGAGAGATTAGGCTGTGCATAGATTTTCGAAATCTTAATAAAGCCTCTCAAAAAGATAATTATCCATTACCATCAATCGATGAAATTCTGCAAATGGTAAATGGATCTGAAATGATGTCCTTTCTCGATGGATATTCTGGGTACAACCAAGTTCTTATACATCCAGATGACAGGATGAAAACAGCCTTCACTACCAAGTGGGGGACATTTGCATATAAGAGAATGTCGTTCGGACTGTTAAACGCTGGTGCAACTTTTCAACGCGCCATGGATTACGCATTCAAAGGGCTAATAGGCAAATGCATCATCGTGTATGTGGATGATATCCCAGTTTTCTCGAAGAAGAGAGAGGATCATGTTAAAGATTTGAAGAAAGTGCTTCAAAGATGCAGAGAACATGGAATTTCCTTAAATCCCAAAAAGTGCATTTTCGGAGTAACGAAAGGGAAATTGTTGGGTCACATCATTTCAAAAGAGGGCATATCCATCGACCCAGAAAGGATACAAGCTATCCAAAACCTACCTCTCCTGAGCAATAAAAAAGAACTGAGATCTTTCTTTGGACAAGTCAATTTTGTGAGGAAGTTTATCTCTAGCTTTGCTTGAGATAGCCAAACCTCTCGAACCGGATGCTCAAGAAAGATGTGGATGTAAAATGGAACGAGGAAAGTAGAGTGGCTTTCCAGAATATCAAAGATGCCATTTCCAGAGCCCCTGTCCTTATAAGCCCAGATTACTCCAAGCCTTTTTATATTTACGCTTTTGCATCAAAACACTCCTTTGCGAGTGTATTAACCCAAAAAGGTGAGGATAGTGCCGAAAAACCCATTGCATTTTTAAGTGCCCCTCTGAAAGACGCTCAATTAAGGTATTCAATCCTTGATAAGCAAATGTACGCACTTTTTAAAACTCGTGAAAAAATTTAGGCACTACATCGTGCACAGCAGAATTATCGCCATCGTGCCCGATTCTGCTGTCAAGACCATGTTTTTACAGAATGAACTAGGTGAGAAGAGAGGAAAATGGATTTCAACCATCCAAGAATTTGATCTCGAAATCCAACCAATGAAACTAGTTCGAGGACAAGGACTGGCAAAGGCGATCGCAGAAAATAATCCGCAAATAACAGGTCAATGCTCAAATACAGAATACATGGCTAAGGACGACTGGTATGTTGATATTGTGCATTTTCTATTGACTGGTAAGTGTCCTTCTAATCTGAATTCAACACAGAGAAGAGCTTTAAGGCTTAAGTCTGTTAACTATCTAATAAAATCTGGTGTGCTTTACAGGAAGAATCATGAAGGCATCTACCTGAGGTGCTTGAACAAAGAAGAAGCTGCCGGGGTGTTGCAGGAATTTCACGGGAAAAATGGAACTGGTCATGGTGCAGCCAACGCTACAACACATCAAATCCTGAGAGCAGGATACTACTGGCCACATATTTTCAAGGATGCGCATACCCATGTACGATCTTGTCACATCTGTCAAGTGGCTGCAAATAGAGAAAGAAATGCAGCCATGCCGTTGCGTACCTGTAGTCGAAATGAGACCATTTGCACAGTGGGGACTAGATTTCATCGGGGTTATTAACCCAAATTCTTCTGATTCTCACAAATTCATTTTGACAGCTACAGACTATTGTACAAGGTGGACAGAGGCGATTCCTACTAAACATGCCACCACAGATGTTGTGATTAAATTTCTTGAGGATCAGATTATAACAAGATTTGGAATGCCCGACTCTATTGTCGAGTGACAATGGTAAAGCTTTTATTTCTACACAATTTGCAGATTGGGCATATGATAACAAAGTGAGCTTAAAGTTTGCATCCAATTACTATCCTCAAGGAAATGGGTTGGCCGAGTCTTCAAATAAGAATTTGTTGAATACTATTAAGAAGTTGCTGGAAAAGAACCCTCGGGATCGGCACAGCCAACTAAAGTTTGCCCTTTGGGCAGATAGGACCAGAGTGAAAGAGTCCATAGGGAATACTCCCTATCATTTGGTCTATGGGCAAGACCCGATATTTCCAGCAAATTTGAAGTTGCAGACCTTACATTTCATACAAGAGTACTTGGGGACAGATGATCAAGTTGAAGCCAGGTTGAGCCAGTTGTTGCACCTTGATGAAAAGAGAGAAGAGGCCATGAATCACATGAATAAACACCAGGCAGTTGTCAAAAGGTGGTTTTGACAGAAGGGCCAAAGTTAAATCATTCAGAATTTCAGATTTGGTATTACTATGGGACAAAAGACATGAGGAAAAAGGGAATCATCAAAAGTTTGATTGTCTTTGGTTGGGCCCATATCAGATTTCAGAGATTCTTGGGAAGAATACCTTCAGGCTAAAAACATTAGAAGGGGAAGATTTCATGCTACCGGTTAATGGGCAGATTTTAAAGCATTATTTTAGCCCTTAGGTTGTGAGACTTTGATATTATTCTTTTGGTTTTGGTGATGGATTTTCAGATTTTGTTTTTATTGTTTAGGATTGTTAGTTTAGTTAGGATTTTGATTATGGGTTTGATTTCAATTGACATGTGTGTTAATTTTTATAATAAAAAAATAGAAAATTGAGATGTCAACTTATGTTTAAGGATTAGGAGAATATGAAGTATTGGAATTGTCTTGTAAAAGCTCCACAAATAGCATAAAACATTTTTAAGTTATATTGTTTGATTTTGTGATACATGAAAGAGTCAGTTTTGCATAACAAATCATTTCATTTGCAATTCAAGAAATAATGCATTCATGTTCCATCTCACCCTACATACATTTCACCTTAGTTACATATGCATCTTAGGTACAAGCCATTAAAGTATGTCAAATCCTCTTAGGGTTGTGTTATAACATATATGTAAGTAGCTCCTAAGGTTGGAAACTGAGTCTTGAGATATCTAGAACCAAGCACGTCTCATACATTAAAAAGGATCTTGAGCAAAATGATCAAAACCTAACTTGGAAGGAAAGGTTGGGCGAAAGAAGTTATTCATGTCTATCCTATTATGCAACATGATCCTTAAAACAGTGGTTTTAACCACTTCCATTAAGCCTAAAGCCTAAAATCAGAGTAGTAAGGATAGGGTTAAATCCTCATCGAACTTAGGTTGAGGATCCAATTCCCCAAAGCTTTGATTTGACCCACATGGAGTAGTAAGGATAGGGTATAAATTCTCATCTCGGTTGGTTGAGAATCTAATTCCCCAAAGCTCTTATGTCTCATTTCATAATCAGTCTTGGATTGTAAGGATCGTACTATTTGTCCTCTGCAAGGGATGGGTAGTCATCCCCAAGGTCTAAGTAACAAAATTAATATTTTCCATTTACATCTAAAGTTTGGATTGTAAGGATCGTACTACATGTCCCTAACCAGGATGGGTAGTCATCCCCAAGGTCTAAGAATTAAAATATATATATATATAATAAATATATATATATATATAATAAATAAATTTTTCCCATCTCATCTTTATTTTGGATTGTAAGGATCGTACTATTTGTCCTCTGCAAGGGATGGGTAGTCATCCCCAAGGTCCAAAGAAATGGAGATAAGTTTTGGATTGTGGGGTTAGATATGCCCATGCATGGCATCATGTCTTGCCTAAAAAACAAGACCACTGATTGTCTAGAGGATTAGACTAGCATGACCATTTCTTCCATAACTGGTTTAATTATTTTGCTCAAAGTGAGGTAATGAACTCTAAATCAGAATAGTAAGGATAAGGTTAAACTCTCATCTCGGTTGGTTGGGAGTCTGATTCCCCAAAGTTCTGATTTCACATTCACTTGCACATGGGTTCTAGATAGTAGGGACTCATAACCAACTTTGGGATACAATAAGGTAATGAACTAGTGGATCCTAAGAGGGTTTGGCAATCTTGAATGCTTGTACTTAGTATTAGAAGAAGTACCATGCCTTTTATGGAAGCAAATCTCCTTGCACATTCATTAGGGTACATAAATCATTCACCATCCCATATATGCATTCATGCAAAACTGATAATGGAATGTTGATCAATTTCAAACGATAGGGAATGAAAACACATTGCACACACTGAGCTAATACTTGATGATTCCGATGATTCATGTACTTCTGATCTTTGGGCATTTGTTATTTTGCTTATGTGCTAACATATATTTGCGAGTTTGTGATATGTTTCAGGTTGGGTTCTTACTAAAATGCTCAAGAGCATTTGACAACAGAGTCGCCATTTGTTGTGGTTGATCCACAACACACCCCAAAATTGGGGACCCACCTTTTTGCAAGCTTGCAGAGAAGAATCTCGGTGACCCAGATGCTAAAATTGAAGAAAAGAGAAAAAAATGCCTAAGTGTTGAAAAGTGTCGCGAAATCGTGACATGTCGCGAAATCGCGACTGGTCGCGCCATCGCTGCCGGAAATAGGAAAGTCATCGCGAAATCGCGACATGTAGCTCCATCGCTGCAGAAGAGGAGAGAAAAGAAAATTGAAAGTTGTCGCGAAATCGCGACATGTCGCTGAGAAGAAAAGAAGTGGTGTCACGAAATCGTGACATGCCGTTGAGAGGAAAGAAAATGGTCGCGATTTCGCGACGTGTTTTGCTGAGGTGTACGAAAATGGAAAAACGTCGTGATATCGCGACAGGAAGCAGCTAAAGGACTCGAAGAGGAAAGACGTCGCGATTTCGTGACTGATTGCAGCAAAGGTGTACGGAACAGGAAATGTTAGCGATTTCGCGACGTGTTTTAGCAAATTGTATGGCACAAGGGAGATGTCACGAAATCGTGACAGAAATGAAGACCATGCCCGAAGCAGAGAAATGGTCACGATTTCACGACAGGTTTTGGCAAGGTGTACGGAACAGAAAAATGGTCGCGATTTCGTGACGTGTTTCGGGGAAGCGTACGGAAAGAGAAAGCGGTAGCGATATCGCGACAGAAAGCTGCATGAAGGTCCGAGGGGGAAAAACGTCACGATTTCACGACGTGTTTTGCCGAAGCGTACGGATGATGAAAAGTGTCACGATTTCGCGACGTGTTTTGGCAAGGTGTACGAAAGAGAAAAATGTCACGATATCACGACAGGTTTGGCCAAGGCGTACGGAAGATAATAGCGGTAGCGATATCACGACGGTTTGTGGCAAGCAGGTTCGGGAATAATAGCGGTAGCGATATCGCGACGGTTTGTCGTAAGAGGGCAAGAGAATGATAATGGTCACGATGTCGCGACGTAAAGTTGCCAAGGAGGCCCGACGGAGAAACGGTAGCGATTTCGCTACGCCTTGCGGAAAGAAGACTCAAAGTTCAGAACGGTAGCGATATCGCTACAAATTTTGTGAGGGCAGGCTCAAAGTAAAAGTGGTAGCGATATCGCTACGAGGGGCTGCCAAAGGAATACGGCCGGAAGGAGGGTAGCGATATCGCGACGTGTCACGATTTCGTGACATGTCGCGTTATCGCGGCTAAGAAGCTGAACAGGCGGTATGCAATTTTTGTCGAGATTTTCGTAGGAAAGCGTTACGGAAGGCGCAGGAAACGCAGGACACGTG
Organism: Wollemia nobilis; assembly: GCA_028583015.1. Classification (NCBI taxonomy): domain Eukaryota; kingdom Viridiplantae; phylum Streptophyta; class Pinopsida; order Araucariales; family Araucariaceae; genus Wollemia; species Wollemia nobilis. The sequence goes on along the minus strand of JAQPPZ010001316.1, from coordinate 1,487,454 downwards.
GCGTACAAGTGTCGGAATTGCAGGGGCGTTACATGCAGGGGAAAACTTCGCGTGTTTGGGCATCCAGTATGAATTAAAAGCAAGGAAAAGCGGGAATTTGAAAGGTCATTTGCAGGAAGACGAAGTGAAGCGACAAAGGGAATCGAAGAGCCATTGCAGTACTATAAAACCAGAAATGCAGATTGAAGGAAGGGGTTGGAAATTGCCGATTGCAGAGTTGCAGAGACAAGAGCTTCGTGCTATTCTGGGCCTGCACTTGGGCAATTTCCTTCTTTTTGTTCTGGAATATTTATGCCTGGAACATTCTTTGAATGTAATTGACATATCATTTAATACAAAATAACAGAGTATTGGCATCTCACTGATGAGAAAGAAGGAGTCATTTTGTGCATGCATGATTTAATGCTTTATCTTTCATTCCAGATTTCTGAGGCTTTTAGGTGAAGTTTAATGCAAGTGTGCTTGGTTGCTTCATGCGAATGCCTAAGTCTGGAATTACAGTAGAAACCCTAGAGACCAGCACCTAATTTATTTGGATTGTGCGAGTTGCAGGTTCATTAGATTAGGTTGCATGCATAAAACCTCAGTATCTTCGGTTTCATCAAATCGATGGCAGCATTCTGATTGTAGTTTAGTTTCTATGCATTTACTTTTCTTTATTTTCTTTAAACCCTTGCTTTATTTTTTGCAATTTAATTGCTATATCCAAGTTAATAACAGAAAATCCTTCAAAATCCAAGATCAATGCATATTCATTCACTTTGAGTCCACTGTAAATTGAAATTATATAAACCATCAGTGCCCCTTGTTAACATCTACTTGCAAACCCTAAGATATTCCTGGCATTTCATTTGAACAGCATTATTTAAGCATAACAGGAACCTTGGAGAAAGTCATTTTCTTTGCAAGCAGAGGATTTTTTGGACTCAGATCCTACCGGAGAGTGTGCTTTCACAATCGGGTGAAAACACCACTCAACACCCTGCATCTTCATCAAACATCACATCACCACTTTTATTCACCGTCATCACCAATTCATCACTTGATGATGCTGGAGCATCCAGTGGTGTAAGAGTGATCTTGCATTACCCAAAAAAAAAAATTTAAAAAAAAAAATTGTAATTTTTTTTATTTTGTAAAACTAGTTTAACTTGCAGGAGATTTTTGAAGGTCTTAAAGGTCGAATTTGAGGATGTTGGGTAGACTTGATCCTGCTTAGATCGTTTCATGACGTTTCCGAAAACATGTTGTAATAGTCAATCGGGTCAATGAGTGCGAAGTTATGACCTCGACAAGTTGCCCCCAAAATTCAAATTTGAATTTGAATGGTTTTAGGTGGGAAAAAGGGAAAACAGGGTATTTGAGGGAATTTTTGAAATTGTAAAGGGGCTTCTTCTCTTGTATCCTTATTTTTGGCATGAAAGTAATGAAAGGTTTGATTCTCTAACTGGTTCAAAGGAAAAATACATGTGTATCATTTGTTTGGTGTTGCTAGTGTAACGTGATCTACACCACTTGAGGGGGTTATGATCTATCACATCAAAATCCACCTTGCACATGATCAAACAATCAAACACATTCCAATCATGGATACAAAAAATTCCTACAAATATTTTTGCTAACGATTATTTCAAAGACCAAAATTCCAACACAAAACAAAACAATGTTTGCCAAAATCTCAAAACACCTATGTTTGTAGACGCCACATGGATTCCAATCTTCATAGTGGTAGGCATAAGACCACTTTTGAATGAAGATCCTAAAGTTCTACCTAGAAAAATTTAACAAAAAACATCTTGTTTCGTCCAAAATTAAAACATTTCTAGTTGATCATAGTGCAAGGTAATCATGCGATTCCCCCAAAAAAGCAACCATTCACAAAACCATTTTTTTATCAATGCATCTCTTTCACAAACCATCAATCATCATCAATCCATATCATCAGTTTTTGTACTAAACCGTGTTTCACACACTCCAGTACAAAAAGGGGCAAAATGTAGATACCAAAAAGTTGCACATTGTCTCTCTTCCCATTTTTGCGATCAATCAATTTGTAAAACCCTTGAAAATTGCATAAATTGACCCAAAAATACTATTCACCACCATTAGCCCCTTTGTGCTAGCTAAGCCCCTTCCTACGCTTAACCTTAGGTCCTCATGTGACCTCATGCCAACTCAACTAAGGTTGAAACCTTCACCATGGTCAAAAATCACTTTATGATAAAAAAGTCAACATTTTGGTCAAATTATGCTTTATGGCTAATATCATGCTTAATTAGATCTAATCTTGATTTAATTAAGAGCCTCCATCTCACCTAGTCTACTTTGACTAGCCTAGCCTATCCTAGCCTTGCCACCTCTCCACCCAGATATTTCTCCACCCCACATGCCCCTGGGTCATTAATGTAAGATGGAGACTTTTGCACATAAAAATGATTATTTAATGCTAAGATATTTCAATAAAGGTAAATATTGATTGCAAATTGATATTTATCCCTAATCATCATTACTTTTGTATGGGTGAGATATTCTCTCACCCAACCTCATTTATGACCCAGGACACCTCAGGGGACACCTCTTTGGTGGACACCTCACCATTGCCACCTCATAGTGGACACCTCATCCCCTTTTCTCTCACCCTGGCCCACTCTATAAATAGAAGGCCATTTTCACAATTTTAGAATAACACACTTTTGCATACCGAAACTCTTCCAAAATCACTACTGCCATGACATCCATCATACATCCATCACACAACTAGCATACAAGCATCACAATCATTTTATATCTTGCATATGCCCATTTTATGAGTGAGACAGGTTCATTTCACCATTAGGATTTGTAGTTTAGAAGTTCTACAAGAAAAAGTACATCAAAAGAACCAATCAAGAGCATCCAGGGACCCCATCTGAGCAATTCGGCTTCAAAAGAGACGGTTCGCACCTCACACGTACAAACTTGGTGGTTCGCACCCTAGGAGTGTGAACCTTTGTAATCAACACCAAAAACATCCGAATAGGTAATAGTATATTTGTTTTCAATATTTTGTTGGTTTTTACAAGTAATTTCATGTTTTAATTAGTTTTAATGAGTCTTTTGTTTGTATAACCATGGGGTTTGACTGAGGCAGATCCCCAATGCACTAATAGGTTTTTACAGGTTCACAAGTCCATCAAAGCATTAGGAAGCATCCAATAAGTGGTGGCTCACAAGCAATAAGCCCACATACATTGAGGAACCCAAAAATATGAGTCGTGTTGTCTTTGTACCACATCTGAAAGGGCTTCCTAAGGGAATATCCTATTGTAGCCTTCAGGGCAATATTGTAAAAGGATATCACCTCTTGTAACCCCTTTTATGATTATCAATACAAATATAGTAGATTCTTTGATATTGAATGAATTTCTTAGTGTCTTTTTGGTAGTTTCACAAATATGCTCATAACATATACTCAAATATGTTTATAACACATGCTCAAATCTTCTCATAACACATTCTCAAATTTCTCATAACACATGCTCAAATCTGCTCATAACACATGCTCAAATCTTGTATACAAAAACAATGTTCATCTATTTCCAAATCTTGCATAATGATGTCATCAAGTGCTTTATCTAATCTTCAATGTGCTTTATTTAACTAAAGTAGTTTAGACATATTCTACCCAAAATTTGTTTAACCTTTTGAACATATAGAGAATGATATGCACTAACAAATCCTTAATATATTCTTCACATTCATTAAGTCTATCGCTTTCACATATCTCACATTTATTCCATTCTAAAGGTAGCTCTAGTCTAGCACTTGATAGTTGACCTGGTTATTGTTGAGTTGCACCTTTACTTCAATACCAATCATAATGCACATGTCCTTCTCATCTACTCACAAAATCAATAAAGCTAGTGCAAAGATTTGCTTCACAAAACTGGTCTTTAACACTTGCAAGCTTACTCTCATATTTCACTCAAATTCAATGCACCAATTTTCTCTCAAACCCTTGCTCTCATATTTCCATTTTTGCTTCTCTATGATAATCTCAAATCAAAATACATTCATGATCCCTCACTTATCCTTTTGTAAAAACAATACATAAAAAACTAATCTTGAAATACACAATATCTACTTATATCTCCCACTATAAGGTCAATCAATATTTAATTACTCCACAATAGAAAAATTATTAGAATGTGTCTTTTGGTTTCCAACGTCAAACATAAAATCTCTTCTTCCACACAAAAAATAAATCATGCATGAGACTCGAACCTGGGTATCTCTCCTCCAAGTATTACCAACACAATGCCAACTACAGTGGATACACTACCTATTGAGAGGAATCGTCAACGCCCTAGACTTGAGGTAAATACGTCAGCCAATACTCTCTTTATCATGCTACCATTTCCTATCTTCCAACATATTTTGCGTAATAGTGATTTCCAAGCAGCAACCTAAAACTTTCCATGATTTAATTTGCCCATCCAATTTGTGCTCCACTAATGGCTTTATCAGATGAAATTTTGCTTATAGTAATGAAACACTCAACTCTAAATGCTTTCTCTCACTCTTCCAAACATGCAAACATAACATATTCTTTGCAAGGCTTTTCTAAGTCTTCTTCTAGCATGTTTTCATAACCCTAACAACTTCACTATCTCTCTTCTGCTTTATCACAAACTGTGAATACTCCTCAAATATCAATGGTTTCCACTGTTGTGGAACAACGTCAACTCCCGACACAGAACTCCCTCAAATGGCAATAATGAATTCTCATGGATGATAGCAACAAATTACAATCTTGATTACTAAAAAAAACTTTTTTGAAATGGGATGAAAAACTTCTTCAACAGGTGACAATGGACTCTCAATATAAATAATGAAAGATATTGACAAATGATAATTTATAATTCTCATAGATGATACTAAAATATTTCCCAAATGGCAATGAAATACTTCTCTTCAAATGGAAATAAATAACCACACATAATTCTTTTGACTAGCAATAAGTAATCCTCACGACACAAACTTCTTTTCAAATGACAATATATGACTTACATAGACCTCAATGAATGACTTATAGAATTCTTCCACACAACTCAATGTATGAATCGCAGAACTCTTTCATACAACTCATAAATTACTTCACAAAATTCTTTCACACAACTCAACGAATGAATCATAGAATTCTTTCACACAACTCAACAAATGACTCACATAATTCTTTCATACAACTCAACGAATGAATCACATAATTATTTCACACAACTCAACAAAATGTACTTACTATGGCAATAAATTATGACTCCCATAGACAATAATAGAGAGCACTTGAAAACAACAAACAATGACACCCATGAATGACGAACGAAAAGACTCACAAATAGTAAACGAAAATACTCGCAAACGATGAACAAAAAACTCACAAAATATCAATGAACGACATACACGATGGTTGCGAAATACTGACAAACAATGACACCCACAAACAATAAACAAGGAAGCTCACAAACAGTGATGAATGACACTCATGATTGGCAGTGAAGGAGACACTCCCGAATGACGAACAACATAGCAATTTTCTCATCCACTCCAACATTTTTCAATGCACTTCAATCTCATATATATACTCTTCTTCATGTGGCACTTTTAAGACGTCGGCTTATAATCTCAACCTTTCACTTCATATAAAATATTTAAATCATTGATTTAAATATTTAACCTTTACTTTAATATATCCCACTCTAATATTTAAATATTAAAGTTCACACTTTGTCTTTTGCATACTTTTCTTAAACACATCATGATTTTATTTCTACCATAACAAAATTTGACATCAATAACAACTGCTATCAACCAAAGTAACATTTGATATAAATGACAACTCAAATATTCCAACAACATTCCATGTCTAAAGTAAATTTTATGCTCTCTAATGTGTTGGTAAAAGAGAATAACTCATAATACTATCTTGATATATATTTCATGGATATAAAGATACATATATAATTTATTACATGGTGATCTTATAGGAGAGTAATCTCATATAAATCTTAAAGTAATAGGATAATGGGAAGTTCTAAAAAAATAAATTATCAACATTTAATGTGAAGATGGAGGAAAAATATACAATAATTTAGAACATTATGAAATAAAATTTATGATGTTATAACCTAGCATCCCCCCCTTATTGCATTATTTTAGAGAGAAAATAATGGAATAACTAACCCCTCTAAATATGGAGATAAGAGTGAAAATTTGACTTCGATATCTATGTTTTATGTATCATCTCTATGAATTACTTATGTGTTAACAAAATATTTGAGTTTATTTTATAATATTTATAAAATACTTCTTTGATTTGATTCCATTCCATAATATCCATCCATCCCTAATTCAACTATATCTTCATGTAGTTTCTCTAAGAAATGTTCAAGCAATTTTCAAATGTATGTTTGTGTGTAACACAATATCAACAACTATTTTTTGGGGAAGATATATATTGTGTTGTAAGATCGACTTATAGATTTCTATTTTTTTCTTGTCTATTTTTGTTCATACCATTATATCCAATTCTTGTAGTATCACAAAACCTATCATCAATATGTAAATTATATTTGTTACAATTTATTTCTATACTATTGTTGCTATCTCAAACAACCTAAAAGTTATTAATATCACAACTGAAGTCCTTTGTTTGAATATTGCTTGTATTACAAGCAATTTCTTTCTTTATGATCATATCACTTGTATCACACATGAAATTTTCATCAAGTTATGTGTATTGCAACCAATTTTTTTTTGTGTGATAAGATCACCTATATCACACATAATATTTTTCATCAAGGGCTTATATATGAATTTGACTAAATCAATAGAAAGTGTAATAACTTTAACCCCCTTTTCAATTGCTTTATCAAGATGAAGACTTATATAAGTCTTAAGTGTGGAAAAAATATCATCATAAGCTTCTTGAAAGAATAATTATAAATATTTTGGACCATCAGTTATTTTGGCAATAATTTGTATCCAAGTTTTAATCATTGTATATTTTACATCTTCCTTTGTATCAATAATTAGACCTTCACTTTGATTTTGTGTTGCTTTCTCTAAACTATTTAGATTCATCATTTTATTTCTCATATTTTTGGCCATTAAAGTTCTATATCCTTTGTGATTGTTAGATAATATTTGTACTTTTTGGATTAGAGATAGAGGTGTAATGGCATCTAAAGAAAATAGTCTATTTATGTAGGATGCAATACCTTATAATTTTCCTTTTCTTGAAATAAAGCATATTTTATATCCATTAACAATTTGAAAATCAACAGAAAGTACTTTATCCATAATTTAAGAAACATAAAATAAATTGTTTGTAAGCCTTGGAATATATAGGACATTTATAATGGTGCATTCTACTAAAGGAAATTTGAGGGAAATAATTGGTATTCATTTTATATTATAACTTGGGTTATCTTCCATTGTCATTGGTCAACCCTCTATTTATTGAAAATTGTCAAACCATTATACATTGTCACCCATATAATTACTAGCTCTTGAATCAACATATTAGTTATTGCCACTAAGTTTTTTGTGTTATTAATACCTTATATGTTATTTATGGTTTTCATCATAATTAGATTCAAGTTCTTCTTGTGTTAGTTCTTGTACTACATATCAATTTTGTGAAGGATATTTTGATATATATCCCTAATTTAATCTTGGTAAACTATTTAGATTTCTATATTGTTCTTGTGGTCTTGTTTGAGAAGTTCTTGATTGGTTTTAATTATTCAAAGCATTATATCTGCAAAATATAGTATCATGATTTCCATATTTCTCACATATGTAACATTATCTTCTTCTCTATTCAAGTTGATTTTGTGAAGAAGATGAGGATGGATTAGTTGAAACTCTAGTATTTTTTCTTTTCTACAAATTAGAGCACTGTTTAAATAATCATCTCTTAATTGTATTTCCAGTTCATGTTGTAGAATATTTATTGCTAGAAACTTGAAAAGAAGTTACCAAAAAACTATATGAATTAGGTAAATCATGTAGTACAATTGATACTAATGGATTATCATCAATCCTTTATCTTAAGGTGTTAATTTTACCTTTATTTTTTTAATCATTTGAAGAAAATATTCTAAACTTTATTATCTAGCATTTGCAATGTGTATAATTGAGACTGTAAGTGATGAATAGTTGCTTGATTTCTACTTTCAAAAATTGTGCATAGGATGTTCTAAGCATATTTTGATGTATTAACTTCATTAACTTCCTAATAGAATTATTAATTTGGCCCTGTTATCTTTTTCTTCAAAATCCATTTGTGCAACCAACTCTTTGGGATATGGTTCATATCTTGATACTATATCCCAACGTTCCTCACTTTCTTCTTAAATGGAATGAAGTTTAGACCTTTTAATTGTTGTGATTCTAAAAGGCATAGTTTAGGAGTTCTCATTTTGAATTTTTTCTTATAACTCAAAATATGAATGTCTCTCTATGAATGTATAATCATCAAAAATATATTTTTAACTACCTTATGGATCCTAATTTAAATCTCAAAATAATACTCCCTTATAAATCCCATTTAAATGCAATATAGTTGTTTAAAAAAAAAACTTTAACTTTATAAAGAGTTTCAACTTAAAAACTTTTTATTTTCATAATATTTTTTTAATATTGGTAAAATAGGGTTTTTGAAAGGGCCCAAACCCTTTTACAAGCCTAGACTAATATATCTAGTATTACATTCCATATTTCCTCTTACAAAAAACTTTAATACATACTACAATCATCATACACATTCTGATAATAAAAACCCACAACTAACATTTATTTTATTTCAACTACCAAAACTTTAATACATTCCATCACATTGGCTCTTTAATTTATATTAACACATAAACACATCAACATACTCTGGAACAATAATAAAATTTCATAGCAAAACCCATATAGGACTAGACCAAATGAGCTAAATATGGTTTAATTAACTAGCCTCTTTTTCCTCCATAGACAAATTTCTCATAATCCTTTCAGCTACAAGTTGACAAATCTTGGATATCTCCAAAGAAAATAGCCACAGAAAGTATAATTTCACAAATATCCAAAAAAAAAATTACTATGGGCATTCTGAACATGGGTACTTTTACCAATTGGTATGAATTTCTAAATATCTTCCTCCCTTTGCCACTAAATGGAGTACATTTGGATGTATCCCATTTGGTGATATCCATAATTTATCTTCCTCTTTGATAGATCCCTAGTTGGCTAGCCAATCAACCATCCTATTTCCTTCTCTATAGATATGTACCACTTGAAATTCTTCTAAAGTATTTAGGTATCATAATGTATCTTTTACTATGTTTTTTGTTGTATAGCTCTTCACTAATATTTTGTTGAGGAAATTAACAATATTTTGTGAGTATCCCTCAATTATTAATATCTTAGCCCACAACTAAACTGTCATATTTACTCCTTCCAACACTACTCTAGATTTCACCTAATGACTAGCCATAAGGTCTAAGTACTCGCTTATAGCTTTGATTACCATTCTTGGCTATCCTTTAGCATTGATCCTCCTCCATCCTTCACTATATTTCCTTTAGAAGCCTCATCAAAATTTGGTGGTTGCCACTTGGTCAAGCTCCTCAAGCCTCCTCAAGGATTGTCATTTTACCAACTGGATTTAGGTCTCAATTTGCACTTATTTTAGCCTCCTCCAATGACTTTATACCCTCATGCACTTTCACTAATTTAAGATTCTTTGCTATGGATGCTATGTTGTGTTCACTATTCCTAGTTGTAGATCTCTTATTCCCTTTAAAAATCCTTCTATTTCTCTCCAACCAAACTCCCTACACATAATGAAAGGGAATCAAATTCCAAATTTGATTCAATATTGGAATTTTAAATGGATTATCTCACTATTCTATCTATATTTCTATGTTATTGGGCATCACCCACATAACCCTAATATTATCTATTATATCATACAATATTTTAAGGGAGTATTTACATTCAAAGAATACGTGATTCATTGATCCCTCATGATATTCAAAAAGGTAACATCTGGTAGGTAATTGAAATCCTCTATTATGAAGGTTATCTATTGTTAAAATCTTATTTTGTATTAGTTAACCAAAGAAAAATTTCTTATATAGATTGGATTTCCTTCCCCATAATTGATCCCATTGAAAGCCCACCTCAAGAATTGCCTGTAAAAGAATTTGAATCTATACCCTTGCATGTAGAATTCTAACACTTGATGCACTATCCAATAATTCTATTTTTTTTTCTTTTAAAAATACCTTTTAGTTTTAAGGCACTTGCTTTTTGCACGTTCATCAAGTATTATAACTCACTTAGGAAACAAATGGTCCTCTATTGGAGGGACATTCTGGAATAACTTCTCTCCAATATTTGACATCATTGATTCTACACCATATCCAAAATTTAAAATGACTAGAAATTCTACTTGTATAGGTTCAACAGTATGTCTAGGGTCTTGAATAACTGTAAATTGCTCTCAAACAATTTGATTGAATAACATTCAAAGGAAATATAGTAGGTGCTTTCAAAAATTTATTTCCCAAGTTATTTATTTATGATCACAAACACAATGGAATGCTCTTGAATCAAACTTGAAAGGTATAGGTGCTCTCATGTGCTCATATTTTTGTAAAGGATTATTCTTGTGTTCTTGGATGAGGAAAAATATTTGTATAAACATTTAACAAAAATTGTAAATTGAAGTCACTAAAGTTTTCTTTCAATATAATGACCTATTCATTAGGTTCATTTATTTCTTCAAGTATACATAAATTCTAATTAGCTAAAATAGCCCATTCCTTAGGATCATTTTCCAAAAAATATTGAATGCGTTAATGTTGTGCATTGAATTACATCTTAATTTGGACAACACACTCTTTTGATTTAATAAATTATGGCAATTCCTTTACTCTATCACATATTGTTTTACATTAGGAATCTATGAGATATTTTATAGGGTAGTGCTTCTACTTTGTTACACACATGTCCTTTCTAGATCTTCATGAGACTCTCCTTCAAACTTCATACATTTGTTAGAAATATTGAGCATAGTGATTTTTCATTGATAACAAAGGATTGATGTCAAGAGTTGTCATTGATGTCAAAATATTGGATGGTATTCAAGGCAGAAATATTATTCTAAAGTTGGAAAGATATACCTCACGCAAGGATTTAATTGTAAATAAAAGGTTTATAATATATATTTATAAATATTATAAATAAGGATCATGAGGTTAAGAGTGCTTGATACAATATTTTGGAACAAGGTTTAAATATTACATAAGGAGGCCTAAAAGGTAAAGGTCATGGTTTAAAAGAGAAGAGACAATATTATAATATTTTTAATATCATATTACTTTGGCCAAAAGGATTTATTTTTTAGAAAACAAAAATATGGAAAGGTTTATTTTGCAAAGGTCAAAGGCTTAAAGAATAATATTATAATATTTTTTAAATATTATAATATTTTTTAAATATTATAATATAAACATTTGAATTGGTTGAGGCACTAAAAATACTTGGAGGGAACACTTTAAACATTTCTAAGAGCCCGACATGATTATTTTGAAAGCACCAACGTCTTTCCCAAAAGCTTCAAAGTGCATATAAATAAAGGTGGATTTAATACATTCGTTTGACGATGCTTTTGGCTAAGGTTTGGTGTGCATGCAAAAATTTGAATATCTTTTGTGCAGTGAAAGAGAAAGAAAAATAAAGAAAATATTTTGTGAATAAAAATGAGGAACAAATATTACATCACGATATTTGATTCTCAAGTGGGTGGCTAGTCCATCTGGTCGCTAGGCTAGCGATAAGATCCTAGGGATAGAGAGGTTGCAAGGTTGAATTTGAGGGCATACATTTTTCTTGGTAGCGTTAAAAATAGTTTTGATTGGCCTATGAAGGAACTTGGATGGCGTGTGGTGATTGTTGTTACCACCCGTTGGGGTAGCCAAGCTGGCTGCCTAGCTATTGCTAGGGTTTTGCATTGGCAGAGGTTGTGAGTTTTATTCCCGTGCGGTTCACTGGCTTGTGTTTTTGGAAGTTTACATCGAAAAAATTATCATATGTTCGCTGGCCTATGTTGTTGAGGTATGCACCAAATTTTTTATTTATCAATGCGTGTTTGAGGAAAATTATTCACTAGTTCATTTGGCATTGTTACAGGCAGAAAGTTTGGTATTAATTAAGTAGTGGAGACATAAGGTGTATAAAGGAATATTTTTTATTGTAATGTGTGTATAAATAAAATACTTAGAAGGTGATTTGAGCTTTGTTTAAAATATCATATATCTTGTATTTTGAGAGGAGAAATAAAGTGTCTTTGTGGTTATTGTTATGTTTATTTTTTACTAGCTTAAGATTGGAGTTATAAGGTGTAAATTGATTTATTTCCAAGTATAATTTTTGCATTATAGAAAAAGGGATCCTAGGGTTTTACAAGCTTATTCTTGAAAGATTAAAGAGAAGAAATAAGGCATTGATTTTCTAGATTTATTGTGGACATATTTTGAAAATATTTGAGTGTATGATATTTTTATTTGTGCTAGAATTGAAAATCACTAACTAGATTTCTTGAAGGATCAAAAGGAAAATTGTTTTGAGACAGGTTTTAGAGGCACATCATCATCAAGGAAATTTTTAGAGGTATGGTGTTTTGATCTCATTCACAAGGTGTTTTTGGTTAAGAAATATTTTGTTGTTATATGATTGGAGAAATAAAGATTGAGTAAATGTGCATTAGATCTAGGGCTTGAAAATAAGTTGTGCACATGTTTTGAATGAGTTTGGAATTAAAAGTGCAAGTGTATTACTTTTAGTGAATTTGTAAATAAAGAAGCAAGTCTTGTAGATCAAATTTATGGAAGTAAATTTGTTCATATTGGTTTTGGGTATACATGAGCATTATGTGTATGCAAGAATTAGAAAATACTACGAGCAGATTTGAGCAGGTTATTTGAGCAGAGTTTTGAAAAGTTTTAAGCAGGGTTTTGGATAGGTTTGAGCAGTGATTTAAGAAATTTTTGAAAATATTTGAGCAAGCCTTATGAGTAGGCTTGGTGCAAATTTATGCAGAGTTGAGATAAATTTTGAGTAGGGTCTTTGAGCATATTTGAGCAATCCTTGTGGAAAGGCTTAGAGTAGATTTGAGCTAAGGGGATCGGTGTCTCCTATGGATAGAGGTCCACAAACCAGAGCAGAGGGGATTGGTGTCTCCTATGGATAGAGATCCATGAACTTGAGCATAGGGGATTTGTGTCTCCTTTGGGTTGGTGCCCATAAACATTGTAATAGGAAATTTGTTCCCAAGAGATTGGTTGAGAAAATTTATAAAAAAAAAATCTTCATGGATGTAGCCCACATTGGGTGAACCATGTTAAATTTGTGTCTCTAATGTGTGTGATTATTTGTGCATTGTCTAATTATTGCAATTGATGATATTACTACTTTGGAAATTTATTGCAATTGTTAATATTGGATAATATTTGGAATGAAAAGTAAAAGTTTTATCTTATACTGTTCACTCCTCTCATTATAAGCTTGTGTTCTTCAACATTCATGTTGCTCTAATACCTCATGTTGGTAAAAGAGAATAACTCAAAATACTATATGGATATATATTTAATTGATATAAAGGTACATATATAATTGCTTACATGGTGAACCCATAGAATAAGAATCCTATATAAACCATTAAAGTTATGGGATAATAGGAAGTTCTAACCAAATAATTCCTGATATTTAAAGTGATATGATGGAGGGAAAATATACAATATTGTAGACCATTATGAAATAAACTTAATGATGTTATAACCTAACGCAATTGAGATAGTGTTTCCTCCAAATCATCATATTCCTCTTGTGGTAGTTGTCCTAACAAATCACTAGATCTTGATAAATATCTAGTTTGATAGATCATAAGTCCCATGAATTAGAATTTTTCAATATATTATAGGATTGGTGGATGATGTTAGGCCAATTATAGAAGAAAATTTAACAAATCATCAATTTTTCATCAAATAAATAGTTTTCAAAGCTAATTTTGTATAAAAATAGAAATTTTCCTACCCATAGCACTGCTTTTGGGGTTATAAAACTCCTCCTTTATTATCCAATGGCTAATTCCTTGTAACTATTTTAATGTATTATTCAATCTACTATATTTTTGATGACTTATAGGGATGCCAAGCTTGCTCAGCAAGGGATCCTGGATGATACCTTATCATTGAGTATAGAATATTCAAACATAGGATTGTCTCTTAGCAAAAATATAAAACTTTAGATCACCCATTCAACTCTAGGGTAGCAAGTTTTAAAATTACCTAGTAGTCTACACCTAAAGATAGATCTAAATCATATAACACCTTGTCATCCAATACTTGCTACTCATATTGGCCCCTTTGAGAGGATATTTTCTTGATATTTTATTCTCTTCAACATGTCCAATAATTTCTCTCATTTATTAAAATTATTAAGAAACGTTGGGCATAACATAATCTCTAATCAAGTTGAAGTCATAAGTCTTATTTCTCCTTTGCTTCAACCTACCTTTCGCTAGTGCTAGTTACCCTTTTAGCTTGGATAACTATTTTCTCATTTATCCCTTTGCTATTACTTGCCCTCTTAGATTATTGTTTCTCATTTTTTAATGCATTAATTTCTTGTTGAAGTTGCATCCTTTGCATTTGCATGTCTTCTAGTAGTTGATTTGACACTTTCATTATCTAGGTCTTGTGGTGATTTTCCTATTAGTTTTACCATCTAGAATTAATCACCCCTTGATAAATCTATGGTAGAAAATATAGTGGTACAATTTCTTGGGGTACTTTCTATCCTACTTGGATCTATTATAAATGCCTCTAGAATTAATAATCCTTGCTCCTTTTTGTCAATAGCAATTGTAAAATCACAAGTGTGGAAAACATTAGAGCTCTTAGCAATTTCTTGATCAACCTGCTTTCTTGACTCCTGCGTGATATCTAAAATTTCCTTTATGTATTTCTTCTTGGGGATGAGGTATTTTTTAAATAAATATAGATTCCCTCAAACACTCATGATATTAATGGATAGAAAAATTTATCATTGTTCCCAAAATGAACAACATTGTTGATGATATGGATTGGGTGGTAGTGGGTGATGTGAGGGATTAAAATTAGGATGCATAGAGTGATGCAATGATGCTTGTAGTATGGATATCAAAGGAAAATTTGGTGATGATTAAATAGTTGTTAATGATTTTTTATAATGATGATGTTATAAACTCGGATGAATATGGCATGTGGGATGACACTACATCTTAGACAAATGAACCTGTTAGTGACCCTAAGACTAGGTCTATACTTATTGAGGTGGGATGGGTGCATTAGATGAAGTTAAGGGATTAAAAAAGTATAATATAGAATAAATACAAGGGGAATAGAGAATAAAATAGGAATAGAATAAATGGGGGTGTATGTGAAGTGAATATGGTTTTGGAAAAATTTGGTGGAAATAATTCCTACTTCTAGATTAGTTGTTTTCATTCTTTCACTCTCTTTCTAATATGTGATCCTCACCCTCTTCTAGAGTCCTTATATTTAAGTTCTATAGTTTTTATTTCTCATTTTTCTATCATAAAATATATCATATCCTTAGTCATATTTACCAACCTTCATATTGACAATCATTGTGAGACTACACTAAGAACAAGATTTGTCTTAAATTACCTCATCCATTAGGTTATGGAATCAAAAGGAAGAAAACTCTTAGCTCCTAAAAAATTATATAGTTCTTACACATAATCTTAAGATAATTATATTATTGGGTTAGCATCTCATCTTATTAGCCTTAGAAAATAAACCACTAATACTGGAGGGATCTTCAACCAATCTTGGAAGAAAGTAATAAAAGGAAATGGGAACTCAAGTGTCTCTTGGATAGTTTTACTAAGTGAGATGGGTATTTCTCTTTTCTTGTGTGAAGTAGAAATATAATAAGGGAAATTAAAAATGGGATATATATAAATAAGCAACTACTCTCTAAGAAAAATATAGTCCCATTTATAGGATCAAGAAAATAGTTTTCCATCCTTTTGATGTCGATGTCTAGCTTAATAATTTGCAACACCTATATAAACATAGTAAATTAGATAGCATAAATGGTGCATATGGAGGGCATTTTCTAAGGGGCTTCCCAAGTTCAAAATTTTATAAATTTACTCTAGAAGAAAATATATTTTCTCACCAAAACAATTAGAATCACGAGTGGGTGTCTTGGTCTGGGAAGTTAGAGCAACCTTTCTCCTATCATTCCCTTTTTATTTACCTTTTGATGATAATTACCTTGAAAATAATACCTTACTTTTACTCTAGAATTTTGGTAAGTATGGCGGGTGCTTGAATTTATATAATTTTGGACTTCCTATTTTTCTCTCATTCCATAATGGATTTTGATATTGACTACCAATTTGGGTCATTATGTTTATGCAACTAGGCAACACAACATCATTGAATAATAATTACTCTTATTGTTTTTAGTCCTTAACCACCTCGACATCATCCTTAAAATAAAGCATCAAACTATTGGAATACAAATTTCATCCTAGTTTTAATCCTATAGATTGTAAGAAAGTACCCAATTTATAGAACCATGGCATCTTTGTTACTCAATGTAGCCTATTTGTCTAGAATCACTTGAGAAATATTATGGGTTATAGATGAATCCTTATTTATTTGTTGAGGAATTTTTAATTTTAGGATTTAATTTTTAAAGAGGATTAATTACTCATAAAAGGGCCCCATGATATTTCTTCAAACCTTGTAAACTTTTCTATTTTAAAATGAAGTACATTTCATACTCATGCTCACTTTATTCTTCAATTTTACCTATGGGATCCAATATAAATGTCAGATATACTATAAATACCTCATAATATATTTGCAAATGCATATATAATTATTCCATAGGATCATATTCCTCTAAAAATATCAAATACCTCAAATTTTGGGAGAGCAAATATTTTACCTTCCTTTGATTATTTATGAGGATTGTAAATGACATCCTTTTAGATAGGAAAATAATATTTTCTAAGTTTAGGTGCTTCAGGTATCACATCAATTTGAATCTCACATGAAATCTTAGGAACTTGATAATTTTCCTTTGAAATTTCCTCATCAAGGAAGTAAAATACCTTCAATAAAGGGGATTAAAATGTCAATTCTTCATACTCCTAATGTTTTCTTCTCCTTCATTTTTTGGCTCAATTCCTATTTTTATTAGTCCTATATGCTCCACTTCACATTTAAGGGAAGTACCGATGCTTGATGATCTACTTGTATATTTTCCTTTGTTATGTGTATAGGCAATACATTTTCAAAGAAAATTCAAACCTGTATTTTCACTCAATAGTTACTTCCAACATAGACCCTTATCTTGCTAGGGAAAAATTAAACACCGACCATTCTTCTATAGGGCTTCATTCCTTAGGATCAAATGATTAAAAATCTTCTTTATCCTTTTATTCCTTACTTTCCATTTTTTTTCATCTTAAGGCTTTCCACAAACCATAGGAGATATACCCCTTGATGGAAGGATGGAAGTTCCACCATAGGAATCACTGGTCTATTGTTATTTGATTCTTCCCTTGTTATTTTAGATTATTTTTTAGTTTAAAGGGGATACATTTCTTGGGAAGTGGGATGAGGATTTCCATTACCTATATTTATAAAAATAGCACTAACAACTAACTTTGTAGGTGTTGGAATCAAGTGGCATTAGCTTAACTGGTTAAATTCCTCAACATTTCAAGGAGACCCATGTTTGAATCTTACCAAATGATACATGGATAGTATCCAAACTTTTTTGTAACACCACTATGTGGTGATGATGTAATATGAGTGGGGTATGCTTCAATCCCATATAACCCATTGAAAAAAATTATAGGTGGTGGAGAATTTTTTCCTCATATTTATAGGATAGGGATAGACTAACTTTGTTAGTCCTTGAGTAGGACAATAGTAATCCATGTTTGCTGGTGGTTTTGGTTCCCTTTCTTTATCCAATTATCATTTTTTTCCATCTTTCATTATTCTTTTACCTCCTAAATTTTCAAAAAATCAAAATTAATGATAGACTCACGATTAAGGGATATTTTAACATACATTCTCTAAATCATGCACCCTTAAAACCGACGATTCCAAGACCACCATTTTAAGTGGGGAGCTTGGTTTTCTAATTAATTTTAGTTTTTTTAATGCATAGCCATGATGCTAGTATATTTTTACACCTAGGGTTTGAACATGTCATTTGGATAGATAGTTATGATTTCATGATACTAAAAAGAAGAAAATTAGTCATCCACTCTAAAGGGAGATTTATTTGCTATACATACCCATTTCATCTCCTTATTTTATCACCATAAATTCATCATTCATTCAGCTATCAAAATTAAACATTTCCTTCTTGACCGTTCTTACCGCTAACATTGCTTTCATGTTATTTTCATCTACTACTTCAACATAATGCACCATATTTCATTCTCTTTCTCTATATATTATCCTTACAAGCACAACAAAAGCTATCAGTTGGTATTTTGCTACCTTTCATGTAGAAGGAGAAGACACTCTACTAGGATTTATTTCTAAATATCATTGATTGCTATTTGAGAATCAAATTTGAAGGAAATTCATACCCTTCTTAAACATCTCAGGTGTGATGTTTCCTTATTTACTATGGTGACATTGCAAGTAGGATAGTGTAGGAATGAACTTCTTTATTTTATAATTGTTATGGTCCTTTATGCCCTAGGTGTTGTTGAGTAGTAATTTTACCTAGTTGTAAAACTACACTCACAGTTAGGATTTCATTGATAAAACCCTCTCTTGCAAAGAAAAATGATTAGTTTTCTCCAAGGTTATGTAATGTGCTTTTAAAGTGTGAAATGTGAAGATAATGTTGAAATTACTTTAGGGTGCATGTAACCATTAACAAGGGGCCTGGAATGTAGATATTTAATTTACAGAATTCAACATGGTTTTCAAAATATTTGTTCTCTGAATACGAGGTTAATAATTAAATCTTGCTCAAAATCAACTTTATGAAGTGCAAAATAATTAATTAAAACCTCAACAAATAATTTTAATTAAACTATGTTCAAATAATTTAGGTTAACCATTTCATAAAAATTATTTGAAAATTTAATTAAAATATTAATGTTTATTTCCAAATATAAAGTTACGTGAAATTAAACTGTGAAATAAAAATTCCCTAATGATAAAGTTTTGAACTTTAGATTATACATTAGGGTTTTGATTCTTGTGAAATTAAAATTTAAATAAAGATAAAAAGTTTTAGGGTAAGAAAAATAAAATAAAAATGAAAACTAATTTGCAGGTTACAAGACAGAAACAAAATACTTTTTGGAATGAAACCTAACCTAGATTAACCAGTATTTACACAATTCGATCTAAATTTGATTGCTATATTCTGAGGGAGAAATAATTTAAATATATCAAATTTATCAAACATATGAAACACCATCAGCATGCATGTCTCAATATAATAAAAATATATATTTAATCAAAATTTAAATGTATTAAATCATTAAACTTATGAAACACCATCAGCATGCATGTTTGAAATACATTTATTAAAACCTTACAAATCAATTTTCCAAAAATATTTGTGTTCAACATTGAAGCTTTCTGTATAACCTAGGAGGATACTTTGGCTATTCTTCCACTTCTTCTAATATTTCTCTTCCAAATAATTTGATCCCTCTTTTGGTTTTCAATCTCTCATTTATAGATAAAGAAATTTCGTTATGATAATTTGTTTACTTAGTTTATTTTTTTCGTTTCGCAACGGGCTTTATAACTATATGCGTGTAAATTTTTATCATATTTGAAATCAAATATATTCAATATAAACTAAATGAATATTCAATTGTATGCTTCAATTCCTTCTAGGTTTGAATAGTCGTTGCAAACATTTCTCCAAGTACAATCACAAATGTTCTCCATGCTAGAAAAGATAAATGATTCCATTTACATTCCTTCTGACCAATTAAAAGGTAGCACTGCGTTTGAATATTTGAAGCAATATTTTAAGTATATAGACACATCATGTCCATATTTTCTAGCGTTCGATGCCAAAAAATCACTGAGAAAACTTTGTATAATTAGATCAATTTATCAATTGTTTATCGAAGCATATCTTCATTATCTCCATCTCCAAATCATTTGTAAATCCACAATGTGGATGGTTTTTGGTCATTTCATTCATAGATCAAAATGAAAAATGCATAGCATGTAATTAAACCAATATGTGATAATAGTGAATGTGAAGAATTTTGTAACAAATGGAATACCATGATTATCATAAACTTTGGAATTACTTCACCTAATCACAACCGTGCATGTTATATTCAAGTATCATATTGAAGCAACAATTTCCTTATCATGCATAATCTAAAATCCTTCGTATATTGAGTATGTCAATCTTTAATTATCACATAAGTTTTTACTATGAATATATTCTCTTTCATCTTCTGTTCACCATGATTACATGAAGAGAAACCTATTTTTATAGCCAAAACCTTCACTACTTTATGGAACAACCTTATTTTAAATCAGTGACTTCAACTATGATAAATATCATGAAATAATATCCATAGCTAATTTTGCATTATACAATTGAACATGAATATCCTATCGATGAGAAAACAGAGGCCACAATAAACATTGTTGCCCATATGAAAATGTGAAAATAGCAACAAATGTAATGATGCAGACATCGCTACATACTGCAATCTACCACATTATCTGAATGTTGGTTGTAAACTTCCATATCACAAGTGGTTTTCCCAACCATACTCTTACTGCTATTACTTTAATCACCACAAAATTTTATTCTATTGAATATTCATCACAAACTAGTCATGTTGATATCTCGTCCAAAGATAACACCAATAAAAATATTAAAACATGTGTCCATAAGACCAACCACGGTATTATTTCTGCAAAAATTGAACAGTGCCTCTACCTATCAATACACTGTATACTAAATCTATTATTAGGCAACATAAATCCAAATGCTTCTTCTGCACTATTTCCCATGCTATCAATGCCCTACTTGTTACCATATCCCAGATGACATTTGATATAATGTATTATTAATCTTAACTTTGTCTGTATTGAATAATCAATGAATTTGTAATTTCCATAACCAAAATTATCATGTGATGTTGTGTTACCATACAAGTTGTTTATTTTCAATGGCATATTTCTATGTTGAAGTTCCATTTCACTTTAATACCTCTTCTTCTTCTACACAAACAAAATTGAAGAAAATTGTTGTACACCATTAAGACAAGCATTACCAACAAAATTCTTGCAAAACTGTAGATCTCCAATCTTGTGTATCAATAGTAAATACTATATATGACCTTGTCACCTCTGATAAGTGTTGTCGACCTTATCAAAAAATTTGATTAATTTAAGACTCCTCTCAACATGTTGCTGCTTATGACTACCACTATGTTGGCTTGCATTATCTACTGTTGCTATCCTCACTTCACTGTTGTGCATGTCTGATGCCCTAACTTATTAATTCATATTATATCTATGCCCACGTCACATACCCATTGGTATCATATTTCCTACAACAACATCCTATTTGTGTCGTGTATAGGATATCTATGATATTCGGTGTTGATTGAGCAGCACCAGCTATCCCGACCAATATTAACATCCCCACCAAATTTTTCCCTTCCAATGACATCAAAATAGGTATGATAATGATTGTTTTATCTACATATTTCTTTATCCCACATGTATTCAGACGTATGCAATGAGGATTTTATAAGGTCAGATGCTTGCTATATTTATTGATTCAACCAAGCCATTGGGTGGCTCTTTGATACGTACCTCAAATTCCATACTTCACTTTTAACCTCCTCAAAAATTGCATCGGGCGTTGACCACCTTATGCTAATTCTTCTGGTCTACCTCAAAAAATTTGTTATTTACCTCAACCTATCTTGTGCTGAGTCTTCTGGTCTACCTCAAAAACTATACCATTTACCTCAACCTACCCTGTGCTAACCTCCTCAAAAATTACATCGGGCGTTGACAACCTTGTGCTGAGTTTGCTGGTCTACCTCAAAAACTATGTCATTTACCTCAACCTGCCTTGTTCTAAGTCTATTGGTATACCTTAAAAACTATGCCATTTACCTCAACCTACCCTATTTTGAGTCTGTTGGTCTACCTCAAAAACCGTATGTTTACCTCAACCTGCAAAACTTAAAAACAAAAAAAAAAAAAAATTATTAAAATTTTTCATAAAAATACATTAAATTAAATTAATTTTAAATATTTTATAGTACAATATTTAGACCTTTTAACCATAATAATTTAAAATATTTAAAATAATTTAAATTTAAACATTGAATATTATAACACTAAAAACTAGAATATAACCTTAAAGCATCAATAAAATAAATCGATTTAAACCTCACAAAAATGACACCTACACAAGCCATAAAGCTAAAATAACACCAACTAAATCATAACATAATATTTTTAAAATAAAATTCCAAACAAAACCCTCAGTCATGAGAAATAAGAAATCCAAAATTTCCTAAATTTTCAGGTGGATCCTCAATTTTGGGATACGTTGTGAATTGGTCACAACAAGTGTCAAGTAATTATTTTCACCACATTAGGAATAGCCCTAGATTATTTAATGTAGTTTATTCTTGTATATTTCATTTATGTTTGAATTAGGATAGCCTACAACGTTTTCTATTAATTTACTACTTTATTAATTTACTACTTTGTTGACATAGTTTAAGCATTTTGGTTTATATAGTATTAATTTAATAATTGTGTCATATATTCTTTTTCCCATAAACATTATTTTGAACTTGATGTGAATTGAACGTATAACGTTTTAATCTCCCTCCCTATTCTAGTGGTGAGGCCCATTGTAATAGGGACATGATTACCTTCCCTTCAATGGGATATCCCTCCCCTATGGTAAGTTGCAACTTGTATATAGCCAACCCTTTCTTGCTCTTATCTTTCTTCTTCCCTTGTAATAGTGTATGTTTCGTACTAAGCAATGCATCCATCCTTAGTGGTAAGGCATGATCTAGCTTTGGGGTCATATACTTGCATACCATTCATGGCATAGATTAGAATTCTTGAGACCCCTTGATATAGTGGGTGAACATGATTGACTGTCATAGTGTCTATCTATGCTTGTCTTATTTTATTATTTAGCTCTCAAATTTAGGAGGGATCATGGTTGAGAGGAAACTGCTCAGCCCTATATGTCGGTCATAGGGGGTTTCTCACAATAACCAAATCCAAAAAATAAATACCTTTGTTTGTACATGGCATTAGTTGGTTTCTCCCGACCCACCCTTCTATAGTTACAAGTGTGTTTGTTGGTCCTTGGAACTTGTTGAATATTGCATACAACTTACCTAATCCAATGGAATGTATGAGTGGCACACTGCCCCATGCATGGCCAATCCTAGAGGGAGGTAGTGTTTGATGAAGCATGTCACTTAATGCTAAAAAAATCATACATGTTATCTTATCATCATGCATGACCTTGAATGCTTCTCAAGTCATACATTTAAATTTTGAAATGACATGTCAAGTGCTACACAAATATTGAGTGTGTCAAAAATATTGATATGTTGTTATGTGCTGCACAAATCTTGAATGTGTATCTTAAAAATATTGATATATCATCATGTGATATACAAATTTTAAGTATATGTCAAGTAAATTAAGGCATGTTGTTGAATGATACACAAATCATATGTGTATGACATTAATGAAATTAATGCAATAAAAGTAGTAAATCAAAAAAAGTTAATTACACATATACACAATATAAATGTTGCATAAAGGAATCTCATATATATTTATTTAGTATGGTACATTGGACATCAATTACCATCATCCTATATTATTTTAAATATTTTATTGCATAAAATTAACTTTTTGACAAGTTTTACAAGGATAACAAAAGGACGATGCTTCTAAGGGTTTTGGCATGCTTTGGACTCATTTGTACACTTTTTTTTTGCTCATTTTATATTGAACTAATATTTTTAAGTGATTTTATAGTTTTCATAGCAACATTCATTTCCATCTACTTAGGGCAAGTAAAAATCAATTTCTTCTAGCCAAAATTTTTTGGGGCATGTACAAGTAAGTATCAAGTATGCTTTCTTTTACTCTTGTATTTTTTCTTAAATGTTCTACTATTTACTTTAAAATTTTATATTTTTACATAGTAGAATACAAAATTATGGAAAATATTGTTTTTGTCCCATATCATAGAGTTTTTATTTATATTGCTTCACTGTTGCATATTGCTCTTTTTATTTTTGGTTTTCCCTAAGGACTCACAGGTGGCTATCACCTACAATGTTGCTCATGGTCCTTACGAAGGTGCAATATGTGTTTGTAAAAATATCACTAGCATCTAACTTTGTCGGTGGTGGAAAGTTTTGTCCTATTTATGGATAGGGGTGGACTAACTTTGTTAGTCCTTGGTAGGATTATAGTAAGCCATGTTGGCCAGTGATTTCAATTTTATTTCTTCATCCAATTATCACTTTCTTATCATCTTTTATGATGTTTTCACCTCCTAATACAAAGTTAAAGATAGATTCATGATTAAAGGACATTTTGACATGCTTCGCCAAAGAATGCATCTTAAAAATCAATGGTGCCAATACCACCACTTTAAGTGGGGAGCTTGGTCACTTGATTAATTTTAAGATTTTTATGTATGGTTTTTTTGCTAGCATGTTTTACACCTAGAGTTTAAATGACACATATTATTTGGACCAGCGGTTATGATTTAATGATAATAAAAAGGGATAAAATAAGTTGTAATATCCAAATGGAGAGTTATCTACTACAAATTCCCCTTTCATCTCTTAATTTTCTCACCATACATTCATTATTTATTCAACTATCAAAATAAACATTCACTTCTTAACAATTTTTAGTAGTAGAATTGCTTTCATGCTATTTATCTCTATTGCTTCTACATCATGCACTCTCGTCCTTACAACTATAACCAAATCCATTGACCACTAGTCCGCTATCTTCCACAGAGGAGGATGAGATGCTCTACTAGGATTTGTAGCTAAGAATTGATTAACAGTTAAAGACCATATTCCAAAGCAAGTCAAACCCTTTGTGAAAATTGCAGGTGTGATCTCTTCTTATTTACTATGGTGATATTTCAAGTAGGATAGGGGAGGAATGAGCTTCTTTATTTTTGAGTGTTATGGTCCTTGATGCCCTAGGTGTCAAGTACTTATTTTTATTATACTACGATTAGCACTAGCTTGTTGACAGTGGTTAACTTTAATACAATCTATTCTTAAATATTCCATTTCATATATGCTTGAATTAGGATAGCTTATGGTGTGTACTATTAATAAACTGCTTTGTTGTCTTAGTTCAAGCATTTTGGTTTATCTAGTATTAATTTGATAATTTTATTAGATATCCCCTTCTTCCTACAAATAATATTTAAATCTTATATCAAGATAAGTGGAGAGTGAGATAAAAGATTGATAAGAAATAAGATATGAGAGGATACCCATAGGCACCCACATAAAATAATCAAGATAAAATCCATGCATATATGCAATGGACTATGTATGAGAGGTATATAAATACCTTTTTACTTAATTAATTACAAATCCCTGACCCAACATAACATCAATAGTTCATGTAGTGTAATTTGAATATTGTAAGGTTAACCATGGGCCCATAGGCTAACACATAAATCCTCATCAAACATTATACAATTCTTATCCCATAGGCATATATAAGTGATTACATAATATAACATCAACCTTGGACAATAAGCTTCAATTACATATTTCAACAAATACTTGGTTTAATGATTAAAGAGATTAAGTTGATTTAACTTGGTATATAATAATGAAAAAAAATTAACTAAAAACTAATTTATGATGAAGAATATATTAAACTAATTGTAAATTAAAACCTAAAAATAATTTCAATGTTGGTCTATCCTTAGAGGATGCAAGCTCTAAAGTTCCTAGTTAAATCTTAGGTGGAACTTTGTTAAGTACATACTTGGGTGATGGTGGCTTTGAATTATAGAAATTTAATTAATTAGTACGATAAACAGAAAATATATTTTCACCTCATTCATGAATTTACCTAGGAGAAAAATCAATTAGATTCTAAGAAACAACATCATTGGAAAGTACCACAAAATAATATAGAGAAAATAAAGAACAAGATATTATTACAAAACATATGGGTAATACCATAATACCAATAAAACTAAGTATAACTTGATTAAAGGAAATTGAATTAGTTATAATTTTTTAGGTGAGAGATAAACTTATATTATTTTAAAACAAGGAATAATCTGTAAGGATGTCCCCAAATAAACTTTGACTTCTGATTAAATAACTATACATGTTTAATTGATGTCACACTTAATCGAATAATCTATGAGGATGTGCCTAAATAAATATTGAAATTGAATAAATAATTACACGATTTAATCAAGGTCATACATAATCAATGATGAAAAATAGTAAATTGACAACCCTAAAAATATTAATAAACACAAGGCATTTTTAAATCTTAAGTCTTAAAACCTTCCCTTAATATTTTCTTAGATAGTTAGGGGTGTAATTACTCAAACATCCCTTGATAAAATAATCCTGATCAACTATCAAAGACAAATAAATGGATCCTCTACTAAATGTTTGGTGAAGATGTTAGCTAGATAATATTTTATGGCAACGTACTACACATCAATTTTATCATGCTTAACTTTCTATCGAATTTAGTGTAAACTAATCTTAATGTATTTGGATCATTCATTAAATACTATATTTTTGTTATATGGATAACACTTTGATTATCCCCCAAAGCTTGTATAGTTAATCTTGTGTATTTTTATCCAACTTGGGCTATACTTCAATAGTCAATATTTATGAAATATTTAGAAATAGCATTTTTTTCTTTCTCATTCATCCAATAAAACTATAACCATAGGTTAATATACAATTAAAAAAAGAATTTTAATAATTTTTATCACCCAATTTATCTAAATTTAAGTACATAATCAACTTAAGTAAGCCATATTTTGAATGGAATACTCTTATGTCCAATGTGCCTTACGCATACCTTAATATATACTTGGTTTCTACCCAATGACTTTTTTGTGGCTCTTCGATATCTCAAGCCATGTAACCAGCTATGAAGTCTATGTATAGTATATTGTGAGTCAAAATGAACAATATAGACATAAGTGAATGATATAATAAAGTATCAACCTTAGGATCAAAGAAAGAATCCTTTACTAACTTCCTAAAAAAAACCATAAGATTCTTAGCAATATTACACTCTACTTTGAATTTTCTTAAAAGGTCCTAGGTATACCTATGTTATAAAAAAATGCCATCCTCTATTTTCCACACTTGTAACCCCAAGAGAGATGTAAAAGATCTAAATTTGTTGACTCAAAAACATCTTTTGGTATAGTCTTCATGTTTTAAATATCCTTGCATAAATTTCTAGTAAGAATAGAGTCACTCATATATAGCACAATGATAAGGAAATTTCTCACCATTAGTCTATATATAGTTGTTTTTTGAAACACATATTTAAAACCCAAATTCAAGAAGAATATTGCCCTTCTTCTCATATTGTGCTCTAGGAACTTAATTCTATATAGTGACTTCCTTAACTTGCACACAAGAGGAGTGGATCCATATTTCACAAATGTAGGTCATTTATGCATGTAAATATCTTCTTTCAATTCCCCATTGATAAATGCACTCTTTATATCCATATAATGATCCCCCAATAAAAACTTGAATTCATAGCTAGAATAACTCTAATGGGTTCTATTTGTGGCATAGGATCAAATATCTCATTGCAATCAATATTTTTATCTTAAAAATTTATTTAGATACTAAGATATCCTTGTGCTTATCCATGTATTCCTTGAAGGTGTACAATCTTGTAGATCTATATACACTTCATAACATTTGGTATTTTATGTCTAGGAACAACTCCAATGTGTGGTCCTTCATCAATACCTCAAATGAATCTATCGTTACTACATCTCATTTGGGTTTTCATTTCTTGTTTTAATATAGTAGTGAATAACACAAGCTTATACTGAGGGAGGTGAAAAATATAAGATCAAATTTTACTTTTCTTTCCTAGATAATATTATCCAATATTATCAATTGCAATATCAATATAAGTAATCAAAACAATGCATAAATTATCACACACATGAGAGACACAAATTTAATGTGGTTCACCCAATGTGGGTTACGTCCACAGAGAAAATACTTCTTCTAAATTTTCTCAACAAATCTCTTAGAAATAAATTCTCTATTATAATTTTTATGGAACTATGTCCAAAAGAGATCTCAATTCCCAATACTCTGGTTTATGGATCTCTCTCCACAGGAGAAATCTATTCCCTTTGCTCTAGTTTGTGGATATTTCTCAAAAGGAGAACTCTATCCCCTCTTGCTATAGTTTGTGGATATCTCTCTATAGGATAACTCTATCACCTCTTACTCTAGTTTGTGGATCTCTCTCCACAACCTACTCTCAATTCTGTCTCAAATCTACACCAAACCCTATCACAAGGCTAGCACAAATCTACTCCAAATATGCTCACAAATATCTACCTCAAATCTGCTTCAAATATTCTCACAAGACTTGCTTAAATTTACCTCAATGTTGCTTCAAGTCTTCTCACAAGACTTGCTCAAATATACCTCAATGTTGCTTCAAGTCTTCTCACAAGACTTGCTCAAGTCTAACTCAATGTTGCTTCAAGTCTTCTCATAATACTTTCTCAAATCTACCTCAATGATGCTTCAAGTCTTCTCACAAGACCTGATCAAATCTACCTCAATGTTGCTTCAAGTCTTCTCACAAGACTTATTCAAATCTGCCTTAATGCTGCTCACTGAACCTGCTCAAATATTTTCAAATCTTGCATACAAACAAGGCTTATATATCTTTTAAAAATACTTTCTTCAAACATATATATTCTACATAGAATTTGTTTAATCTCTAGAACATATAGAGAATGATATGTACTAGTAAACACCCAATTTTACATTCACAAATCTTACATTCATCTAATCCAATCTATACCTCTTGCAAATTCCCTTTCAAATCCAATCAAAATAGTGCATAACTTTGCTTCACAAAATTGGTCTATCTTTCTTGTAAATTTTCTCTCAAGGATTAGACACAATAATGCACAAATTTCCTTCACAAGATTGATCTCAAACACTTAACAATTGCTTTTAACATATTTTAAACCAATGCTTAAAATGTTTCACAATGATATACAAACTTGATCTCAACCCTAGCACAAGTATTTTATATTCTTTCAACAATAAAGCATAATTTGTTTCACAAACCCTAACACAAGTGTTTGCAATTTCTTTCAACTAGGATGCATAATTTGTTATACAAACCCTAGCTCAAGATTTTCCAATTTATTTCAACTAGGATGCACAATTTGTTTTACAAACCCTAGCTCAAATATTTTCGACCATACACACTAATCAATCCTTTTATTTCCACCTTGTAATTCTGAAATATTTGTTCAATCAACCGCCTTAAAGAAAGAGTGATATAACCATACCTCTTTAGTGAAGGAATTCTCTTAAAAACCTATCTCAAAATATTTGGTAATTCTCATAACACTTTCAAAGGTTGGTTAGAATAACACTTTTTCAAACCATCCATAAAATATTTCCTCAAAATTTACTCATAAAAATATTTCATATCTTCCTTTTTATTTCCACAAGACAAAGTTTTGACAATAATCAAACCCTCTCAATTTTTCTTTTTATCAAAAATACAAACAACAATTTAAACCATAGTCATACCTTATCATTCCTACTTATAAGAGCCACTTGTAATTCTCAATATCACAATTCAATATTCCTAAGTGCATACCATACATTAATTTTACTTTCAAACACCTTATTGCTCCTTTATTTCAAAAATTATTTCTACTTTTTAAAGTCACAACCAGAATCTAAAATATCATTATGTCCTCAAAAATATTTAATTTCAAGCATCACCCTTATGTCTCCCTAGAAAAAGCAATATTCACTTTTTTAAAAACCAAAAATTAAACCTTATGTCTCCCTTGATCAGGCACTAATATACCTCAAACATTAATAAAAAAATTTATGCCCTTATCGCGTCTACCACTACCACCACCAAAATTCAAACACGAAACCTCATAGAGCCCACACTCTAGCATGAGCTAGGGTGCTAGCTAGGCTGGACCACCTGCTAGAATTGAACTTTGCACAAAAATATTTTATTCCTTCCTTTTCACCCAAAATAAAATCACAAAAAATAGACTATCACGGTGATTCAAACTTGAAACATATCCACTGCCAACGCCTTACGTAGGACCCACCTGCCACCTAGGCTAGCTGCCTTGTTGGAACAGAGTCGTGTGCTCTCCCTTATGATTCATTGTCCCTTATTGAAATGCATACACTGACTTTTCCTTATTCCTATTCCCTCTACAAATAGCGCTATCTCTTCCTAAATTTATGCGCTCAACAAAACGGCTTCGAATAATGCATGTATTTCTAAATTTGAGAAATGATTTATTTTCCTCCTTAAATATGCATTCAATTTTTGTCATGGTGTCGGCTCAACATTTTTATTGCCACATTTTTAAATTCAAATTATTGGCGCCTTTGACAAATCAAATTTATAATATTTAACCTTGGTGTTAAATATTATTTATTATAGTAGTTAACCTTGGTGTTAAATAATATTTTTTCTTGTAGTCCTTTGTCAAATTAATTTCTTTTTGAGACCTTTCTCCAATGCACTTTCAATCCTCTTTTTAATAAGTCATTTTGGCCTAAATATTTTAATAATAAATTATTATAATATTATCTCTTTTAAGCATTAGTCACTTGCATTCTTTTTGAACCATGGTCTTAAAGTTGGGCCTTCAACCTTTTAACCAAACACTTGGAACTTTGTCCCAAACCTTTTTGTCTTATAATATTTAAAGTAAATATTATAACCTTTTATTTTTATCAATTTCCTTGCATTGGGATGAACCTTGCCTTGCATAATTATCCAACTTATAAACCTTATCTTATTGCCATACCAAACTATCTTTGGCATCAATGAAAATCAATGACATCAACCTTTGACATCAATCCTTTGACATCAATGACAACACAATATACTCAAAATTTCCAACAATCTCCCCCTTTTTCATTGATGGCAACCCTTTCTAAAAATTTATTTTCCAACCACTAGATTCCAAATATACTCCCCTTGAGAAACTGCTCCCCCTGACTGAATGCTCTTCCCCTAACTCAAATCTCTTCCCCTTTGACATCAATGGCAAAGGGACTCCTTTGGGGCTAAATATAAGACTCTTAGCTCAGCACCCTCCCACCTCCTCTCCTTGAGGTGATTAATTTTGGGGTAGGAGTATCACTACTTCCAGCATACAATGCTCTTTTTCTTTGTCAACCTTATTTTTTGACACCTTTGTAATCATACCTTTTTTATACTTTTGAGTGTCTATGTTATTGCTTGACTCTGGAAGTTTTGGAAACTTTGTTCTACACAACTTGGACTTATTCCCAAGATTATTACACTTATAACACCTTATGTTGTAGTTATTGGAAGGTGTAAATATCTTGAAGTTCCTCTTGGTGAAGCTATAATCATTTATGTCATAAACCCTACAGTGGATCACTTTATGACCAAAGTGATTACATGAGTAGCAATACCCTTGAAAGAAATATCCATATTTGAATGAGTTGAAATTCCTTTTAGTGAGGCTATACTTCTTATTTCCATGAACCCTGCAATGCATAGCTTTGTGACCAAAATGATTACATAAAAAATAATGCCCTTTGAAGAAATCTTGTTTTGAAACCTCTGGTCTCTTAGTCCTTTCTTTGTCTTCTCTATGATGATCCCTATTTCTTTTTTATGCATTGTTTCTTTTATTAGTGAAGCTTCTATTCTTCAACTTATCTACATAAGTCTTAGTTTCTTATTCACTCTCTTCCTCTAAAAATTCCTCTTCTTTTGAGCTTGAGCTTGACCCTTCTTCTTGTTTCCCTTGTCCTTATTCAAAACCAAGTCCTGTTTTGATAGATGAAGATCTTTGTGAATTGATAATTTTATCCAAAGTTTTTGAACTTTTCCTAAATATGTGCAACTTGTCCTTATAATATTTCACTTCCATCCTTAGATAAACTATTTCATGTTCTAATATCTCACATTCTAACTCTTTTACCTCTAAATTTTCAACCATGACCTCTTTAAATTTCCTTGCCTTAGATTTTGAGTTTGTGAGGTCTTGTAGAAGCTTTTATTTTTCTTCCTCATGTTCTTGAACCTGAGCCTTCAGTCTTGAATTCTGCTTTCTAAATATTTTCAACTCTTTAAGAGCAACAATAAGTTCTTCTTCTAGATCAACTGTGACTTCTTTATTTTTTGAATCTTTCTCTACTTCTTGGTCTTCAAGAGCATCTTCATAATCTTTGAATTTATCTTTAATAGGAGCATTTTCATCCTCTTCTATTGCCAAAAATAGAATCTCTTCTTCTTCACTATCTAAGATTCTTTCATCACCATCACTTGAAGCATTGATTGCCTTATTAACATAGAAACTCTTCTTGTGCCTTTGAAAGAACTTATTTTCATGCTTGCCTTGACCATACCTATTTTTATTTTCATGCCTGAATTTTTCTTCTTCCTTTTTCTTATAATCTTATTTCTCTTCACTGCTACTGCTTTCAGCTTGTGGATAATTAGATGCATAGTGACCAGAATTACCACAATTAAAATATTTCATAGTCTTCATACCTTTGCATTTTTTTGAGTCCTTATTTATTCTCACATAGTTAGCTTCTTCATTACTGCTTGACTCACCACTCGATTTTGGCTTCTTATATTTTATCTTCTTTAAAACTTTGGAAGATACCTCTTTCTTGGAATTGTAATCCTTTTCTATTCTCATCTCATAAGATATGAGAATTCCATGTAAATCATTCATAGTTAACTTATCAATATCTTTTATCTCTTCTATAATCGAAACCTTTGCATCATATCTTTTAGGGAGTGATCTTAATATTTTCTGAGCAACACTAGAGTATTCAATTTTGAATTCAAGTCCACACATGGTATTAACAACCTCATCAACATGAAGTAAGTATTTAGAAATATCTTCCTCATATTCCATATTCAACTGTTCAAACCTTTTCTTATGGTTTACATTCAACAACTTTCACAAATTATGATTCACGTAATCCACTTAATATTCCATTCATAGCCTTGGCATTATTCACATGTAACTCCTTACCATCCTTATCTATGGGGAGGAGTAGTTGTAGGTGTAAACCCATTCTCAACAGATTGTCATTTTTCATATCCTTGTGCCAACAAATAAGTCTTCATTCTTATAATCCAGAAAGAATAATTGTTCCCATCGAATAATGGAGCCTTAGTTGATGAAGAACCATTCTGAAATACCATTTGTGTTCCTGATATATTTTCCTTCAAGTTGTTAGACTTTTTCGAAGGAACCTGCTCTAATACCAATTGAAGACACAAGCTTATACTGAGGGGGGTATGAATAGTATAAGATCAAATTTTACTTTTTTTTTCTTTAACAATATTATCCAATATTATCAGTTGTAATATCAATAGCAGTAATTAAAATAATGCACAAATCATCACACACATGAGAGATATAAATTTAACGTGGTTCACCTATGGGTTATTTCCACGAAGAAAATATTTCTCTAAATTTTCTCAAAAAATCTCTTGGGAATAAATTCCCTATTACAATGTTTATGGACCTTTATAAAAAGGAGATATCAATCCCCAATACTCTGGTTTGTGGATATCTCTCTATAGGAGAACATTATCCCATTTTCTCTAGTTTGTGGATCTTTCTCCATAGGATAACTCTATCCCCCCTTGCTTTATTTTGTGGATCTCTCTCCACAAGAGAACTCTATTCCTTCTTAGTTTGGATTGTGGATCTCTCTTCACAGCCTACTCTCAATTATTTATTAAATCTGCATGAAATCCCATCACAAGGCTAGGACAAATCTGCTCCAACTATTCTCACAAATATCTACCTCAAATATAGTTTAATTATTCTCATAAAAATTGCTCAAATTTACCTCAATGCTACTTCAAGTCTTCTCACAAGACTTTCTTAAATATGCCTCAATGCTGCTTCAAGTCTTCTCACAAGACTTGCTCAAGTCTACCTCAATGTTGCTTCAAGTCTTCTCACAAGACTTGCTCAAATATACCTCAATGCTGCTTCAAGTATTCTCACAAGACTTGCTCAAATATGCCTCAATGCTACTTCAAGTCTTTTCACAAGAGTTGCTCAAATATGCCTTAATTCTTCTCATTGAACCTACTCAAATTTTCCAAATATTGCATACAAACAAGGCTTATATCTCTTCAAAAATGCTTTTTTCAAACAGACATATTCTACTTAGAATCCATTTAACC
The DNA here is from genome assembly GCA_028583015.1 of Wollemia nobilis. Lineage (NCBI taxonomy): Eukaryota > Viridiplantae > Streptophyta > Pinopsida > Araucariales > Araucariaceae > Wollemia > Wollemia nobilis. The sequence goes on along the minus strand of JAQPPZ010001316.1, from coordinate 1,452,805 downwards.
TCTGGAACATATAGAGAATGATATGTGCTATCAAACACCTAATTTTACATTCAAAAATATTGCATTCATTTAATCCAATCTATACCTCTTGCAAAATACCTTTTAAATCCAATCAAAATAGTGCATAACTTGGCTTCACAAAACTGGTCAATCTTTCTTACAAATTTGGTCTCAAGGATCAAACACAATAATGCACAGATTTTCTTCGCAAGATTGATCTCAAACACTTTATAATTGCTTTAAATATTTTTCAAACCAATGCTGAAAATGTTTCACAATGATGTACAAACTTGATCTCAACCCTAGCACAAGTATTTTAGATTTATTTCAATAATAAATCATAATTTGTTTCACAAACCCTAACACAAGTGTTTCCAATTTCTTTCAACTAGGATGCACAATTTGTTTCACAAAACCTAGCTCAAGTGTTTCCAATTTATTTCAACTAGGATGCACAATTTGTTTTACAAACCCTAGCTCAAATATTTTCAACCATACACACTAATCAATATTTTTATTTCCACCTTGTAATTTTGAAATATTTGTTCAATCAACCACCTTAAAGAAAGAGTGATATAACCATACCTCTTTAGTGAAGGAGTTATCTTAAAACCTATCTCAAAATATTTGGTAATTCTCATACCACTTTCAAGGGTTAGTTAGCATAACACTTTTTCAAACCATCCATAAAATATTTCCTCAAAATTTACTCATAAAAATATTTCATATCTTCCTTTTTATTTCCACAAGACAAAGTTTTGACAATAATCAAACCCTCTCAATTTTTCTTTTTATCAAAAATACACACAACAATTTAAACCATAGTCATACCTTATCACTCCTACTTATAAGAGCCACTTGTAATTTTCAATATCATAATTCAATATCCCTAAGTGCATATCATACATTAATTTTACTTTCAAGCACCTTATTGCTCCTTTTTTCCAAAAATTATTTCTACTTTATAAAGTCACAACCAGAATCGAAAATATCATTATGTCCTAAAAAATATTTAATTTCAAAGCATCACCCTTATGTCTCCCTAGACAAAGCAATATGCCCTTTTTTAAAAACCAAAAACTAAACCTTATGTCTCCCTTGATCAAGCGCTAAGATACCTCAAACATTAATAAAACAATTTATGGAACCTCATAGAGCCCATGCTCTAGCATGAGCTAGAGTTCCAACTAGGCTGGCCCATCTGTTGGAATTGAAAATTATGCAAAACTCTTTTATTCCTTCCTTTGCACCCAAATGAAAAGTGCAAAAATAGATGTGTATGTAGTCAATGATGATGATGATGGGGGTGTGGAAGTTTGATGATGGTTGGTGATAGGGAGCTCCCTCAAAAATGGGATTCTTTGATGAAGATATTGGTGAAATGGTGGATGGATTGGATGATGGTGAAATAAAAATGTGAGTGGAAGGAAGCATGGACTTATAAGAATTTGAGATGAAATTACAATACTTAAATGGCTCGACGTCCATTGGTATGCAATGTACTTGTCCCTCATGAATACATTTCAAATATTAATGTAGTATTGAAGAGACACATCTCATTTACCTCATCCAAGGTCTTCCAAGGAGTACATTATATGCCATGGATCCTTCCAAGATGTGAAACATTGTGTGCAACATTTTGACCCCTACTTCAAAGGATAAAACAATAGTACCAATTGTGGAACACAAAGCATCATTAAATGATTTGAGGGTGAAGGATGACTTGGTGATGTGAGATAGAGAAAGGTTCAAATTATGAAGAGCATATGTGGTGATGATGTTGATAGAGGAACCGGTGTCAATTAACACTCTTTTAAATGGCTTCTTATCAATTAGAGTCATGATATGCAATGGAGGGTCTACTTATTCTGATGATATTGGCTTAATCTCAAAGTCATAGAATGTTATGGAGGGCTCCATGCATGTTTGGATGCTCCCCACAAAGTTGCTAAATGTATTAGGATCTTGTGATTGAAATTCGATGGATTTAAAAATATCCATTAATGCCTCTTGATGTGGAGGAGATTGTTGGATCAGCTCATATATTGATAACTTAGCGGAAGCCTTTTTCAAACTTGTAGTTAACCAACTACTCAAGGAGATGAATGGTCGAGGTGGATGATTAATGGGTGGATTTGGATGATTTAGTTGACTAATGATATGGATGGGTGATGAAGGATTGGGGGAAAATTGGATGGGTGGCAATGTAGAAGTGTGGACATAAAAAATTGACTCATTTTCCTTAGTTTTCCTCCTAGAAAAGTAAGGTCATATTAAAGAGAATTTTTACCCTATCAAATCATCTTAATTCTTCTCAAATTTTATACCATTGGATAAGGCTCAAAAAGAGATTTCCAAAGGTATATTATATGTCCAATTTTGACACTGTTTGACCCCTCAAACTTCCCAAAAACTAAGTACATATCTAACAAGATCATAATACGATCTCTGAGATCGTATTGCGATCTCCGAGATTGTATTACGATCTTGTGTACGATATCATCGATCGTCATACGATCTTGCTCATAAATAGAAAATCAAACTTAGAAAAGCGATAAAATTAGTTGTAACATTCTTTGTCCTTACCTGTGCAATTGTACGGTAGTTACGGGATCGAATCCGTCGATCAGCCTAGCTTGGAGGAGGTTGCAACCCATTTTGTTTTCTAGCCCAATTTCATCAACTTACTTAGCCTATCTAATCAGGCATACCTCCCCTTGAATTCCTCCTAGCATTCCTAATATATTTATATAATTTCACATTTTAGTTCTGGTTATTTTGTTGTTTTCTTGTAGGATCGGAGGATACGATCAGCGATATAAGAGGATACAATATTGTTGTTTTTGATACGATATTGCTATTTTGATACAATATTATTGTTTTAATACAATATTATTATTTTTGATACAATCTTTCTATTTTGATACAATATCACCGTTTTTTATACAATCTTGTTGTTTTGATACGATATCGTCGTTTTTGATACAATCTTGATGTTTTTGATATGATCTCATTTTTTTTTATACGATCTTGCACTAGAGACGTACGATCTTGCTCAGACTGTATAATTTTTCTCTGATATCACTTGGGGGCAACTCCAAGTGCTGGTTTGCATTTCCTAAAGTCTCTTTTGCATATCTAGCACACTATTTATCATTTTTATTGCATAGGGTATCAAATTTAATTATTTATATCCTTGGAGTTCATCGATTTACACATAATTGCATATTTCATATAGTTTGATGCATGCATATGTTAATTCCTTTCATTGTTATATTCAATAGCCAACATTTAATATAATTCATGATTAGAAACATCAATAGCATTTTTTGTTTTCTATTTTGCCTTCTACCCATGAATCTGCAAGTTTCTGGTAAAATTTAAATAGTTGATTTCTGGTCAAATTATTATCTTGCAAATTGTAATACGATCCTATGAATCATAGTACGATATTGATCTATTGTGTATGATTTGGACTACACTCAAAAATCAAAAACTTCATCAGACTTTCGGAATACTGGTCAGATTTTTTATCACTTCCTAAGCATTACACTATATTTCTACACTCTATTTTATGTTATCTGTTGTTTGAATTTGAATTAAAATTGCATATGGGTTAGTGTAGTTGCATATTGGCCAAAACTAGGTATATGTGTGATTTGAATAAAAGGAACACATCAAAACAAATCCCAAAACCTAGGCATGGAAACAACCATAAATGTTTCCTAGTGAACCCAAAACAATTCGTCGAAAAATCACCATTTAGAAGGTATGATCAAGTACCTCTCTTTTGAGGTGTAGACCATCCATTCTCCAATTCCCCTCTAAGGTGTGGATCCATAAGCCTTGAGGAAAGGAGTGCGAGAATTTTTGGGCTACATTCTTTGGTTAACCCGACATGAAAAACATTAGGCATATTTCTGATTTATAAAACATAAAAAGCATAAAAATTACAAAAATATAAAAACAAAAAACCAAAAAGATCAGTAATTTAAATTTACACATTTTCATTCCATAGATATTAAATTTCAACATAGGAAGAGTTGTAAGCATAGGTGTTAAAGCAAAATGCCTAGAATCTTAAGAAGTGGTAAGCGGTTAGAATATGATTACATGGAAGAACAAGATCAAGAAAATTATGATGATAGAGTTCAAATAGAATATGATAGAATTTTAGAACAAAGTGAAGAGAATAATAAAGAAGATTAAATAGAAGATCCTAATGAACCTACATTAGATGAAAAAGAAAATGTTAATTTTGAGTCTCTTAGCAAATTTACCCAATTTATAAAAAACCACATAGAAGATTTTAATCAAGTAGTACAAATGGATAAATCAGGAGAAGGTGAAATGGAAGTAAAGAATTTCCCTTCGATAAATGCTCAAAATAATACACAAAAACCTCAAAATCAAAATGCAAATCAAAATTTAAAAAAATTTCAACACCCTTTACCAAAGCATGGTAAAGAAGTTGTAAATCAAGTAGAACATCACAATTTTCCTCATCCAACTCGATATGTGGGAACTATTAGCAGCTTTCTACCTCATCAAGATTTGCAAAAAACATGTGTAACTACTGAATCTCTAGTCACTATTAGACCTCTAAAGAATTGCTAAAGTACATATTTAGAAAGTGATGAAGAAAGTGAAATAGAGAGTGAGGTTGACATTACCTCAAACAATTCAAATTAGTTTTGAATATGAATCATATCCAATTCTTCCTATCACAGATTTAATGGTGCTTGAAGAACCATTTCCAAGAAGAGTAACTACTAGACCATCATCTCAACAAGTGCTTTCAAATGAACAAGTAGTAAATGCTAGGCCACATTTTAGTTATTTGCATAATAATAATATTGTGGGTACTATTGGAACCATCACTAAACATCAAACTCAAAATCAAAATTCTCAAATTCAAATTCAAATAATGAATAAAAATCACCACCATATTCTTCTCTACAAAATATTTATTCACCTCAGCCTCTTCATAATAGTGGTAGTATTCCCACTCCACATTCATTTAAATCTATTCAATCCCCATGTAATTATTTTTTATCATCATTGCAATCACAATTATTCCAACCTTATTTTAACACAACACATTCATCTCAACAAGGAAATATTTCTTCTTCCAACCCTACCATGCAATCACATCATACTTCACAATCTGCTCATCATCATTCTAGTCACAATCAAGCAGAAAGAGATAGTGAACCAATTATTGATAAAATCCCAAGAGAACTAATCAAGCATCAACGACAGGAAATCAATCAAATATTACATACTAATGTGTCCCATCATAATGACATCACTAATAATGTGATAAAAACTACAAGTGGGAAAACTCAAGCTCAATCAACTCAATTTGATAAACAAGAAATAAATTCTTCATCCAACCAACCTTCAAGACATCTCTTAGTTTTGAATAATAATCCAAAAGAAGATACAAGCATAGAAAACCCATATTTAGTGTTGAAATCTCAACCTAAAGTCTCCTCCAATATTCAACAACAGTGGGCTAATCCCCCAACTAAGATATCCCTCTTTAAACTTTTGCAAACCTCTTCCATTCATAGGGAATTTGTATTCTCTATTATTTCTTTCTTTATCATTGTTGTATCAAACTCTTTACTCTCTTCCTATTTACCATCATTGACACCTTTTGTTCGTCATATTTTGTTCTTCATTCTCTCTTTCTCTATCATTATCACATCAAGTTCTCTATTATTTTCCTCTTCATAACTTTTTGTTCATCATCTTTCTTCATCTATATCTGATCATCATCCTTCATAATAACAATTCAACTATCAAAAAATCAACTTCAATCACCTTCATCACAAACAAGTGATTCTTCAAAATATATTTTGATTTTAAAGCCACCTTAGGCATGCTATAATCAAAATCACCTTGTACAGTGTATATAGATCACCAATTCCATCATTAAAACATTAGGTTTTCCATTGTAATATTTGTTATATCTTGTAACTTTAATATATTTTCATACATGAGAGAGGGGAGGGCTCTGGTCCCTCCCCTGCTCCCCCTCCCATGGCTCCTGGTTCCTGCCCAGTCCCTGGCTCAACCCAGGTCATCCCTCCCGGGGAGTGGTTGTTTGCAGATGATCTCCTGGGGGGAGATCCTTCTCCACTATCTGCGCCCCTCCCGGCTGGCTAGGGTTTCCTTGGTTGTTTTTTCGGACTGGTGCTTCCCAGGGATCCCTGTTTGGTTGGGGATCCCTTCCCTTTTTCCCTCAGGCTTCCCCCTAGGGTTTTTTGCAGGTTATTCGCATGGATCTGGTCCCCTGCGTTTCTCGGTGCGGTGGAGGTGACGGTTTAGGGTTTGGACAGCTTCCCCCTTTTCTTGTGAATCCTCGACGGGCTCTGTGCTTGGACGAGATTCTTGGTCCCTGCTGCTGGGATCCTCTTCTGTTTTCCCAGGGCAGGTTCCTTGTGGTGAACTCTCTGGTCACTTCCTGATGGGCTGGATCCTCTCTGTGCTGGCTGTCGGCTTCTTGCAGGATGGCTCTCGCTGAATGAAATGTTTTCCCGGTGGGCGGGATGGTTTCTCCACAGGGCGGGATCCGCCAAATCCGCCGGTTTTCCTGCGACGCGGGATCCTTTCTTTTCTGCTGGTTTCCCGAATGGCGAGATTTCCCTGTTGCTTCCCGCTAGGCGGGACTGTTTGTGGTGGTTTTGACTGCTTCCCGCAAGGCGAGATTTTATTGTAACGGTTTTTCTTTGCTTCTGCTGGGCGGGATCTTCTCGATGGTGGTTTTTGGCTACTCCCCGCTGGGCGGGATCTCCAAAACTTCTTTCTTTCTTATTTGTTTGTTTCCCGCTGAGAGGGATTGTTTCATGCTTACTGTTACCGCTAGGCGGGATTTCTGTTTTGGTGTTCAGTTTCAAGGGATTGATGCCCTAGGCCCATTTCTTATGTAATCAGGTTTTGGGATCCTTGTTAAAACCCGCTATAAATACAAACACTATAATTAACAAAAAAAAAAAAAAACATTACAAAAAAACAAAAACAACCAAAAAATAAATTAAAAAGCATAAAAATTTCTGAAAAATATTTCAAATTTGTTGCTAATTCATAATTTTGCATTGTTATTTATTGTTATCTTTCAAAATATTGTAAGTTATATTTTAATTTATTTTAGATAAAATCAAAATTTATCTTGAACCATGCACTAAAATTCACACATATTTAATAATATTTTATTTCGTTGTTTTTAATATAAATATCTCTTGTACCAAAGAACGCTATTAATTCATTAAATACTTTTGATTATTGCGAATGATATTGCTACTTATTGAACCAAGAACACACTTGTACATATTAAAAATGATTTGTTGCAAATTCGATAAAGTGATACTGCTTACTAAATCCTAATACCTTTAGTGAAAAAAAAATTCTTGCTATCCTATCATGTGCATGGTCTAGAATACTGAGAAATTGGCAAAAGGACAATCTCCTCCCTACCCGAATAAAATCCCTTGCTCTACGTCTAATCTGGGCAAGTATCCTAAAAGAAAGAAAAATAAAGAAGAAGAAAGAGAAAATTAAGAAAAGTGTTCCATTACAAAGAAATAAAATCCCCTTGTTTAAAAATGAACAAAAAATCCCTACCTTATAAATGTGAAGAAAATAAGGGGGTATTGAACTTGAATTCCTGCAATTTCTCAGTTATTCGAAAGCCATGAGGTAAACCCCATAACAGGTGATTTGTGCCCAACTATCTTGACATTGGGTAATTCCTTTCACATGGCGATATGTATGTCACATTAGTAATTTATCTTTTGTACAAACCAATGTTCGCATTTGGATTAGCTAGATTTTGATAATTTGATTTACATTGTAGTTCGGTACCATTGCATGCACAAAATCATGGTCAAATGAACATTTCACTTGCACACACATTGGTTCATTCAAGTTTGCTTTATCATTACCTTACTATAAATGGTAAATTAACCTTACAAAGCACACACATTTGTTACTTGAGAGATTTTGTATCATCATAAAAATCAAAATAAATAATGAATTCACATTTCACACACTGGTTCTAGATAAATTTGAATTTGTCTTTGAAATAAGTTAAATTATTTCTTTGGAATTTTGTTAGATAATTAATTTCAATCATTTGCACTAGTTCCTACAAATTATTTATCATCATAGCACAATAATTTATCTCAAAAAATATTGTAAAATTAAACATAATCATCATGCATTTCATTTTGATTTTCACGATGATGGTATAGTTCCTAAGTAACTATTTCTCTTCAAATTTCACACTTAGGAATTTTATGCCTAGCGCAAGTCATCTTTCTAATTTTTCATGCCCAAAATTAGTCCATATATTTTCATAAAAATTACGTAATCTTTTTGGAACATGTGACACAGTGATTTATCTTACATTACTTTGCATTTTAAAAAGAACAAATAATTTCATATCTTCATGCATTTCACTTTTATTTTTGTGATGATGGTATAATTCCTAAGTAATTATTTCAAATAATTTCACACTTAGGATTTCTATGCTTAGCGCAAAATCATCTTTCAAATTTTTCATGCTTAAATTCATACATTTTCACAACATCTATCAAACATCTTGTCCCAAAATAATATCAAACATTTCTTTCTCATCATAAAGCCTTAAGATTATTCTTAAGCACACAATCTTTTGGTATTAGCAATACAAATCTTCCTCATAACAGAATTTGCTTCATGACCTAGCGAGCATTGATCTCCACCAATGGTCATATAACAACACAACATCCTTTGAGGTTCATTGCTAATCCTTCAAATCTATCATCACATAAAAACATATTTCTCAAAACACACTTTACAAAATCATTTTTCTTTTATGTTAAGCATGATCAAAATATTCAAAAATCAAAACATGACTACAAGAAATGATGTAACACAACCATCATAAGAAAATATAATAAATCATACAAAGTCACATAAAACAAAGAAGATCAATATATATATATATATCAGAAAATTTTGAGTTTTCCACCAAACGTAGAATTTGGTGTAAAAACTCGAGGGGGCATCATAGTCAAGTAAATTAGTAATTATTCTTCTAATATATCAATTTCAAATTAACTATTCATTCTAAACCATCTACTCCTTTTTTTCTCATGTCAATAATAATCATTTCTAATCAAGTGTCTACACTTTTCTTTGATGCATTTATTATTCATAAATATGCCAAAGAGGGGGCAAAATGTAGACATAAAAATTGACTCATTTTTCTTAGTTTTCCTCCTAGAAAAGTAAGGTCATCTTCAAGATAATTTTTAGCCTATCAAATCATCTCAGTTATTCTAAAATTCAATACCATTGGATAGGGCTCAAAAATAGCTTTCCAATGGTATATTATATGTCCAATTTTAACACCATTTGACCCCTCAAACTGCCAAAACACTAAGTACATGTCTAACGAGATCATAGTACGATATCGTATTATGATCTCTGAGATCGTATTACGATATCGTATTACGATATCTGAGATTGTATTACAATATTTGATATCATATTATGATCTTGTGTACGATATCATCGATCGTCATATGATATTGCTCAAAAATAGAAAATCAAACTTAAAAAAGCAACAAAATCAGTTGTAACATTCTTTGTCCTTAGGTCTTATGTGTAAACTAATTGGTTCATCCAAACCCCACAATGGGGGCGGAGGTCCAAGGTTCAAATATCGGGCCTTGCCAAACTGAATTCTTGTCCCTTTCCTGGTGCTTTCAATGGTGTAAAAGGTTTAAAATTATTGTGGCATGGTGGTTATAGGGGCAGACTGCACGAAGATCTGTGTGACGGCTTCTGGGGCAGACAGCACAGAATACTGTAGTGGCCATAAAAATCTAGATAGCCTACCCGGATTCATGGTGGCTACCGATTCCACCATGTAAATTCAAAAAAAAAAAAAATGTTATTTGTCCTTACCTGTGCAACTGTATGGACGTTATGGGATCGGATCCATCGATCAACCCAACTTGGAGGAGGTTGCAACCCATTTTGTTTTCTAGCAGAATTTCATCAACTTACTTAGCCTATTTAATTAGGCATACCTACCCTTGAGTTCCTCTTGGCATTCATAACATATTGATATAATTTCACATTTTAGTTTTGGTTATTTTGTTATTTTCTTGCAGGATCAGAGGATACGATCAGCGATATAGGAGGATACAATATTTTTGTTTTTGATATGATATTGGCGTTTTGATATGATCTTGCTGTTTTAATACAATATTGTTGTTTTTGATACAATCTTGCTATTTTGATACAATACCGCTAATTTTGATACAATCTTGCTATTTTTGATACGATATCGATGTTTTTGATACGATATCGATGTTTTTGATACGATATCGCTGTTTTTGATACGATCTTGGACTAGAGGCGTACAATCTTGCTCAAACTGTATGGTTTTTCTCTAAGATCACTTGGGGGCAACTTCAAGTGCTGGTTTGCATTTCCTAAAGTCTCTTTTGTATATCTAATACATTATTTATTATTTTTATTGCATAGGGTATCAAATTTAATTATTTATATCCTTGAAGTTCACTGATTTACACATAATTGCATATTTCATATAGTTTAATGCTTACATATGTTAATTCCTTTCATTATGATATTCAATAGCCAAAATTTAATCTAATTTATGATTAGAAACATCAATAGCATTCTTTGTTTTCTGTTCTGCCCTCTACCCATGAATCTGTAGGTTTTTGGCAAAATCGAAACAGTTGGTATCTGATCAAATTACGATCTTGCAGATCGTAATACAATACTACGAATCATAGTATGATATTGATATGTTGCTTACGATATAGACTACACTCAAAAATCAGAAACTTCACCAGACTTCCAAAATACAGGTCAAAGTTTTTATCACTTCCTAAGCATTGCACTATATTTCTACACTCTATTTTTTATTATCTATTGTTTGCATTTGAATTAAAATTGCATATAGGTTAGTGTAGTTGCATATTGGCCAAAACTAGGTATATGTGTGATTTGAATAAAAGGAACACATCAAAACAAATCCCAAAACCTAGGCATTGAAACAGCCATAAATGTTTCCTGGTGAACCCAAAATAATTCATCAAAAAATCACCATTTAGAAGGTACGATCAAGTACCTCTCTTTTGAGGTGTAGACCATCCATTCTCCCATTCCCATATAAGGCACGGATCCATCAACCTTGAGGAAAAGAGTGCAAGAATTTTTGGGCTAGAATAAAGTTGTGACATACTTGCTTGAGGTGGTTGCCTTTGCTGGTTGTTCCTTTGACCTCTAGTGACCACATGAATGGTCCCTACAAATCCTTGGTATTGTTGTACATGATTGACTTGATTAGGAGGAGTTTTGGTGTTAGCTCCCCTACATTTGGTTGCACTTCCTCATGATGAGGAAGTGGTGTTTGAAATATACCAAGGTTTTGGTTTTGTTGAGCGAGGGATTATCAAGCTTGATTGCCCTCAAGTCAATGAGGTCTTGTACTATGTCTTTAAACACATGGAAATTTTTAATTTCATGCTCATTTTGCCTATGATAAGGATAAAATAGATGTTCTTGATAATGTTTCCCATGTTTTTTGGGATCATCTGATCTAATGTCGGGCAAAGCAAGTTTATTCATCTCATACGACCCTCTAAAAAGAGAAGCATATGACTCAGCTAAAGGGGTGTATTGGCAATTTTGTCAACTAGACTGTCACCGGGGATGACTTTCCATAATTGACACTATGTTTTGTACTATTGTCAAGGGGATCACATGATATGAAATTTGTTGCAGTGTTTATTCCATAGGTTGTTGTTGTTGAGCCATTACCAGCTGGCTCATGTCCACTTGATTAACATGATTTGACTGGGTGGTTGGGGTAGCCTGTATTAATTTTTGTTGGCTAGAATAGTTACTTTTGTACTGGCCCTTACTTTACCACTATTTCTTCTTAGGATTAAGTGTACCTTCTTGGATTTTGATCTCCTCAATGACAGTAGCCTAAGCTAAAGCTTCTTCAAATGATTGATAAGTTCATAGTTGAAGTATTCAAGAGATAGGTTTTAAGAAAATCTTGGTAACATAGCTTAATTTTCTCATCTATTGATAGGGTGAATGGCAATTTAGTGATGACAATCCTCCAACGGTTTCCAAAATCATAGATAAATTCATCATCATGTTGCCTTAAAGCATAGAAATTAGACAACAAGATCTTATTTTTAACATTTAGGATGAAACGATCAAAGAATTGATTAATAAATTGCTCAAAATTATAGATACTATGGCTTGGCAATTGATTGTACCATTCTATGGCATCTCTTCCTAATGTTTGAGGAAAATTTTGAAGCATGAGAGCATTGTATTTTTGAATTCTAAAGTAGGCATGCACAAAAGTACTCACATGTTCTTTGGGATCCTCAATTCCATTAAATTTTTCAAACTTAGGTACCATAAAATCTGTGGGATATGGTGGGGATGGTATCGAAGGATGAATTGGTTGATTGATCAATTAGCGTAAGGTTGATTTGTGGTTTGAAAATCCAGGTGTATATTGCATCAATTGATCTATTTGTTTCTGCATGACCTCAATTTTAAGGTCTTCCTTAGGAATGTGGAAGCCTTGAATTGCTTGATGAGTTTGAGGTGGGGTGGAGAAATGTTGTGGGGTGACTAAGTGATGATGATATTGGTAATTATGGTTAGGAAAATTTGATGGAAATTGATGAATGGAAGATTGTTGATGAAAATAATGGGAATTATAGAATGAGATTGATGGATGGGGATTATGGCTAGGTTGGCCAATGGGAATAGTATGGGTTATGGTGTGGCTTTATGCGGGAATAGGGATAGAAACCACAGAAGACTATGGTGCCCATGATGGACCCTGGTTGACAAGGACAGTCTGAGGAGAGTTATGTAAAGGCTTAGGATTTACATGTAATTTTTGTTGAGCATTTTGATGATGTCTAAGAAAATTTCTAAGGTGTTTCCATGCCTCACTAATCTCTCTATCAGAGGCTAAGGGTATAGAGTTAGATGGTATGGAAGATGTGGTTTGGGTATAAGTTACACTAGGTATGACAACTTGTGATTCTAGGACTTGTGAAGCAACATTTATATGTACCTCATATAAGGGGTTGGTGTAAGTGGAGGCATATGAGGTGCTAGAAGCACATGATGGTTGGAGAATTGACACATGGGAGGATGGTGTAATTGATGCCTCAAAAAGATGATTGGTATACACCTGGGTAAAGGTGAATGGGGGCTAGGAATAAATAGGCTCTTTTTATAAAGTAGAATACTATCTAGGTGAATTGGGAATGGACTCTAAGACATAACTAGAAGACTTCATGAGAGATTCTACTCTTGCCATGTCTATATGGGTAATGTGATGGTCGATATTAGGGGAGGTTGACTCCTCTTGGGGCATGGTCATATGGAATTTTGTGGATGGTAAGGAATGTGAGGGACCTATAGAAAAATCTGCTTGTGTCACATTCAGGGAATCTACCATAGAAGTTGTGGGGAAGGTAGATTAAGGTTCCATTAAATTATCTTGACTTATAGCTTTCTTTTGATTTCTAGTTAATACCATAAGCAAATAAATCAAAATACATATTAAACTATCACATGTAACACAAAACTAAAATATTTTATGAGCAAAAGGAAACAAATGTATTCATTTTAGATGTCAGTCTTGTGTATTTTGATATTCTAATCTTGCTTAATGAAACAAAGGTAAAAACTATGGTGAAGATAGGGCAATGAGATTCTTGTTGGTGATGAAATCCAACAAGTTTGCTTAGGGGTATCCTATGGTTTCTAAGGGTAGATATTGGTGGATGGAAACAAATGCCAGTATCACCAAATATCAAGCAATGGTTGATGATGAAATCCAACCACTACTATTTTAAGTGAAACGCGTTGTGTGTGAATTGTTCCTTTTAAGTTTTTTATTTATTAATATGGACAAACAATGTTTTTTTTTATTTTTTTTTGAATTTACATGGTGGAATCGGTAGCCGCCACGAATCTAGGTAGGTTGTCCAGCTTTTATGGTCACCATAGTATTCTGCGTTGTCCACCCTAGAAGCCGCCACATAGATCTTCGTACAGTCTGCCCCTATAACCACCATGCCACAATCATTTTAAACCTTTTACACCATTGAAAGCACCAGGAAAGGGACAAGCGTTCAGTCCGGTGAGGCCCGATATTTAAACCTTGGACCTCTGCCCCCCTTATGGGGTTTGGATGAACCAATTGGTCTACACATCGAACCTTACAAACAATTTTAGGAGCAACTAATTTCATAAATCTAAATCAGAATCCAACAAGAGAATACCAATTTCTTCAAAGGGTGTGAAGTACACCACTTAAGACCCCTATTAAATACAACTGGAGGGTTCATCCACCCCTCTTCTTAGAATCACCCAATGGTAGGAATACTCTTTGCACCCTAATTATGTTCCTACTTAGATAGATAAAAGAAGGTGTTGAAGGCTACGAAGACCACACATTTATTGATATTACAATAAAAAGAAGGAACGCATGAATTCTAAACATACATTTGAGAAAAAGAAGGAAATAACAAAGGGAAGCTCTCTTTATTAATTAAATGATTCTTATTATATATTTATCCATCTTAGGGATACCAAATATTGATACAATTATTACAATAAGAAAATAACCCCAAATTGGGGGAAGATGTGTTTCAATTTGATCTTCATATCTCACTCAAATTTGCTTGAGCGCTTACAAGGATGCCTCCTCCATTTTCCAAGAGGAACTTGATGTTGAGAGTGCCTTGAAGGTTTTAAGATCCTATAACCTACATACAAGAAATAAAAAAGCACGATTAAAAGCATATGAGGCCTCTCATGATGAGGCTTTTATCAATAAAATATAATAAGTATAGCTAAACTTGAAAGAAAACATAAAGATATGAGAAGATGTTTACAATAAGCTGAATTATTGCAAAGCATGCTTGAAAATAAATAAATATATCTAATCTAACATGTAATTTGCAAGAAAATCATGAAGTGAAGCTATTCTATGAAGAATTTTGAAAACCAACAAATGTGACCAAATGAAGGCAAAGCTACCTCTAATCTTGTACCGTACAAATATGTAATTTAAGACTAATCTAGGCTAGGTTAATCCATCTACATAATTGAAATGGGAAAACCTACGGCTAAAATGGAGGGAAACGAGTATCAACCCCTAGATGTAGGTGTTAAACATAGCAGGATCTATTAGCCATAGCTGACAACCGCGACTGAGGGAAAACTCCTCTTTCTCTCAAAACCAGGGCCAAAAACTCCTAATTCCTCCAAGTGATTATGGTCAAGGGTCACCTCAATGTTTTGGAATATATTGGTCATGTAATTCATCAAAATTTACAATGGAAGTGTGTCAATTATCAAGCTTGCTCCTCAAGCTCTTGAGATCTCCATTGATGCAAGGTTTATGATCAAATTAGATTTTGGCAGCATCTTGTTGCTTTTTACAAGGTGCAATTTCTCCAATTCAACAAGACTTAAGTTAATTAAACTTATAATATCATCTCTATGTCCTCTCCAATTTGGAGGGGGTCTTATAGCCTATCCAACTCCTCCTCCTATCTTCCTTGAGAAGCCAAGATCAAGAACTAAAAGGTTGAAGCAGTTGGGAGGAAGAATCCAGAAGCTTATTCACTCAAAACCACCTGAATTGGTTACAAATGCAATTGTAACAACCAATTTGGATTAGCTCGGGAGGCCAAGTCAGTTATAGGGCTAGTCACAACTCTTACACACAGCTAAAACCCTAGTCGTGGGTGTCAACTATGACTGAGATCTTAGCTATGGATGCCATCCATGGCTAAGGTTTAATAGGCATAGGATGCCTAAATTGAGTGGTTAAAACCATTGCTTTGCCTTGGAAAATATCCAATATCATTCATATGGTCTGCAAAGATGCCCATATGAGTAGTCTCCTAAATATCATGTGTTTTAGGTGTCTACAAAAGGTACTTATAACCCTAAAATGTAGCTCTAATTTATGCCAATTGTCAATTCAAATGCAATAAAAATGCAAAATTTTATATTTGTGAATACATCAAAAACATAAACCCTAACTGGAATGTGTGAATGGATGCAAAAAAAAAACTAGAATGCAAACTACGATGAGTTCTTTTCCAAATTACTTAAATATTTTTCATTTTATGCTTGAAATCTGAAAAATACATCAAAGAACCCAAAATACGTAAAACAAAAAAAATGGATTTTAGATAGTGGACTTACTAGACAACCTACGTATCTACTCAAAATCACTATAAAACATAGTTGGGCACTTTTGAGATGCACCAGGATGCTTCTAGAACACCTCCAGGTATTTCTGGATGATCCTCAAGTGTCGTAGTGCGTTTGCACACCTCCTATATTTTTTTGCAACTCCTTAGGAACCCTAAAAGGAAAAAAATGTGTGATTTGCGCTCCTAAAAATCTGTAAAATAATACAACAAATAAAAAGTTAGAATTCAAGATAAATTAGAACATGAAACCCTTAGGGGGTCCCACCATGATCACCATTTGTAGAGCTAAAAATGTGACACTCAAAAATGCTAAATAAAATAGAATTTAAATAAACCAGATATTGCACAACAAATGAGATTTATATTAAATGGGGGGAGCCTAAAAACTTTGTTGTTACAATAATGGATTTAAGAATCCTCTTTGATACAATTTTTACAAATATTGTTAGGGTTCTCCGAAACCCTAGCCACAACAAATGGTGGTATCTTTAGTTGCATCTTTGCTCCCAATAGGTGTGAATGGGCTTCTACGTATCCAATGTCGGGCCACTCCAGCTTAATCAGTTGTCCAATGCTTATGATATACTATCCAATATACACACATAGAAAAACTAGAGAGTTAGTAATAATAATGAGGGCTCCACTATGTGAGCCCAAAAAAATCACAATTAAAACCCTTGCTATAATAGTATGAAATACGAACAAAATTAAATTCATTAATAAAAAAGAAACATGGCAAATCAATACTCTAAGAAATATCGATGGAGTAGGATTATGGCACAAAGGCTAGGTTGGAGCTTTAAGGTACTTCAAAAGCTCAAGCAGCTCCAGGACTTCAAGAACTCAGGAAAAGACTTAGGAAACTCAGGCACTCAAGGGTTGAGCCATAAAAATAGCTTCTATTTATAATCCAACCTAGGGCATGCTAGGGTTTCAACGACACTAATCGTGTGGCTGAGATTAAAGCATATCTAAAGGTAGATATTAAATATAAGGTGTGTAATGGATTAAGTTAAATGGATGAATGATATTAAATGAAATCGAATGCTTGGATAAATGTATTTATATAAATATAAATTTATTAAATATATATAATATTTGTTATGTATAAGAAGTATTTACTCAATAAAATATATATATATATATATATATATATATATATATATATATATATATATAATATTACTATTTAAGCATATGTAATAAATTAATGGGTGAAAGTGGTGATAAAGCTAGGATGGAGGACAAGTGGCTATGTTTTTATGGTGGAAATGGTGGGAAAGCATGGATGGAGGACAAGTGGTTAGGTTTTGGTGTCTACAAGAGGATTATGTGGAGAATCTTCTTTAATAAGATGACCAATATAAATGAGGTCTTAAACCACATGTTTCAACCTCTTACAAGAGTTTGTCAAGTTCCCCTCTACTTTATGATACTCACAATGTTGATCAAGTTTATACCAATTAGCTATAGTATCAGGTTGCTTTATGGGAGGCAACTCAATCATGTTAACTTCCAAAAGTTTTTAAGACCACCATCATAGGTATGTTGAGTCTTGTAAAACTTCTTTGTGGGGGTTTTAGGGTTGGATAAGCACCATATTTTATAGGGTGTTAACAACACTGTTAATAAACCTACTATCCATTACCCCATCACCAACCACATGTTTATTTGTATACTAAGTTTTAGTGGCCCTATATTCCTTTACTATAATTTGACCTCTTTTGATAAGGGTTTGCTCTACCCTTCTTGCTAGATCAATTGCTTGGTCAAAAGATATGATAGTTATCATTTCTAATGCATAAGATATTTGTTCTTGTAAACTCCCAATAAATATCTCAAGCATGTCTCGAGCAAGTAATGTATATCTCAAGTGTCCAACTAGACTCCTCCAACAAGACATAAATTCTAAAAAAATTCATCTTTATCTCATTTCAACATATAAACATATTTCATAGTCACATTCTTTTCAACATTAGCTCTAAATTATTGAACAAACAATTTAGATGTCTCTTCAAAAGTCCTCAAAGAATTATTAAGCAATTGATAATACTACTCTAATTCCATACCACTAAGGCTCTTAGGGAACATCTTTAGCAATAACATGTCATCATATATGATATCATGGCATGTTGTCATGAACATCCTTAAGTGTTCAATTGGATCTTCCATTCCCTTATAGATAGGCAAAATCAACATTGGGAAATGCTTAGGGTAGGGCCTAGAGGCAACAATAGGGTCTAAGGGCTAATTGCACATTTCTTTATAGTTGTAGCTGAAACTAAGAGGTTGAATCGTATCCACTCTAGAAACCAATTGCTCCACCACATTAGTTAAATTTTACATCTTGGAATTTTTATTGTGCAATACCCATAGGTTCCCTAGGAGAGAGGTATAGGTAGGCTATTGAAAAGGAACTTGGACCATGTTGGAGGTATTGAAACTGTTATGGTATGGTTTGTGATTTATTGTATCTTGTTGTAGAGGATAACTAATATTTGGTGGAACAAAAGCATGAATATTGATATGAATAGAATGATGAGGAAATCGAACATAATATTGATATGCACTACTAGTTGTAGGGACTTGTAGAACCCTTTCAATTTTGGTGGTTACAGTAGCAACATGTATTGGTTTATATAATGGATTTCCATGATGTGAAGATTCAAACAAAGGGTTATCATGAACATTTCTAGGAGAAATGGTTGGAGGAGGAATATCACCCTTTTAGAAATAAGATTCCTACTCCATAGCTTTGAACAAATCCACCCTATGGTGTTTCATGAAATCCCAAACATGATCAAATAATGTAAAAGTGAAGCCACCATAAAGCCCCTCAAAGGGATCATATTTTGTATTAGTTTCAACATGTTCTTGCTCTTATATATCAAGGTTAGGATTCTCTCTATCAACCTAATCATCTTCTTAAGGAATTTGATCAGATTCCAAATGCCTTTATTGACTCCTAAGAAATGGAACCATTAGGATAAGGGAAGGGATATAAGAGAGAACTAAAACAAAACACACACACATGCACAAAAGATTTAACTTGTTTTTTTTATTTTATAATTTTTTTCTAAGCAAACAAGTTAGTGGTCATGTTTAATTTTTTCAAAAGAAAAGCACCAAGGAAGAGGCTTCCTAATCTTGTCCACTAATATGTGTGATTCATTTCAGATTCACTAAATATGTAGAGAGATAAAATTGCACATCATGTACAATTCTTGGTTGGATCTTCTGGGAGCCGAGGTGACCACGGTGTCTATTATATTCTCCGTATTCAGTGGACAAGGGAAAGGGTTCACCAGGAATAGTTTTAGGACTTGCTCTAAGTTTGGGGTGGAAATTTTTAATGTGTCAATTAAGCAATCACCCATGTCTAGCCTCTATAAGCTAAACTATGCAAATAAAAGAGTGATGCAAGACACACAAGATGCAAGAAAACAATATCTAACCCTAGTATGATTCTTTGATTCAATTATATCTAACCCTAAGTTGTAATAAATGAAATTCTTTCCTTTGAGCAAGGGCACAAGTGAAATGCACAAACAATACTAAACCCTAGATGCACACTATATGCTCTTATTCTTTTGAATGCCTAGAAATGCAAATCAAATGTTCTTTTCTTTTTACTTAATCTATGTTTGGAATAGAAATAATGAAAGACACAACAAAAAACAACCTAAATATTTACCAAGGACACTTATCTATTCTAATGTTTGATCATAGAATTGTCTTACATCCAAAAATGTCCCACAACTTCAACCTGGAAAACAAAGAGCTTTACAAAACCTCTAAAAAATATGATTAGCATTAGGGAACTTACGTTGTTTTGTAGCAGATCTTGGGAGTGCAAAATTCAAGCCCCATAGGTCCTTTTAGTTGACCTTTATAAATCAATATTGAATGTTGACCCTTTTTGGAAATGGATAAATAGAATGCAATTAAACAGAACATTGCAAAAAATAGAATGTAAACAATACTATTATGTCTTAAATGCAATATGCAAACACAAAACTAGGGTTTAGGAATTCAATATTACCTCCAAACTTGACACAATAAAAATTATTCCATGTACAAGGTGTTCACAATATCGGCTTTCTTGAATACTCACCCTGTAAATATAGTGTGCGATTTCACAATAGACCAATGAAAATAATAGATTGATGTGAAATGGGTAAAAACAAGAATGCAATTAATAATCTAGGAATGATAAAATGTACCAAAAAACTCGGTAGTAGTGAAAGAGGTAGAAAAAAGGATGAAGATATCTAAAATATGGTTGACTCCTCCTAAAAGAACCAACACTTGTCCACCAAGGGTAGCAAATCATCAATGAAGTTGAATAACACCAGAAGAAACTTGCCAAAGATCACTTGAACACTTGGAGAGCATGCAAAAAACTTGCAAAAGAATTCATGATTAACCTCTTAGCTTGTTAGTTGTCATGCTAGTTATGGTTGGGGGTGAAAAGGTGATCTAAAACCCTGTATTTATAAAGGATTTGAAACACAAATAGGTGGGAAAACCCTAAGGGAGACTGACCTTAAAGAAATCAACTTGAAATATGGGTTTTCTAAGAGAAAACTCTAACTTGTTGAAATGGTGCCCGATAAGTGATGACCATGATTTAGGCAAAACTATGAGAAAAAGAGTAAATAGGGAAGAAGAGAGGCCCAAAATTGCACTTGGGCAAGTTGGAGGGTCTCTCTAAGGTTCTAGAGAAAAATAATCACTTGGGTGGGTCAGTTTTCCATGTCTACACTAAGAAAATTTAAAGTAAAGATATCTCAAATATCTTAATATTATTGAAAGAGTCCAACAAGGAGATCTCTAGGAAGTGTTGCCATGTGTTCATCTAGAGTTCTCCATGCATGTAATATTTATCCCTAATTAGACTATATATAGGGGATATACCTCTCATGGAAGGCAAGTCAAGTAGATTTGAGTACGTGTAAGCTCAAGAAAGTAATAGAGAGTCTAATGTGTGAGTGAGAGCTAGTAAGCTAAGCTAGATACAACACAATATCTCTTTTTCCAAGGTGTTTCCAAAATGAGGGTGTGAATCATGGTCATTGGAAAAATATATAGGAGGTGGAGGCTCAATAGGAGGGCCTCATTCACTAACAAGGTAATGTGGTGAGCATCCATGTAAATTTGTAACTTGTATTTATAATACATTTTCTTCTGTTTTTATTATGTTATCTATTATGCTTGTAATAATTCCTATTTTCTTTGATGTTCTAATGTCTTGTTAGGCATGATAATTTTATGATAGAATACCATAAGTAGATAAATACTATGCATCTACCATAATGACCATAGTAAGAGGAAGGCTCAAGGAAATATTGTTAAAGTATGGTCAACAAGTGTATATTTTGGGGATTTTATGGATAGCTTGTAATTATCCTATCATAGTATATTATTTGGTTTACCTTGTTCTTATTTGTGCATTTGTACTAGAGGCATAAGAGTAAGGAACCAGTTTGTATAATATGCTAAATTGGGTATTTATAGTACCCTATAGGTAGATTTAACTTCTATTTCATGATCCCTTGGCTCTTCCACTAGGAAGAGTTGTACTTAGGATTCTAAGGCCATAGTAATGATTGGAAAATTCTTGTATTTTCAGCCTAATATTCTAAATATGCCAAGACCACTAAAGAATATAAGATACCATAACATTGTAATGGCTTAACATAAAGGGATCAATGGGTAGAGTTCCTTTTAAAAATTTTAAATGGTGTTATTTTCATATAGCATGAGATACAAGAGGAGTAGATCAAGAATTCATGGAATGGGACTAGTAAAAATATGATCAAGGAGCACATGCTAGAAATATTCTAAAATAATGATCAAGATAAAAAATCTAGTTCAAGGACATAAAGAGAAAGTTCATGACTATTATGCATGACTATAGGATATTTGAATAAGGTAGAGGTCCGGTTATGAAATATGAACTTACCTAATGGTCTCATGAAGGGTGTGGATAACATTCTTTGTAAGTATTTTTTTGTAGGTATCAAGGCAAAAATTAGGATGAGGTTCAAGTATGAGCAATTTTCTACTACCCAATTTGTATATGAGGTTGCAAAGCAATAAGAGGAGAGTTTAGAAGAGGATCCAAGTTCCACAACTAGTAGTAGTAGTAGCAACAATAAGTCTATCTTCCTCTACTTCTATAGGTAAAGTAGAATATCTAATCAAAAATATGGGACAAATTGTAATCAATTTGTTGCAAGGAAATAAAATAGGAACTCAATGACCCCAATTTAGAGATAAATGTGTTAGAAATAATATGGTTGAGGTAGTTTGATATGAGTGCAAAGAGAAAGGGTATTTTAAGATAAATTTCTCTAGTAAGGCATCTACTTTAGGAACAAAGAGTAATGAGAAGGGCAAATATCGAATTAGTATTATTGATCATGTTCAAGATAATGAATAATAACTTGACATTATGGACATGAAGCAAGCTCATGATAGGACTCACAACGAAGTAAAGGAGTCCAAGAAGAAGAAATAAGATCTTAAAGAGAGGAGAGGAAAATTAAGAGTTCAATATTTTCCAAACTCAACGGGATAAGCACCATACTCGATCATGGAGGATTTGTCAATGCAAACTACCAACATCATGTATGGGTAGCTAGTAGCATTATCATCATAAAAGAAAATGGAGATACCTAGTAAACTTAGTTTTAAATGGAGGAGGAAATTTAAATTCACTACATTCAACAATGAGGTTAACCCATATGCTCCATAAGTTGAATTCTTGTATAAAGGTATTTTTATCCCTAATGTTATGGTAGATGGTGGAGCCATTGTTAATATAACAAAATCTATATTAAATATATTAGTACTAGAGATCAATCATCCATATAAGTTAAATTTGATATCCTTGAATAAATAAAAAACAGAGACAACAAGAGTAGTCTATGATGTAGCAATATCAGTTATGGGAGTCACCTATGTGGTAGAGTTTTAAGTCATAAAATATGGTTCAGTAGCCTATTCAATGTTGTTTGTAAGGCTATGTTTAAAAAAATCCCTTACTCATGATTACTGGAATGAAGGGTACATGATCATTGGTCAAGGTTCTAAGCAAGTGAAGATTAATGTGATACCTCAAACTCATATATTGAGGATAATAGAAATAAAGGAAGAAAGCAATTGGACAACATCAAATCATGCCAATATAAGAAAGTAGGATACTAAATCTAAATAAAGTGAGGTGTATTTCTCTATGGATGACATCCTTATTGATGCTCTATTAAATCACCCATATCAACATTTTAAGGAGAGGTGGAGAACTAGCTATAAAAATTACACTTCAAGGATGTAATAGAAGAGCATGAAAAAGAGGATTACTTTTGGCTCTTCCATAGGTATATTCATTTGTTCACTTTTTATCATAAAGACTTATGACAAGTAGATTTATTAAAGCATCAAATAGAGTATATTGATAATACTAAACCTATAAATAAAATGCCATATTATACAAATCCTAAATTTTCCAAGTTTTTCAAGGAAGAGATAGACAAGTTCTTGGATGCAAGCTTCATTTTTCTAGTAGAAAACTCAGAGTGTGTGTCTCTAATCATCATAGAAAGGAAGAAGAATGGAAAGTTGAGTGTCTATGCTAATTACTAGAATTTGAAAATACTACAAATAAAAACACTATTGACTCCCCTTCTCAAATCATATTTTGGATGAAGTTGTAGAATAAGAACTCTATATCTTTATAGAGGGATATAATGGCTATAATCAGGTTTACATCATAGAAAGTGACTAATTGAAGAAAACCTTCACCACTTTATGGGGCACCTTCACTTATTGAGTGATGTTATTTGGGTTGTATAATGCACCTACATATTTCTAGTGATTAATGCATAATGTATTTGAACCTTATATTGGAACTTTTATCAACTTTTTTCTAGATGATTTTTTTTTTTTAAAAAGGAAGGTAGATCATCTAGCTTCTCTTGAGAAGTAATTTCAGTGGCTGGATGAGGCCAAGGACTCACCTAATCCTAAAAATACATATTTGGATGCACCAAAAATGTCTCATTGTGTTATGTGGTCTCCCAACAAGGGATTGTAACCAATCCTATAAATATTTTCAACATGAAGGAGTTGCCATTTAGGAGAAACAAGAGTAAGTTATGATCATTATTGGGCTATATGAGATATTATAGAAGGTTCATAAAAAAAAATCAAGGATTTTACTACCATTAACAAAGTTCCTCAAGAAGGATATTCCCTATGAACTAGGGAAATAAACTAAGTGTTGGGGGTTGGTTATGACCCCCTTTCTCTTCTCAAGTGTAGTAAACCTCATGGTTGTAGTTTCAATGGCTTTTACCTTTATTGAGCAGGTGTGTCTAGTGCCCTATACCTCATGCAAGGGCACTAGTCTTGGAAAGTTTTGGGGAGCATGGGATGCAACTCCATTAGATGAACTCTAGGGTTTTTTACCGAAGGTTGGCTCCTTACTTCTATATATCTTCTTTGACACTCATATTTTCTTGCTATGTTAATATTCTCCTATATAGATTGCTTCAAGGGAAAAAGAAAGAAAGGAAAGAAAACATGCAATACAATGTAAAGTGCAAAAAATAAAACCTATCTAGCCTATCTAAGGATGGTGATGTACCAAATACGAGAATGCAATTTCCACCTTAGACCATTAGGATAAATGAACACATGAAACAAGTAAAATAAAATGTTAAACATAGGTTTTCTCATATAATTATGCAATATATATAATCAAAAGGGACTTGGGGAATGTACATGTAGATAGCTCAAGGATCAAGTCTAGACTAAGAAAGAGAGTAGAAAATAAAGAAAGTAGATGCTATATCGCTCCAAATTTTTCACACCCTTACCTTCAGGCTATAGGATCCATGCCCGAAAGGGGGATGGGAAAAGGATGGCGCGGTACCTCGGACTGAGAGGCCTTGCGAAGGTCCCGCCTCTCGAGGGAGGTGTATTATGGTGATTTTTCGATGGATGGTGGGTTCACCAGGAAACATTCAATGGCAGTTTCCACGCCTAGGTTGGGAATGTGTTTTATGTGTTCATTTTAGCCTTAAGCGTTCAAGTCCTAGGTTTGGCCAAAATGCGTCTAAGCTATTCTATATGAAGATGCAGATTAAATGAATACAGAAAATAGAATTAAGATAGAAAACAGAGAAATTAAGGAGTGTTAAAGGAAAATACCTGATCCGAATGTCTGATGAAGATTTTTATTCTTGAAGCAGTCAGGATCGCCTCTAATTTGATAGGATTGTCTGAGATCAGACAAGATCATCTGAGATCTGATGAATTCGTCAGACGAATTTGTCAGAGACCTGCAAACAGAGAAATAGGTGCAAAACATAGAAAGTGCAACAATGCTAACATAGAGAAACAATGTAAAATGACAGTAGCACTATCAAACTAAAACTTATAAGCAAAAACATGCATGCATTATACTGATTTCATAATAATTATGACTTAATTATGCATTTAAAGCTATATGGGTGAACTCCAAAATGCAGAATAGCATAAAATACTAAATAAACTAGCTAATTACAACATAAAACAACAGATTGAAAGATGGAGAAATGCAAACTTTAGGCACTGATTACCTCAATGTTGACTGCAGTCGAAATCATCTCGCATTGGTACGAAATTGTCTCTGATTCGATGGGATCGCCTTCAATATGAACAGGATCATCCACGACGATATAAGCTTGCTCCGGCTGAAAAACACTGAGGTACCTGCAACAAAATTGGTATAGAACTAATGCAAATAGAATTTTGGGGTGTTTTAACGTGTATGAAGTCAATTTACAGAGGATTTCAGTCAGGGGGTGCTAAGGGAAGGGCTTAGGATTAAATAGGCTTAGGAGGGAGGTTAGGAGGTTGGAGATCATCCCTATTTGGGAGATATCCAACGGGGGAGGGTCTCTAATGGCGCAGACACGCTTCTGCCCGGATTAGAGACCCGTTGGAACATAAGCTAATTGTGCAAAATCAGTTTTGGGACAAGATCGTTTGGACGTCCTTGTCCAGATGAAATTGTCAGATCTAGGGCGATATCATCTGATCGGTGATGATATCATCAAAAGGTCAAAACAAACTCAAAAATGGCGTAGGAAATGGGGAAATGGATTACACGATGGTTAACGGGTGGTTTGGAAGGTTAAAATTTGAATTTAAATTATTTACTAGAGTAAATGTAATTATTAAGGTTTCACTGCACCAATTTTAAGGTGCTACATTTTGCCCCCTCTTTAGCAAATTTTTCGAAGAAAATACGTTAAAGATGAGTTCTTCTCGATCTACGAGAAAGCAAAAATTATTTCCATTTTTAGGCAATGATTCTTGGTCGAATTGTACAACAACTTACTATGGTGCCCCCTCCGTGATTTTACCCAAATCGAACGTTTGAGGTAAAAATGCGAAAAAGCAAAATTTGAAAATGTTTTTAATTGTGTTTTGAATAAAATTAAGAAAAATAGGGTAAAAACCCTAATTCATTTTTACTGTTCATTGTTCTGGTTTTTAGAGCTCTACAAGCAAAAAATGGTGGAGACGACGCACAGATCAACAGAGGTCTGG